>OZ005762.1:10833303-12266175 GCA_963930825.1 Silvanus unidentatus
AATTATAACCAGGTATATGTAGTTCAAATAATAACCGATTTATTGCACTATTTAAAAAACCGGATCCTAAATAATATTTCATATTATGTGTGTGTGTATGTGTTTATATATTGTCATCAAACTAAAAACTGACTATAAAACCAACAACACATTTTTATTTATATTATTTGAATACGTGAAAGTGTCGTGTAACAAAGAGAGAGAGAGAGAGAGAGAGATACTATTGTGTGTGACAACATAATAAAATTGAATAAAATTAAAATTCATAAACAAAAACCCCGTTTAACAGTGAACAATAACGATTTACAAAATCATTATAGTTCAAATCGTAAACATGGATTACTATTCCCATCAACTGTACGGTGCATTATAGTTGGCCCATTGAATTGTGGGAAGACAAATGTTATGATTTCATTGATTGAACATGAAAATGGTGTGAAATTTAAAAATGTGTACGTTTACTCTCGTTCTCTATACCATCCTAAATATTTATATTTAAAAGAACTTTTAAGACCGATAAAAGAAATTAATTATTATACATTTAATGCAAGTGACAATATTGTACATCCATCTGAGGCAAAACCAAACTCAATTTTTATCTTTGATGATGTCGCATGTGACAATCAACAAGTAATTCGAAAATACTTCTCAACATATAGACTCATTTTATTTGTGTCAAACATATGCAAAGATACCCAAACATTTAATAAGAGACAATGCAAATGTTATTCTTCTTTTCAAACAAGATGAATTAAACTTAAAGCATATTTATACGGATCATGTGGGAACTGACATGTCCTTTGACAACTTCAAAAACATATGCTCACATTGTTGGAAAATACCATATGGATTTTTGGGTATTTTTAAAGATGAAAATCTCAACAGAGGTCACTATAGATTGGGATTTGATCAATTTATAACGTTAGAAGATTGATTTCATTCTTATATTAAGTCTGCTGTGTGTTGCTCATGCTCCTGCATGTATGTGAAAACAAAAAATGGATACAAAAGAATTAAAGAAAAGACTTATTCAAAAACGCAAAAATGTAATAGAAAAATTGGCTCTCTTAAAAGAAAGTGAAAGTGCACATGCATTATTTTTTAATCCAATAACTAAACACTTGCAAAATATTCAAAGCGAAATTAAAAACAATAAATCAAATGCAATAGAAACAACTAGAACAGCTATAAAAGAAAAACCCACAAAAAAGAAACCATCACGACAACAAAAAATAAGTGAAAATGCCAACAACAGCAGTGTTGATGAGGACGGGGACGACGAAGAGATGGATAATGATTTAAGTTTAGATAAACAAGCTCTATTGAAATCTTTACCTCGTTATAATGGTGAAGATGACGAAGAAGAAAAAGAAAAAGAAAATGGAGATGAAGAGGAATATATTGCTAATGGTTTTGATGATATAAACACGGCTTCATTTCGTGATTACCAGGATCAATACAGTCCTTTACCTAGAAAATATATACGAGAAATGTATGAAGATAAGACAAATAAGTTTGATCATAAATATGGTATTCGACATGATGAAACAAATGAAAAATTCTCAATTGGAAATTCAGAGGTGATCATTGATGGAAATGATATAATTATCAAAGGAAAACGTTATAAAGGATCTCCAGGTCTATATGAATTACTATTTAAAAAAGACCCTCCCCCATTTATAATAATTATGACAAACAGTCATATGTGGAAATATTAAAAAACACTAATGCTGCTCGTCGTTACTATCAGTCAAATCAACAAATTGCCGGTAGCAGGTTGGCAAAATATAAAAAAATTATTGCACCACACGTAACTGGTAAAGGTATATTATTAAACGCAAATAAGAAATCATTCAACTACGTTCACTGGGATGATCCGAACGAATTAGTTGAGAGATTACGTATTTAATTGGCATCACAAGAGGCAGGCCACACGGGACATCAAAACGAAATAACATCTATAATTGAAGAGCTGAGGGAAGCCAAAATTATTGCATAAGTATGGTTAAATATATAACAGATACAGAAAGACAAATTGTTGAAGAAATTCATAAGCCAGTCAGAATTAATTTCAAAAGAAGAAGAGTTATAATTAAATCTTTTGATGATTTATTTCAAGCAGATCTAGTGGAAATGATTCCATATTCCAAAGTAAATAATGGTTACAAATACATTCTGATTGTCATCAATTGTTTTTCCAAGTTTGTTTGGGCATATCCTTTGAAAAACAAAAGTGCAATTGAGGTTACGAAAAATATGGAAAAAGTTTTTAAAATACAAATACCTAAAAATCTTCAAACGGATCAAGGAAAGGAATTTTTCAACAAAGAAATGGAAAAACTTACACAAAAGTACAATGTAAATCATTACAATGTTTTTAGTGAAAAAAAGGCGTCTACAGTTGAAAGAGTTAATAGAACAATTAAAAATTGGATGTGGAAAGAATTCAACATACAAGGAACATATAAGTGGACAACTTTATTACCGAAAATTATAAAAAAATACAATGAGGCAAAACATCGAACAATTAAAATGAAACCTGCAGATGTTACAAAAGAGAAACATGAACAATATTTACTTGATACAATTTATAATAACATGAAAATAATTGATTTAAAATCTTCTAAACTTAAAGTTGGTGATTATTTGCGCATTTCAAAGGTGCGTGGAGTGTTTGATTAAAAATACAATCCAAATTGGTCACCTGAAGTGTTCATTATTCGAGAAATAAAATTAACAAATCCCATAACATACTTGCTGAAAGATAATCAAAATGAAAATGTGTTGGGTGCTTTCTATAAGGAACAATGACTAAAAACCAATTATCATGATGTGTATTTGGTGGAAAAAGTTTTAAAAAAGGCAAGGACAAAGTGTTTGTCAAGTGGCTGGGTTTTAATGATACACACAACAGTTGGATTAATTCTAATAATATTGTATAACACTTTTATTGTTAAATAAATATATTGTTGTCAAAATAAATTCAGCCTAAGCTGTACAAACACAAATTAATAAATATATAAATTTCAATTGCGTGTTTTTTTCCCGCCAAAAAATTGGCTTCGCCCCCTTTACAGACAGGCTAAGACTTGTCTGCCACGCCTGCATGACGTCATCTCAGATGACCTTCAAATGACATATGGGGCCTTGAGGGCTAATGGGGGGACCTTGACCTGGGGGACCTTGACCCCATGATGACCCCAAATGACCTTGACCGCATTCAAGGTCATTTGGGGTCATAGGTTAGGTTAGCGGATGACCTTTGACCTTTGACCCCAAATGACCTTGAGGTGACCTTGGGTCCTAGAACCCCACCTCTATAACTACTTTAGAGATAAGAACTGTATAAAGTTATTTATAAAGGATTTGCATAAAATTGCAATAACAGTCAATGAAATACTCAATCGTATAGTTCCAATGGCTGAATTGACTTTAGAACAGGAAATAGCACACTATAATGCCACAACATGTCATATTTGTGAAGAACCATTTAATGCCACATTAGACGAAAATGATGATAATTTACGTGTAAAATACCATTGTCATGTGACTGGAACATGTAGAGGAGCCGCACATTCTCAATGTAATTTACAATTTCAACAATCCAAGTAATTCCAATTGTTTTTCACAATTTAAGAGGCTACGATTCCCATTTTATAATTGAAGAACTGGCAACAGGCATCAAAGGACCCATTTCTCTTCTACCCATAAACAAGAAGAAATATATATCGTTCACAAAGAAAATTAAAAATACAAACATCAGTTTGAGATTCATTGATTTCTTCAGATTTGTGAATTCCAGTTTGCACAAATTATCCTCGTACTTGCGTGCCGAAGAAAAGACCATAATGAGATCGTTTTATCCGAATGACAATGAATTTAAATTGTTATTGCGAAAAGGTGTTTTTCCCTATGCATATATTGATAGTTGGGAAAAATTAAATGAAACTCCTCTGCCGACAAGAGAGGCTTTCTTCAATGAACTGAAAAACGAGACAATATCTGCGGTAGATTATAGACATGCTGAGAATGTATGGCAAACATTTAACCTAGTGCACACACTAGGTGAATACTCGGACATTTACCCTAAAACAGATGTGATTTTATTCAGTGATGTATTTGAAAATTTCCGTAAAACATGTTATAGGACCTATCAATTGGATCCATTGCACTATTTCACATCGCCCGGTCTAAGTTTTGATGCAATGCTAAAAAATACACGCATAAAATTGCATTTAATGTAAGATATTGATATGATTATGTTTATTGAATTGGGAATACGTGGCGGCTATTCTGCTGTGATAAAATCGTGTTCAAAAGCCAACAATAAATATATGATGGATGACTATGACCCCACCCAACTGGACACTTATCTAATTTATATAGATAAAAATGCATTATATTCAACGACAATGTGTGAGTTTCTACCATACCAAGATTTTGAATGGTTAAAAGAGGATGAATACAACAGCGGCAGCGACGGTAGCGATGGTAATTCTTTCAATGTATTATCAATTGAAGACAATGCAGAATATGGTTATATTTTGGAGGTGGACCTTCATTATCCATCTCATCTACACAATTTACACAAAGATTTCCCATTGGCCCCCGAACATTTAACACCACCAGGCAGTAAACACAGTAAATTAATGACATTATACGATAAACACAACAATGTTATTCACTATAGAAATTTAAAGAATTATTTAAAGAGAGGATTGGTTTTGCGAAAAATCCACAGAATATTGAAATTTAAACAGTGTGCCTTAATGAAAAGTTTGTGGAATTGAATATAAATTTGCGAAAACAATCAAAAAATGATTTCGAAAAAAAATTCTTCAAGTTAATGGTGAATTCGGCATTTGGAAAGCCCATTGAAAATGTAAGGAAATATAAAGATGTTAAATTAGTGACGAGTTGGGAGGGAAGATATGGAGCACGGGTCCTAACATCGAAACAGAATTTTTACAGTTTGGAAATATATGATAATGATATGGTGATTATAGAAATGCAACAAAATGAGGTAGAAATGAACAAATCCATTTATATTGGTTTTACAATTTTAGATTTATGTAAATTACACATGTATAATTTTCATTATGACTATATATTAAGACAATTTGATGAAAATAGCGTGGATTTATGTTACACAGACACAGATTTATATATCTATTTAAAAATATTGATTTCTATGAATATATAAGACGTGATTGTAGGGAATATTAGTACACAGTCATGTGTGCGTTTTTTTTCCCCAAATGACTGTGCACTATTTATACAAAAAGTGTGGAAAAGTTGAAGATATTTTAATTTTCCTTTATTACCTTCTCCATTATGCAAAACATCTCGTCCACCGCCTCCGTTGTCGTCGTGATTGTTCTCGTTGTGGTTTCCTAATAAAGAAAATTAACATTGTTTATAAATTCTTCGCTTTTGTCAATAATCATGCTCAGATATCGAACCAATACACAATTGTTGGTTCAATCTGGATTCGATTATTGAGAAAAACGAAGGATCGTAATCAATTTCAATTTTCTTTTTTACCTCTATTTTCTGCTACTGCTGCTGCTGTTGTCTCCGCCACCGCCGCCGCTACCTGCTTCTGCTGCTCATGCACCGATGACCTTTTCCCACTGAAACAAAAAAACCATTTTAAATTTAATGAAAAAAAATAAATAAAGACAATGAACAAATTACTTACCCTTACTAAATGTGTGTGCTTCATATCGTAGTTTCCCCCATTTTTATAGAACCCTCACCACTAACACCACCGCCCCTCCCCCTCCACTTCCGTCCATTGTGCTATTCCACGTTGTGGAGGTCATCAGGATCATCATCTTCATCAGGTTCCTGGGGGTTTATCAATTCCCTTACGAAATCCCAATAGTCTGACTCCTGATCTGAGGGGGCGTCTTGATAAAATGTAGGTGGGTGTGATGAAGCAGTAGTTCTCATCGGGTTTGCGGCCCCCATCATTCTAAAGAAATGCGTAAGCCCTGAAATTTTCCCACTGAAACAAAAAAAAAACATTTTTACCATATTTACTCCCACAATAGCGTGTTGGACGCTGCTGGGGTTTGTTTAGCGGTGGCGGTTGTGGTAGTTGGAGGTGGAGGTGACGCGAGCTGAGGTGGCAAACGGGGCGTTTAAGGTGGCAGCGCTGGCGGTGGCATAGGGTTCGCTGGAGGTGCTCATAATGACGGTGGCGAACGGGGAGTTTCTTATGCCATGAACGGTTCCTCGCTGACCAGTACCACCACGGCTGGGGCTTCTAATCGGGGCACAAACCCCAATTCGGGAACCGCTAGCACCAGCTACCGCAGTGCCTGTGGAGACCATGCTGGGGGCGGCGGCAGCGGTTGCACTGGTGTTGGTAGCGGTAGTGCTGGTGTCCCTGGAGCTGCAGAAGACGTGCAACCCTGGTGGATGGGTCTGTAGTTGTTGTTGTGGAGACCATGCTGGGGTCGTCGGCGGCGGTTGCGGTGGTGTTGGTAGCGGCAGTGGTGGAGGTGGTGGCGGCGTTTGAATTACGCCCTGCTCTTCTTGAAGATGTTGTTCGTCGATCGTTATTGCTCGAGTTCATTGTTGTTGTTGTTGGTTTGTTGTTGTTGTTGTTGTTGTTGAAAAGTTTGAAAATAACTTAGTTTTCAAAACTGACTTTTGTCCACAAGATTGTGCACTATTTATACACCTTAATTTTGTGGGGGGAGCTAGGTTTTGGTAGTAGTGGTGTTAAGGTCACATATTTTTCTTGACATTTTTATTAAATTGTTTTTGAATATAAACTATCTTACAATTGCACACAAGCTTTAAATATTAATTTTGTGCATTGTCTATTTTGTATGTAAATTACATGAACTTTTGACTTTTTTAGAAATCAATTTTTTTGTGCAAATCAATGTCTGCACGAAAAAAATTCATTATGCACATGCAAATTTTATAACTAAATTAACAATGTCTTTTTTACTTATCCAACTATTGTGTGTGTTATCGAATCCTAACCACTTAACGAGCAGTTTGTCACATTTTCGTCGAACAATTTTCTCGATCAATTGAATGTGCAGGTGTGCAGTTTTCTGGATTTCTTCAGTGTAAAATGCTCCCTTGATGTCCCGTTGTTCTTCATCTTGCAGTAAGTATGTTGTTGGATTTGTCAATTGAACTGTTTTAATTGTGAATACCTCATTTGACCAATTGGGTGTATATCCTTTTGCAAATAATTCCCTGTATTTAACAACACGCACCTTATCACCAACTTTGAATTTATTTGATGACATTGGTGTTGAAATCTTTATTCTATTATACACCGTATTTAAGAGATGCTTTTCATTATTTTTTCTTAGAAATTGCATCTATAGGGCGCATCTTAATTGTACTATGTATGGATTTTTCATTGTAATTTTTTACAATTTCCGGTATTTCAATGTCAAATAAGAGAGTTTCTTCAACATTTAAAATGTCGCTCATTTTTTTTCTGTCTATACCTAATAGTGGTTTTTCGCTACTTTAAATCCTAAAGACTTTAAAAATTGTATATTTTCTAGTGTTAATCGTTTGACCTCTTGCCTTGGAATAACTGTAGATTATTTAATGATTTGATTATTATATGATGCTCTATTAATAGATTTTTCCTTCCTGTCACTAATACCACAAACTTTGTATTTTATTCCCATTTTTTTTAGAATTATTTTATTTCACCTTCCCCTCCCCCACTACCACACCACAATCACTTTATTGTGATGTATTATTATTATTATTTGTTTATTTTTTTTAAATGTAGTTTTATTGATATTTCTTCTCTACGAAAATCGATTAGTTTTCCGTTCTGATCAACTATACGAATAGTGACATTATAAATTTTCGATGTATTAATTGGTAAATATATAACATTTTGAGGGGTCTCATTGATTTTGAATCCTGGCGGTACTGTGAGAAAAAAATCATAGATAATGTGACTTGGTACACCATTATCATATGATCCCTCACTAATGCTACATAGCACTCGTATAGTGTTCACATTAAATATACTTATGGGTTTTGTGGAAATGTGTCTTTTGTTGGCGTACAACAGTACATTCTCAAATCCCAATAGTGATGATATCGAATTCGGTTTTCTAAAGTCTATATTGTGACTGCACTTGATTTCCGTTTGTAGTGTATTAACATTTCCATGAATTGATAGAAAACAATTAAATGTGGGATGTTTAATTTTTAATTCTTCTATGGACTTTTGTAAAAATTGCACTATATCGCGGATTTCATATGAACCTGTTGGAATTTTAATATCATGTCCACCCACACTGAACACATTATTTGTGTCATCTATGTTTGGTATTGAATTGAATACCTTGAAATTAGTTAATCCCAACACATAGTCATCATAATTTTCCAATTAAATCGGTGGATAATGGTGAATCGTTATTTCCGGTTGTTTACTATCAAATAGCATCAAACTCATTATTATGTATAATTATTACCTATACTGTTACAATTTTTTTTGAACACTAAAAACATTCATTACATATTATAACTTTTATATAGGAATTGAAGACATAAATGACCACAGTTTACTGCATTGTTCTTCTGATAACGTTTATGATTGTATTTTATCACTACAGCCGTCTTCTTTTTTTTGTTTTTTGTTGGTCCACTTTGAAAATAATGAACCAACTCAAGTGACGGTTTAAGATTTCCATAACTGTCAAAATAGTAAACTACAGAGCCTTTTTAAGCAACCCAATGTACTCCTGGTCCTTTATCTGAACCCGTATTTATTACACCCGATTCATTTATATTAATCTTATGTTGTAATTTATTGAGCATAAAAACACCACGAAAATGTGGAATATTTTTTGAGTATTTCATAATGTCATAATTGGTTAGGGGACGAGCCGGTAAGTTTTTAATTAGTTTTTTTTAATAGGGTCTTATAAATAGTCCTAAACCACGTTTATAAGGTCCCATATAGAGACCCTGCCCTTGAGCATTTTTTCCAATATCAATAGCCTCCATTTTTTCATTATGTCGGTTCGATTCCTCTAGATTTTTCTGTGCTTGTTTCGCCTTTTGAATTGCCGAATAGACTCCCGAACCGCCACCAATCAATGATCCCAATGCACCTAATCCAGCTAGAAGAAGTGGTAAAAATCCACCAGATTTCCTAGCAGTAGTAGTAGGTATTGGAATTACGCGGGGAATAGTTGATTTTTTAACTCTTTCAAATATATTGCGAAGATTTCCTCTCTTGCCTTTCTTTCGTGCCATTCTCATGGCCGTTGAAAAGGATATTGCTTTTCCCATTTTCATTCGTGATCCACGACTTTTATTTCTTCTACTTTCACCTATTTTCCTCCTCCTCGTACGGCTATCATGTCCCATGCCTGTTATTAATTTTCCCTTCATGGCACCAGTAACGGCTAAGGCAGCGGCCTTTTCGCCAAATCCCTCGTCTCCCGCTTTTAACCGTTCAAATGCTTTCTGTGCCAACACTTGATCAGCCTTGTGTCGTTCAGATAAGTCGTTCTTTTGAGAATATGCTATATCAGGTACTCTACACGCTGCATCCAATGCATTCACACCCTTATCACCTCTCGCTAGGCGTTCTTGCAGTTTAGTACCAGGGCCGCAGAATTAATAGCCCGGAATATGTAATTCAATTGGTAATTTACTTATCAATTTATTTAAAATACCGTTTCCTTTCCGCTCTGCAACTTTTCGTCGACTAATTGCATTCGAATAAATTACCCTCAATTTATTATATTTATATGAAATAATATAAACGGTGTAAATTGAATAGCACCCTTTAGTCTTCTAAATGGTTGCATACTAATGAAATGTGTTGATTAACTCCTCAATTTATATATAACGACCCACCCCCGCGCGCGTACACATTTACACTCATAAAAGAGTGAAAATCATAATATTTTTTAAAACAAAGTGTGTTTTTTATTCTTTGAAATAATAATGCGTTTAATTGAACATAAACAAAAGTTAAACATAAAGAATTATAGTTGGCTTCAACAAACGAATAATGCGTGTGGATCAACGGCATTAGGTATTGGTGCTGGCGGTTGTATGGGATCAAGACATGGACAATTACTTCCAAATACATTTCGTCCCATTATTGTGGGACCTTCAAATTGCGGTAAAACGAGTGTTATGCTATGTGTACATTTATTCCAAATCTTTATATCAACCCATGTACAAGTTCTTGAGGGCTCTTTTAGAACCAATCAAGGGAATTGGTTACCATGAATTTAGAGATACAGATGAAATACTGTCACCAAATGATGCCAAATCCAATTCTATAATGATATTTGATGACGTGGCGTGTGGACCGCAGAGTGTGATAAGAGAATACTTTAGTATGGGTAGACATAATCAAATCGATTCATTTTATCTCTCGCAAAGTTATAGCAGAATTTCCAAACAATTAATACGTGACAATGTTAATCTTCTCGTTCTTTTCAAGCAAGACGAGACTAATTTACGACTGTTTACAATGATCACGTGAACACAGACTTTGAATATGATAAATTCATTAAATTATGTAGATTTTGTTGGAACAATGACAAATATGGATTTTTAGTTATATCAAAAGATGATGATATAGCAAAGGGACGCTAGAGAAAGGGATTCGATCACTTTCTATTAACATGTGTGGCGTACTTTCGCGGACCCGAGAAATTTGCCTCAAGCGCCAGGTGTTTTAAGGCAAAACACCAACCGTACCGCGGGTAGAAATCTCAGTGGAGAAAATTAAATACAATCCAGGGGTCAATAATAATGTGATTAATTAAACGTACCAAAATTAAAGAAATGAATTGACTTAACTTAAACGAAATTTATTTGAACTGATAATATCAAAAAAAATAGAACACTCATGATAAAAAAATAAAAATAAAAGAAGTCTTACAGTCAAAATTATAAATATGCGGAGGTACGTTAAATAGAGTCACTATGCGGTAGAAATAAAATGCAGAAATACAAAAGCGGGAATAAGCGGAGTCACCACAATTTCACAGCACTCAATTGAATAAATTGTAGCACAGTAGAAAGAAATAAACCAAAGAGTGATAACTCGAAATAAACTAAATAATAACTCCCAAAAAAAACTACACAAGTGCAATTCAGAATTAAATATCACCAGAACTAATAATTTTCAGAACAGATGCGCAGAACGCCAGACAGACAGAAACAGATTAATAATGACGTCAAAACACCTTAAAAAAAACTATAGAATTCAGCGGTGGGGTACTAGAAGTACCAAAAGAGCGGGGGTTATTCATGTAATTGGAATAATTAACCTTGGCTAATTATTCAGAATAAAATAAAAGAAAATAACGTAATTTAAATCAAAAACAGAAAATAAATGAACAGATTCAAGTAAAATAAAATGCGGTTGACGACATAATTCTTCCCCTTCATCTTTGGGGTTGATTCATAAGAATCCCCGAAAAGACTCAGAATCACACATCATTAAACATATGCGGTTGCGGGGTTAAAATTCAGGGGAAACAGGGTAAAATTGGAAGCGGCGTGGTTGACCACATTCCAATGTTCAATGTACATAAAATGCAAATAAAATAACATAAATCAGACTTACCCTGTTAATGCGGTGTTGGAAGCAAACCAAAAATGTGGAATTGATGTTGTAGTATCCAAAGGTAATAGACCCGCAATGCGCGACACCAGCGGATCCTCCATCTCCTACCACCTTAATTAGGATAGTATAGATAGTAATCAATTAGTTAGTAAGAACACTTATCGTATCAACAGTTGACCATTCAACTTGTATTCAAGTGTGTTGAATCATGTAACAATAAATATATACTCCAAAATCTTATCATATCATTCCATTACTTTACATGGCGATCCTGCCACTTTCTGGAAACTGCTAACGCGTCGCGACGGAATAACTTCAGTCGGCTAAATAATTGAATCGTAACTCGTTTCTACCTCGTTCCGACATAACAAGTGCCAAATTCAAGTGTAATGGGTAAGAACCAGTCAAAGGAAGAGAAGAAAGAGGATGAGATTATTATCGCCCAGGCCGGAAATGTCAACGTTGAAGCCAATTTCAACAGAACCCTGTCTTGGTCAGCCAAAGAACTTGTTGAAGTTCTCCTGCTAATAGTCGCAGTCGTGGTGATAATCTTCTGTATCTACAAGAGGTGCCAGAGAGCGTTTAAAAGAAGTGTCCACAGAAAGGTGTCTCGCAGCATACCCAGGTTAGATTTGGTGGCCCCATTAGCAGCGTCCAGATCAGCGAACCACGTCTAGAGAGTGCAACAACCCACACTTAATGCAACAGCCGAAAAGCAGAGTCAGCAATAGTGTCGCAACAACCGTGAGTCGATTGTTTACTTCACATATATCAGTCAGCAAATTGCGAAACGCCGATTCGGCTAATTAGATGAACCCATTAAGTGTCAAAGATGTCAATTATTATGTAACCCTTTGTTTTGTAATCCGATATAGTTACCTATTTATAACACATTTAAACTCATATGAACTTACTAATCTATAAATACATATAATATGGTAAATAAATGATTATAATTAAGCCTAGATAGTCTTCATTCTTAACAATTCTAAGTACATTTAAATAGATAGTATACTTTAATTATACCAAAGAATTTTGCATCAAGTCTTTAGTGTCTTTAACTGTCAGCGCCTTGCCACTAAAGCTGCTGATAGTGTCATAAATCCTCACGTACTATTTTCAACTAAGCCACAATATAGGGCTATTAAATGTCAAATCCGCAGTTCGAGCAGCTCGTTATAGATAGTAAAACTTAAATTGTTAGGGAATCTAAAAGGGTACTGAAAAAGTTAGTACCAAAAAGCGAGATAGTGCGCACAGAAGTAGCAAATAATATAGTAAGAATCTACAATAGTTACGTTATCGCGGTTCTTAAGTACTGGGGTACACTTGAAGAACCACAAAGGACCGCACACTAAATATAGCACACTAAATATAGAGTCCCCGCAGATTGCAACGAGTTAATTGACGTTAACATAGTAGAAGACGTCAGCGACGATAATACATCGGAACCGGAAGACGCTGAAGAGAACGGTCTCACCATGCCGCCTGCCTTATCAACAACCAAATTTTTCAGCTTTGCTAGCAAAATCCTGACTACCGAGTATGACGGCTAAATCGATAAGTTGCTGCCGTTCCTAGACGCACTAAAAATATTGGAATTAAGTGCAGCAGGTAATGAACAAAATGTAGTGTCTTACGTAAAACAAAGCTGACGGGCAAAGCTAGAGATCTGATCGGTAACCCTACCAACCTCAGCCAAATAGAAGAAAAACTAAAAAATGGTATTAAAGGCGAGAACTCGCAATCAGTTTCGGCCAAAATGCTAAATTTACGTCAAAACTCCAAAAGCGCAGCGAAATTTGCCGAGGAAGTGGAAGAATTGGCGGCAAAGCTAAAAAGGGTTTTCATCACGGAAAGCGTCCCTCTCGAGCTCGCAGAAACCTACACGGCAAATACAACCGCGAAGGCGCTTAGTGCCAACGCAGCGTCAGAAAGGACTAAAATTATTATGGAAGCCGGAACGATTACTACCGCAAGCGATGCGTTAACGAAATTTGTTAACGTAAACGGAGATGAACCAGCGGGTTCTTCAGTATTTTTTACAAGAAATAATCGGTTTCAGAGAAATAACAACTACAGAGGGCGAGGAAACCAAAGTCACATCGACCGTGACAACGGTCGAAACTACAACTCATACAACAACGGCAACTCTAATAATAGTTTCAACCGATACAACAGCAGAGGCAACGGAAACAATAATAGGTACAACAACAAACGTAATAACTACGGAGGCAGACGAAACACCCACCATAACAATAGCAATCAGCAGTGGGTACGAACTATGGGCGAGGAAGAAGACCAAAACTCGGAAAACTACAACGTTCCTCACACAGGTCCACTGGGGAACATGTAAATAAAATCTATAACTTGGACCTGACACTCTCGAATTTCGTAATCGTACAAACATCAATGACAAATAACCACAAGGTAACGCTCATAGTAGACTCCGGAGCCGACATCTCGCTAATCAAGAGGCAGAAAATAAGTCCGCAGCAAATAATAGATAGGCAATACCCATGCAGACTTAGGGGCATTACAGACGGGATAATCAACGCGCTGGGATCCCCATACACCCAGTTAATCATAGAGGATCATACATTTACGCACCGATTCCAGGTGGTGGACGAAGAATTTCCTATACCAGCCGATGGAATAATAGGTAGAGACTTCATGATCACGTACAGGTGCGGGATATCCTACGACGGCTGGTACATGTCAGTAAAACTAGAACATACCAAGCTAAGGATACCAATTGTGACGAAGTCACTAGATTCTCCGTCTTAAATCTAGTATTTTAAAATTTCAAATCTAGTTTCGCGGTTTCCAAGAACGAGTATAATGATAAGCGCAGAAACGCGAAAAAGATCAAAGGACCAGGTGCCGACTTTGCGTGGGAAGGAAGTTTCGGAAGTAGGAGAATCACCTGTGACCGATAAAAGGCCGTTGACTTGTCGAAATCGAGAGTTTTATACTCATCCGTACTACCGTACTGTGAGTCGTAAGAGCGATCAGCTGCGATCTACCGAAGTGTTATAAGTTTAAGTGATTTTATTTTCAATACCGGTAAGTGACTTGGTTCTGGGTGGTAGTTGTATGAGAGAGAGAGACGCGGTTTTAAGGAGAGTAAATAATTTGACTGTTTGAAAGTAGAGTACGATCCGTTTCTTGTGGTGTAACTGTCGGTGAGACCCCCTATTTACCGCCGGCTGTTGCATCTCCGTCTAAAGTGTGCTGTCTGTGAACGTTCATCAGTGCGACCCCCTATTTACCGCTGGTGAACGCGTTCTATCTGTAATCTGTGCCGTTTCTATGTGCAATTGTCAGTGAGACCCCCTATTGACCGCTGGCAATTGCTTCCATAAGTGTTTTCTGTGCCGTTTCTATGTGCGGTTGTCAGTGTGACCCCCTATTTACCGCTGACAATTGCTTCCCTGATTGTTCTCTGTGCCGTCACCTTGTGCAATTATTGGTGTGACCCCCTATTTACCGCCAATAGATTGCATTCCGCCCCCGTTCTGTGTGTAAATGCTGCGAGTGACTGTGGTACCGATTTCAGTCAAATTTTGTAATTATCCCGTACTGTTAGAGTTAAGGAATTTACTCTCTCTCTGTAACTTGCCGCTTAGTTTGTCGCTTTTTGCTTCGCTGGGTTATTTTCTGTACATTGGTGTTTGCATTTCGCTCGCTAAAATCGCACCGTATTTGTTCTATCATTCACTCCGCTTTGCACGTTCATTGTAATAATTGTTTAACCCGCCGAATTTTAATTTTAACTGCTTGACCGTTTTGCTAGTACTTTTTGCCTGTACATATAATTGTAGTATTATTTATTATCTACCGTAATTAATCGCTTGGCTTTCTGTTCTTGGTTTATGTTTAAATAATTAATAGTAATATTTTCATTTTTCCTAATATAACCGAATCTAGGTGATTTTTAGACTTGGTACTTAAAGTATTAAAAAATTCTAGGTAATTGTACCTGGAATAATTGTTCATTAAAATAAAATTAAATAAACTAGAACTCCTGGTTTTATTATTTTCCTCCGCTGAACACCCGCGGCGGAATAGTTTCCTAATTTCCTATAAAATTAGGTGGCGCTCGAGAAAACCGACGTAAGCGCGTCACAAAATTGGCGCCCGGAGCAGGGACCGTTTTTGAAAAACCGTTATGGGAAAACAGGACGAAAGAAGGACCTCAGAAGAGGGAGAAGACGGAGAAAGCCGTGTAAGTTGGATTTACCGGCTAAATAAGACCGTATTAGAGGACATGTTAGAAGAACATGGAATTGACAACACCGGAACGTTAGAGGAGCTACGTCGCCGTGCAGTCCAAGCAGCTCGACGGAAGATCTTTCGTTCCCCCGGGGCACAGGCACCGGAACCGCCTACAGAACAAGAAACGTGCCCACCGGAACAAAAGATACCGAGAGGGGAACCGCCGACGAATGTAACGTACACAACAACGTACAGAGGCTTTCCAACGGCATCGAATGTGCCGTTTTCAACACCGGGATGCCCTGGTGGACTACCTCCACGATCCGGGACCCCATCCGGAGGCGGCATACACCCGCAGCCACCACCGATGTACGCGTTTGGCACTCCACCGTCATACCGAACACTGTTTAGTCAGGGGCCGATAAATACACCCCGAACACAAGCACCGCCATACAACGTACCCGGTATGTACCAGTACATGAGGGCGGTACCGTCAATGAACCGATATACACCGTCGTTAAGCAAATATAACATCAAATTTGATGGACATACCGATCCAGTCGCATTTCTAGAGAGTCTAGAGGAAATTGCGACACAGTTAAAAGTAGTAAAAGAAGAATTAATTCCCGCCTTGTCCGAAGTACTGGAGGGATCAGCACTATTATGGCTAAGGAACACCCGGGATAGATGGGTGACTTGTGCCGATTTCTTGAAGGATTTCAAAACGTTCTTTCTCGATCCAGAATACCAGATCAACTTGGAACTGGAAATTAGTCGCCGGAAACAAAGAAATGGAGAAACGGTTTTTCGTACATCATGGACATGCAAACACTGATTCGACGTCATGGAGCACTCTCGGCCGAACAGGAATTATTCTGGATTCACCGAAATTTGCTCCCCGAATACCGGCAATACATCAGAAGGGGTTCGTTCGCCGACATACCGCAACTAATCGCACAAGTACGCGAGTTGGAGACAATCCGAGAGGAGGCGAACTTAACCGCGAGAGTAAGGGCTCGACAAGCGGCCGTCGACCGCCCCAACTACCCCGAACCACCCCGGAAACAGCCAGCACCGGCAATAAGGACCGCGGAGCCCACTTGCTGGAGATGTGGTCAAGTCGGGCATTACAAGACAGAATGCCGGCTGGAAACACCACGCCAGAGCACCGAAAATGACACCCTCTGCTTTAGATGTGGAGAAAGAGGACACGTGAGGGCACAATGTGTAAATCCGGCGAGATTATTCTGTTCACGCTGCATGAAACCGGGAGTTATGTCCAAAAACTGCCCGTGTGATCAGAAGACCGGAAACAGGGGACGTTCTGCGGAAAACAGAACGCCACCCCCTAACACTACCCCCGGGGGGATGAGAAATTTCAACCCCGGCCCTGCCATTCCGTCTACCAGCAGAACGAGGACCGTTACCTTCCAAGAACCAATGGATACGTCATCCGCACCCCATATGATGGTAATTCCCAACACCGATGAACGGCCGTCTGTGCCACTAAATATTCAGGGCCGTGTTTTCGCTGCTTTGATCGATACCGGCGCCGAGTTATCATACATCAACGAAGCAGTAGCAGAATACATTGCTTCGACCGGAGTACCGATTCGAGATTGTATTGGGGGTGCTGCAATAGTGGAGAGGGGACAAAGAGAACCCGTACGAAAGATGGTAAACATTAAAACGAGTATCGCTGGAGAAAATTCATGGAATTTCTTCTATGTTCTACCGGGTTTACCACAAGATGTTGTAATTGGAGTGGACCAAATTAAATCCAGGAAGATTGCACTGGACTTCCAGAATGACACGATCACCGTGGCTGGACAAGTGGTCAATAGGACCGCCAACGTGCATACCATCCGGACCGAAGGCCCACCCCCGCAGGTAAAGCCCATTTCTCTTGTCCAGAGCCTGAACAATCACGAAAAACGGCGTTTAGCGGAGTTTTTAGGGCAAGAACTGCCTAAATTTGAAGGACTTACCGGACCGACACCGTTAACAAGACACCACATTAAACTGAAGAACCGGGAACCGATTAAACAGCGATATCGTCCACAGAATCCGGCAATGCAACAGATAATAAACGATGAAGTAGACCGTATGCTGGAAGAGGACGTAACTGATCCGTCACGTAGCCCGTGGAGCAGCCCGGTGGTGATTGTTAAGAAAAAGGACGGAAAACCAAGATTTTGTGTGGATTTAAGGGAGGTAAATAAAGCGTCACATAAGGACGCGTACCCACTGCCGTTCATTAATGCAATATTGGACAAGTTAAGAGAAGCTCGTTAAATTTCTAGTCTGGACTTGCGACAGGGATACTGGCAAGTGGCTCTGACTGAAGAAAGTAAACCGATCACCGCCTTTACCGTGCCCGGAAGAGGGCTGTTCCAGTTCAAAGTAATGCCGTTTGGGCTGCATTCTGCCCCTGCAACGTTTCAGCGATTATTAGACCAAATAATCGGGCCAGAATTGGACCCCATAGCGTTCGCATATTTGGACGACATAATCGTGTTGGGAAAAACATTTGAGGAACATTTACACAATTTGCGAACAGTGTTTCACCGATTAAGGGAGGCCAACTTAAAATTAAACCCGGAAAAGTGTGAATTCTGCAAGAAAACACTGAAATATTTAGGACACATGGTAACCGCTGAAGGAATAGGCACCGATCCGGATAAAGTGCAGGCAATATTGGAAATTGCCCCACCGACCAATGTGAGGGGCCTAAGACGATTCTTGGGCGTCTGTTCGTGGTACCGCCGGTTCATTGAGGGGTTTTCGCAGATAGCACAACCCCTGACAACTCTATTGAAAAAGGGAAAGAAATGGCATTGGACTGAACCACAAGAAGAGGCATTCCGACAGCTGAAACACCGTTTGACCGAAGCTCCAGTCCTGGCCTGTCCCGATTTTGAAGACCGTTTATACTACAGACCGATGCGTCGGACAAAGGGTTGGGAGCCGCCCTTATTCAGCATTTGGATGGAGCCGAACATGTGATTGCTTATGCGAGTCGCACTCTCAGCAGTCCCGAACAAAAATACTCCACCACTGAAAAGGAGTGCCTGGCGATTGTATGGGGCATTGAGAAAATGCGTCCGTACTTAGAGGGGTACCGATTCACCGTTATAAGTGACCACCAGTCTTTACGGTGGTTACAAGGGGTGAAAGGACCCTCCGGAAGACTAGGCCGATGGATAGTATTTCTACAACAGTTCGACTTTGAGATCCGGTACCGTAAAGGAGTACTGAATAAAGTGGCAGATGCACTATCACGCGATCCACTTGCTGCCACTGCTGCCGAAATGGAAAACTCCGGTGAAATTTGTTTGTTTGTCAAGCGTTGACAACACGTGCAAGTGGTACCAAAAGAAAGTGTCGGAGGTGGAAAACAACCCGAAAGACTTTCCCGACTACAGTATACGAAATGGAAAGTTGTACCGCCATTTCTGGGATAACAACGACTGGACCGTACCGGAGTCAACCGATCCTTGGAAATACTGTGTACCGACACCGTCTCGGCGCCGAGTGTTACAGGAAAACCATGATGCACCGACAGCTGGCCATATGGGGGTGGCTAAAACGATAGCAAGAATTGCTAAAAGGTATTATTGGCCAGGCGTGTTTAGAGACATTGCAAAATATGTTCGCAGCTGTGAACAATGCCAACGATATAAGCCGTCCCAACAACAAGCACCAGGGAAAATGCAGCATCTGTACAACCGTCAACCATGGGAAATTGTTAGTATCGATTTGGTTGGACCACTTCCCCGGTCGAAAAAGGGACATAATTACTTGCTGGTGATGCAAGACCGGTTCACCAAATGGGTACAATGTCGAGCTTTACGAAAAGCTACCGCCCAAACCGTCTTCGGATGCCCGAAGGTGGTAATTTCGGACAATGGAGTCCAGTTTGACAGTAAGATTTTCCGAGGAGTTTTGGCCGAATGGGGAATAACACACCGCTGTTCACCGCCGTACACCCCGCAATGTAATCCGGTGGAGAGGGCAAACCGAACATTGAAGACGTTAATTGCCCAATACTGCGAAAAGGACCACAAGACTTGGGATGAATTAGTACCCCAATTGACCCTTGCAATCAACACCGCCCGACAAGAATCAACAGGCTTCTCCCCGGCTTTTCTCAACTTTGGTAGGGAATTACAGCTTCCGAACGCGTTGTTTAATGACAACCAACCGACTCCGATCGAAGAGGATGAAGGTACGACGCCGATACCCGAACAGATGAACAAATTGGGAAAACTCCGTGATGTTTTTGAGCTAGTACGCATCAACATCGGCCGTGCATTTTCATCACAAAGTAAGTACTACAACCGCCATCACTGGACTTGTAAGGTAGGGGACTTGGTAATGAAACGCGATTATAATCTGTCATCCGGTATCCGGGGTTTTGCCGCCAAGCTCGCGCCGAAATATTCCGGTCCGTATGAAATAAGCCGTGTTGTCTCTCTGGTAGTTTATGATTTAAAATCGAAGAAAGGCCGCGGGTTTCGAAACATCCATGTACAGGACCTGAAGCCGTATTACCAGGCCGCACCGGGGAAAAACTAATGTACCGTTTTGTTTAGAACCATGCCAGGAAACCGACGTGCTAGAGACGATCCTCCCCGGAACGCCCCTGTTCCGTCCGTCAGGAACCCCGCTGAGGACCTGCGGGACAGGGTGCGCGTGAAGCGTGAAAGGGAGGATCTTGTAAAGAAGATGGCCGCCGAACTGAAGCGTCGTAGGCGAGCACCGCCCCGGGGAAACCGAGCCGCTAGGTTTTGGGACCGATACGACGTCGGTCCTGTTCTAGGACAAGGAGGCCAGGCCGACGTACGAGAGTGTCTCGCCGTAGGTGGCCAGGAACGTAGAGCGGTCAAGATTTTTCGATCCCCCTCGGTGTGGGGTGAGCAGGAGGCCGCATTGTTAGGGCGAATCAAACACCCTAACGTAGTGCCAGTACTGGAGACGTACGCGGACCCGGCCGGACCGATATTGGTGTTTCCACTCATGAGGGGGGGCGATGTGGAAGCAGCCATCCAAGACACTACAGGAGCCGAGCGAGTGGACCTGGCAAGGAAGGTGGGGGCATCGACCTTAAAGGCCCTCCAGTACCTTCATAGCCGCGGAGTGGTCCACCGCGACATCAAGCCGGCGAATGTGTTGTTCGCCACACCGGAGACGCAGGAGGCGTTGGTGGCCGATTTCGGTTTGGCAGCCGAAATCCCGGAGGATGGCAAAGTATGGGGGTACGCTGGCACAACCCAGTATATGGCGCCAGAGGTGGTGGAAGGGCTCCCATATGACAGCCGGGTGGATATCTGGTCCACAGGGGTGATGCTATACCAAATCATCACCGGTCGATTACCCTTCGACGGCGTGGACGTGGACCAGACACATCACGCCATCACAGGGAGTGAGCCCTCATGGGAGGGAATACCGCCGCGAGCCCAGGAACTGCTGGCAAAAATGTTGTGCCGAGACGCGGATCGGCGCCCGCGGGCCGAGGATATTTTGGCCGATCCTTGGTGGAACGGGCCACAGCTACCGGAGGGAGAACCTAGTGGAGTGGAAAAGACGACGGGGCCAGAGTATGGGCCCATTGGGAGGACAGAGTGGGAGCTGCAGATGCTTGGGACGCTTCCGGCCAACGCGGTCTTTCCGTCCCAATTGAGGTCGGTCCTGCGCACCTACCGACGTCCTGGATACACCGGCCGGATTAGGAGAAAATTCCTAATCCCGGGTCATGGGGCGGTGCATGTGAACATTCCGTAGGCATGCCCGTCGGAATAGCCTGACCCCCCCCCCCCGTATCACACAATAAATTCGTCGCCACCACAACCGGAGAAGACCCCCCACCATGTGCCGAGAGAGCCCCACCACTATCGGGGCTCGATATATTAAACGGCCGGCACATCGGCAATTCATTCATCATCTTGAACTGCCAGCAATCAGTCGACGATGCAGAGACCAACAGCAGCACATGGTATGAGATACCAAGACGACCCGCGATATCAAGAATTGATGCGGAAGTTGCCGACACCGACTATTAGACTTCCCGGGATGTACCAGCCAGAAAAGGTCTACCTGCCCATCCATCTGAACTTGTGTTGGAGATGTGGACAACCGGGACACGATCGCAAGACATGTACAAGACCGCCATGTCTGTTCTGCTCGCAATGTGGACAACTAGGAGTGTTGACCAGAAGTTGTGAATGCCGAATCCCAGAATACCCAATTCCGGAACAAGTGAAATTGAAACCGATCAAGGTCCGAGATCAGGCAACACAAACACTAGACCGCCCACAAGCGAAGAAAAATGTCACACACCGGGGCATACAGTCCAATGTCCTGATAGAATTAACATCAGGGGCCGTTGCTGAGCAAACACTGGAAACAGCACCGGAACTAACACCGAAACCAACGTGCGAAATTAGTGTATCGGTGGACTCAACGTCGTCGACTCAGCTGGAAACACCCGTAAAACGCCGAGTGTTGTGGACCGACGAAACCGAGGCCGACACTGTAGTGACGATGACGGACGAAGAACTCCTCAACGATTTTGAGGTGACCGATGCAGAATGAAAACCTGGAAAAGAAGTACCTGGCCGGAACACCGAAAAGAACTTGTTTCATTTGATAATACTGTGTTACCTGAGAATTATTGTTTATTTTGTTAATAAAAAGAAAAAAACGTTTCATTTGTGAATAAAATCGTTTTTTTTTCCGAAGAGGGAGGGGTGTGTGACGAAGTCACTAGATTCTCCGTCTTAAATCTAGTATTTTAAAATTTCAAATCTAGTTTCGCGGTTTCCAAGAACGAGTATAATGATAAGCGCAGAAACGCGAAAAAGATCAAAGGACCAGGTGCCGACTTTGCGTGGGAAGGAAGTTTCGGAAGTAGGAGAATCACCTGTGACCGATAAAAGGCCGTAGTTGTATGAGAGAGAGAGACGCGGTTTTAAGGAGAGTAAATAATTTGACTGTTTGAAAGTAGAGTACGATCCGTTCCTTGTGGTGTAACTGTCGGTGAGACCCCCTATTTACCGCCGGCTGTTGCATCTCCGTCTAAAGTGTGCTGTCTGTGAACGTTCATCAGTGCGACCCCCTATTTACCGCTGGTGAACGCGTTCTATCTGTAATCTGTGCCGTTTCTATGTGCAATTGTCAGTGAGACCCCCTATTGACCGCTGGCAATTGCTTCCATAAATGTTTTCTGTGCCGTTTCTATGTGCGGTTGTCAGTGTGACCCCCTATTTACCGCTGACAATTGCTTCCCTGATTGTTCTCTGTGCCGTCACCTTGTGCAATTATTGGTGTGACCCCCTATTTACCGCCAATAGATTGCATTCCGCCCCCGTTCTGTGTGTAAATGCTGCGAGTGACTGTGGTACCGATTTCAGTCAAATTTTGTAATTATCCCGTACTGTTAGAGTTAAGTAATTTACTCTCTCTCTGTAACTTGCCGCTTAGTTTGTCGCTTTTTGCTTCGCTGGGTTATTTTCTGTACATTGGTGTTTGCATTTCGCTCGCTAAAATCGCACCGTATTTGTTCTATCATTCACTCCGCTTTGCACGTTCATTGTAATAATTGTTTAACCCGCCGAATTTTAATTTTAACTGCTTGACCGTTTTGCTAGTACTTTTTGCCTGTACATATAATTGTAGTATTATTTATTATCTACCGTAATTAATCGCTTGGCTTTCTGTTCTTGGTTTATGTTTAAATAATTAATAGTAATATTTTCATTTTTCCTAATACAACCGAATCTAGGTGATTTTTAGACTTGGTACTTAAAGTATTAAAAAATTCTAGGTAATTGTACCTGGAATAATTGTTCATTAAAATAAAATTAAATAAACTAGAACTCCTGGTTTTATTATTTTCCTCCGCTGAACACCCGCGGCGGAATAGTTTCCTAATTTCCTATAAAATTAGGTGGCGCTCGAGAAAACCGACGTAAGCGCGTCACACAATATACAAAGGTCCTGGAGCCGGAGTATTGGGAGTACCACCGAGATGCGAGATAGTAAAAGAAATCATCGACCTAATCACAACAGATGAAGCGATACTTATTAAGAACCAAGAAGTGTTGCCCGGAGTGTTAATAGCAAGCACAATAGCGTCTAAAGACCAACCGTACGTACGAGTTATGAATACGACATCTGAGAGTGTAAACATCAACACCGCCGATATACAAACTGAAGATCTAAACAATTACGTAATTCGCCACATCCAACAGGAAACCCGTAATGATAGGAAAAACGCCCCAGAAGCACAACTTAACGTCAAGGACTTGCCGGCAGTTGCAAAGCAAGAGGTAATCCAACTTTGTAACGAATACAATGATATTTTCGGGTTAAAGGAAGACAAGGTGACGGTAAACAATTTCTATAAGCAGAAACTGAGGGTAGCAGACGATACACCAGTATATGTAAAGAATTACAGGACCCCGATGAGCCAAAAAGATGAAATAAACCGCCAAGTAAACGAAATGCTAAGGAATAACATTGTAGAACCGTCAAGGTCGGAATATAACAGCCCAATCCTGCTAGTGCCCAAGAAATCCCCGGATAATACTAAGAAATGGAGACTGGTAGTCGATTACAGGCAGCTGAACAAGAAGCTAGTAGGCGACAAATTCCCACTGCCTAGACTAGACGACATCCTAGACCAGCTTGGACGAGCTAAATGGTTTTCTGTAGTTGATTTGGTTTCCGGATTTCACCAGATACCACTGGATGAGAAGTCGAGGGACCTGACAAGCTTCAGTACAGAAAACGGTTCCTTTAGGTATACCCGCTTACCCTTCGGTCTCAAGGTGGCGCCAAACAGCTTCCAGCGGATGATGACAATGGCCTTCGCAGGAGTAACGCCGGAGAAAGCATTCCTATATATAGACGACCTCATCGTAATTGGCTGCTCCAAACAACACTATTTGGACAACCTGCGAAAAGTATTCGAAACCTGCCGAAAATTTAACCTAAAACTTAACCCGATAAAATGTAATTTCTTCCGTAACGAGGTCACCTTTCTAGGTCACAAAGTTACCAGCAATGGTATCCAGCCGGACAATAATAAATTCAAGGTCGTAGAAAATTATCCGACACCGAAGAATGCTGACGAGGTAAAGCGTTTTGTTGCATTCACACACTACTACAGGAGATTCATACCGAAGTTCGCGGAAATTACGCATCCATTGAATAAATTAATACGTAAAAGTGTCACTTTTACGTGGACAGAAGAATGCAACAACTCCTTTAACCTGTTGAAAAACCATCTCATCAACACACAAATCTTAAAGTACCCAGATTACACGAAACCGTTCATGCGGAGCTGTTTTGTCACAAAATTATGGAAATGAAGATCTACCCGTCGCATATGCCTCAAGAGCGTTTACAACAGGCGAAATTAACAAGTCAACCATAGAAAAGGAACTAGCTGCGATCCACTGGGCAATAAAATACTTCAAGCCATACCTATACGGTCAGAAATTCGTGGTAAGAAGCGATCATAAGGCGCTAATTTACCTGTTCTCACTGAGGGATCCGTCTTCAAAGCTAACACGCATGAGACTGGTCATAGAGGAATTCGATTTTATCATTGAGTACATCAAGGGTAAGTACAATGTAGCTGCAGACGCATTATCCAGGATATCCAGCGATGAACTTAAAGAGATGAAAACAAAAAACATTCTTGCTATTACAAGATCAATGACGAAGAAGGCGGACAGCGACAAAACGCATATTGACAATGATAACAATACACCAGCCGTGAAAATAGCACCATCCAAACCTGCAATTTATGATTACTGTAACGACGTTGATTTATCCAAACTTCCTTTCATTAGATCGTGCACGAACCTAGAGGACTCAAGAGTGCTCATGGAAATAGGGAAGAATGGAAAAGTGAAAGGAACATACCAGTTCGTTAATGATGAATTTTCTTTAGAGAAAATTTTGTCTAAGCTCCAATCAATGGCTGACGAACTTGGGTATAGTAAACTGAAGCTATGCATAGCAGACCCGATATACAAATGGTGCAACATTGGCGAATTAAAAGGTGCTGGTGCCAAAGTATTATGTAATATACAAATCGTACTGTACAAGCAACCTTGGCGCGTCGAAAATAGAGAAGAACAACAGGAAATTGTTAGAAATAACCACGACAATCCTATCACTGGAGGTCACTGCGGTCAAAAACGACTGCTGAAAAAGCTCAAATCATCCTACAGGTGGAAACATATGTCGCGTGATGTAGCTAAATATATCCGAAGCTGTCCGCATTGCCAAGCAAATAAGGCAAGGAGTAAAACAAAAGAAGAAATGGTGATAACGCCAACGCCGCAGGCAGCCTTCGATATCACCTGTATAGACACCATAGGACCTTTCCAACGAACCCTAAACAATAACGTTTACGCTATTACCATTCAGTGCGAACTCAGTAAATACGTCGTGATCATCCCGGTCCAAAACAAGGAAGCAACTACAATTGCAAAGGCAATAGTTAACGGTTTTATCCTAACATACGGACCCATGAAAGAGATCCGCACTGATATGGGTACCGAATACAAGAACGAAGTACTCGAACACATGGCGAAAATATTGGGTATAAAACTGACGTTTTCAACAGCTTACCATAGCCAAAGTATTGGAAGTTGTGAGCGCAATCACCGCGTTCTAAACGAATACCTGAGGACCTACATCAACGACGCAAGGGACGATTGTGATACGTGGATACCATTTTATAGTTTCTGCTACAATACAACCCCATCCACATACCACAATTATACCCCTTTCGAACTAGTCTATGGAAGAACTGCTGAACTTCCCAGGCAACTGACAAATGGAATTGATCCGTTATACAACATCGATGCGTATGACAAGGAAATCAAGTACCGAATCCAAATATCCCAAGAAAAAGTAATACATTTACTGGAAAAAGAAAAAATCAGGAAAAAAGCCATATACGACAAAGCCCAGAATGAACTAAACCTTAAGGTAGGAGACCTAGTTTCGATGAAAAACGAAACGCGCACAAAACTCGATGCTTGGTACACAGGCATTTTCGAAGTAGTAAAATGCGAAAACCCTAACTGTATAATTAAAAATAATAAAGGCAATCAGCAAATAGTTCACAAAAATAGGCTTCAATTGTTTAATGCTAGATAATATAATAGCTAGAATAAGAAAAATAATATTAAGATAAAAATAGTAGCTTGTAATTGTTATTGAAATTGTATTTGTATACTAACACATATGTAATGTACGTAGATTAAAATAGCAAGTAATTAAATACTTAGCGGTGACACAAAAACATAAATAGTAAAAATGAACTTGAAATTTTGTGCTGAATAAACTAAGTGAATAAACATCTGACACCAAATAGTGTACTAGAGTGTTAGTGAACTTAAAAGCGTAAAACAGTGGTGTGTGAAAGATTGAACACAAATTACCGGTAAATGAGTGAATGAATAACCCTTTATTGTATACTTTGTTACTATTACTGTTACTATATCATCCTTAGATGTATGACTAGACTAAGAATTTCATCCATGTTCTCATCCTTGATAATACGTTTAACCATTAAGAATGACTCTTATCTTTTTCAAAAATAAGATCCATTTTTCAAAGGGGGAAGGTGTAGTATCCAAAGGTAATAGACCCACAATGCGCGACACCAGCGGATCCTCCACCTCCTACCACCTTAATTAGGATAGTATAGATAGTAATCAATTAGTTAGTAAGAACACTTATCGTATCAACAGTTGATCACTCAACTTGTATTCAAGTGTGTTGAATCATCTAACAATAAATATATACTCCAAAACCTTATCATATCATTCCAATACTTTACAGATGTGGAATAACACAATAATTGCAATTAGGCACAATTACAGCACGTGTAATGCAGAAGTCACTTTTTGCGAGTAAATTCCACTCGGCAATTTTGGTTGCGGAAGTACTTCCACCCGTTACAAATTTAAAAACGCGGTGCAGGTGGTTGACTATGGTCAATACCTTAATTGGCAATTAATTATTCAGAATCAAAACAAACACTTAACCTTAAAATAAAGCAGAAGATTAAATGTGTCGATAAATGCAGATAAATATTGAATGCAGAATAGAATCAACTAAGTTAAGCGGGAAATATTCTGCGGAAAGTAGTTAGGTAATAAATCAGACAACAAATGGTTATTAATTATGTATTAACGAAATGCATTTTCAGGTGGCCAAAATGCAGGTTCGTTACACTGTTTATAAATTTCACCCTGATTACCCACATTGGAGGGGATTATTTTCCGAGCATGGTCAGGGAGTGGGCCACTGGCCAGCTCGACCGTTTGGGTGGACCCCCTGGTGAAAAAGGTGCACCCCCTACCTATGAGTCAACGTGGTGCGACGGGGTGATGTTTTACCAACTTAAATTGTTTGTTAGTTTTAGAATGTTATCATTGGGAAACAATATGTGGCTTGTATTATCTTGATCATCGTTTTTCTTTAAGCTAATTACTTTCCGTAATGTTTGAATACACTTATTCGTTTGTTTTAAAATAGCAATCACTTCATCTTTTTTTCTTAGCAATGGAAAAGTTTTGCGTAGTTTTTTCAAAAAATTATCACTAATAGATGTAACAGTTTCTGGATGATGATGATCATGAGTGTTGGTCTTCTCATCAGTTGACATATTGCCAACTAGAAACTAAGTGATGAATCCTATTGTATTATCCATTTGTACATACACCCTTTTTTCCGACCAGAGACACGATTAAAAATACTCTTCTTATAACTATGAATCATTGAAGAAATTACTAGACTCCCCCTCCCCCAGAAAGATAACGATAATAATTGAGTAAATTGGTTTGTGTGTGTGTGGGAGGGTATGGTTGGATGGGGGATGATGACGACGGCTTCTTCTTTAAATGCCGCTGAACATTGCACCCAAATGCATTTCTAATATCAGTATCAATATTATTTTATATACATATATTAAGAGAAAGTATATTTTTGTGAGTGTGTAAAATGTATTTATCAGAATGAAGAAAAATGAATACTGAATTTAATACTATATCGAGACCCTTTATCAAAATTTCAGAATTACAGGAGGATGTGACATATAAAATACGCTCTCTAAGAGTCATTCAGACAAAATACGGGCAAGCAGTTCTTACGATAATTGAAGGCCTCGAAAATGATGTCATATTACATTACAACCGGCTACTGGAAAACGTTCCCAAATATAATGTGAGACTAAAGAATGGACAAAATCTTTCGTTTATTGTACGAAAGCCCAATCAATCTAACAAATGGTGGCAAGTGGAATTTTTATAAACTAAGAAGAAGAACTAGAAAAAACGTAAGAAAATTCTTATATCTTTTAACATATTTTTATTAAAAACATGTTTTTTTCTATTTCAGGGATCATATATGAACACATGATTTATTTTCCATTTTTTTCTGACATTTTTTATATTTATGAAAAGAAAAACAATAAAGTTAAAATAAAATACCTTTGTTTCTCTAAATAAAACTACCTCCATTTTTTTAAAAAAACACTTTTTCCACACACAGGTGTGAGAAAGAGAGAGTGCGCTCGGTACCGCTACTCGGTGGTGGCAACCACTGAGGTTATGGTGGAAGTGCCAGGGACCACAACCCCCAATCCAATACTTCACCCACTATACACAGTAATCTTCCCTCATTAGCAGTACCCACAAACACAAAAATGTAAATTTATGCTAATTATACAAATTTATGCTAATTAACACCTATCAACACACTTTTATGCTTTGTCCACTCCCCCATCCCATCCCAACTCCTCCTCATACTTTTTTTTTCAACGCCACCGGGAACCACCATCACCGCCATCTATCAACCGTTCGATGCACTAGTGGGCCAGTCCCCGCAGTTCTACACTACTCAATTGATTTCGTGCTTATTAAAACAATAATTTATAGGTGATTCTGGCTATCCCTTACAACCATGGCTTCTTACACCGATTTAAAGGCCACAAGAACCCATGGAACAACTCTACAATAATGCACATAGATCCATTCGTAATGTAATAGAGCGATGCAATGGTGCGTTCAGGCAAAGGTTTAGATACCTTTTGCGCAAGGATATGCAGGTTCTCTTGGTGGTTTACTGAATGTTCAATAGTGAGATCCACCTCTAACTCGGTAGGCGGCAGGGAACATCTACCGAGACTCTCCCGTATGGAAGAAATTAGGGGATCAGGTAGTGACTGGAGCTGACCGGATCCGTCCCCATCGGGGACTTCAATTTCGCTTTGTGTTGTCGCCGCAGCAACGGTGGGCGAACTATCCTCGGATTGCGAATCGGCAATCTCGATCACAGTCTGCTCGCAAAGAGCAGTTTGAAAAGTATGCGTTGACGGTGGAGATAGTATAGTTACATTGGAAGCAGCTAATTGTGATGAGGAGGCTCGTGATAATGGCGTGTTAGTGCCAGTTTGAGCGGTTGGGCCAGGTTTAGATTTGTTCCAATTCGCTGTAGTGCTTCTTCGTGCCTCCTCGAGGTATTCCTTATATACCTCTTTGGATTTCCTGTGGCGGATCCGGTCTATTGATAGACCAGGTGCTGTGGACATCGCCTTCAGGAAGGCTGCTCCCTTTTTGGCCTTAACCTCAATAGAGGCAAGTGTCGAGTAGATTTCGGAAGCTACAGCCTTTAACTGGGTTTCCAGTTGTCCGGTATAGTCCAAGGGATGCACGAGTTTCTCTTGTTGCCTCACCCCTTGGAACGTTGGAAATGATTTACCACAGTACTGATACTTTGACCCATCACGCGTACCGCATGTCTTTAGGTGCTTTTGGAGGTTACCCTTGCTTTGGTAGCCTCGGTCACAAATTGTGCATTTATATAAGACGTAAAGGCTTAGGTTCAGCCGGAACGCTTTTTGAACAGTGGCCGAGGCCATGGGGAACGGTGTTAGTGTTCCCCGGAGCGTTTGCTGGGACTGACGTTCCTTGTCCAAACCCCGAGGGGGCTGGTTTGCAATTCAAACTACTGGCAAGACGAATAGTGCGAAAAGCGATTATTACCCGTGAGCGCACACACGGGGCGCAGAGATTAGTCAACTACTGGACAGGGCAAGCCCCAACCACTAGAAGTCCGGCGGTGCCACGAGGAGGTTCTCCGCTCGAGCATGCTCGAGCAAATACTATCTTCAGAGCTCTGAGTCGCTTACTGGAGTCAACACACTAAGCCTCCTCCTCCAGAGCGGTTCAAGAACGAGAGAGTCATAGTTACTCCCGCCATACCATACACTCCTACAACCCAAGAAAACTTGAAGACAATTTTAATTACCTATTTGTAAAAATAATCAATTGTTTCATGAAAATCTTTAATTTCAAAACTGTTTTTTTATTTTCTTAGTAATTTATTCAAGCTTTTTACGAGCTCCTTTAAACCACCAATAATCCTGTTTAATTGTTTAGAGAGTTCTTGTTGAAATGTTCTATATGTATCTTATATTAGATTCTTGATTGCACCCTAGAACAAACACGAAAATAAAGTGATATTATAATTAATAATAATAAAACAATGATTTCTTACTTGTAGTAACCACTTTTATCTTTCGCTTCTTTTCTTTATTAATGTGCTTATAACTTTTAATTGTAAGCTTTATCGTTTTCGTTTCTCTTGTATAGTCCAAGCACGATAATATTTGGATGTACTTTTACTAAAGTTTCGCTTAATAAGCTGAAGAGTCGTTCTTCAATTCGGTTTAAATAGGCATATAAAGGCATTCCACCTCCTGTACCCATTTGATGCAATTGAATTTTCCTCAATTTTGTAATGACACGATTTTCTTAATCATTAATTACCTACAATTTACAATTTATATTTACAACAAATTCAAATATGCTAGATTTACTGATTTCCATTCATTTAAAATTCTTGGTTCACCACTATACATTTTATTCAGTTCTTCAACCAATGGACCAAACTTAGATATGTCTTTATCGTGAATTAAAGCGAAATTTTGATATTTTTCAAATATATCTGATGTAGTTTTGGCATTTCGTCAAGTTTCTAAGAACAAAATCACCCACTACTATTGTTGTAAACACAATTTTACTCTTATTATAATAAACGCAGAAAAATAGATAAAAAACTGATATTACGTATTATAAAAAAAAATTCTTCTTAAAATCAAAGGTAACATGTAGATAACAGAAATTGCTTTATTTTTAATGAGGCTCAATATTCTCGGGCAATTTATTAATTGCGGCAGCAATTGCAAAGAGCCCATCAGCAATTTTTGCTAGACCATCAGAAATTCCGCCTTTTTCGTTTCCGGATCTCTTTTGCCTAATCTTAAAAGGGCACAGGACCATCTAAGAAAAAAACAGTGAAATTCAAAAAGTTACCTGCCATTTCGTTATCAACGTTGCCTGTTGTTGAATAAATTCAATTCTACATTATATATGTAATACGTAATTCGAGTGATCTTGTAACGAAGTGATTTGGCCCGTAATTGAAAAAAGGATATTTGGAGAATGGACGATGAATATAGAAGACCTGCGAGAAAGAAAATATTTAATTAGATTTGTAAACTGTTGGATAGGACTTACATACTTACATTTAAACACTTTTTTTACACATTACGCTGAAAGAATTGAACGGACGAATTAATTAAAGTGTTTTATATATGAAGAGGTTTATACGGCACACTTATCAACCTGAAATACAGTATAATTAGTAATTGAAAGACAGATAAACTATAACTTACCGTTGTAAATATCATTTAAACCGTTGAAAAATATTTTGAGGTTATGTCATTTGACATATTAGTTATTTTTACTAGCTACAGTTAGAACTGCAAATTCCACTGTTAGAAGTGGGAGAGATAGTGGGAAAACGGAGTGGGAGCAGAATAAAAGCCGCTGCACAGCCGTTTTCTGGCAGTTCGCTGCAGTTTCTACTGGAAGAAACATTGGAGTCCGAGGTAATTGGAAGAAGCAATTTGCAACTCTGTACGGCCCCCTTAGTAGTATTCCTACAGAGTTTCAAAGACCCCTTCTCTTAGGAGATATTGTCTTTGAAGCACCTGGAACCTAAACTATTGTCCGAGTTGGGATCCTCTAGTTTTGATACGCGTTAGTTTCGTGAATAAAAGAAGAAATTTCGTAATAGGTTCATAGCACCATATTGCGTCCTGTATTAATATTTGTCCCGTTTGGTTGTTTAAAACCCGTAGTATTTGATCCTTTTACCTCTATATTCCTTTCACGTACACCTTTCCCAACACGTACACATTAATTGCATATTTGTTATTATTTGTTAATTTCATTTAATTAATTAGTTAAAAATTGATGCAATCAAATAGTATTGATCAATAAATGTTATTCATTTGATTTGTTATTTTTTGAGTCTTATTTGAGTTATTTTCATTCTAAAGTCCAATAAAATAAAATCAGAACTCTGGAATTTCACCCGTTCGCCCCGCTAATAGCCCAAGCTACCTCGAGAGCTGTGTAATGAATTTTGTTTATTGATTTTTGTTCGCCGTTGGATAAAAAGTTGTTACAGGGACATCGATTTCATTAATTTTGTATCTTTCCCGGTTTGAGAGGAAACCTTGTGGCGCCCGAGTTATTTTGAATATAAACGAAAGTACTATTTGGAACTTGAAATAATATTTGTAACGTTTAATATTTGCATTATTTTTGTCACATAAAGTTAACGTTTTGCGAACAGAGATTGGACAACAAATAAATACATTACAATCTTCTAGTTTTCTCATTTCGTACCAAAAATTCCAAAGATGTACTAAAATGTAAAAAATGTAAATGTAAAAAATATAAATTTTAAATATCTATATTTAAAACAATTAATAATTTTGAGGTTTTGCACAGCTTGACATATGCGCTCCCAGCTGGAAGCTCATGACGTGAACAACGACTTGTTTATATTATGAAAAGTATCGTGTTACGGCAGATAAGAGTACCAAACTCTTAGCTGTGATAAATTTATGGGAGGTCACATTGGTGTGAAAAAAAACCTAAAACTACGCTCTAAAAAATGCTACGATCCGATTTTTTAGTTTCTCTTTTAAAAATTTGTAGTAAAAAGTGCAAAGTCAGCATTTTTCGGAGTTTTATTTATAATTTTTTCTCAATTAACAAAAAATAACCGAGTAGTCGGAATATAACGTTTTGTAGAGAAATTTTTTCTCTATCACTAGAACACAACTTATTTCGATTTTTTGCGCCTTTCGATTACCTCGTCAACAGGTATTTGGGGTTGGCGAACTCTTGTCAATTGAATCGCTGTCAACAGATTTACGCTGAGATACAGCGAGAGTTATTGACATTGACAGCATGACAGCATTTAAAACTGTCACACTCGAATTGTTTGAAAACAAAATGGAACCAACTTTAGAAAATAAAAATCCCCAATGACCAATTTATTTATTTATAATTAAATATTTTAGATGCAAATAGGTAAAATATCGTAAAAAATTCGTATCGTAAGGAGGGATTTTAACGTATTCGTAAATCAAACGTTAGAATATCCCTTACGATACTCATTTTTTAATATACTATTCCCTCTGTAATTTTATTTGGACTTATACTTTTTTATAACATTTACACCTGATTCATTTACCCATTCTTTATTTCCTCTGAATCAGGTGAAACGTAGTTACATATTTGTTCATACGTAATTTTTATTTCATTACGCATTTTGTTTTGAATCTATTTATATTTTATTTTTCATTTATTAATTTTTTTATTCAATTGATTCCCCCCATAACACGCGTTTCGTAAAAGTACTTTTTACATTAAAATTGCCAATTTATATTCTATTTTTTTTTGGGATTTTATTTGTCATTAGTTACATCCAGTCTTAGTGTAATTAATTTCCTCTAATTTCACTTGTGACGCTATTTTCGGCGGATTTGCCTGTCTCGAGCGTCATCTGTTTTTAAAGACAAAAACAGGAAATCAAAACGGGTCCCAGGTAACAACAGTGGAGATACGGCTACGCTAGGGGTCAATTAAAAAAACATTATTAACCAGGAAAACAATTTAATTTTATTCAAACCCTCAAAACTACAGGACAAATAATCAAAATACAAGTTACAATTAATATTGAAATAATTTGGTTGGCCGTTATTGGAATACGGGATGATAAACGGTGGGAAAAGGTAGAAAATACGGTCGGTAAACGGTAGAACGGAAAATGTATGGCTTGCAGCACGGTGTGTTGCCTAACTAACCGTTGACAGGAACTGGAGAAATGACTTTTGGTCGCTCCACTCAAACTTGTCGCTTCCCGGTGTATTAGACGACACTGTTGCCGCTAAGACGCTTCGCTAGAGTGTAAAGACTCTCTTTATTTGCTAACGCTTAGTTCCTGGTGTGAGCCACACAGTCTCGGACAGGAAACGGCGGATGGACTGTGTCAGATCTAGCTGTCGCCACAACCGAATTGCGAATGCGACCTGCCCCCTGGTTAACCGGCCACTCCGTGCGAATGGACTCAAAGGTCCCACACTAAGAAGCTTCCGTCGGTGGTTTGAAGCGACAAATATTGCTTCCAATACTCACTCTCTCACAAGGCGATTCAACGGTGCCGCTGGGCGATTTTCGGTGCTTGGTGCCGGACGGTATTGTTTTACTTACTTGTTGGTTGGTTGTTTATTCGTTGTTTTAGTTGATAGTCGTTGTTTTGTTGATCTTCAGTGGTCTTCGGAACGGAACTGATGGCTAACGGAAATTTCGGCGCTTTATATACCCGCGGGACGGTCATGAACGCCTCCAACATTGGTATGCGGTGGTATGTTGTATTGCCGCGATTCCCGGGGCTATCGGTTGACGATATGACTGGTTGTTAAACTCCCAGGGTTTGTTTACAAACAAACAGTGGCCAACATAAACCTACTTTCTAGATGCCGTTCGGTATGACTGGTTGTCGGACAACCAGTGTTTGTTTACAATGTAAACAAGTGCAACATAACCTAAATAATAATTAAGTGCCGGTGCAACAAGTGCAAATACGGTAAGCGCGGTACTTATTAATGCCAATGTGCTAAACGGTAATCTATTTCAGGTTTTCCAACGACATCCCAAACGACGGCGATCAACGAGGGCGGTGAGTACTTGAAATATATGATATTTTATGAATTAATTCCTTTATTTTTAGGTGTGAAAATATGGGTTCATTACACACTAAGTACAGTAGTTGCCCCCCTTTCCTCGTACTAATAGTACCCCCCAAACCCCCTAAGATTTTGGATTTTTGTGGAATTTTTCCTCTGTTTGCGCGTACTCAAAATCCTTCTCGATTTTTCGTGATATATAGACTCTTGCACAAGACTTTTAATGGACAGATTTTGATCTCGTAAAATTTGTTAGACATTTTGTAGTAATTTTCGAAGAATTTTGTAGTGTTGATTATAATTGACTTTTGTATTTCTTTTTTTAATTTGAACGTGTTAAACAAGGGGAATCGTAGAAACCGACGGAACTGCCGGACCAGTATTAGGTACAGTGTTATCATTGGAAACTGTCGGGGCACTTTGAACAACTAGGGACGTATTGGGCACTGTGCTAGCAGTGGGGTTATTGCGAGGAGCCCTGTGAATTGTTCTCATACTACCGGAACGAGATAGTGATGGAGGAGTTGTAACACCCTGATTCATAACATTCAAAGGCACTGACGTGAGCTTATTGATTAATTCTATTATAGTATATTAAAGAATGAGTTTGATAAGGTGAATTTTATTGCAAGAGCGGATTTTTTCCAGAAAAATTCCGGAAAAATCCGCGATTGCAATAAAATACCTTATCAAACGAATTCTTTATACTATTTTATCTATTTCGGTGTAAATTTACGATTTTTGTTTAAAAATAATATGCATGTCAGTCATTTGACATTTGTTGACTATAATAAGCGGATGACAGTTCCGTGCTAGAATGTGACACTATGACAGTTCCATTTTATTATCAGCTATTATTAAACGGATCTGACATCAACTGAGTGTCAAAATGTACCTGTTCTAGCACCGAAATAGATAAAATTATTTTTGCGTATGATAAGTTGAGCAATAATTTCCATATATTTATCTTCGAATTCGGCAAAATCGTCGTAACGCGCTTCGACAGATTCTTCCGTTTCCAATTCTAAAGCCTGATCGTGAAGTGTGTGGTATTCGTACGAGATATTTTTATTACTTTCGAGCCAATTAGACAAAAAATTGCACTCACCCGGAGATCATCCACAAACTCCAATGCATCAAACTCATCATCCTCATCCCCCGGGCGTGGAATTTCGGGAACTGGGACGTCTAAACGTTTGCCAACATTCGTGATTTTTGCTTTAAGCGATCCTTGCTTGCGATGAATGCTTTTAATTCGCTCTGCATGAGCAATCGTGACTGTTAGTCGTTGATATGACTAAAAAATGAAAAATATTGAGCTAATTGATTTTCAAATGTTAAATGAACGTTAATGTTTTGCTTTATTGATGAAATTGAAACGCGATGATATGGATTGAAAGCGATACTTAACTTTTGACCGATGAGGAAGATGGTGTTCCAAATTCCGATGTGCCTCGTGGTGTGGATTTTCCAAATTTTCACTGGATTGCCTTTGGATCCGGCTCGAACGACTAGAAATATTTGTTTTGGGGCCTGTGCAGCCCTCGTGATGTACAAATGTATGTTTATGATGTATAATTCGAAATAAAACGCTGCCTTTGTTTATACTTAAAATGTTACTTCGCTTATTGAATGTCGTCGATATAATATCTCAATAATATAAAATATACAAATCTTCTTTTTATCACATTAACAACTTTGGTGATAAGAACTGGTTTATAAAATTAATATAGCGCACATCTACAACATAGCGATCTTTAACACATATTCCTTCAACATTTATTTACTTTTCAGTTAAGAGTTTTCTTTTTTAAAATAATGCGTTTCTAACTCGTTGAATTTAGTAGTCGCTATACTTAAATCAACACGGATATTGCTTTGTGAGAATCCCCCGTGATGCATTGTTGTCTGTTCAACTACTAAAATCGCGTTGAATTAAACCCGCAGTGTTTTGAACATGCCTATAACATGTTAGTTTTCGTCCAACGGTCTCTTGCTAGGTATTCATTAGCGTAATTTTGGTTTGCTAGTGTCTGATCAACGCACGTGCGATATGTGTTAGTTTTTTTTACAATTGTGTTATATTGTGTGATAACAATTATTTAACACAATGGAAAATATACTAATTGACTGGGGGTTTGCAAATTATGTTGCCATTTTTCAGGGTAAGTTATAAAACACATAATTTTTAATTGAGTTTATATGTAAACTTATCAGTCGTTTTGCTATATTTGATGCTAAATATACTTGTACAATCTGTATTTGCTGCTGAAACATGTGCACACATTTCAAATTATGTTAAACGACTTTTCTTATATTTGTATATTGCCAATTAAACGTCTCTTATACAGGGTGTTTCACCTAAAGTGGGCAAAAAAGAAATGGTATATACGAGTCAGTTTGGGTCACCCTGACTCGAAAACTCATTGGATTTTTCTTGGAAATGTCTCTTTGAGGAAATAAAGGCAATCAACTTCTTCGGCGTGTTAAAAAAAATTATAACAAAGATTTATTAAGAATTATATTATATAGCCCATGGTGATCTTAGAATAATTTTTTTAGATTTTTCGCTTCATTAACTGAAAAGTTGTAGACCACTAAACTTAAGAAATTTTCGAAAAAACTTGACAAGTTAAAATAAAATTGCATTTTTCTCGAAAACGGTGCGTCGTACGAAAAAAATCCAAGAGACAAAAAAGTTTCCTTATTAAATTTGCTATCGATAGGATTTAACGGAACTCTGACATCCCTCACACAAATGGCCAAAGGTGGTAAGTTACCCCTTTGTCAAAAAGTGGAGTTGGGGGCGGCCGATTTTGTTTAAATTTTGCAGTAAGATATGTCATTATGAGACAAGTAAGTGTACCAAATAGGGTTTGTTAATTTTTTTTCTGTACGGAGATGTTTTGAAAATTCGATTTTTTTTCAGGAACTTTGAAGACCTCTAACTCTGTTATTATGTGTTTCTGAGCATGTGTTATAGGTTTTCGGAATCAGGGCAGTGAGGAGAATCTACCATTACTTTTTTGCCCACTTTAGCTGAAACACCCTGTATACTTTTATAAAAAAGCACAAGCAAACACTTTTGTAATTATTTCTTTTTTATCTTTACAAAAAATGAAATTACGTTAAATATGTTTCCTTCGCTCAACAATGAATTGTTAAAAGACCTAATACCAAAACTAGGGCCAAGAATGCGTTTTTTGGAGTGCTTAACATCATATTTGAAATCCTCCCCAAAATCAGTCCAATAATGTCGATACAGAGGCGGATATAGATGTATGATTAGATTTTGAATATAAATTAAATAATTTTTTGCGAAATAATTTTTCAAATTTACTCTTGTTTAATATATTGTAAACATAGTACGCCTGATGGAAATGAATATATTATAAAGAAGATATAAAATAATTGAGATTTATTGTACTTATTAGGTTATTAGCATTAGGTGTTTTAATATTTGAAAATACATCTTTCATTAAAGCGTTTTGTTTTTTTACCCCATTTTAACAAATAAATTACTATTAGTTTAATACTATACCTAATATTAAATCAACAAGTAAATTATTTTAAATGAAAATAAATTTTTTCATTGATTGAAACGTTTATTATCTTACAATTGACATTGATATACTGTTGATTCAAAACACAGAATTTGTTGAATAAATCCAAAATAAGTTTTTACTTAATGCATAAAAAATGGTTGCGTCAACATTACACCAAATGTTAATTCAACGACTTATTTCACACTGTTTCAACAGTAAAACGATCAATTCGCCAACAGCATTCAATGAAAACTCAAAGTTGATTGGAACTATTTACCCATGAAAAAGTATTGTCTCAATGCATTTTTTGTTGAATTAACATATCTTTTCTCTCGGTGTTTAAAATGAACTTCAACTTCGTTAGAAAAGACATTTTGTATTGATGGCGATTTAACATGTAGTAGTTTAGATAGTAAGTAAGTAAATCGTAGTTTTGCAAGGAAAGAAAAAGGAAGAAAAGTGTAAAATCAAAAAACATTTTTTTCTCTCTCTTTTGGGGGAGGTGCAGTGTAATACTAAAATAATGAATTATCAGCAACTTTTAAATTTGCTAATTAGTTTAAATAAGTATTATGTAATAACGCAAAGAATAGCAGGGCAATCAACAGCTGAGTCAACCTGTCAACGTTTACCTAATTTGTATATTCCTTTTCGATAGGACAGTTGAAATAAAGAACCTTAGCCCGTAACAACCTATTATTAATTCTCAACAATTTAAGACCTAGTAACGGGCATCACAGTCCGTTCGGTTACATAAACTCAAACACACAACATTCTTCTTCCCCTTATTTATTTCTGTTCTTATTTCCCAGACCAGGTGGAGGTTATACCGGCAATAACAGTCTTCCCCTTCTTTAAAACATGCATGAATGTTGTTACAATTAAAAAAATATATAAAAATAAAGTACACATATGCATGCAAGGGTCATAATGTACTGCTTGCTGGAAAATCACATTTTTCTATATTTTGTATCACCATTTTAAAGACAAGAAAATATTACTTTGATTTGTTTTATTTTGAAATAAATAGAAAATTCTGGATATTAAAAAAATATTTAATTATCTAAAAGTTTAATTTAAGTTCATAGCGTTTCATTTCTAAATCTAGTTTTCTAGTTTCTAATTTTATTTTAGCAAATAATTTAAATGCACTTATTTGATTTAACTCATAAAGAAATCAATAACTTCGGAACCGTTCCTCTTTATTTTCCATTGTACACACATTATTGACAAAAACATGAAAAACGGACTACAATAGCCACAAATAAAAACAATCTTCTTTGTTAAGTACAAAATGCACAACTTTACTCTCTCCACCCTACCACCTGCATCCGAACAACTTTACCACCCTCTCCCCTCTTCTTTCTCCCTTTATTATTTATGTAAAACTTGTGCCAAACTTTTCGAAAACATACTTGTCATTATAAATATTTAAGAATCGTACCGTGGGAATTATTCCCTATATTTAAAATTGTCATTTAAATACATTATGACTGATTATTAACTTTAGAAAACTTTTCAACATCTTTCTAGAAAAAAGCCCATTTAAATTAGAATTTTTCAGGGTTATGAAAGTGCTGACACTTCTAAACACATAAGCGCACATATGCATTAAAACTGTATCTATTGAGGTTATACCATCGAGTGATGGGATGGGGGAGGGTAATAAAAGCTCCTGCAATTCGGGGCTGCAAAACGAAAGAGCGTCTTTAGATTTATGTGATTAATTGACTACAACTAGGTCGAAATTAAAGCCACTAGTTATACTAAGGAGTGCACGGGTCCGCCAATTTTGATCTATAATCGCGTTAAATTCAAATAGCCAATTAATAAGCCACTATTATTGAAGGATATTAATGGCATTTACAAGTAAAACAATTAAGTCAAGTTATTTTTATTAATTCTGGCATCGCCACACTGCGACTGCTGTTTCTGATAATATTACTAGTGTAACTTTTATTATTTTTGTAAAAGTTAAGTAACTTCTTATGTAAATTATTAAAGCGTTTTGTAGATGGCGCTAAAGAAATATAGTTCAGAAATGGCGGGAAACCACATTATTAGAAATATATGCAAATTGCATTTTTATTAAACTACTGTTTAAATAAAAGTCTTATTACAAATTATTACACAAATGTGTATGTTTATTTACATTATATGATGACATTTACAAATGATATAAAAGAGAATATAAGAATCAAATCCATACATTAGAATTCAAATATATGTATAAAACAATAAAATTTAAATAACGAACTTCTTATAAATAATAATATACAAGAACATACGCATAATAACTATTGTGTTGAACAAAGAACAAAAATGAGCTAACACTTCTCCTATCCAACTTGCACGTCTCAGTTTTGTCTCTGGACTACGTATAGAAGAAACCTATTGAGTTAAAAGTGAAAGAAGATCTGAAAAGAGAGAGAAATATATTTTATCTCTTTCCACAGTTTACTTGCACTGCTCATTGAAGCGCGTGCGTTAAACCTTAGCTAGTTCAGAAATATACTTGTATTCTACTCGGTTAATATCACAGAATAAGAAACACAAAAGTATGACTTCTCCCATTTTCCATTGTTCTTTTTTCTGTAAGTTTTGGACTGCGTGAGAGGCCAGGTGCAGGTAAAGGAAGCAATATACGAGTTTTAAAAACTTAAAGCCTGGTACCCAAATCCCACATATAAGAATTGTAAAAACTTAAAATTAAAATAAAAAGTAAAAATAACTTCATCAGATGATTGTAATATGTATTTTGGTCATAGTGCTGCATTTCAATTTAATTTTTAAAACGTCTGTAAACATATTGTCCTCAAAATGCAAATTACAAATGCGTCGATTCTCTTAGCTAAATAGAGAGCCGTTCTCTAGCAAATCCATCCGAAAAATACTACCAAGCTGAAAAACAATCTTAAATTAAAATTGTATATTCACAATTTAAAAGTTTGTTATGTTAGTTCGTACTACACTACTTCACTCGGTAACCCAAAATAAAGTAACAGAGTACAATAGAGAAAACCTTACGTGCGAGACTACTGTCAATTGTGAAAATCTGTCCGCTTGCTCTCAACTTTTAACCGCCCAGGCGTCATTCCGGCCAAAAGGGGATATTTTGTGTTTTTACTTTCTGCTTCTCCCAACGGTAGTATTATGTATTTTCCAAACCCATCTATTCTAAGAACCCACATACTGTATACTCTGCAAGAATCAATGTATAATATCGCAGTTGTAAGTGTCAAGATTGGGGGTTGGTAATATTACCGCAGTAATAAAACCAGTGAACTAAGAAGTTTATTTAACGAACTAATAGGAGTAAAAAATTGAATTTTGAATTCTACGTTAAATTCTAATGTCAGTTTATACAGACACCATATGTCTAAAGTTAATACTTTTTGAGAAAAAATGTCTTGGTAATGTCTTTGAGCATTTATTAAAATAAAAATTGTTTTCTGAACATTTTTGCCTTTCATTTACCTATAACATTTTAATAGATTATTTTATTGTTTTGCTCGATCTCTAGTTAAAATTAGTTAAAAGATATGAATCAAAAAACTATTAAAAATACATAAATATTACAACTAATTAGGTATGCAATCATAATGTGTAACGCATTGTTCTTTAATCAGTTCACATTTTACACAAAATTTCTTATTTTGGAGGTAGCTACAACGTAATTTCAACCATCATGCACGCAACAAAATGTGATATGAAATATTTTTTTTCTCAAAAAGTATTTACTTTAGACATATGGTGTCTGTATAAACTGACATTAGAATTTATCGTAGAATTCAAAAATGCAATAAAAAATGGGGTGTTCCATTTAAAATAACGAAGTTGGTGTCGACTTCCGGTATAACCGGAAATCACACGCAATTCTCACTAGGCTCATCTGATCGGCCATCCTCCACAACCCTTAAGTCCAAATTTTCAGGAACATCCAAGCTCAAATTTTCGAGATAATCGAGCGGGACGCTCAACTTAGGACACCCTGTATATACTTAATTTGGGTGTGTACATTAATTTTGACGTATCACAATATTACATGCAATGACATTAAATTATTATAAACAATGATAAAGATATATGATAATATATGAAATTCTTTATTGTTTCCTAATTTCTTTCATATAAACAAAAAATACAAAATAATCTTCGAATGTCAAGGTTAACTAATAGGAAATATTGATACTTTAACTCTATACAACATACCGTATCGAAATCCCCTGTTCATCGCTGAACAGGGAGTACTGGTTCCAAGGTAGCAACAGCAAAATGGTTATACAAAAAGAAAAACTATAGTTTTGTATTTCATTTTTGAGAATAATTTTATTTTGGCCAAGCCAACTGTCTGCTGCACGATTCGATATCGTTTCATGGGCGGCGCAAAGAGAAATAAAATTAAATAAACTTGTCTGATTTCGAATAACCAAAAATAAGTAAAATAACAAGAAAATAACATAATGGAATTAAAAAAACACCTTCACTTCACTTCATAGCAGGAAAAAGTAAGTCGAAAAATGCGCAATGTGGAACCTGAATGGTGTTTTTGGAGTACCAATTTGCAGTAGTTTCTTGAATGATTTATTAATTAATCGCGGTGAGCAGCACTCGGAATAGTTTTTTATCACTTAATTATCACGTACGAAAATAATACGAATGGTACAAACCATTTACAGAAGTACAGTAATTAGTACAGCAAATATGAAAATGGCGGATAGGAGAGTTAAAGAATATATAGACAGAATTCACTTTTGTTATAGTTCTCAAGTTAACTACCTGGAAATATTACGAAACGGACCCAACTATAGAAAAAACGTACGAGCAAGTACGAGCAATTTTAAAATTGCATTAATTGAAAGAATCGATGGTACGCATTCAGGCACTTCTGATTATATTTATGATAGCGTCAGCACTTTCTGTAACGTACCTATTTTATTAAGTTTAGCAAGTGAGGGTCAATTAGAAACGTGTTTTTAACGAATTTTATTATTGTTAGGGATCTCAGTCCGTCTTTCCGCAATTAGTTAATGAGCGTATTAGGTGTTTCAGTTTCACGGATTTTGTGCATACGAAAATTAGAGGTATAAAGACATAAAAGGCTTAAACTTTTTAAAATTTACTGATTTATAAATTCTCTAATATTCTGTTTTACTGTTTAAAAAGATATTAATTTAATCTTATTTTAGTAAACAAATAAATTGTAAAAAAAATAAAATAGGAATTAGTAGGGAACTAAATTTTAGCTGTTGGTCGACTATTTATTACTTACAATTCATAGTAATATTGGATTGTTTACAATTTGAAGTATTTTTTTATATAAAGTTTGGAAACGCGTTGAAATAAAAAATAATTAATTGTAAATTTTTACTTACAGAAATTCTAAGTGTACCTTTGCATTGTAAAACAACGAAGACACATTAATGAACACATTATATAATTCTTAAATTCTTTCAGAATTATAAAAATTGGAAATTACATTATTTTCGTTGTACGAGTACTTAACATGAATAAATGAAATAAACATTTGCAATGTTTAACAAAAGTATACCAAATATCATTATTTAGGCCACACAATGTAAATACATCCAACCTCACTCACTAACATTCATTAATTGTTTTTATTGTCGCGTAAGAAAATTCTAATGAACCCATATTTCCACACCTGAAAAATAATGGGATTAATTGATATAATAGTATATAGTACAAGTACTCACCGCTCTCGTGAACCGCCGTCTCTAAGGATGTCGCTGAAAAACCTGAAATAGATTACCGTTTAGTTTAATGGTAGTAAATAAGTACCGTACTTACCCTATTTGCATTTGTTGCACCGGCATTCAATTATTAGTTAGGTTATGTTGTTATTGTTTACATTGTAAACAAACACTGGAAGTACGACAACCAGTTATACCGTCAGCTGATTGCACTGGGAAGTGACACCGAATCCCGGAATACCGATGTACATGACCGTCCCGCGGGTATATACTGCGCCGAAATTTTCATAGCAGGCAGTTCCGTTCCGAAGTCAATCAACTAAAGAACAACAAAACGACGATTTAATCGAAACAACAAGTTAGTAAACAGTACCATCCCGGCACCTAGCACCGAACATTGCCTAGCGACACAGTTGAATCGCCCTGGAAGAGAATGAGTATTGGAAGCAGTATTTGTCGCTTTAAACTACTACGAATGCTTCTTAGTGTGGGACCTTTGAGTCCATTCGAACGGAGTGGCAGGTTATCCAGCGGGCAGTTCACATTCGCAATTCGGTTGTGGCGACAGCTAAATCTGACGCAGTCCATCTTTCATTTCCTATCCGAGACCGTGTGGCTCACACCAGGAAGTAAGCGTTAACAAATAAAGAGTGTCTTTACACTCTAGCGAAGTGTCTTAGCGGCAACGGCGTCATTTAATACACCGGGAAGCTACAAGTTTGAGTGGAGCGACTAAAAGTCACCTCTCCAGCTCATGTCAACGGCTAGTTACAACCGAATTATCCAAGTATAAACTGTTACCTTTGTTTTCGATTACGTTCTTGTAGTTTGAGGGCCAGAATAAAAATTATATTGTTTTCCTGGTAAATAATTTGCTTTTAATTGACCCCTAGCATAGAGGTATCTCCACTGTTGTTACCTGGGACCCGTTTTGGTTTCGTCCGAAAAGTTCGTCCGAATTGGATATCACAAGGACCGTACACAAGTTCTAGAAAAGACAAACCCTTTCGCCTTACCAAAAGCCTGGTCGCTATCTCTGATGAGTTACTGTTTCCGAGACTTCCCTTCTGTACTCGAATGCCAAGATAATCTGGCCGGTTCTCAGTTTAATGTAAATACGATTTTTTGTAGAGTGTTTTCTCAATCTTTAACAACAAAATTAACAATGTTTAGTCATCAAATGTTTCACTTCAATTCCATGGGAATTAGAATAAACTAAAACCCAACAACCACCCTGGATGTGACAGTATCTTTTATTCATTTAAAATATCAACTAAACTTAATCCTATAGCACCTATCCTATTGTTCAAAATTTCTGTATTTTTTTCAATTTGATTGTCATCTACCTCTGAAACACTCAATATTCTCTTTTTTTTGAATCACTTTGGCATTGATTTTACATTATTACTCCACATCTGAAATGTACTTTTTTCTTGTAAACCGTCTTTAACTATTTACATTTTTTATAAAATGCAAATTATAAATCCATTCAAAACCGAAATTAAATACTCTTAGACTACTTACTCAAATCAGTGAACGCCTTGCTCAGTTCGCCTAATTTAATGTTGTTTGTTTTGTTACATATATTTTTAAGAAAAAATATACAACAATCGATTCAATGGACATTAAAAAAAAATGGTAAAATTGTGTGGCTTTAAAAACATTTTCAAATTAATACTATGCATGTTTAAAATGCAAATTTAAAATTTTTAAATATTAACTCAAAACATATGCGAAAATATAAAAAGGAAAATGTTATATAATAATTCCATTGAACATACTGTACGTAGAAATAAATATCAACGTTTTTGAAATAGAAATAACTAACTAATGTCCAAATGTTGGACATGGTATGATATTATTATTACTGGAAGCCATTCACGGTCTTACGGGTATGTGTTTAACAGGGTCTGGCCTTGTGAACTTTTTGTATGAGGGCTAGTGCGTTCGCCGGATGGACATTACTAAAGTTTAATTAAACAGAAATAGAATGGGGTAAAAGGGAAATGAATGGAAAAATTCAGTTCGGGTCTTTAATGTCAAATTCTGTTTTCTCATGTTTTCTTCAAGTTTAATTTAATAGCATTATAATATTTTGTAAATGAGACCATAATACTGTACTGTATCCATAATAATAATTTCCATAACGATGAAAAGTTCGATTTCATACAATTTTCTTTATTAATTAATTTATTGATTCCAGAAAAGTTTTCAAATATCGATTGTTGAATTACATAGTAAAGGAAGTGGAATAATAAATTTTAGTTAACTGAAATCATCAACATTATTTTCATTATATATTGAGTCTTGGTTAATTTTTAATCTGATTATTGTATTTGCAAATAAAATTTAAATAACAGAGTATTTGATTAGAACGAAATGCTGAGCTTTATTTACTCTTATCACTTTCACTTGGATTGCCTTTGAATTTTGATATGTACATTTATAATCGATTATTGTAGTAGCACGACTAATGGTGCAAGAATTATGGATTAACATGGGACAGTGGTAAGGCCCTTAACCTCAACATATATACACTAGATGGAATTACTTTCGAGCACAACTACCGGGCTTAGAAATTATATCAATTCCAAACTTAATAAATTTTGAAAACACCACCGGACGCATTGAAATTCATAAATTTTGAGACACATCAGAGCAAGCTTATGGAGCTGTTGTCTACACAAGAACGATTGTTAATCAAGGTCGTGTAATGGACAACATGCATGAAATTGGGCAATGACGAATTATGGAATTAGACCTTAAATAAAGAAGAGTTTCTTTAAAAAAAATTTTTTAGGAGCCATTTAACTTTTAAAAACGAATTTTAAATTTCAAGATTCAGATTTTGTTAGCAATTTCGATATGCCTACACATCAAATTCCCGGCTCTGAGTGGAGTAGACCAATCATTTGTAAATATGAAATAAAATTGGGATTAGTTTATGTTGATTAAAACACACTTATGTGTTTAAATTATTTAAAATTTACCAACGCAAATTATATTGCTCTGGGCGCATCAGCAATTATTAAATGTAGTTAATTGTATGGACTTTATTTTAATTTGTGCTTCAATAGCTTCATTTTCTTCAATTTCATCAATCGTCCAACAATCTACAATATTATTATTATATTTAAATAATTTGGAAAGCGCTGACATGGCTTAGTATTTCATTAATGAAAGAACCTCGCCAAGTTTCCCTTATGGCTAATGAGGAACTTTCTTTCAGGACGCTCTAACGTCTTAGTGCGTCTTGTTGGCGTCCCAACGGTGCACAGGCTGTCCCGTAGGATGCACAGGCAATTCGACCAGTAGCCCTGCTCAGGAGGTACCACTGTCTGTCACAATGAACACTAAAACCAGCCACTCTATATTAAAAACGCTCAATGCTTATTATTTCAATATAGGGCTCAAATATGTCAATTTATGACAAGTGTGAATAAATAAATGGCAATGAACAAATATTGCGCAATTCCAACATGCATCTTAAATTTTATTTAAAAGAATATTCTTTTATTTATTGTTTTATATTTTGTTTGGAATTGAACCCGCAAGAAATAGACAATAATTAATCCGCATAAACTAAGTGAGAGTACTCACCCCAAATATAATTATTCTAAAGTGTATCACGTATATCTTCTCTATGTTGAGTTTACTGTTGCACTCTGGAAACTGAATGTCCCGAATCCAGATAGTACGAAACGCACTTTTGGTACTTATGCGCACGTCGAACTTCAACACAAAATTTTGCTACACACAGGCCCGTATGCACCCGATGCAGATCCGGGTTGTGTATCTTTACAAAATTAAAAATATAACTTCTAAATTTTAAAAGTGTTTAGAAGGTTGATTCGAAGGCCTATTAGGATTTCGAGTTTATATAACGCACCTAATTTACCATTTTAGCTCAATTTATCTGTTACACCCTAATGTCTTAGCAAGCCCATGACAGTTTCCATCACTTTTCGCTCGATTATTCGTTGTTCCACAAGAAAAATGTGTAAGTTCTACATTCATTGTACGTTCATGATTGTAATATGTGAGACAAAGACTTCCGATGCGACGGAAATACTCCCGATGTCCCAAATATGGTCAAAGCGTTGCCGCTTAGTGAATTGCTTACAAAATTTGAAAGGTGGGGTTAGATTCTTATAAAATTCACGTTTTGTCGCTTATCATTGAGAAAGAAGAAAAATAAAAAAATACGTGTCTAATGAATTTTCATTCTCTATCCACTCATGTAGTTCAAATGAAAAGACCCGTAGCATGCAAAGTATCTATTGTCATTTGGCTAACAGCAAAATCCAAAGTAGCTCCAATAAAAATGAAGAAAACTCTCACAAGATTGGAAATGTGTGAGGCAGTATTATTAGCCGTGTTGATAAAACAATCAATCGATGCATTAAAGGTAGAATCGGCCCAAATATACGCATAATCAGATACCAAGATTACCATTGCATGGATACAAGGTGGTCCTGACAAATGGAAAACGTTTGTGGCCAATCGGGTAGTATAAATTGAGGAAAACACAAACAAAAAAGATTTTCGTCTCGTAAACTCAGATGATAATGCAGTGGATTTATTATCAAGAAAGGTAATGTCGCAACAACTTCACAACAACCTCTTATGGTGGAATGGCACATTATGGCTACAGCACAGAATAAGAAACACAGAAGTAGGACTCCTCTCCTTTTGGCGCCTGGCCGTGGTCTCGCACGTAAGGTGAATGATCTATTCGTTGGTGTTCTCTATTGTACTCTGTTACTTTATTTGTTGTTACCGAGTGAAGTAGTGTAGTTCGAACTAACAATACAAACTTAATATACAATTTTTAATTTAAGATTGTTTTTCAATTTCGTAGTGTTTTTCGGACGGATTTGCTAGAGAACGGCTCCCTATTTAGCTAAGAGAATCGACGCATCTGAAATTTGCATTTTGAGGACAATATGTTTACAGACGTCTTAAAAATTAAATTGAAATGGAGCACTATTTCCATTTTACATATAACAACCATCTGATGAAGTTATTTTTACTTTTTATTTTAATTTTAAGTTTTTTTCAATTCTTATATGTGTGATGTGGGTACCAGGCTTTAAGTTTTTAGAACTCGTATATTGCTTCCTTTACCTGCGCCTGGCCTGGCACTCAGTCGAAAACTTACAGAAAAAAGAACAATGGAAAATGGGAGGAGTCGTACTTCTGTGTTTCTTATTCTGTGGCTACAGCAAGAAATACTAAAATACTCCTCGAAGCATTGTTCCCACTGAAGACAAACAGAAATGGCATGTAGTCGCAATCACCCCAAGAGTGAGAGAGCCAGTGGGCATCATCGACAGATATTCATTCCTCCAGAAAACGATGTGGGTGACAGAGTATTGCACAAGATTCATTGATAACTGTCGTAAGATATCGCAAGCTATATCCTAACTACAGAAGGAGAAACAATACTTCACTGGCAAAACTCACTCATCGGCCAAGATGGTCACGAAAAAACTCTCCATGGGGGAATCAGCTAGCATCTACCTAGCTAGTAATACGAGACAAATATTAGATAATAAGAGCAAAGTCGTTAGTAAAGGAGTGCATAAGGAAATGTATGAAGTGTTTCCGACCATTAGCTACATCATCCCAGCAAAATAAAACAGCGGGTAAGTATTTCACCACCATCCCCACACACCGGAATTGACTACGCCGGTTCAATTCAAGTATTTGTATGTATGGTTAAAGAGGCAGTACATTTAGAGGCTGCCAGGGACATGACAACAGAAGCATTTCTAGCCTCCTTCCGATGATTCCAAGCCAGACGAGGTCACTGTCTATTTCGGAGGGTGTCGGACCAGTTGCGGCCGGACCAGTTGCGACCGAGACCCAAATCGACCCAGTTGCGACCATAGAAGTTTTTACCTGGTTTCAATCGGACCACTTGCGGTCCGGTTGAGGCTGCATCTTTTGCAAATGCTTCTTACTTACTTTTATGTTGATTTTCTACTTTAATTTTCCTATAATAGATTGTAGTAAATGTGAAGAAAAATATTTTTATATTCATTTTGGAAACGCAAAGGTCTGATCAGCTTAGTTTAGGTTAGGTTTGCATTGATTTAGTTAGTTAAAAAAATATTGGAGCCGGTTTCCTGTAGTAAGAACATACCTATTTTGTCGTGCCAAAACACTAATTTATAATGCGAATAAATGGTGCAACCAAAAACAAGTAAGTATGTATAGTGTGCTTAAATGTAAATATACAATTGCAAAATATCCAACCACCTCAACCCGGGCCGCAAGTGGACCTACTTAAACCAGGTAAAAACTTCTATGGCCGCAACTGGGTCGATTTGGGTCTCGGTCAGGTTGTCGCTCACCCAGCCAGAGTTTCAGCAAGCCTTGCCCACGTCTGGGCCACAATGGCATTTTACGCCTCCGGCAGCTCCTCACTTCAAAGTATTATTGGAGGCTGGAGTAAAGTCTACCAAATTTCACTTAAACCGGGTGATTAGAGGTAACATATTATCGTACGAAGAATTGGCAACAGTATTACATCAGACCGAAGCAATGTGTATTGTGGCAAGAAATACCAACCAGTACCTCGAGTTTCTCTCAGTGGAGAGAGTTTCTGACCATGGGTCAATTAAAAGAGGAATTCGCACTTTTATAAACGTATTTATTAATAACATATTAAATCGTTTAATATGTGAGGACCACAATGTAAAATTCACACAACTTTCACAAATACAAAACAAATTTACAACCGTCGAAAATTAAATTAACACTTTACAAATTCAAAAATTAACTGAGCCAATAAAACTCAATGCAAATTTTGGCTTTTGAACCAGAATTAAACGAGAATAAAATCTCGAGGAATAAAACTAGTTACTTATTAAAATTTTTAAGAGGACGAGAATTCTCCCCTTCAAGGGGCTGTGCAAGAGTTTATATACGAGGAAATATTAGGAGGGATTTTCCGTACACGTAAAGAGGAAAAATTATTACGTACTTTTGGTCGACAAAGGTGGTTGACTAAGGTCAAATACTATTAATTAATGGTTTTCAAAATATAAATAAACACTGTAAACATGGTTTGGCTGTTGTATTGGTAGAAACGAATGTTAGGAAAATTTTATATTTAATTGGCTGTGATCGCTTTACCACTGACGGTAATAAAGCCCCTACGTTGTGTGTATGTACTTTTGATTTAAAACACAACGGTTAGCGCAAAGTTAAATGAAACACAGAAAAATACGTTTAAAAAGAGTAGGGCTCTTATTTATATTAAATCGTTTTTAAAACCACCAAAACCAAATACAAATTATTTCTCCTCTCTTAAAAGAGATGGAGACTGATAACTAACAATTCGTAATGTATATTACAAAATATGAAGCAACGATCAAATTAACGATTTCGATACTTAACTTATTGATTCTAATATTCCCGAGAATTCAGATGTTATGTAGTTCGCGGAAGTGGACCAATATCGGTTTTTCATTTTATGGGAAAAATTGGAGTAATTGGAGTTCCTCTAACTTAGCATCTAGGCAACACGGCGTCACGATACGTGAGGTGGGGACGAGAGGGGTGATGAAAACAAATACTAAAAATATACCCGTTCCCTAATTTTAGGATGGCTATCGATGGCACCCTTCACATCCGGGGATCATGATTCCCTGACCGTCGGATGGCCGCCCATACGGACCGTCGCCAGAGCCGTCCGGCCTTATTGCCTCCGAGCCTCTTGATAAGTGTTCGAGGACAAGCAATAAGGAAAAATGCTGTTTTGCAATAACTATATTTATCTGCAGCGAATATACGCCAAGCAATGTTTTACGCCCAAACGTTGCAATACGCTTATGCGTTCTACTATATCGCAAACTACGCAGCTTATATACGCAGCAAAAATGCTCTAATTAATCGCCGGAAATTACACCCTTTCGCGCGCTTCAAACTACAGCTGAAAAATATACGCATTAAAAGGATTTGGTTTTTGACAAATCAAAAATAAATAAAAGTCTCGTTAATTATGGCAAAAACTTTACTCTTAGAGGGATTGCTTTTCGCTGATTGGTCACTCCGGAACGATTAGTTGAATTAAGAATAAATAAATTTAAATGCCATAAAGGCTACTGAAATTAAATATGATGACACGATACGATAAGCAGTGTTGGGCAGAAACTGATTCCAATAAAATTTAGAACATATAAAAATTACCTTATTATCTCAATAAGAGAATCACACTTTCAATTTTCGCAAGATGCTCGTCTAATGACTAACTGACATTCGCGTCCACTGTATTCGCGATAATTTTTAATTGATGAAAGTAATGAACATATTAAAATGACCGAACTGTAAATCCCATTCGGCATTTAGGGCTATTTCTAAGAACGGTTGAGGCCTTCAATAAATATATTTGTCGAACAAGATTATTCTGTAAAGCAGGTTGTTCCCCACTATTTAAATGCAATTAGTTTACAAATAATCATAAAATATTTACTTGCATCGAATTTAAGAATACGGATAAACTCGCATCTGGGGTGCAGCTTTGGCAATTAAATAATTTAAGCTTTCCCTCAACATTTCTTAGATATGGCCCAGTCGTTTATAATAGACCATATAGTTTAAAAATAAAATAAGTAAAATAAAATGTCTCGCTTACGAAACCAAAAATTCACGTATTGGCGCTTGGAGTAGACCCTTTCAACACTTAACCTTTAAATAAGAAATTGTCAAAGAGGATCAAGAGGATGAAAAATAATTTCGTTACAATAAAATAAATTTGTTAATGGTTTATTGCGATGAAGAGATTGAAAATGACGGTAAAGAAATAAATTTTAGTTAGATTACAGTGAAAATTACAGCTGGTATATCTCATTTTACTTTAATAAACGACTGCTTAATCGACAAACACGGTATACTCAAAACAAATTGTATTTTTGTGACAGATGCTTAAATCGTTTCAAAACAATAAATTCCTTAAATAAACACCAGTTTGATTGCAAAGAATTAAACAAACAAAAAAGGACTTTATCTATGTGGCGTACTTTCGCGGAACCGAGCTATTTTCCTCGAGCGCCAGGTATTTTCAGGCGAAATACCAACCGTACCGCGGGAAAATCTCAGTGGAGAAAATAAAATCCAGGGGTCAATAAATTTTTTAAATGTACGTACCGAAATAAAATAAAAACAGAAATAAATTGAACTTAAAATTAATTTATCTATATCGGTGCTATAACAGGTACATTTTGACACTTATTTGATGTCAGTTCCGTTTAATAATAGCTGATAATAAAACGGAACTGTCATTAGTGTCACATTCTAGCACGGAATTGTCATAAGTGTCACATTCTAGCACGGAACTGTCATCCGCTTATTATAGCAGCAAATGTCAAACGACTGACATGCATATTATTTTTAAACAAAAATCGTAAATTTACACCGAAATAGATAAAATAGTATAAAGAATTCGTTTGATAAGGTGAATTTTATTGCAATCGCGGAGTAATTTCGCGAATTCGCGAAAAATCCGCTCTTGCAATAAAATTCACCTTATCAAACTCATTCTTTAATATACTATTATTTAAACTGATAATATTTAAAAAAAAGAAATAAAACACTTGTTACGAAATAAAATAAACTTACAAATAAAAATATAACAATTTTGCCGAGGTACGTCAATCGAAATTATTATGCAGTGTAAACTATGCGGGTCCATAATAAAATGCAGAAACAAAATGCAGAAAACACACAATCCGGAAATAAAGCGGAGCCACCACAATTTCACATCACTTAATTAAGTAAATTGTGGCAAAAATAGTTGAAATAAAAAAACCAAATATCACTCAAAAATAAAAACCAAAATGAAATTTCTTGAAACTTGAAACAGTTCACACAGATGCGCTGTGCCAGCAGACAGACAGATTTACAGTAGACAGATTTCAAACTATCACGGATTTCCCGTTTGGAAATTTTATCGGTCAGAAATAATAAATTTTTAGGCACTTTGCAGCGGATTTTATATGAGGAAATCAGAGAAGGGATTCTGAGTTGGCGCGGAAGAGATAATGACGTCAAAAACACCCCAAAAACTATAGAAGCGGAGGGGAACTAGAATAGAGCGGGGGGTAATTCAAGTAATTGCAATAATAAGCCCTGGCTAATTATTCATAATAAAATAAATGAAAGTAACATAATTCAAATCAAGAACAGAAAATAAATGAACAGATTCAAGAAAAATAAAATGCGGTTGACGACATAATTCTTACCCCTTTATCTTCGGGGTTGATTCATAAGAATCCCCGAAAGAACTCAGAAACATATTAGAAAATATATGCAGATGCGGGGTAAAGTGCAGTAATATTCAAAAAATCAGGGGTGAACTTGGAAGCGGCGTGGTTGACCACATTCCAATGTTCAATATTCAGTAATTACAATTAAATCGGATAAATGTGACTTACTCAAATAAATGCGGACACATAGTAATTACAATCCTGTTGCAGTCAAGTCACAAAACATCAGAACAAATCAGTAAACTGCACTGTTGTAAAGAATGCAAATGTTAGTACTTTTTATCACCAAATTCTAATAATCATAATTGGTTGCGGAAGTACTCTTAATCGATTATCGATTTTTAAATCCGGCACGGGTGGTTGACTATTGTCAACCAATTAATAATTAATTAATTATTCAGAATCAAAACAAACATATAACCTTAAAATAATGCAGAAGATTAAATGTTATAAAGCGGAAAATAATCAGGTAATTAATCAAAAGAAGCAACTCGTAATTAATTCATATTAACGAATGCATTTTCAGATGGCCAAAATTCAGATTACACCTGTTATAATGGAAACTACCCTAGACCCTCCTATTTATTTATTTAATTATCTTATGTATTGGTTTTGTTCTTTTCTTACTGGAATATTTTTGTAATTTTTGCTAATAAGTAATTTCGAATATTCGCGTGTTAAGTTGAGTCATCTTATAGTCATACTTTTTCAAAAATCCTTTTGATGGCATCAGTATTTAAGTGTTAATCCAGAGTGCACAATCGTCGCTGTCGATAATATTTATTACCAAGTGTTATTTTTTGATTGTTTCTATTCTATTGTTATTGCTACATCTCGTAACAGGTCAGTACAACTATTGTATAATTATTATGTTGTTAAATGTTATATTTTTGTCTATCAGTTGTCAGTATATTCGATTCTTTTGGTTTTCTAAATTGTTTTGTAAAATAATTATTGATATGTAGTTGTCGGTGTCTCCCAAACTAAATCATTTTGCGTATTCTACGGCGTACTGAGTGTGACTTTTGAATCGAGGATGTTGTATGAATTCTACACAACTTTACCATTGACTATCAGACTATTTGACGATTTCTCTGGCCTTTGTTGACTATTTCTTATTGTTAGGTACTATATAAGCAGAGTGTTCGTGATTGCTTACCAGGTTCCGGATACGGCTGTCGTGGAATTGCTTACCAGACTCCGACAGCGAATCGGGGTGCGAATGAATTTGTAGTGTTACTTCGTCGCCTTTAAATTATTTTCATATTTTGTTCGTTGATTGCTTTTTCGCTCCGAACTCTCCTGTTGTTGATTGCTTACTCGCTCCAACAGTGACTTCGAGCTTGTAATGTTGATTCGTGTTTTCCAAATTTAGTCAATTCTTGGTTTTACAATTTTTATTCATATCTGATTTATTTTAATCATCGACGAGGTGCATTACATTAGGCTGTTCTGCAGAAACTTTAAGGTCTGTGATACACGCGTCCTTGGACCACATCAGACGTATAGCTAAACCACGTTACATTTATTAGATAGGGAACCTTGATTGTTATTCACTCTTGTGTGATTTGACGTGGTGTATTTGAATGTTGGTGATATTCGCGAATGGCTATATGCTTTTCTGAGCTTTTGGCGTAATTTTACGCGTAAAGGGATATTAATTAACACTTTATATTGGACAGCGATGTTCCTGATTGTCTACGGAGCTCGTCAATTCAGAGTCTTTATTTGGGAGGCATTTCTTATTAAGATTATTAAGCGTTTTGGTATATATTTATTAGTTATATTTATTTGGAAACATTTTATTCAATTTGAGAATATTCATGAAAAGTGGCTTCTTAGTTGAATTCTTCCTCTTCACTATTTTCATTTCGAATTCAACGTAAAAACGTAATTAAAACGTAAAAAATGAGTATTCTAGTAATTGAAATGTGTTAAATGAAACCAAATGACCCGAAATTAAGAATTTTTATGATGAATTAAATGATCACAATATAACAAATGAAAAATATGAACATACCCTTAATGATTGTTTGAAGCTTATAGACAATGTACTCTCACTAATGAAAGATGTGTCTGGCATTGTCCTTATTTATAACAATATCACAACGTTTCGATTGACTAAAAGCTATGATTTATATACGTAGATGTTATCATCGGTGCATGAAACGGTTCTTTTACGATAATGGACAACTTGTATGAAACGAGATTTTTAAATAAATCATATGACACGATAGAGGAGTGAAATTCATTCGACATTTTTTTTTTTTTCATATTAGCCCACTAATTACGGAGAAAATGATGATTTTACAAAGCACTTTTCAAATCTACGGAAAGTTCACTAATCGGCAACGTTTTCGACTATTTGTCTCTCTCTTACGCGTTAAGAACAATATGGTCATGTACACTCTTTCACACAGATTAGTTGTAGCGCGTAAGTATTTGAAATTCAAATTCAAACTAACCGGGAACTAAGTTCATGTTAAACAAATTGCGCTCCTCTGTCGAACCTTGTTTAACTCAGGGCCACAGACTACCAGACACAGTCCGATTCCTCCCCATTTCTATTGTTCTTTTTCTGTAAGTTTTAATGAACTTGTAATAAACTTTTAAAAATATTGATGAATAAAACCACCCCCAATTTAGGGTCTATTTTCAAAATCCGTAATAAAAAAATTTCATGCAAGTTGTCCATTCTGGCTTCCTCCCATTTCATTCGATGCTGTTTGTCCCATGCGTGTTGTGCGGTTCCTGACTTTGAAGTTTCCCTCTCCGATATAATTTTCTCCACATTCACATGGCATTTCATAAATACTGTTTTTTGTATCTTTTTGCAATTCTAGCTTGGTCTGCGTGGTGCGTTGAGTCCGATTTAAAATCGGTTGAAAGCTGAGCCCAAAGTATTTTTTTCAGAATATTTACTTTAACAGTTTAAGAATTATTGGAGCCTAATACATTACTTAGCGCGATATTGATGAATTTTATTTGCTCCAAAAAATTAGTTCTAATTAATTTGAAAAGCTAAAATTTTAAAGAGTGGATTTGATCCATTGTAACAAGGTTTCTTTGATGTACTTGTGAATAAATAGATATACTTCCTTGTTGATCGTTTTATTGGTAGCTTATTTAGACTAGTTTCGATATAATATCATCTTCAGTAAATAACTACAATAAAGTGCATATAATTACAATTAAATTTTTACATGTATTTTTTGTTTGCTTACTTGTCAGTTGTTTTAAAACTTAAAATAAACATTTACACACATATTAAAATTGTAAAGCACAAACGTTATAAATAAGACGAACGAACAAATAACACACAATAAAAATAAATCACTATAATAAATAAATTAAATAAATAAATTAAATAAATATCACAGTGAAGTTAATTGTTGTTACTGTCCGTCAGTCATTTTGTCTACGTTGTGTCGTCATTGTTATTGTTTTGTGTGTTGCGGTGGGTCAGTTTTCTATTATTAATGTATTTGAAAATTGGCGTCTGTTTTAATTCTACTTGGTCATTTAAGCATTTTTTATTTTTCCGCATTTCCTTTTGAATGTCGTATGCTTCAAGTAGGGTTAGTTTGTGTCCTTTTTCGCAGTTATGTATTATGACTGTTTTGTCATCGTCTATTGTGTGTCCTGTAAAATGCAAGTGTCGTCCGACGTTAGAGTGGATTTTGTCTTTTTTGTGTTCTTGTAGTCTTATTCCTAGTCGTCTGATGGTTTCTCCAATGTAAGTCGCTTCACAGTCTTTGCAGTAGATTTTGTATACACCGTTTTGGTCCAGCTTTTCAGTCTTGTCCTTATAGTTTTTTAGATAATCGAATGTGTTCTTGTTTGTTTTGTGTATAGGTTGAATGTTGTAATTTTTGAGTGTTTTTGTTATTTTTTCGTTTATTCTTCCAGAATATGTGAACTTTCTATATATGAATTCGCATGTAGTTTAAATTCATATCCAATATCCAAACATATAAGATAATGAAGTTTTTCTAACTTCCGCAAAACAGTTCCAATCTTCCATTTCAACGGTCCAATTTAATTTCGAGCAAGAATACGTTGTCCTTCTTTAAAAGTTCGTTTGACATCCATTTGTTGATTGTTCATAATTGTAGGAGCTGGTTTTAGCATAATGAATTGGTGTCTAATTTGTCTACCGAAATGTAATTCAGATAATGATTTCTCACTGATTAACGGAGTAATTCTATACTTGAATACGATTTTTCTAACCATTTCCTCGACTGATAACTTCGTGTCTGAACGCATCATAGCTTTTAATTTATGTTTAAAAGTTTGTACCATTCGTTCAGCGACGAATGGTCGCTGGATGTCCTGGAGCAGAAAATAATTCTTGAAATTCTGCACTTTTAAAAATTGTTGCGTTGTCTGTAACTAAATAATATGGAATTCCGTGAGTCGTAAAAATATTCTTGAACGCTCTAATTGTCGTTTTTGTTGTTGGACCATCGTTGAAAACGATGACTTTCATCCACTTCGTGTGCATCTACTACAATCAAAAATTGATTACCATCGATTGATCCGGCAAAGTCAGCATGAATTCTTTCCCATGGCTCCTTCGGAACTTCTTACTTGTGCAATGGAACTTTCACTTGCTCACTTTGATTTTGTATACAAGCTGAACATTTTCTTACAACTGATTCAATATCAATATCTATGTTTTTCCAATAGCATGTAGATCGTGCTAGTGCTTTCATTTTGGTCATACCAATATGTGTATCATGTAATTCATTAAATATTTCAGTTCTAAGCGTAACTGGTACCATAACTCTCATACCACGTAAAATTACGCCGTTTTGCACTGAATATTCTGACAACCTCATATTATTTCGATTCTTTGGATTTGAAATTTCTGTTTTAAGTTAAATTAATTCTGGATCGATTCTGTTTAATTTTGTTAGATGTCAGATTTGGTGATGTATTTATTTGGTTTATAATGATTTGTTGAACTTCAATAGTTTCGTCTGGATCGATTTCCATGTTTACTGGTGTTCTGGATAAATAGTCGACATTTTTGTGTTCTGAACCCGGTCTGTGTTGAATTTCATATTCGAATTGTTGAAGGAAGCCTATCGAGTTAATCTGAGTGCTGAAATTGTGGGTAGTGCTTTGTCTGGGTTTAAAATCGTTTGCAGTGGTTTGTTATCAGTTATTAATGTAAATTTATTACCAAATAAATATTGATACAGTTTTTTGTTCCCCAATAAATAGATGTGGCTTCCTTATCTAACTGACTGTTCTTTTTTTCTGTTTCAGTTAACGCTCTCGAAATGAATACCACTGGACGTATTTCGTTGTCTATTTTCTGGGATAATATTGCCCCAATTCCATAAAGACTGGCATCTGTTTCTAAAATAATCGGATTTTCTGGATTAAAAGGACTTAAAACTTGATCACTGCATAAGTTTTCTTTTATAGTTTGAAATGCAATCTTACAATCTCTTGTCCATTTGAAATTGACGTCTTTTCTCAATAAATTATTTAATAAAATAAATAATAACCAATTTAATAATTATATATAAATTATTTTATCTATTTCGGTGCAATAACAGGTACATTTTGACACTCATTTGATGTCAGTTCCGTTTAATAATAGCTGATAATAAAACGGAACTGTCATTGAGTCACATTCTAGCACGGAATTGTCATTAGTGTTACATTCTAGCACGGAACTGTCATCCGCTTATTATAGCAACAAATGTCAAACGACAAAATGTCATTATTATTTTTAAACAAAAATCGTAAATTTACACCGAAATAGATAAAATAGAATAAAGAACTTTAATATACTATTATAAATGATATTTTCATTAATTACATTGCAAAAACATTCTAGTAATTTCTAGAACTTATGTCAAACTTAATTTTCACAGATAACTAGGATAATAATGTTACTAAAATATATAACAACATCATAATAATTGTGAAATATGTAGTGTTCCTTTATTAATATTTTGAATATTGTTACAGAGTCTAATTATATGGCCACATAGAGAAGATTTACAGAAGAATGTGTAATGTTATTTAGCAGTTCAATTTCTGTTCGATATATGTCAATTTAATATGATGAAAATAATTCAAATATTAGACGGTACAAATATTATTTCTAAATTCAAATAGTACTTTCACATAAATTCAAAATAACTCGGGCGCCACCAGGTTTCCTTTCAAACCGGGAAAGATTTAAAATCAAACAAAATCGATGTCTCTGCAACGACTTTTTATCCAACGATGAACAGAAATCAACTTCCAAAAACTTATTACACAGCTCTCAAGGTAGCTTGGGCTATTAGCGGGGCAAACGGGTATAATTCCAGGGTTCTGATTTTATTTTATTGGACTTTGGAATGAAAATAACGCAAATAAGACTCAAAAATTATTAACTCAAATTAATAACATTTATTGATCAATACTATTTGATTGCATCAATATTTAACTAATAAAATTAAATGAAATTAACAAATAATAATAAATATGTGTATGTGTTGGGAAAAGTGTGATTGAAAGGAATATGGACTTAAAGGATCAATTACTACGGGTTTTAAATAATTAAACGGGACAATTATTAATACAAAATGCGATAAATTATTCGCCAATAAACGCTATGAACCTAACACGAAATTTCTTATTCCATACACGAATCTAACGCGATATCAAAACTAGAGTGACCCAACTCGGACAATAGTTGGGGCTCCAGGTGCCTCAAAGACAATATCTCTTACGAGAAGGGGTCTTTGAAACTCTGTAGGAATACTACTAAGAGGGCCGTACAGAGCTGCAATTGCTTCTTCCAATTACCTCGAACTCCAATGTTTCTTCCAGTGGAAACTGCAGCGAACTGCCGGAAAACGGCTGTGCAGCGGCTTTTATACTGCTCCCACTCTTTTCCCTACTACTTCTCCCATTTCCAACAGTGGAATTTGCAATTCCAACATTAACTAGTAAAAGTAACTAATATGTCAAATGACATAACCTCCAAATATATTCCAACGGCTTAAATGATATTTATTACGGTAAGTTATAGTTAATTTGTCTTTCAATTACTAATTTTTACTGAATTTCAGGTTGATAAATGTGCCGTATAAACCTTTATATATATGAAACGCTTCAATTAGTTCGTCCATTCAATCCTTTCAGCATAATGTGTGTTTAAATGTAAGTATGTAATTCCTATCTAACAGTTTACAAATCTAATTAAATATTTTCTTTCTTCTAGGTCTTCCAAATCCATCATCCATTCTCCAAATATCCTTTTCTGTTCTATTACGGCCAAAACACTTCGTTACATTCCCCCCTTTCCTCGTAAGAAAATTACTTAGTAATTTTCTTTCCGATTTTCCATTCCAGATCATCAAATTCATCTTTATGACTATCAGCTTTCCATACCAAATTATTAATCACCCCAGAAGACAAATTACTTATCTTATTAACGGAAGTACCAACCTAACTATAAACGGAAAATTACGGAAACAAAATATTTCAAACGGAATAAACATTTATTAAAAACGGTAAACAATATTTATTTCTATTTATTTCTCCAATAGTTTTTATCAGGGAGTCGTACTATTTCTCTTTCTCTTATTTTCTTGTCCTTTTCTTTTTGTGTTCCTTTCCATTTTTTATAGAGTCTATTTTTCTCTTTAGTGATCTCCTTAACATTTTTACTACCCTTCTCTCTCAGTTCCATCAGTTTGTCCTCATATTCCTTCTTTAACATTTCCACTTCCTTTTTATTTTCCAACAACTTCCTGTTTATCTTGGCATCATGTCGCCGATAATCATCTACTAACATTTGCGTATTGATTTCGGTTTGTTTTAATTTTTGTTTGGTTTTATTATGCTCTTCTTCCTCTTTTTTTAATTTGAAACTTAATAATAAACTGGCTTTATTACTCTTCTTTAATTTTTCGTCCTGTATTTTAATCTGTTTTAATAGTTCTAGGTTTTTGTTTCTTAATTTGGTATTTTCTATTTCTAGTTTTATCATTAATTCCTGCTCCTTATTAGGAAACAAGTCAATTGGCCACAAGACACTCTACAACGGAAAAATATTTTATATTAAACGGATGTCCAAAGGAACAAGTCATCTCTCTATTTCTGTGTATAAGAGGTAACATTTCATACGGTAAAATAATTTTTATTCTAATAGAATTATTAGTTTCAGATTGTACCATATTTAATATGCTTTCATCATCATTACAAGTAAAAGAAGAAAATCCTGCATTTACCAGAATTGTGCATCAGGACTGGTCGTATCGCCTCAGCCGGTCGTGTGGCGAAATTTATGGGCAACATGTTGAAAAATCAAAACTTTATGGAAGAAGTGCAAGAATCCCATCAACGGAAATAATTTTACGGAATACCAAGTTATTTATATGTATATTTAACTGTATACTTTAATTTTTTTTTTTTTTTAATAAATAAATATTTATAACGATTTTTAAATTTTGAATTTTATTCATTTGCTTCAATAATTCGTGTAGAGCTACACTCTCCGCAAAAGACAACTTTTCGTCCAAAGCATTCTTTGGCATAGTGGCCTATTATTCCACAACGATAACATCTATCTTTATAGTTAATTTTTCTACAACGGCAATTTCGAGTTTGAACTCCAAGGATTCCACAGTTTGAACAGAAATATATGGGGTTTCGTTTCCTTGGACAATATCTCCTTGGGTGACCCATTAACCCACAAGACCAACATTGTCCAGGGCCTCTTAATTGTATTTTAACAGTATAATCTCTTCGAGCAATGGTTCTTTTGGGGGTTGTTATGTTATATGGTATTTTACGGGGAGTTTTATCTTTTGGAGGTTCTTTATTCTTTACCTGAGGTGGATTATTTATTGTTTCAACGGGCATTAAATTGATTTCTGGATTTTTATCTATTCCATGAGAGAATTCCTCATCAATAAACTCGTCCAATAGCTCAATTATATCTTGATCTTCTGCCATATTTATAATAATAATGACAAATTTTAACAATTTCCAATGGAAAACACAATTAAACAGCTTTAACAATTCTTCAACGAACGAAATCAACAAACTTGGATGTTACTATGGAAACGGTCAATGGTAACTTATATAAATCGACTAATAACTTGCAAAATACGGATAACTAAAACAAAATGAAACAAAACGGGTTAATTTAAACGGATTTAAGGTCCTTAATATGAACATTTCTAATTCTACGGTTATCATTAAGGTCTTTTAAATCATAAACAACGGGTGAAATAACTTTAATGATCTCATACGGTCCTGAATATTTTGGTGCTAACTTAGCAGCAAAATTTTGAATAGCGGAAGACAAATGGTGTTCTTTTTTATATACATGATCACCTATTTTACAACGCCATTCTCTCCTACGTAAATTATAGTATTTACTTCGATTGTTGAACGCACGGACCATATTTTCTTTAACAAATTCATACGTTTTCCTTAAATTATCTAATTGCGAAACTCTATTCTCTAAACCTATATTATTATCTATTGTATCAACATTATCATCTAAATTATTTCTGTACAATGCTTTTGGAATTTCCAATTCCCTTCCAAAATTTAAGTACGCAGGTGAAAAATTAGTTGAATCATTTTTAACGGTGTTAATTGCAAACAAAAATTCGCTAATGTGTATATCCCATTCCCTATGATCATTTTCACAGTACTGACCAATCATTGTCTTTAATGTACGATTTGATCTTTCTACGGGATTAGCTTGGGGCGTATACGGAGGAGTAAATCTATGTTTAATCCCTAATTCACCTAACAAATCTTTCATTAATTTACAGTCATATTGTGTTCCATTGTCACTAATCAAAACTCTAGGACAACCAAACTTTAACACAATATCCTCATAAAACGTTTGGCACACCAATTTCGCTGTGGCCTTCTTTAACGGTTTCGCATGAACCCATTTTGTAAATTTATCTTGGAAAACTACTAAATAACAATTCCCTTTCTTAGATCTAGGCAACGGACCTACTAAATCTGTGCTAATTATATCCCATGGCTGAGATGCTATAAACGGTTGCATTTTACCAGCTATTTGTTGCTGATTACTCTTATAACAACGGCATTTCTTACAGTTCCTAACATATTTTCCGATGTCCCTAAACATACCAGGCCAGTAATAATTTCGTGCAATACGATTGCAAGTTTTGGAAATACCTAAGTGACCTGCGTTGGGCACATCATGATTCTCTACTAAAACTGTGTCTCTTAAACTTTTTGGCACACATAATTTCCATGCTTTATATTCGTTATTTTCCTTTAAATCACTACTATCTAATATATGCCTATATAATCTATCATTTTTCAAACAATAATCAGGATATTTCTCCGGATTTTTCTTAACTTCCTTAACTTTACTCTTATACCACACACATTCATCCCATTCATTCACTAAATCTAAATTACAAATTTCATTATCAACTACTACGGTATCATTATCTAACGGTAAAGGTTGACGTGATAACGCGTCTGCTACTCTATTTAAGCTGCCTTTTCTATATACAATTTCAAAATCAAACGATTGTAAAAATACGCTCCAACGGGCTATTCTACCTGACGGACTTTTAATAGATTGCAACCACTTTAAACTTTGATGATCGGTTGTTACTATAAATTTGTATCCTTCTAAATAAGGTCTCATTTTCTCTATTCCCCAAACAATAGCTAAACATTCCTTTTCGGTTACTGAATAATTCTTTTCTGCTGAATTTAAAGTTCTACTTGCGTATGCTATGACACGCTCTCTTCCATCCTGAATTTGAGTTAAAGCTACACCTAATCCATAATCTGATGCATCTGTTTGCAAATTAAATGGTACTTCAAAATCAGGACAACCTAATACGGGGGCTTTAGTTAAACAGTTTTTAATCGCATTAAACGCAAAAGTTTGATCATCTGTCCAAATGAATTTTTGATTTTTATGTAATAATTTAGTTAAGGGGGCTGAAATAGTTGAAAATGCTGGTATAAATCTACGATACCAAGACGCAATTCCTAGAAATGATCTTATTTGTTTTACATTTGTCGGTACGGGTAATTTTACTATAGATTCAACTTTATCAGGATCTGTCTGTATTCCTTGATCGGTAATTAAATATCCTAAATATTTGATTGATTTTTCCGCAAATTTGCATTTTTCTATGTTCACAATTAATTTAGCCTCTTTTAGTCTATCAAAAACTTCTTTTAAATTTTGTAAATGTTCGTCAAATGTCTTTCCTAAAACTATTATATCGTCTAAGTACGCAAATGCTTTTGGCTCCATTTCAGGACCAATTATAGTATCCAACAGTCTTTGAAAGGTAGCGGGTGCAGAATGCAATCCAAACGGCATAACTCTAAACTGAAATAATCCTTTACCCGGAATTGTAAAAGCTGTAATTGGCTTACTTTCATCTGATAACGGTATGAGCCAATAACCATTTTTTAAATCAATCGTACTAATAAATTTAGCTTCCCTTAATTTATTTAAAATACCATTTATGTGTGGTAATGGGTACGCATCTTTAACTGAGACTTGGTTTACCTTACGAAAATCAACGCAAAACCTATATGTACCGTTTTTCTTAGGTACCATAACTATCGGAGAACTCCAAGGACTAGATGAAGGTTCTATAATACCTTTTTCCAACATTTCATCTACCTGTTCGCTAACTAATTGTTGCATTTTTGGATTTTGCGGTCTATATCTTTGTTTTATAGGTGTAGGATCTGATAATTTAATTTTATGTTCTACTAAATGAGTTGGGCCGGAAATTTCATTAAATTTGTCTAATTCATCTTTAATAAATTTTTCTAACTTTTCTTTTTGTACTTCCTCTACCGATTTTCCTCTACTGACTTCCTCAATAACATTATGAACTACGGAACTATTTGTAACGGAAATTTCCCTCATTTGAAACCTTTCGATACTAGCAATTCCTATATTTTCTATTAATGGAATTTGTTTTCCGCATAAAAACAATCTACGCTTTCCTAAATCTATCCATCCATCGTAGTGATTTAATATGTCAGCTCCAATGAGCATATCATTTACTAAAGACGGCAAAAATCTAAATTTGTCATTGATTTCATAACGGGCAATACTAAATGTTAAATTGAACTGTACAGTAACAGGTACTAAAACACCGTTAGCTAATTTTGCAGTGGCTTCAGTATTCAAATCCACTAAATCGGGTAATTCATTTTTAATCTTTTCCCCTATAAACGAATGAACTAATCCGGGGTCTACTAAGGCACAATATTTCCTATTTTTAATTGTAATTGGAACAAAAATTCTTTTATCTACAATATTATCTAACGAACTGTCTCTAACTTTGACTAATTTATCAACGGATTTTTCTACAACAGATTTATTTTCGCTATTTACGAAATTTTGTGTGTGCTGATCTACTTTTGAAATTACAGGATTTTTAACTACTAAATTGAAATTTGATTTTGATAATTCAACGGGATTAAAGTTGCTTACAAAGTTTTCGGTTTTAGAGGCTTCCGCTTTCACCAACTGTTCAGTGCCTCTTTCAGGACAGCTGGTTTTTAGTTTCCCGAAAGTTTATTGCATTTGTAACAATTTTTCATTGTTACATTCGGTTCTAAGCACTTGTAACAGAATATTTTTCTCTGGCCTTTGCATTCACTTTTGAAATGTCCTACAATTCCACAATTATAACAAACAGCATGTTTAATTTCTTTAAAGTTCTTAGACTTTTCTAACTGAATTTCCTGATTCTGTTGGAACTGAACTGGTTTATTTTTATTTTCGGTTACCGGATTTCTGTATGTTTGTCTGTTTGAAAAATTATTTTCTTGTCTAGTTTGATTAGGAATATTATTTGTTTGTGGCCGATATTTATCATTATTCGACGGTATTGAATTAACTTGACTAACTACGGGGGTTGAATTATACGGTCGGACATTATTATAACTTTTATTAGAATTAAATCTAATACGATTATTCTGGTGTACTGGTATATTATTATATAACGGTTTATTGTCAAACGGTTTAGATCTGTTATTTTCAAATGAAGAATTTGTATAATTTTGATTGAATTATTAGATCTTACTGAATTAATCTGATTTATAGGTGAATTATATTGATTAAACGGCCTTTCATTTCTCAACGGTTGAAATGGATTACGGTTATAATTGCTATTCGGTTTAAAATTATTTGGTTTGACAAAATTTTGATTATTGAAAGAATTTCTATTGGCAAAAGAATTGGAATTAAATAAACGATTAGAATTTTTATTATTAGTTTGATTTAAGTCCTGTTTTAATTGATCATACTCTCGAATACTATTTATTAATTCATATTCGGTGTTAAAACTATGACGGGGTATAAATTGTCTATATTCAGGAAGTAAATTCCTGTGCAACCAATATAGCTTTTTATTTTCACTATAATTAGGCAATCTACGCATTAAAGTTTGCAATGATACGACGTATTCTAAACCTGTTTCATTAACTTTCTGGGTTCTTTTACTTATTTGTTCTTCAATTTGAATTTCATAATCGCCAGGTATAAAGAATAATTTAAAGTCATTTTCGAAGTCTGACCAATTTTGCCAGTTCATTCTGTAGTTTCGGTACCATAGTAATGCATTGTCTTTCAATAATATTGAAATTCCTACTAATATTTCCTCAAATGTGAAATTATATAATAATCTCAATTCATCTAACCTTTCTAAAAATAAAATAGGATCGGTTGTCCCATCAAAACTCAAATTCCATTTATGAATGTGATATAAAGCAGAATTATTTGAACTAATATTATTAAATTTATCATTATAACATTTATTTGAATTAAATGAATAATCTACGGGTGGATCTTTCTTATATAACGGTGTAGTATTAAATACAGGAGGAACTGAAGGAGTTGTGTCAAAATTTAATTTTTCTGGTGTTGGTAAAGCACCACCGGGTTGAAATATTACAGAGGAAATAGGTCTAGACGACGTAAATGTCGTTGTATTCGTAGTCGGAGTTGTTGTAACGCAATTTTTATAAAAATTAATTCTTTCATCAATCTCCTGCAATTCTTCTGCAGAAAATCCATTAAAAACAGTATTTTGTCTAAGCTGATCCATTATTCCTTTGTGTCAGTGTCTTTTTGTATTTTGTATCTTTTATGTAATGAAAATTAACTCAAATTATTAACTATGGTTTTAACTCAACCAATATTTCAATAAACAATTAAACAAATTAGTCCAATAAAAATCGAATCTGTGTAACGAAATCAAATCAGTCCCTGCTCGCAGGTGCCAAATTATGTAATGTTATTTAGCAGTTCAATTTCTGTTCGATATATGTCAATTTAATATGATGAAAATAATTCAAATATTAGACGGTACAAATATTATTTCTAAATTCAAATAGTACTTTCACATAAATTCAAAATAACTCGGGCGCCACCAGGTTTCCTTTCAAACCGGGAAAGATTTAAAATCAAACAAAATCGATGTCTCTGCCACGACTTTTTATCCAACGATGAACAGAAATCAACTTCCAAAAACTTATTACACAGCTCTCAAGGTAGCTTGGGCTATTAGCGGGGCAAACGGGTATAATTCCAGGGTTCTGATTTTATTTTATTGGACTTTGGAATGAAAATAACGCAAATAAGACTCAAAAATTATTAACTCAAATTAATAACATTTATTGATCAATACTATTTGATTGCATCAATATTTAACTAATAAAATTAAATGAAATTAACAAATAATAATAAATATGTGTATGTGTTGGGAAAAGTGTGATTGAAAGGAATATGGACTTAAAGGATCAATTACTACGGGTTTTAAATAATTAAACGGGACAATTATTAATACAAAATGCGATAAATTATTCGCCAATAAACGCTATGAACCTAACACGAAATTTCTTATTCCATACACGAATCTAACGCGATATCAAAACTAGAGTGACCCAACTCGGACAATAGTTGGGGCTCCAGGTGCCTCAAAGACAATATCTCTTACGAGAAGGGGTCTTTGAAACTCTGTAGGAATACTACTAAGAGGGCCGTACAGAGCTGCAATTGCTTCTTCCAATTACCTCGAACTCCAATGTTTCTTCCAGTGGAAACTGCAGCGAACTGCCGGAAAACGCCTGTGCAGCGGCTTTTATACTGCTCCCACTCTTTTCCCTACTACTTCTCCCACTTCCAACAGTGGAATTTGCAATTCCAACATTAACTAGTAAAAGTAACTAATATGTCAAATGACATAACCTCCAAATATTTTCCAACGGCTTAAATGATATTTATTACGGTAAGTTATAGTTAATTTGTCTTTCAATTACTAATTTTTACTGAATTTCAGGTTGATAAATGTGCCGTATAAACCTTTATATATATGAAACGCTTCAATTAGTTCGTCCATTCAATCCTTTCAGCATAATGTGTGTTTAAATGTAAGTATGTAATTCCTATCTAACAGTTTACAAATCTAATTAAATATTTTCTTTCTTCTAGGTCTTCCAAATCCATCATCCATTCTCCAAATATCCTTTTCTGTTCTATTACGGCCAAAACACTTCGTTACAAATGTTCCACGGTGCTTTTTAGAAAATTTTGGAAATTCTGTGACCATAATTATTGACTGCTTTGAAGTGTTTTGTGAGAAGCCTTTAAATCCTGAAGCAAGATGCAAGATGTGGTCGAATTATAAACAGCACAACACAGTAAAATATTTAATTGGTATTACACCCCAGGGTGAAATATCATTTATATCGAGTGCGTAAGGAGGAAGAGCAAGTGACAAATTTATCAAAGAAGATAGTGGAATATTAAATAAGTTATTGCCAGGTGATAAAATTTTAGCAGATAGATGATTCTTGATAGACGAATCTGTAAAGCTTTGTTATGCTGAAGTTTGCTGAAGGAAGCGTAACTATCTAAATATCGTAAATATCTGCAATGGAAATAGAGGAAACTCGTCAAATTGCCAACGTTCGAATCCATATTGAAAGGGTTATTGGATTACTTCGTCAAAAATATACCATTTTTTCAAATACCGTTGGGATCAATAGGGTCCAGAAAAAAGAAAATACCGTTGTGATGATGGACAAGATAGTAGTGGTTTGTGCGGCTGTAATTAATTTAAGTCCCTCAAATTGTATATAATAATTTAAGTAAAACAACAGTTAACAAAAGACTCTATTTTATTATGTCACAAATATTAAACGAACTTTCATCACATGTTGGACATAGCCACTGCTCATCAGGAACTGATTCCAATCAACGCAATCCATATGAAACCATCCAATAGGACACTGCAGATTGTCACAGGCGATCAAAGGAACACCACTGTGGATCTCTTGTACAAACAGTAATTTTGTGATTTTTGCCTGGTAAAAAATTTACCTAAAATTTCAGGTAAAAGAACATTTTGAAAAAAATGTTCAGCAATTTCACTATAGACACTCCAAAACTCAGAATTAAAAGTTATTCGTGTAGAGATGTAATCCTTGCTGCTCCACATTACAAAGTCACAATAGTTCAAACCAGTAATGCAAGTTGCATTTGAACTTCAAAATAATACGAATGGTCTTCTGACAAACTATAGTTTCCATTATTTTCGACAAAACATGTTTTTTAAGCTGGGTCAACTCCTTTACTCCGATATCTTTGGCACAGAGGGTACATTTAATTTTCACACATCCAAGTCCACAACAATCACAATCAACTAAACCGTCCGGTGACACACCAAAGTAAGGATATGAAGGATTTATAAAAAGACCAGCACCTTCTATATTAAATCCTTTATGTTTCAATAACATATCCTTTTTATAATGGTTTAGAGATTTTTTTTCGTGCTGACAACCAAATGTAGTTAATTTAGATTTAAATTTTTCAGGATAACATATTTTATTAATTAGGGATACGGACGGTTTATCTATTTTTGTTTTACACACAGCCTTGAACATTGATGCAGTTACCCTTCCAGCTCGATATAGAAACCATTTTTTAGATTTGCTCTGTGCTTCGGTCACATTCGCAATCTCCCTACACTTTTCCCACATCTATTGATAGATCAATTTGATTTCCTAAAACATCAATAAACAAATATATACTTACATACTTATAAAAAATTTAACGTTGCGTCCTATTAAAGTGCGTCCTATTTAATTCCTCCATAACCAATCCTTCAATAAATGGTTTTACTACCAAATGCAAAGCACTGCCTTTTGGAGTGTCCTTTAGTTCTATCAATAAAACAACAATTTCATCTTTATTCAGTGAAGGCACCGTTTTAGAACACTCTCCGTCATCTTCTCCAGTACAAATGTCATGTGCAAAGGTCGGTTTTTTTAAATTAATATTGCAAGTGGAAGAAGGTTCAGCTGGGTTGTTTTTCGGTGCTACCCAGTAAGCTGGTACATCTGTCTCTGACTGATCAGTTCTTGAACGAACCATCATATCGACAGTAAATAGTAAAGCTGCTCCATGTGAACAGCATTCGGATAAACCAGCAACACAATCACAATGTGAACTTATAATTTCACCCGTTATCTCAGGCAGTATCCAAGGCGATAGAGGTTTCTCATTAACCCTCTGTAAATGCAAAACCTACAACATACGAAAAAGAAACAGACAAATACATAGAAATAAAAGTATTTTAATTTACAACTTACTTTTCCCAAAATCACACATTTTCTATTTATTTCTTTACAAATAATTTGTTTAACCCAGCCACATGCGGCGAAATTATACGCTTCTAAGCTTTTAAAACCTTTAAATTCTTGGCCGTTGTAGTAATTTTTTTGAAGCACTAAATAATTGTATATATCTGGGTAAAGCACCGGGGAAAAGTTTTAAACATTGTTCGAACAACTTGCAACATTTAAAGTATAAGGATCTATACTATTAATACAACCAATTTTTTCTAAATATCGTTTACAATCTTCAGTATTTAAAAATTTGAAGTAACTACTAATTTTAACACAAATTTCTGTAATAACGGAGTAAAACATGAAAAACAACGGACTTCACATATAACCTCAATGAGTTTTCAGTTTGTGTGCCCTCCAGTAATTTCGGTGACGTCCCTTTGTCACGTGACGCACGAACCCAATACTCTTGCTTTTCCGAGTCTTCCATTACAACTCGTGAGCAACCAAGATGCACCGACTTTTTACAACTATTGCACTGAATTGAATATCCCGTTTTTTCTATTTTTTTAACGCATATTCCACACATGATATTATTTTGACGTCTACGCGGTGGCGCCATCTTGTACATCTTGGGCATCTTTGCTCATGGGCAAATATAACTGATTTATTATTTAAAATGCTTCCTCGAAGTCTTTACAGATATCCATTACGACTTGGATTAAACAAAAGTACTGCTGTAACGAACTTATTTTTACGCCTTTTAATTATGTTATTAATCCTCTGACGTTTAAGGTTAGGTTGATTGTTTACATTTACAAACAAATATTATTTATAATTAATTAAGCATAGATAATCACCTCACCGTAACACGGAAAAGGATTTTCACGAAAGTACTAACGCAACCTGGAGTACGAAGTGAAATTCCTTTGTACAAATATTTTGTCATTTGCGATTTTTTGGTTAATTACCAGTGTTTTTCAAGTGCCCATTTGGCAAGATTTGTTATTCAGTTTCAAGTTACTCCGTCTACATCAAACGGTGGGTCCAAATTTCATGTAATTATGTTACTATCGCTGAATTGAAAATTGGAATGTGGTTGGCCACGCCGCTTCCAATTCTTATTTCATTATTTTATTTATTATTTTCCCTCCGTATTTTTATTTGAAATTATACCCTCTTTGTTACTTTTACACCTGATTTATTTACCCATTTTTTATTTCCTTTGAATCAGGTGAAATGTATTTATATTTTTCGAACATCAACTTCTATTTCATTTTGAATTTTTGTTTTGAATTTATTCCTCTTTTCTTTTCATTTATTCCGATTGTAATTAGTAATTCCTAAAAATACTTTTTACATTAAAACCCACAATTTTTGTCTATTTTATAATGCCTCTTTCGGGATTTCATTTGTCAATAGTTACATCCAGTTTTAGAGTAAATAATTTATGCTAATTACATTAAGTACAGAAATTGCCCCCTGCCCTCGAACTAATAGTACCATCCCCTTTAATATTATGGACTTTTCGTGTAATTTTTTGTCTTTGCGCGTACTCAAAATCTCTTCTGATTTTTAGGAATATTTAAACTCTTACACAAGACATTTAAAAAAGTTTTTTGTCTTCGAGGAGATTTTTATTTTCAAAGATTTCGATCATGAAATTTTCTAAAAGCCTGAAGCCACATTGCGTTTTATTGGCTCAGTTTAATATTTTTTGTAAAGTGTTAGTTGTTAGTTTCCCGAAATATAATTCGGGAACAATTGCAAATTTTGGATCCAATTGGCAAGGCATTACGACGTAGACGACTATTTCATAGGCGAGCCTACAAAGTTGAGGGGGCAACTATTTATAGTAGTTCAATTTGATAGTATTTTATTCTTATAAAACATTCATTATTTTTAAGGTACATTGACTCCAATCATAAGTTGATGAACTTCCAATTTGTTTATCATGAATGTGTAGACGGTTTTAGCCGAACTATCATGCGAAGTGTTCGCGAAATAATAAGTCCGAGTCTGTGCTAAATTTATTCATCGATGGTGTAGAACAAATTGGCCTACCGAGCAGAGTTCGAAGTGGTAAAGGAACACAGAATATTAGTGTTACCAGATACATGATACTAGATCGAGGTTTAATTAGAAATTGTTTTATTTTTGGGCAATCAGTGAGCTGAACGACACTACGCTGAAGTCAAGAGAACAGAAAAAAGACGTTTTAAAGAACTTTTTATTCACATGGAGCATGAAAATATTCTCGATGAAAATAATGAAATTGACTTGTTTTGCCTGGGTATATATAAGTTATAAGACACCTTCCCATAGAAAAACCATATAGATAGCACGTACAAGGAATCATGTTAATCCATTTCAATAACTCGCATTTCTTGAATAATTGCAATCTACTTATTTCTAGTAATTCTTCTATTTTATGCTGATAGACAAAATCTTTGTCTTAACATAATGTACAATAAAACATTCAGTCTCAATTTGTAATCACTACTGTAAACTTGTAATTAAATTATACTAATAAAAAAATCATTTTTTTTAAGTAATTATAATCTCATAATTATAATTGGCGCAGTCGGTAGGATTGTCAAACAATTATTAAAGAATATAATAATTGTTTCGTTTTAACGATTTATTGACAATTCGAATTATTATACTTCGTAAATTGTAACGCGACGCAAGTGTTTCAACCATCAAGAAAATTAGGCGAATTGAGTAACTTAACGAGAAGAAATCATTGCCCAGCTGTTCCAGTGACTCTCTGAACGAATATCAGGACCCAAAGGACCAGATGTGGACACTCATCATTATACTGTAAGTACTTATATCTGATAGAGGTTCAAATCAAAGTATTGACCATAATTCTCGCAATTCCGATTCAGATTCTGACTCAAATTTAAACTACTCCAATTCAAACACATATTTTCGATCGCGTTCACGCTCTCCAATTAATAGAAATTTATCCAATAATAATACAATGCCAGAAACAAACGCACAAGGTCCAGTACCAGTTCCTCCAGTATTAAAAAAGGAGTACCTTGATATGATTCCTGATTTTAACGGAGAAACAGAATTATTGCCAAGATTTTTAGAAATTTCTGAAAAACTTGTAAATAGATTTTATAACGCCCGAGATCCAAATGATTTCCAAAATGAATATCTTATGTCTAGTATTCTAGCTAAATTGAAAGGAGAAGTAGCAATTAATATTTCATCTTGTTCGATTAATAATTGGAATGATCTAAAAGGTGCACTTATTAATTCATATGCAGATAAGCGCGATTGTTACAGTTTAAACATTGAACTTACTGAAATGAAACAAAACTCTAACGAATCGCCATTCGATTTCTTCAACCGAATACAGCATGTTTTGAATTTGCAAATTTCTTATATTACTACTCATACTACAGCAGCACAGTCAATCATATTAAACGAATATTTTAGAAATTATGCATTAAGAATACTTTTACGCGGTTTAAAAGAACCTGTTGGTTCATTAATGCGCACCAAAAATCCTGGTGATTTAAACGAAGCCTTAAATATGCTTACTAATGATTTTCAATTAGAAACCACTCAACAAAAAACCGTTAACTACACTAACACCTCCAAAAATCCACCCCGAACTAATTTCAATAACAAGATTAATCATAAAAATCCGCATCAAAGTTTCCAATCTTACAATAAATTTAATTCGCAACCCCAATTCAACAAACAGCTTTATCAAAACCAAAACAGGTTTTCCCAAAACAACGCTCAACCTGGTACAAGTAATACTAATGTCTTCAGACCAAATAATCCGAAACCAACACCAATGAGCATATCTACTAATCACACATTTAGACCTCCTTTTAACAATCGTCCAAACCCAAACACCCAATTTAGAAACAGACAAAATTACATTGCGGAAGAACTATTTAATATGGATGATAGTTCAGCTAATAAGGAACATGAAATCGAAGAAAATAACGATTTTTTTCTAGAAACGGCCTTGGACGTAGAAAACACTTCGAATTGATGAATTTGTGTAACAATGCTAGCGAATTGCCATATATTATTCTCCCAGAACATAATTTGAGAGTTTTAATAGATAGTGCTAGCACCAAATCATTTGTACGACCATCAGTCGCAAAAAAGTTTTTTTCAAATAATATTAAAGTAGACCCATTCCAAGTCAGTACAGCACACGGTACCTCAATCGAAAGTCATAGTACACAAATTCCTCGTTCCAAGATTTTTAACGATCCAAACAAAACGCTATTAAATTATTATATATTTGAATTTCATAAACACTTTGATTGTCTACTGGGATTAGATAATCTCAAACTATTAAAGGCTGATATTAAGTTATCAAACAATCAATTAAAATTACCTAACACTGCAATCGATTTGAAATTTTACAAAGTTGCACCACCCTCGTTATCACTACCTAGTACCAACTGTACTATAATACACCCCAGATGTGAACAAGTGATTAAAGTAAACGATAAAAACGTAAAAAACGGCACTTGTATAATTCCACATCGAATTATTGGTAAATTAGAAATTCCCGAATGCGTAGTAATAGTTAACAATTTTGAAGCATTATGTGCAGTTACAAATCCAAGTGACACAACATTTAAGCTAACAGCATTAAAACCAATCGAAGTAACATTCATTGAACACGAACACGAAATTAATTGTAGTTCATTTAATAATTTAAATACAGATCACATTAATTTCGATATGTCAAAAATAAGACTCGATCACATGAACGCTGAAGAAAAACATGAAATTACCAAAATTATAAACCAATATGCGGATATTTTCCACCTCGAAGATCAACAACTTACTTTTACTAATAAAATTAAACATAAAATAATAACAACGGATGAGCTACCAATTTACACTAAAAGTTATCGCTATCCAGAAATTCACAAAAACGAGGTACAAGAACAAATTAAGAAAATGCTTGACCAAAACATTATTAGGCCCTCCTTTTCTCCTTGGTCTTCCCCCATTTGGGTTGTCCCAAAAAAATTAGATGCATCGGGCAAACGAAAATGGAGAATCGTCGTTGATTTTCGAAAACTTAACGAAAAAACAATCGGGGATCGTTATCCACTACCTAACATTACTGATTTATTGGATAAATTAGGCCGGTGTCAATATTTTTCTACTCTAGATCTTGCTTCAGGCTTTCATCAAATTGAAATGGCCGAAGAAGATATCGCTAAAACAGCATTTAACACCGAAAACGGACACTACGAATATTTACGTATGCCGTTCGGGCTAAAAAATGCACCCGCGACGTTTCAACGCGTAATGGATAACATCTTACGCGGAATTCAGAACGAAAAATGCCTTGTATACTTAGACGATATAATAATTTTCAGTACTAGTCTACAAGAACACATTCAAAGTCTGCAAGAAGTATTCGATCGTCTAAGGAACGCAAATTTTAAAATCCAACTTGATAAATCGGAATTCTTAAAAAAGGAAGTCGCGTATTTAGGACATATTGTCACCCCAGATGGTGTAAAACCTAATCCTGACAATATCAAAGCCATCCAAAATTACCCACTTCCTACAACCCCAAAACAAGTCAAAGGATTTTTGGGATTATTGGGATATTACAGGAAATTTATTCACAATTTCGCAAAGTTAACAAAACCATTAACCAAATGTCTAAAGAAGGAAAATTCAATCAATATTAACGATCCCGAGTACACTAAATGCTTTGAACTTTGTAAAAACCTTCTTACAAATGAACCAATTCTGCAATACCCAAACTTTTCTGCACCCTTTATCCTAACAACGGACGCAAGTAACTTCGCTATAGGTGCCGTTCTGTCTCAAGGCAAAATCGGTTCTGATTTACCCGTGGCCTTTGCAAGCAGAACACTTAACACATCAGAATGTAATTATTTAACTATCGAAAAGGAATTACTTGCGATCGTATGGGCCGTAAAATATTTTAGGCCATATTTGTTCGGTAGACACTTCATAATAGTAACAGATCATAAGCCGTTGCAATGGTTATTTTCACTCAAAGAACCAAATTCGAAACTTGTGCGATGGCGCTTAAAACTTGAAGAGTACGACTACGAAATAGTCTACAAAAAGGGTAACCTAAACAAAAACGCTGATGCCCTATCAAGAATTGAAATTAACGTCAATGAATTAATTAGTTCTGATCAATCAAGCAATAATAATTTATTAGTTCAATACATGGAAAAATTTAATAATGAATTAGCAGGTCAAGCTCACAATAATAATCTTGAAAATGAATCACTAATAGTAGAAGCAGACAACGATGATAACGACGACGATAGAGACGACGTAACAGTACATTCTAATCACGAGGAACCAATAGTTAGTATCCCAATTAGCGAATCACCGGTTAACGTAGGTAAAAACCAGATAATACTTTCAGAAGTAGATTATGCCCCGTCAACACCTAAAATTATAACGCTTTACATTAATAAACAACGTACTCTGGCACAACTATCAAAAAACCAATTCGAACAAAACGCTGTTGACTTTATTAAAGAATACATCGTTCCTAAAGTGAAATATTATATTTACTTTGAAAATAATATTTACGAAAAATTTAGTAATGTCCTACAACAACATTTTAAAAACTTTTGTTGATTAGATCCATTTTAACAAGGTTTCATTGAATTTTTGTAGGAATGTAAGTTAAATAGGGTTGTACTTCCTTGTTGTAGTATTTATTATTTTATTAGACCGGTTTCGACCTTTCAGTCATCTTCAGTAATAACTACAAAGCATTTATAAATTATAATGTACCTAAATATTATGTTGTTTTATGGTTTTCTTACTTGTCAATTTTTAGGTTAACTTAAATAAATAAATAAATAACATAAAATAAATTAAGTTAAAATAGTAAAATTGTATAAAATTAAATGTTATTGTTTCTCAGTCTTTTGTTCTCGTTGTGTCGTGTTGTTATTGGTTGATATTAAGTGTGTTGTTTGTTGCTTGTCTATTGTTGATGAATTTAAATATTGGTGTTTGCATAAGTTCCACTTGGTCGTTCAGGCATTTTTTGTTCTTCTTCATTTCTTTCTGTATTTCGTAGGCTTCAAGCAATGTTAGTTTTGGTCCTTTGATACCCGAACAAATTATCTCAGACAACGGTCCAGAATTTAAGAATTCAATCATTAACGAACTTTTACAAACACATAAAAAAAAAATTCACTTTATAAGTAGCCAACATCCAGAGTCAAACGGGATGTTAGAGCGGTTTCACTCAACCCTAGTGGAACATATAAGATTATTAAATAATCAACAACAATATAAAAACGAAGCTATTGAAAATAAAGTCAATTACGCTGTGTTAGCATATAATAACACTATCCATTCAGTAACAAAGCTCAAACCCTATGAAATCATTAACGGACATCTAGACGTAAGTTCACCTTTGGATATAGAACTCGAACAACAATTGGCCAATAATTATATATTAAACCACCGAGATAAAGTAAAATTACTATATAATGAATTAAACGCGAAAATACAGAAAAACAAAGAACAAGTAATTCAAAAAGCAAACAAAGACACAGAAGAACTACCCGAAATACCAAAAACAGTTTTTGTCCAAAACAAACAAAAGCAACAAAAAACAAAAAATAAATTCAAATCTGAAGAAATAGACACTATTAATACAGACTTAAAAACAGCGAAAATTATCCCTAAACATCCTAACACTACTAACAAAATTCACCTCTCCAACATTAAAAGACCTAGACAAAAGTCTTACACATTCAAACCTCTTCCAGGTTCTTCACAAAGGGGAGAGGAGCAGAAATAAACGATATTTCTCAAAACCTAGGAATTCTACCCATCAATTTAGGAACAGCCAAATTACAACTTACAGAACACACGTTCATTCACTATTTCAATATAGTACCCATTCTGGACGAAATCGACAGACTCAATGACCAACATAACCTTCTACTATCCGGTATATCAAATAACACTTTTTACCTTAGGGAAATGAACAATTACAATAACATATTAATCTATTTAAAAAACACAATTAATGAAAAAATCAACCAAATTGGTATTACCCGAAATTGTACCGTAAACAATAATATTCGTAACAAGAGGGGATTAATAAACGCTTTGGGCTCAGTTATCAAAGGTATTTCAGGTAATTCAGATAACGAAGATGGTTCAAAAATTTACAGTATTCTTAATCATTTAAAAGATAATCAAAATAATTTGCAAAGTCAATTAAAAATGCAGTATTCAGTAAATCAAGAAATCATTGAAAAATTTAATAATGTCACCCAAAACATTGAACATAAGGAAATTCTTTTGAAATCTCGAATAATACAATTAAATTCTATAATAAATGAAAATACGGAACATATAGATATTCTACGAGGAAAAGATTTATTTATTCAACTCATTATCCTATACAACACTATTTTAAATATACTACAAGAAATTGAAACTTCACTTACTTTTTGCAAAATACACACATTACATCCGAGCATTATAAAATCCGACGTTTTACTCTCAGAAATTACAAAAATCTCACAATTTTATAAAAATCAATTACCGTTTGAAATAAATAACGATAATATCCTAAACTTTGAATCAATAATCGAAGTTAACTGTAAAATAAAAGAAAACATTATTCATTATTTTTTAACATTACCAATGTATTTAGAAAAACAATTTGAATTATTCCACTTACTTTCAATTCCTAGAATTGAATCGGAATTTCGGACAATTATTCCAGATGTAAATTACTTAATAAAATCAGATGACATTGTTAAACCTCTAACCGGCATTTGTACTCGCAACAAGATCTATCATTGTCCCAATCATATTCTGAAACCACAACAATCACCATGTGGCGAAGAAATATCAATATCAGGGAAATCCACTAATTGCGAATATACAAAATTACACGTTGAAAAATTTCACGTCGAATATATTTTCGAAATCAATCAATACTTGGTTATTTTCCCAACAAGTGAAACAATAAAAATTAAATGTACCGACAAAACAGAAACTCAACAACTTAAAGGAATCTACCTTATTAAAGAAAATAATTGTCAAATATTTATTAACAATCAAGAAGTATTCTATAGTGGAAAAACATATGGAAATCCGACTCTCATCCAACACCTAGGACAACAACTGAAAAACTCACAACGTTCGAATATAACTATCAACCTGAAAAATCTACAGTTAAATAAATTATCGATACCCGATAATACCCATCTAATTCCATTTACAGACCAGTATTTGTATCAATTACATTTACCTAGTATTTGGACCATAATTTTATATGTAATAATAATAACCGCTTGTATATTTCTATGTTTAAAGTTTAGAAAAATCTATCAGCATATCGAAAATACCCAAAAGGAAAGCTCAACGATCCCAACAGTTCAACCAAGGTTCAACAGCTCTACAATTCACCTTCCAGAGGAAGCCTCTTTCTAAGGATGGAGGAGTTATAAGACACCTTCCCATAGAAAAACCATATAGATAGCACGTACAAGGAATCATGTTAATCCATTTCAATAACTCGCATTTCTTGAATAATTGCAATCTACTTATTTCTAGTAATTCTTCTATTTTATGCTGATAGACAAAATCTTTGTATTAACATAATGTACAATAAAACATTCAGTCTCAATCTGTAATCACTACTGTAAACTTGTAATTAAATTGTACTAATAAAAAAATCATTTTTTTTTAAGTAATTATAATCTCATAATTATAATTTATATATGCCTCGCATAACAGCCTCTATCGCAGAATTTGTGAATCTATGGAATTCACATGAGTTGATGACACTTCATTCGAAATCACCAATTGCCTTGTGGAATATTTTTTCCTTAGCAGGCACTAATTATACAATGTATATCGAATGACGACTCATCAGACACTCCACAAAATACTAACTCAGACTTGATGAACGGTTATGATTCATATTCCGAAATCATAACAGATAACAATGTTGGAATACCCGAATTGAGCTTGACTTGTAACTCGAACAGAATAACAGCTTACGTGAAGCTCTGTCCAACGCTCTTGTAAATGACATAAGAAGGAATTTCTTTATATTTGAGTACAAAGCGATCATTACTGAATGTTTTATTCTTCATATTTATTATGTTGGATTAGGTTTTTTGGTTGGTAATTTCTGCTTGACAAGTTCAAATTGACAAAAATTTGATGTGACAGAGATTTATCAGATTTGAAAGTGGCGATTGAAGTTCAGTGGCGAACGATATCACTATTGTCACCATATTATTTTCTGAATTATCATTTTGATACTGAACTTCAAAATTTGAAGAATTTTTCTCACGTCAAGTTTTTGAAGTTGCTAATTTGAAGTTGTCAAACACAAATTGCCAATCAAAAATTATAATCCAACATAATAAAAATGAAGAAAAAAACATTCATTAATGATGGTTCTGTATTAGGAACATTTTAAATATTTTTAACTCTCAGTGACAAAGCAGAAAAAATATAATGTAGGTGTAATAAAAGTTTTTTTTGTAATACAAAATGAATTTATTTTCGTATAAAATAAAAATGCATCCTCAAAAACATCTATTTCTTCATTTTCGTTGTTTCTGTTGTTACGCCCTTGTTCACTTAATACTGGAGGATATAATTGCTTTATTTTATTTACAAAAACTAAAATTTTCGAATAGCACATAAGTGCTTTCAGTTAAGCTGGAAATTTTCTAAAAATTTTCCAGGCATTCAATAAATTTAAGCCCTCTTGGAGTTGGTCAATTGCAAATCTAATTTTATGAAAATAATGGTCTCGAATTGCACCTAATTAAAGTAGTCAAATTAGTCATCTACATAAACTAACAATCAACAATTTTTTCTTTTTGTTTAAAAGATCCAACGTAATTAAAAACAGCCTATGTTCATAAATGTACTAAATTTGACATTGAATTGAAGTTCGCTAAAATTCGTTGAAGGGTAGAATTGTCAATTAAATTCCTCAAAGTGATCTAGTTTTCAATCTCTGGCTTTAGGTGGAGCAGGGGTCGATTCGTTTGTGTCATATTCACCATCACTCTCTTCATCGCTAAGAACAGTTCCTAACGGGTGAAATGGACGAATATAGAAGGGGTTTTGGTTGAAAATGCTACATAAAACATCCCCATTGAGCTTAGTTCCAGGGGCCAAATTACGTTTTCAAAATTCAACAGCAGCCAATACAAATCCTATATGTAAAATAAAATTTTATTAGATACTTTAGTATCATAGATATGAACATATGACAATAACAACAACAAATTCAGTTAACCTTTATTTTGAGCCATAACTTTAGCAAGGCCTCTTAATGTCTTTTTAAAATAGGGTCCCACCACTAAAACCGATTCTTTAAATGTTGAATAATTTACTGGATGCATCGTTTTTCCTTTTTTTTTTTTGATTTATTACTGTATAATGTTGAGGCTACCAATTCTATTGACACTTGAGAAAAGTGTTTTTCATTCATCACTAATGCGTCTATTGGAATTTATAGATAGGCCTGATACAGTTGGCGGCGATACTGAATTTTAATTTAATTATATTAATAGTGCAACCAAATGATAATTATGATTTCCTAGGAATTTAAAAAATTGTGACGCTATTTCCTCTGTGCCCTCGAGCACCACCTATTTTATACTTAAAAATAGGAAAATTCCGGTCAGCCTAGGTAGCAGAGATAGAGATACGGTATCCAGGGGTCAAATAAAGAAAATGCAACGTTTAAGAAAATAAAAAAAATTCTTTTTATTGAACAGTTTCAAAAGGTCATCAAAGCAAATTTTACATATAATACAAAGTATAGAAGATTCAGACGGTGTGAAATAATAAGCACGAAAGGAACGATTGGGTTAGGTTAGGTTAAGTCAGGCTAAGTTCGGTAAAGTTAGGTTAAGTTTGAAGATAAAATGACGAATGACATAAAATGTCCACCAGGAGACGGCGTATAGCGTTACAGACGCTCACCAAAAGGTGAGGGGGAAAGAGTGGCGAATGACATAGAATGTCCACCAGGAAACGGCGTATGGCGTCACAGACGCTCCCCAAAGGGAGAAGGGGAAAGAGTGGCAAATGACATAAAATGTCCACCAGGAGACGGCGAATGGCGTCACAGACGCTCACCAAAAGGGGAGGGGGAAGAGTGGCGAATGACAAAATGTCTACCAGGAAACGGCGTATGGCGTCACAGACGCTCACTAAAAGGAGAGGGGGGAAGAGTGGCGACTGACAAAAAATGTCCGCCAGGAAACGACGTATGGCGTCACAGACGCTCACCAAAAAAGGATGGTATTTGGAGCAAAGATTACTACTTTGTCAGAAGCTCAACACGGTGATTCTAATAACGGTCCGTAAAAGAAACACGATTGAGCGGAAAAGTCGGCAAAGGAAAGGTACTTACGGTACATTAACAGTTGTACGTTCTCTGGAACTTACAACTTGTACTGACAATTTAAAACACTGATTGACAGTAATTTAAGTGAAATGGTGATTTTTGAGTTATGACCGAACTGATTTCTGGGTCGAACAGGCTAACGTTTATACCGCTTAACTGGAAGGACACTGGTAATATGTAGTAAATAGTGCCACCTTCGCTTCCTTTTCCGGTACTTCATATTGTTTATCACTAGTCTTAGAAGAGGGTCGGGGCAGTAAGATATCATTTGTAGTGCCCTCTAAAGAACAGACCCCGTTACTAGTTGTCCGTTTATTTAACCAAAACGGAAAGTTGAATGTGAACGATCAACGGCATTTTCGTGACATATGTAGGTTAGATGATCTTTTTACCGTCGGGAGTTGCTGTTTGGTAAACGGGCCTATTTCCGGAATCGGTGGGCTTTTACGGTTCGTCGGCCAGCAAAATAGCTCGGCCCTTGTAATAACATACTTTCCGGCCTAGTTATCCAAATAACTATTTCAGAGTGATTTCGTTAAAATGTCAGCTAATTGTTCATTCGTTGGACAATAACAAATTTTCAGTTCAATGTGCAAGTCTCCGCTTCTGTACTGGAATGTGCCACAGTTGGTTGTTTTCGCGAAGACTATGCAACTGCACCACCACAGTAGAATATAATATACCCCGTTGTGCTTCCTCTTGATTCTATGTCACCAGCAAAGTTTGAGTCGCTGTATGCGTTCAGTACGTTTGTTTTTTCAGTGTTACTGAACACGATTCCTTCATTTCGCGTTCCATTTAGGTATCTCAACACAGTTTAACATTTTTCTCGTCTTGCAATTTAGGATTTTCAACATACCTGTTACTGTAATTCACAGCATATGTGATTTCTGGCCAAGTTGGATTTGCGGCGTATAATAATAATAAACTGCCCACTGCTTATCGATACGGATAATTTGTATTCACTTCCTCAGCATCTCGTTCAGTTGTTGATATTGGAGTGTCTGCTTTTCCTTGATTGTTCCATACCAAATTTTCTCAACACTTGGTATAATTTTCATGTTTCAGCATCAAATGTGATGAGTTTTTCACAATCTTCATTAGAAGAAAGCTTTTCAGTTCGGTATTTATCGTTATTTCGATTTCTTCTTTCAGTTTTGTCAGTAATTTATGAATTTCGTCCGAATTTTCACCAGCTACAAGGCCATCATCGACATAAAAAGCCAAAATTCATTATTTGTTTTTATTTGTGAATACGCACTTTCCGGATTTAGTTTCAATCAATTTATGTTGTTTTAGTGTGGCTGTTAAGCGTTCATACCACTTCAGGAGCGCTTGCTTCAGTCCGTACAGTGCTTTTTTTAGTTTATATATCTTCCCGTTATTTTTGTACCCTTTTGGCAGCGTCATGTATGTTTCGGCAGTTAATTCACCGTAAAGAAAGGCTGTTTTAACGTCAAAAGTCATTATTTTTAGGATTTTTGCATGATCAAATCCAAGTGTCACCCTCAGTGTGTTTATATTTACTACAAGACTAAATGTCACCTCATAATCTATTCCGTATTGTTGTTGATGTTCAGAAAACTCACTAAAATATATATTTAAATTTATTGTTAGTTTTTCGCGCTAATAAGCTTGCAGATTTGTATTTATTGACGTCTTGATCATGCGTCGTTGGACCGAGTCAAGAATTCAAGTAATATATCGTTTTGGTCTTGAAAAGAGAACTTGCCGCTTTTTCGAAGTAAAAAAAATCCCATTGTCGTTTTCGAAGTAATAATTACTTAAATTAATCACAAACTTTTTCGTGCTTTTTCGTGTCAATACATATAGTCGTTGTGTACATAAATATTGCATTAGCCGTTTGTCGTGAGTGCATTTTATGTATTGACTTTGCGGCTTTGACCATTTCCTTTGTCGGCGTGCACGTGGATCTTCAGTGAACCAGGATTCCCACTGCACCGTAAGAAGTCGCATCTTTACATTGTCGCTTTGCATGCTGCACCTTCCTGCGTCAAGGTAAGTCGCCAATTTATTGTTATTACTTATTTGCAAGCGCTATCGTTTTTATCGCATATATTTCTCGTTTCGTATACAGTGTAACGAACCTGCATTTTGGCCACCTGAAAAAGCATTCGTTAATATGAATTTATTACGAATTGCTCTCTCTGATTAATTACCTGATTATTTTTCCGCTTCATAACATTTAATCTTCTGCATTATTTTAAGGTTAAGTGTTTGTTTTGATTCTGAATAATTAATTAATTATTAATTGGTTGACAATAGTCAACCACCCGTGCCGCATTTAAAAATCGATAATCGATTAAGAGTACTTCCGCAACCAGATATCACGATTGGAATTTGGTGATAAGAAGGACTAACGTGCATTTTACACAAAAGTGCAGTTTACTGATTTGTTCTGTTGTTTTGTGACTTAACTGCAACTGCATTGTGATTACTATGTGTCCGTATTTATTTGAGTAAGTCACATTTACCCGATTTAATGGTAATTACTGAATATTGAACATTGGAATGTGGTCAACCACGCCGCTTCCAAGTTCACCCCTGATTTTCTGAATATTACTGCACTTTACCCCGCATCTGCATATATTTTCTAATGTATTTCTGAGTTCTTTCGGGGATTCTTATGAATCAACCCCGAAGATGAAGGGGTAAGAATTATGTCGTCAACCGCATTTTATTTTACTTGAATCTGTTCATTTATTTTCTGTTTTGATATGAATTACGTTATTTTCTTTTATTTTATTATGAATAATTAGTCAAGGCTAATTATTCCAGTTATATGAATTACCCTCCGCTCTTTTGGTACTTCTAGTACCCCACCGCTGAATTCTATAGTTTTTTGGGGTGTTTTGACGTCATTATCTCTTCCGCGCGTACTCAGAATCTCTTCTCTGATTTCCGCATACAAAATCGGCAGCAAAGTGCCTAAAAATTCATTATTTCTGACCGATAAAATTTCCAAAGGGAAATCTGTGATACTGTGAAATCTGCCTGTCTGTTATAATTCTGTCTGTCTGTTGGCCCTGCGCATCTGTAATTAATTTGAGTTTTAAGTTAAAAGAAGTTTGATTTTTATTTTGATTCTAATTTTGAGTGATCTTTAGTCAACTATTTTACGTGTGATTGAAGATTTTGTGATTCCGCTTTATATTTCCGCATAGTGTATTTTCTGCATTTTATTTCTACCCGTATATTGTGTTCTGCATAGTGGTTCTATTTAACGTACCTCCGCATATTTGTTATATTTTATTTTTAAGTTTATTTGAATTTATTTTGGTTATTCATGAGAAGTGTTTTATTTTTTTTTTGATATTATCCGTTTAAATAAACCTAATTTAAGTTGAATTCATTTAATTCTTTTGATTCGGTACGTACAATTAAATAATTTATTGACCCCTGGATTTTATTTTCTTCACTGAGTATTTACTCGCGGTACGGTTGGTGTTTTGCCTAAAAACACCTGGCGCTCGAGGCAAATAGCTCGGGTCCGCGAAAACACGCCACAACAGTTCACATCCACACACTACTAATCTGGCTTTATGTACTCCGTTACTTTTAATTCTGAACACTTATTTATTGTGCAGAATTTTTTCCTTCAGCCTCTTCTCTTTCCGCCAACTCCCATGTCTTCTTTTCAAGTGACTCGTTTTCGTCGTTGATCGCCTCAATCCACTCATCATCTTTAAGCGCTTTTTCATAAGACAACTCCACATAGTCGTTTTCTAGCCATTCTGGACGTCTAGTTACTCTTCTGTAACTGGTAGTTTGAACAGAACAGACTTCTTCTTCCTGTTCTCCTTCTGTTTCATCCGTAACGAAGTCATTTTTCAGCATCTTGGTCACAGAATAACAAGACTACGTAGTCTTTTATTCTATGATCTTGGTCCTCTATACACTTTCCTATTTATAGGTTAAGTGTTTGTTTACATTTTGTAAACAACAATTGTAATGAAGCGATTATTTATGGAGATAGAAATGATATTGGCCAAGGAGATCTGCAAGAAAGAAACAATATTAGTTTTGTAAATACATTTAGGATAAACTTACACATACCATACAATTCACATTGAAAGGAATAATCGAATACATACTTGAAGTATTTTACGAGGGAAATAATCTCAAACATAAATTAATTAGTAATTTAAAGAAAATTTTAATGTAACTTACTGTTTTTGAATAATTTTCAAACCGTTGATTAGACATTGACGTTGAATAATTGACATAACAGTAATTCAATAGTAATTTCACTTTTATACCTTGACACTGCCGATTTCACTATGTAATGGCGGGAGAAGCAGTGGGGGAAACAGTATAAAAGGCATTGCACAGGCCAAATTCAATGAGTTCGTTCCAGCTCTCGATAAGAGAAATATCGAGATTTATTATTCTAAAAAGCATTACAGCTCTGTACGGCCTCATAGTAGCATACCCACAGAGTTACAAAGACCCCTTCTCTTCGAAGATATTGTCTTTGTGGCACCTGGAGCCCCAATTATTTGCCGTGTTGGGATACTCTAGTTTTGATACGCGTTAGATTCGTGAATGGTAAAAGATATTTCGAGTTAGGTTCATAGCAAATGAATGTGATTTTCTTTATTTTCCGTAATTAATTAATCCGTGTCATTGAATCCTTTTTAAATCCTTATTCTTTTCACAACACTTATTCCAACATCCACACATATAATTTTGTTAAACTTCATTTTGACATATTGATGCAATTTATTAGATAACATCAATAAATTGTAATAACTGTAGTTAGAATTTTGCGTGTTATTTTGCGTTACAATTTATGTCAGTCCATTAAGTTAAATTGAATCCTGGAATACACCCGTTTGCTTCGCTAAAAGCCTAAGCTACTTTGAGTGCTGTGTTTTGGGTTTTCGTGGCTGTTTTGTTCATCGAGGGTTTAATAATCGTTGCAGTGACGTCGAAATTAGAAAATTTTAAAATCTTTCCTGATTTGGAAATAAATCAGGTGGCGCCCGAGTCTCTTTTGAATTGAATTAAAAACCGTAAAGCATTTCATATTAAAATAATCAAATAAATTTATTTGAACAATTTAAACAAACGAAAATTCATTACACAATTAATTAACGGTAGTTGACATTAGTCCGCAAAAGTTCCGCAACCAACAGTATTTAACAATTTTTCCTCTTTGCGCGTACGCAAAATCCCTCCTAATATTTCCTCGTATATAAATTCTTGCACAGCCCCTCGAAGGAGAGAATTCTCATCCTCTTACAATTTCAATAATTTTGTTCCTCGAGATTTTATCTCAATATTTTGTAATTGTTCTAATGCCAAAATCCTCATTGGATTTTATTGGCTCAGTTCGGTTATTTTCTGTTATAAAATGTAATTTGATTTCGACGGTTGTAAATTTGTTTTGTATTTAAAATTCACATTGTGTTCCTCTTATATTAAACATTAATTATTTTTATTAATAAATATATATAAAAGTGCGAATTCCTCTTTTAATCGACCCCTGGTCAGAGACTCTCTCCACTGAGAAAACTCCCCGGTACTGGTTGGTATTTCTTGCCACAAAATACCTGGCACTCGAGAAATCCTCCCCTGTTGGGGAAAAACACGCCACACATCCTCTTGTGCATCTCTGAATTCATCTCTTGATTCGTCTGCTTCCTCGTCTTCGTCTATGCTGCTTTCTGTGTTAAGTTTCTGCAGGTGTTTTATCGTCTGGCTCTTTGTCTTCTGGAAATTTCATTAAGCGAACAGGAGTTTTGTTGTTTATTTGCTCAGGAATGTTTTCTGTAAATATGACATCTCGTGAATTTTAACAAGGTTTCATTGATTTATAGGAATGTAAATTAAATTGAATTGTACTTCCTTGTTGTAGTATTTATTTTCTTATTAGACCGGTTTCGACTTTTCAGTCATCTTCAGTAAAAACTACAAAGCATTTATAAATTGTAATGTGTCTAAATGTTGTTTTATGGTTTTCTTACTTGTCAATTTTTGAGGTTAACTTAAATAACAATACATAACAGATTAAAATTGTAAAAATAGCACACACGTTATAAATAAGGAACGAACGAATAACACTTAATGTATACATGTATAAATAAATAAGTTAAAATAAATTAAGTTAAAATAGTAAAATTGTATAAAATTAAATGTTATTGTTTTTCAGTCTTTTGTTCTCGTTGTGTCGTGTTCTTATTGGTTGATATTATGTGTGTTGTATGTTGCTTGTCTATTGTTGATAAATTTAAATATTGGTGTCAGCTTAAGTTCCACTTGGTGGTTCAGGCATTTTTTGTTCTTTTTAATTTCTTTCTGTATTTCGTAGATTTCAAGCAATGTCAATTTTGGTCCTTTGTCGCAGTTGTGTAAGATTTCGGTTTTGTCTTCGTCTATTTTGTGTCCTGTAAAGTATAAATGTCTTCCAACGTTCGAATGAATTTTATCTTTTTTGTGTTCTTGGATTCTGGTTGTAATCGTCTGCCCGTTTCCCCGATGTATGTTGCTTCGCAGTCTTTGCAGTGAATCTTATATACTCCGTTCTGGTCCATTGTGTTTGGTTTTTCTTTGTGATTTTTTAGGATGTCAAAGTTGGTTCTGTTTGTTTTGTGGATTGGATGTATGTTATATTTTTTAAGAGTTTTTGATATTTTTTCGTTAATTTTTCCGGAGTATGTAAATTTTCTATGTGATGTTGTTTCGTTTTTCTTTTCTTCTTGGTTTGTGAATCCTAGCGATTGTAGTGTGATTTTCTTTTCGTATTTTTCTATGACTTTATTTATTGTTTTTTGGGGGAAGTTGTTGTTTTGTGCAATGTTTTTAATTTTTGTTATCTCTGTAGTTCGTTTTTCAGTTGTTAGTGGGATTGTGTATGCTCTGTGGACCATGCTGTGTATTGCTGCGAATTTGTTTTGTGTTGAATGTTGGTAGTCGTACGGGATTATGCAGTTTTTGTTTTGTGGTTTTCTATATATGTTGAAGTCGATCTTGTCAGCGCTTTTGGTTAGTGTAAGTTCGAGGAAGTTGATTTTGTTGTTGTTTTCTGTTTCTATTGTGAATTAAATTTTTTGGTCTTTTGTGTTGATTTGGTCGTGAAATTTGTTAATTTCTGTCTCAGTTCCAGTCCAAATGCAGAGTATGTCGTCTACGTAACATTTCCATAGTTTTATGTTTTTTGCGTCTGGTAGTTGTAGGATTATGTTTTCGATTTTGTCAATGTATATGTCTGCTAATAGTCCTGATAGTGGTGAGCCCATGGGTAAACCGTCCTCCATTTGGTTTATGTGTTTGTTGAATTTGCAGATGTTTTGTCTGGTACAGTGTTCTATGATCTTGTTGATGTCTTCGGCTTCTTTGTCATTCTGTAAGTGTTGTCTGAAAATGTTTTTAGTTATTGTAACTAAAGCATTTAACACCATAACTCACAAATATGTACTCATTTGATCTGTCATCGAGTTTCTTCAAGTAGTTTAGTCTCTTTGCAAATACTTTTGACCCAAATAGTTGGATTCTGATGGCATCAGGCTTCCTCTTTCATGTCAGAATCCAACAGCAGTGCTCTCATTTTCTCAACCAGTGTTCTGTTTTATCTTTCAGCTTTCCCGTTCAATTGAGGGGTGTAGAGAACCGTGAAATCAAAAATTATTACTTTCTTCTGAGCCCATACCATTAGATTTTGTTTTTTGTATTCACGACCATTGTCGCACCTAATTTTTGACACTTTCAGGCTCCATTGATTTAATTTTTGTTCTAAAAATTCTTTCAAAGCATTAGTTATTTTATATTTGCCTTTTTATAGTTTTACATTAGTTTCGGTTTCAAACGGCAAACACGTTTCGATTTGCACTACTTCCAGTGGTCTCTCAGCTCTTTTCCTCTCACTTGTGAATGGTAGTCGACATTGTCTGGATTTTGCACACACGTCGCATTCGATTTGGGATCCATCAGTTTCAATGTTTAATCCACTCACCAATTTTGTTAGTTTTTTAATATTACCACCATTCTATTGTTCGAGTTTTCTGTGCCATTTCATTAATTCACTTTCATGAGTTAACAGACATTCACAGGTTTTTTCAAAATTTATAATGTACAGTCCGTTCTGTGTCTTTTCACCATGCAACACAACTTCATTGTTTTTAAAAATTTTAACCTCTTTGTTATCAAACACTACCACTCCATCGTTATTTGTTATCGCGTTTATTGACAATAAGTTTTTTGTTAGTTCCGGCACATGCAGAACGTCGTTCAACTTGCACAAATCGGTTTTTATTGTTAATATTAAATGACATGATATTATAGTCTTAATCTAGTCTAGTCTTAGTCTCTCTTATGACAATTATTTGTCATATGCAAAGTGCATCCACTATCAGTAACCCTTTCTGTCAAATATTTCTTATCCATCGATTCCGTGCATGTCATTGTTTCGGCTGCAAAAGACAAAGTTTGATTAATATTTACTTGTTTACCTATTAATTTCGCGCGAAGTGTCCCGTTTTATTGCACCTGAAACATTTTAGTTCTGTTGTTTTGAAGGCCACATTTTCCGAATTATTTTCTCTGGTCCCTTGCTTTTTTAATCTCGTCTTTCCCTCTAGTATTCTAGATATCAGATCCTCCAATATTTTCTTTTTTTTTGGAGATGATTCCCACGGTGAATGAAAATGTTTGCAGTAGTCTGGGAGTGTTGTCAAAATTTTTGACCTGAGCATTTCATCTTCCATTTTTCCGTCCAACATTTTTAATTTGAAAACGATGTGATATATCTTGCCAAGAGGCGCAGACATGTCTCCGCCTTTCTCGTACGACAGTCCAAAAAACTCTTGCAATAAGTTGCATTTTTGCTGTTCTTGGCCCCTCTAGTAGGCTTTTTTCAGCTTTTCCATCATTTCATTGGAGTTTTTACAAGTCATCAGGTGAATTTTTTTACCACTTTGGACTGATGTTAAGATAATTCTCTGAGCCAACGCATCTCACATGTTCCATCTGCTTTTTTCTTCCTCCGACATTGTCGACTGAAATTGTTGCGTGCCGTCTACTATGTTGTAGAAATTTTCGGATTTTAGCATTATCGAAATGTGAAAAACCCACATATCAAAGTTGCCCGAGATCTTGATTTTCAATTTGCGCCAAATCGTCTTCTACTCCCGACATTTTTAATTTTTCTTTTTTAGTCGCCACGTGCCGTTTTACAATTTTATTTCAGTTTTCAATTTTTAATTCACGTTTTCTTTTTATTAATTTGAACCTGGGCCCATAACCTGTTGAACTCCTAAAGAATAAATTATACACTTTTTAGTTTTTTGAATTTTATAATTTTTAATTTTACACCAATTTTAATTTGTTACATGTTACCACATTCTCAATATCTGAAGAGGTAAGTTGATTTATCTAGAAAACAAAAAACTATTTCAGCTTATGCTATGGCGAGTAATAATTTGTTTAATTTTGAATTTAAAATAATTTGCGCGGGCAACAAGATTTGTTGGCACAGTCATGTGATCGACTATATTTAACTATTCCTACGTTGTGCAATTTTTTTATGAAAATTAAATAGTAATCCAATTCGTGAAATTGATTGTAGAAACTGAAATTGCAAATAAGGCGAGGGAAAATAAAAGAATCAATTATGGCGACAACACAGTAAACAATTTATTAATCACCATAAAAAAAGCAATTTTGATGAATAGCGAGAAATTTAACGATATAAGATACGTTAAATTTGGTAGTTCAAATTATCATTAGAATGAGAAAGGACTACCTAGAAAACTTATTCTATTGCAAATAATATTAAATAATTTATAATTAATAATGAAAAATGCTGAAAATTTATACATATTAATCAACATAAAAAAAAATATAAAACCAACAAAACACATGTATGAAAGATGTTGATGCTCAAAAGAAATGAAAAGATGTTGATGCTCGTGCTTTAGCAAATTTCTCCTAACAAATATACAACAGACACTCCAAATCATTTAATCACATACAGATTCAATCAATCACATAAAATATAGCAAGTTATAGATATAAATTAACATATACAAAGAAACATAATAAACTGAGAGCACTTGTGAGGTCAGTTGATCACCTGCTACCAGGTATTAGTTGATCAAGTGATCAACTAATACCCAGTGATCAGTTATTAAATTCTGATAACCACCATAATGAAATGGTCTATTAAAAGTTACAGAGAAAGAAATTAAGTAATTAATATATTCTCGCGTCGTTGTATATCTGCAACAAACTAGGAAATACGGATAAAAGGTACACAAACGGGATAAATTTTCTTACTTTGCACCCTGTTATAATGTAACTTAGAAATTTTCCGTCAAAATATATTGTTAACTTATGTTTTAAAACTACATAAGATAATTAAAAACAAAAATTGTTGGGAATCAAAATCGGAACCATTCTGTCAACCGGACAAGCATAAACAGCTGAAGAATTCAACAATCGGACTTGTGATAACTTAAAAAAAAAGGTTCGGGTTGAAGGGTGTAAATTATACCACTGGTAACTTTGTGATGTTATTTTATTATTTGGTACTGGATACACTAGACATAGACTTATTGTACTAACTTATTCTAACTTAATTGTTATTACTTATATACTACATAATTTGGCACAACTGCGGACATTGCCTTCAGCAATGTCAGCGTTGTTTCGCCATATATTTTGGTGGTGCAGGTTTTCTGCTGGCGGTGCAATGGTTCAACGTCCCATTGCACCGTGACACCATTACACCTCCATTACAGACTCAACCATTCAATTAACATAAAAATTTTATAACAAAACAATGTACAATGAAAGAAAATGACTGTTGAAAATGACTGGGCCATCGTCTCGGGCAAGACCTGTTATAATAACATATATCTTGACACAACTGAAAGAAATTAAACATACATTAAATCGCATTTATGTTCACTCATTCCATTGGGAATTAACGCAATTAATATCCTAAACTATTTAAAAAGTACCGCATTTCAATAAATTAAATCATAAAAAAAATTTACCTAATACAATTTGTTAAACAATTTGCATCAACAAAATAGATATAACACGTTAAACAAATTTACCAATAAAAGTACATGTATTTTGTTTGTTTGAGAACAACGAACAAAGAACAATTCTAAAAATAGACATAAGCAATACCGCTTTACGCAGTAAAGGGATTTTCTAAATAAATTTCGATAATATACATATGATTACAAAGCAGATATATGAAATTCATACCTTTACAATTGTCGTTACACAATTAATGGAGTTATTGCTAATTGCAATTATAAACACAATAATTACACTTTTATTTTTTAATAAATTTGTTGCTGTTGCATATTCAACTCCAAACGTGTACTCCATAAGACTGCTTTTCCCACTCAGTGCCCTCTTTTACACTACACACTTTTCCGCCTGCAATCGGTCGTTCTCAGAAACTTTCGTATTTTTTTCTTGTTGTTTGCACTAGATGTGCTACTAGGTATCATTAAAGGCGTATTTTTGCGTCCTGAGCTAGTTTTCCTCAAGCGCCAGGTATTTTAAGGCAAAATACCAACCGTACCGCAAGTAGAAACTCAGTGAAGAAAATTAAATAAAATCCAAGGGTCAAAATCGGAAAACAATCACTCAATCAACAATACCGAAGGAAATCAGAGAGGATATTCTGAGTTTGCGCGGAAGAGATAATGACGTCAAAAACACCCCAAAAAACTATATAATTGCAGCATTGGGGAACTAGAAGCACCATAAGAACGGGGGGTAATTCGTGTAATTGGAATAATCTAAAATTACTATACAACAAATATATTTAATCAAATACAACACTACATAAGGTTCTTTATTTAGTTTTTACATTGATCTACATTATTAAATCATAGATCGTATGTTATATTATTTATTCTTATTTCTACGTAACTGCAAATCCTCCAATCCGAAAAAATTGCAGAAAATGTGATATGAACACCGCAATAAAACAAATAATCGCTTATAAAATTTACTATTCACACGTCATGCGCGAAGCAGAGAATGGACTGTTTTTTTATTCTTGAATTAAACACTTAATTAACGAATAAATATATTTGTGATTTATAAAACCAAGTACTGAAAACGTCCGTCATGATCAAATTCGAAAAACATAATTTTCCAACTCATTCGCTTCATTGCTTACTGTACATAAGTTTATAATATTACGTAACTTTAAATTGAAAATAAATAAAATTGAAAATTGTAATTTTCAATAAGAAAGTGCCATCTGTGATATTTATAATGACTAGCTAATAAAGGACATTCATTGTCTAGCTCTTGAACAACTCTTTATTTACAATAAAACATATATACAAAGTATGCTGCGGTTAGCCACCCTGTAACAACTTAATTTATATAATATTTATCTAGTACCTAATTTACATCAAATTTTACCTAGAATTTTAAGTTTACAAAAATATAACTGTTTATAACGGAATTAAAAGTTTTTGCAGGAAAAATAAGTGAGGTAAAAAACCTGTAGTGATAATCAGTTGGGTTATTTTAACTTTTACGTTGAGTGTATTTTAAAGTATTATGTGATTGATTAACTTATGCTTTATTCTGAAGGGAGTAATATTTTTATTTAAAGAACCTTTGTGCTCTGTATATTTTAAATTATTTTTGGTATTTTTAAAGAATTTTTGTGCTATTTCATATACCTTGTCTCTTATTGGAGGTATGTTGGCGATTTCATGTAATTCTGATATTTTTGTTCTTTTCCTTTTTCGCATGATTAGTCTTAAAATTTTATTTTGGAATACTTGTAATTTATTATAATTTGATTCAGACATATTGCTGTAAATGGGGCAAGAGTATAGTATAATCGGTCTTATGTATTGCTTATAAATATACAATTTGATATCAGTGTCTAATGGACAACTGAAACATAATAGTGGATACAGTGCATGAAAAGCTTTTTGAGCTTTATTTATAGTTTCGGTAATGTGTGTATTATAATTTAGCCGATGGTCAAGTGACATACCCAAGTATTTGGTTACATTGTTATGCGGCACGGGCATATTATTTACTGTTATAGAAGGATTTGAATTAGTGTGGTACCTTTTGGAAAACAATGTTAGTTGTGTTTTGGTCGGGTTTACTTTAATCTTCCACTTATAAAGAAAGTTCTCGATTTTGTTTAAATGGTCTTGTAGGTATTTCTCTGCTTTTTTGGGTTGCCACGATTCTATAATTATTGCCGTGTCATCAGCAAAAAGCGCCAGTTTTGAATTTGGATCAGATGGTATGTCGTTGAGGTAGATAAGAAACAGATGAGGAGAAAGGAGCGAGCCTTGCACTAGTCCAGCTGGGATTAAGATCTTATTAGAGAGCGAATTGTTAACTTTAACTTGAAAGCTTCTGTCTGATAAGAACGATTTTATAATATTTATTACATGGATGGGGTATTTTAGTGAATATAGTTTGTGTAGTAATCCGTCCTGCCAGATCGTGTCATAAGCTTTTTCGTAGTCCAAACAGGCCATTGCGGTTATGCGTTTAATATTGTAGTTTCTAGTGATATTTTCCACAACCCGTCCTAGTTGTAATGTTGTACTATGTTGACGTCTGAATCCAAATTGTGTGTGGTGTTCCAGTCGTACTAAAATTAATTTTTCGAGAATTTTGCTAATTGTTGACAACAGGCTAATTGGTCTGTAATTAACAGGTATTTTTGCGTCTTTTCCTGGCTTTGGTAGTGGTATGATTAGGGCGCTTTTCCAACTCACCGGGAAATAGCAGTGTTTTAGACATGCATTAAGGATATAATAAAGGTATACAATTGCTTTCTTTTGGGAGACTTTTTAGGGCCGTGTTAGTAATGTTATCTATACCAGGAGCTTTATGGTTAGGAAAGTTTTTAATGATTGTTTTGATTTCGGTGGGGCTTGTGTGATAATCTTGTGGTACATGAATTGGTTCAAGGTTTATTAATTGAGTTGATCCCTCTACTAGTCTATCCGACTAAAAATCAGAGTAATTTATGGTCAGAAGATGGTTTTTTAAAAACTGGTTGGCTAAGACGTTGGCATTTTCATCGCTAGCGAGCACAATTTCGTTGTTTTCTTTAGTTAGCGGAGGTAGCGTTTTGATTGTGTTTTTTCTCTTTAAAGATTTTGCAATGCTATATAAAGTATTTTTGTTTTGTTTAGAGATTATACGAATGTTATTATTCCATTTTTCCGTTTTGATTGAGTTTACGTATGTATTTATGAATTTAGATAACTCTTTAATTTCCTGTTTTAGGTATGGACATGGATTCCTTTGAAATTGTGCTCGCTTACGATTTCGCGTTTTGATTAGATCTATTATTTCTGGTGTTAGAACAAGAGAGTGCTTTCTTGGTGGTAGAATCACTGTGCTTTTTATGATGGCTTGTTTAACCGTGTTTGTAAAAATTGCAATATTCGCCTCAATATCCGATACCGTTTGATTTATTGATAGTGTTTATTGATAGTGTTTTATTGATAATGTTACCGAACTTGTCCCATTTAATATTTTTTTTGTACAAGTGCTCTAAATTATATGTCAATTTTGAATTATATTTAAATAAGATTGAGTTATGATCCGAGCTTAGCTCGTTTAACGATATTGCTTCGGTAACTATTAAATTTTGGTTTAAGGCTAGGTCTAGATTTGATGGTCTTTGTCCTGGGGTATCCGGATAATGAGTAAAATTGTTCGTGGGAAAATCTATAGTAAAAGTTGAACTGATGCAAGAGTCAAAAAGCAGGTTGCCATTTGTGTTTCTGCTAGCACAGTTCCAGGCGTGGTTGAAAGCGTCGAAGTCCCCAATTATTGCTGATTTCGGGTTTTTTGCGAATAGGATTGTTAATGCTGTTATATTAAGTTTTATTGATGGGTAGCAATATAAATTAGTAATGTGAATGTTGTTTATTGTTATGGTAAGGGATTCTATGTCTGGAATCGAATTGGGAATTTCATCAAATTCAATTCCTTCTTTGATGTATGTGACTAAGCCACCCTGTTCGCCTTTTGGTTTATTAATGTATTTATAATAGGGAATATTGGGGGGATTTTGTTTATTTAACTTACTCTCTTGAATTAAAATTACGTCTATGTCCTTATATTGAGACACGAAAGCGTTAAGTTCGTAATTTTTCTGGAACAATCCGCGCGCATTCCAAGATAAAATTGAAAGTTGTTTAGATTTGTTATACATTATGGGTATTTTTGACAAATAGTATGAAATAGAATTAATTTTGATAAGTTATCTTTACAATTTGGTAACATTGCATTGATTTCTCTTAACATTTTAATCATATTACTAAGATCACATAAGTTATTTAATGTTTTAAGTTCGTTGAGCAAAGAATTGAAATCATTAGAACTAGAATTAATGTTTTGAGCAGGGTTTGGAATAAAAGTTTGATTTGCATTATCATTTTTGGTAATTTGAGCATAAGAAATGGTTGGCAGTGTATGTTTAAAATGTTCTGGGGCCGGATTATCTAAAAAAATATGAAATAAGGGAGAGTTAGACCGAGTGAACCTATAAGTAAGGCAGGTACTCTAAAATGGTATTACGTATCTCTTCGGTTCACTTTCCTTATGCTTAGTCGTACTCCTTCGGCATTCGTGTACTACCATTTCATAATGGGGTGAAAACATTGCCTCCCTAGTGATAATTCTAGGGATTTAGTAAATTCAATGTTGTGATCCTCTTTTTAACCCAGATTTAAATTTAAATTTCAGTATATTTACCAAAGTATGTATTATTGAGTATATATGTATTATAATTAATAATTATATTATAATTAAGTAAATGACTGTCATTGAAGAAGTAAAGTCATTATGTACATTATTTCAAGAAATTTAATTAAAGTAGCATTTAATTACTTATAACAGGTATATTGTTTTCGGTACAAATATGAGGGATGATAACCAATAGTTTCACTGCATCTTGGCTTCGTGTTCGAGTTATTAAATGTTATTGTCTAGTAATTTTTTCGTTTTATAAAAATTAAACATGGGTAAGTTAGTATATAATAAATTTATTTATTGTCTTTTCTTCATTTAATTGGTTTTATTTTAATTTAAGCTTATTTTCGATATTTGGGTTGGCGATTAATTTACCTGATAGAGACTATAAAAATTGTTTTTTATAGTCACAACCAATAGTGGCGATTCCAGTCGTGAACGTCGGAACAGCAACGGGCAGCCCAATAGCGACAGAGTCAACCACGATGGTAATACCCCATACTTAATTCAGTATATAATATATTATAATATAATATAATATTATTTTTTTTCAGATTGTAGTTCCTGATTCACCGCCGCTTTTACTTCCCCGTCGATCGCCAAGTCCCGACCTTTTCACACCGGTCCTTAAGAGAAAGGCGCTCCCGATTGTAGTTTGAAATGAAAAAAAAAAATAAAAATTAATCGGCGTCCGCCACCTCCACAGAATGCTAAAACTGTAGAGGAACAACTTAAGGATCAGCACAGAGAGACAATGTCGATCAAACGGGAAAAATTGAAGGTGAAACGGGAATCACTGCAAATAAAGCGGGAGACTTCGGCTGTCGCCCGGCAAATATGTAAAAATTTAGAGATAATTGTGAGTAGGGGTAATAATTTTGATTATAAATATTTCTATTTCTATGTAATTTGTATATATTCGTATTTTTATTTGTATTATATGTATTTCTATTTAAGTTTGTATATATTTGTATATTGTATTTTATAGTTTATAGGGATATGTGTTTTTAGTTTATAAGTTAAACTGTATTGTAATTTTAAGAAATTTGTATATATTTAAATTTTTTAAATATATTTTAATAACAACAAAGACGATTTTTTAATAATTATTGCATAATTTTCATTTATTTTGCATTTACTTATAGTTTCCTTATAGATTCCTTATATAAAATCACACTTCGACCACCCTCTTATATAAGGAGAGCCGAACGATCCCGACCACTGCCAACCTTGAACGACAATTTTTAGGTAATACCGTTTAAGTGATTTTAAGGGACTTCCTTATATAAGAAGTGATCTATGTGACTCTACACTTTAGGAAATCCGGCCCCTGTAGTGAAAAATACGGTGAATCCAGGGGCCGGATTACCTAAAGTGTAGAGTCACATAGATCACTTCTTATATAAGGAAGTCCCTTAAAATCACTTAAACGGTATTACCTAAAAATTGTCGTTCACCGTTGGTAGTGGTCGGGACCGTTCGGCTCTCCTTAAATAAGAGGGTGGTCGAGAGGTGCTCTTACATAAGGAAATTATAAGGAAATACAAAATATACGAAAATTTATGCAATAATTATTACAAATTAGTATATATTCTCTTTAAAATATATACAAAGAATATAAATATATACAAATTTCATAAAATTATGATTATATACACAAATTACATACAAATACAAATATGTATATCAACATACAATTAAATTAAAACTGAAAATTAAAAATAAATTGAACTGATTTTTTAAACTTAACAATTATCATCATTGTCCTTAAACATACTGGCAATCTTGTTCCCGTTTAATTCCCGAAAGATTCCCGTTTTATTTAAAGAGACCCGCGCTTCATTTCCAATTTCGCCCTTTCGATCGCCATCGCCTCCCGATGTTGATCCTTAATTTGTGCCTCCACAGTTTTATCATTCTGTGGAGGCGGTGGACCCCGATTTCATTACCTTTTTTTGTCGTGGTCCTTCAAAATCGGGGGCGCCATTCTCTTAAGGACCGGCGTGAAAAAGTCGGGACTTGGCGATCAACGGGGAACTAAAGGTAGCGAAGAATCAGGAACAACAATCTGGAAGAAAAGTATGATATGTTAAGTATATGTTACATACTGAATTAGGTATGAGGTATACCTTCGTTATTGACTCGCAACTCTCTATTGCTGTTCCGACCTAGGTATTCCGTAATAGGTAAATTAATCGAATAATTTTCCTCACGGATTCGAATTTTGTGCCGAATCAATGACGCCCTTTCTTCATATTAACCCGCTAGCTTTAATTAAATGAAGAAAACACAAGAAATAAATTTATCATATGCTTACTTACTCATGTTTAATTTTACTAAACGAATAAATTGCTAGACACTAACATTTAATAACTCGAACACGAAGTCGTAGGTACTCAAAATAATGGTTATTATCCCTCATATTTGTACAGAATACAATTTAACCTGATATAGGTAATTAAATGTTAATTTAATTAAATTTCTTGAAATCATGTACGGAATGATTTTACTTCTTCAATGACCGTCATTTACTTAATTATAATGCATATACTCAATAGTACGTACTTTGGCAAATATACTGAAATTTAAATTTAAATCTGGGTTTCAAAGAGGATTACAAAATTGAATTTACCAAATCCCTACAATTATCACTAGGGAGGCAACGTTTTCCCCCCATTATGAAATGGTAGTACACGAATGCCGAAGAAGTACGACTTAGCATAAGGAAAGTGAACCGAAGAGATACGTAATACCATTTTAGAGTACCTGCCTTACTTATGGGTTCACTCGGTCTAATTCTCCCTTATTTCTTATTTTTTTAGATAATCCGTCCCCAGGTTTTTTACTTACAGTTATGGATTCCAAGTACTGAACATAGACCGGGCATCCTCCGAAATTTGCTGTGTGTTGTCCTTTACAATCGGTACATTGCACTTGTCCGTTGCCTCTGGTGATTGGACAGTCCTTCGTTAGGTGGTTCTCAATGCATTTCACGCATCTTGGTGTCTTGTTGCAATATTGGCTGCCATGTCTGAAGCTTTGGCATCAATGGCATTGAGTGACTTTACTCTTCTTGTAGTAGCTTTCCCATTTGATTTTAAGGTGGTCGAGGGCGTCAACTTGTTTAAATTTGTTGATGTTTGTTTTTTTCGGAAAACTCAATAAGTAGGAACTCGATTCATGGTTACTTTTCTTGGATTTCAGCTCGATGCAGTTGACCGGTTGTAGTTGTTGGTCAGATAATTTATTAGTGATATCTGACGTATTCATGTTGGGTGCGGCTTTGAGCACTATCTTGTTGACTCGCTCTTGTTTAAGTGTATAGCTAAAGAATTCCATCGAATCTTTTAGCTCTTCATTAAGTTTTTTGAACGTTTCGATGTTGTTCACATAAATTTTAACATTTTTTGATGAGTATTGGAATCGACAATCTTTGTTTGTTATTGTCATGATCGCTGATTGGAATTTCTCCCAGTTGTTGATTTTAGATGTTACCACGATTGGTGGGGGTTTTGGCGATTTCTTGGGAGCTTGTTTGTCACAGAATAAGAAATATTTCTTATTATGTGTTGTTTGTTCGTTGGTTCGTTCGGGTTTGCCGAAGTTGATGGAGGGTTTGTATGTGTGGGTGCTGGGGTTTCATCCACATTCATTTCACTTAAATTGACGTCGTTTTGTAATATGCCAAATCTATTAGTCGACATTAATTCCGTGTTTTTTGTTTAATTTTGCAAGGTGTCTTTGGAATGATGGGTTAAAATGGTGAACACCGGTTTGAACATTTAGAATGGATTCGCAGTCACTATCATATTTATCAATGTCTCTATCACGGTATGACGGTTGACTAGCGTCACTTGATTCCCCGAAGGGCATATTTAAAGAGTCTTTTTTCTCACAAATTACACTTATATTTTATTTGCTAACGCACAGTAAAACACATCTGATTACAAGCACAGTTGAAGCAGAATGGCGATGACGATGTCTAGCTCTCAATCTAGTAGCATTATTTATCAACTTAAACATGGCGCAGTCGCAGGATAAAAAATAGAAAAACGTGGTGAAGTTCTAAAGAATAATTAATTAAATAAAATATCATAAACAATAAATAAACCAATTAATTTAATTGTGATAAGTGTGAAAATGGACACAAAAGCGATATCGAGTATGGTGATGACCGGCGATTTGTCCCAAAACTGGAAGTTCTTCAAGCAGCGTTTCGAGATGTATTTGATTGCAACAGAAATGGAAGCAAAACCGGACAAAGTTAAGTGTGCCCTTTTACTACATTTAATTGGGGAAGAAGCTGTACACATTTATAACACGTATGAGTTTATAGATGAGGAAAAAAACCAGCTAAAATTCCTGTTTAAAAAATTCGAAGACAGATTTGTGCCGATGAGAAGTGTGGCGTTTGAAAGGTACCAACTTCTGTCCTTACGACAAAAGAAAAGTGAAAGCATTCAGGAATTTGTAACAAACCTGAAAAGCAAAGCAAGGTCGTGCGAATTCGGTGATATGGAAGAAAATCTACTCAAGGACTTTTTCATATGCAGTTTCTATTCCAACGATGAAGGGGTCGCTCCCATTAGCAATCGAAAAATTGATATGTAATTTTTTTGTATTAATCAGATCATGTAATTGTGTATTATATGTTCTTTTAGAAACAGTAAGCAAACTTTTGGTGACCATCGGGGATTTTAAAGGGGCGCCCAGATGTCAGTCCAAATTTATTTTCTTTGTGAAAAAAATATGCTTTTTCCAAATTTAGTTTATTACTCGAATGCTTGCAAAGAAACACATGTTTTATTACATCGCTTTTAACTCAGCGGGTTATATTTTAAGGCCATAGGGCTAACGGTTCTTGGAATTGCCTCGACCGTCCGCTCAACATAGGACCATGGCCATTTTCAATAATCTTATATTAAATCCGCGACTTTTATAATTTCCAACAATTTAAAAGGGATCTGAATGTTTTATGTTTCAAAAATATAGCGCAATTTTAACACCGATTCCTTTTGTCACGGCCGATAAGTTTTGCGGGTTTCCCGAAAGTCTTGCTATTGTTTCTGTGTTCTTAATTTGATATTTCTTTCAGCGTAGAATTAAGTTATAAATGTGTAACACTAGAAATAACCAAATTTCGGGGTTTGTAGAAGGCGTTTGTGGCCAAACGTTGTAAAAACCCTGACGTCATGAAAGTTAGGTAAAATGAGCCGTTCGGAGGGGTTCTGGAAAAGAAAGAAATTTTAAGAAGGCAGTCGGGAACTAGTTTGCAAGACGAGTGGTCTAAAATAAGCGACATTTTAAAAGTTGTTAAATATATATACACGCGAAAATTATAGTAAAAACCTCGGTGTCATTGGAAGAAAACACTGGTACCTTGAGGTAATTTATTTACGTTTCCGATTTGAAAATTATTTTAAATTTGAGAATGTTACGGCTTGTTCTTGCGAATATCACATTAATTTGAGAATTAAAATCTTTTTCACTCGAAATCATGTCGGACGCCATGCTAAATATCTGCGTATCCAAGCGTAATTAATTTACTTTACGCGGAAACATTAATGCGTACAAAAGATTCTAAATCTGGTGTAAAAGCGGTTTTAAGCAAATTAGAATTATCTGGCGTAGTGCTTTGCGTATTTGTTTGCTCTTGTGTGCACGTAGGCTAAAAGCCAGGGGATTTTAATATTTAACGAGAAGTAATTGTATATCAGTGAGACTGTTCGGTACATGGTGACGAGTCTGACCAAGACGGCCATTCGACAGTTATGATCCACCGTAATCATTACATATTCCACTGCCAACGAGTGAAACAAAAGGGGTTAAAATTCAAAACACTACAAAGTAGTGCATTACTGACTGAAGTCAGCAAGTTTCTGTCTCTTCGGAGATATTGGCTAAATGGTTCAAAGAGTAGGAGATGCCAGTAATTTTAAGCGAGTAAATTTAATATTTGCGACTCAAAATACCATGGCGTGTCAACTGATTCTTTTATAACGATTACTTAAATATACTATTTGAAGAATTACTTAACCCAAAAATCATTTATTTAATTAAAACAGTTGTCCCAGATTTGGTTATTCCATATATTCGATTACATACTTTGTGACTATACATTAGGAAATGTTAGTTCTTTTCCCTCTACCGAAGTAGGGGTGTCTCAAATGTAATCCTTTGTTTTGGTTAATATTATTAAAGAGGGAATCCACTAATAAATACAATCCCTTCTATCTATTAACTTTGTTTTATTTTCTACCTCGAAAATCGTTGTACTTTAAATCAAAAGTACTGGCGGTTACCTAACAACAACGTAGAGTCCGCGAGAAATCATATACTATTTGAAACTAGACGATCACAACATTTCATTTTCGTAACTGGGTGGTAGAAATACCAACACAGATTTGAGGCAAAAATTCCTTCAAGGTGACGCAAAAACACTAGAAGCAGTCGTAAAACAAGCTCTGACATTCGAATTATCAACCAAACGTGCGAGTAAGATGTCCAGGGATGCCACAGGTGAAAGAGAGGAAGTCGACGCCGTTGTATGGAGAGGAAACAAGTTCAAAGGATCGTCCAGCTGGAGTGATCAGTGGAATCGTGATGGAAACTGGAGAAAACAACAAGGCGGTCGAAGATGTCCAAAATGCAACCTGGAACATCCAACCAATAAGTGTGCATCGTATGGTAAAAGGTGCAAACAGTGCTCCAACTATAACCACTTTCAAGTATGTTGTAAAATTAGTAGGAAAGGAGGTAGTAACTATAACAAATTTATAATATCTTTGATAATGACTCAGGAAATTCAGATTCTGATGAAAGTGATATTTTTGTAGGTGCAATTGACAGCATAAACGACGATGATTCATGGGAACAGGAGCTTGAGGTGGAAAATCAGATCATTAAGTGGAAATTGGACCCAGGAAGTAGTGCCAACGTGCTACCCTTGCATATTTACAGAAGGCTCAACCGAAAAGAAGCTCTTCAGCCATCAACCAAAAATTTTTAAGTCGTACACCGGGAATGACTTGCCAATAATAGGTAAATGTACGTTAAAAATTAAAAATTAAAACACAGAAGGGTATTTTGAGGTGTAAGTATCAAAATTAAAAAATTATCCCGTTCTGTCTCGGAAAACTTGTGTAGATTTAAATCTTGGTTAAAGAATTGAGTCAATAAGCGGTAGTAATTCTAGTAGAGAGGATTGTAATGAAATAGTTAAAGAATACGAGAACGTTTTTAAAGGATTAGGCGCATTAAAAAAAGAATACCATATTGAAATAAACCCAGATGCAGAACCGACAGTGAGTTACGCGAGGAAAGTACCTTTTGTCATGACAGAACCATTTAAACAGTCATTAAATAAATTAGAGCGAGAGGGCGTAATAAAACAATGTGATGACAAAGCACCATCGTACGTTAGCCCGTTAGTAATAGCTAGAAAGCCAAACGGCTCGTTGCGGTTATGTTTAGACCCAAAAGACCTAAATAAAGCGGTAAAGCGGCGGTACTATCAAATCCCGACGACTGAGGAACTGACAGCCAAATTAAGCGGTTCGAAATACTTTAGCACTCTTGACGCGAATCAGGGGTTCTTGCAAATTAAGTTAGACGAAGAAAGTAGTAAACTTTGTACGTTTGAAACACCATATGGTCGATTTCGCTACTTGCGAATGCCGTTTGGACTCTCGTCGGCGCCAGAGGTGTTCCAGGAGTACATGTCAGAGGGGTTTAAGGATATAGAAGGTGTACAAGTTTATTTTGATGACATACTGATCGCAACCAAGAATTTGGCAACTTCAAAGAGCAAAGGAAATAATTTTGAGATTCAATGATGAGAAGTGTAAAATTTGTCAGTCGTCTGTTTAGTACATGGGCAATATATTGTCAGCGGAAGGAATTAGTCCCGATAGTAATAAAATAGAGGCTATTTTAAAATGTAAAACACCGAGCAATGTAAAAGAACTCCAAAGCTTCCTGGGTGTGATCATGTATGTCGGGAAATACATTAATAATTTGTCTGAAAAAACAGCGTCGCTGAGAGAATTACTGAAAAAAACACTGTATTCAAATGGGAAACCGAACACAAGGTAACATTCGATAACTTAAGAGACCTTGTAACGAAAGCCCCATGTCTGAAATTTTTTGATCCCTAAAAAGAGTGTACCATTTCTGTAGATTGTTCTCAAAATGGAATGGGGGCAGTATTGCTACAAGACGGCAGACCGATAGCATACGCATCAAAGACACTCAAAAACGATACTCACAAATTGAAAAAGAGTTACTGGCGGTATTCTTTGGAATCACAAAGTTCCATCAGTACGTTTTCGGTCAGTATTTTCAAGTAGAAACTGACCACAAACAGTTGGTTTCGATATTGTCAAAGAACCTGGAAAACTGTCCGCCAAGGTTGCAACGCCTTTTATTGCAACTTCGGAAATACCATTTCGCAATTCATTACAAACCGGGTAAAGAGTTATTAATCGCAGATTTTTTGAGCAGGAACTATGAAGATAAATACTTTAACGAGAATATAGAATTAGAAGCGGAAGCTCAAATTAGTTTTATTAGCGCGAGTTTAAATGCACCAGAACAAAAGAAAGAGTACCGAGACAAGACGAGGACCTAATGACAATTAAAAACTATATTACGGGCGGTTGGCCCAAAACACCAAAAAATATCCCCGATAGTGTTGCAGCGTACTTTAAATTCAAATCATAAATAACCGAAGGTGGCGGTCTGTTGTTTAAAAATAATAAAGTCATAGTTCCAAAAGCGTTGAGACACGAACTTGCACAGAAAGTGCATGGTGGTCATCTTGGTGTGCGAAAATCAATTAAATCAGCCAACCAAAGTTTCTGGTGGCCTTCTATGAATAAGCATATAGAAGACGTTGTATTATCTTGTCCTTCCTGTCAGCTATCACAAAAAGCTCATGCACCTGAGCCCATGATGAATCACAAAATCATAAATAAGCCTTGGCAGAAAATTGGTGCCGATCTCTTTCACTTTGACAATGATGTTTATCTGTTATGTGTGTGTTATTATACAAAATTTGTTGAATTATGTAATTTAAATAATGACTTGACTAGCGAAAATGTAATTCGTAACTTAAAATCATGTTTTGCACGTTATGGGGTTCCTCTAGAACTAGTAACCGATAATGGACCAGAATTTAAATCACATCTGTTTGAAAAGTTTGCCAGCGATTGGGATTTTAAACACACAAAATCATCGCCGACATATGCTCAAAGCAATGGGCAGGCAGAAAGCACGTGCAAGCTCGTCAAACAAATGCTAAGTAAATGTAAAATTGACAAAAAAGACCCGTACATGGGCTTACTCAGTCTCAGGAATACTCAAGTTATTGACAATGCAACACCAGCAAATAATACCGTCAGTAATAACAAAGATGTTAAAATAAAAAAAATCTTATAATGAACTTATTGTAAAAAATCAAAATAATCAAAAACTACATTACGACAATAAGGGTACCAAAAGTTTGACTGAAATTAATGTAAACACGAGGGTAAGAGTACAGGACTTTTATTATAAAAAATGGAAACTCGGTACTGTGGTAAGAAAAGTCAGAGAAAGAACGTATCAGGTAAAATTAGATAATAACCAAATGTTAATTAGAAATAGGCGGTTCATTGAACCCTACATTGAATGTTACAAAAACTATCAACCAAAATTCACTGATCCAAAAAGTCAAATCATAAATAATAACAAACTTAATGGCACCCAACAAAACTATTTTCTGGTCAAATGGGACACAAGTCAAAACGCCGTAAAACAGAATTTTGTACAACAAAACGTTGAAAAAAATGTAGAGGTGCAAATAAATGTTAACGGTGAAAAACCGGAGGAAGCGCCACAAAATACTGAAGAAAATGGAGAGGTGCCAGAACGTCTTCAAACTCAATCTCACAAGAGAAATAATAAAAGGAAAGTGACGGAAATAGATGCTGAAATAGAATTAAAGTGTATAACAAAAGCTGGGCGACATGTCAAAAAACCAAAGTACCTGAACGAATATGTAACGCAGGATGAGAAGTAAAATATAAATTTAGTAAGTGTTTAATAATTGTCAATGTTAGTTCTAAGTGTTCTAAATTAAAATGTACAAACAAAACCATGTAGAGTAGGCAACTAGTATTGTAATATTAAAAAAAAAACAAGTTAAAAAAAAGGAAAATGTTGTAAGATACATGTCATGTGATCAAGAAAGTGTCATCTGTGATATTTATAATGACTATTAAATAAAGGACATTCATTGTCTAGCTCTCAATCTAGTAGCATTATTTATCAACTTAAACAGAGACAATGCTTGCTACTTCGATGAAAGCAGTTTTGATCATCTAGGGAAGAGAGAGCCATATGTATATGTTCGGAATTTTATATATATATACAAAAAAATATATATTTGTAAATTTTAATATACGCTAACAAAATTACATATACAGGGTGTTCCGTTTCAAACCGTCGGTTAGAAAAATCTCGAAAACACAAAAACATTATGTATGTCCTACAGAGTAAATTATAAAACAGCCACATAAGTTATAGTACATTTACCCATATTGTATTTATATAGTTCAGTTTGGATGTGCACCATGAGAAATTAAATACAATGTATATGTTTTTATTGGATAATTAATAGATATTCTTGGCATTAAGAACAATACGAGGAGAATAAATAGTTTATAATTGAAGAATATAAATCAGTAATAAATATTTTATTGTGTTAAGTTTGATTCAATACAAAATCAATTCCAACAGTTTGCCAATCAATAATTCATGAAATCAAAATTTTATAATAAAGTAAATAATGAAATATTGAAATGTAAATCGACCATCGTGTAAAAAACAAACGATAACCAAACATTAAAAAAAAATCAAGTTATTCCATTTCAATGGAACAGAAAGCCAAGCGGTTAATTACGACGAATAATTAAGAATAATACAATTACGTTAAGCGGGATAGAAGTACTAGCAAGATCAAGCAAACTAGTATAATTAAAATTCGACAGACTAAGCAATTACTACAATAAACGTGCAAAGCGGAATAAAAGTAAGATAAATACGGTGCGTTTACAGCGAGCAAGGTGCAAATTCTAATGTACCACAGATCTTAAGCAGCAAAAATAAAAAGCCGGCGGTCAGCTTCAGGGAAAGAAAAATATTCATTAAAATAATTCCAAGTAAAACACTTATAAAAACAGGCAAGAATCGATGTACATACAACTATCATTCATACAGACAAGACGTAAACGGGGTAGGGTATCTAGCAGCGGTAAATAGGGGGACCATTTTGTTTGTACAATTCTATTGGACTTGTTGAGAATTTTCCAAATATAGAAATTGGGTTTGAATTATATTGGTAATAAATAAATAATAAAACGGCAACATAATCAATATAAAACTTACGTATTCATTAAGTTGGGATATTAAATTTTTTGTTAAATTTGTAATGTGAAATTGTTAAAATCTTTAACAGTCTGCTATTACATAAATGTTTTTCTAAGGGAATCTGTTCAAGGAAAATAAAAAACCTTTTTTGAAATTTTTGATAATGTTCATATATTCCTACAGTGAATTGTCTTAAGTGTTCCATTGACTGAAATTTTTAATTAGTGCCATAATTGAATAAGAGGTTTTCACAACCTAAAAACCATCAACATTATTAATATAAATTTGAAAATATTTCTCAAGTTTACACTCATAAAAGTTCCTAAAGTTAATGGTGCAAATTTTCCCAAAGTAAAATGCAAGGGTTTCTGCACTCTCTGCATAATTAAGATTATATTTTTCTTAAAACGCTTATCAGCAGTTATCCATTCACAATTCCAAATGTAATCAGTCATTTGATCGGCCTGAAATTTGTTTTTATATTAGTTTTTTTGGTCACTTGTTTTAAATTTACCTTCATAGTAACTTCGTTTCCAAACCAACAATATAGTGCCAGTTCATATCCAATTGCACACATATAAGTTATTTCAGTAATGAAATTTTTATCTGCTATGGACATCTGAAAAATAGATTTTTTACTCAATAGCACGTTTAACAGAATAAAATTAATACTGTAGAAACTACAAACAAACAGGTACACAGGATGAAAAGTGATGCAAAAGCTTGGAATAAGTTTATATATTTATATAAATTTTCCATTTGTTCAGAAACAGAATAAACCATTTGTAAATGTTTAACAATACGTTTAAGTTCACCATGCCTACTTTTCCTCATCATGTAATTGTCATATAATCCATCATCTGTTTCACTACCATCGACATGGGATTGTGCTCTTTCGTCCATTGAAATTAGAGCATTTTGTATGATGGTTAAATGTGCGGCAATACAATTCATTAAATTTATAAACAAAATATCCACACCAATGATACAATTTGCATTTGATATAAGAACAACAATTTCATAAACAACACCAAAGAGATAATTTTTTGGTGTATTATAATGAAATGGTATCCAAGCAAAGAACGGCATCTCTTCGGGTAATGTAACCGTTGAATTTTCATTTATTAAAAGTTTTATAGCAGTATTGATTGGTGGTGCAAATGATAAAATTACAGTTAGAACAGGCATTGCCAAAAAAGTAACTGTGTATTTGTGACTAAATTTTAGGTACGTTTGAGTTATTTGACCAGGAAAGAAATGTTCAGTTTGTTCGTATTGAAATTCTGCACAGTTAAGTATGTCCATAATTTTAATTAGCTTATTACCGAAAAATATGAAAAAAAGGTATTTTACTGCCCCCATAATGTGTGTTAAAACCATGCATAGATTCTTTATAAAATCATGTATGTTCTTGTAAGTGTATGAGAGACTAATGCACTCACTGGTGGTGAAGAAAATATAACCAAAAAAAAATACGAAGAAAGAGTACATTTTGTAAAGTACTTGTATGAAGCTGTTTTGGGTTTCAGGTGGCCAAAGGCCAGCTACTTTTAAAACTAGACGATTTACTTGAAAAAAGTCGGATATATAGTGATTATCGTTGATGCTTTTCGTTTTAGAGAGCATTTTTTATAATGGAAATTTAAGCAAGTTAAGTGAAACAAATGTGTGTATCATTAACCAATGAGAGCAAATTATTATTAGACATTTTTTCAGGAAAAATGCGTTGTTTATTTTCTTCAATTTTGGCTACTTTAAAAAGGGTCTTAAATAAAATTTTTGATCCAGTTGAAGTTAATGAATAGATAAAGTTCGGTTAAGTTCTCCTAATCATCTATGATTACCGTAGGGTAACCAAATTGTTTTACTTATTCATTCATTATACACTTGCATTGTCCCAATTGAGTAAAAGGGGCCCTTGTTGTGCCCGACAAGAAACAAGCAAAACAATCAATTAGTGTAATAGAACCACGACATTCTGAACGCAATATTAAAATTTATACAATAGATCAATAAACTGTACAATTTGCATTTATATCCATATGTTGTAAATGCGTACTATGCGTTCCAACAAAAGCAGGTCGCGGTATTCGGAACAGTGTTATGCTCTGGATGACAGTAAAATATGCGAAAAATAACGTTCAGTTTAATTGGAGCAACCCCACAGTGCCTAATACATTCAGGTAGGAGAATCCACTGTGAATGAATATTGGACAACTAACTTTATGCAACGGGCACAAAAATATTTATGAATTATGAAACTTGTCTTCCGGAGAATCAGTACACGAAATGGTCTTTTACACGCAACGCAGCACTACTTTCCACTAGTGCAACAACGTAAACGTTCGAAATGAAACTGTGCTACTAAATCAGATGAAATGGCACACAATTACATCGCAGACTTTTTGTACACAAACAAACGCTTCGATTGATAGTGTAGCGCGCAATTCAGGATGACCAATTTAGTCCTTTTCGCACTTGATCTAATACAACGTTAAATGAATTTGTGACCTATTTTAAAAGATGTGCTTACTACTTGGTGCTTTCTGTAAGTATTTTTTTTTGTAATTTAATACTATTTATTGGTTTAGCGGAATCCTTCAACTGTCATCTGTTCTGATTAATACGTATATTCCGACACAATATTTAAAATTTTTATACAAATATTTTATATCAAGCAAGTAGATAAACTGTGGACAACAATAAATTATCTAATGATAATATTTAGTAAATTAAATGATTTTTACTTAAATCATTTTTGTAATTATTTGCAGATTGCACGTCGAGGATCCTAAGTAACACTCCCCATCAGCTAAATAATATACTGACCAGAAATTAGTTAAAAAGCATTGATTAATATTTAGATCGCCCAGTGCATTAAGGAGAGCATTATCCGGTATTATTTTACGATGCAATTTCCAAATCAAATTTGACTATAAATGTTAAAATTTATTCGTTATTAATATTTGGACTAATCCACTTTATATTAACAGTTTCCTTGATTGCTTTCATTATTTTATATATTATTCATTTTACCCTTTCAATTTGCCACAAAAATTTTTCTAGCTCTTAACATTTATGTATACATATAATAGACAAAAAAAAATGTTAAATATTTTTTTTTCAATAAATTTTTTAGTGCTTTTTAGTGTTATTACATTTATCTCAAAATTATTGCATTCTTGTGGTAATTTAATGATATTGAAACATTTTGAAAATGTTTATAAACACTAGAAAAAGTAAACGAAAAATCATATTTTTTCACATTACAGCATATCACATTTACATCATCATTTAGCAGCATTTGCATCATTCTTACTCATACAACACTTGTAACGAACCTGCATTTTCATTCCTAAAAATACATTCGTTAATACTGATTTTATTACGAATCCCTAGTAGCACTGTTTAGTATAATATGCAATAGTAATAGTACAATAGTATACAAAACCATATGTGCGTTTTCAACCAACAACACAAAAGATGGGTGCGAAAGCAATAATTATTTATTTTCTTCTTTTCAAAAAACTTTAAAACCAGTACATTATTTTTATTAAGCAGCACACAATGAGTGCAGAGATGTTTTTCCAGATTTTTTGGTCCATTAATTATGTTGTACTCGTAATTGAACATTTGAATTCAGCGTTTTAGGGTGATTGTTAATGTATTTCGATTAGTTTTTTCAGTTTTTCTCGAAAACGGTACGTCGTACGAAAAAAATGCCAGAAACCAAAAGTTGATTTGTTGATTAAAAACCCATACAAATAGTGGTAATATGGGATATAATTCTGAGGAATGCAAATACCTGCATTGGGGAAAATCACAAGAAATCTCAAAGAGTGATTTATAGATCAATAACTTCCCGGCGCTAAGATGCATAATTTCAACCGTGCACACAAAAAGTTAGGAAAATCTAAGAGATTGACACGTCGAGCGACTCAAAACTGAAGCCAATGACATTTTAACCATATCTGAAGATTCGTTATGTATCTACCCAAATTTAATGTGGATACACAATTATAAATAATTGATCACTCATAAAAATATATTGACCTAAGACCCACATGCACTATAATTTAACTCTTTGACAATTACATTTCCCTTGCGAATTCGCAAAAATACTCCGCGAAAGCAGTAAAATGCCCTATGGAACGAATTCTTTATACTATTATTTCTATTTTGGTCCAAATTTATTAATTTTATTGAAAAATTGTTAAATAGAAAATTTTGGGAATTTTGATCAGAACATTTTTATTTTGGTAGTATATAACCCCATATATAGTCATTCGAATTTTCAAGTTGTTTATTCATAGTTGAGTACAAAACTTGTTCTCATTTAATTTAAAAAAGAGCTTAAAGAAGAAATAAAAATGCATGAAGAAGACATTTCTTGTACGCCGCCCGGTATCCGCGAAGTCGCCGAGAACTCCTGTGGTAATTTGTTACCAAAAAATCACGTTTATGCTATGATAAGCAATACGATCTTTTCCACGAGTGGTGCAACTCAAATTTCTTCTGTAACAGAAAATGTGTTAATGGCATATTTTCATAATTTATTACAAAAATGTTAACCCAGAACGAAAAGGTGGTGCACGTATTTGAAACTTCGTACGTGTTTAACTATCTACAAAAATCACGATATTTCACGTTATTCCAAACTTCAACCGATGCTCAAGCGACAATCTACTGGATATATGCCTAAAAAGGCTGAAATATTAGAATTTGACGACATAATTAGATTTTTAAATGAAGCGGACGATGAACAGTACCTGGCAATGAAGGTAACTGCTTTGTATACATTTAAACAATTGAAATAAAAACTATTTTCTACAGGTTATTTTAATAATGGGAGGGCTTGTCTGCGTGAGGAGCTATTGAAGATTTTCGTTGATGATATTCACTTCAGCTCGGACATGGTGTAATAGTACAAACCCTTATCTCACATAAAATTTGTAAAACAAGGATAACTACAGACCTGGTTCCGAGTGAAGAAAACCAGAATCAGTAATTAAATATAAAAAAGTACTTTAGTCTATAGTGAAATGAAACATATGAAATAATTAAATATTAAATAACTGCTGTCGCTTTCGCTCTGGAAATGCCAAAATGTGCAGTGTGTAGTTCGGTTAGTATTTTTTGTCTTAAAGATTTGGAAGTGATAACTCGGGCGCCACTTGATTTCCTCTCAAACCAAGAAAGACACAGAATTAAACAATATCTATGTCTCTGCAACGACTTATTAACCAACGGTGAACAAAAATCAATTTCCAAAATTCATTACACAGCACTCAAGGGGTGTACACAAACGGGTGTAATTCCAGAGTTCTGACCTTATTTTATTGGACTTTAAAAATGAAAATAACGCAAATAAGACTCAAAAATTAAGAAATTAAATCAATAACATTTATTGACCAACAATATTTGATTGCATCAATATTGAAATAATTAACTCAAATGAAATTAAACATGTGTAATAACAAATACAAAATTAAGGTGTTCGTGTTGGATTGTGTTCGTGAAAGGAATATGGACGTAAAAGGATCAATTACTACGGGTTTTAAACAACCACACGGGACAAATATTAATACAGAACGCGATCAATTGCTCTGAACCTAATACGAAAATCTTCTACCAAACACGAAACTAACCAAAATAACTAGTGTAGTGTAAAACCCAAGCAGACCGTAGAACGGCCTTACAAATTATTTTCTAAAAATTGGCATGATCGAATAGTTAAAAGTTAGGGCTCTACGTTGTGTTATTTTATAATTTGTATCAAGATTGTACCCCATATTGTTGCTGAAAAGGGAAAGGAATAAGAAATAAAAGCAGTGAGTAACTCCTTGAAGGCGAATTTATTGAAAGTAAATTGAAGAAATAACAAACAAATATAACTTATGGATGAATAAAATAAGAACCTAAACGAAAAGAATACCTTCAAGTGCTGAATTCGTCATAAAAATAAGGAAGAGGAAGAATTCAACGAAATACTTTTACAGTATTCATTCTTTTCATGAATACTGTAATAGTAATTTACGATACAAGTAATGTTATGACGCATTTTACATTACGAGAGAATGTTTGGAAGAACGAGCGCAGCGAGTTCTTCTAAAATTCTCGAGTAATGCTAAAAGCGCATAACATTACGTGTATCGTAACACGTTTTATTTTATCCTATAATGGTATTGTAGAAAAAAGCAAAATTATAGTTCAATTATGAATATATTTTTTATTTACTGTCAAAACACTTTTTAAAAATTGGTATCCTAGGAGTTATTTATTTAAACAATAACGTTAAGAAAATCTTAACAGCACTAGTGCTGTTAAGAATTTATAACAACACTAGTGCTGTTAAGAGTATCTTAACGTTATTCGTTGCTATGCAGTAATCACTACAATAACATTATAGGATAAAATAAAAGTGATTAAAATGTTTTCGAATAAATACATCTAATAAACATGTACTAAAAGCTTAATAGTCTTAATAAGAAATGTCTCCAAAATAACAACTAAATTGGTGAACTCTGTAGACAATCAGGGACATCGCTGTCCAATATAAAGTGTTAATTCATATCCCTTTACGCGAAGCGTTAGTAAAAGTTGCGCCAAAAGCTCAGAAAACATATAGCCATTCGCGAATATCACCAACATTCAAATACACCACGTCAAAGCACACAAGAGTGAATAACAGTCAAGGTTCTCTATCTAAAATATGTAATGTGGTTCGGCTATACGTCTGATGTGGTCCTAGGACGCGTATAACCCAGACCTTAGGGTTTCTGCAGAACACCGTAATGTAATGCACCTCGTCGAAGATTAAAATAAATCAAATCTGAATGAATATTATAAAAACAAGAAAAGACTAAATTTGAAACTCTTTGAAACTCTGAAGGAATGCTACTAAGAGGGTCGTACAGAGCTGCAAATTTTCTTGTTCCAATTACCTCGGAATAAATCTTCTCCAAGTGAGAACCGCAGCGAACTGAATGAAAACGGCTGTGCAGCGACATTTATACTGCTCCCACTCTTTTCCCCACTTCTAACAGTGGAATCGTCAGTTCCAACTTTTACTAGTAAAAATAACTAATATGTTAAATATGACATAACCTCAAATTATTTTTCAACGGTTTAAATTATATTTACAACGGTAAGTTATAATTAATTTGTCTTTCAATTACTAATTATACTCTATTTCAGGTTGATATGTTTGCCGCATAAATCATTTCATATTCAAAATAGTTTAACTAAATCGTCGGTTCAATCCTTCAAGCGAAATGCTTTAGCGTAAAAAAATGTGTTTGTATGCAAATATGTAAATCCCATCTAATATTTTACAAATCTAACTAAATATTTTCTTTCTTGTAGGTCTTCAATATCTATCGTCCATCCCAAATATCCTTTTCCTCTTACGGACGAAAACACTTCGTTACGGTGTGAGAGCTCGTCCTTACGATTATAGTAGGGTTTGACATCTTCTTCCACCTTTATGGGCCAGTTGTTTCCCTCAATGAACTTGAGCACCTTGCTGAGTGTCTTGTCTTCCCTTGTCTCTTGTGCAATCAGCTGGTTGTTGTTTGGCCAATCTCCAACAGTTTCTGTGAAATTAATAGACGAAAATTTAGTGATGTCTGTATAACCTTCGGCTCTTAGTGGTCGTCTCGATAGGAAATCTGCTACCAGATTGTTTATCCCCTTAATATACTTTATTTCATGGTCAAAATACGACAGAAATACTGCCCATCTTTGGAGACGGTTCGTTGCCCTCTGTGGTATACCTTTATGTGGTCCAAAAATGGTCGTAAGCCGTTTGTGGTCGGTTCTTAACGTAAACTTATGTCCATAACGGTATTGAAAAAACTTGTTCACATCAAAAAATATGGCAAGTGCCTTTACCTGTATCGTGGAGTAGTTTCTCTCAGCTCGGAGTAGAGTTCTGGACACACAACTTATAATTCTTTCCTCCCCGTAATTTAGACTCTACTAATGCCTACTTTACTGGCGTCGGTAGTTAGTACGATCTCGTGTTCCGGGTTAAAATGAGCTAGTGTGACATCCTTAGCAATTATTTCCTTCGTCTTTTTGAAACTCCTTTCTCAGTCCTCGTTCCAGTCAAATTTGGTATCTTTCTTGAGCAATGCGTACATTGGGCGCAGTAACTCCGCTAAATTTGGGATGAATTTTGAACAGTAGTTAACGAGCCCAATGAAACTGCGGACTTCTGTGACATTTTCTGGTCGTTCAGCTTTCGTGATGGTCTCAACTTTGTTTTCTACTTTCTTCAGATCATTCTTGTTTATTTTTAATCCCAAATATTCTATTTCTTCCTCAAAAAATTTGAATTTTTCTTTCTTTAGTGTGAACCCAGCCTCAGACAGTCTTTGTAAAACTTTTGTTAGGTTCTCATTGTGTTGTTCTAACGTTTTCCCTGATACTATAATATCATCTAAAAAACTCACTACCCCCTCAATTCCCTGAAGGGTCTTTTCGATGATTCGTTGAAAAATGCTGGTTGTTGTTGTGATACCAAATGTCATTCGGTTGAACCGAAAAATTAGTTTGTGGGTGTTTATTGCCAAAAGTGAAGCAGTTTCCTCGGTGACCTCAATTTGGTTGTACGTCGCCCTTAAGTCGACCTTCGAGAAGAATTTCCTTTGGTTTAACTTTGCGAAAACCACTTCTATCTTGGGTAGAGGATAATTCACTGGTTTGATGTGCTTATATACAGTTGTTTTGTAATCACCGCAAAGTCTAATTGATTTATCCGCTTTAATTACCACTACCAGTGGTGTGGCCCAGTCACTATGTTCGACTTGTGTTATTACGCCTTCCGCCTCGAGTTTTTTAAGCTCCCCTCTACAACACCTCGAAAAGCCAACGGGACGGGTCTATATTTGCACAAAAAAATAGGAGATGCATCATTTTTAATATTAACCTTTACTTTAGAATACTTATTTGGAATAGGTATTCTTTAGGTATTTAGATTACGTAATTTGTGGTCAAAAAGATTATCAAATTTCTATAAAATTTTCCTAAATCCGCGTTCATTGAAATATTGTTTATTAAAGCCATCTTTACACCGAAACTCTTCATCCAGTCTCTTCGAACTATATTTACCCCTGCCTCTCCAACCAAATAAAATTTGATCGATCGTTCCTTGTTATTGTATTTAACTTGTGCCATAAAATAGCCATCTGGGGTAAAAATGTTTCCGTTATACGCTCTTAAAAGTGTATTCGTCTTTTGTAATCTAAAACATGAAAAAAATTTGTTGTAAGTGACTGTGTTAACAGCCGACACCGTCGATCCGCTATCACATAAAAAATCAAAACATTCATCATTTTTTAACAATTTCACATGACAATCGTCTCTATCTGACGTGTTCTGATTGTAATATATATCGAAAATTTCTACATTCAAATCTGAGTCGTCCTCTTTAACTACATCAACCTTGTTTAATGGTTTATTCTTATTTTTGAAGCAAACTCTATCTAAATGTCCTATTTTATCACATAAATTACATTTCGCATTTAAAAATGGACATTGAGATGAGTGGTGTTTCCGCCCACATCGGTTACAAAAATTTTAAGCTTGGTTTGAATTTACTCTACCACTTTTTTGTCTCTTGTTTAGCGCGTCCTTGCTTCTTTCCCCACCATGGATTTTCCTGTTGGCGTTGTGCTGTCCTCTTTGCTGACCTTGTTGACCTTCCAATTTCGTTGGATTGCTGTTTCCCTCACTTCTGCCACGGAATTTGGAATTTGCAAGGAATTGGACTTCGGCAACGGTTTGCTCTATTTTTAACGCTAACTTATAGAGTTTTTGCAATTCTGCATCATCGGCTTCTTCGCACAATCGATCCAGAAGTTTCCCCGGATTCATACCAGTCATCAATTTATCTTACAGGATCTTCTCCAGGTGGTCTCCAAAATTGCACCTTGCAGCAAGGCTCCGTTCTTTGCATACCACTCTGATACACTCTGATTTTCTTAGGTGGCCTGATAAAATATGATTCTTTCATGCAACATGCACTTTGTCACCGAAAATTGAGTTTTCAATAACTCCGATAACTGTTTGAAAGTTTCGTCTTTTGGATATGCTGGGAAACAGAGGTCTTTCATCAATGGCCACAACCATTCTGAACTCATAGAACTTGCTGGTGCCGGTAGCCATTTTGGTCACGTTTTAGTCGCTCTTTAAGAGTTTAAAGATATAGTTTTTAGCACTACCGTACCCTTTAAAGTCTCGATTTTATTTATTTATTTAAATTTACCTCGTCGCCACTGTAATAAACCTACTATGGGGTAGTTTAATTGGGTTGGCAGAAATTAGAGATTCTAGTCAAATATAACAATTTATTGAAGTGTCGCTTACAAACGTCAGAAGTTGAGATCAGATTTTTAATGATCGATCACAGATCATCACAAATTCCAAAAACGATAAGCTACGTTCCGAGATCGTTTGTGATTTCTAAAAAGAAATGGATTAATTTAATTGAAAAGTATATAGGATTGCGACCAGAAACGACTTCACAAAAGACATTGTTCCTAACATTCAGACGAGGACGTTGTATCGAGCCTCCAATTGGAATCAATGTCATAGGGAAAACGCCGCGGTTAATTGCCAAGTTTCTTGAATTGCAGAATGATGAATTGTATAAAGGACACTGTTTTCGTCGTTCAAGCACCACACAATTGGCAAATAGCAAATAGCATAGCAAATAGCCACCTCGAAGCACTTCAGTGTCTGTCAACAATCACTTTGAACAGAGTATTGTGTCCACACAAAATATTCCAGGAGTTGTTATTAATGCGCAGGATACGTCAAATATAACAGTCAAAATTTTCAATAATTGTACAATTAATGAAAACCGATAGAAATTTGTTTTTTATTTTGTTGAAATCGTGTTTTAGTGTTTTTCATCCTTGTGTTCATATACCGTCCTAAGTTTGTTAAATTATGTTCAGTCACTGGCCAATAAAATGTTTAAAATTTTTACATTCTTAAATTCAGCAGGATTTTTTGCTATATGCAGGAAAAATGAAGTATATAAAAACAATGTAGCATTTTATTCGTTTGAAATTTTAAAAATTTTCAAACATTCCGCGGCATACTCGTCTGTAGATGATCTTTGCGTACGCTCTGAACCAGGCAGGTCAGTAATTTTGTAACGGTCATTACCTAATATTTCTGCTATAACAAACGGTCCCTTCCACCTAGGTAAAAGCTTTTTACTATTTCCCCTAGCCATTGAAATGTCTCAATATTATTTTAGACATTTTAATGAAACACAATTATTTAAACTTATAGAACTTTTTTTTTTAATTAAAATATGGCTTTACCCTATTTTAATGAACTTCTGTACTCTTATTCCCTATTCTTAATACTACATTTGTTTCCTTATTTTCTATCACTTCATAAGGTCCATTATATAGTTCGTCGTATTTATTTCCACTAATGTTTCTCAACATCACTTTATCACCAACTTTATAACTTACAGTTTGACATTTGTTTTTTATATCGTACCAAATTGTTCGCTTGTTCTTTGAAGCAATTAAATTTTTTCTTGAATCAATAGCAGCTTGTTGCAAACGGTATTTAAGTTCGATCGGATAATTGTCGAAATTGTAAATTGGATCAACTTGACTTTCCAAATTTGAAGGTAAAATTGCCGATTTTCCTAAGACTAATTCGTACGGAGAGTACTTAGTTTCCGAATGAACTGCAGTATTATACGAAAAAGACCAAAACATTAACCACGAGCTCCAATCGTTTGGATGATTAGCTGTGTGCATTCGCAAATAGGCTCCCAAACTTTTATGAGAGTTTTCTAATGATCCCAGCGTTTCATGATGGTACGCTGTAGAATTTCATTTTTCGACATTCAATAATTTACAAATTTCCGTGAAAGTTTCAGACATAAACTCTTTTCCTTCATCTGTAATTATTGTATTAGGAATACCAAACCTTAGTATGAAATTATTAACAAACGCTTTGGCGACTGTAACTGATTCTTTATTTTGCAACACATAGCATTCGACGAATTTGCTTAAGTCGTCTTGCAAAGTTAAAATGTACCGATTTCCATCTAAGTCGATATCTAAAGGACCAACTAAATCTAATGCAACTTTTTCAAACGTTGTCGAAGCAGTAGTTGTTATGGTAAATGGCTCAATAGTTTCTTTAGAGTACTTGTACCTTTGACATGAATCGCAACACTTTACATATTTTTCTATATCTGATTTCATTTCTCCCCAAGAATAATATTTCCTCATATTGTTATACATTCTATTTATCCCGGCATGTCCTCCGGTCGGTAAAGTATGAAAATCATTTAAAATAAGTAGCCGTTTTTCTAAATCTAGAATACTCCTTCTAGATTTTATTATTGATGTTTTTACATGTAATATTTTTTTTGTTTCCGGATTTCTAATAATTTCATTAATAAAGGGTGCGCACCTTTCATTTTTTTCTCGATTATTATCTCCTTTATTTGATTGTAGCTACAAGTTTCGTTCAAGTCTCTCATCGATTCTTCTAGAGTTAACGATGATCGAGCGTCATGAACTAAGTAAATCGTATTTAATTTTTTTACATTTACAAGAGTTCCTCTTTTATAACTTTCCACGTATTTTTTACATACGCTTATTAATTCAGACTTAGGAATTATTTGTAGTTCAACAGAATTTATAGGACGTTTGAGAATTTCGACAATTCCCGGGTGATTAATCCGTAATGACGATTTAACTTCGACGACCTTTTGTTTCTCGTTGTTTAGATCTTTTTTTGCTTGTGCTCTCGTCAGAACACACAGAGTTTCGTTAGCTTTGTTAGACATATTCCTTAAATCGTCTGATGAAATTTCGATTCTCGATAGAGCATCGGCAGTTACGTTTTCTTTACCTTTATTGATGACAAAGTCGTATTCTTCAAGTACTAATCTAAATTCAGTTAGCCTGCTAGAGGGATTGGTCATACCGAAAAGGTAAACTAATGGCCTATGGTCTGTAAATATGATAAACTTTCTCCCATAAAGGTAAGACCTAAAATGCCTTACAGCCCACACAATTGCCAGTAGTTCCTTCTCGATAGTACAATAATTTCTTTCGGTTTTATTAAGCGTCCTACTAGCATAGGTAATTGGCCTATCATTATTATTTGTGATTACAGCACCCAAAGCCACACCAGACGCGTCGGTTTTTCAAAAATGAAAGTATTTTCTAAAGGAAAATCTGGGTAGTCGAGCACTGGATGGTGTGTTAGCGCCTATTTTAACATCTCAAAGGCGTCTTGGCATTGGCTACTCCATGAGAAGATTACATTTTTTCGCGTCAACTCATTCAATGGGGAAACAATATCAGCAAAATTTTTAATAGATTTCCTATAATAATTAGCGAATGTTACGAACCTTTTTACCTCATTCGCGTCTTTGGGTACTGGATATTTATTAATAGTTTCATTTTTTTGGGGGTCCGGAGTGATACCTTCTGCACTGATTACATGTCCCAAGTATAATAACCCTTTCTTTAAGAACTCACATTTTTTCGGATTTAATTTTAATTTAACTTCTCTCATTCTTTGGAATACTTTAATTAAATTTCGATTGTGATTTTCTAGGGTTCTACCAAAAACAATTAAATCATCTAGGTAAATAAAAAGTGATTCATAATTTAGCCCCGACATTGCTACTGAAATTGACCTCGATCCGTAGTAAATGCCGTGCAGGGTCTACTATCTTTATCCAGTTCTACCCGATAATAACCCTGTGAAAGATCTAAATGATAGAAGTAAATTGTACCTGAAAGGGAATCTAAAATTTCCGTAATAGAAGGAAGCGGATATTTGTCATGTTCAATTTGTTTATTAAGTAATCTATAATCGACAACTATTCGCCACTTTTTATCACCGTTTTGATCTCCTTTTTTAGGAACGATAAGTAATGGTGCAGACCACTCCGAACGCGTTTCCTCAATTATATCATCTATTATCATTGGTTTTATTTGTTTATGTATTTCCTCCTTTTGAGCATGTGGTACTTGATACGGTTTTACATACGTAGGATTAGCATTGTCTCTTAATTTTATACTTTGCTTATAAACATTTGATGAAATGAAATCTGATTCTATTATTCCATGAATGGTGCTATCAAATTCATTTACTAGTAAAAACTCATGTTTTATAGTACTACTACTATTATTTATGTACAGGGAAATTTCTGCTGAGCCCCGAGAAAACATTGACCCAGAAATTCCGTTTATTTTTATTACTTTAGAACTGTCTATTATTTCACTACCATCTAAGTAATTTTTTAAAAAAAAACCTGCAAGTAGCACCAGTATCCACTAAAAAAATCTAATAAATAATCTAATAAAATCTTAATCAAATAAAATTTAACCCATCTGTCTTGAATATTATTTGTTCATTGTTAATTCCTAACAGAGTTAAAGTCTCGAAAAAACACCTCGCTAGCATTATTTGAACACTCCCCCGTGTTAGTAGCGTAAACTCTGCGATTAAAAGTTCCTCTATTTCCTAAATTAGAATTTCTATTGTTATATCTAAAGTTTCCTGAATTTCCTCTAGCCCGATTATTGAAATTGCCTCTACCGTATTGATTACCACGTGCCCTATAGGAATTGTTATGTTGATAATTATTATTATTTCTGTAATTGTTACCAAAACGGTTCCCGTTGCCATTACCTCTATTATATTTATTAAAGTTGCCTCTACCGCGTATGTGAAACACATTATGAGTTTCCTTTTTCGGTATTTCCTCATCTTTTGCGCCCCGTATAGCCTCACCAAGGTCTGAATATTCCGAGCCTTGATTATAGTACTTAACTCAAAGTTTTGAAGCCCACTTACAAATGCGTTAACAGCTATTTTTTCGTTAATTTTTCTTAAAGTCTCTTTCACCGTAGCATTATTATCTTCAAATTCAGATTGTAAAATTGTGAGATCCAAAAATAGATTTTCAATTGATTTACCGAACTCTTCGATGGATTTTCCTCCTTGTTTGGAGTTACTAAGCTGATTTGACAATTGCTTCAATTAACTGCTTTGTAACATTATCGCTGCCATCCATGACAGGAAGCAGACTTGCTGCGGTTTTCAAATCAAAAGTTTCAGACATATTTGCTGAAGTTGCAGAATTCGTAAATTGAAAACCACTTATTACAATACTCTTTTTATCTGAATCTAACTTTCCTTGACCATTTGAATTTTCGTCTTTTTCAGGTTCTAATTTGACGTATTCTTGACTTCTACTTTTAATCTTATTATAAATTAGAACGAAGCATTTTTCAATAGATTCTACAATAGTCGTCGCCTCTGTTCCTTCATGTCTGACGATGCCTAATGCCTCATGCCTAACGATGTCTACTATGTCTTTTGTTGAAAACGTCGTTGATTGATTTGTACCTGCTGAAGTGCCTCCACTGTTACCAGCCTGCGCGATGATGACCTTTTCCTTGGATTGAGTTTTGCCCATTTTTGTTTTTTTTTCACCACTTCTCAAGATTACTATGCACTATCATAGGGAAACCTTTCACTCTATGATTTTAGTTATTTTATTATTGCCTGGACTGGCAGGATCGCCATGAAATGTCTCAATATTATTTTAGGGATTTTAATGAAACACAATTATTTAAACAATAGGATAAGTTTTATTATATGACCCTTTGGTACATTAGTCAACTTAAATCTCCCTTAAAAAACTAACAATTACTTAACATTACAACTTGTATCGGAAGAGGTGGATGCTTAAGTGGGAATTGATTAATTGCATAAAAAATGCTGAATATATTTAAGTTCATTGCTACTATTAGTTTTGCTGATTGCTGAAAGTAAGTAAGTTTAAGAGTTCAACGGAAATGGTTATTATATATCTATTAATTGCTACGTCAGTATATGTATATCACACCATAACAAAAACGATGTCACCTACCTTAAAGTCTGCTCCAGAACACCGTTTTGCATCGAATCGTTTTCTGCAACTTCAGACCGCAAACTATTTTCTACTAAACCTTCTGTCGCAGCTTTGTTACATCTAGAACCTGTTTATCTTTCGTAAGACTTATGTTAGCGCCTCGGTATCTTAATAATAACTCAGATGAACTCGTATTAACGCTTTTGTTAAAAGTGTTATTTAATATTAGACATTCTCGTCCCATTCATCCTCATCTACATCTGCGCCCATTGTAGCCAGACAATCAAATACGGTACGATTGTACCTTTCCACTCTGCCATTTCCACGTGGAATACCCGTACAGACACCATGAACTGGGAACAGGATAAAGAAAGACGAAATTTCAAAATGCATCAACAATTGCGAGCAGATGCTCGGCGCTCTATTTGGATTTCACTATTGGTCCCAGATGATCCATATTATTTGTATGAAACGGTCTGGGAAGTTTTTCTATTGGATGTAAATAACCCTCTCTTTTTCCTCTCAGGATTTTTGAAGATAAAAGACAATTAAAGCTATTTTTAACATACCCTGTGAGAAATTTTCGTATCTTGGGAAACCAAAAATTATAACGTAGAGACTCTAACGTTTTATCACAAACAAAATGCCCCGCATTATCATGATACATTTGCAGATGTTGCAGATAAAATAACCTAACTGACACATCATTTTAGGTAAGCCAGCATAAAAATTTGTGTACTAAAATAACTAAATAATTTATTTATTTAAAAAGCAATTTTTACCAAAATAGATAAAATAGCGTAAAAATCTCATTGCGCTTCGCAGGACTCAATTGACATCCACTCTTGCAGTAAAATGTGCCTTACGCAATTCGTTTTTTAATATACTATTAAATTATAGTAATGTGGAATCGAAACGATTTATTTTTGCTAATAAATAAATAGTAAAGTACGAATTCCTCATATAATTGACTCCTGCGGTGGTATTATCAAGCGCGAGAATTAATTAATACCGGGTACTAACTTGAAAATTTTTACCAAAAATCGCACTAATACCCACATTAGTACCAAATGCGATTCTCAAGTGTGAATTGGTATTAAGTTTTTAATACCTTTGGTATTAACTAATACCAAAAGTTAAGACCGCCGCAAGAGGTGATCTTAACTGGGGTATTAAGTTGAGACCTATAGTTTAAAATGCAATAAATGCAATTATTTAAATAATCAATGATTTTTCAGATGTTTCATTAATATTTTGAGGATTTAGGTTTTATAATGTATGTTATATGCGTATGTTATAAAATCAATATATGTATAAGTATAGTTTTTAATGACTTATTAATTTATTATATTATTTTCAAACAAATATATATATTCATAGAAGCAATCATTTAAAATTAAAATTATTTAACGATATTCACACAGAAGTAAAATTGAATATTGAGTTTATTAATTGTTAATAAATAAATAATTATTTTTTAGGGATTTTAAGTAGGTATTGCATGTAAAAAGATTATAAATTAAAATCTTAGATATGATGTAGTGGCGAGCGTTCTAAAACACCTTTTAAGAATATTTATGGTATTTATTTATATATAGTAAACCTCTTACATTCTATACATTACGTGTATAGTGTATCAACGAAAAAATACCTTAAGATTTTTAATCAACAATATTGTTAAACAAATTTAGTTTTCTCATACTTCTTGGATTTCGGTGATATCTCATTCTGTAAATTAATAGGGTTTTTTCTATAAATATGTATGTGTAGTATATGTACCTACCTTATAAATAGGTATGATATAAAACATTGTAATTTTTAATTTAAAACGATATAAATATTCATTGATTCATAAAAAGGAAATATTTTATTGAACAGTAATTGATAATTTTTTAAATTTGTAACTCTAATACAAGCTCTCTATTTTTAAAAGTGAACGATTTTCATTATTATGGATTTTGTCCACTGTTAGAGATGGGTTTCATTCAAATTAATACCATTCTCATAGTACCGGTATAAAGTTAATACTGGTATTAGAGTGTGCACTTGAGAATCGCATTTTCGTAGTATCTTAATTCATAGTATCTAGTTTTAGTACCTTTTTCGTTAATACCCCTTTTTAATATCCGCACTTGAGAATACCACCACTGGTTCATAACTTTCTTCACGGAGAAGACCCGCGACACTGGTTGGTGTTTCTAGCCTCAGATACCTGGCGCTCGAGAAATCCTCCCCTGTTGAGGAAAAACACGCCACAAATTATATAACGACACAGTCGGACTTGACCAAATTGTAAGGAACAATTTCTTAGTAAAAATTTTACTAAAGAATATCAGCTTTGTCTTGCCGGATTTTAATCCCTAAGTGTTGATCATTCTTGATTGTAGCCTTTCGAACATTGAGGTAAGAATTGTGTACTTCTTCTTTTCGTCTCGCATTCGTACCTTTATTTAGGCTCTTGGGTTCCGGTGACATTTCAGTTCTGTGGGTCCATTTTCAGCTTGCGTGTTTGTATGTTTATTTTAGTTTTAACGCTCAGCAAAAATTTTTTCAATATTTCCTTTTGTGGTTTTTGAGCTGGTTAAGACGAAGCATTCCCATAACATATTTGAGCTGCGTCATTACATTTTTTTTTTCAGTTTTAGTTTATATCAAAGCAGGTGGCGTAAATATTACCGTTTAAACATTAATCTTATATGTCGTATTATTCCGGAGACTCGCTAGCCTTAAGAACAGATCATTTTATATTTAATAGACATTTAAAAGACATTTTTATATTTAGAAACAGAAGCAATTGAAGCTAATGGTAATATAATTAAATTAGGTGGATTTACTGAAAATTTTAATTGCAGGCAATATTTTTGTCATATGTGTTATATGAATAATTTTACAGACAAAAATGATAAAGACATAACATTTCGAAACGTTACTGATCAGAACAATGATGTTGAAAATGACGAATCTATAAATGATAGAATAAAATGCAGATGGCGACAAAACTCTTACCCCTTCATTCTCGCGGTTGATCCACGGGAATCCCCGACAGGACTCAGAAACACATCAGAAAATGTATGATGCGAGGTTAATTGCGGGAACAATTCAGGGGAAACAGGGATCAAATTGGAAGCGGCGTGGTTGACCACATTCCAATGTTCATTGTACATAAAAATGTAAATACAATAAAATAAATCAGTCTTACAATGTTATAATCAGCGATGGGAGAGTAGTAGCAACCAAAATTTGGGAGAATAATGAAGCAATGACACCAATAATTGTACTTAATCAAATATTGCACATGTAATGCAAAAATGGATTTTTTACTAGTAAATTCCACTAGGCAATTTTGGTTGCGGATGTACTTCCACCCGTTCACAAATTTAAAAACGCGGTACAGGTGGTTGACTATGGTCATTGTCTTAATTGATCATTAATTATTCAGAATCAAAACAATCACTTAACCTTAAAATAATGCAGAAGATTAAATGTATAGTAAAATGCAAATAAATATTGAATGCGGAATAGAATTAAATAAATTAAGCGGGAAATATGCAGCGGAAAGTAATCAGGTATTAAATCAGACAACAAATCGTTATAAAATATGTATTAACGAAATGCATTTTCAGGTGGCCAAAATGCAGGTTCGTAACACCCACAACTTACCGCTGGTGAACGTATTATATTTGTACTCTACTATTTCTGGGTGCAATTGTCGGTGTGACCCCCTATGTACCGCCAATAATTGCATCTTCTCCCTCCCCCGCCCACCGGTCTGTGAGTAACTGTTATGAGAAAGGGAGACGGATTCAACAGACTGGGACAAGGTAGACAAGGCGTAAGAAAGAGAACATTGTAAATCTAAATATATTGTTAATTGTGATATACAGATACTGACTTAGCAATATATAATAATTGCTTAGCAATATATAATATATGCATATGCATATAATACCTATTTCCGTTAAATTAATAAAGTATAATTCTATTACATCGAATTATATTCAATTAGCAATTAGCAAAAACTCATAGCAGTGAACTTAAGTATATTCAGCGTCTTTTTAGCAATTAATCAATTCCCACTCAACTCTCCACCACTTTCGATGCAAAGTGTAGTGTATAGATAAGCAATATTTTTAAGTTAGTTAATTAGACCTGTTAAGTAGACCTGTACCTTAAACGGCCTTAAATAAACCAAGTCAGTTTCTAGGAATGGCGTCCTGGTATCGCCGCTTCGTACCCGATTTTTCACACATAGTGGCACCGCTTACCAAACTTCTCAGAAAGAGCTTTCGATGGCGCAGGGAAGTGGAACAGGACGAAGCATTCGACGAATTGAAAAGGAGACCGACTGAAGCCCCCGTATTGGCGTGCCCCGATTTCGACCGCATGTTTAATCTGCAGACGGACGCCTCTGATTATGGACTCGGTGTCACTCTCACACAGAATTTCGACGGAAACGAGAGAGTGATAGCGTACGCCAGTCGAACACTCAATCCGGCAGAGAAAAATTACTCTGTCAATAAAAAAGACTGTCTCGCCATCGTATGGAGCATCGAGAAGATGAGACCGTATCTGGAGGGTTACCATTTCCAGGTAACAACGGATCATCAATCTCTCCGCTGGCTGCATTTGATAAAAAGTCCTACTGGCCGCTTAGCCCGCTGGAGTATTTTTCTCCAACAGTACGACTTTGAGATCGTTTATCAAAGAGGGTCACTCAATAGAGTGGCCGACGCTCTCTCCCGCCAACCCCGTGCTCATCATACAGACAGCCATACGGAACTCTGCAATATTGATGTGAAAAACACTGTGAGTGCCACTGATTTCCACTGAATACCACTGATTTCCTGTGATTTCAAGTAAAACTTTGTTTAATTAGAGATTTTTGTAGTGACCGTTTATATACGCGGCATAATTTTATTTGCGAAGGCTCTGTATACTAATTTATTTTACGACTCACGGTTACGTTGACTGACCCCTCGGACTGGTGGTGGCTGGGCGGCATGATGAGGCGGTCCAATTTACCCGATAAGTAAATTAACACATATGAAACAGAGAATTACAATATATTAATACATTGATCACCTGATATGAGCGCGATAGACTTATGGCGGGGTGAGTACCCCTGGCGGTGCTCTAATCGTCCTTCTATGTGGATTGAAGCAGTACCGACGCTGATCTGTGAATAGATGGTTGTCCCATCGGACCCCAGCGAACTTAATCGCTGGGCAAGCCCCGTATACGGGCTACGCCGTGTCTCCGGTCTACGACCGCGAGCCCAGTGGACGTGCTTGTGGAGGGCTACTATCCGCCCTCCTGGATATCGCTGTTGCACACTTTTCAGCGATCACGGTACCTGCCCTCTGGCATTCGTACTCGGTCAAGGTGACATGGGTGGCTAATCCCATTCACCAGGTATGTGTCAGACACAAGTCGGTCTCCACCAACTCTTCGGCGGGCGCTACCCGTCGGCTCTATCACATATGAGATCCCCTCTTGGGATCTCAGCCCGTCACCCTCTTGGTGACTACATCATCAACACAATACTCATACTCAATCAATAATACGCAATAGCAATACACATAACCAACATTACATTACCATAGACCTTCGGTCACTCTCGACACAGTCTTTCACACCACTCTTAATACTAACTAACACCCTAATGGTCGTCTTCTACAAGACCCCTATCTCCTACCCAACCACCTCAGAGGGTGTCTCAGTCACGTGAGTCTGTTTACAGAGCGTTTTACTAATACAGAGCGCCTATTAAAAAACGGTCACTACAGTTCGACCATCCTGACAATCTTGGTCCCCAAGAACACGCTGTCGATTCAATCGTACCTGCAATAATTGGGGTACTCATGGGGAATTAAAACAACACGAAACATATATTCTAATTGAAAATGCTCTATTAAAGATTGGGAATTAGATAACACGAAACCTATATTCTAAATGAAAACACTATATTAAAGAAAGTCGAATAGCCATGTAAATCTATTTTTAATAGACGACCCTCGGCAAGGGCACTTCGTCTTCGCCGCTTTCACTTTCCGCGGGGTCAGAGAGTGCTCCATTAGGTCGGAACGGTCGCATCCTATCAACCGCCACAACATTTTTATACGGTGCCCTTTGGCTCCGTACTGAACCTGGCAGATCTGTTACCAAGTATCGTTCGCGATCGAAACACTTTTGCACTATCATTGGGCCACTCATTTTAGGTAGCAACTTTCGGCTCGAACTTTCACCCGCGACACTCTTCCGTATCAACACTAAGTCACCTTCTTTATAATCACGGGGCGATTTTCTCTTTCCTCTCTGATCCTCCCGTTGCCAGGACACGATTTCCATCCTTAGTTGCACTAGGTCCTCCTGCACCTCTTTGACTGTCACTTCTGCCTGTAGCGCTGATCCGCTCGGAACGCGCGGTCGGTAACCCATCAAAATTTCACTAGGTGTTTTCTTCAACACTCGATGCACTACGTTATTTAGGCTGTAACAAACCTATTTTTCAAAACATGGTATTGATGAAAAGGAATAGAGTGGGATGTATGGAGTATTGGATACTGGAGTTTGGAGGAGCCTAGAAGAAAGAATTATTTATTTAAATATTTTGACACCTTTATTTTAATACACTCACAAAATTACACTTTTCACAGTTAAGTAAAAAGGAATATAATTTCAAATTAATTCAAAAGCAGGGAAAGTCTTCGATCTAAAAAAGAGGTTTAATTAGTTTAATTTATAAATAATTTATCATAACTTACCGAATGATTGTGATATTTGAATGACAGTGACAATGAAAGTCAGTGATTTGAATTAGTAATTAAAATTTCATATATTTGGAAGCACTGAAATGGGAGGAGTTATAGGGTATAAAAGGCGATGCACTCGCCAGAATTCATCAGTTTGGTTCCAGCTCTCATAGGAGAAACATCTCCTTAGAAGAACAGTTCGAGGTAATAATCCAGGAAGATAATACTGCAACTAATAATGCTGCCTCTTCTCTTCGGAGATATTGTCCTTGTGGCACCTAGAGCTCCCAACTATTGTCCGAGTTGGGTGATTCTCTAGATATTTCGCGTTAGCTCCGCGTTTGGTAATATCCCGTTTGAGGTCTTAGCATTTCCGTGATTTATTTTGTATGAAAGATACATGAGTATTTGAGAGTGATTGTCAAAGTCATTATAATTTTCTGAATTATAAATAAATATTTGAGAATATATTGAAATAATAACCATTTTCCTTACATTACACATAAACCAACATTCACACCATTGAATATTTATTATTGAATGCCATAAAATAGTACAATTAATAAATTGAATTCTTCTGAGAAAATATTGAGCATTATTTGTCGTTGAGTCTCTTTCAGCAGTCTCTTTCAGTAATAAGACCCCTGGAACTAAAACCCGTTTGCCCCGCTAACAGCCCAAGTTACCCCGTGTGCTTTATAGGTGTTTCGTCGTTGTGAATTCGTTGAGAGAATTAAGCATTTGAGTAATTTTGAGTTTGAATATTTCTTACCTGATTTGGGAGTAAATCAGGTGGCACCCGAGTTGAATATTTTGATCCGTGAATTGCGCAACGAGAAGCATTGCTATAAGGCCGAACTGGATTTTCGGTAATTCCTGGTCCCACAGAGATGTATCGGGTAGCGTCGAGATGGCTGTGATGATCGGTCTGTTTAGTCGTTTTACTTGGCCGTTGGCCCTTGGTGTTGCGACAGCATTTGATACATGTTGTATATTCAAATCTAAACAGAACTTTTTAAAGGACTTTGCTGTAAATGCAGTTCCTCTGTCGGATATGATTCGCCGTGGTGCACCGAAAATATTGAAGAGCTGCTTCAAAGCTTTCAACACGTATTTTGACTCCGTTGTTCATACTGGTGTGAGCCAAAAATATTTAGTGAACGCGTCGATCACTACGAAGACGTGTTCATTTTTCTTCACAGTCGATTGTAGCGGGCCGAGATGATCGATGTGGATGGTGTCGAAAGGAATCGGCACTTTTTCAATCGGGTGTAAATATCCAGGTGATTTCCCTGTCACTGATTTGTGGTACAAACACGGGACACAACTGGCGATATACTTCTCGGCGTAGTTTTTCATCTTGGGAAACCAATAGTGCTCCGTCAATTTGTCGAGTGTTTTAAAGATCCCGCAGTGTCCAAACTCGTCGTGAGATTGTCGAACTATTTGTTGTCTCATCCCGTGCGGCACTACCCATTGAATTCCCTTCACCGTTATTCGATATACGCGCTCATGTCGCAGCGTATAGTCCTTGTAGATTTTCTTCTCGGTTTCGGAAACTGGTGGCCTTGACAATATTTCTTTGATTTGCTTAATTCGATCGTCGGTCATTTGGGCAGACAGAACCCAATCTGCCGGCTCGATTCTAAAGATGGTTTCCTCGCTGATGTGACTCACTTCTTTGCTGTCCGGGTTTCGCGACAGCGCATCAACATGACTCATTCGTTTTCCCGGTCTGTATTCAATCGTGAAGTTGAATTCCATTAACTGTAGCCACCATCTCGCAATCCTTGGCACCAGATCTTTCTTGTCCCGCGAAGCTCTGATTGCGGCGCAATCCGTCACCACTTTGAATTGAATGCCTAGTAGGTATACGCGGAATTTCTTCAGCGTTTCTACCACTGCCAACGTTTCGAGCTCATACGAATGGTATTTGCTCTCATTACCATTCGTCTGACGACTGTAGTAGGTGACAGGGTGCATTGCGTCTCCATGCTTCTGCATTAAGATGCCAGCTACCCCAAATTGGCTAGCATCACAATGCACTTCTGTGTCTAGTGCTGGATCGTATATTTTTAACAGCGGTCTCGTCGTCAACACTTTCTTCAATGTAGTAAACGCCCGTTGTTGTTCCTCGGTCCATTTCCACTGGGTGTTTTTATGCGTTAGCAACGTCAATGGCCTAGTGAATTTTGCAAAGTCCTTGACGAATTTTCGGAAATAGCTCGCGAGGCCGATGAATTGTCGTACTTGCTTAACATTTTCCAATGTTGGAAAATTAGAGACGGCATCGATCTTCAATTGTCCGGGGCGCACACCCTCATTAGAAATCTCGAACCCCAAGTAGTTGATGACGGTATTTAGGAACTCACACTTATGGTGATTCAGTGTCAGTCCCTCTCCACCGAGCAGCTGGAATACGCGCTCCAGTTTTTGGAAGTGGTCCTCGATCGTTGCACTCGCGATGATGATGTCGTCCAGGTAGACCGTCGCAAGTCCTTTGTGTGGTTGTAGTAGCTTATTCATGGTTCGCTGAAATACACTCGGCGCGTTGCACAATCCAAACGGCATTCGATTGTACTCATATTGGCCATCCGGAGTGACAAACGAAGTGTAATGTTTGCTGCTTTCCGCCATTCGCACCTGATGATAACCTGACGTCAAATCCAAGCTGGTAAAGTACTTGCACCCTTGAAGTTGGTTTATCTGGTCCTCTATACGTGGAAGAGGATAACGCTCCTTCACTGTGATGTTGTTAAGCTTTCTAAAGTCCACACACATACGCGATTCACCGTTCTTTTTCCGTACTAACACTATTGGTAATGCGAACGGCGATTGAGATTCTTTGATAATCCCATTCAGAAGGAGGTTGCTTACGATTTCCCGGGCAGTCTCTCGATCGTTAATTGATAACCGGTACGGCCTGTACGTCACGACGTTCGGCTCGCTGAGTTGAATCTCAATTTCCGTCGTTTTTGAGGCCCCCAGCTCGGTCATATCGACCGCGAAGCATGACCTGTATTTTTGAACAAGTTCAATGAGCCGGTTTCTGATTGCCGCGTCTTCAATCCCGATTTTTAATTCACTTACGGGTAGCGGTTCCAACACAACTTCCTCGGAGATTTTCAATACGGGAGACGTAGTTTCCTTGACGCACGGCTCAGCTCTGGCGAATACGTTTTTCCTGTTTAGCGTTAATTCATTGTCCGATAGATTAATCACTGGGAGTTCGGCGACATTGTCCTTTACACGAATGACGGTCGGGTATCAAGTATTCCGCCCCTGGTTCACTTCGTCGGCTGGTATCCACGAATAAGTCCCCATTTTCGAACACAGCACTCTTCACTTTCACACACCCGATGTAGTTTGGCGGAATTACTTCGGCATCCTCAGCCCAAAGGGGTATTTTTGACGGCGGTTCTTTGTCGCGGCCGTTGGCAACAAACTGCAGGGACCACTGATCCTTGTTGACCATCACTCCAGGTAATTCGGTAAATGGCTGCCCGACTAGAAACAGAATTTGTTGTGCACCATTCGGAACCACATGTGCATCAACTTTTCGTTCGACTTCGTCGATTTTCAAAAGAAATTCTGTCTTTCCTAGTGTGCTCACAGAGCCATTTCCATAGCCTCTAAGGACGATTTGATGTTCGGTATTGACGGGTAATTTTAGTTCTTCAGCGACTGACTCGCGGATAGCGAGACAACCGCTGCCGAAATCTACATAGCACTTGACGCGCTTTTTATTTACCCATCCGTCCTTAAAGTATTTCATGTTGCCGCCCTCCGTCTGAAGTCATAAGGCTGGTTTGGAGATTCTACAGTCCGCAGCTTTGTGTCCATTTCGACCACACTTGAAACACTTTGGGCAATCTCGGGAGAAATGCCCGACCGCGTTGCAATTAAAGCAAGCTCCTTTTTCGTGCTGGTCCTTTTTATAGCCGGTTTTGTTGTTGTTGAACCGCCCGCTAAACTGTGGCCTTCTTTTGAAGTCCGTTCGTCGGTCGGGAAATTTGCGTCGCTGCTGTTCCCGTGGGTACGGCGTCGGCTGACTTTGGTGTACCGGTTCGTCGGTGCACGTCTTCAAGTAGGTAAATAACTCCTCGGGCGTCCGGTCGTTGCCCGCTCTCGCCGCCGATTGTACCATCGTATCAGTGAGGCCACCAATTAAGCACGATACGGCGTTCTCGCCAACGATCTCCAATCGTTGCAGTAGGGCACCCATCTCGTAATAATACGTGACATAGGTCTCGTCTCGCCTCTTCTTCCGTTGACACATTTCTACGGTTTGATCGTAGAAGTTGGCACGGCTCGGGAATGATTCCTTTAGTAGAATTCTCCATTCCGTCCACGAGGTCGGTGCATTCATTAACGCGTCGTACCATGTTTTCGCGGCTCCTGTGAATTTGGAGATCGCGTGGATCATAGTCGCTGTATAGCTCCACTTATACATCGACTTGATCTCCTCTACCTTGTTGATCCACTTGGTGGTGCAGTGGTTTTTCTGCTCGGGATCGAACTTCGGAATCAGGTCTTCTTGAGGTAGAATAGAGTGGACTCCGCTCGATTCTCTGGAGGGTCCCGCCTTGGATTGTTCGACTGCTGCTAGCCTTTGTTGCATTTCACTTAACATTCTGGTTAGATGATAAACATGAGGCAAATCGGTGTCCTTCTCCTGGGACATGTACAATTCGTCCTCGCTGGACGAAGTTGAGATCCGTCTCATCTTCCTTCCACTGGCCATTATTGTACGCTATTTAAACGTGGCACCACAAAATAACACAAAACACAGTCGAACGACAAAATCGGTTTTAGTACTAGTAACGTAAGCAAAGAGTTGTTCGTAACGCGACTGTTTCAAGTGAAACTAAAACTACCAGAACTTTTCGGTGGTAAAGTAAACTCCGCCAACTATTTATTCATTGCGCTTTTCTTAAGGAAGGGAGAGCTACCCTATCATAAATTTCTCATTAAAGCGGTAAAACTCGGATAGACATCGCAACACATGGCTGAAAATTTGAGGCTGCTCATACTCTTAAACCACTTCTTTAGAAATTAGACTGGTTAATTTTATGATGCCCTTGTTTATTGCATGCTCTCAGCGGGTCATCTCAAAGTACTTTTAACAATTCTCAGGGTAAAACATCTGTGACCCATCTGGAATTTTCTTTTCCTAATCTACTAGTTCCTCTAAACTGGTATCTTTTAAAATCCCACTTCTGACAAAATTTTTGTAGTGACCGTTTATATACGAGCCATAATTTTATTTGCAAAGCTCTGTATACTAATTTATTTTACGACTCACGGTTACGTTGACTGACCCCTCGGACTGGTGGTGGCTGGGCGGCATGATGAGGCGGTCCAATTTACCCGATAAGTAAATTAACACATATGAAAGAGAGAACTACAATATATTAATACATTGATCACCTGATATGAGCGCGAAAGAATTACGGCGGGGTGTTTACCCCTGGCGGTGCTCTAATCGTCCTTCTATGTGGATTGATGCAGTACCGACGCTGATCTGTGAACAGATGGTTGTCCCATCAGACCCCAGCGAACTTAATCGCTGGGCAAGCCCCGTATACGGGCCACGCCGTGTCTCCGGTCTACGACCGCGAGCCCAGTGGACGTGCTTGTGGAGGGCTACTATCCGCCCTCCTGGATATCGCTGTTGCACACTTTTCAGCGATCACGGTACCTGCCCTCTGGCATTCGTACTCGGTCAAGGTGACATGGGTGGCTAATCCCATTCACCAGGTATGTGTCAGACACAAGTCGGTCTCCACCAACTCTTCGGCGGGCGCTACACGTCGGCTCTATCACATATGAGATCCCCTCTTGGGATCTCAGCCCGTCACCCTCTTGGTGACTACATCATCAACACAATACTCATACTCAATCAATAATACGCAATAGCAATACACATAACCAACATTACATTACCATAGACCTTCGGTCACTCTCGACACAGTCTTTCACACCACTCTTAATACTGACTTCCACCCTAATGGTCGTCTTCTACAAGACCCCTATCTCCTACCCAACCACCTCAGAGGGTGTCTCAGTCACGTGAGTCTGTATACAGAGCGTTTTACTAATACAGGGCGCCTATTAAAAAACGGTCACTACAGTTTAATTCATATAACAAAAAATTCATTTTTTGGCTGTTAAAGATGAGGAAATTATAATTTAAATCTCGAATTAAATTTAGATTTAGAAAATAATTGACTATGTAAAATCGAATAAAACTATTATTTTTTATTATGGGTGTAAAGATATACGTATCTGGGAAATACGTATTTAATATTTTGCTGATATTGTGAAAGTACTGAACTTAGGGAAAAGATAGTATGTATGTATGACATCATGATGTTGTGTCTAGGGGCTTTGTTGGGATGCAGTCTGGACAAGTGCGTATTAGACCCTTTTTGCCTGGGATATTCTTTTAGGCATTACTTAGTCTATTGCGAGATTTCTAATAGTGAACGACTTATTATTGTGCGTGTTACGTTTTCATATTTAAGGATTAATAAATCAATTGATAATTGGTGAGTACGTTGTTCTTATTCACTAATTTATGTTATGTCTTTTGATAACTCTTAATTTGATTTCTTGAGAATACGTATTCTTGGTTATATTCTTGTTTATTTGATTTATTAAGCATTTTTAAATTCATATTGAATTTGTTCAACAATTCTACTGAATGAATTTGTTTAAATATTATTAGGCAGTTGCCGCTGTATTATGTTGTTTTAATACAGTAAAGTATTTAAGTATTAATACTTTTAATGAAAATGCATTGGAATCCAGATGATTACTTTATTTACATTGTTTAGACATAATAATGTTTTTATTAGAACTTACATGCATAACCTCGCGCAATGGGGGCTGTAATGTTTAACAACAATCCGCGAAGGAAAGTTGTACATTTATTCTTTACTATTCAGGATGCTGATAGTTAAATTATATACACACAAGGATTCTGGTGAATGGACATTGCTTAAATTTAATTGATAATTTGTTCATTTAGTTATTGTTGAATAATATATTTATATTGAAACCTAATCATAACATAAATTAACGTACTCTTTACTTTTGTTTCAGTGGTCTACTTTGTTAAAACTTGGTTAGTGCGATCCTGGTTATTAATTATTTTAATAATTTATTATATTTGTAACAGACCAGGGTACGTACCTTTACATGGGAGAAAAATTAAAACAAAATTGGACCAAACACATTTATTATAAAAACTCGATAAGAATATATTTTATACATATAATTTCATGTATAATAAATTAAATAAAAAACAAAAACTCAAAACAAATTGTATCACAAAAATTAAAAAAAGGAACAAAAATATCAGAGGGAACAACTCACTCAGAATAAATTACGATTCTGTCTTCAATGAATGCAAAAAAATCTTCCGATGTTTTCGAATTAGTATCCATATTATTGACATTTATAGAATAGCCCTTTAAATAAGTAAAACGAAAACCAATTTACCTAATCAATTCCAACACAAGCTTCTAAGTCATATTCAAGTATACATACCTTTTCTTCGCGTTTTAAACTGAATCTGAATTAGAAAACTTGCAAAAGCTATCACTCAAACGTCAACGTAAACAAATTTAAAAATCCAGAAAATATCCCAAACAAAAGACTGGGACACAATTTTTTACTTTACTCGATATATTCCTAGTATCTAGTTAGAAACTAGTATCTAGTATCCTCGGATCTAGTATCGGATATAACCTTAAACTCAATATACTACACAGCAACACGGCGTATATCCTTTCTTTTCTAATAGGATATTATAAAAGAAGATGCACATACAGCCAGTAGTGCTGTAACATGCTGTACACTTACACAGTGCACGAGGTCCAATAAGGTAAACTTGCCGGTGAATGAGGTGCTAAATTTGAAAAATAAAATAATATTCGAGTGAATATAGGTCGTCTTACGTTTTGGGTTTTATTGCAATTAATTAAAGCATAGTAGTTTACAGACAATACAGAAGATACAAACAACATTTTTTTAGTAATTACTAAGTAAATTGGGCGCATAAGGGTTTAAAAAAATATGCTGAATTTAAAATGAATTCCACTGATATCCAGTTGTAATGGGAACATGGGGGGCTATATCTATTTTACTTAAACTTGTTATAACTGCTCAATGTTTATAGTTTTTTCTTAGAAATATTTTGTCTAAATAACACATGTTTGAGTTCAATGCAATGTTTAGGGTATTCCTTTTGGAAGCAGGTAGTTTTTGTGGACTGCTTGACTGGTCTTTTGGCCCACTTGAGGCATTAGATTTTAAACATTGAAACAGTTAAGATCGCATATTTGTAATTTTGCTTCAAATATTTATATTATTTTAAAGAATTATTTAAAGTTGTACTTGTGCTAAATCAACTTCTATATAAGGTAAATATTCTAAATTGTTATTTTGATTTCTTGTTATATATTGAAAGGGTCTACACCAAGCGCCAATACATGAAATTTTGGTTTCGTAAGCGAGACATTTTATTTTACTTATTTTATTTCTAAACTATATTGACTATCATAAACGACCGGGCCATATCTAAGAAATGTTGAGGGAAAGTTTAAATTATTTAATTGCCAAAGCTGCACCCCAGATGCTAGTTTATCCGTATTCTTAAATTCGTCGCAAGTAAATATTTTATGATTATTTGTAAACTAATTGCATTTAAACAGTGGGGAACAGCCTGCTGTACAGAATAATCTTGTACGGCAAATATATTTATTGAAGGCCTCAACCGTTCTAAGAAATAGCCCTAAATGCCGAATGGGATTTCCAGTTCGGTCATTTTATTATGTTTATTACTTTCATCGATTAAAAATTATCGCGATTACGATGGACGCGAAATGATATTTCTTGTGTCATGTGAATGGACTGTTTAAAATCTAATGCATTTTGACTACTACGGCAAAACGCCGCTAATCTATCTTCTTTGACTACCGTTTGTCATTTTGATGTAACCGCGCGATCATTTCGATTATTATTATTACTATCGAAATATTTTGTATTCTGTGTTTACAGATTTTAGTATAAGTTTGATTGTCACAAGTGATCAAATTAACGACCATTTAAATTATCTTAGGGCCAAATTGGTCAATGTCGGGGGGGGTGACGATAAGCAGGTATAAGAGGGTTTGTTCGGGGGCGTAAAAGAGAGTTGATAGTTGATAGTTGATGGTTGATCGACAGTTACAGTGTATCGAGAGTTAACAGATAGTTGACAGTGGAGTCTTCAGTGAGTCTTGAAACGAGCATCTTGAGAAAATTGTTTGATTCTCTTATTGAGATAATAAGGTAAATTACATTTGTTCTTAATTTTATTCGGAATCAGTTATTGCCCAACACTGCTTATCGTATCGTGTAACATATTTAATTTAAGTAGCCCTTCTGGCATTTAAATTTACTCTTAATTCAGCTAATCGTTCCGGAGTGACCAATCATCGAAAAGCAATCCCGCTAAGCGTAAAGTTTTTGCCATAATTAACGAGACCTTTATTTATTTTTGACTTGTGGAAAACCAAATCCTTTTAAAGCGTACATTCTTTAGTTGTAGTTTGAAGCGAGCGATAGGGCGCAATTTCCGCCGATTAATTAGAGCATTTTTGCTGCGTATAGAAGCTGCGTAGTTTGCGATCTAGTAGAAAGCGTAAGCGTATTGTAACGTTAGGGCGTAAAACATTACTTGGCGTATATTCGCTGCGAATAAATATTGCGATTGCGAAACAGCATTTATCCTTATTGCATGTCCTCAAACACTTAACCAAGAGGCGCGGAGGCAATAAGGCCGGACGGCTCTGGCGACGGTCCGTATGGGCGGCCATCCGACGGTCAGGGAATCATGATCCCCGGATGTGGAGGGTGCCATCTATAACCATCCTAAAGTTAGGGAACGGGTATTTTTAGCATTCATTTTGATCACCCCTCTCGTCCCCACCTCACGTATCGTGACGCCGTGTTGCCTAGATGCTAAGTTAGAGGAACTCCAAAACTCCAATTTTTCCCCATAAAATGAACAACTGATATTGGTCCACTTCTGCGAACCTCATAAAATCTAAATCATCGGGAATATATAAGCAATAATAATTTCAGTATATAAAATCGTTAATTTGATCATTGAATAAAAATGTTGTATTATACATTAGGAATTGTTCGTCAATAGTCTCCATCTCTTTTTAAGAGAGGAGAAATACTTTGTATTTTGTTTTGGTGTTTTAAAGAACGTTTTAATATAAATAAGAGTTTTACTCTTTTTAAGCGTATTTTTCCGTGTTTCATTTAACTTTGCGTCAACCGTTGTACTTTAAATCCAAAGTACTGGCGGTTACATACACACAACGTAGGGGCTTTATCACCATCAGTGGTAAAGCGATCACAGCCAATTAAGTATAAAAATTTACTAACATTCGTTTCTCCCAATACATCAGCCAAACCATTACAATATGTATGTATAAAATTAATATTATTTTTAATATAATATTAATTTGTTTTAATGTTATTTCTATTTCATTTTGCTTTAAATTCATTACTTATCACATTGTTGCAGTAAATAATTGTTATTTGTGTGTTATAATATTTACATGTTTGTTTATCCATTTTATTTTGAAATCATGATTAGAGCAGATGACTTGATGCAATATTAGTGTTCATCTTGATCATAAATCATGTTTTTCACTTTATACAAATATTAAATTATGCAAAAACTTGCATATGATTTATTTTAATTATATAGAATTGATAAACATAAAATCTATTTCTATATTTCAAATAGTGACAAGAACATAGCGATCAGTGCAGAGCACGGCTTAATTTCGAACTCACATATTTGAACATTTTCTATATTTGATTATTTTGATGATATTATTTTGATGTTGTTGTGTGTTTGTTAAATATGATTTGGTTTGATTGCATATGAATTTTGTATGTATCTAAAATGATTCGACATGATCTGTTGTGTGATTCTTAGTAAATTTTTAAGTGATTATTATTTACTGCAATTGATTTGATTTTATTTCATGTTCTTGTTTGTTCTAGAAATGACATTAATTAATCTATGTTTATTTGTTTAAAATATCACTAATAATATAGTGATTGATTTAATTATTAATATTTTGAAATATCACTAGAAATATAGTGATTGATTTCTTTTCTTTATTTTATTTATATTTACATATTTATTTTTTGTTTAATTTGTTGTCAATACGTTATGGGTTTTCTTAGTTTCCGAACTTTAGTTCTTTCCCATAAACGTGACAACGATTTGTGAATTAAAGTTCGGATGAAGCGATTTCTATTAGTAATTGATAACTCAATTACTTAATTAATTAATTTGTTTTCATTTGACTATTTTTTTTTTTAATTTTTCTTTATTTAATTTCAAATTATTTTAATCTCATTAATATATGCGCTTCAAACTTATTTGAGTTGTTTTATTTATTAATTTTCCATATTTTCCCACTATCGAAGTATCGCGATGTCATATCTCTTAGAACACAACGTAGGGTACATTATTTAACGATCACTACTTTTTGGCCAATCTATATTTTTGATTTTTCTACAAATTCCTTTTTAATTAAATATCCACTTATATGACATGAGTTTTTCTCAACTTGGGTTGTCACACTACATAATTGGTGCCGTGACCAGGATACTTTGATGTTGGAAAGTGTGGAAAATTGTTAGGAAAATTTGGAAAATTTTTGGAAAATATATTTTTTTTTCTTTTGCTATTAACTTCTATATAAGTTATAGGTAATCACAATATGTTGTGATACAATGGGTAACTTTTCACGAACAACTCCAGAAAGTATGGACCAACATCATGTACCAAATGTTGATGTAGTCGATGTGCATGACATTTTTCCCATAACAGCTACTCCGAACACTCATCAGGAAAGTGAAATGATGTCAGTCCCATCAATAGAGCAATTTAATAAATTGTCAACTGATGTAAACGACCTAAAGAAAGTCATGGAACAACAATCCATTTTGATTCAGAAGTTTCTAACATTGCAGTCCGATAAAGAAGCTAATCCACCAATGTCTTCTACTGCCCAAGTTTCAACTATCACAGTTAGTCAGTCTCCAGTGTGTAGTACTAGAGTTCAAGAATCAAATATGTTAAATTATGAAGCTGCTGGATCATCATGTACCACAGGTTTTGAGCAATTTTGCAACAATGATGTTTATTAATGGAAATGGAAATCTCTTTTGGACTTCAATGGTGGATATTTATTTTGGATTACTAAAGTTTGGTTGAATATGTGAGGATTTTGGATGCCTCTCAAGTTCGTACTTCGTATCTCCTTAATCATCATCCAAAGGGGGGCTATGTAATGGGAACATGGGGGGCTATATCTATTTTACTTAAACTTGTTATAACTGCTCAATGTTTATAGTTTTTTCTTAGAAATATTTTGTCTAAATAACACATGTTTGAGTTCAATGCAATGTTTAGGGTATTCCCTTTGGAAGCAGGTAGTTTTTGTGGACTGCTTGACTGGTCTTTTGGCCCACTTGAGGCATTAGATTTTAAACATTGAAACAGTTAAGATCGCATATTTGTAATTTTGCTTCAAATATTTATATTATTTTAAAGAATTATTTAAAGTTGTACTTGTGCTAAATCAACTTCTATATAAGGTAAATATTCTAAATTGTTATTTTGATTTCTTGTTATATATGTATGTATAAAATTAATATTATTTTTAATATAATATTAATTTGTTTTAATGTTATTTCTATTTCATTTTGCTTTAAATTCATTACTTATCACATTGTTGCAGTAAATAATTGTTATTTGTGTGTTATAATATTTACATGTTTGTTTATCCATTTTATTTTGAAATCATGATTAGAGCAGATGACTTGATGCAATATTAGTGTTCATCTTGATCATAAATCATGTTTTTCACTTTATACAAATATTAAATTATGCAAAAACTTGCATATGATTTATTTTAATTATATAGAATTGATAAACATAAAATCTATTTCTATATTTCAAATAGTGACAAGAACATAGCGATCAGTGCAGAGCACGGCTTAATTTCGAACTCACATATTTGAACATTTTCTATATTTGATTATTTTGATGATATTATTTTGATGTTGTTGTGTGTTTGTTAAATATGATTTGGTTTGATTGCATATGAATTTTGTATGTATCTAAAATGATTCGACATGATCTGTTGTGTGATTCTTAGTGAATTTTTAAGTGATTATTATTTACTGCAATTGATTTGATTTTATTTCATGTTCTTGTTTGTTCTAGAAATGACATTAATTAATCTATGTTTATTTGTTTAAAATATCACTAATAATATAGTGATTGATTTAATTATTAATATTTTGAAATATCACTAGAAATATAGTGATTGATTTCTTTTCTTTATTTTATTTATATTTACATATTTATTTTTTGTTTAATTTGTTGTCAATACGTTATGGGTTTTCTTAGTTTCCGAACTTTGGTTCTTTCCCATAAACGTGACAACGATTTGTGAATTAAAGTTCGGATGAAGCGATTTCTATTAGTAATTGATAACTCAATTACTTAATTAATTAATTTGTTTTCATTTGACTATTTTTTTTTTAATTTCAAATTATTTTAATCTCATTAATATATGCGCTTCAAACTTATTTGAGTTGTTTTATTTATTAATTTTCCATATTTTCCCACTATCGAAGTATCGCGATGTCATATCTCTTAGAACACAACGTAGGGTACATTATTTAACGATCACTACTTTTTGGCCAATCTATATTTTTGATTTTTCTACAAATTCCTTTTTAATTAAATATCCACTTATATGACATGAGTTTTTCTCAACTTGGGTTGTCACACTACACAGTGAATTCCACTGATTGCCAGTGATTTCCACTGATTTCCAGTGATGGGTTCACTGAATTCCAAGGGATATTAACCCCTCGTTTCACAGTTAGGAAAAAAGGAATATAATTTCAAATTAATCCAAAAGTTAGGAAAGTTATCGATCTAAAAAAGAAGTTGAATTAATTAGTTCAATTTATAAATAATTTATAATAACTTACCGAATGACTAGATATTTGGATGACAGTGACAATGAAAGTCAGTAATTTGAATTAGTAAATGTATCTACTTATATTTGGGATCACTGAATTCACTAGAAAGGGGAGGAGCTGCAGGGTATAAATGGCGATGCACTTGCTAAATTCATCAACTTCGATCCAGATCTCATACGAGAAACATCTCCTGAGAAATACAGTTAGAGGTAAAAGAAGATAATACTGCAACTCTGTACGGCACTCGAAGTAGTATTGCTACAGAGTTACAAGGGCCCCTTCTCTTCGGAGATATTGTCCATGTGGCACCTAGAACCACAACTATTGTCCGTGTTGGCTTCCTCTGGATATTTCGCGTTAGCCCCGCATATGGTTATCCCGTTTGAGGTCTTGGCACTTCCGTGATTTAATTTTGTATAAAAGATACAAGAATATTTGAATAAGTGAGTAATTGTCAATGCAGATTGAGTCCGATTTAAAGATAAATATTTGAGAATATAATGAGATATAAACCATTTTCCTTGCACTACACATTTACCATCATCAATACCATTGCATATTTAAATTTAATATTGAATACCACCAAATAGTAAGTTAATAAATTGAATTCTTTGAGAGAATATTCAGTGTTATTTGGCGTAGAGTTTTTTTCAGCAGTCTCTTTCAATAAAAGACCCGTGCAATTAAGCCCGTTTGCCCCGCTAACAGCCCAAGTTACCTTATAGGTTACCTTTGCTTTATAGGTGTTTCGTCGTTGCGAATTCGTTGTGAGAATTGAGTATTTGAGTAATTTTTAGTCTGAGTATTTCTTTCCTGATTTGGGAGTAAATCAGGTGGCGCCCGAGGCAAATAATTTGATCCGTGGGAATTGCGCAGCGAGAAATATTGCTATAGTTCGTATATACCTGAATAACTCCAATTTTTCAGTTTAAACTGAGGATAAAACCTTTTAAATTCGCATTTTTTAAGTATAAGTTTGCGTATAAGGTAAGAATCATTAATATTTTTATGCGAGGTTATTAAACATTGCTAGAAAATTTTTAGCACTTTCTCGACGTTCGAAATTTTAAGACGCGATGGAAGATAATATTCGACTTTTTTTCGATAAAATAAAAAAAAGTGTTGGAATTGTTGTTCCGCATCACATCTCATATCAAATGGTAGCCAATGACATGGCTAAAGAAATTTGTTTGGCGAAAATAATTAAGAAAACGGAACCTGGAGGCGATTATTCGAAATATTTTGGTTCAATTTTTAAAATGAAACCGGAATTGCTTTCTTTCTCCGTGGGGGATAAAATTATTAAGAAAAATAGTCAAAACGCTGCCTGCAAAACGCTTCGTGTTAAAAATTTAAACGCTTGTTCAAAAGTCTTTGATGTGTCTTCAAATCTTGCGAAATAGTGTGGTAAAAATTCAAACAAACCAACAGATTCTGCAAAATTAGTCAACGTTAATTTGGCAGAGGAAGCCAGTACATTAAAAAAAACTGATTAAAAAGGTAAGTACGTCTGGCACTAAATTCGCTATTTCGTAATATGACATAATCTCGGACATAAAGTTTTAGGAATTTCTGGCATTTTTACCAAACACAGTAAGTCCACCTCCTCGTCTGAAAAAAAATATTTTAAACGAAACTTTAAAAAATTTAAATGTTGGGTGCAAGATCGGGCATGGACATCAAACTCGAGATTAGATCATCCGATTTCGATTGAATGGAAAATTCACTGCCCATTTCCTAGCTGCACATACCATTGTCTGGTAAGTTTTTTCGAATTTATTTTATATAATTGTGTTTAACATCGTCTCAGTTAATGGTTTAAACGGGTGTAAATACATTTTCCGCCTCGTTCCCATTCCTCGCGAAATCCTAACATTTTTAACAATTATTGCTAAGTGTAAACGGTAATGGTATTTCTGAAGTATTTTCAAGGTATTTAAAATGGAATTTTTATAATAGTTAAAAAAATACCAAAATGAATCCAGACATCCTTGGATATGTTCAAATTTTTTTCAGCATTTCGAACAGAGGCACTTTACTGAAGGAACCGAAACAGATCGTCCAAAACTTTGAGCAAAAACCTTGGCAAAAACGTTAAGAAACAGCTTTCCTTACAGAGTTATCTAGTTAAGAGCTCGGTTAAAAGCGTACAAAATACTGAAATTTCCTCGGAAATTGCTCAAACCGTGAACGAGTCGGTGGACGATTTCGGTAAAGATAATTCGGAGATGTCTAATCTACTCGAAAAACCTCGCAAAAAATGAAAACAATTAACCTCGCAATTAACAAATATGTCAAATACAAATACCGACTCTCTTGCAGTTCTCTCGTTGATTGTTCGTCTGATAATGAATAAAATTTTTAATTGACGAGGATATTAAGGGGTAAATTACCCTCGTGTCAACCTCTCAGTCCCCAATGATATTGCAAATGTCTCGGCAACTGCTATTGAGAACAATTGTGAAGAAGACTCCGTACATGACGACTTAAAAAGTAACCTAAAAATAAATGAAGGCAGCTCAGAAGGAAGAAAGTGATCGAAATGAAAACTTCCATATTTTAGAAGAAATTCAAGAAATAAAAGAAAACTGGAAGCAGCCGTTTCAAATCTACCTCGAATTACACATTTTTTCCCATACTTAGATAAACTTTCTTTGCTCATTAAAGAAAACGCTGCATTAAGAGGCACGGTTATCAATTTTACACAAAAAAATGGATTACAAGCCAATAGTTTCAATGAGCAAATTGAAAATGGTACTCAAAATTTGATTCCATATGGGGCTTTGTTCGACCTTTATCTTCTAATAGATTTCGAAAACCAAATTGTTTTCCAGCAAATTCTGCTAAAAATATTGACACATATTTTGCCGAAAAAGTTTTAGCTAATTATACTTATGTTACTGTTGCTCAAATTCCCGTTTCCAATGCCCCTAGTTTCTGCCTAAATATATTTGGAACAGATCAAAGATTTACTTATAAAAACGTTATTAATCGTTGGCGACACTTAATTGAATTACTTTAAATTTAATATAAACATATTAGGGTTTTTAAGCGACGGTGACACGAGACTACTAAAATCAATGCGCATTATGGCATTCTTTCTGCAAAAATCTGAAATGTGGACATGGTACAATATGGATTTAGACAATGGATATATATGCATTCAGGATACAGTTTATATTCTGACAAAACTGCGTACTCGATTATTAAATAGTAAAATTATTATGAAAATTGGAATTTACGCAGTAGGTACATATCGACCATTTAAAAAATTTGCTGATTAATACTATACTAAGGACAAATATCTTTTGACTGAATGGGATCTGAAACCAACCGATAAAATGAATTTCAGAGCAGCTGAAAAAATATGTCCCCAAGAAGTAATAGATCCATTCAGAAACGATAGCGAAGAAAATGCTGCTACCTGTGCCTTTCTTACCATTATGCAATATGTGCTAAATGCGTTTTTGAACAAAAGTCTTACCATAAACGAACGGATTTATAACATGTGGTACGCTGTTTCCTTTATACGCCTTTGTAGATATTGGATTTTTCACCAAAAAAATTTAAGTGTGCAACAAAACTTTATAAGTCTAAATGCATATATATGTATTGAAATCAACGCCCATTGTTTAATAATATTAGTGAGACTCTTTCAGAACCAAAAACCGAAAAACTAACGGATTTCGCCAGTCACTTGTTTAGTTCCCAACCTTGTGAGCATGTATTCAGGTAAAGGCAAATGTCAACGAGTAGGTTAATTTAACTCGAAATTTACTACATTTTTTTTTAAATATGACATTTAAACATTATTTTTTACGAATTTGTTTCTAAATTATTTATTTTTTTAAGGTCCACAAGATCGATGACTTCAACCTTTTCCACGGTGATCAATTACAGCATTTTGGAAATTGTACAAAAATAAAAAAAATACGGTTTTTAGAGGAATCCGCTCAAGGCCTATCTCATCAATTTAAATTTCCTCGACAGTATAATAAACGTGATTTCAATTGTGATAACTCAGGAGACGTGTATCCGGACGACGAAGAAATTGAAAAAATTATTATTTAAGCATTAGAGGATGCTAAAAAGGTAGAAATATTAACTTAGATATTTCCATATCCTAATTTTCTAATTTTTAGTTATGCTTGGTCTGATCTTTGTAATTTAAAATTTCCAACCTAAGAAGAGGTCGAGGAAGATTTTGATGATGAAACGGTAATGTTATGATTTCTTCACCCGCCTGTTTACAATCTTCTATTGTATACGACGACCACTAGGATACAGGCAAATTTTATTGTGTTACAACTTAGCAGTCAACTTTCGCTGAATTTACTATACACATGTACTAGTATGTAAAGACAATTCTAGTCTTGCATTTGTGATTATTGAAGTCTAGCCTTGTGTTAGAGACTCGGTTAGAAACTTTTTTTTGTAAATAAACTGCACAGAATACCAGATACAGAAGTCCGACTCCTCCCCTTTTCTATTGTTCTTTTTTCTGTAAGTTTTCTTCTGCGCTACTGCTGAGTGCATGTAAAGGAAGCGATAAACGTACGATATACGAGTTTTAAAATCTTGAAACCTGGTGCCCAGCCTTTTTGTGACTATTTGGTTGCCCAGACCCCATACGTCCTCTTTAAAGTGCAACTCTTGCACTTTGAAAGTCTTATCTCTTTCCTCAGTACCTTCCATTGTTGCCTGTATGCATCCCATCTTTCCTCCCAGAGCCGGTCATAATTTCTTATTCTTGAGGCCACTCTCCTCAGGTGGATATATTTTATGCGTTCCTCCGCTATTGTGGTTGTCCACCAGTAGACGGTGTAACGAAGTGTTTTGGCCGTAATAGAAAAGAAAAGGATATCTGGATTATGGATGATGGATTTGGAAGACCTAGAAGAAAGAAAATAGTAATTTAGATTTGTAAACTGTTAGATAGGATTTACATACTTACATTTAAACATTTTTTTTACACTTTATGCTGAAAGGATTGAACGGACGAACTAATTAAAGCGTTTCATATATGTAAAGGTTTATGCGGCACACTTATCAACCTGAAATGCAGTAAAAATTAGTAATTGAAAGACAAATTAACTATAACTTACCGTAATAAATATCATTTAAGCCGTTGGAAAATATTTGGAGGTTATGTCATTTGACATATTAGTTACTTTCACTAGTTAATGTTGGAATTGCAAATTCCACTGTTGGAAGTGGGAGAAATAGTAGGGAAAAGAGTCGGAGCAGTATAAAAGCCGCTGCACAGCCGTTTTCCGGCAGTTCGCTGCAGTTCCTTCCTGGAAGAAACATTGGAGTTCGAGGTAATTGGAAGAAGCAATTGCAGCTCTGTACGGCCCTCTTAGTAGTATTCCTACAGAGTTTCAAAGACCCCTTCTCTTAGGAGATATTGTCTTTGAGGCACCTGGAGCCCCAACTATTGTCCGTGTTGGGTCACTCTAGTGTTGATACCGCGTTAGATTCGTGTATGGAAGAAGAAATTTCGTGTTAGGTTCATAGCGTTTATTGGCGAATAATTTATCGCATTTTGTATTAATAATTGTCCCGTTTAATTATTTAAAACCCGTAGTAATTGATCCTTACGTCCATATTCCTCTCAATCACACTTTTCCCAACACGTACACCTATTTGATATTATTTGTTAATTTCATTTAATTAATTAGTCAAATATAGATGCAATCAAATAATATTGATCAATAAATGTTATTAATTTCAGTTAATAATTTTTGAGTCTTATTTGAGTTATTTTCATTCCAAAGTCCAATAAAATAAAATCAGAACTCTGGAATTATACCCGTTTGCCCCGCTAATAGCCCAAGCTACCTTGAGAACTGTGTAATAAGTTTTTGGAAGTTGATTTCTGTTCATCGTTGGATAAAAAGTCGTTGCAGAGACATCGATTTTGTTTGATTTTGAATATTTCCCGGTTTGAAAGGAAACCTGGTGGCGCCCGAGTTATTTTGAATTTTGAAATATAGTTAGTAATAACATTACAACGGGGGTTTTTCCGTGCTTGCTTCCGCTCCTCTTAAGAGTTTTCTGGCAGATCTCCCTCAGTGTGTCGTCTAGTGTTTTCTGTGCTGGCGTAGCTATCACCCCACGCGCTTTTGTCATAAAGGATGCGGTTGCCTTGGCTACCCCGTGCTCATTGACAACCCGTCGTTGTGCCCTCTTTATCCTCGTAACCGTGTCTATGTCTTACTGTAGCTCATATTAGATATATCTATAGTCGCTTAGCGTCTCTAGCTGTAGGACTTCCTACCTTCTGTTCCTGTCCCCAAGGTTTGTTGATACCATTGTCAGGTCCACATATCAGCTTCCGCGTAATGTCTCAAATGTCGGCAAGGAGGAATTGTTCATAAATACAAATTCGTGCTCAGCAGCAAATTCTAGTAGGCGGTTTTCCCTGGCGTTTGTTGTTTTTGAACCCCAAGTAACGCTTCAGGCATTGAAGTCCCCAGCGATTATGCACGGCTCCTTTTGCCTTCTTAAGGATATTCTTCTTAACGAAGTTCCAGCAGCTTCGTTTCCAGTTCCGCTATCGGTTTGTTTTTAGTGGTGTAGAAACTATAGAGAGCAGTTTCATTTACCGTGACCCAAGCGGAACCTGAGTCTGCACCCCTGCTACCTAAAACGACTGCACAGCCTGTAGCTATTATGGCGACATCGTTGCCTGGATCCCTAATCCAGTCATATTTCTGGCTGAGAGCTTTATGTAACGTCGCTGATACTTGATAGCGCAAGGTTGTGCGTTATAACAATAATACGCCGGGTTGAATAATATATAGTTTATTGAATATTACTGACTTACATATTGAATTGTCTAATATATATATTACTTACTCCTACCTATGTATCTAAACCCTAATGAGGACGGTCGGTAACCGCTGCTCATGAATGTGCTGACAATTACTTACAATTATTTAAGTATTTCTTAATACGTACTTATTTAGGTTGAAGGGGCAATGGCAGAAAGATGCTGCCGCATCTATTTTGCCACTACATCCCTTTCCTTTTAGAGAATGTTCCTCATTTTACGACCGTTAAAATGAGGGACATTCTTAATATTTAAACCCTTTAAAAAATATGATTATTATGTTTACATAAATATCTTAAAACTATACACTTATAATATTTCACTATCAGTTTTCACTATTAGTCTATGAACTTTTGCACTCTATTTTTGTGCACTGTTGTTGTAGCTCCATTTGATGATATGGTGCAGGTCGGTCCCTCGACTTCTACCACCTCGAAAGGACCCTTGTAGACGGCCTCCAACTTTCTTCTGTTTTCGTTGGTGATGCTGACCATATCTCCTGGTTTGAGATGAATGGGTCGCGATGATTGATCTTTCACGGATTTCCTTCTTTCTTTGGCCTCTTCTAGAAACTGCCCGGCCCTTCTGTGAGCCACCTGGAGTCTGTACCGCAGTTCCTGTTCGTATGCTTCTATGTTGTATAGCGGATCTATTCGTTCGCCCATCAGTTCTTCGGGTAATGCTGCCTTTTTTCCAAATACTAACTCGAACGGCGTATAGTAGTGGTACGCGCTCGGTGTCGTATTGTAGCAAAAACAATAGTACTTAGTCCATTCGTCCCAATCTGTTTGGTTGTTATTCACGTATGTTCGCAAATACTCGTTGAGGAAGCGGTGATTTCTCTCGCACCCGCCGATGGTTTGGCTGTGGTAGGCGGTGGAAGTCTTGTGTTTGATACGCATCAACTTGGTTACAGCGTCGAGCACTTGGTTCTCGAATTCAGTGCCCATGTCTGTCCTGATTTCTTGCATTGGCCCGTAGGTGAGGATGAATTGTTCGAAAATTGCTCTCGCTACCGTTGTTGCTTCCTTGTTCGGGATTGGGATGATGACCACATATTTCGTTAATTCACATTGGATTGTAATAGCGTATGTGTTCCCTTGGTGAGTCTTCATAAATGGGCCGATTGTATCAATAGATACTATTCTGAATGCTGTTTGCGGTGTGGGAGTTATTACGAATGGTTCGCTGTACCGTATCTTGCTCTTGTTCAGTTGACATTTTTTACACTTTCTCACATAGTTGCTAACACCGTGGGACATATTTTTCCATTGGTAAAATGTAATTAATTTCTTCAGTAGGCGTTTTTGTCCACAATGCCCACCCGTCATTGGATCGTCGTGGAATTTTTCCATTATTTTTACCCGTTCTTCCTTATTATCTACTGTTCTCGGGTTGTCTTGTAGTATAATCTGCAGCTTCTTCAACCATTTTTGTCCATTTTCTTTCAGCTGATTTATCGATATATATTGAAATATTACGTCGTTTTTTCTTAATCTCAACGTATCATAGTTGCAATCATTCGCTAATTTCTCTAGCGACGACAATAAATTCTCTAAAGAAAATTTGCCATTGCTGATTGCGACTTCACACTTGGAGCTTCTTTTGTTCTTCTTAATTTTCATATTCAACTTGGACTTCTTGATTTCAAATGATAACGATGGTTGTCTGCAAATTGCGGAGTCGTTCAAATTTTCTACTATTCTGGGTGCCTTCTCCGGGGTTTTTCTTTCTTCAATGCTTTCGCGTGGTTGTCTTGCCGCTCTTCTTGCTTGAGCTCGTGTTATTGCTAGTACCAGTGACGATTGTTGTTCCATTAATTTTAAATCATCGATGTTGATGCGGGAAAGAACATCTGCGCCGACATTATCGGTACCTTTTATGTACTCGATATCGAAATCGTACTCCTCGAGATCCAAACGCATTCTCGTAAGTTTCGATGATGGGTCCTTCATCGCAAATAGATACACTAATGGCTTGTGATCGCTTTTAACCACAAATTTGCGTCCATATAAGTAGGGACGGAAATAAACGATTGCCCAATGTATCGCTGCTAGCTCCTTCCCTATTACAGATTTGTGAGATTCTCCTTTCGTAAATGACCGGGATGCGTATGCCACTGGGAGTTTCTTGTCTCCATGCATCTGAGCCAAAACTGCTCCGCAAGCTTCTTTTGATGCGTCGGTTGTCAGGATGAACTGCTTTGAGAAATCCGGGTACTGCAATATGGTTGGTTGAGTGAGGGCTGCTTTTAGTTTCCCGAATGAATCTTGACATTCTTCGGTCCATTTGAATTCCACGTTTTTTCGCGTGAGATTGTTTAATGGTCTCGTTATTTCCGCAAAATAAGCAATGAATCGTCGATAATAATTGCAGAAAGCAATAAAACGCTTTGTGGCGTCGGCGTTTTCTGGCACTGGGTATTTATCTGTTGCTTCATACTTTGAGTTGTCTGGTAAAATGCCTTGATCGGTTACTTTATGGCCCAAAAAGGTGACTTCTTTCTTGAAAAACTGACACTTCTCTGGATTGAGCTTGAGGTTATACTTTCGGCACGCCTTAAATACTTCTTCTAGGTTTCGTAAATGATGAGATTGGGAACAACCGATTACGATCAGGTCGTCCATGTAAAGGAATGCCTTCTCCGGTGCTAATCCACTAAAGGCAATAGACATCATTCTCGAAAAACTATTTCCAGCGATTGATAATCTAAATGGTAATCTGGTGAATTGGTACGCTCCCTTATCCGTTGTGAAAGGAGTCAAGGGGAGTGACTCCTTATCCAATGGAATCTGGTGAAAGCCTGATATGAGATCGACGACGGAGAACCACTTCGCTCGCCCTAGCTGGTCTAATATGTCGTCGATTCGTGGTAGGGGGAATTTATCCGCAACGAGTTTTCTGTTCACTTGTCGAAAATCTATCACCAATCTCCATTTCTTTTCTCCATTTTCCGCTTTCTTGGGTACCAAAAGTATCGGGCTGTTGTATTCTGATGTTGATGGCTCTATAATTTGGTGGTCCAGCATCTTCTCGATTTGTTTGTTTATTTCCTCTTTATGAACTTGCGGCGTTCTATAGTTTTTGATGTATACGGGATTGTTGTCCACGAGTTTTATTTTCTGTTTATAAAAATTGTATATCAACATACAATTAATTGGAACTAAAAATTAAAAGCAAATTAAACTGTTTTTTAAACTTTACAATTATCATCATTGACCATAAACCTACTGGCAATCTTATGAAGGTGTTGACAAATTTGTCATATGCTTTCTTACCCATGTTTAATTTTACTAAAAGAATAAAATATATTTGCACAGCGTTCGCTTTGTGCAGCACTACTTTAATAATTTAATTTCTTGTAGATTACAAAAAATTTATAACAAACAATTTATATCATTTTAAAGTAGAAGAATTGACGAACAAGCTCATATATTTACACGAAGTCGTAGGTACTCAAAATATTGGTAATCATCCCTCATAATCCTCATATTTGTACAGAATACAATATAATCTGTTATAGGAAATTAAATGGTAATTAATTAATGGTAATTAATTATATGGTATTTAATTAAATTTCTTGAAATCATGTACATAATGATTTTACTTCATTACTGACCGTCATTTACTTAATTATAATACATATACTCAATAGTACGTACTTTGGCAAATATACTGGAATTTAAATTAAAATGTGGGTTTCAAAGAAGATTACAACATTGAATTTACTAAATCCCTACAATTATCACTAGGGTGGCAACGTTTTCACCCCATTATGAAATGGTAGTACACGAATGCCGAAGGAGTACGACTTAGCATAAGGAAAGTGAATCGAAGAGATACGTAATACCATTTTGGAGTACCTGCCTTACTAATGGGTTCACTCAGTCTAACTCTGCCTTATTTTTTATTTTTTTAGATAATCCGGCCCCTGTTTCGTTGAATCACAATACGCCAAGGTTATTTCTTCTGCCGTTTTGCTCTTACTTTGCACAAACGCCTTTTCACACTCGTGATTCCATTCAAATTTACCGTTTTTTTTTTCAATAATTTATACATTAGACTTAATATCTTCGCCAAATTTTTGATAAATCGTGAATAATAATATACCATTCCAATAAACGAACGTAATTCCGTTAAATTTGTCGGTCTTGGTGCGTATTTTATAGCGTCCAATTTTGAGGCTATGTTTTTTGACTCCTTCATTTGTTATCACGTAGCGCAAGTACATTTTTCGTTTAAATAGTTCATATTTTTCCTTTTTCAATCTCAGCAGTACTTGAAGCAGATTTTCATACAAACTCATCTCTGACTCGTCCATCACGATTACATCATCAACAAAATTTAGTTCATTGGGGTTTCCTTGAAATAGCTGCTCGAATGTTCTCTGAAAAATGGCACTAGTAGGAGGGATTTCGTATGGGAGACGTTTTACTTTATACATACCTTTATGCACAGAATATCAGACACAGAAGTGCGACTCCTCCCCTTTTACCCGGCTTGGGGGGTGTAAATTAGAGACCTGACGGACAGATTTTTACCATTGACAGTGTTTTCGCACGTAAAGTGAATGCTCTGTTCGTTGGTGTTCTCGATTGTACTCTATTACTTGATTTTTGTATTACCGAGTGAAATAGAGTTTTACGAACTAACATTACAAACTTTTAAATTGTGAATTTAAATTTGGTAGTGTTTCTGTGTAACATTTTTTTAAATACTGGTAAGTCATTTAAAAACATATCATTAAGTTTGTTACATGTGTTACCTAAATTACGAGTATCATGGAGAATAATTATTCTCATGGATCATATAAATGTATTGTTAGAGACTGTCCTATTATTAAGGGAGAAGGAACATTATTTCGACTTCCCAAAGACATGAAAAGGTAAGAAAAATCGTAATTATTATACATATGATTTATTGTAAACGTTGTTTTGTTTTAGGTTTGAAAATTGGTTGTTAAATGTTGATCGGATGGATTTGCTGGAAAAGGACTCCCTAAATTGTTACGAGAATCGACGCATTTGTAATTTGCATTTTAAAGACAGAATGTTATGTTTATATTAATCAACATTTAATAAAAGCTTTAAATTTACAAACTTTTATTTTAAGTTTTTTACAATTCTTATATGTGAAATGTGGGCACCAGACTTTAAGTTTTTAAAACTCGTATATCGCTTCCTTTACATGCGCTTGGGGTGCTGAGCAGAAGAAAACTTACAGAAAAAAGACCAATAGAAAAGGGGGGAGTCATACTTCTGTGTATGATATTCTGTGCCTTTATGCGTCGACCAAGTTGTCAGCTTCTGCGCTTCTTTGTCCAGCTGCAATTACATGTAAGCCCATTTCATGTCCAATTTTGCGAATATTTTGGCGTCTTTGATTTTATCAAATATATCATCAATCCTGGGCAGAGGATATTCGACATTTACGATGTATTTGTTCACAGTTCACTTATAATCCCTACAAATTCTGATTGACTTATCCGGTTTAACCGTTGAGAATGTATATGTAGTAAAAATGAGAAAATATATGTAGTAATCTGTAAAAAAACATGTGAACGGTGGTGGTGATGAGAATATATGCATGGTTCCCCATTGTTCCTCAGTCAGTCCGGTAACAAGCAGTTCATGGTGAATGGCCTAGGAATTCTAAAACTTTCTTTGTTTTATTTTCTCTTTAAATACATTACTATAATTAGTACCACTGTCGTTTCAATAAGCTCAACATTAACGACTGGTACTGTGGGTGTACCCCACTCACTGTTGTCTGTTGGTTCAATTATTCCTTTCTGTTCGATCTCCTTTTATATTTGAACTCGATAAGTTGGTCGTGTCAGTAAAAACATCATAAAATTTAGTTAATAATTTGCTAGCCATTTTATCGTTTTGATTATTTTGTTCAAGTGAATTTATTTGCAAACCAATTAAGAACTGTTTTAAAAATTCTCTACCTAGGTTATTAGGTCCTCCCTCTTCAATTACAAATAGTCTTACACGTTTACATACCTACATTATTAAACATAACATTAGATACAATAAAAATGTCCCAACGGACTTTGTAACCTATAATGATATTTTATATTCTATAATTTGAATGTTCTTAAAATGTTTTAGGTTGAACTCTTAACTAACACACAATACTGCTGTTCCTGAATCTACTAACATTTTCATATGTTTGTTTTCAAGATTAATTACAATTTCATACCCTTCCTCATTATCATGATTTACATTTGGTACATTACCTATGTATAGTATACAATCCTAACTCTGTTTCAGTGTTTTCCTTACAATTTGTTTCGATATAATTCTGAGTTCTAACGTTACTTCTACACACATTTTGCAAAGATCCTATTTTCTGGCATTTATTGTATTTATATTGTGCGTACTTGAACCTTCCACCAAGTGACTTTCCACAATGTTGGCAGTCGCCTCGCTGTTGATGTTTCTGTTTATTATTCTCGACGACTTTTCTACAATCATTTTTGTTAGGATTTTGTTTATAGCTGCCTTTGGTTTTGTGAAATGATTGATAATTAATCACGTGTCTATTGTTTGTTGCTGAGGCGATCGCTGAATCTCTTTCTTGTTGACGATTTTGAATTCAAACCTTTCATTACTTTCTGTTTTTATTTTCTTATTTTATAACTTACTTCAAAATAGAAGATGACTTTTAACTTTAGACAATTTACATGAAAGAAGAGGCAGAAAAATAAAAGTTTATGTTAATAATCTAGCGTTTAAATTATTGACAACAAATAATCAGAAGTGGGATTACAAAAATAGTGTGAGATACTGATTGGACTCAAAAGACAGTTCTGGAATCAAGTGGACTGATTATAATTGCGTTTATAATAAAAAAAAAGGAAAAGTAAAGTTGTAAGGGCAACGTGGCCGAGGAATTGAAGAGTGATAATTCCGTTTATTGGTCCAAATATGAGTGGAAAAGACGAACATGATGCGGGAAGTCGAGGAAGCGGATCGGGAGAAAACCTACACGATAGTTTGGAGGGTGCACAAGGTCCGCCTGGAGGTCCAACGAATCCCGCCAATGTAGTAGAGCGTTTATATGGAATGCTACTCTCCGAAAACAGACGTCGAGATGATTTAGTGGAGCGGATGGTGGACAGGATGAGCCACAACGCCCAAACACAGGCAAATACAAACACAACCAGTTATAACTTGTCTATAGTGCCTGAAATCTTTAAAAATTTGCCGAGTTTTGATTTTGAAAGAAGTAGAGCAGCCGAGTTTTTCAGTAGTTTGAAGAGCTGTCAAGTACTACATCCATTACCAGACAATTATATGTTAGAAGCGGCACGTACAAGACTGACGGATCGAGCGAAATATTGGTATATGAGTAAAAGAAACGAAATCACGTCGTGGAAGGACTTCGTAGACGAATTCTAGGCTACATTTATCCGGAAAATGAGTATTAATCTTCAATGCAAAAGAATGACCGAAAGAATTCAACGTAGGAACGAGACCATCGATATGTATTTCCACGAAAAGGCACACTTATGTCAAGAACTTTAGTTATCGTTTCCAAAACTCAAACAGCAAATTCTCATTGGATTGTGGCCAAAATACGTTTGTGATGCAATGTTAGCGAAGTATCACGTCTCAGAAAATCGATTACTCAATGACATTCACGAATATATGGAAGTTGCCAACATCAGACGAAATCGACGCATCGATAAAGAACCGGAGAAGCAACCGGCAGCGCCAGTACCAGAGGGTGGAATCCCAAGTCTGAAGACGTCAAACCGAACGAACAATACTGGAGAGAGCGAATTTGTTATAATTGCAACGAAAAGGGAAATAGTTCATGTGATTGTTCCAAGCCAAAGGGAGAGGTGAAATGTTTTCAATGCAATAAAACTGGACACATAAAGAAAAATTGCCCAGTTAACGACGTTAAAGTTGAAGTCAAGAGGGAAAACACATTAATGCTCGTGAATAATGCTAAAACCAACGAAACAACTGCCGATAAATATTACAAAGAAGTGATGGAAATCATTATTAATGGAAATCACAAGTTTATCAGCTTTATTGACCTTGGAAGTAAGGTGTAGACGATTCGAGAGGCAGGGGTGAAGGAACTGTCTATGATGTGCAGCCCTCAAGACGAAAAGTTATATGGTTTGGAAAGAATACGCCAGTAATTAGTAAATGGAAGACGAAAATCAATATTAAATGATGATGTGTCCGAGGATTTGATTTTCATGGTGGTCGACGACAACGTGCAACCAATGAATCTAATTATTGGGAGTAATTTCTCCGAACTACCCCATATAGCATACGTCAGATACGGGGATTAACTACAGTTTGGACTAGTGGATAAAGATCCATTTAAAAATTTTAATCTGGAAAGGTCAGAGAGAGCGTATATTCGAACGAAAAAATTATGTTTGACTCCAATGAATCACAAATGGTTGAGGTTAGCACTGACAAGGACTCTTTCGTCATGAGAATGGACAATATGACGAACGAAACGCTGGTAATAACTCAAGGACAAAATGCTGAATTGCGACAGCCCCTAACGCTAACGAAAGGAGATGAAAAGGAGCCATCAATTTTTATTGTTACTGAAGAAGTACCGAAAGCGGCAATTACAGCCGACATGGTAAATATGGGCAAAGATACGAAGCCAGAAGAACCCGAAAAATTATTCTCACTGATTAACAAATATCGACACTGTTTCGCACTTAATCTAAACGAAGTTGGATGTACGGACCAGGTGAAAATAAAAATTGAAGATACAGGAGAACTGATCCGAAGAAAACTGTACCGGGCCAGTTTTGCGGATCGAGAAAGAATGACGGAAATCTTACAAGAGTGGAAAAATTGTGTTAATTTGTGAAACCGATTCGACGTATTCCTCTCTAGCCATATTAGTGACAAAAGGGACGGGAGAAAAACGATTAGTGGTGGACTATCGAGCTTTACACAGTCAAACAGTGAAGAAAAATTTTCCGATACCGCATATTAACGATTGTTATGCATTGTTAGCGGGATGTAATTTGTATTGTGTTTTAGATCTGATGACCGGCTATCTTCAAGTACCTTTGGATGAAAATTCAAAGTACAAAACCGCATTTGTAACTGCTGACGCCGCGTACGAGTTCGAGCGACTTAGTTTTAGTGTGGTGAAAGCACCGTTCGAGTTTTCGAAGCTGATGGTCGTGGTTTTGGGTAAATTAAGAAACAACGTGTCATACCTGGATGACATCTTGGTACCAGCAAAATCTTAGGACGACATGTTAAGTCGATTGGAAAAAGTTTTCAAGGCCAAACTGAGCAAATGTAATTTTGGAATGGAGGCAGCGATGTTTTTGGGATATCAGCTATCGAAAGAGGGAATGCCACCAAATCGTACCAAGATTGAAGGCATTGAACATTATCCTACTCCAAGGTAAAGAACTGAAGTAAGAAGAAAGTTGGGACTAATGGGAATACTCAGAAGGTTCATCAGAAACTACGCACAAATCGCATCTCCCTTGACAGAACTGACGAGAGAAGAATAAATTCGAATTGAAGAAGCTTCGGCTTCTCTAGAAGCCGAAGAAGCCATGAATAAACTCAAGTATTTACTACAACATTCAGATGTATTGGCAGTATTCAATGCCAAAGGTCCTACCGAGTTACATTGTGTGTTCAAGAAATTATTGGAGGCCGAAAAACATTATCATTCGTTGAAGCTTGAACTTCTGGCAATGGTTTGGTGCATAGAGAGACTAAGCCATCTCTTATTGCGAATGAAATTCGCCGTTAGCAGCGATTGTCAAGCATTAGTTTACTTGAATGCGAAGAAAACCATACAGCCACAAGTAGCACGGTGGTACAACACAATATCCAAGTATGATTTAGAAATAATGTCCTGGAGAAAAAATGAGTCATGAGGACAGTTTGAGTCGAGTACCCGTCGAAGAGGCAACAGAACACGGTGTAATGGATGAAGTATATTAAAATCGACAGAACATATTCATGATTAAAGAAGATGACAAAATCCTAACAATTCAACACAGCGATGAACGATTAAAGAGAATCATCGAAATACTGGACATGGAACCTGAACTCCGAACGCGGAAGCAACATCACGAAATTCACAACTACGATATAATTAACAAGAAACTACAGCGGAAGGTTAAGGTAAATAACGATGAAAAATAGCTGTATGTTATACCAGATTGTATGAGAAAAGCAACTGACATCAAATACCATGATTTGAGGGGACATTGGGCAGTAGATCGAACGGTTGCAGCAATTTTAAATCATTTATGGTTTAGCAGTATGCGAAATTATGTCAAACAACATATGAAAGGTTGTTTTGAATGTTTGTTGATAAAAGTCCCAGGTGGCAAGAAAGGTGGCTATTTACATCCATTAAAAAAGCCAGAGAGACCGATGTAGCGGGTTCATATAGACCATATTGGCCCATTCAAGAAAAGTAAACGATCACATCAACACTTGTTAGTATTCGTGGACGCCTTCTCACGATTTGTCAAGTTATACGCATGTCGAAGCGCCACGGAAGAAGAAACAGTTAAACATTGCGAAAACTGGCAGAACCGCATATCAAAATGCACTGTTCAAAGAATTTTGTGAGAAATACCATATGACACACAAACCAGTGGCGTCGAAATATCTGCAAGCTAATGGATTAGATGAAAAACAAATGAGATCGATGATTCCGGCGATCGTGACCGCAGATGATTACAACGACGACAGTTGGGACCGTCAATTAACTTTAGTAGATCGAAATTTAAACATAGCAGTAAATAAAACAACAGGAAGATCCCTTTTTGAAGTACTATACAACTACATATCCGTCTCTGATGATGCTGCGGTAGTGAATGTAGCTCGACAAAATGGAGTAGAGCAAAATATCCGAGACGTACGACAAAAAGTGAGCGAACCAGTTGCCAGACAACAACAGAATTATAAGAAATGGTACGACAAAAAACATTACAGAGGTGAAAATTTTAACATGTGTGACATTGTGGCTATGAAGCGGTCTCCCCGAGCAACAGGCGAACCAACCAAGACTGAATTTAAGTACTGAGGTCCGTTAGTGATAACCGAAACACTAAGTGATGATACATATCGAGTGGAGAGTTTAAAACACGCATCGGGATCCAATTGCAATACAGTGGCTTACGTATGGCAATTAAAAATATATAGAAATCAAGACGATGATTTTTTCGAAAAAGAGGGGGAAGACATCGACTCCTTTGAGAGAGTGACCGACGACACCACAGAGGACACGGCAAACGTTCTAGTAGACGACGACAGCGAGGACAACTCTTCGACAGATGGGGACGAGTGGGTTACGGATGAGCCGGTGGAAGTCACGACTCAAATTCCGCCTGAACGGAACCAAAGAAAAGGAAAAGTACCTGCCTATTTAAAAGACTATTTTACGGACTAGTTTGAGGACAATGTAGTGACCAGGATGGCAGAGTGTTGAGACTTTGACTTTGGACAATTTGTAAGAGAGAAGCTGTAGAAAAATAAAAGTTTATGTTAATAATCAAGCGTTTAAATTATTGACAACATTCTTTTTCTTTCTCTTCACATAATCCATCTAATACAGGTCCCAGTCTCAATCTAGTTACGAATTTGTCCAGTATAACTGTGTCCAACCTGTCACCATATCCACAGTTGACTCTTAATGACTTCACACGGGCATACCATTTCATTGCAGACTCCTCTTCGAGTTGTCTGTAGTGTCGTTCTAACATATCTATTATATCTTTAAATGGTTTGTCTTTTTGTAACGTTCGATGGGTTAAGCCACGTAATACTCTGTAAGTGCTGGTACCAATTAAACTTATGAGTACCGCCCTTTTGACTGTCGTACCTCTTATTTCCAACTTAGAAATTTAATGTTGGATGTAAAGAAATTGGGCGAGCGGAGACCATGCACTGTGACGGACTTTCGTCGATGTTCTTGAACCCCACCAAATTTTTGAAACAAATTAGGAAATTTGTGTGCCACAGGAATTAAGTGGAGGAAATAAATAAATACTACAAGCTTACTAGTTTATTTTTATTATATTTACACAGACCAATTGTTATATTAACCGTTTCCTGAAAGCAATAATGATTTAAATATGATATGGAATGTAATAAATACGCTTACTACAAACGGATTTTAATTATTATACGAACTATGAATAACGGGCAACAATATGCAGCAAACAGCCAATGTACAGCAGTGAAAAACATTAACATGAGACCAAAAGAGTCTTTCTGTCTTATACAAAATTTAAACGCGCGATCTAGTGTCCAGGCTTTATTAAACAACACTTACCTCTTAGTTTATTTGGATACACTGCTGGTTAAACATTAAACAGAATCAACGTTACAGATTACTAGTGGGTTATTCTTGGGTTCTTGGTATATGACAACGCGTAGTCATATACCATAGAATCCTACAACCCAAGAATAACCCACTAACAATCACCAACATAGGAGAAGAAAGAGAACTATTAATTACAGATTACACAAACAGGAAGTAACCACCCAACGGTATAGTTGGGCATGTCGGCGGCTACACAAATAAAACAGCACAGAGTACACGAACGGGAAGTAAAAACCCAACGGTGTAGTTGGGCTCGCCGATGGCTACACAAATAAAACAGTACAGAATAAGGGAAGACAATTGCCAGATCTATAAATAGCGAAATCAGCTGACTACTAGGACAAAAAAACTTTCACGCTTACGACATAGTAACTGCTTACCCAAATGAAAACTATAAAACGGTTTAACTAACATTAACTGCTCTTCGCTCTAGGGCGGATTGTCTTGCACCAAACGGAATAAAAGTCACTATCTCAGAAACACTAATTACCTCGGTAATAATTATTTGCAATTAACTCACAGTGTACGTCTGTGTAAAGAACACCTACTCACACGTGCTATACGGTCACTTGATGAGTACAATACCACTTAATATTTCGCACGGACCTGTCTTATCAATCGCCAAACTTTTCCCCTACTTTGATAACCTCCTACTATTTAATTAATATGACCGCGGTACCTGATCCTTTGAAGATTCGTGAATTCGGACATCCAGTTTATCGAATACGGTACGGACAAGACACTTTCTTGTTAAATCACCTTTATTGTTTTAATTATACATTAAAACAATTACCTAACATAGTGACTTCGTCACAACACATTAAATTTCTATCATCTACGCGAGGTCGACTTTCGCATTATTCGGCATTCTGATTACTTTTGTCTCAGCTACCGCACTGAAACATTTCTGCCTTTACTGAATTTTCAAATTGAATAATATCGTAACTAAATCACACACACAAACACTCTCTTTACACAATTTATTTTTCTATGTTAATTACACACATACATCTATGAAAAACTGTCGCTTAGGCTACTGAAGCTGCTGTTGCTTTCTTTTTCCTCTATCACCAAACTATTTTCTTCTTTGGGAGTATTCATGTTCGTATTACTTTTTACTTATAACATCGTACTTCGTTTCCTTTTTACATTCAACTAAAATTTTGTCACCAGCTGGTAGGACTTAATCTTTTCTTGACCAATAAATATAATTTTATCACACAACCCGATATTAATTTCACTTTATTGTATCAGACTTCATTGTTCTTTTTAACTTGAGATGTACCAGCCCCTTTTTCAAATTCAAAAGCGCGAAAAAGAACTGGTCACGTGAGTGAGGTGGACAAAAAATACTTTCAAAATAGTCAAATCAGGACTATTTTGGTGAAAAGAAACTTTACAAACTTTTTTGGGGTAATTTTAAGAATTGTATTGTACAATAGTCATTGTAAAATGTATATTCAAAGTAATATTGATTTATTGAGTTCGATTGGTAATTTTTAAATTCATTAAAAACCAAAGATCAATTGTACTTTGACTAACGATTACGGAATGTACGCGTTTAAAAAAAAAGAGGATAGTGAAAAAAGAATTGCGAGCAAAGGAAGACGCTCTGTGAAATTCTTTAAAAATAATAAAACTTATATTAAAAGCGAGTGTGTGACAACAATCTGTCTGGTATGTACAAATTATACTCTTTTATAATGTGTCAACATACTTAAATTACGAATATCAGTGAAAGTACGGTAAATATTCGTAATTTAATCAATGCATTTTTCAATAACGAGTCATAGGGCCGTAGAATAGACTCTCCCTCGTTATGAATAGCTTTATGCTATTGTCGTGCGTCTTTTATTTCCAACTTAGAAATTTAATGTTGGATGTTAAGCAAATGGCCAAGCGGAGACCGTGTACATTAAATCTCTATCTACGCGGGGTCGACTTTCGCGTTGTTCGGCATTCTGAGTATATTTGTCTCAGCTACTGCGCTGAAAGATTTTTGCCTTCTTTTTTATTTATTTAATAAATTGAATAATATTATAACTAAATCACACACAAATACTCTTTACACACAATTTATTTCTCTATGTTAATTACAACTAAACATTGTTTATAAACGGATTACAAAAACCCAAATAAAAGTTTCCTACCAGAGCTACTCCAGTTGATGCTTCCGTCGCTCAAACTACTGAAGCTGCTGTTGCTGGATTCTTCTTCCATAATCAACACATTCTCTTCATTCGGAGTATTCATCTTCAATTAATTTTTTCACTTTTTAACTTCTTTCGTTGTTCACGTTTTACAAGCAACTAACTCTTTGTCATCAGCTGGTAGAAAAACTTTTCTTGCTTAGTAAATATTTTTTTTCTTATCATACCACCCGGTATTAATTTCACTTTCTTGGGTCTGGTTTTATTGTACTTTTTAACTTCTTGACGAACTTACTGTCTCTTCTTCTTAGACTGAATTTTATGGGTTTATATATGTTAATTCACCCACAACTAAACCAATGAAATTTAATTTCGGCTTTATCTTTAGAAATCTAGCCAATGATCTACATCCATGACATAATGTGAAAGAATTTTCTTGCAGGGACTTGCAGAAATTGCTACTGATAAATATCCAGCTGATGACTCACAGTTGTTCGCGAAAAGACATAAATTGTTCTCGAAAAGACATAAATTATTTTTCTTATCGGCTAAAACAGGTGGTCAGTGCAAGCGTACTTAAGTATGTTTCGTTTTTTCTGCATATAAGCGTTCAAATGAAAGAATTGAAACCGCTTCTTTACAAACTAACCGCTTACATTTGAATTTGCACTCTTGATTATTTTTGGCTCCACATAATACTCCCTTTCTTTCCAGATCAAAAATATATGAAAGGAAACATATATTTTTGCTATTATGGAGCCAACAGTAATGTTCACATAACAACCTGCTAGGAATTCTGATAGAGAGAAAAAAAAATTTATATAAGTAAAAATTACAATTAAAGGATTACAAAAGGATTATAATGTGGCACATTATTTGAGATAAGAATATGAAACATCTAAACAAAACAAGACAAAACTCTTCTACTTATCAATGATTTTCACAAAGTACAGTAGAAGTGTATTAAACATACTTAACTAAAGGTTAGTAGTACATATTTAATATAGTAAATCTAAATTATACTAGAAAACAAATTAGTTGTCCTCAATATACCAGGAGGAAGGTGATATGGCACACAAATAAGTAACAATATAGATATATATTTAAAATTATAAAATGGATATAGAATAATATAAAAGAAAAACTGACTGAAAATGCACACTTCACAGAGTATTACACCTTACACTCACTTTGACTCACGTAAATTTATTCTGACCTTTTTGTTGGGTTGGTGGCAACACTAAGGTCAAGAACACTCTCTGATGTGTTGGCAGATGAACTTGAAGGTGAATCTTCGGGAGCTCTGTCATCTGTCTCCTGGTTTGGGATTGCATCTTCGTTGGGTGGTGTGGACAATTTGGGAAGAAGTATGTACTGTTCACCCATACGACCTACTACATATGAGTCGGAATCATATTCCGAGGAGGAATAAAGCACTGGGTGGAAGACCTCGCTACTGTCTAGAAAATATAGATTTTAGAAGCATAAATTTCACATGAAAATTATTCGGTGTTAGTGGTGGTACTATTTTTCACTTCGTTCATGGTTAAGCTTTTATTCATACAGATATATTCTTAAAAACTGGATTCACTGTCGATTGTATTTTCACTACATATTCACTATTTTCACTATTTGCACTACACTTCATCAAAAGACTAAACTCAGTGTCTTAAGTTTTTAAGGTTCTCGTTGGATATGAGCCTTCTTGGATTTAAAACGTAACGAAGTAGACTTCATCGGGTAGAATTTCAGTTCCAAACCAGTTGAACCACAAAAGTCGACCGTAGTTAGTAGCTTGAACTTGTATGTTGTCATGATGGAGTGGGCTTAGGGTAGACTCTACACTGTGATTTTCACCAGCAACTGCTTCTAGGATCAGCAGTATACATAGGAATAGTTTTAAGGTGGCAATATTGTTGAAGCTTAGGAAACTTTTAAGGGTGTACATATTATCTTATATACTAAATTACCACTGCTTATTATTATTTTTTTTTCAAACATTTTTTTTTCTTTATTCACTTAATACTATCACTTTTTCTGTTTATATAACCCAATACAGGGCCAGGGCAATTTTTTTTATATAATGAAAAGATATAACACTTATATTGTAGGATTTTGACAATCAAAAGCTATTATACTATTTCCATACCTAGTGGAACGTTTAAAATAACATTAGTATTAGGATTTGTCCTATCATAGAAAATGTTCTATTATTAAAATAAACTTTACCTAATTACGGAAAGAAAATTTACTTTAACCGATTTTAAAAGATACAAGTTTTCGTTCTGTTCATTTTGCACTTTCAGATATTTTATAGGGGTTATTGACTTGAGTTAGAATTTACATATTTTATATATGTTTACGTAATAACCACGGAAAAGATAGTACTGGACCTTTACTTCGTGTCTGGTATGGATGTTCACTTTTTGTTTGACCCTCGGTATTTTCGGACCTTTTGTCAATGTTATTAACTTCAGGTTCTGCGCTTTCTACTGAAGATTGCGTATTAGCTTCAGTAGTTGTTTTAGCGTTCGAAATTTCAGATTGTATATTTTCTTCTACAATTCCATCAGCGTCTAACTCTAGAGGATTGAAACTTTCTTCAACTTCATTGGCAAATAAGTCATTCTCAATATATCCAATATCTTCGTCACTTTCACTAGCACTGTCACTAATTTGTTCATTGGAATTTATTTGATCATCGAGTTCCTTATGATAGACCATAACATTTCGTTGTTTACAGAATTTTAATCGATTCGCATGTACAATTTCTTGTTTTTCATTTCCAATTTCCTGAATTTTAAAATTAACAGGACCCATTTGTTGAATGATCCTATAAGGTCTTTTATATTTTGGTTTTAATTTAGCTGAGATATTTGTTGTAAGATTTACGGGAATTTTTAAGTAGACTCTGTCTCCCTCTTGAAAGTTCTTACTCTTTGTTTTCTCATTAAATTTTTCACATCTTTTTGCGGTTATTTCTTTTAAAGCTTGTTGTGCTTTTTCATGTGCTTGTTTCATGCGTGCTATCATTTGCGTTGCAAAATTCGTTGATAGATCGTAACGAACCCTATCCTCTTTAATTATAAGGTGGAAAGGTAACTCCTGATCCCTTAAAAACATTAGAAAGAAAGGTGTCTCTCCAGTACTTTCATGTACAATATTTCTGTACGCACACAAATAATAGGGAAGAATAGTATCCCAATTGTATTGTTCATCAGACACATAATGCGATATCATGGTTTTTAATACACTGTGCATTCTTTCTACAACTCCATTTGTAGCGGGTCGGTATGCAGTAGTATGTAGTTTTTTAATTTGTAATAGTTTACAAATGTCAGTAAATAATTCAGACATGAATTGAGAACCCATGTCTGTTAATAACGTTCTCGGAGTTCCATACCGTAAAATAATATTGTTCACAAAGGCTTCTGCTACCGTTGGTGTAGTGATATCTGGAATCGGTATTGCTTCAGGAAAACGCGTTAAATAATCCATGCATGTTAGAATGTATTTATTTCCTGAATCGGTTTTAGTCAACGTCCTACAATATCCAAGGAAATGAGGCCAAATACCGTTGAAGGGACAGTCATTTGTTGCAAAGGAGCTAACGGAGAATTCGTTTGTTTTCTAGTGTTGCAAGAATCACAAGTTTCACAATATTCTTTAACATCTGTAGCCATTCTTTTCCAATAAAAATCCCTGCGTATTGCTTCAAGTGTTTTCTTTTGTCCTGGATGACAAAATAAAGGATTATCGTGGTAAAGACGAAAAACATGTTCTTTAAGTTCTTCAGGTAGAACTACTTTATCACTTCGTTCATCGTTAGTTCGGGATTTATAAATTATTCCATTTTTACTCTTGTAGAAATCACTGTCGCATAAATATTCTTGAATATTTGTATCTTTTTGTTGCAATTCCTTTATGTGCTCCAATTCAAAGATGATAGGTCTTAATTCATCACTATGTTGATCTGATTCTGGCTCTTCGTTTCTCTTCTGTATTGTATTTATGTGAAGTATTTCAGTATCATCATTTTCATCCAAACGAGTTAAAGAGTCAGCGATGTTAGATTTACCTGCTCTGTATTTAATGGTAAATGAGTATTCCAGTAATGACAATCTCCATCTAGCTAAACGCGAACTTGGCTCTTTAATGTTGAATAAATATTTTAGTGGTCGGTGGTCTGTATATACAGTAAAATGTGTACCAACTAAGTATATTCTGAAATGTTTTACATGCCAGACTATACTTAAACATTCTCTTTCTATTGTCGAATATCTTTTTTCGGCATCCAATAGCATACGACTGGAATATGCAATTGGGTGTTCAACATTTCCATATTCTTGTACCAATATTCCACTGATTGCTATTGAGCTTGCATCGGTTATTAATATAAATTGTAACGAAGTGATTATTTATGGAGTGGGAATGGTATTGGCCTAGAAGATCTGCAAGAAAGAAACATTATTAGTTTTGTTAATACATTTAGGATACAATTTAAAAACTTACCTACACATAACACATGTCTAACATTGAAAGGAATAATCGGATATATAATACAAGTATTTTACGGGGAAAATAATCTGAAACATAAATTAATTAGTATTTTAAAAGAAACTTAAATATATCTTACCGTTTTAAATAACTTTCAAACCGTTGAAAAGACATTGACATTGAATGATTGACAAAATAGTAATTTCACTTTTAAACGTTGATACGACTGATTTCACTGTATAATGGTGGGAGAAGTAGTGGGGGAAACAGTATAAAAGGCATTGCACAGGCCAAATTCAATCAGTTCGTTCCAGCTCTTGATAAGAGAAACATCGAGGTAATTATCCTAAGAAGCATTGCAGCTCTGTACGGCCCTCATAGTAGCATACCTACAGAGTTACAAAGACCCCTTCTCTTCGGAGATATTGTCTTTGTGGCACCTGGAGCCCCAACTATTTGCCGTGTTGGGATACTCTAGTTTTAATACGCGTTAGCTTCGTGAATGGTAGAAGACATTGCGAGTTAGGTTCATAGCGAATGAATGTGCTTTTCTTTATTTTCCGTAATTAATTAATCCGTGTCTTTGAATCCTTTAAATCCTTATTCCTTTCACCACACTTATTCCGACATTTCCACTTTTAAAATTTAGTTAAACTTCATTTTGACATATTGATGCAATTTAATAGAAAACATCAATAAATTATTATATTTGTAGTTAGAATTTTGCGTGTTATTTTGTGTTACAATTTCTTTCAGTCCAATAAGTTAAGTTGAACCCTGGAATACACCCGTTTGCCCCGCTAAAAGCCTAAGCTACTTTGAGTGCTGTGTTTTGGTTTTCGAGGCTGTTTTGTTCATCGAGGGTTTTGATAGTCGTTGCAGAGACGTCGAAATTATAGAAATTTTAAATATTTCCTGATTTGTAAATAAATCAGGTGGCGCCCGAGTCTATTTTAAATCGAATTGAAAATTGTATAATATTTAGTATTAAAATAATCATCTAAAATTAGCAGAACAATTCAGCGTAACGAAAAATCAGTACAAAATTCCTTCTTAAAATCTAGATACTTTAATATTGGAGGAGAAATTAAAGCTTTCTTAAGTAAGTTAAATGCGGTTTCTTTTTCTTCTGTCCAAATAAACGGTACATTTTTCTTTGTCAGCTGAGTTAGAGGCGATGACAGTTCAGAAAATTTAGGTACAAATTTGCGATAAAATCCACATAATCCAAGAAATGCTCTTATATCTTTAACTGTTTTTGGTCTCGGATAATTTTCTACAATTTTTGTTTTATCAGGATCAGTTGCGCACCCTTCTCCCGATATAACATGGCCTAAAAACTTAGCTTCTTTTTGTAGAAAATTACATTTATTGGGCTTCAATTTCAAATGGTTTGCTCTAAGTCGATCAAATACTTGTCGTAATTTATTCAAATGTTCATCTACATTATCGGTTGAGTAAACTATAATGTCATCTATAAATACTAGACAGCTGATACCCGTTAAACCTGCTAAAACGGTCTGCATGAATCTCATAAAAGTAGCCGGTGCATTTTTTAATCCGAATGGAAGCCTAACAAATTCATAATGTCCATCTGGAGTGGTAAATGCCGTTTTTTCTTGGTCATCAGGATGCATTGGTACTTGCCAATATCCTGACGCTAGATCCAATACTGTGAATAAGGTCGCAAATTGTATCTGGTCAATTGTTTCATTAATATTCGGTAGTGGATAGAAATCAGATTTTGTCACTTCATTTAATTTTCTATAATCTATACAAACACGAATTTCAGGTTGTTGCCCTGGATGACATTTCTTTTCAACCATAACCACTGGTGCACTCCATGGGCTGAAACTTTCCTTTATTATTCCACATTCCAACATTTTATTTATTTCTTGATTTAACACTTGCTTTTTCGCATATGGGACACGATAAGGTCGTAATGCAATAGGGTGTACATCTTCGGTAATTATGCGATGGTTCACTTTTGTTGTACTTGATAACACTTGAGATGACGTTCTAAAAATATCCTTATATTCTTTTACCAAATTCTTCACTTTGGTTACGCTCAATTCATTTTCACAATGTATATTCAAATTTTCCAATAATTCCTGTTTTTCATTATCATTAATCTCCTTTGTTTCTAATACACACTCTTGAGCAGAACTACAGTGACCCATAATAATGCCTTTTTGTATTTCCATCTCCTGTGTCGTAGTATTTATTACAGAAATAGGTACAATTACCTTCTTCTGTCCCCTTTCAGGGGAGGAAAATTTCATGCCTAATAATATTCCTGCGGGCACTTCTTGAGATGGTTCAAATACAATATTTTCAGCTGTTATTTGTCCTTTAATAGTTCCATATACAAGTCCAGCTGTTCTCGCTGGTATCTTGTATTTACTCATCAGTTTAACTTCTGCTGATGGAGAGATTCCTTTATCTAAGGCTGAGTCCCTACCATCTGCACTACTGTTTTCACTCAAATGTGTAATAGAATTTTCAGTTAATTTAGTTTCACAAATATTTTCATCATTTTCTCCATATACTTGATTCAAATTATTTTTACAATTTTTTCCCCAATTAATATCACCACATTTCCCATAAATTTCACTTCCAATACTCAATTGGTCAATTTTCACATTATTTGTGTAATTATTTCCATAATTACTATTAATACTTTCACTAGTATTTTCATTGTTTATAGTCATGACTTTGTTTTTAGCAATTTTATCATTGCTGAGTTTAGTGTTTCCTTTTTCACACTTACTTTCAACTTTAATTTTCACATTATTATCCACAAGTTCACCTTTTATTCCATAAATTCCACTAATTTCTTTGTCTTGCATTATTATCTCATTTTCATTTAACATTTCAACACAAATTCCATGAACACTCATCATATTATATTCCCATGAAATATTAATCTTATTTTTCTGCAGAAAATCCATTCCCAATAAAAGGTCTCCATTAAAACATGTGTCCTCCGATACCACTATAAAATCTTGTATTATCCCAATTTTTTCTTTTATTACCATTTGTAACATCACTATACCGAATTGTGTTATCACTTTCCCTTGCACGTCGCATAATTTAACATTTTGTTCAATTCGCGGTTGTAGATTAAGTTTCGCAGTATTTTTAATTAATGACAGTTTTGCACCACTATCAATAGTTGCTTTAAACCATTCCATATTTATTTTAACTTCAATCAAACTATAATTTTGTTCATTATTATCTAAATAATTAATCGTAGGTATATTACAAATTATTAGTTGGTTTCCATATTCATTTAAATGTCTAGGGCCACCCCATCTTGTTGGAGGGCAGCCCCCTTTCCGTTTTCCTGGATCCAGTCTCTTGGATAGTTCCAATTTCTAGTTGGAAGTTCCTTATTTAATTGTACAAAATTTGGTGGTTGTAGACCCGGTCTATATTGTCCAGTAAATGTGGGATATTGCATCCCGTTCATGGGTCGTTGTTGAATATTTCCTTGAATTGTCCACTTCTTTATTCCATTATTTTCTCTCATCCTTTTGTAGCAATTATTGGCTACATGTCCTATTATATCACAATAAAAACATTTTCTTACTGTATTGTTGTTAAAATCATTCCTTGTTTGGTTCACAACTGTCTTCTGAGGACAATCTTTTATCATATGTTGTTCGCTTCCACATTTAAAACATTGTCTCGGTGACTGGTAAGTTGTCTGGCGTTGATTTGGTCTTCCAAATGAAACAGGTCCTTGTTGATATCTGATGGGTGTTAACTGTTGTGAATTTTGAATTGGATTTCTTTCCTTTACTTCTTGGTTTGGTACTGAACGTCCTAAGAGTTTTTGAGAGTAAATTGGATTTTTGTTGAGAGGTTCAGGAGAATTTTTACTAAATGTGACCTTCTTTATTGCTCCTGTTCTTTCTCCAGTACGTTTCTCTATCATTTCATGATGTAAAGCAATATTAATTGCGTCTTGTAAAGTTTTCGGATTTGCTATCATTACTTGTTTTTGTATTGGGGCTACTAAACCCTCGATTAACTGTAAAAGAGTGTCTTCTTTCAGTTTTCTCTTTGCCATTTCATCAAAATCTGGGTTGCCTGTTAATTTAAACGTGTCATTTGCCGCTGCTTTTAGTCTCTCGACATATTCTCTTATACTTTCCCCAATTCTTTGTCTACACGTTCTGAAATTGTACAATTTTTCACTTGGATTTTCTTGTTCCACGAACCTTTCTTTCAATGCATTACCAAAATTTTGCCATGAAGTTGCATTTCGTATCTGTGGATCACATAGTAAAGCTTTCCGCGCTGGCCCTACCAACTTTAATTTAGCGATGGCGAGTTTTTGTGATTCTGTCCATTGAGCCAAAGTTGCAGCATCTTCGATAATTCCTAAGAATTCTCTCAATTTTCCTGAATCCCCATTAAAAGGTGGTATTACTTCTGCTCCCAATGAAATAACTGCAGGTGCTATGGATGGTGACGTCATATGTGTTGTATTATCTCCTCTGTTAGGTATTGGTGGTACTTGCTGACCTCTGTTTGATGTGAAAAGTCCAGTGGGAGTTAAAGGTGGTGTTGGAGCGGGAGGTATATTGGTTTGAGTGTTCTTATTTGCCATTTTCGTTGTTTCTGGTGCATCTATTCCACCTACTGCTCCTTCTGAATTATCAGATTCAATTTCTGTTGAGTTGTCAAATGGACGTACCTCTGGCATTTATTCACTATTGTTTTACACGTTTATTTATTTATATCAATATTAATATTTATCGATGAGGATAAATAAATCTGATTTTTCAAAGTCAAAGTCGCTAAACTTATTTTATTTTCACTTTCTTTCCACTATATAAACAGAATTCATTAACACCCAAATTGTAAGTGTTAATTTTCGTGCTTATGAACAGAGTTACCGTTTCAATTCAACTTAAGTGTTTATGCGGTATAATAAAAAAATCTTTCCGTTATAAAAAATTGAACAAATTATAAACTTTCATTAAACACAAAATAGCACCAAAATAGCATAATTATACATAAATACATATACATATAACATAAAATAACACACTTGAATTGAGTATTTGTGTGATTAATTTCTTAAGAATATTTTTCCGATTTAACTTCAAAAAAAAAAATAAATAGTTCATTATTACATAAAAATTTGAAACTCCTACCTGTTTTCCTGAAATAAAATACAATTATAACATAAAATAAATTTTATTCACCACTATTAAATATGGTGAAGTCTCCCGCGGACTGACTGAATAATTTCTTGAAGTTGTAAAATTAATTCAGAATAATTTCTTATTATCCCAGAATAATTTTGAATATTTTCCAAGTTATTAATTTCTAAAATATTTAAAATTTGTAACATATTTACAAGTATTGATTGTAACTGACGAATGTCTCTAAGAGTTTGTTCTTTCTCGGTTGTTAATAAAACTTGGCGATTCATTTTTTTTTTTTTTTTGAATAATAAAAAAAAATAGTTCAATTGGTTACTAAAATTACTTAAATTTATATTTCATAAAAAAAAATATTCCTGAAAAGATGTAAGAGAAAAAAAATATATAAAAAAAAATTCAATTTAATTCTTTAAAGTTTAATTTCAAATTTTCAACAATTATTCAATTTATTTAAAGACAACCCCACACCTGACACCAAAAATTATGTCGTGCGTCTTTTATTTCCAACTTAGAAATTTGATGTTGGATGTTAAGCAAATGGGCGAGCGGAGATCGTGTACATTAAATCTCTATCTACGCGTGGTCGACTTTTGCGTTGTTCGGCATTCTGAGTATATTTGTCTCAGCTACCGCGCTGAAAGATTTTTGCCTTCTTTTTTATTTATTTAATAAATTGAATAATATTATAACTAAATCACACACAAATACTCTTTACACACAATTTATTTCTCTATGTTAATTACAACTAAACATTATTTATAAACGGATTACAAAAACCCAAATAAAAGTTTCCTACCAGAGCTACTCCAGTTGATGCTTCCGTCGCTCAAACTACTGAAGCTGCTGTTGCTGGATTCTTCTTCCATAATCAACACATTCTCTTCATTCGGAGTATTCATCTTCAATTAATTTTTTCACTTTTTAACTTCTTTCGTTGTTCACGTTTTACAAGCAACTAACTCTTTGTCATCAGCTGGTAGAAAAACTTTTCTTGCTTAGTAAATATTTTTTTTCTTATCATACCACCCGGTATTAATTTCACTTTCTTGGGTCTGGTTTTATTGTACTTTTTAGCTTCTTGACGAACTTACTGTCTCTTCTTCTTAGACTGAATTTTATGGGTTTATATATGTTAATTCACCCACAACTAAACCAATGAAATTTAATTTCGGCTTTATCTTTAGAAATCTAGCCAATGATCTACATCTAAGACATAATGTGAAAGAATTTTCTTGCAGGGACTTGCAGAAATTGCTACTGATAAATATCCAGCTGATGACTCACAGTTGTTCGCGAAAAGACATAAATTGTTCTCGAAAAGACATAAATTATTTTTCTTATCGGCTAAAACAGGTGGTCAGTGCAAGCGTACTTAAGTATGTTTCGTTTTTTCTGCATATAAGCGTTCAAATGAAAGAATTGAAACCGCTTCTTTACAAACTAACCGCTTACATTTGAATTTGCACTCTTGATTATTTTTGGCTCCACACTATGCGTTACGCGCAGTATAAGCGACCGTCTAATTTTACAGTCGATAGTTCGATTCATTTATTCGCAAATAAAGATAAAATACAATTAAATTCAATCAACCAGAATAACGCAAGAATGTTTTTCATGATATTGTGAGTGCGCTAAGGCCATTGTCTGGGAAAAAGGCCAAATCCTCCGCGAAAATCCAGACAGGTAAAAAGATCGCTCGAAAGGAGCGGCGCCTGAGCTGGTACCTTAATGTTCAAAAGAACATCCTTATAAATTCTACACAATTATCTCATCTGTGAGTTTAGCTAGATTTTGGGATTTCAATTTTAAATTAACATTAAATTAAACTAAGTCAAACTATATTTTCATTACACTGCAGGTCTTTTAGGGAATTCATTCGTTTAGTGGGTTTTTATATTAGGAATTCGTGGTTCGGTGAGTTTCTCTTTTGTTGCCTTTTGACTTTAATATTGAAAAATGCCTTTTTCATGCGTTCTTACTAAATAAAATTAAATGCACTGATATTTAGTAATTTACAAGTACGAAATAACTTCTATGTTTTCTGTCACTTGACTTTATAATTGGACAAAATTCTCTTTGTCCCATTTTCTTATTATTATTTCCCGCGGTCTGCTTCCTGTCTAATTCTCAAGACAGTCCAGACATGCGCCATTTCGGCCCCCCTTTTTCCTATTTCTTAGCGAAAGAGAACCTTTGACATTGAATTAATACACAATTTTTGGGACAGTAAAAATTCGATCACGCGATCTTTTTACTTGCTTTCACCTTTTACTTACTTTGCATTATTTACTTGCTTTATTGCTTTATTTACCCGCTTTTTTGACCTGTTTTTAACTCTTAGTGTACATACCAATTATTTGTGGGCTTTACCATTTTAATTAGTGGCTTTTTGCTTAATTGTGGTGCTTTGTGCATATTATTTTCGGCTTTGCCTTTTTGTTCAATTTGAATCCGCATAAGAGACGCCAACGAGACGCCCAAGACGCCGTTCGAGGGTCAGACATGGGTTCAATTGGAATAACTTCGTCTACAATTAAACGTAAGTGCTTTATTTCATTTTCACCTGCTTTATTTGCTGTTTATGCACCCATTTGCTCTTGTTGCGCTATTGAATTTCATATTTTTTGGGCTATCGCGATAAGGTAGTTTAGTTTAAACTCATTAATTACCCCCGCGTTGTCCATTTTTTGGTCCTTCGAACCGGATTTGAACCAGTGACCTATGGATCAAAAAGAATTTACAAATGAAGAGTTTTTGGTGGTTTTCTCTTTTTTTATTGGAATCGCTAATCACCGTTGCACTGCGAGACCAAATAACATGATAAAGCAAAATTTAAATAATCTAAATAAAATAAATAAACATTTATCTTAAAATGGTCGCGTTTTCATTCGTTTCAAAGATACTCTCACTTCAAATCAACCTCAATGTGAACTTTCGACACTATTCCATGTTTTCTCTTAATAAAATTTCACAACGTAGAGTCCTATTTTTTTTCCTATTTTCTTTTCTATTCATCTTTATCTAGACGATCTTTGACCTTTTTAATTATTGAAATAGTGAGGCCTTTTGGCCTGCCTGGCTTCTTGTGACGTTTTCACCGTTTTATTTTTGATTGTGGCGTGTTTTCGCGGACCCGAGCCGTTTTTTCGAGCGCCAGGTGTTTTAAGGTAAAACACCAACCGTACCGCGGGTAGAAATGCCAGTGGAGAAAATATAATCCAGGGGTCAAAAACAATGTGATTAATTAAACGTACCGTAATTTTAAAAGAAATAATAAGCAAGAAAATTGAACGGAAAATCAAATTTATTGAAACCAAAATAAAGAAACTAAACAAACACTCGTTATGAAATAAAAATAAAATAAACTCGAAACAACTTACAAAGAAAATAATAATAAATATGCGGAGGTACGTTAATTGAAAGAAATAATCATGCAGAAATAAGCGGAGAAAATGCAGAAAATACACGATGCAGGAATATAAAAGCGGAAACACCACAACTTCACAACACTCAATTAAGCAAATTGTAGCACAGTAGAAAAAATAAATCAAAGAGTGATAACTCGGAATAAACTAAATAATAACTCCCAAAAAAATACTACACAAGTGCGTCAGAATTAAATATCACCAGAACTAATAATTTTCAGAACAGATGCGCAGAACGCCAGACAGACAGAAACAGATTTCAGAGAGACACAGATTTTGTCTCTGGAAAATTATTAGTCAGAAAATAATGAATTTTTAGGCACTTTGCAGCCGATTTTATATGCGGAAATCAGAGAAGGGATTCTAAGTACGCGCGGAAGAGATAATGACGTCAAAAACACCCCAAAAAACTATAGAATTCAGCGGTGGGGTACTAGAAGTACCAAAAGAGCGGGGGGTAATTCATGTAATTGGAATAACTAGCCTTGGCTAATTATTCAGAATAAAAGAAAAGAAAATAACATAATTCAGAATTGGAAAGGAAAATAAATTGACAGATTCACGTAAAATAAAATGCGGTTGACGACATAACTCACCCCTTCATCTACGGGGTTGATTCATACGAATGAATCAGGACTCAGAAACACACATCAGAAAATATATGCGGATGCGGGGGTTAAATGCAGGAACAATTCAGGGGAAACAGGGTAAAATTGGAAGTCGCGTGGTTGACCACATTCCAATGTACAATGTTCACAAAAAGGTAAATAAAATAACATAAATCAGACTTACCCTGTTAAATGCGGTTGCCAAGTTAGAAAATAGCCAAAATGTAGAAAGAAGATGCAGCGATGATACAATAATTACACTTTAATTGCACTTATAAGAATTATAGCACATGTAATGCAAAATGCCTTTTTGCTAGTAAATTCCACACGGCAATTTTGGTTGCGGAAGTACTTCCACCCGTTACAATTTTTAAAACGCGGTACAGGTGGTTGACTATGGTCAATACCTTAATTGGCAATTAATTATTCAGAAACAAAACAAACACTTAACCTTAAAATAATGCAGAAGATTAAATGTGTCGATAAATGCAGATAAATATTGAATGCAGAAGAGAATTAACTAAATTAAGCGGGAAATAGTCAGCGGAAAGTAATCAGGTAATAAATCAGACAACAAATCGTTATTAACAATGTATTAACGAAATGCATTTTCAGGTGGTCGAAATGCAGGTTCGTTACATGATAAATAAAAAAAAAGGGGGGGGGGGGGTATGTTACATTAGAAACTTATTAACCAACATACTGTCTCTCTTCATTGTCTGAATTTTATGGGTTTATATATGTTAATTCACCCTAGATTGAACCAATCGAATTTAATTTAGGCCTTATCGCTAGAAATCTAGCCAATGATCTACATCTATGACATAACGTGAAATAATTTTCTTGCAGAGACTTGCAAAATTCCAGCTGATAAATATCCTGCTGATGACTCACAGATGTTCGCGAAGAGACATAAACTATTTTTCTTATTTGCTAAAACGGATGGTCAGTGCAAGCGTACTTAAGCATGATTCATTTTTTTGCATATTAGTTTTAAGTTGAAAGAATTGAGAATGAAAAATATCATAATGTGGAAATGGTAGCGCTAGTGTCCCGTAACAAATATGGCCGCCACTAAGGACAATTTTCAAATGTGACACAATTGTCACATTTGTCACATTTATATTCCAATGAATATATGCCAATTTCCAAAAATATGACGCAAGTGGCAAACAAAATTGTTAATCAAATCAAATATACAAGTCAGAATTGACTGATTTGTCCTTAGTAGCGGTCATATTGAGTAGTTTGCGAAATAACCGACAGTGTCGTATGCTAATTTTTAAATCTCAATTGAAACCGTTTCTTTACAAACTATCCGTGCTCACGCTTACATTTGAATTTTCAAACTTTCCATTATTTTTGGCTCACATGACCACTTCGTCTTCTACGTTATTGGCTTCGTAATATTGGTCGAGCTTCTCTTCATATATGACCCATTCTTCGTACTCCAGTTGAAACTCTTTCATTGAGTCGATCGTTGAAGCGAATCACAAGGATTGGGACTTGCATGTCCCCGATTTCCTCTTCGCTATCAACACTGCAGTCCACGAGTCTACTGGATACACACCCGCATTTCTCAACTTTGGCCGTGAATTGGAAGTGCCCGCCGCTTTATATCGAGAAGGGAACACAACGACAGCTTCCGCAGATGACACAGGGTCCGAAAGAGACGTGTCGACGGAAGATGTGCGTCATAGAGTGTTCCAGATGGACCGGCTGGCCGAAGTGTTCCAATTGGTGCGAACAAATCTCGACAGGGCCTTCACAAATCAAAGTAAGGCGTATAATCTCCGCAGACGGGACTGGAGACCGCATTTAGGTGACAAAGTGTTCAGAAAAGAGCACCACCTATCTTCAGCTGCCCAAGGATTCGCCGCTAAATTGGCACCGAAGTATTCGGGGCCATATGAAGTGACAAAAGTCCACTCGCCAGTTGTTTTTGATCTGCTGGGAGCAAATGGACACCGCTTACGTCGCATTCATGTCAAGGATCTAAAAGCCGCTTCTTCCCCATGATTTGGAGGTCGTAACCCGCATAATTCCGCATAAATGTGATTGATTTTGGGGATGTTAGTCTGTTTATGTTTGTTGTTGTTTTAATTCACTGCTACAGGATGGGAGATGGAGACTGGAATGGTTCAACGACGATGTTCGCGTGGCCGGTGATTGCGGCAGCTTCGACAGTGCCGGTACCAGGAGTTCACGCGTTCCATGTTCTCTTCGTTGGCCCTATGGACTCCCAACAAAGTGGCTGTCAGAGTGAACTAAACGTTGCTGCAACCCAAGTCAACACATTCTGCATAAATATCGCACTGGACTCGTCAAATACTGCGTTAATATACCGACTATATTGTGTTTTGTTTTAGATAACTGTCGCAGTGAGCCAAGTGGCGATTAAACTCGTGATTCTGTGTTTTCTGTGCCCACCCGGACTGAGCCATAGAGCCAGTGATGTGTGATTCTGTGCCCCAAGACTGAGCTTTTAGGCCAGTGTGAAGTGTTAGATTTAAGTATTGTAAATAACTTTGTTGTGAAACCGCATTTAAACATGTTCATTTCTAAAATTCCGCATGCAACTGCATTTGCTATTAATATTATTTCTGTTTATTCCGTATTTGAAATTATATTAGGCTGTACTGTTTTGAATCAACCACTGTAAATAGTTCTTGAAAATTTACGTTTTGTGGAAATTTATTCAGTATGTATATATTTGTCTATTTTCAGTTCCACAATCCGCATTATCAGTAATTTTCACTTTCTAGTTTCTGACATTAAGTTTTTAAATGCAGTTGTATGTTCCCCGCTTATTAATATTTTGGTACTGTTCTCATTTAATTGCAATGACTGATTTATTAATTTATTTACAATGTTTTCTTGATGAGGATTTTTTTTTTGTTTATTAACATTGCTGAATAGGTCGTTGACCTTACTCTGTTTGATTACTTTACAAACAACTGTTTATTGGTTTTGAGTTAAGATAATTTTTCTTTTTTCTTTTTTTTTTTTGTTTGAATGATTGTTTATTTATTTTACTGATTTATTTACTTTTAATGATTTTTCTTATTTTTACACTGTTATGTTGATGTTAATTTCTAATAGTTTTAAGGTACGTTGTTCCGCTGAGTTGCACTCAGTCTCTGATTTGATCCGCATCCGCATACAGTTGCATTTCCTTCTCGGGTACTGAATTGTAAAAAAAAAAAACTATTATCCGAAGAAAGGGGGGGATGTAACGAACCTGCATTTTGGCCACCGGAAAATGCATTCGTTAATATGAATTTATTACGAATTGCTCCTTCTGATTAATTACCTGATTATTTCCCGCTTTATAACATTTAATCGTCTGCATTATTTTAAGGTTAAGTGTTTGTTTTGATTCTGAATAATTAATTAGTTATTAATTGGTTGACAATAGTCAACCACCCGTGCCGCATTTAAAAATCGATAATCGATTAAGAGTACTTCCGCAACCAGATATCACGATTGGAATTTGGTGATAAAAAGTACTAACATGTGCATTTTTACACAAAAGTGCAGTTTACTGATTTGTTCTGTTGTTTTGTGACTTAACTGCAACTGCATTGTGATGACTATGTGTCCGCATTTATCAGAGTAAGTTACATTTATCTGATTTAATCGTAATTTCTGCATATTGAACATTGGAATGTGGTCAACCACGCCGCTTCCAAGTTCACCCCTAATTTTCTGAATATTACTGCACTTTACCCCGCATCCGCATATATTTTCTGATGTGTGTTTCTGAGTCCTGATTCATTCGTATGAATCAACCCCGTAGATAAAGGGGTGAGTTATGTCGTCAACCGCATTTTATTTTCCGTGAATCTGTCAATTTATTTTCTTTTCCAATTCTGAATTATGTTATTTTCTTTTCTTTTATTCTGAATAATTAGCCAAGGCTAATTATTCCAATTACATGAATTACCCCCCCCCCCCGCTCTTTTGGTACTTCTAGTACCCCACCGCTGAATTCTATAGTTTTTTGGGGTGTTTTTGACGTCATTATCTCTTCCGCGCGTACTCAGAATCCCTTCTCTGATTTCCGCATATAAAATCGGCTGCAAAGTGCCTAAAGATTCATTATTTCTGACCGATAAAATTTCCAAACGGGAAACCCGTGATAGTTGGAAATCTGTCTGTAAAATCTGTCTGCTGTAAATCTGCCTGTCTATTGGCACTGCGCATCTGTGTGAATTGTTTTAAGTTTAAATTTTAAGTTGAAAGAGTTTTATTTTGATTCATTTTGGTTGTTTTGGAACTGGATTACTTGTGATTGAAAATTCTGTGATTCCGCTTTGTGATTCCGCATTGTGTATTTCTGCATTTTTATTCTACACCCGCATACAGTATCTGCATAATTGTTTAATAACGTACCTCCGCATATTTATTATTTTCTTTGTAAGTTGTTTCGAGTTGATTTTATTTTTTTATTTCATAACGAGTGTTTGTTTATTTTCTTTATTTTTGGTTTAAATAAATTTGATTTTCCGTTCAATTTTCTTGCTAATTATTCCTTTTAAAATTACGGTACGTTTAATTAATCACATTGTTATTGACCCCTGGATTATATTTTCTCCACTGACATTTCTACCCGCGGTACGGTTGGTGTTTTGCCTTAAAACACCTGGCGCTCGAGAAAACGGCTCGGGTCCGCGAAAATACGCCACAGTGTACGGCACAAAAACATACCTAATGTAGATCCTTAAACTAAGAATAATTCTAAAAAACAAAGCAACCTTAGCCCTTTTTTAAACTCCTTGATATTTTCGATAAAAGAAATATCTGAATTATTTTACTTTATATCCGAACTTACTTATGAAGTTCAAGATGACTTTAGATGAGAAAAATTAAGCGTCGTCTGGTAATTTGCTGATACTCCTCATCAAGTTGACCTGAATGGTTTTTAGAAAACATACATCGAAGATTCGAATAAATCTGATAAATAACACTAAGATAAAGAACAATATATATTATAATATACACATGTGAAATTGATAAATGATATAAAACTGAAACTGCTACAAAGCTCAAAGTATGTATGAAGAAAAACGATATTTTGCTACTTTATCTCCTTATGACATAAAAAGCTATCAAACTTTTCTCAAATCCCTAGCTTCATATAAAACTGTCGAAGAAAAAATTCCATTTTTTGGTAAATATCAAAATTTCTTGGCGAGCTTCTTCGTTGTATTTCAAAGAAAAGTAAATGTTACGCACTTGTTGTAATTTAGCGATTTTCTTGTTTATTACTATGTAACAAGACCCAGAAAATATTAGCTACAATAAATATGTCAACTGGTTTGGAATATTTTGATATTTCGTTATTTTATAGTCAGCGAAATAAAAATATCAAAACCGTCTCTTATTAACAATTTTTGACCTATTTCATAGAAATATAAACAAGTGAATTTTATAACAAGGCCACAAATTAAAACACAAAATGCCATTTCCAATAATATTCTGTATTTGAAAAGTTTTATTAACTCATCAGACACAATTGGAATAAAACCCAACCAATCAGTTCCTGAAAGTAAAATTGTATAAAAATAGAATTGAACTGTGAGAGAATTAAGTTACTGTTTCTGTTGGACATTCTGTAACAACTAAGTACACGCAGCCACTTTAATATCCCACAAATTCAATTTGAAAACTTAATTTATTTAAATATTACGTTCTTAATGCTATTTTCTTCAGTAGAAGTTTTACTTATTGCCTTTATTATTCCAAGAATTGGTAATGAAGTTTGCTTATTTTATCAAATATTGGTTAAAGTACAGCAGTTGTACCCATCATGACTTCTAGCCAGGAGTCTACCCTATGCAGCAGGGGCCTCTACTAAAACGCTCGGTTTCAAGTACCTGACCATGCTCTGGTAAGTCAGTCCCATATTTTTACCATTGTTCCCATATAAATAGAGAATAAAACGCGTAATTTATTCATAAATTTTGTAACGTTCTTATGTATGGTGGATAAACCCGACAAAGAGACATTACGATAAATTATCACCAAATACGTAGCTTTCGCATATCACATTTAACTGATTTAATTACAATTTCTGAGTATTGAACATTGGAATGTGTTCAACCACGCCGCTTCCAAGTTCATCTCTGAATTTCTGATTATTACTGCACTTTACCCCGCATCCGCATATATTTTCTGATCTGTTTCTGAGTCATGTCGGGGATTCTTATGAATCAAGGCCAAAAATGAAAGGGTAAGAGTATTGACGTCATCTGCATTTTTATTTTATCTTTTATCTGGAACTTTTCTGTTATTTTCGTATTTTGAATTATGGTATCTTTTTTTTTTAATTCTGAATAATTAGCCAAAGCTAATTATTTCATTTACTCGAATTAACCCCCGCTCTTTTCGTACTTCTGGTTCCCCACCGCTAAATTATATAGTCCTTTGGAGTGTTTTTGACGTCATTACCTCTTCCGCGCGAACTCACAATCCCTTCTCTAATTTCCTCATATAAAATTCGCTGCAAAGTGCCAAAATATTAATTATTTTCAATCTGAAGAATTTCCAAACGGGCAATCTGTGCCCATTGGAAATCTGCCTGTCTTCTGTAAATCTGTCTGTCTGCTGGCACTGCGCATATGTGTGATCTTTTTAAGTTTTGAGTTTTAAGTTTCAAGAAGTTTCATTTTGGTTTTTATTTTTGAGTAATCTTTAGTGAACTGTATTACTAATGTATATATATCGGGCGTAGATATAGTGTTTAACTCGTGTAGAAAATAATTTCCTATGTGAGTGTATGACATTTTATTTTCTACATTTGGTAAATAATATACTACTTCTTATCTGCTAAAACAGGTGGTCAGTGCAAGCGTACTTAAGTATGATTCTCTTTTTTGCATATAAGTTTTCAATTCAAAGAATTGAAACCGTTTCTTTACAAAAAAATCCGCTTACATTAGGATTTACAAACTCTTCATTATATTTGGCCCCACAACTATTAAATCATCTGTTACAAATAATTGTACTGAAAATAAAATACAAATTGCAAAGTGTAAAAATGAATCTTCTTCCCTTGATCAAGTTGATCATAGCGAAACTTTAAATAAAATTCGTCAATCTTTTAATAAAACTTTTGTAATTTTAAAACACGATCATGTCTTCGATATTGGTTTTTTGTTCCAAGAGAAATCTACTCTTACTGATTCCTTATTGAATAATGATTCTGTCATTGGTGAATCATGTTCTTATAGTTTAGTTTAGTTCATTAGTTTACAAGCAGATACAAAGATTTCTCTGTTTTTTTTTTGAAGAAATATCTTTCGTATCTGATTCCTCTAGGCCAAAAATCATTTTTATACATCTCGTCTTTCAAGCAATAATCCGCACCAACTCGAAAGCATTTGGAGTTTTCCATTTCTTTTGACTTCTATTTCTGTAATATTAAAGTGCCTACCATTTATTTCCGGTTAATTTGGTAGGAAATATTGAATGTTTTCTTCGGTGACATAGGGCTTTACTCTCGATAGGAAAATCCATATTTTCTTTTCATTGCCAATAAATTTGTTGCCCAGTTCAGTACTAGGAGTAATAGCATCTCCATATTTAATAGTTCTGCTTTGTTTCCTCTAGATGTAGGTTTTTGCGCATTTTGCTTGTTTTTTTTGCTCAGGATTGTCTTTTTTTTGCATTTCCGATTCTAGATGGTCTTTAGTGGTTTTATTATGGGTATATTATTAACCCGAGTTCAGAAAGTGTCTCTATAATTTGCATAACAAATCCCCAATTGGGATCTGGTTGGTTACCATAAACCAAGGTTTTACCAGAAGTCTATTATTTACCTGATAGTCTAGTTAATGTTGTTGAGGAAGATCAAGTAATTACTACTTAATTATTCTTTTTCTTCTCCTATGTTATTGATTGATAGCGGGTTTTATTCGTGGGTTCTAGGAGTGTATTATAAATGACTACGCCAATATTTGAAATGGAGCCATACGCGTTTCGCCTTATTATTTAGGTGAAATAATAAGGCGATACACTCCTAGAATCCACGTATAAAACCCGCTATCAGTAATTACTACTATTTTAAACGCGTGTTATATTTTTATTGAATGAATATACGATAATTGTTAGTTTTTAATCTTTATTAATTGCGAACTTTACATGTGTTTTTAGGTTATGTTATTATTAGTTAGTTACATATTTTTATGAGTAGATTTGATCAATTGTAACAAGGTTTCTTTGATGAACTTGTAAATAAATAGATATATTTCCTTGTTAGTATATATCTATTTATTTACAAGTACATATTTTTTTGTAGGTACTACATATAAGTTTAAATTTGAATCGTAACAGTCTTCCTCCCTAATTTTCTGGTTATGAGTATAATCAGACAACTGGGGCGGATTATCTAAAAAAATAAGAAATAAGGGAGAGCATAGAATAAGAAAACTACGTATAGAAGGAGCCTTTCCTATACTTACCGTGTATTCAAAGAGTTTTAAGATATAGGAGAATTCCAGTTGCTTCCGGTACTTATACGCATGCGTGAATATAAAGCCAATAGTTGACGAGTTCATTTTTAGGAATAAACGAATTTAAATTTAAATTTAGTTGACTGAAAAGTATGTTTGTTAAGAGTTTTTTAGTGTGAATTTTTTAACAATTGCATTATATGAAATTTATTCTTATATTATTCTAATGGAACAGGAAACCCATTATTTGATTTTAAGAAAAGACAAAACTATGTTTTAAATCTCAACAGTTATATTTAGGTAAAGGTAAAACATAGTAATTTAATGTATACATATACAGGGTGTTCCGTTCCAAACCGTCGGTTAGAAAAATCTCGAAAAGGGTAAATAATTGAAATATGAAAATTTGGCTATAGGGGTTATCCAAAGGGGCCGACCGATCTAAAATATTTTCAAGTTGTCGGTACTAACTTCCTTATTTTAAATGGAACACCCCATTTTTTATTACATTTTTGGATTCCTTATCAAATTTTAATACTACTTTATGTAAGGTACCATTTACCCTGTATTCACTTGTTTTTTGCACTAACTTCCTGACACATGCACATTTTGTAATTTACATATATCGTTTTTTTTTTGTTTCTGTTTCTGTTTTGTTTCAAACGAATATGGGTAAATAATTAATGTAGGGTAAAATAGAGGTAGTTTTATTTAAGAGAAATAAAACAATAAATGCATTTTATTTTATCTTTATTATTTTTCTATTTCATGTATATATAAAAAAAAGTTCAGAAAAAAAATGGAAATTAAGTGTCCATATATATGATCCCTGAAATAGAAAAAAAAACATTATTAATAAAAAAACAAAAAATGTGTAAAAAAACTGAAAGGAATTTTCTTACGTTTTTTCTACAATAATAGTTCTTCTTCTTAGTTTATAAAAATTCCACTTGCCACCATTTGTTGGTTTGATTGGGCTTTCGTACAATGAAGGAAAGATTTTCTCCATTCTTTAGTCTCACATTATATTCGGGAACGTTTTCCAGTAGCCGGTTGTACCTTTTTGGCAATATGACATCATTTTCGAGGCCTTCAATTATCATAAGAACTGCTTGACCATATTTTGTCTGAATGACTCTTAGTGAGCGTATTTTATATGTCACATCCTCCTCTAATTCGGAAATTTTGATGAAGGGTCTTGATACAGTATTAAATTCAGTATTCATTTTTCGTCTTCTTTTTCTTCTTCTTTCTGATAAATTCACTTAACAAAAAATATACTTTATCTTAATATATAGGTATATAAAAATAAAATATTGATACTGAGATTAGAAATGCATTTGGGTGCAATGTGCAGCGGCTTTTAAACAAGGAAAAATACGTCATCATCCCCCATCCAACCATATCCCACCACACACGCACACGCACAAACCAATTTACCCAATTTCTTAGTGGGGTGGGGTGGGGGAGTGTTGTTGTTGTTGTTGTTGTTCTGTAATTTCTTCTTCAATGATTCATCACAATTATAAGAAGAGTATTTTTTAATTGTGTGTGTGTGTGTGTGTTTCTCTGGGCTCGAAAAAAAGGGGTGTATATGTATAAATGGATAATACAATAGGATTCATGACTTAGTTAGTTTCTAATTGGCAATATGTCAACTGATGAGAAGACCAACACTCATCATCATCATCATCCAGAAACTGTTACATCTATTAGTGATAATTTTTTGAAAAAACTCCGTAAAACATTTCCATTACTAAGAAAAAAAGATGAAGTGATTGCTATTTTAAAACAAACGAATAAGTGTATTCAAACATTACGGAAAGTGATTGGCTTAAAGAAAAAAGATGATCAAGATAATGTAAGCAACATATTGTTCCTCAATGATAACATTCTAAAACTAACAAACAATTTAAGTTTATTGAAAACATGTAGAAAAAGACTACATTTAATTCAAAAGGAAAAATTAAATATTATTGGTGGCGCAGGTTTGACGACTGCTACCATCACATCAAAGACAAACCGTAATCGTGGTCGGACACAGCAACAGCGGCAAAAGAAATATCAAAATTGTGTAGAATGGGAAAATTTAGAGAATTGTTTTAGGAATAGTATCAGTAGTGGCATAATTACAAATTTAACGGTAAAAGATCCTGTTATGTTTCTAGATACAGCACAGAAATGTTTTCTGTTGCAAGTGAAGAAGAAATTGCATGAAAATCATAATTGCATAAAAGTCAATTGTACATTTACTGGTGAATTTGCGAAAAAGAATGGAGAGATTCTAGAGACAGATTTAAAGTCATTCACCACAAGGAATGAAGTAATTGATGCAACTACAAATTTAAAGGAATGGTATGAAACGTTGGTAAAAGATAAAATTTTGAATAGACTTAGTGAATTTCAAGAACGTGATTCAGGATGGAGTTTGTCGGAAATAATATCATTGAAAGTGATTTTTAACCGATGCAATCCATTAAATGCAGCGGGTACTTCTTCTTCTACATATACGGAAGAACCGAAATTTATAGCCAATAAAAAGGCAGTGATTAATATAAAAAACAATGATCAATATTGTTTTTTGTGGTGTATTGTGGCTGCTTTACACCCCACAAATACAAATCCACAAAGAATGACACAATATCCACACTTTAGTGAAGTGTTAAAATATGATGGTATAAAGTTTCCATTCAATGTGCGTGATTTGAAAAAATTTGAGAAACTTAACAATTTAAGCATTAATATATTTTATGTGAGCAACAAACAAATATATCCATTGACAATAAAAAAAAGCAATTATGAAGATGAAGATGATGGGAATAATAATAAATGTATAAATTTATTAATGTTGGAAAATGTGGAAGGTGGATGTTCTCATTATGTGTTAATTAAAAATTTAAATCGCTTATTATTTAATCAGTTATCATCGAATAAAAATCAAACATATGTTTGTGAACGGTGTTTAAATTATTTTTCTTCAAAGTGTGTTTTAATTAAACATTTAAATTATTGTAAAAATAAAAAAGTGTGTCACATAAAAGTGCCCTCATCGTCGAATCATATTCTACAATTTAAGAATTTCTCCCACAAGATACCAGTTTGTTTTGTATTATATGCCGATTTAGAATGTATATTGGAGCCCATCATTATATATGGTGATGAAAAAGAAAACAAAAAACGTGGTAGTGGTGGTTCCATTGAAAGATATCAAAAACACATACCACACAGTATTGCCTATTACTTAAAATGCAATTATGATGATTCACTCTCTCAATTTAAATTAATTAGAGATAAGAACTGTATAAAGTTATTTATAATGGATTTGCATAAAATTGCAATAACAGTCAACGAAATACTCAATCGTATAGTTCCAATGGCTGAATTGACTTTAGAACAGGAAATAGCACACTATACTGCCACAACATGTCATATTTGTGAAGAACCATTTAATGTCACATTAGACGAAGATGATGATGTACGTGTAAAAGACCATTGTCATGTGACTGGAACATAAAGAGGAGCCGCACACCCTCAATGTAATTTACAATTTCAACAATCCAAAGTAATTCCAAATGTTTTTCACAATTTAAGCGGCTACGATTCTCATTTTATAATTGAAGAACTGGCAACAGTCATCAAAGGACCCATTTCTCTTCTACCCATAAACAAGGAGAAATATATATCGTTCACAAAGAAAATTGAAAATACAAACATCAGTTTGAGATTCATTGATTCCTTCAGATTTATGGCATCCAGTTTGGACAAATTATCCTCGTACTTGCGTGCCGAAGAAAAGACCATAATGAGATCGTTTTATCCGAATGACAATGAATTTAAATTGTTATTGCGAAAAGGTGTTTTTCCCTATGCATACATTGATAGTTGGGAAAAATTAAATGAAACTCATCTGCTGACAAGAGAGTCTTTCTTCAATGAACTGAAAAACGAGATAATATCTGTGGAAGATTATAGACATGCTGAGAATGTATGGCAAACATTTAATGTGCACACACTAGGTGAATACTCGGACATTTACCTTAAAACAGATGTGATTTTATTGAGTGATGTATTTGAAAATTTCCGTAAAACATGTTATAGGACCTATCAATTGGATGCATTGCACTATTTCACATCGCCCGGCCTAAGTTTTGATGCAATGCTAAAAAATACACGCATAAAATTGCATTTAATGCAAGATATTGATATGATTTTGTTTATTGAATTGGGAATACGTGGCGGCTATTCTGCTGTGATAAAATCGTGTGCAAAAGCCAACAATAAATATATGATGGATGACTATGACCCCACCCAATTGGACACTTATCTAATTTATATAGATAAAAATGCATTATATTCAACGACAATGTGTGAGTTTCTACCATACCAAGATTTTGAATGGTTAAAAGAGGATGAATACAATGGCAGCGACGGTAGCGACGGCGGTAGCGATGGTAATTCTTTCGATGTATTATCAATTGAAGACAATGCAGAATATGGTTATATTTTGGAGGTGGACCTTCATTATCCATCTCATCTACACAATTTACACAAAGATTTTCCATTGGCCCCCGAACATTTAACACCACCGGGCAGTAAACACAGTAAATTAATGACAACATTATACGATAAACACAACTATGTTATTCACTATAGAAATTTAAAGAATTATTTAAGAGAGGATTAGTTTTGCGAAAAATCCACCGAATATTGAAATTTAAACAGTGTGCCTGGATGAAAAGTTATGTGGAATTGAATATAAATTTGCGAAAACAATCAAAAAATGATTTCGAAAAAAATTTCTTCAAGTTAATGGTGAATTCAGCATTTGGAAAGACCATTGAAAATGTAAGGAAATATAAAGATGTTAAATTAGTGACGAGTTGGGAGGGAAGATCTGGAGCACGGGCCCTAATATCGAAACCGAATTTTCACAGTTTGGAAATATATGATAATGATATGGTGATTATAGAAATGCAACGAAATGAGGTGGAAATGAACAAACCCATTTATATTGGTTTTACAATTTTAGATTTAAGTAAATTACACATGTATAATTTTCATTATGACTATATATTAAGACAATTTGATGAAAATAGAGTGGATTTATGTTACACGGACACAGACAGTTTTATATATCTATTTAAAAATATTGATTTCTATGAATATATAAAACGTGATTGTAGGGAATATTTCGATGCAAGCGACTATGATGAAGCGAGTATTTTTAATATACCGCGTGTGAATAGGAAGGAACTTGGTATGTTTAAAGATGAAAATGCCGGTCGCATTATGTTGGAATTTATTGGTCTACGATCGAAAATGTATTCATTTAAAATGTGGGGTGGTGACGGTGGTGGAGAAATAAAAAGGTCCAAGGGAGTAGTTGGTAGTACATTGAAAACAATCACATTTGATGATTATAAGAATTGTTTATTGAATCAACGGGAAATGGTAAGACAACAAATTCTATTGCAAAGTAAGAAACATGTAATGTATTCGATAAAACAGCGAAAAATTGTTTTGAATGTTGGTGATGATAAAAGAATGTCACTGCATGATTCATTAGACAGTTTGCCGTGGGGTTTTGTGGAAGAAACAGTAGCAAGAGCAGCAGAAGCAGGATCCGAACCACCCCATCAGTAGGTACCATTATACAAAGACACACTAGACAAATAGTACTTAAACAAAACAAAAAATGTTATCAAAAAGTGAAATAAAACTTGTAAATGATTTACATGACAGTAATTCTGTGGTATATCAGAATCACTTGGTGGAAAGAATAAAAAGTTCAAATGTGAGTGAAATGAATATGATTTTAAAACGTATCGCAATTCCAAGCACACACATTTTAACATATGATATATTACGATTGTGCAATGTTGAAATGTTAAATGTGTTACTCAGATCCCAATTGGAACATGATAAATTTATTGTATTAATTGCGAATAAATTGTTAAATTTAAATGTAATTGATTTTACATATGAAAATTTAAGTGAAATCATCAGTACTGTACCATATAAGGATTTCACAGATGACTACAAATGTTATTTAATAATGCAATTAACAAAACTGGATATTAATAAACCCAATTTTGATGCAACATCCTCATCATATTTGTATTTACATATATTATTTAATTACAAGAATTGTAATTATTATATTAACAAAATTATGTGTACTGGAATTTTTAATGAAAATCCCATCTTTGTTGGGAATATGTTGAAAACTTTGGAAGAGAAAAATTTACACTTCAAATTGGAGATATTAACAAGAGACTCACATATGGATGTAGTAAAATGGCTTTTGAAAAATTTGCGAAAAATGGAGAAAAACGAAGATGTGGGATGGAGGTGTGGACCTGATTCGGGTTTATGGCCATCAGGAAATCCAGAAGATTATGTTGCCACAATGGAGCTAATTAAACCCATAATGGAGTTTAAAAAAAAATGCAAACAAAAACTGGCTCTCTGGTTATTTATTTTTATTAGAATTATTAATAATATATACTATTATATTATGTATTTGGATGTGTGTGGGGGGTGAATAAAAAAAAAACTTGTATATAATTTTTAACTGTGTTTTTATTATATTCTTTTTTTTCCGAATATATATATACATATTAAAAAATAAGTAACGGAAAAAACACTATGTTAGCTGAGGGTGGGGGAAAATGACGGTTAAGGGGTTTACGTCATGAATAAAACTAGTTTTAACAAGAAAAAATCGATTTTTATTTGTCGTTTAAGAGAACAAAACAGCAAATAGAAAAAAGAAACAATGTTAGCTGGGGGGTGGGGGAAAATGACGGTTAAGGGGTTTACGTAATAAAAAAAAATTATAATTTTAAAATTGATTTATATTTTGTATCATCATCTCTTCAAAAAAACATATATACACAAACTGAAAGATTAAAAAACACTAGTTAGATGGGATTTTGGGGGAAATGGCGGGTTTTTTTTATATAATGAAAAAACATATACTTTTAGTAGTAAAAAAATTGACTTTTTATTTCTTTTTAAAATAGATATACAACAACAACAAATAGAAAAAACACTGAGAAAACTCTGAAAAAAAAACAAAAAATCACTAGTTAGATGGGATTTGGGGGAAATGGCGGTTTTTTTTATATAATGAAAAAACATATACTTTTAGTAGTAAAAAAATTGACTTTTTATTTCTTATTAAAATACATATACAACAACAACAACAACAAATAGAAAAAACACTAAGAAAACTCTGAAAAAAAAACAAAAAATCACTAGTTAGATGGGATTTGGGGGAAATGGCGGGTTTTTTTGGGGTATTTTTTTTATATAATGAAAAACATATTAACATTTTTGTTAAAGAAAAAACTGTATTTATTTTTTTATATTCAATAGAACGAAAATGGAAAAAAACATTAACAAGATATATATATAATACAATGAAAAAAATCCATTTCCATTCCATTTCAGTCTTCTTCTCCCTCCTTCGGCGGCTGGTGGTGGACTGCTTTTTTTCCTTCTTCCGGCTGGACTTCTTCTTCCTTTTCTAGTTCCTCTATAAAGTCCGATAGTCTCTGTAACAAAAAACAAGAACAGAAAAAACAATTAATAAAAGTATATAAAAAAATGCAAACAAAAAAAATTATAACATACCTTACAGCAAGCACAATAAACATCATGAAGGGGCTGTTTCTTTCTGTCCACCCATTGGTGGCAAGTTAGACAAAATTCCATGTGGAGATTCCAGGATTTCAACTCCCCCGTTTCCTGGTCGATTTCCCCATAATTATCCTCCATAATGTCCTGACCATATGTTTCATCATCAACAACAACATTGTTGTCGTGTTCATTGCCGCCACCGCCTCCATCGTCATCGTCGTCTTGTTCTTGCCGCCTTCGCTTGATGCCACGGCGATGCTGTTGTTGTTGTTGTTGTTGTTGTTGTGGCTCATCTCCATGGATGACTTGGCTGCCAGCACTGCTTCTGCTTTTTTTTCCTAATAAAAGAAGAGAGTGCAACCATTCAAAATGTATTGTTTTAATAATTCCCTTACACCATCTCGAGAATTCACCAATCTACTTTTTTTGAGTGAGAGACAGAATCAACTGCTACTACAACTACTACAAAAAATAGAAGGTGCATTCTCGACAATAGTATAAGGAAATTATTAAAACAATAAATCGTGAAAGGTTGAACACTCTTTTCCTTTATTACCTGATTGTTTTTGCAACCACCATTCCCGCCACCCACTGCTCTTGTTGCTACTGATGCTGTCCAACGGTTTTTCACAGCCGTCGTCGTCGTCGCCGCTGCCTTGTCCTTAATAAAGAAAATTATAAATATCACACTTTTCCATACTTTTTGTATAAATAGGACACAGTCATGGGTTGTTTTTTTTTCCCCAAACGACTGTGCACTATTTATACAAAAAGTGTGGAAAAGTTGATGATATTTTTAATTTCCTTTATTACCTTCTCCATTATGCAAAACATCTCGTCGTCCACCGTCGCAGCAGCCGTTGTCGTTCTCGTTGTGGTGGTTTCCTAATAAAGAAAATTAAAATTGTTTACAAATTCCCCGTTTTTCTCAATAATCGTGCCCAGAAATCGAACCAATACAAACACAATTTTGGTTCAATCTGGATTCGATTATTGAGAAAAACGAAGGATTGTAACTAATTTTAATTTTCTTTATTACCTATATTTTCTGCTGCTGCTTGTGTTGTCTCATCAGCCACCGCCGTAGCTACCTGCTGCTGCTTCTGCTGTGCCTCATGCACCACCGATGACATTTTCCCGCTGAAACCAAAAAAAAAACCGTTTTAAATTTTATGAAAAAAAATAAAGACAATGAACAAATTACTTACTACTTTATGTATGTGTGTGTGCTTCATAGCGTTGTTTCCCCCATTTTTATAGAACCCTCACCACTACCACCACCACCACCACCACCGCCCCCCTCCTCCACTTCCGTCCATGTACTATTCCACGTTGTGGAGGTCATCAGGATATTCATCATCTTCACCAGGTTCCAGCGGGTCAATTAATTCCCTTACGAAATCCCAATAATCCGACTCCTGATCGGAGGGAACGTCTTGGTAGAATGTTGTTGGTGGTGGTGGTGGCTGTGATGAGGTGGAAGCTCTCTTTGGGTTTGCAGCCCCCAACATTCGGAAGAAATGCGTCACCATTTCCTCCAAATCGAAAATCCCCAAGGGATTTATGGGGGACAATTCCTGCCCCCATATAGTCCTCACACCTATGTTAAGTGTGAAGGGGGGCAGGATGGTTGACCCCGGATACGGGGAGGTCAACCGTAGAACCCTTACCAAGCTGTTATACAGCTCACGCTCCCTCATATCCATATTTACACCCACAATAGCGTGTTGGATGCTGCTAGGGTTTGTTTGGCGGTGGCGATTGTGGTAGTTGGAGGTGAAGGTGGTGCGAGCTGAGGTGGCAAACGGGGCGTTATAGGTGGTGCGAACTGAGGCGGCAAACGGACCATGAATGGTTCCCCGCTGACCAGTACCACCACGGCTGGGGCTTCTAATCGGGGCACAACCACCACCACCACCAATCCGGGAACCGCTAGCACCAGCTACCGCAGTGCCTGTTGTGGAGACCATGCTGGGGGCGGTGGCAGCGGTTGCGGTTGTGTTGGTAGCGGCTGTGCTGGTGTCCCCCTGGTGGTGGTGGTGCTTTTGTAGCTGCAGCCGACGTGCAACCCTGGAGGATGGGTCTGTAGTAGTAGCAGTAGTTGATGTTGTTGTGGAGACCATGCTGGGGGCGTCGGCGGCGGTTGCGGTGGTGGTGTTGGTGGCGGCGTTGGAAATGGTGGCAGCGTTGGAGGTGGTGGTGGCGGTGTTGGAATTGCGCGCCCTGATGCTCTTCTCGAAGATGTTGTTGTTGCTGTTCGTCGATCGTTATTGCTCGAGTTCATAGTTGTTTTTTTTTTTGAAAATATAAGCTTAGTTTTCAAAACTGACTTTTGTCCACAAGATTGTGCACTATTTATACACCTTAATTTTGTGGGGGGAGCTAGGTTTTGGCGGTGGTGGTGACGGTGGTGGTGTAAAAAGGTCACATATTTTTCTTGACATTTTTTTATTGAATTGTTTTTTTGAATATAAACTATCTATAAACAATTGCACATAATTTTGTGCATTGTCTATTTTGTATGTAAATTACACGAACTTTTGACTTTTATAGAAATCAATTTTTTATGCAAATCAATGTCTGAACGGAAAAAATAAAATCATTATGTGCATGCACTTAATTAACAATGTCTTTTTTACTTATCCAACTATTGTGTGTGTTATCGAATCCCAACCACTTAACGAGCAGTTTGTCTCCTTTTCGTCGAACAATTTTCTCGATCAATTGAATGTGCGGGTGTGCAGTTTTCTGGATTTCTTCAGTGTAAAATGCACCCTTGATGTCCCGTTGTTCTTCATCTTGCAGTAAGTATGTTGTTGGATTTGTCAATTGAACCGTTTAAATTGTGAATACCTCATTTGACCAATTGGGTGTCTATCCTTTTGCAAATAATTCCCTATATTTACTAACACGCACCTTATCACCAACTTTGAATTTATTTGATGACATTGGTGTTGAAATCTTTATTCTATTATACACCGTATTTAAGAGATGCTTTTCATTTTTTTTCTTAGAAATTGCATCTATAGGACGCATTTTAATTGTACTATGTATGGATTTTTCATTGTAATTTTTTACAATTTCCGGTAATATGGAGAGCCATTTATAGTTGCCCTGATAACTAAGCTCTTTCCACATATTACTTTTGAGGGTGCGATTAAAACGTTCAATTACGCTAGCTTTCATTGCACTAAAAGTGGAATAGAGATTTATTCCGAATTTTTTCATCAAATCCATAAATTCCTTATTGTAAAACTCTTTACCATTATCGGTTTGTAGATTTTTCGGTATATGCTGCTGTTGTTGTGTTTTACTTAATAGGATATTCCTCATTGCATTGGCAACTTCTTTGCCAGATTTATTTTTTACAGGCACAGCCCAAGCAAACTTACTAAATACATCGATTACAGTTAAAATATACTTATAGCCCTTATTTAATCGTGCATATGGGATCATTTCCACCAAATCAGCTTGATATAAATCATTTAAACCTTTTACAATGACATGTCTTCTTTCAAATTGTTTTCTAGCTGTTTTGTGTAATTCATTGACAACTAATTTTTTTCAAATCCACATCATTCGGTATTTTTTTCTTATATTTCCTCATCATAATGATGATTATGGAACAATAACATCATATACTGGATATCGAACCATAAATACTGCATGTACTTTATTTGTTTTTGAATTGATTTCTTTTATTGATATTCTATCTCCCATATGGAAAATTACAGATTCAATATTCGTTAATAGTTGTCCATTTAAATAAATTTCCATATTATTGAAATTACTGGATTGCTTCACAATTAATAGACGACATTCTTTCAGATGAATTTCATATTCATATTGATTAGAAAGATTTATTTTAAGATAGCCTGTTTTCGCTTGAACGGGTCCTGAGGCGCTAATATTTAACATAAAATAACCATATAAAGTTTTCAATTTCGTTTCCACAAATTGATTAATTTCATCATAGTTTTGGATGTGTGATTTACTTATAATGGCATTCACTTCGTTTGCAATAAGCGTTTGCACTTCCGTCACATTCTGCGGTCTCCAAGGCACCAGATTTTTCACATCTGTTTCTATAAGGTCCTCAACGGCACTCTCATTCGGAATATGATTACTTGCAATATACCATGGCAAGAATTTCTTAATGGTATCCAATGCCATGTCATTCACTTGTTTTTCATCGACTAATTTTCGCTTAAATATTATATTTGAAATGCGTTGATCACATTCCACACCCGTAATTATTTGTTTGGTTTTCAATGAATTTTCAATCAAATCAACAATATCTTGTGTTTTCCATGTTTTGTGTGCTGCCCCTGTTGTTGTTGATGATGATGATGATGTTTGCCACTGTTGAAATACTTTTGCAGAAACAATTGCATCCACATCTGTATCTGTGACAAATTTTATACTTTTTAATTTTACATCAATTAATTTATTCACATCAGCTGTTGAGAGAGTGCTGCTTGCTGTAGTCTGAATAACTTGATGATGTTTACGTATTGTTCGGTCAATTAAATTTTGTATTTCCGTTGAAGTTTGTATTTTACTGGAGATTAAATTATTAAGATATTGTTGAGATGGAATTTGTTGTTGTATATTGAGAAATTTTAAGTCAATTTTATGTTCAATATCCAGTACACTTGGAAGTGCAAGTGTGGCAAATACCTTTTTCACTTCAGTCTCCACCAATTGTTGCAATTGTCGTAATTGTTGTTGTTGTAGTTGTTGTTGGGTTTTGCCTGATGAAGGTGTACTCGCACCCACAATAACTGATGATGATTGTCCACCAATATTGGAGCCGTCATCGTCATCGTCAGCATAATTTTGACGGTAATAGTAATTATCTAAAGGACGACCGAACTTATCAACAGTCATTTTGGTAATAAGAAAAAAAATTCTAATGTTATTGTTTTAAATACATTTTATTCATTCATTCATATATATATGTTTTTTTTTTGCAATAAATTCATCATGACATTATTCAAATTGTTTTCTTCACTTAACCATAAACTTAAAATAATTACATTTTCTACACTGCACTGCAAGTGTTTTGGTTTCCAATAGCGATGAATTGGACATTTCTTTGTAGACATATTTTTCAAATAATCATGATAATAATCTTTAAGTGCATGTAATGAAGGCCAATCTCTTATACCTTCCACATTTACAATAGCAATTTTTTTATCATTATACAATTTATTATTATTACAGAAAATATCTTTTAATAATTTCTCCTTTTGATGTCCCCTAATTATTATAATGTTAATTTTTTTTTCAATAACTTCATTATGTAAAATTTCCGATAATTGGGTCACCTTGTAGTGGTGGTGGTGGGAGAAAGTTTCTTGGTTTTTTTCTGTGTCGTTGTTGCGCTTGATCCAGCCATTGGTGGGGGTAGAAATACCATAAACATTACTTGTTATTGTTGGTTCCTCTTGTTTACTACTATTTAATGAATTCCACATTAGACCATGAACTTGACTTTGTATAAATTTAACGTGTTTTTTAAAATCAGCTGATAAATGATTAAATTTAATATGCGGTTCAAATAAAAACGTTTTTATGTTATCCGACGCTGACACATCAAATAACTGTTTTATAGCCATTTCTTTACATATAAAATCACTATCTTTGTATTGGAATCCTTGAAAGTCCATAATTCACATATTGGATAAATTATTCATGATTACGTTTTTGTTTTGTTTTTTTTTTTTTATGTGTGTCTGTAGTTAATAAAAAGTATATCAACACTTTTCAGTTCAGAGAGATTTCTCTAAATGAAGCGAATAGTTGATGTGAGTGGATTATATTTTATTATACGATCATGTATAATGAGACAATACGCTGTGGTTTTATCATCCACATCTTTATCACATTCAAATTCCAAACGTATGTCCACTGAACCGGCATTTAAAATTTCATTCTGTCGTGAGCAATCAATCACCGCAATCGGACAGATTTCTTTAAATCGCTCGGGTGTGAAGAGTGGCTCATTGTCTTTCTCATAGTATGCTTGATGGAAGTTTCCATACAAGTCATAAAGCACGGCATATTGGTCCTTGGAAAAATTAATATTCAAATTCTCATAGGGATATGATTCAGAGTTTAGATACAATTTTATGTTTGACAAATTTATATGGTCAAATTTACTTGCATTTTTATTAATCATATTTTTTCGATCTGTTTGAAATGCAACAATTACATAACGTGGTTTTTCCAATTGTTTTGTTGACATAACAGTCCAGGAGTGTTGTTGGGTTTTTTGCAATTGTGGATTTTCACACAGTTCCCATGATCTAAACGCTATTTCCAACTCTATTGAATTGTTCATATATTTGATTAGTTGCAATCGTTCAGCGTCGGCAACTTTAATATATGGTATTTTCCATACAATTTTATAAATGGTCAAAACCACTTTTTCCGTTGTGTTTGTATTATAGATTGCATTATCATCCGTGATTGATCTCAATAGAATCAATTCATGTCTCAAATTAATTATGATCTTCTTAAAGTCCTCAGCAAAGCCGATCACTCTATTTAGGGGAATGCAAACATTAAAATTTCCATCCTTATTACTTGGTGTGAAGGCGCATTCATTGTTCGATGTATACCATCCAGCATTTTCCAATAGTTTACTCTCATTCTCATTTATGGAGACATAAGATTTGAGTGTTGATGTAATGCCCGGATTTCTTGTTCTATCCACAACTTTGCCTCCAATTTCATAGCGAATCTCTTCGAAAAGGTGCAGTGCAAAATTATTTACCAATTTGGCCGTTCTAGACACTGCTCCCTTGTCATCCAATAAAGTGCCCTCAATGTAAATGGAACTTTGAGATGGTAGTGTATAGACATCGGTTTGCTGTATTGGTATTCGTATTTCATCGTTATTTTTAAATGATGAATTTATGTATGGTTGATGAGAGTGTTTCTCGTAACTGGTCAATGAATTGTCAAAAAAGACAGTTTCTTCAACATTTAAAATGTCACTCATTTTTTTTTCTGACTGTCTTTGGCTAATAGTTCAATAGTTTTTTTTCACTTTTTTACTTTAAATCCTAAAGACTTTAAAAATTGTATATTTTCTCGTGTTAATCGTTTGACCTCTTGACTTGGAATAACTGTAGATTGTTTAATGATTTGATTATTATATGATGCTCTATTATTATTATTATTCGATTTTTTCTTCCTGTCACCACTAATACCACAAGCTTTGTATTTTATTACCATGTTTTTTTTTTTGTTTAAAATTATTTTGTGTTTATTTTTTTTTTAAATGTAGTTTTATTGATATTTCTTCTCCACGAAAATCGATTAGTTTTCCGTTCTGATCAACTATACGAATAGTGACATTATAAATTTCCGATGTATTAATTGGTAAATATATAACATTTTGAGGGGTCTCATTGATTTTGAATCCTGGCGGTACTGTGGGGAAAAAGTCATAGATAATGTGACTTGGTACACCATTATCATATGATCCCTCACTAATGCTACATAGCACTCGTATAGTGTTCACATTAAATATACTTAAGGGTTTTGTGGAAATGTGTCTTTTGTTGGCGTACAACAGTACATTCTCAAATCCCAATAGTGATGATATCGAATTCGGTTTTCTAAAGTCTATATTGTGACTGCACTTGATTTCCGTTTGTAGTGTATTAACATTTCCATGAATTGATAGAAAACAATTAAATGTGGGATGTTTAATTTTTAATTCTTGTATGGACTTTTGTAAAAATTGCACTATATCGCGGATTTCATATGAACATGTTGGAATTTTAATATCATGTCCACCCACACTGAACACATTATTTGTGTCATCTATGTTTGGTATTGAATTGAATACCTTGAAACTAGTTAATCCCAACACATAGTCATCATAATTTTCCAATTGAATCGGTGGATAATGGTGAATCGTTATTTCCGATTGTTTACTATCAAATAGCAACAAACTCATAATTATTATTATTATTATTACCTATACTGTTACAATTTTTTTTGTACACTAAACACATTCATTACATATTGTAACTTTTATATAGGAATTGAAGACATAAATGACCACAGTTTACTGCATTGTTCTTTTGATAACCTTTATGATTGTATTTTATCACAACAGCCGTCGGCTTTTTTGTTTTTTTGTTTTTTTTTGGTTTGTCCACTTTGGAAATAATGAACCAACTCAAGTGGTGGTTTAAGATTTCCATAACTGTCAAAATAGTAAACCAAAGAGTCTTTTTTAACATAAGCAACCCAATGTTCTCCTGGTCCTTTATCTGAACCCGTATTTATTACACCCGATTCATTTACATTAATCTTATGCGGTAATTTATCGCGCATAAATACACCACGAAAGTGTGGAATATTTTTCGAGTATTTCATAATGTCATAATTGGTTAGGAGACGAGCCGGTAAGTTTTTAATTAGTTTTTTGAATAGGGTCTTATGTATAGGCCTAAACCACGTTTATATGGTCCCATATAGAGACCCTGCCCTTGGGCATTTTTTCCAATAGCGATAGCCTCCATTTTTTCATTATGTCGTTTCGATTCCTCTAGATTTTTCTGTGCTTGTTTCGCCTTTTGAATTGCCGAATAGACACCCGAACCGCCACCAATCAATGATCCCAATGCACCTAATCCAGCCAAAAGAAGTGGTAAAAATCCACCAGATTTCCTAGCAGTAGTAGTAGGTATTGGAATTACACGGGGAATAGTTGATTTTTTAACTCTTCCAAATATATTGCGAAGATTTCCTCTCTTGCCTCTCTTTCGTGCCATTCTCATGGCCGTTGAAAAGGATATTGCTTTTCCCATTTTCATTCTTGATCCACGACCTGTTTTTCTTCTACTTCCACCTATTTTTATCCTCCTCCTCCTTCTCCTCCTACTCGTACGGCTATGATGTCCCATGCCTGTTAATAATTTTCCCTTCATGGCACCAGTAACGGCTAAGGCAGCGGCTTTTTCACCAAATCCCGCGTCTCCCGCTTTTAACCGTTCAAATGCTTTCTGTGCCAACACTTGATCAGCCTTGTGTCGTTCAGATAAGTCGTTACATTGAGAATATGCTATATCATGTACTCTACACGCTGCATCCAATGCATTCACACCCTTATCACCTCTCGCTAGGCGTTTTTGCAATTTAGTACCAGGGCCACAGAATTGATAGCCCGGAATATGTAATTCAATTGGTAATTTATTTATCAATTTATTTAAGATACCGCTTCCTTTCCGCTCTGCAACTTTTCGTCGACTAATTGCATTCGTATAAATTACCCTCATTTTATTATATTTATATGAAATAATATAAACGATGTAAATTGAATAGCACCCTTTAGTCTTCTAAATGGTTGCATACTAATGAAATGTGTTGATTAACTCCTCAATTTATATATAACGACCCACCCCCCGCGTGCGTACACACTTACACACACACATAAAAGAGTGAAAACCATAAAATTTTTTAAAACAAAGTGTGTTTTTTATTTTTCGAAATAAAAATGCGTTTAATTGAACAAAAACAAAAGTTAAACATAAAGAATTATAATTGGCTTCAACAAACGAATAATGCGTGTGGATTAACGGCATCAGGTACTGGCGGCGGCGGTTGTATGGGATCAAGACATGGACAATTACTTCCAAATACAATTCGTTGCATTATTGTGGGACCTTCAAATTGCGGTAAAACGAGTGTTATGCTAAATTTATTGGAGGATAAAAATGGTTTGCGATTTGAAAATGTGTACATTTATTCCAAATCTTTATATCAACCCATGTACAAGTACTTGAGGGCACTGTTAGAACCAATCAAGGGAATTGGTTACCATGAATTTAGAGATACAGATGAAATACTGTCACCAAATGATGCCAAATCCAATTCTATAATGATATTTGATGATGTGGCGTGTGGACCGCAGAGTGTGATAAGAGAGTACTTTAGTATGGGTAGACATAATCAAATCGATTCCTTTTATCTCTCGCAAAGTTATAGCAGAATTTCCAAACAATTAATACGTGACAATGTTAATCTTCTCGTTCTTTTCAAGCAAGACGAGACTAATTTACGACATGTTTACAATGATCACGTGAACACAGACTTTGAATATGATAAATTCATTAAATTGTGTAGATTTTGTTGGAACAATGACAAATATGGTTTTTTAGTTATATCAAAAGATGATGATATAGCAAAGGGACGCTACAGAAAGGGATTCGATCACTTTCTATTAACATGAAACAAAAAAAAAACTAAAAACCCCATATATGTATATATATATTATTTCATCAGTTTTACAAATACCGTTCTCGGGGAGAAAACACACACACACATCACATGATGGATTCAAAGGTGGTAAAAGAACTAATTAAGGCTAGAAAAATTGTAAAAGCCAAATTGGATGCCTTAAAATCGGAACAGTTCTCCACACAAGAAAACCTTGCACAAAGTTATTTGCCCTTGATGAATATATTACCCAAAGCATTACTAAAAAACGAACAGAAAAAAAATAAAGTGAAAAAAGAGGAGGAGCCGGATGAGGATGAGGAAAAACCATTACCAGATGAACAAGATATTCATCATGATGTAAAAAAGACTAGAAAACGTCAAAGTACTAATTTCGGTACTCAAACAGATGAACAAGAACGCAGTATAATTCAACAACTTTTTCCTAATACATCACATGCTGAACAGAGTTTTGTATACCATCCGCCACAGCAGCAACCGCTACCGTCGGTAGAAGAAAGTTATTTTTTCGATGATTCAATACAGGATTTGAATGCAACACAACATAGAATTCCCGATGAGACATTGATGGAATATTTGGATCAGTTCCCCGATATCCTTCAACAATACATTGTGGGCAGAATGCGAAGTACCAACAATGATTTTGATACACATTATTTCACTCATGATGTGTCCACGGATGTTATGCATTTTGGTAATGGCCGTTTAAATTTCAATGATGATGCAATAACAGTAACTAATCCCGATAGATATGAAATGAAGTTTCCCCTCACTGTTGGAATGATTGAATTACTAATGAAAACCATACCTGATGATAATAAGATCACATCGGACGATAAGAGAAATTTCAAAGAGCTTGTAGTGTTTACTAGTGCTCACAAAAAACATTTCATAAACGATGAACAGATTGTGGGCAATCGTGGTGATAAGTATCGCTATACCATAAAACCGCTTGTTGTGGACGTTCTGAAGAAGGAGCAAGAGCAACAGGATAGGGAAACATTAACAAAGTTACGTTTACCTACTACTACTACTGCTTCCTCTTCAAAACATGGATCGGGTTATGGTAAATCAGCAGCGACAGCAGCAGCAACAACAATAAATAATAATAATAATAAATCTGATAACAATTTATTCATGACTTATAATAAGAAGCCCATTGAATATGTTTATTGGGATTCTCCAAATGAACTTGTACAACGATTACGTTTATTAATGGCATCCCAGGCGGCTGGTAATAATTCTCATGTAAATGAAATAAATTCCATTATTGAGGAATTGCGAGAGAACAATAGTATAGAATAGTTATTTTTTTTTCTATTAATCTCTCAATATGCATGCGCAGCACGTGTTTGTGTATTATCTGTATATAAGTTGGAATTTTTTCACAATATCTTCAGTCCACAAGAAAAACAAAAAATGGAAACAAGCAGCATTGCAATATTTCTATTTCTAACACTTGTGCAACGAAATGTATTATACGATTCACAGTTGGAAAACACAAATGATGCATTCATTTGTTTCTTAAATTTAACAACAACAATTCAAAATCACACAAATTGTGACAATTGGCCTCAAAATTGGAAGAGAATGGAATTAATTACAATAAATAATGGAAAATTGGATGTAATGAAGACGGATTTAACGGAATCACAACTCGCACTCCATGAATTACGCTATAAGGTGAAAATATTTACACATGAAAATAAGTACCTTCACACACCACACTGGAATGGATTTTTCTTACACAATTCCAAGAACTGCTCCATCAGCAAAAAAGGTTATGTAAGTAATAATAATAATAATAATACGTCAAACCATAATAAGAACGATGAACATGATGATGATGATGTAATATTAAAAGAAATGGAAACTCAACATGGTAAAATTAGAATGTTTATTGAAAAAGTGTTTTCTTCACAAAAAAATGTACATTCCCTTGTATTGTTATATTTAAATTTATTATTACAAATTACTGCAATATTTTTAATATATATATTTTCTACTACATGATATGAGTGGTATGGCGAAATAGCCATACTGGCATACAGTATGAATATCTAGGATAAGAAAAAAAAAAAAGTTGTGGTGGCAATGCCAACCATGTAACTGTCAGCTGATACGTTGTTGGGAGACGATGTGAAATATTGCCATATTCATTTCTGTCCATTTAGGAGTACTTATATTGTACAATAATATTTATATATAACTATAATATAAAAAAATATTAATACAATCTTTTTTGTTTTTTTTTCTCTCTCTACTAACGGTCACACAGAAACAAAAAAAAAACGATATATGTAAATTACAAAATGTGCATGTGTCAGGAAGTTAGTGCAAAAAACAAGTGAATACAGGTCACTTAATCTTTTAAAAATTTGCATACAATATAAGCGCCAATTTTGTTTTTTTGTTAACCGGATGCACTTCCTCACTTTTTTCCCACTCACACAGGTGTGTGAGAGAAAGAGAGAGCGCCCGGTACCGCCACCGCTCGGTGATAGTGGTAGTTCAACCCCCAATCCAATACTCCACCCACCCCACCATACACAGTACTCTCTTCCACCTCATTAGCAGTACCCACCAACACAAAAATGCTAATTAACACCTATCAACACACTTCTATGCTCTGTCCACTCCCCCTAACCCATCCCAACTACTCCCACATTTCAACCCCACCGCCGCCGGGAAACAACACCTTGCGCCATCTATCGGACGTTTGATGTACTAGTGTGCCAGAACCCTCAAATCCCCACTACTTTTTCGAAATATAATTTTTAAGACGGATTCCGTAGACCAGGGTTCGATCCCCGCTGGGGCCTAAAACTTGATTTGGCTTTTTTTTGTACAAAATGGTATTTTCTTGATATCATATCCTCAAAATCTTCCTGAAATCATAAATGCGAAGCATATTAGTTCATCAAAGGCTCATACCGAACTTAAATTAATGATAATCAATAAAAAAATCGTTATTATTAAATAAATCTCTAAATATCTCAAAATCTATTAACTTTAGGTATAGGGTATGCTTATACCATTCCATTCAGAATTAAATTCTCTATCCAATAAGCCAAAAATATACAGGGTATTCCATTTGAAATAAGAAAGTTATTCTACTTCAAAGTTGCTGCAAATGTAACTGGTCATAAGAACACCCTGTATGGTAAGAAATCCAAAACCAATTAGACAGTCTTGTAGCTTACCATTCTGACTATCTCCACTCCAAATTTCAGCTTAAAATCTCAATCCTGACTCATGTTTTAAATTTTTTGGTAAAACACTACAAAAGCCAAAATTTGACATAAAATAATTAATATCTCGAAAAGTATCAATTTTGGGTATATGGTACCTTTCATAAAGTGGTATTAAAATTTGATAAGGAATCCAAAAATGTAATAAAAAATGGGGTGTTCCATTTAAAAGAAGGAAGTTAGTACCGACTTCCGGTATTACCGGAAGTCTCACAAATTTGAATATATTTTAGATCGATCAGCCCTTTTGGATAACCCCTATAGCTAAATTTTCAGATTTCAAATGTTTGCCCTTTTCGAGATTTTTCTAACCGACGGTTTGGAATGGAACACATTGTATAAATGATGTAAAGTTATTAAGAAATATATAAACTATATAATAAAAGCAATACAACGATAATTATCACTGTATCATATCACATATTAAACATCACAATAAGGTAAATTATTACGTTTGCACATACATGTAATGGTACAAACCCGGGTAATAAACAAATAAAATTAAACACGGAAAGTACCGACCAAGTTCTGGGTGAAGTAGGCCCTCTGAAACAGAATTGAAAAAAACCACGTTAATTTATAATGACTGTAAAGACAATATAAATTAACTAAATAAAGAAAACGATTCATTCACAGAAACATTTCACTGTTTAAATTAACGTGCAATTATTTGCGCTGGTTTTATCTACCAACATTACAGCATGTACTCGGTCAAGTTTCCTTTATTACCATAATGAGTACACTATCATTCATATATTAATAATAAAATCCCACCAACGTCTTGGAGGGTGTTAGGCGTCCCCAACATTATACATTTGTCTTCACATCGTGGAAGCTTAAATGTTTATGTAAGATTTTGCCTAGATAGCCTATACCTTGGAAGGTTCTACCGTAATGGCATGAATGATTGCAATGTCAATACATTCAACCACATATGTACGAAGGGATTTCACCACAACATACATTGGCTCAGTTTTAGAAAACAATTATTATTCGATTAAATCTAAACCGAACAATGAAATGCATCTTGTACTTATGAAAATGATATTATTCATTCAACGCGAACCAACAATAAACAATCAATATAAATTAGAGAGACCTGTACTCACCAGTAAATAATTAAATCCAATTTGGTATGATTTTAATAATTCGTTTCTCACAAAGCATTACACTATTAAGGACTAGCAAAGACTAAGGCGTCAAGTACAATCACCCTAGACCTTCAACACGCATTTCGGGCCTCTCCTCCAATCAGACATGCGAATTGGGACTGTTTCAAATTATTCGGGGAAACCCCGGATGAGAGAGTACGAATAATCACTTTTGTGAATATTGGTCGTACTATTACAAACAATATTTAAATTATCACATCATAATTTTAATAAAATGGTTAGGTATAATAGTATCACAAATATAAGGTACGATAAGTAAAATTCATTGGCTTTTAAAGTGTATTAGTTTTGTAAGTTTGTGACAAATAGTTTCATCGGACATTAAAATTTGTTTAAAAATGATTTGAAATTCAAGATGGCTAAAAGCTTTGGCTTGGCGTTCATGTCGAAATAAATAACCATGTTCAATAATACATAGTTCTATAACAGAACCACTGAATTCTTCCATCTTTTTCGAACCATCGTTAGAAAAAGAAGAACTATATTAACCGAGTAGAATGCGAATATATATCTGAATTAGCTAAAGTTAAAATTTAGCGCACGCGCTTAAATAAGAGATGCAACTGGATTGTAGAAAGAGCTAAAATATACTTCTCTCTCTTTTCAGATCTTCTTTCACTGTTAACTCAATAGGCTCCTTCTATCCGTAGTCTTATTATTCTATGAGGGAGAGTTAGACCGAGTGAACCCATAAGTAAGGCAGGTACTCTAAAATGGTATTACGTATCTCTTCGGTTCACTTTCCTTATGCTAAGTCGTACTCCTTCGGCATTCGTGTACTACCATTTCATAATGGGGTGAAAACGTTGCCTCCCAAGTGATAATTGTAGGGATTTAGTAAATTCAATGTTGTAATCCTCTTTGAAACCCAGATTTAAATTTAAATTTCAGTATATTTGCCAAAGTACGTACTATTGAGTATATGCATTATAATTAAGTAAATGACGTCATTGATGAAGTAAAATCATTACGTACATGATTTCAAGAAATTTAATTAAATTAACATTTAATTACCTATATCAGGTTATATTGTATTCTGTACAAATATGAGGGATGATAACCAATATTTTGAGTACCTACGACTTCGTGTTCGAGTTATTAAATGTTATTGTGAACCTGTTCCGAGAAAAGTAATCGCGAAACGAAATAATACTGTAAAAATATTAGGAGTAAAAACTAAAGATTGTCCATGTAAAAAACGAAATTATGAAAATCGGTGTTATTGTTGCGGATTAATTGGACATTACGCGAAGGAATGCTTCGGAAGCAAAGTCGTGTTTGGTGGAGAATGCAGTTCCACTAGAAAAATAGAAGAAGATGATTAATAATCCGTTTATTCTATCACTTTCCGTCGTTACAAAGTTCTAAAACTAAAACTAAAATAAAATTAACATAAAAATAATTAATAATAAATTTTAATAACAAAACACAACAAATTCTCTTAAACATTCTAAATAAACTAAAACAATTAAAATAATAAATTAGAAGAAAATATGTACAAGCCAGTCCATGGGAACAACATTTACTTAAAAACTTCTTCTTAGTATCTTTGCACACATACATGTGATTTCACGTCATAAAACAAATCAATACACATTAGTCCATTATGGTAAAATTCCACTTATGGTATATCTGAAACAAAAATTAAAATGGTTTAGTTCCCAGGAACAGAGAGGAAAATTAAGTTAAATGGTAATCCGTTAATTAATATAAATTTATATAAATTAATATAAGAACAAGAATTAAATAAAAAATTAAAAGAAGAAAATGAAGTATTGAAACAAAGAAATAAACAATTAATTAAAGAGATGAAAATTCAAAATGAAAAGTTAAAAAAATGAACAAAGCCAATTTAATTTTAAATATTCAATACAAACAAAAAGAGGACGAGAATGTAAGATTGAATGAAAAGTTAAAACAGAATGAGACAAATCAGCAAATGATGGTAGGCGATTTGAGACGTCATGATGCTAGAGTGAATAAGCGGTTAAGAGAAAAAGAGATGGAAATGGAAAGTATGCGAGAAGATTTTGATAAAAAAATAAAGGAAATTAAAGAAAGATCAGAACGAGAAATGAAAGATTTGGTGAAGGAAAAGAATTGATTACACAAGAAATTGAAATTAGAGAAAGAAAAAGTTGGAAATAAAACCCGAAATAGAGAATTAGTTCGTTTACCGGAAAAAAATTACTGGCGAAATACTTAATAAAAAAAAAAAATTTGGTTGTTCATAAATTTGTTAAATATATATATATATAACTTAACTTCCTCGACTCGGAATTATTATTTTTAAAAAGTAAATTTATTATAAAATGCAATTATAATTCTTTATTAGACAATTACTAATAAGATAGTTACAAGTCGAAAGACAATTCTGAACTGAAACTGTATAATAGGAAAATGAATAATTAACATCATAATTATAAAAATGCTACATATGCGTTTAGTGGAGATGCTTCTCGCTAAACGACACATTATCTGCTTACACCTGTAAAACATGCAAAAACAGTTGTACGTGATAAGTAAAGAGGTCATTAGAATTATACTGAGAAAGTCTGTAAACCGATAGGTAACTCCTCCCTTGTTAGAAAGAAGCTTGCTCTGGAAGCTTCTTATTTTGATGGTTTTCGGAATTTTTGGGTTCGTTGTTTTCTGTTGAATTTTTGGCACGCCACTTTTTTACTTTAAGGCCTTTCCACTTTATAATTAAAGTTATCACTGCACTTAAAACTATTATGTATAAGATTCCGGTCCAGATGCTGGGGATGTGAAAATTTATCGGGATTCTTCTATTGGTTTTGGTTGCAATAGATGAATCTGTTTGAGTCCTACGTGGTTAAGGTTGATTTCGAATTCTTGGGTTTGCGTTGCATGAAATTGTGGATTTGCGAAGCTAACGATGAGTGGTTTTCCATATGTCTGTTCCAGATACACTAGTTCTTGAGAATTAAAAAATAGTTGACAGGCGTCTCTCTTTATGAGGTATATTCCAGTTAATTTATTGATTTCCGATTCTTTATCGCATTTGATTTCGATGTTTTCTTCTGTAGGTAGTACGGCTAGGTACTGGTTTATTTGTGGTAAGATTTCGATGTGACTATTAATTACGTTTAGTTTCATAAATTTACATTTTGTGGAGTTGTTTTCGAGTATCACTTGTTTTTCGCATGGAATTTCTTGGTACGTTTGTAAGTAATTTGGACATTGGTAAACTTTACTTTTAATGCAAATATCTTTTAAAGGTATAAATTTGTTATTATTAGTTTTTAATACGTAATTGGTGCTAGGGATTACTGACACAAATTCTGTTTGGGTTTTTGTTGGAATGGGGATTCTGGATGTATTCGGTTTCATAATTTATGGGAATTGAAAGTAGGTAATGAATCTTGAAGTGTTCAATATGACATCGTACTTTAATAATTTCTTGATATTCGAATATGTTGGTAGTATCTAATGAAATTGGTAATTGTTCTCTATAGTGCGTGGATATTTTATGTAGTTCTTGTGTAAGGTCGTTCGTTCTTATGATGCTAGGGTGGAGCGTTTTTAATTTGCAAAATGTTAAGGAATTTTCAATATCTCTGACGACAGCTAAGATTGTATTTAAACATATAATTAATTGGTTGTGAATGTCTTTCATCAATAAGACATCCATTGATTGGGATTGTTCTTTGAGTGCGTATTTGATTTGTATTATTCTAGATTTTAATAGTAATTCGTTATGGCGTATGTTTTGTACGGTGTTGTTAAAGTTTTTGATCATTTCGTTATTTATTGAATATTGATTTGCTAATTGACTTTGTAAATTAAATTGGTTGGATTTCAAATGATTTAGAATTTTATAAATTTTTTCACCGTCTTCATAATCTAAATTGCCAGTAACGGCTTTAATCATGCTTCCCAGGCCATTAATTAATGCGCGTTTGTATCTGGTATTATTGTTTGTAATTATTATATTATTGAGTTTAGTATCAATACTGTTAAAGAGATAAATGATTATTCTATTGTAGTTTTCAAGTTCGAACGCGATATTATTGATGTTATCAGTTGAGACGGTTTGTAGTTCTGTGTACCTATTTTTTAGATTACTGAATTCGTCTAGTAATGGCTTTATGTCGTAAAAATGAACAAATGTATGCTCACTGCGTTGTAGTTTCGCTGTTCCTAAGTTAATGTTGATTATTCCTAGGTTGTGTGTAATGTTCCGGATTTCTGTTTTGGTTCCTGGGATTGCCCTGAAATGTTTTTAAATTCGTAAGTCTGTTTTCTAGGTCGTTTTATGTTAGAAAGATGAATTTTGTCAATGGTATTGTAATGAGTTTTGTTAATTTTAGCTGTTTTCGTTATTGGGTTTTTTGTTTTAATGGTTTCTTTTTTATATCTGTCTTTAGTTTTCGCTTGTTTCTGTTTGTTTTTTACGTATACTACAGGTGGGATTTGGTCTAACGCTAAATCTTCTCTTTTCTCATTCGCTTTTGCTATATATTTTTCTTTTCGTGAGTTTAGTCCTGTGTTGATCTTTTCGTATAAGATTTTTACTTTGTCTTTGTGTGTCGCAATATAATTTGTTATTAAGTTTTTGTTTAAGTCAATGTTTAATGGGTCTTCGGATTCTATGTGACCGCTTATAATTTCAAATGGTTTAATTTTGGTACTCGAATGATTAGTACTGTGATATACATATACTGACGTAGCAATTAATAGATATATAATAAAAAATTCCATTGAACTCTTAAACTTACTTACTTTCAGCAATCAGCAAAACTAATAGTAGCAATGAACTTAAATATATTCAGCAATTTTTATGCAATTAATCAATTCCCACTTAAACATCCACCTCTTCCGATACAAGTTGTAATGTTAAGTAATTGGTAGTTTTAAGTTAGATTTTAAGTTGACTAATGTACCAAAGGGTCACAAAATAAAACTTATCCTATTGTTTAAATAAGTGTGTTTCATTAAAATTAATAAATAACATTGAGACATTTCATGGCGATCCTGCCAGTCCAGGCAATAATAAAATAACTAAAATCATAGAGTGAAAGGTTTCCCTATGATAGTGCATAGTAATCTTGAGAAGTGGTGAAAAAAAAAACAAAAATGGGCAAAACCCAATCCAAGGAAGAGGTCATCATCGCGCAGGCTGGTAACAGTGGAGGCACCTCAGCAGGTACAAATCAATCAACGACGTTTTCAACAAAAGACATAGTAGACATCGTTAGGAATGGCTTGATTATTTTAACGATAATCGCAGTTTTGTTCATATACTGTACCCGTAAGTGCAAGAAGAGTCTCAAGAAGCAAGTGTCCGCAGAAATAGCGCGTAGCCAACAGTTAGTTTAGAACTCAGTTAGTTTTAACTTCATATAAGAACACTAACCGGTCGTCAATATTAACATTCGAAAGTGAAACGTGTAATTCAGAAACTTATGTGAGAATCAGCTAGTTTCCCGATCAGAATGTCATGTCTACTACTAAACAACTTGAGGATCTTTTGGAACTAACCCAGCACCTAGAACGAAATATTGGAAAAGACAACGCAGCTAGGAGAGAAGACATCAAAGTCACCCAGTCGTACACCGAAAAGTTAAGTAATTTAAAAACTGAATTAGTTAGGCTTAAGAAACAATTTAATGATAAAGATCATACCGCCAATGAAGTAACAGAGGCGGCGACTATTGTAGAATCTATTGAAGAATGCTTCGTTGTAATTTATAATAAGATTAAAAGTAGAAGTCAAGAATACGTCAAATTGGAACCTCAAAAAGACGAAAATTCACATGGTCAAGGAAAGTTAGATTCAGATAAAAAGTGTATTGTAATAAGTGGTTCTCAATTTACGAATTCTGCAACTTCAGCAAATATGTCTGAAATTTTTGATTTGAAAACCGCAGCAAGTCTGCTTCCTGTCATGGATGGCAGTGATTATGTTACAAAGCAGTTAATTGAAGCAATTGAATTATATGATAGCTTGTTAAATGCGAACGGTAAAAAGCTTCTTATTACTTATATTTTAAAGATCAGAATATCACAAAGCGCCAAAATTAGGCTAGAACAGACATACAATAGCAATAACGATTTAATTAAAGATCTGAAAAAATTCTGCTTACAAAAAAAATCAATTTCCGCGTTGTCAAATCAGCTTAGTAACTCCAAACAAGGAGGAAAATCCATCGAAGAGTTCGGTAAATCAATTGAAAATCTATTTTTGGATCTCACAATTTCACAATCTGAATTTGAAGATAATAATGCTACGGTGAAAGAGACTTTAAGAAAAATTAACGAAAAAATAGCTGTTAATGCATTTGCAAGTGGGCTTCAAAACTTTGAGTTACGTACTATAATCAAGGCTCGGAACTATTCAGACCTTGGTGAGGCTATACGGGGCGCAAAAGATGAGGAAATACCAAAAAAGGAAACCCATAATGTGTTTCACATACGCGGTAGAGGCAACTTTAATAAATATAATAGAGGTAATGGCAACGGGAACCGTTTTGGCAACAATTACAGAAATAATAATAATTATCAACATAACAATTCCTATAGGGCACGTGGTAATCAATACGGTAGAGGCAATTTCAATAATCGGCCTAGAGGAAATTCAGGAAACTTTAGATATAACAATAGAAATTCTAATTTAGGAAATAGAGGAACTTTCAATCGCAGAGTTTACGCTGCTAGCACGGGGGAGTGTTCAAATAATGCTAGCGAAGTGTTTTTTCGAGACTTTAACTCTGGTAGGAATTAACAATGAACAAATAATATTCAAGACAGATGGGTTAAATTTTATTAGATTAAGATATAAAAACCGGGATTTAATTTTTTTAGTGGATAGTGGTGCTACTTGTAGTCTTTTTTTTAATAATTAGATGGTAGTGAAATAATAGACAGTTCTAAAGTAATAAAAATAAACGGAATTTCTGGGTCAATGTTTTCACGGGGCTCAGCAGAAATCTCCCTGTACATAAATAATAGTAATAGTAATAGTAGTAGTACTATAAAACATGAGTTTTTACTAGTAAATGAATTTGATAGCACCATTCATGGAATAATAGGATCAGATTTCCTACATAAGTATTTTGCAATTATAAACTATGAATTATATAATTTGTCCTTAACTATTAATAAAAATAGAGTCATAGTACCATTAGAATCTAGAATTAAGATAACAACTCACGTCCCAGCAAGATGTGAAATAGTAAGGTACTGCAAAGTACATACAGACGAAGATTGCGTCGTGCTTCCTAGTGAAATAGGAGAAGGCGTATTTGTCGCAGGCAGTGTAGTTAGGCCAGTAAATAATTTAATACCAGTAAAAATTTTAAATGTACGGGAAGTAGATTTAGAATTAAAAAACTTTAAACCGACAATAAATAAATTAGCGAATTACGAAGTGTGTAATTTTGGTCTAACCGATGCACTTTCAGTCGATAGAGTAGACAAATTGTTAGGCGCTATAGAACTGAAGCATCTAGATAAACAGCAAAAATATGCAATACAAAAAATTTGTGCAAAATATTCAGACATTTTCCATTTGGAAAATGACCCTCTGACGGTAACAAATGTATATAAGCAAAGTATAAAATTAAAAGACAATGCTAATCCTACGTATGTAAAACCGTATCGAGTACCACATGCTCAAAAGGAGGAAATACATAAACAAATAAAACAAATGATAAAAGATGATATAATTGAGGAAACGCGTTCGGAGTGGTCTGCACCATTACTTATCGTTAATAAAAAAGGAGATCAAAACGGTGATAAAAAGTGGCGAATAGTTGTCGATTATAGATTACTTAATAAACAAATTGAAGATGACAAATATCCGCTTCCTTCTATTACGGAAATTTTAGATTCCCTTTCAGGTGCAATTTACTTCTCTCATTTAGATCTTTCACAGGGTTATTATCAGGTAGAACTGGATAAAGATAGTAGACCCTGCACGGCATTTACTACGGATCGAGGTCAATTTCAAATGAAAAGACTACCTATGGGCCTTAAAATAAGCCCTAGCGCATTTTCAAGAGCCATGTCAGTAGCAATGTCGGGGCTAAATTATGAATCACTTTTTATTTACCTAGATGATTTAGTTGTTTTTGGTAGAACTCTAGAAAATCACAATCGAAATTTAATTAAAGTATTCCAAAGAATGAGAGAAGTTAAATTAAAATTAAATCCGAAAAAATGTGAGTTCTTAAAGAAAGAGTTATTGTACTTGGGACATGTAATCAGTGCAGAAGGTATCACTCCGGACCCCCAAAAAATTGAAACTATTAATAAATATCCAGTACCCAAAGACGCGAATGAGGTAAAAAGGTTCGTGGCATTCGCTAATTATTATAGGAGATCTATTAAAAATTTTGCTGATATTGTTTCCCCATTGAATGAGTTGACGCGAAAAAATGTAATGTATCTTCTCATGGAGTAGCCAATGCCAAGACGCCTTTGAGATGTTAAAATATGCGCTAACACACCATCCAGTGCTTGACTACCCAGATTTTTCTTCAGAAAATACTTTCATTTTGAAAACCGACGCGTCTGGTGTGGCTTTGGGTGCTGTAATCACAAATAATAATGATAGGCCAATTGCCTATGCTAGTAGGACGCTTAATAAAAGCGAAAGAAATTATTGTACTATCGAGAAGGAACTACTGGCAATTGTGTGGGCTGTAAAGCATTTTAGGCCTTACCTTTATGGGAGAAAGTTTATAATATTTACAGACCATAGGCCATTAGTTTACCTTTTCGGTATGACCAATCCCTCTAGCAGGCTAACAAAATTTAGATTAGTGCTTGAAGAATACGACTTTGTCATCAATTACATTAAAGGTAAACAAAACGTAACTGCCGATGCTCTATCGAGAATCGAAATTTCATCAGACGATTTAAGGAATATGTCTAACAAAGCTAACGAAACCCTGTGTGTTCTGACGAGAGCACAAGCAAAAAAAGATCTAAACAACGAGAAACAAAAGGTCGTCGAAGTTAAATCGTCATCACGGATTGATCATCCGGGAATTGTCGAAATTCTCAAACGTCCTATAAATTCTGTTGAACTACAAATAATTCCTAAGTCTGAATTAATAAGCATATGTAAAAAATACGTGGAAAGTCATAAAAGAGGAACTCTTGTATATGTAAAAAATTTAAATACGATTTACTTAGTTCATGACGCTCGATCATCGTTAACTCTAGAAGAATCGATGAGAGACTTGAACGAAATTTGTAGCTACAATCAAATAAAGGAGATAATAATTGAGAAAAATGAAAGGTGCGCACCGTTTATTAATGAAATTATTAGAAATCCGGAAACAAGAAAAATATTACATGTAAAAATATCAATAATAAAATCAAGAAAGAGTATTCTAGATTTAGAAAAACGGCAACTTATTTTAAATGATTTTCATACTTTACCGACCGGAGGACATGCCGGGATAAATAGAATGTATAACAATATGAGGAAATATTATTCTTGGGGCGGAATGAAATCAGATATAGAAAAATATGTAAAGTGTTGCGATTCATGTCAAAGGTACAAGTACTCTAAAGAAACTATTGAGCCATTAACCATAACAACTACTGCTTCAACAACGTTTGAAAAAGTTGCATTAGATTTAGTTGGTCCTTTAGATATCGACTTAGATGGAAATCGGTACATTTTAACTTTGCAAGACGACTTAAGCAAATTCGTCGAATGCTATGTGTTGCAAAATAAAGAATCAGTCACAGTCGCCAAAGCGTTTGTTAATAATTTCATACTAAGGTTTGGTATTCCTAATACAATAATTACAGATCAAGGAAAAGAGTTTATGTCTGAAACTTTCACGAAAATTTGTAAATTATTGAATGTCGAAAAATTAAATTCTACAGCGTACCATCATGAAACGCTGGGATCATTAGAAAACTCTCATAAAAGTTTGGGAGCCTATTTGCGAATGCACACAGCTAATCATCCAAACGATTGGAGCTCGTGGTTAATGTTTTGGTGTTTTTCGTATAATACTACAGTGCATTCGGAAACTAAGTACTCTCCGTACGAATTAGTCTTTGGAAAATCGGCAATTTTACCTTCAAATTTGGAAAGTCAAGTTGATCCAATTTACAATTTCGACAATTATCCGATCGAACTTAAATACCGTTTGCAACAAGCTGCTATTGATTCAAGAAAAAATTTAATTGCTTCAAAGAACAAGCGAAAAATTTGGTACGATATAAAAAACAAATGTCAAACCGTAAATTATAAGGTTGGTGATAAAGTGATGTTGAGAAACATTAGTGGAAATAAATACGACGAACTATATAATGGACCTTATGAAGTGATAGAAAATAAGGAAACAAATGTAGTATTAAGAATAGGCAATAAGAGTACAGAAGTACATAAAAATAGGGTAAAGCCATATTTTAATTGAAAAAAAAAATGTTCTATACATTTTTTTCTTTCTTTCGCGGGGGAGGTGTGATATACATATACTGACGTAGCAATTAATAGATATATAATAACCAATTCCATTGAACTCTTAAACTTACTTACTTTCAGCAATCAGCAAAACTAATAGTAGCAATGAACTTAAATATATTCAGCAATTTTTATGCAATTAATCAATTCCCTCTTAAACATCCACCTCTTCCGATACAAGTTGTAATGTTAAGTAATTGGTAGTTTTAAGTTAGATTTTAAGTTGACTAATGTACAAAAGGGTCACAAAATAAAACTTATCCTATTGTTTAAATAAGTGTGTTTCATTAAAATTAATAAATAACATTGAGACATTTCAGTACTGTTATATGCTATAATGGCATATTTGACCTTAATGTCTATTGAGTCGTTTTTGTACTCTGTCTGGTTGTTTAATAGTCGCAGGTGTTCTATTAATGTCGAGTGGAATCGTTCTACTATCCCATTAGAATCTGGGTGTTGTGAACTTATAAAGTGTAGATTGATTTTATGCAACATTAAGAGATCTTTAATTACCGAGTTGTTAAATTCACCTCCGTTGTCTGAAACTATCTGTTTAGGGGTACCATGATGGCTAAAGTAACCAATCAGCTTATTGGCTACTTCGATTGCTTGTGCCGAATCTAGTTTGTATGCTTGTGCATATTTTGAAAATGCATCGATTATTGTTAAAAATTTTGATTTTTCTAGCGATATACTATCGATGTGCAATATTTCGAATGGTTTACTGGGTGTGGGGGTAATGTTATGTTGTAATTTAGGTGGATTTCGATCGTATTTTGTTCTTAGACAGACAACGCAATTATTAATATATGTTTGTATTGAGCGTCTTTGGTTTGGCCAGTAAAATTTTTTCTTTAATTGTGTCTCTGTTTCATCGATGCCCCTATGATTGGTTTTTCCTTCATGCTAGAGCTGTATGATTTCGATAATTTCTTCGTCGTTTTCGACGTCTGTTTGCATGGTTGTGCACTTTAACATTTTTATTTGTGAATGTTTAAAATGTTTTTGTAGAACTGTACTTAATTTGGGGTATAAACTATCGTTGTGAAAATATAAGTAGTATGTAACATTAGGAACGACGTATTCTTTAACAAATGTTATGAATTCCTTTTCAGTTTTCTTTAGATATTTGGACTTCCAATCTTTGTTTGTTAGTGAATAGTATTTTTGTAGATACCGGTGCTGGTGAGTGATTTACTTCGGTTATTACGATTTGGTTAGTACCGACGTTAAGAGATTTATCGGAGATTGGGATACCTATTATTGGGCTTTCTGCGTTTGAATGTACTGTATTACTGTCTTCTTCATCGGAAAGTTCGTTAATTTCTAAATCTGGTTCTACGATTATAGATTCGGTTTCTTCGCGAGAGTGCCCTGGTACCGCGATTTGTTCATTGAATCGTTTCATATAATCGAATATAGGCGGTTTGTCCTCTATAACGTTCAGTTCTATTCGAGATAATGCATCGGCGTTTTTGTTTATACAACCTTTCTTGTATACAATTTCATAGTTGTATTCCTCTAGCTTGAACCGCCACCTAACTAATTTAGAATTTGGCTCTTTTAATGAAAATAGCCACACTAGAGGTCTATGATCTGTTACTATTTGAAATTTGCCCCGTACAAGTAGGGTCTGAAATACTTGATGGCCCATACTATTGCTAGTAACTCTTTTTCTATAGTGGAGTAATTGGTCTCGCTTGTATTTAATGTTCTGCTAGCATAGGCGACCGGTAGATCAGATCCAACTTTTCCTTGAGATAAGACGGCGCCGATTGCGTAATTGCTCGCGTTTGTCGTAAGTATGAAAGGTTTCTCGAAGTCGGGGTACTGTAATACAGGTTCATTGGTGAGCAAATTTTTGCAAAAATTAAAGCTATTTTTATATTCTTCGTTATTATAATCGATTTTCGCCCCTTTTTTTAAACAACGAGTTAAGGGTTTCGTGATTTTAGCGAAATCCTTTATGAATTTGCGATAATATCCTAATAACCTTAAAAAGCTTTTTATTTGCTTGCTAGTCTTAGGTATTGGAAAGTTCATTATTGCTTTGATTTTGTCTGGGTTTGGTTTAACCCCATCTGGTGTGACAATATGCCCTAGGTAAGCTACCTCCTTTTTTAGAAATTCTGATTTATCTAACTGTATTTTCAGGTTGGCTTGTCTAAGCCGTTCAAATACCTCTCTTAGCCTATCGACATGTTCTTGTAGGCTGGTACTAAAAATGATTATGTCGTCCATGTAGACGAGACATTTCTCATTTTGGATACCCCTAAGGATGTTGTCCATGACTCGCTGAAATGTAGCAGGAGCATTTTTCAACCCGAAAGGCATTCTTAAAAATTCAAAATGTCCTCCTTCTGTATCTTTTTCATCTAATTCTATTTGATGGAATCCCGATACGAGGTCAAGGGTTGAAAAATACTGACATCTACCTAGTTTGTCTAGGAGGTCCGCAAAATTAGGAAGGGGGTATTTGTCGCCGATTGTTTTGTCATTTAACTTACGGTAGTCTATAACCATTCTCCATTTAACTTTACTGGAGGCGTCCGCCTTTTTTGGTACCACCCAAACTGGTGAGGACCATGGTGAATATGAGGGCCTAATTATGTTTTTGGCTAACATGTCGTTTACTTGTTTTTCGACTTCCGTTTTATGAACCTGAGGGTACCTGTACGACTTTGTGTATATTGGTAATTCGTCGTGTGTTTTTATTGAATGTTTAATTTTGTTGGTAAACGATAGTTTTTTCTTCGTTATAAAAAATATCCGAATACTGCTTTATTAATTTGAGGATTTGAGACTTTTCCTCATTATTCATGTGTTCCAGTCTAAGTTTCGTAGTATCTAACTGACAATCATTAGATGCGTTTAAAAAATTTAAGTTAGAATTTTTGTCACTCCCTTGTTTAGTGTGATAATCTTGTAAATTTTCGACCGTGACTGGCTCGATTTGGTTTAATTGAAATTTGTTTTCTGTTGGGTTTAGTACAGTGCAAAGGGCTTTACTGTTTTCAACATTCGTGATACATTGTGCTATTTCTAAACCGTTTACTTTAGAATAAGGTATTATTACCTCCCCGTTTTGAATGTTATTTACATCAATTTTTATAACCATTTCGGTACGTGGTGGGATATGAGTTGCGTTAATGTTGTTCAGGGTGTTCGAATTTAATTGTGGGATTTTATAATACTGTAATTGTATTTCTTTATAAGGTGTTCTAAGTTTATGATTATCTAAATCTATGCGGCATTTAAGCAATTTCAAATTATCGAGCCCTAGTAAAATATCAAATTCACTATGGAAATCGAAAATGTGGAATGATAGTAATTTCTGAGAGTTCGAAGGAATGATTGATTTTAGGTTCAATTTGGTTTTGTAATATTGAATTGAAGAACCATGGGGTGTAGTTATTTTAAAAGGATCTTTAATAGTGAATTTAGAAAAATATGTTTTTGCAACATTTGTGTTTACATAAGATTTCGAGCTGGCTGAATCGATTAATATTTTTAATTTTAATGTATCCCATACAATACAGGGCAACTCATTTTGTTCATTACTTAAAAGCATTAGGCTGTGGTGGGGTATTCCGTGTCCGAGGCGTCGTCCTCTAAAAATCTTGATTAGGTTCGTTTTCATCGAAATGTGGTTCCGCATTTAGATTATGGAATTCTTCTGATGAGAAATTGGCCCGATTCCTATTATTTTGGGGAGCGTTTTGATTTGTTCTAAAAGTATTTCTGGTTGAAATACTCATAGGTGTGGGATTATATGTAGGCCGATTTTGATTCGGTCTGAAAACGTTTGTATTATTGCTTTGCCAATTTGGCTTCCTATTAGGATTGTTGAAGTTTTGATTTACTCCGCTTGGTCCTGCAGTATTAAAGTTTCGTTGAGGGTTTGTTTTAAATGGTAAGGTGTTTTGATATTGCTGGAATTGGGGTTTTCTATTAAAATCGCGATTTGGTTGTATTTTATTGACTGGTTTTGTGTTTATTGGCACGTTTGAACTACATTCTAATTGAAAGTCATTTGTCAACATGTTTAATGCTTCGTTTAAAGTTTTTGGGTTCTTAGTGCGCATTAAAGACCCGACGGGTTCCTTTAAACCACGTAAAAGAACACGCAAGGCGTAACCTCGAAGGTATTCACCGAGAAATGTAACTTCACTTTTGTTTTCGGGTGTGCAATGAGTATTAATGTAGCTTATCTGTAAGTGTTTAATCTGCAGATAATGCTCTGCAAATCAAACCATCATCTTAAATTTATTTATATTGTTTATAATTAGTATAGTTCATCTACCGTGCTCAATATAAAAGCACATTCAGCATATTGTATTATTGTACAATGGGTCGACGTAATAACGTAACTTTAACCTTGCAGAAATGCACTTTTATATAGGTCATTTAATTTAGCATTAGTCTTATGTATATTAGTTTTGTATATAAAGAAACGGATATTTTTAATAAACCATTACTAGCTTTAATTTGTTAGTAGTCATTTCGGGTTGCTATTACCAAGCCTATTCCATCAGATAGTGAGGCTGCTATCTGGTAGTAACCCCATCAATAAATCTAATACCATAGATTTATACATGGTCCTTCGAGCCTTTTAAAACGAATCAGCGACATAGGTTGTGTTAATCAAGTTACAAAGATAATACAATACTAGTCCACAGTAAATTGCACCAAGGGTTATCCAGGACGGGAGAATCCTAAGAAGAACAATTTACAAATTATCATAAACCAGTCTCATCCGTGGTGAAGAACTGGTTTACAATTAACAATTCAATGAACATTAGTCATCAACAAGACACATCTTCATCGTGGAAACTCATCCAAATACGCATTGGAGAAGAACAAAAACCATACCGCAACATACCATCCCTGTTAATCAACGCTGATCCACGCCTCAGTCGCTGTCACAAGCATCAGCGAAAACATTTGAAAAAGGAGAGCCAAGCCGCACCAATCAAGAAAAATGAAGAAGTTAAACGAGCTAGCTCGCTCTCAAGAAGAGCTAGGAAAACGTTTACTAAAAATAACAGCGAGCATGAAAGACGAGGCCATAAAACGAACAAAAACGTTTATACATTAGAAAAGAGGTATCAAAACAACAGAATGATAACCTTCAAGTTAATAGACAAGATAATCGACCTTCCGTCAGCCAGAGCAAATATAGCCGAAGACATCAAGAAACTCCATGATATAACACAAGAATGCCTACAAGCATTATCAAACAGCGGTACTGACACACAATCCTGGGGACCACTCGTAATGCGTTTGGTAATGAGAAAATGGAATGTTGACACCAACAATCTGTACGAACAATCACTGAAGACTCACGCAGAAGTAGATGACTTCGAGGAATTCATGGGGTTTCTAGAGACAAGATTTCGTACTTTAGAATCATCATCGGTACAGCAGAAGAACAAGCTGTACAACAACCACAACAACAGCAATCAGCAACATTACCAGCAGACATCTATCAACAAGAACAGCTGCAAAATCTGTCTTAAAAACCATGATGTATTCTGTTGTCCAAGCTTTACAGCAATGTCTCCAAATGACCGATTTAAAACAATAAAAGACAAAAAACTCTGCGTCAACTGTTTTAAACATCCTCAAGATCAAAAATGCAGAAGCAAAAATACGTGCCGCATCTGCAGTCGCTTTCATAACACGTTACTGCACCAGGAGAAAAAATCATCGCCGACAACAACAGCATTAAATACAGCGCAAAACGACGAATCAGTAGTGCTAGCAACCACGTTAGTACACGTAAAAAATAGCGATGGCGTCCAACATGTACTACGAGCATTAATCGACCCTGGGTCTCAAGCGTCATTCACAACTGAGCAAGCTGCCCAAGTGATGTCGGCTCCACGGCAACGCATACACGCCGAAGTAAGCGGAGTAGGCGACGCACCACCGCGTATCGCAAAGTCGAAGACGACATTCCAAATCACGCCACGGTTTCCAAGCAACTTCTCGCTAGAAGTAGAAGCACTTATTCTAAGGAAACTGACACAGACCCTTCCCCAAAAACAGTTTCACCTCAACTTAGAAGATTGGGAAAATCACGTACTAGCTGATCCACCATGCTACGTTCCAGGTGCAATTGACATATTACTAGGAGCACGTGAATACGGAATGATTATCCTAGACGGTTTACGAAAGAAAGACGACGCTCTAATTGGACAAAGAACAGAAGGATGGATATTATCAGGAAAAGCGCAATCCCAGATCAGCACAAATCATATAGTCAGCATGGTAACCAACATTGAGGAAGATAATTAACTACAGAAATTTTGGGAGTTAGAGGAAGTAGAAGATAAAAAGCAGCAAAACATAGAAGATCAATCATGCAAAGAGTTTTATGCAACCACTACAACTAGAGAGAAAGATGGAAAGTACGTAGTAAAAGTTCCATTCAAAGACAATGTAAACAAGTTGGGAGAATCCAAGAAGCGGGCAATATCAAGATTGCTGCAGCTGGAAAAGAAGCTACATCGTAATACCAGTCTTCGCACAGATTATAATATCTTCATGAAGGAGTATCTTGACTTGGGTCACATGAAAAAAGTCAAGGGTAATGACGAAGAGGGGTACTTCATCCCGCATCAAGCAGTAATCAAGGAGACAAGCTCTACAACAAAATTAAGAGTTGTGTTTGATGCATCATGCAAGACATCTACGAATATCAGTCTCAACGAATTGATGCACACCGGGCCGAGACTTCAAAACGAATTAACTGATATTCTAGTAAGATGGAGAATGCACAAAATCGTGTTTACGGCCGATGTAGAAAAAATGTATCGACAAATCATGTTACACGAGGAAGATCAAAAATTTCATAAAATTCTATGGCGTTTCAACCCTATGGAACCAATAGAAGAGTATCAATTAACAACGGTCACATATGGTACTACAGCAGCCCCTTATCTAGCAGTAAAAACACTGCAACAACTGGCACAAGATGAAGCTACAAACTATCCGGAAGCATCCGCAGTCACAATGAGTGACTTTTATGTGGATGATTTATTGTCAGGGGCCAACTCAGAAAATGAAGCAGTCCACCTACAGGGACAACAAATCAAGTTAATGGAGTCAGGAGGATTGACGCTGCGAAAATGGGCTAGCAACAGCACAGCACTGATGCAGCATTTACCAGAAGACATGAAAGATGGGAAAGAGTTCACACTTGGTGAAGACGAGAAAAAGAAAACATTGGGAGTATACTGGAAGCCAGAGAAAGATACATTTACTTTTAAAGTAAATGGGACTCCAACAAACAAACTCACCAAGAGATACATTCTCTCCGAAATCGCAAAGATTTTTGATCCACTGGGACTTCTAGCACCAGTCATCATTCAAGCCAAATTATTAATACAAGAATTATGGCTTCTACAATTACAATGGGATGACATCGTACCACAAAAAATCGAACAACGTTGGCATCAATTCTACAACAAGTTGCAAATTCTGGAAACAATCGAAGTTCCAAGATGGGTCCAGAATGACACGGAAGAAAACAGCATCGAAATCCATGGATTTTGCGATGCATCTGAAAAAGCGTACGGTGCAGTCATCTATGTACGATCAACGAATAGAACGACAAATACTTCTCAAGTAGTGCTTCTTACAGCAAAATCAAAAGTAGCATCAGTAAAAACAAAACCAACTCTCCCTCGACTTGAGTTTTGCGCGGCACTATTATTGTCGAAGCTATACAAAAGGGTCAAAACCGCCTTTGGATCCTTTGAATGGCCTACATATGCATGGTCCGACTCCATGATCGCCTTAGCATGGATCAAAGGTGACCCAGCCAGATGGAAAACATTCGTTCAAAATAGAGTTGTGGAGGTCACAAGCAGCATAGCTCCTGAAAATTGGTACCACGTCACCAGCACCGACAATCCAGCCGATGCTATATCCAGAGGTGAGGATCCCTCTGCCATAGTGGCAGACACATTATGGTGGAATGGTCCACACTGGTTAAAAAATAAGAAAACATGGCCAGCACCAAAGGAGCCAACAGACACCACCATCGAAACTCGTAAAATCTGCGCGAACGTTGCTACAACACAGGCAACAGCGATCGAAGAATACTGCAGTCGATTTTCAAAACTATCAAAACTCCTTCGCGTATCATGCTATGTCAACAGATTTCTAACAAACTGTAGATCCAAACAGAAAATAAATGGACCGTTAAAACCAGAAGAAATCGAATCAGCCTTGTGGAAAATAACCAGGGCAGTACAAGAAACTGCATACAAAGAGGAAAGAAAGGCAATAGCAACAAACAAGCAAATTAACAATCAAAGCAAGTTGAGTACATTGAGTCCATTCATTGACCACGACAACATAATCCGGGTTGGTGGTAGACTTCAAAACGCCTTAATACCATACAACACTAAGCACCCTGTGGTACTACCACAAAAATCGCATCTCACCAAGCTAATTATTGAAGACGCTCACCAACAAACGCTGCATGGAGGTAATCAAGCCACGTTAGCTTATATTCGCCGGAAGTTTTGGATAATCAACGCAAAAAAAACCATACGAGCCCAAATACATAATTGCCTTAGATGTGCAAGATACAAAGCCGCTCCAATACATCAACAAATGGGCAACTTACCACCAGCACGGATCAACCCGACCCACCCATTCACTCATACGGGGGTCAAGGTCGGGGATATAGTTCTCATCAAAGAAGAATATTATCTAAGCAAATGGCCATTGGCAAGAATTGTCCAAGTGCACCCTGCAGCAGATAATACTGCCAGGGTAGCCACCTTGGAGAAAGCCGGAGGTACGAAGATTAAAAGAGCAATAAACAACATTGTTCCACTACCAATTCAAGAAGAGAAAATGACGATGGCAAGCGCAACAGTATCAATCAGAAAAATAGGCTGGTATCTCCTACTATGTCTATTGATGATAACAACCACGACAGAAGCAGAGAAATATAACATAAAACACTTATCGTCCGGACTTTATCTTGAAGAACTGGGAAATGCAAGAATAGACCGGGGTACATTCAGGATAGAAGTCAAATACAACCAAAGGCAAATTCAAGACAACATGAAAGAGGCGATCAACCTAACAAATAACATGACACAATTATGTGCCAAAATAAAAGTACTGGTGGATGGAACGCACTGCACCAATCTGTTGGAAGGCATCAACCATCTAAAAACGCAAGTTCTATGGACAATCGGCAGCCTAAAGTATACATTACCCCGCCCTAAGAGAGGACTTCGGGGAAAATTCTTAACATCCGTATTTGGAGTGAATGATGAAGCATACAACGACATCGACAAACTAGACAAAAACCAGAAGGAACTAATTCAAGCATCAAATCATCAAACGAAAATCATGATATCAGCTCTTTCGACATTCAATGACACAGAAAAAAGAATAAACGACCAACTTCGTCACTTCCAAAACAAAATTAATGAAGGATTGGAAGAAATAAATAAAATGTCTGGATGGTGGAGCAGAATCGATGAACAAGTCATCAGTCTGCACGTCCTGGCATCTTTCGAGGTCGCCAAGAATTTCATGAATGAAATATTGGAATATCATCGCAACATCATAAGCATTCGAACATCCAAGGAAAATCTCTATCGGCTGATAACTCCGGCTCACATACAAACTATCATCGATCAAGCAAAACAGAAGCTACCATCAAACATTGAGATATTAAATTTCCCGATAAGTCGCACCAGTTTAAAAACCGATCCAGAATTCATTCACATATATGGCTACTTTCTCATAACCGAACGAAAAGAATTTACACTGGTCAAAGCAGTCCCAGTTCCAGCACTTATAAAAGACGACCTTTACGCAGTACTGGATACATCTAACGACATAATAGCAGTCAATTACAACGAACAAGAATTCTTCCAGATCCCAGCAGACAACTGGCAGACAGCAACACAGATCGACAACAACAATTACATATGCTCCCCAACATCAGTACGGAATATGGAAACAACACCAAATTGTATCATCGAAGAGATGTTCAATAAAACAGGCACAGCATGCACCCACAAAACGATGAAAATCGCAACAACCATATGGAAAAGAGTACACATGGAAAACAGTTGGATGTTTATTGCACACTCTCCCACAGACATTGCCATCACATGCAATGGTAATAGAGAAGAAGCAAGATTGAATGGCACAGGATTGATACAAATCGATCAAACATGTATCATCAAAACAAAGTACAACATTCTAACACCTAAACGGCATGACTCAATCCAAGCTGCTGAAAGCTTTCTCAAGGAGTGGAAGCCCTCCATCAACACCACCCTCCCGAAACACAAGGTTACAAAGGTCCAAATAAGCGAACCAGTCCTTGGATCATCTGACCACCTCTTCAGCCTAGTGAAGGAAGAAGAAAATATCGACAACGGGCTAACAGACACCATGTGGGAAGAAATTCAACACCATACGACATACTGGACACTTGGAACAAACAGTATTCTGATCCTAGTCCTCGGATCAATAGGGGTTATATACTATCTCCGAAGACGACAATCCCGTTCTAATTCAACCAAGTCCCGACAACCTACCAGCACTTCAGAAATGATAGAGCTCACCCCGCTCCACACAATTCCTGGGAGTCGGTAGAATGTTTAATCTGCAGATAATGCTCTGCAAATCAAACCATCATCTTAAATTTATTTATATTGTTTATAATTAGTATAGTTCATCTACCGTGCTCAATATAAAAGCACATTCAGCATATTGTATTATTGTACAATGGGTCGACGTAATAACGTAACTTTAACCTTGCAGAAATGCACTTTTATATAGGTCATTTAATTTAGCATTAGTCTTATGTATATTAGTTTTGTATATAAAGAAACGGATATTTTTAATAAACCATTACTAGCTTTAATTTGTTAGTAGTCATTTCGGGTTGCTATTACCAAGCCTATTCCATCAGATAGTGAGGCTGCTATCTGGTAGTAACCCCATCAATAAATCTAATACCATAGATTTAAACAGTAAGTTTAAAAGAGCTTGTACACGATTGAAAAACTCAAATGCAGTTTCATTTCTCTGTTTTAACTCAGTCATTTCTATTTGGAGACTATAACAGTCCCTTTTATCAGCATAAGTATTTAAGAGAGCGGATTTTAAATCGTCCCAATTTCTTAGCGTACAAGAAGAGATATTAACAGCTGCCTCTCCTTTTATCTTTGCGAGGATGCTAGACATCAAATATTCATTTTGAAAATCATTTACATCCGCCGCATTATAGAATTTAGTTACCAATTTTTCGCATATTTCTATAAATCTTTGCAACAACGCTGTCTCACCCGTAAAGTCCGGTATCATATCGAGATACTCCTTTTTTAGTGTGGGTGTAGATGCGTGTGGAGGTGTAGCTCCATTATCATTTTCGTTAGGCATTATAGAAGATAAATTTAATGTTTCTTTTAACTGATTACTTAAAATTTCAATCGATATGTTATCGATATTGTTATTAATAGGGGATCTTGAACGCGTAGAGTTTGGAGAATTATTTAGGATAGAATTTGAGTCAGAATCGCTTTCAGAGTTTTCAGAAATATTCTCTAATATATTATCGCGTTCAAAACCTTTAAAAGACATCAACACTTACAGTAAGAGTGCAATCCAAATTATGATCCAATGGTGTTCGTCCATGTGGTCAATTTTCTTCACGTTTTATGAAGTTCTGGTATGATTCTTGGAGTGTTGATTGATGTGCTATTCTTGCACTATATCTTCGCTTTTAGGTTACTCAATTCGCCTAAAAAGAGTTCGGTCTGCCAATTAATCGTTGAAACGAAACGCGATTATTTTCGTTAACCCGTTTAGCAGATCCTACCGACTGCGCCACTTAACTTCCTCGACTCGGAATTATTATTTTTAAAAAGTAAATTTATTATAAAATGCAATTATAATTCTTTATTAGACAATTACTAATAAGATAGTTACAAGTCGAAAGACAATTCTGAACTGAAACTGTATAATAGGAAAATGAATAATTAACATCATAATTATAAAAATGCTACATATGCGTTTAGTGAAGATGCTTCTCGCTAAACGACACATTATCTGCTTACACCTGTAAAACATGCAAAAACAGTTGTACGTGATAAGTAAAGAGGTTATTAGAATTATACTGAGAAAGTCTGTAAACCGATAGGTAACTTATATACATATTTACTATACAAATATATATACATATTTACTTACCGTTAATATAATTAACCGTAGAGTTTTTATGGTGTTCCGTAAAATTTGAGTTTTCCAGATTAAACTCTTGATACCGTAGTAATGGATTGGTCCTGATGATGATAATTATGATTGGTTTGGATTGGGTATTGCTTTGAAAGTATGTAAATATGTTAGTATTTTGGTCTGTGAAAAAGAAATTCAGAAAGAAAATTACTACGCAATTTTCTTATGAGGAAAGGGGGGTGTATAACGAAGTGATTATTTATGGAGTGGGAATGGTATTGGCCTAGAAGATCTGCAAGAAAGAAACATTATTAGTTTTGTTAATACATTTAGGATACAATTTAAGAACTTACACATAACACATATCTAACATTGAAAAGAATAATCGGTTACATAATACAAGTATTTTACGGGGGAAATAATCTGAAACATAAATTAATTAGTATTTTAAACGAAATTTTAATATATCTTACCGTTTTAAATAACTTTCAAACCGTTGAAAAGACATTGACATTGAATGATTGACATAATAGTAATTTCACTTTTAAACGTTGATACGACTGATTTCACTGTATAATGGTGGGAGAAGTAGTGGGGGAAACAGTATAAAAGGCATTGCACAGGCCAAATTCAATCAGTTCGTTCTAGCTCTCGATAAGAGAAATATCGAGGTAAATATCCTAAGAAGCATTGCAGCTCTGTACGGCCCTCATAGTAGCATATCTACAGAGTTACAAAGACCCCTTCTCTTCGGAGATATTGTCTTTGTGGCACCTGGAGCCCCAGCTATTTGCCGTGTTGGGATACTCTAGTTTTGATACGCGTTAGCTTCGTGAATGGTAGAAGACATATCGAGTTAGGTTCATAGCGAATGAATGTGCTTTTCCTTATTTTCCGTAATTGATTAATCCGTGTCTTTGAATCCTTTAAATCCTTATTCCTTTCACCACACTTATTCCAACATTTCCACTTTTAAAATTTAGTTAAACTTCATTTTGACATATTGATGAAATTTAATAGAAAACATCAATAAATTATTATATTTGTAGTTAGAATTTTGCGTGTTATTTTGCGTTACAATTTCTTTCAGTCCAATAAGTTAAGTTGAACCCTGGAATACACCCGTTTGCCCCGCTATAAGCCTAAGCTACTTTGAGTGCTGTGTTTTGGTTTTCGAAGCTGTTTTGTTCATCGAGGGTTTTGATAGTCGTTGCAGAGACGTCGAAATTATAGAAATTTTAAATATTTCCTGATTTGTAGATAAATCAGGTGGCGCCCGAGTCTGTTTTAAAATGAATTGAAAACTGAATAACATTTAGTATTAAAATAATCATCTAAAATCAGTAAAACAATTCAGTATAACGAAAAACCATTACAATTTTCACTCGCTGGTATACATCACATTTCCTCAACTGGTTATAGTGTCATTTAATCATATATTCCTCATCCAATTCAATTAGTCTGTACGTGGCTAAGTTTCTTTCTAATTGTTCCAATTTGTACTTGAATTTCCGTAGTTTTTCGACTTCCTTTGTTCTCCGACAATAAAACTCTTGTTGAAATGGGGTTGTTCACTCTGGTTCGAAATGTCTCTTAGATGTCTCAACAAATCTAATTTTTTTTTTAATGTTCCTTCCAATCAGTTTCTCTGCAGGTGTTTACCGTCTGCTGAAGGTGTCGCCCTGTATCGAAATAATATTTCGTGCAATTTGATTTCCAGTGTCCCCCTTCGTTTTGTAAACATCTCAATTTGTTTTTTGTTACCTGTAACGTATCGCTCTGCTTTTCCATTTGCCGATGGATGTCCCGGGGCACAAAATCTTTGTCTTATACCATTTCGTACACAGAATTGCTAAAATTCATATGATTTAAAAATAATGGCATTGTCACTCACCATTCACCAATATTTCAGGTAATCCGTAACAACTGAAAACTTCTCTCAAATGATGAATTGTGGACTCTGTTGTTGGAGGTGTACTTTGCATGATTACTTCAGACCATTTTGACTTAGCGTCAACAACAATGAAAAATTGGTGACCTAAAAATGGTCCAGCGTAATCCATATGTACGCGCTGAAAATTCTTTGATGGTTTTTCCCAATTGTGAATAGGAGCTTTTGTTGGATTGCTTTTAATTTGACAGCATGGAATGCCACTTTTTACCAGTGTTTCAATGTCAGTATCAATCTCTGGTCAATAACAATAACGTCTTCCCAGCATCTTCATTTTTTCGATTCCGGTGTGTGTGGAGTGTACTTCTCTCAACATGATTTTTTGTAATGATTTTGGTATTAAAATTCGCGATCCTCTGAATATTAATCCTTCATGTAGTAATAACTCTGTACAATTTTCCACTTTTTAATTTTTCTTTTAAAAGTGACAATTCCTGGTCTTCGTCGGTTTCTCGGGCAATCGTTTCTGCATTGATTGTATCGGCAGTGATTGTATTTATTGTTTTTTCATTCAGTTCATACTCAGAGTCGATTAAATTCACTTTGTATGAATTTTCCTCTGAAGGTTGACGTAAAAATTATGGGCATTTTTGTGTTCTTCCGATTTTCTGTGAATTACTTCGTAGTCAAATCCTGACAAAAACTGTGCGTACCGTAGTAACCGGGATGATGTGAATGTTGGTAGTTGTTTTTTTGGCATTAATATCTGCATCATTGGTTTATTGTCCACCACTAACGTAAATTTTCGTCCGTAAAGCTGATCATAAAATTTCTTGAAACCCTAAAATACTCCCATTGCCTCTTTGTCGAGCTGACTATAATTTCTTTCGGCTTTGATCAAACTTCTTGATGCCAAAGCGATTGGCCTTTCGTCTCCGTTTTCCAATATGTGCGATAATACCGCTCCTAGGCCTACTGGACTGGCATCAGTAGCCAAATAAAGTGGTTTTTGTGGATCGTAGGAAATGAGAACATTATCTCTTGCTATTTGTTGTTTAGCCTCTTGAAAAGCCTTTTTCACAATCAGCCGCCCATACAAATTTTTCGTATTTTGCGCAGTAATTTGTTTAATGGATGTAGTAATGTTGGACAAAATTCTCTTTGTCCCATTTTCTTTTTTTTTATTATTGTTATTTCTTGCGGTCTGCTTCCTGTCTATTCTCAAGGCAGTCCAAACATGCGCCATTTCAACCCCCCTTTTTCCTGTTTCTTAGCGAAAGAGAACTTTTGACATTGAATTGACACTTGATCTAAAAAACCGTAAATTTCAATCACGCGATTGGACCTTTTACGTTACCTTTCTTATCTTTGATCTTTCTTCTGTGTTTTTACACACTTATTTTTTTTGCTTTTTCACACTATACATTTTGTTAGTGCACGTGCTAATTACTTGTGGGCTTTGCCAATCTTAATTAGTGCTTTTTACCTGCTTATGGTACTTTGTGCATCTTTATTTTCGGTTTTACCCTTTTTTCAACTTGAATCCGCATAAGAGACGCCAACGAGACGCCGAAGACACCGTTCCGAGGGTCTACAATTAAAGTACTGCTTTATTTGCTTGTTATTTGCCGTTTACGCACTCTTTTGCTTTTGCTGCGCTATTGAAATTCATATTTTTTGGGCTATCGCGATAAGGTAGTATTAGTTAAACACCATATTTACCCTCGCGTTGTCCAAATGTAGATGCATTTTGTATGAATTTCCCGTAGTTCATCCAACGAATTCTCGGACCTCGTTTATGTTTTTCGGTGTGGGCATTTTTTGTATAACTTGAGTAGAGGGAAAAGGTCATTACTGCTGTAAATCCAACCCCTAGCCCCCATCCCTACCCCTATAAAAAAGTTTCCCCTGTTGAAGATTTACCCCTGCGTAAAAAAAAATTCGCCAAAAAGGCTGTTATTTTTGAAAATAAAGATTGAGCAATCTGTAATAGATGGCGTTATTAGTTAAATACCGAAAATAATATTTGCAAAGGTTAAATGAATATCAATTAATATGACACGTGTAGGTATAGGAAATGCACTTGCAATTATAAAAAAAATACCGTTATTCAGATGTTAAATGAATATCAAATTAAATGATGCTCACTACACGTGTGCATTCGTCATCTTATTTACGTATGTATAGACAATTGTGAGAATTTACATGTATTAGCTGACGACACATTACATAACTGTGGCACGGAATATTAAGTGTCGGCATCCGATCCTCACCTTGAAAGCGAAAGTTGTTCTCTAATTATTGTTTTCGTCTAAAGAAACACTTTTCTATTGCTTCAATGAACTTTAATCAAAACAAACATATGGAATTAATAAATTTTACTTTTGATGTTAATGAATCACATTATGATTGTAATTAAATGTATAATAAAAATACACATATACTATATATAAATATTATCTAATAAATAACATACATAAGATTTGTTTTAACAAAATTTAAAGTGTCTTTGTAATCTTCAATATGTAGCGAAACTTGTTGCAAATTCGAATTCGGTTCATCTCTTCCTTCTTTCATTTTTCCATCGATTATGTTTATCAAAAACATAAATATTCCTTTGTGATAATCATTCTTACATACATTGAAAATGAATGAATTATCGTATGCCATTAATTTTTTTAATAGTGGAATATTTGTATAGAAAATTGCATCACAATACAATTTTTCTAAGAAGTGCTTCATAGTGTAATAATTGGCGAATATGTTGTTAATATTCAAATTTTCACATATTCTTTTAAAATTTGTCTCATCCAATGAATCGGAACAAATGATTAAGCAGTAATATAATAAATGTTGTGGGTTCATTTGTTCAAGACGTGAAACACTCTCCTCATCTATTTGAAATTCATTTGGATTTGAGACAAATTTCACCAAATCTTTGAATTCAATATTTTCTTTATTTTCAAAATAATACGTTAAATTGGCCACTAGCTTATCACACAATAATTTGTTATTAAAACATGTTTTTATAGTTTCACTATTTAAAGAGGTGAATATACCGACACGAAAGATTCGCCATGGAACAAAAATTTCGTTTAACAAATCCGAAACTGGCGTATCAGGATCGTTTAGATTCGAATAAATGTAATTCTCAGACGTCACTATGTAATTCCGAATTTGATCAAAATCGAACTGACTAAATTCACTTAACCAAGCATCAACGCTTTCTGCCATTTTTCACCCGTTCTTTTTACAATTAAAAAGACTAATCTATTGATTTTTAAAGACTGGTCTTCTTTCATCTCTAGCTCTCTTATATACCTGTGTCCTGCAAGAATAAGGGGGGTTGTGGTATCTCGGGGTGTAACAGAGCAACATAAACACAATTTAAAAATATAATTTAAATTTATTTATTTACCATACATTATATAACAATTTATTTGGAACTGAAGCTGGCTAATGTAGAAATGAAACGATGTTCAGACTAAGATAGACGATGTAGAACTTTTGTATTTTTGTAATCTAATAAGAACACGAGGGTTCTTATGATCATTGCATTATAATTTTTTTATAATTCAAGGTGACCAAATGGACATAAACACAATTTAAAAATACGATATAGATTTTTTTATTTACATACATTTATTTACATTGTAATGTGATAAATGTTGTTGTGTATCGTCGTTGGGGCTTGGAACTGGAGCCAATGTCGAAGTACTGGAAGTGGAACTAAAGCTGGATGCTGGACGATGTAGAAACGAAGAAACGATGTTCAGACTTTGATAGACGGAATGTCTAGCTCAAACGATGTATAACACTTTTATAACACTTTATTACTGTAAGAACACGAGGGTTCTGTTGATGATTGAATTATAAGTTCTTTTATAATCCAAGGGAGAGTTTAGGATATTATTGATAATCACAACTCAAGGTGTTTCAGATTTATATCAAGTTTATTAACACGTATAAAATACATACACATATAAAATTATAAGAATGTGAAATATTTAAATTCATTTTAGACATATTATTGTACATTACAACATAATATAAAAAAAATAGATATACATATACAATTTAAAAATACAAAAATACAATTTCAATACATTTGCGGTCTGCTGCTGCCCCTTTGATCTGAAACAGAAATAAAAAATTAAGATAAGAAAATATTATAATTATCAATATAAATGTACTTACATCAGGTTGTCTCCGTCACGCCTCTTCTAAATTGCGACGGTCTGCTGCTGCCACTTCGATCTGAAACAGAAATAAAAAAATTAACATAAGAAGGTGTTTTAATTATCAATATAAATGTACTTACATCATCATCTGCCCCTTCCCACTCCTGTCTCTCTCGTTCCCGTTCCTCCTCCAACCGCCGCTCTTCTTCTTCCCGTCGCTGCTGTTCCTCGACTTCTCTGGCGGCCGGACACACCAGGGAGTGCGCGCCGAATCCAGAATCCCAAAAAAAGATTCTTAATCTTTTTCCGCATGGGCAGTCTTTATCTCTGCTATTTAATATTTCTTTTATGCGGTCTTGCACGCACCCCTCCTCAAAGAGACTTAATTTCCACCGGAAGCTGACTTCAATTTTGGTGAAGGTCCTGTTCGCAGGCTCTTCCCTCACCACGACAGAAGAGGTCAGTTGGAAACCGCTATTCCAACCGCACAAGAAGAAAGATTCGCCACAACGAAAACATTCACGCCGATAATTGTTTATCGCGTCTTTAATTTTTTCGCGGGGATTTAATTCTTCGTGTTGATTTAACTCTTCCGTGAAATCAACTTCAAAGACGGACACATCCGGTCCGGCAAAAACCACTTTCACGGTGGAAGGAAAAACCGACATGTTTTCCTTTTATAGTAAAGAGGATTAGCAAAATTGTACTATTTTTAAAAAGCCAACTCTCGCTATATATAAGATTGATTTCTGAATATTTAATTTCCATCTCTACACAAATATTTCCAGACGTGTAAGTAATAGCAATTTAATAATTGAAAACAATTGCTTTTGTTGTTTTATGAGAGTGTGCATATTTAATTGATCACAAAGTGCATCCAATAAATTTTCTATTATATTAATAATGCATGTACACGTGTAGGGAAATAAAATTTTCGAATTGAAAAACAAATCCTTTTGTTGTTTCAAGAATATGTAATATTTTATTAATTCTAAATCTCACGGAAAGTTACACAGATTATCAATAATATTTGTACACGTGTAGGTATAGGTAATTGCAATATGTTAATTTGAAAAAAAATCCAAATGTTTTTCAAGAAGATAATTTATTTGTAAATAATAAATAAACTGGGTACTTTACAAAAAAAATTACACGGACCGTATTCTTCACAGTATTTGTTGCGTCTTTTATATTAATTATATCATTTTTTTTTTTCAATTTTTTTCCAATAATAGATGGTACATGTACTCCATTAACATAAATATGAAATTTATTAATATCTTCACTAATTTTCACCAATAATAATTCACACTCAGCAATATGTATTATATATTTGTAACCGCCCGTGCTTAATCTAAGAAAATTTGTTACAGGCTCCTTATTTGGACCAATATTTAAGTTTATAATAAAATGCCCCTCAAGAGAGCGTAATTTTTTTTCAAAATCTTGTTTTAAACTATTTATTTCATTTGATATTAAAGAAGTTTTCGTGGAGTTTTTAGTGAATTCCGAAGCTAATTTATTATTAAAATCAGATTCTAATTTTTGAATTTGGCTCAAAAGATTGCCGGCAGGACTTAATGATTGCAATTTCTGTTCGAATTCATATCTTAGTAAATCAAGTTTTTTCGTTATTAGGCTATCAATTTGTTGAGCTGTATTAGAAGTTGTTGACACATTTTGTTTATTGGGGAGTGATTTTCTATGATCATTAAGATATTTCCTTACTATATGCCGTCCGAACTTGTCGAGCGTCATGTTAAAAATGAATTGAGATAAATAAAAATCTATATTTAAGTAAATAATCTGATTTTATTTGTTTATATTTGAGAACCAATTTTTACATAGTTTAACATTTTGCATTGAACAATTTAAATTATTAAATAAATGTTTTCCACAGTGGAATAAATTTATATTACCATTTTTAAGACTATTTAAAGATGGACAGTTAATATCTTCTAAATTAATTTCGGGATTTTTGGTGTTCCACTCTATTCCATGTAATGTTTTTGTCAAAAAAAATTATGGGCTCGTTCTTTGTCGGTCAAATCATAGTTTTTTATTGGCATTTTGACAAATTGATGAATAAGTTCGTCATTGTCTGTTATAATTGAGACTTCTTTTATATAAAACGGATGTGTCTTTTTATATTCAAAACCTTGAATATCTACAAAATACATCTTGATCACAAAAAAAATATTCAAAACTGAGTACAAAAGATAGGCCACCCAATTATATATATACAGGGTGTTCCGTTTCAAACCGTCGGTTAGAAAAATCTCGAAAAGGACAAATATTTGAAATCTGAAAATTTGGCTATAGGGGTTATCCAAAGGGGCCGATCGATCTAAAATATTTTCAAGTTTGTGAGACTTCCGGTATTACCGGAAGTCTCACAAACTTAAAAATATTTTAGATCGATCGGCCCCCTTGGATAACCCCTATAGCCAAATTTTCAGATTTCAATTATTTACCCTTTTCGAGATTTTTCTAACCGACGGTTTGGAACGGAACACCCTGTATATTTATGTCATAATTTAAAACAACGTAAACTGTTTACGCTTAGTATTTGTAAATTGCACCGTAAATTAAATGATCTCACAAAGAAATTAAATATTCATGAAAATATAAATATGTATAATAAATATTAGCATTCAATCGACTAATTTTTAATGCACGTGTCTTCAATAATGACATAATAGAAACAAGTTACAAAGTATGTATTTTTTTGAATAAAAAACGTAATTTTAGGGGAATATATATATATATATAGGTAATAACTGCACACGTATTCTGCAGTTTGAAATTGCTGTTTCTAAGCCGATAAATCCGAAATATGAGCGCCCAATTATTTGTTGATGGTGTTTGTTGCTGTTTTAAAACTACTGTTTTAAAACAACTAGCAAGAGAATATCCAGTAAATTTTGGTAAGTTAAACAGATTTTTATTTGATTGATTTTATTATCATCTAAACATATTCTTTAGTGAACTATGATGAAGACACAAAAAGGCACGACTTCCTTCATCCATTAAATCCAATAACTACACTGGCATATCTAACTAATACATACATACATATGTATTCGCAAAAAAATAGAACTCAAGCTGGTATATTCGATCGATCCTCCTTTGCTGTCATTATATACTATATGATTCATAATTTATTTGCCGGTTTTAACCAACATGAATTACAAATTGACACAATTTTTTCTCAAATGGCGGAATTGGATCTGATAGACGATAAAAAATCAAAAATTTTAATAATTCTACCTATGAAAGAAAATTACGAGCTTATTTTGAACATGATGATCAAACGTAATAATGGTCTTGACATATTAACCATTGAATATATTGAAAAACAACACATTACGTTTGAGTGTTTTGCAAAATAGTTTAAACTTCCTACTGTGACTGTCGATCATAGGAATATCGAGTCGTCCATTAATCAAATTTACAATACCGCAAAATTCTTATACCTTCCTCAAATATTTTCGAATGTCAAATTATTTAAAAATTATGTGTGCGATAGCGGATATGACTTAAAAGTAAAAGAAGAATATATATGTAAAAAAAATGAAAAAATTTTGATTTTTTATAAAGAAAGAGTTGTAATTCCTTTAAATTACTGCGGAATAATAATTGCCAGATCTTCAACTAATTTGTTAGGTGTTTTAAGAAGCGGATTGGTAGACCCAACATACAATGGAGAACTCAGCAGTGTGTTCATTGCAGATTCAGATTGTACATTGACAGAAGGACAAAGATTCGCTCAAATTGTCATTTTACCAACCGCTCAATTGAAGACATCTATATCACCTACAGAAGTGCTACCAAATATTTTGAGAAAAGCTTTAAATTATGGCTCAAGTGGAAAATAATAAAATAATGGGAATATGTTATATCAACTATTATGAACTTATTAAATTCATATTATATTATACCTACATATTGAAAACAAATATAAAATAAAATATGATATAAACAACTGTCTTTGTTTAATTCGAAAACCCCCCTATTGCTGACAAATAGGCTCGTACGTATATACGCCTCGTACGTGTATCCTATATACACCTATATAATGTGATGTTAAGATCTAAATCTTTACAGAAATAAAAATGAATACGATAAGCGAGTTAAGTTCACAAACTATAAAGTTGATATTTCAAATTATTCCTCTTATAAGAATTAAAGAAGAATATGAGAAATACATAAAAAAAGTTCAATGTGTGATAAATTTAATAAACCGATTTTTAAAAGTGAATTCAAGTGAATACATCAAAAGCACCGAAAATGCAAGTAAAATTGAATCAAACCTAGGGATATTAAAGGAACAACTTGAGACATTGAAGAATATTTTCATTGAAAAAAGGGTGGAGGCAATGTATCAAAAAGTAATGGAAGACTAATATGGAAAGACCTTAAATCTATTTTTAAAAGTAGAATGTTAACCGGAATGGTCATAAATATATCATATAAAGACCCAAAATGATTTCTAAATAAGGCGTATCGCAGTGTTCAAATTAAAATTAAGAAAATATTAAAAAAAACTCCGGTGAAAGTGAACTTTGTCTTTTTGGGCAAATTTGTACTGCCTAGTACCGGAAAACAAGAGGTAAAATCATTTATGGTAGAAAATCATCTAATTGATAAAAATTCGGATTTCAAAACTATATATTAAACTATTGCAACAAAAATTTTAAATAATCTCGACGATTTTCAACAAAAAGAGAGCGGATGGGCGATAGAAAGTATAATTGGTTTAAAGGTAAATATTTATAAATATGAACCCATTTGTTTAGGACAATCTACTTATGTTGAATTAAGTAACTTTTTAAAAAGAAAAAAAGCCATAATAAATGTTCATAATAACGACTCTCTATGTTTTTTATATAGCATTTTAGCAGCAAAATTTCCCAACACGAATAATGCCAATAGAGTTTCCTCCTATAAACATAAATTAAAATATTTAAACTATAAAGATTTTACCTTCCCCTTTACATTTGATCAAATACCAAAATTTGAAAAAAAAACAACCTTCGAATAAATGTATACATGTATAAAAAAAAGAAGGTATACCCGATTATTATATCAAGAAATAATTCGGTCTTAAACAAAACAATAAACCTCTTAGCCTTAACAAAAAAAGTCGATTATGATTACAATTTTCCCAATAAATCAAAGAAAGTATATCATTTTTGTTTAATAAAAGACCTTTCTCGTTTAATATCTAATCAAAGATTCACTAGTAAACGATCTAAAATACATGTTTGCGATATTTGTTTAAATTGTTTTTTAAATAATTCTAAATATCAACAACACATAGAAATATGTTCTCAATATAATGATTGTAAAACCACTTTACCCGATGAAAATAATTCTACACTCAAATTTAAAAATTTCCAATTTTAACAATTACAACCTTTTGTAGTTTATGCAGACTTTGAGAGTATATTGGAGAAAAATATTGTAGAGGAAGACATTTTACAAAATCACCGCCCCTATAGTGTGGCCTTTTATTTTAAATGTTCATATGACGAGAACCTATCCAGATGTAAATTATATAGAGGATTTGATTGTCCCCGCTGGTTTGTTAAAGAAATGGTGGCATTGTCCTATGAAATCGATAAAATAGTTAAAACGCCCAAAGCTTTATTTTTAACAACACATCAAGAATACGAATTTAAGCATTGTAATATATGTCACATTTGTAAGGAACCTATTAAAGAAAATGAGGTTAAAGTAAAAGATCATAACCATTTCAATGGAGAATACAATAGTCCCTCACATCAATTGTGTAACCTAAAATATAAAAAACAAAAATATTTACCAATCATTATTCACAATAGTTCCAATTATGATACACACTTTTTTATTCAAGAATTAGCGGAATATGATAAAGGCGGCGTCACACTAATTCCAAGTTCAACTGAGAAATACATATCATTTCAAAAATATGTAATCAATAGTAGCATTTCCCTAAGATTTTTAGATTCCTTCAAATTTTTGCCTGAAAGCTTGGACAACCTATCAAAAAATTTGGAAAATGAGAGAAAAATTATAACAAAGTCTTTTGTACAGAACGAGGATGAATTTAAATTAGTTTGTAAAAAGGGAGTATTTTGTTATGACTACATAGACAATATAGACAAACTTGATGACACCGTATTGCCCAGAATTGAATTATTCTATTCTCAATTATATGATAAGAATATTAGCGACGATAAATATAATCACGCATTAAATGTGTGGAATAAAATGAAAATAAAAAATTTGGGGGAATATATGGATTTATATCTAAAAACCGATACCTTATTGTTAGCCGATGTGTTTGAAAATTATAGAAAAACAAGCTTAAAAACATATGGATTAGACCCCGTACACTATTTGACAAACGCCTCATTTTCCTTTGACGCAATGCTCAAATATACGAAAATTCAATTAGAACTCATTGTTGATACCGATATGTATAACATGATTGAGAAAAGTTTACGAGGGGGATTAGTTCAAAGTAATTGTAAATATTCAGAGGCAAACAACAAATATATGCAAAATTATAATCCCAAAATTGAATCTACATATTTATTTTACGGTGATTTTGTTAATTTATACGGATATGTAATGACAAAACCGCTACCATACGGAGGATTTCAATGGGTGGACCCAACGTTAATAAATCTAAAAGAGTTACCAGATGAGGATTCGCCATATGGATATATTTTCGAAGTGGACATAGAGACGCCACAACAAATGTTTGATAAACACAAAGATTTACCTTTTTGTCCCGAACACGCAATTCCCCCAAACGGAAAAGAGAAAAAGTTAATAACAAGTCTTTATCCGAAGAAAAAGTATGTAATTCATCATGCATATTTAAGACAATGTTTAGAAAACAATCTAAGAGTTACTAATATTCATAGAGTTATAAAATTCAATCAATCAAGATGGATGAAAGAATTTATTGAATTAAATAGCGAGTTAAGACGGAATGCGAATAGCACTTTTGAAAAGAATTATTATAAAAACTGTACCAACTGTTTATACGGCAAATCAATACAGTCTGTTAGAAAGTATAGGGACATAAAATTGGCAACGTCTTGGGAGGGACATTTCGGGTGTCATAGGTATATTGCAATGCCGCATTTTAAACGCTCTACAATATTTTCTGAAAATTTTGTTGCAATAGAATTGAACAAACTTGAAGTTAAATTAGATAAGCCTATTTATGTTGGTTTTGCAATATTAGATATTGCAAAGGAAACACTATATAATTTTCATTATAACTTCGTTCGAGAAAATTACGGGGATTTGGCAAAATTATTATACACCGATACTGATAGCCTTATTTATGAGATAAAACATATTGATATTTATGAAGAAATGAAGAAAAATATTCATTTATTTGATACATCATCGTATGACAAAAATAACCTGTTCAATATTCCAATAACAAAAAAAATTCTTGGAAAACTGAAGGACGAATTAAATGGGAAGATTATGACTCATTTCGTATCCCTAAGAAGCAAAATGTATAGTTATAAAATTGATGGAGAATATGGAGAACATAAAAAAATCAAGGGTATTAAAGCCCAAAGTGTAAAGACAATTACTTTCGATGATTATTTAAAGGCTCTATTTAATGATCAAAGTATTGATCATTGAATATTGAATATTGATGTTAATGAAAAACATATTAGATCGAAAAAACATAAAATTTATACAATAACAAGATCTAAAATTGCACTATGTGCACAAGACGACAAACGATATTTATTGGACTATAAAATTGACACTTTACCTTGGGGGTACCACGTGGATAACTCGGTGAGTAATAACTATTAGAATAATTAGTGGGGTATATATATTCTAGCATTTTCTTCTTTGAATTACAGTAGGTTTTGGTGTTTCTTACATTAACAACAACAACATATAATACACATATACCATTTGGTCTTAATCATCATGGCAAGCAACAACAATCTTGTCGATTTGTTAAACGGTGTTGAAAAATCATGGATAAAACTAAGTGATCTGGAAATTGGGAAGAAATACACAATTACCGGTAAGACATCTATAATGTTTTCGTAACTACACATACATTTAGAGCTAAAAAAAATTTGAATTTTAGCATTTCGATCGCAAAAAATGAAATTTGGTAACACCTTGGTGGTTACATTAGATGACAACACCGACGTTTTGTTTCCCAAGAGATATGCCCAAAAACTTGGAAATCAAACAAACACATTGAATAAAAACATTCTGGAGCAGCATATTTCATTTATTGTTGAAAATCCCGATGAGGAAGACGGGTATTTGAAATTAAAATTTGTTAGTGAATAAGTATACACATATGTATTTTACATAATATACATGAACTAATAAATGTACTTATTTCAAATAAAATATAAAAGATATTGAATAACCATATATAACACAATTGTATTATTTAAAAATTCATTTTAAATCAATTTGTACACTATGCATGTTAAAAAACAACCAATTACACTTTCCATTCAGAAACACAATGTTCTTGAGTTGACCAATAACAGTACTCGTCATTCTAGTTTATTTCCAACAGAACAAGTTAAAATGATTGTGGTGGGGAAGAGCGGTTGCGGAAAGTCAAACCTTGTTATTAATCTATTAGAACATGAAAATGGATTAAAATTTGAAAATGTGTATATTTTTTCAAAAACCCTCTTTCAACCACTGTACAGATATTTGGCGAAATTAATAGAATCAATCAAAGGTATGGGATATTATGAATATTCAGAACATGACGAAATAATTAAGCCTCTTGAAGCGAAACAAAACTCTGTTTTTATATTTGACGATATTGTGTGTGAAAATCAAAGCCCCATTAAACAATATTTTTCTATGGGACGCCATAAATTAATTGATTGCATATATTTAACACAGAGTTATGCACACACGTGTAAACACCTATTAAGAGAGAATGCCAACTTTTTAATAATATTTCCTTGTGATCGAAGAAGTCTTGAACATATATACAATGATCATGTAAATACAGACATGTCTTTTAAGCAATTTTTAAATATATGTCATTTTTGTTGGCAAGATAAATATGATTTTTTAGTTATTTCAAAGGAAAACGATTTAAATAATGGACGGTATAGAAGGGGTTTCGACAATTATATACAAATATAATAGGAAAACGACGGTTATAAATAGATAAGTTGTTTTGCAGTACTGTTATTATTTAATTTTCCGCTTTAGTGATTGTATCGTTTTATTCATAAATATGGATAAAAAATTAACAAAAAAGCTAATTAAAGCTCGTAAAAGTGTAGAACGAAAATTTGATTTAATTAAATCTCAACGACAGGATGCTGAAACTTTTTTAGAATCAAAATATCAGCCTCTTAAGAAAATTTTAAAGGAGTCATTTGATCCTAAAACAATAAAATTAGAGGATGCTGTCAAGAAAGAAAGCGACACATATGCTGACGAATATAATATCAAGAAAGATCGCTCCTATAAATTTAGACCTAGCGATTTTCGAACGCTTTACATTGACGAGCCAAACGACAGCACAAATAATTTAGATACTACAACTATAAACGATGACCACGACGACGCGGTATTCGATGCACCGACCAAAGCGAAACGAAGGTCATCTATGATGAGGACAACTCAAGCGGAGTCATTAGATAGGAAAGGCCCCCTCGCCGACATCGCTAACATATCTGTGGTGTCACCATCAACACATTCATCAGAGCCTTCGAAAAATATATTAAAGGAAACATCATTCTTAGACCAAACTATGGAAAAAACATTTGAGCACATCGCCGGTGATGAAAGTTATATTTACGATGAACCACAACTGCAGACATCACCCGACACGGTACTTAAATCACCCGAGCTGGAACAAGTGACGCAAGGAGGGCTTGATGAATATTTCGAACAATTTGATCACGAATTACCTAGACATTATTTGATGGAAAGAATAAAAGATGTCAAAAACGAATATGATACTCATTACGTTCGACATGACAGAGTTTTAGAAAAACTCACTTTCGGTGATAGTGTTATGACTTTTAAAGGTAAAGATACTATAGTCAAAGATAAAATTTTTGATGGAACGGAAGGTTTATATGAATTGATATTTAAAACAAAACCTAAAAATGCATTGATTACAAACAAAGATAGGGAAGCCTTTGCAGAGTTAATACTCCTGACTAATGCAAATAAAAGAAATTTTCAAGCGAATAAACAAGTTAGTGGAAATCGAGGTGAAAAATATGTAAATACTATTAAGCCAATAATGACTTCGATCGCCACCGCAGAATTCGATAAGAATTTCCCACGCCCATCGATGCCTAGAATCTCTAGTGTGAGTGGAATTGCTCATCGGTTACGTCCTCCACATTAACGTGAGAAAACAGGTGGGGGAATAAAAAGCAAAAGTATTTCGCTAAATAAGATAATAAACGATAAATCTCAAGCAATTATGTCATATAATACTAATAGACCCCAATATGTCTATTTTAATGATGTAAATGAATTAGTTGACAGATTAAAATTATTAATTGCAAGTAAACAAAGTGGGAATAACGGCATAATCGAGAACGAAATAGAATCGATATTTGAGGAATTGCGTGAGGCTAAAGTCATTGCATAATATTATTTATAATAATAATAGCTAAAACAGAATGAACAATAAAAAAGGTATAATACAAGAGGTTAAAAGAGACGTTGTCTTGGAAATTTACAAACCGGCCCGTAAAAATTTTACAAGGAGACAGGTGATCACGAGGGGCATTCGAGATCTTTATCAAATTGATTTAATTGAAATGAGACCATATTCGAAAATTAATAAAAGACTAAATTATATATTAGTGGTTATTGATACGTTTAGTAAATATGTATGGGCGCGAGGTGTTAAAACAAAATCCGCAAAAGATATTGTTTCAGCATTAGCCTCAATTATTGAACCTGATAATATTCCCAAAAATATACAATCCGATTTTGGAAAAGAATTCTATAATCAACAATTTAAAAATTTAATGAAGAAACATTCAATAAATCATTACTCAACTTATAGTACTAAGAAAGCCTCAATAGTGGAGCGGGTTATTCGAACAATAAAAAAATTATTATGGGTTGAGTTTAGCTATCGTGGAAATTACAAATGGCATGATATTTTGGATGGGATAATTCACAAATATAACAATACTATTCATTCAACCATGAAAATGAAACCAATTGATGTAACTAAAAAAACAGAAGGGAAACTGTTATCAACAGTGTATAATAGAATTAAATACGCAACAACAAATAATCGTTTTAAAGTTGGAGATTATGCTAGAATAAGTAAATACCGCGAATTATTTTCTAAGGGTTATAGACCATCATGGTCTAACGAAATTTTTAAAATTTATTCTGTGAAATTAACCGACCCAACAACTTATATTCTTCAAGACGAAGACGATGAAATTATTAAAGGTGGATTTTATGAACAAGAATTACAACTAACAAAATATCATGATATTTACCTTGTAGAGAAAATATTAAGAAAAAAACAGAATGGTAGAAAACTGTATGTGAAATTTTTGGGAGTTAATAAGAGGGGGTGGATAGATAAAAAGGATTTAGTTTAGTAGTATTAGAGTGATATTGATTTGCAATGGCTTTTCATGCAGCTTGTTTATTATTTTTAATGGCAACATTAAATTCAACATTTTACACGGCCGTACCACAGAACACAATTGACGCATTAATATGTCTCGATTATAATGGGACAAAAAACGATCTTTATCCATCATCGTGGATTCGAATGGAACAAACTACTAGAAATAATGATTTATTGTTGTATAATGGTAGACTGCTAAGCAATGGAAGAATCTACGAAACGTCTATAAACATCAATAAAAACATATCGGTTTTGAATTATAAACTAAATTTTTTTCAAATGAACGGCTCCATGATTGAATCAGATGATTGGCATAAAATTATTATAAATGAATGTAAAGTAGATGATAAAAATTCAAATTGCGACACTGTCTGTGCATTAAATTGGAAAATTGGTTTTATACTATCAACTGTTTTATATTTTTTATCTATTGTGTTTTTAATATGCTATTACTATATATATTTAAAATAATAACGATTATTAAACATTGTAACATTATATGTATATAAATAAAAAAACTTTTAAATTTATTTAGTAAACTTTATTACATGTTCGGGAGCGGTATACTCGACAAATTGAAAAAAAAGAGTGGCACATTTTTAATTATAATTATTGCGGCCCCAATACTCAACTTGAGGATAGACTTGCTCGAAATAGCCAACCAATAAATAAATTGGACAATTTTTGCAAGGAGCACGATATTTTCTATTGGAAAAATAAAGATTTGACTGATAGACATAGGGCTGATAAAATTTTGGCTAAAGATTCGAATTTAAAAGAAAAATTCGCTTCATTATTAGTGGCTGGTGCAATGAAAGGTAAAACTATGTTGGGTTTTGGTCACCATCAAAAATCTCTAATGAATAAAACAATAGGTAGAGGCATCAGAAGAAAAGGTGTAAAGAAAAGATTAAGGTCTGGGATTAAAAAAATTATTGGTAAGGGTATTACTTTCAATCAGCTATTATGAAGCTATTATAATAGCTAATTATATTAGTAGATTATTTAAATAGTTCAGGACCAGTAACGATTAAATATAATTATAATAATTTTCAAAATTTAAATAAATATAATTGTGGACATTTATGCATAAGATTTTTATATAATAATATATAGTAAAATGACTACTTTTACACTCAGCGGAAATACGACAATTTTAACATCCTATTTTGACCCACCCATTGAGCTGAATGGCGACGATTATGAAATCGGCTTAGTAAACTTTGAAACGTACAATTGTGTCCCGAATATAGATGACACTTGTAATTCGATAAAAATTGGTAACAATAATATAATTATACCCGAGGAGGCCTACGAATTTGATGAACTAAAAAAATTCATTGATAAAAAAATTGAAGATTTAAATAAAAATCTTACTAGAAAAATTCAATTCGATTTAGTGGCAAATACAACAACTTTAAAGTCGGAAATTTTTTGTAACTATATTGTAGATTTAAGCGAAAAAAGCTCAATCGGGAAAATGTTGGTATTTGGAAAAATTGTTATTCCTTCAAATGTTAAAACAATATCACAGAAAATCATTGACATATTTAGAATTAATGTGATGAGTGTCGAATGTAATATAGCACATGGGAATTATCATAATGGGAAGGAGAGCCACTCTATTTACAATTTTACTTTTAGTAATCCATTCGGCTTTCGAGAAACCATTGTTCAGGACAACGTTATATATTTTCCTCTAAACACTAAAAAAATACATTTTATCGAATTAAAAATAGTCGACCAAAATGGGGATTTAATAAATTTACGAGGAGAAAGGGTCTCTGCAAGATTACATTTGCGTAGAAAAAATCAGCGATATTCATATTAAAATTGTCCACTATATATAGACAATAAACGATTTTATTTGCTCAGTACAAATTTCTATATTGTCCCATAATAAACAGAATTTATAGTTGATTCTTATAACAATGGTTATTAAATACAATAAATCATATATAATTTATTAAATTCGTGTAGTACTGCAAAATCTTTTAAAGGCAAAGGTTTAACAAAATCAAATAAAAAATTTTTACAATCCTTAGGATTAACTATTTTAAAAAATAATGGACGATAGCTTAAATGTATTGGAAACACCCCTCTTTGATAATTCCATAAGTAGATTAGAAAAACATTCATATTACCCTTATGCTACGAATACTTTTAACGTCAACGATGAAATTAGAATAACTGTACCCCAGTCGGAAATTTTAACTTTGCCCAGCGATTCATATATATATTTAGAGGGAACAGTTCTTCAAAATACGGATCAAAGGCCCTCATTAACCGCCAAATTAGTAAACAATTTTGTGCCTTTTTTGTTTGAAGAAATTAGGTATGAATTAAATGGAAAAATTATTAAGTCATGTCATTCGCCCGGAATAGTATCTACGGTCAAAGGTTTGCTATCATTTTCAAGTGCCGAGTCGGCCATCCTTTCAAATGCGGGCTGGAACGTAGATGATACTTGTTACTATTATCTAAATGAGGGGCATTTTTCGGTGTGTGTACCTTTGAGAACATTATTAGGATTTGCGGAGGATTTCAAGAAAGTTATTGTTTTCATGAAACAAGAATTAGTTTTAATTAGAAGCAACACTAATTTAAATGCCATGTATGATGTAGGACAGGAGCCTGTAACATTAAACATTAAAAAAATTGTTTGGAGAGTTCCCATTGTTGAATTATCAGACTACAGTAAATTAAAACTTTTACAAGTAATAGACAGTGGCAGAGAATTATCTATTTTCTCACGTCAATGGAATCTATACACAATTCCGGAATTACAAATATCAAAAGATTTTGATTGGGTAGTGAAATCTTCTACCCAATTAGAAAAGCCCAGATATGTAAAATTCTGTGTGTCTATTGATAAAAAGAATAATTTAAGAAAAAATATGAGCACATTTGATCATTGCAAATTGACAAATATTAAATTATTTATAAATTCGGATTGTTTCCCATATGACAATTTACATGTGGATTATGAGCATAACAATTATTCCATCATATATGAGATGTTTGCGAATTTCCAACGTTCTTATTATGATAAACAAAACCAGCCTATGGTGGATAAAAAATTATTTAAAACAATTTGTCCCTTTGTCGTGTTTGACATATCACGCCAGAAAGAATTGTTAAATTCAAACTCCTAACTTTTAGATCTGCGCATACAATTTTCATTGAAGGAAAATGCCCCACAAAATACAACCGCATATGCCTTAATTTTATCAGACCATATATATTCATATTCGCCTCTAACAAAATTAGTCAGATCTATGTAATCGTAAACGATGAACATTGTAAAAAAAACGATAAATCCAAGATCGCTTTTGTAGATGTTTTGGGTTTCAATATAAATAATACCTATTTTCTTAAGGAATTAACTATTTTAAAGTCTTGTGAATGTGGTTGTGTTTCCTGCGATAAAAATCACATAAAACATTATTTATTTGGACCGGATATAAAATTTGAATATTTAAATAATCAAATTAAAACACAGATACGTGATTGCACTAGAGAAATATGCGGCCTTAATTGGAATTGTAATGATAAACACAGAAAAGACTACTTCGACTACAAGTATTTTGTGGGAATTCTAAAAAGCGAATTAGAAAGTATGGATAAAATATTTGTCACCACCAGAGAAAAGGGACTATATCTACGACAATTTGTATTTTTATGCCCAACAGTTCTCAATATCGAAGGATATGATTTTAGTAACGAGGAAATAGGAAATTGTGGATATCACTTTATAAATAATTGTAAAAACTGTACAACCAGCATTGTATTAAAAATGCAAATTTATTATAATAACTTGTTTACGTGTTAAATTAAACCATTTTTATTGATATTTATTTGAATAAAATAAAATAAATTATTTTAGCTATTGTTTTTTTGTGGGCCCCTTTTTTGCGAAAACAATAATTAGAGAACAACTTCCGCTTTCAAGGTGAGGATCGGATGCCGACACTTAATATTCCGTGCCACAGTTATGTAATGTGTCGTCATCTAATACATGTAAATTCTCACAATTGTCTATACATACGTAAATAAGATGACGAATGCACACGTGTAGTGACCATCATTTAATTTGATATTCATTTAACATCTGAATAACGGTATTTTTTTTATAATTGCAAGTGCATTTCCTATACCTACACGTGTCATATTAATTGATATTCATTTAACCTTTGCAAATATTATTTTCAGTATTTAACTAATAACGCCATCTATTACAGATTGCTCAAACTTTATTTTAAAAAATAACAGCCTTTTTGGCTAATTTTTTTTTACACAGGGGTAGATCTTCAACAGGGGAACCTTTTTTATAGGGGTAGGGATTGGGGCTAGGGGTTGGATTTACAGCAGTAATGACCTTTTCCCTCTACTAACTTTTTTTTTCCTTCTGTCTTCAGTTGTCCTTTTTGGATATGGTGTGACCCAAGTATTCAACTGATGTTTGTAGGAACTTGCATTTGTTTTTGTTTACATGTAGGTTGTTCTGTCTGAGTTTTTGTAATGCGTTTATTAACCGCTCTTTGGACTCTGTTTCGGTGTTTCTTTCGATAATGATATCGTCAAATAGGCAGCAGTGCCTGGTAAATCTTGTACCATCTAATCGATGTACTTGTAGAATTCGTTTGGTGCTGATTTGATCCCAAAAAATAATCTTGTGGCCAAGTAGGATCCTCGATGTGTAGATATCGCTTGTAATTTTGCGCTGTCTTCGTCAACTGGTACGTGTAAATATGCTTTGTATAAGTCCAGTACGCAAAAATATTTCCCATTGCCAATTTTATTAAAAATATCGACAATACATGGAATAGGGTATCGATTTTCATGCAAATGTGGATTAAGTGTTACTCTATAGTCAGCACAAATGCGTACGGTGCCGTCAGATTTAGGTACGATTACCAGTGATGTATCCCACTCAGGGTAATCGACTTTCTTTATAATGTCTTCTCGTTCAAGATTGTTTAATTCGGTTTCGACTAAATTTAATGCGTACGCAATATGTCTCGGCTTACAGTATATTGGTTTTGTACCTTCTTTTAATTTTATTGAACATGTATATGGAGCTTTACCGATTTGTTCTTGTAAAACGTCGTCAAATTAATCGATGATTTGTTCTATTTTTGTTACTGACTGAAGTACATGTATTTCTTCCTCCAGTTCGTCCCAATTGATGTGTAGATGTCGAATCCATTGTCGTCCAAGCAGGGGTTCTCTGTTATGTTCCACAATGTATAGTGTTTCTTGTGATGTTCTTCCTTTATATGAATCTGTAACGGTACTGACTCCTAGTGGTTTGAATCTTTTACCTGTGTATGTGCGTAACTGTATTTTTGTTTCGTGAATTGGTTCTGTAATTTTCAAATTTTTATAATTGTCGTAGGACATTAAACTTACTCTTGAGTCAGAGTCACATTCGAATTTCACGTTGTTGTTGTTGATTGTAATGTTAACAAACATTCGATCGTCATCCCCTAATGTGGAATTAGCGTTAACATCCATTATTGTATTAATCGAGCAGTTTTCGTCGTCTTCTAATTGTCGAACGTCGTGTACTTCCTTTTCTTTGGCTTGTTTTAACGATGTAATGCAAACTTTTTCGATGTGACCTATTCGTTTACATTTCTTACATTTTAGTCTGTCTTTTACGAAACATTTATTTGATTGGTGGTTTGACTTACCGCAATGCAAGCACATGTCTTTCAGTCCCAATTTAGAAAGTGTTGTCTCGTTCTCTCTGCTGTTTGTTTGTCTTCGTACGTCGGTTTTACCGGATTTTCTTTCGTGAGTGTCGATTTTGTATATGTTGTTTGACGCTGTATAGTGGTGTTTATTCTCTGACTTGGATGCTTCAATCGTAACTGCTAAAGACACTGCATCTTCGAAGGATATCTCCCCTTTTTCTAATATCTTCTCTCTGATCTCTGCACTTAATAAACCGCGTATGAATTGGGCTCGAAGAATCATGTGTAGTACATTTGTGGCTCATTCTACGTTTTAACAAGTTGTTAGGAATTGATCTCGTTTCGACAGTTCTTTCGAGGCTGTGATGTATTGTACAATTATTTCGTCTGGTTTCTGAGATCTAGACAAGAATAAATGTTGTTCAGTGAGAGTGTTAATTTTAATTACCAGAGCGTCTTTTAATGGTTTTGTTGCTGTTTGCTGTCTGTCAGTGTATTTTTTTATTACGTCATTGAACGGTAAAAAACGTGCAAATTTATTAGCAATATGTTTGCAATTATTTTCAACTGTAAAGGTATCAGTTCATTCTATAACTTTTGATGGCGCTCCCGTAAATATTACCATGTGTGAGGAACATGGTGCCTCATTTTATTACGGTAAAGATTTTAAACCATATAAACTCTTGCACAAATGAAAAATATTTGTATTTTATTATATCGTACATATGCTGAAACTAGTACGAAATACGTTGGTCGAAAAGGGAATACTACATTTCCAAAATGAAAAAATTGAATTCAATTACTTTTGATATTACTATTACTACTGATTACCATTTGATATGTTGAATGTCAGAAGTATGAAGCCATAGAATGCATGGAAGGCCTCTAAGTGATTCAAATAAAAATAAATTGATGGAACTGGCAACAAATCTCGAGCAATATATAATATCATTGACAGACAACGAAAAAAAAAACCTGTAATTGTATCAAAGAGGAAAACAGGATTTATTGGATTCATAATTGCGATCAATATTGTTTTCGATTATTTTAATTATTGCAAAGAAAAAGTTAACTTGCGCTATTTATTAACATTTAAATTGTCCCAAGACCATTTGCAGAACTTCTTTTCTGCAATAAGAGCGAGAGGAGGATTTAACAACAATCCCAATACAACACAATTCACCGCGGCCTATAAAAGGTTACTAATGAGGCACGAAGTAGAAACTTACTATAGTGGTAACTGTTTACCCGATGGGGTACCAATTTTACATGCTGAGGCAGGAAAAATAACTCTACATGAAGATGAGTTATCTTTGGAGGACCCATTAAAAGTGGAAGGTTATGAAGTTAAAAGGATTATGAAATTAAGCTCTATAGTTGAAAATGTTGTAGAATATGTTAGTTTACTTGTCACAAAAAATATTTTACAAAAAAATACGTGCATTGACTGTAAAAATTTTTTACTCGACCACAATTTAAAATATAAATTGATTGAAATTAAAAAATTTGGCAATTTACACAATCCTTCAGTCGGTGGTTCAAATTTTAAAAGTTTTGGAAAGTAGAATTAGAAGCACAGATATACTATCGACCAAACAAAAGCGTTTATTAACAAATGATGTGTTAAATTATTTCATTTTTAACAAAAATTTGTGTCGCGAACATCATATCCATACCTTAAAACAAATATGCAGTATTTATATTGATCTGCGCTACTTTCACGAGGCAAAAAAAATATCAATGCCTGACAAACGCATAAGGCATATATTTACAAAATTAATTCAATTTAAAAGCCAATAAAATAATTTTTATAATTTTACTTAGTATAAACGTTTATTATTATGTAATTTGTTTGATCGAAGATTTCCGGATGAAGACCAATAAATACAATTTAGATTTTGGCCAACGTTTCAAATTTATTAAAAATTCATCCTCAAGGCTACAATATTACAGATAATGAGTATTAACATGAAATTGTTATGATAAAAATACAAAATATAAAATACAAAACCAAAAATTACCTTAAATCACTGTAGAAAACCGAAATATTTTCCGGGTGGTCATTGGTGTGAAAATGTATATATATATATAGAATTAAAATTAAAAATTAGTAATAAGTTACGACGACACAACACGTTAAAATCAATGTAAATATATATAAAAACACACACTTTAGAGTAACACAGTACAGATTAAAAACTTTTTTTTTAAATATTGTAGGTATTCGAACAGAAACTTTACATTGAGTTACATATCTTTGCTACCATCTATTGTTTATAAGTATATTATTGATAAGAAAACTGTATTTAATTAATTAAAGGTTAAATTAAATTACAATATATGTCACTCAAACCGGCAATATCATTTCTATTGTTTACTGTTTTGTCTTTAAATTTATTAATGTACAACATTTCCAAAATTAATCTTTTCTTCAAATTACTTTCCTGGGCGAGAATCTTTATGTTATCAAAATCAAAAGAGTGGCCATTATCGAAGTGGTGAGTTGCTAACGCTGTTTTTTCTTTTTTATTTTTATTCGACTCTCTACAGTCGTACGAATGGTTATATATCCTCGATTTTAGGTACTGTTTGGTTTGGCCAATGTAGCATTTATCACAGGGTAACGAAGTGTTTTGGCGGAATAGAAAAGAAAAGAATATCTGGAGAATGGATGATGGATTTGGAAGACCTAGAAGAAAGAAAATAGTTATTTAGATTTGTAAACTGTTAGATAGGATTTACATACTTACATTTAAACATTTTTTTACACTTTATGCTGAAAGGATTGAACGGACGAACTAATTAAAGCGTTTCATATATGTAAAGGTTTATGCGGCACACTTATCAACTTGAAATACAGTAAAAATTAGTAATTGAAAGACAAATTAACTATAACTTACCGTAATAAATATCATTTAAGCCGTTGGAAAATATTTGGAGGTTATGTCATTTGACATATTAGTTACTTTTACTAGTTAATGTTGGAATTGCAAATTCCACTGTTGGAAGTGGGAGAAATAGTAGGGAAAAGAGTGGGAGCAGTATAAAAGCCGCTGCACAGCCGTTTTCCGGTAGTTCGCTGCAGTTCTTACCTGGAAGAAACATTAGAGTTCGAGGTAATTGGAAGAAGCAATTGCAGCTCTGTACGGCCCTCTTAGTAGTATCCCTACAGAGTTTCAAAGACCCCTTCTCTTAGGAGATATTGTCTTTGAGGCACCTGGAGCCCCAACTATTGTCCGTGTTGGGTCACTCTAGTTTTGATACCGCGTTAGATTCGTGTATGGAAGAAGAAATTTCGTGTTAGGTTCATAGCGTTTATTGGCGAATAATTTATCGCATTTTGTATTAATAATTGTCCCGTTTAATTATTTAAAACCCGTAGTAATTGATCCTTACGTCCATATTCCTTTCAATCACACTTTTCCCAACACGTACACCTATTTGTTAATTTCATTTAATTAATTAGTCAAATATTGATGCAATCAAATAATATTGATCAATATATGTTATTAATTTCAGTTAATAATTTTTGAGTCTTATTTGAGTTACTTTCATTCCAAAGTCCAATAAAATAAAATCAGAACTCTGGAATTATACCCGTTTGCCCCGCTAATAGCCCAAGCTACCTTGAGAGCTGTGTAATAAGTTTTTGGAAGTTGATTTCTGTTCATCGTTGGATAAAAAGTCGTTGCAGAGACATCGATTTTGTTTGATTTTGAATCTTTCCCGGTTTGAAAGGAAACCTGGTGGTGCCCGAGTTATTTTGAATTTATGTGAAAATACTATTTGAATTTTGAAATAATATTTGTACCATAAAATATTTGCATTATTTTCATCATATTAAATTGACATTTTGCGAACAGAAATTGAACTGCTAAATAACATTACAACAGTCAGCGTAATCAATTTTATAGACAATATTGGAACACATGTTTCTAGGGGCATTGTCTTTCGTTTTGGAGAAAAGTTTACGATCAAGTGTGTTCGTAGGATAAAACACTATATTAATCGTATCAGAAGACAATACGGAACGCAGAGGTTGACTTGTAGACAGGAGGGTCGCACATCATCTAAGACCATGGTGAGTCGCGCCACCACCTCTCCGAGCTAGGCACAAAGCGGGCGATAGCGTGCCACGGGCAGACTGGGCTCGACAGCCTTGGAGGCGGCCAGTCTAGGGATGATTACCCGAACAAATCAACTTTACTGTAATCATGGAAAGTACTAAGCCACGGAATAATCCCCAGACGGGTACCGATGTAATCGGAGAATCCCGTTCCTCCAAGGAGGGCTGTCCCACGGAATCTGGGGGGGACAAACTTCCATTAACAGACCAAAAAGAAGCTTTTTGGGTAGCAGGCCAGGCTGAAAGCGTTGATGATACTACTAGTTACAATTGGCTGGAGGTGGTCAATCCATTTGAGAGAAGAAGCTCGATAAGTAGATCGCCACCCAAACAGAAAACAGAACACATGGAGAGCTCAGATATAATTTGTGAGTTGAACTCTTCGCAAATGGATGTGAAAATAGCTGAATCCCCTAAAGCAGGAAAATGTAATACTAAAACGGAGGCGAAAAGAGAAGAAAATCCATCTAAAAAAAGAAAGTGTATTGAAAGCCCCCCGATGACATTACTTACTGACATTGAGACATGCAAAAGCCTATGTGAACTTAAGAATGAGGTTGAACAACTAGCTAAATTCTGCAAGGACAATCAAAACGTACATAGAAAGGTGAAGTCTTTAGTAATAAAAATCAGCACTCATACATCCAAAGCTATTAACGAGTATAAAGCAAAAGCGTGTGAGTTTAAAGACTTAGAACTGGGGCTCCAGGCGTGTAAACAAAGACAAGAAGCAAAATATCTCGAGTTAGATGAAAGATTGAAACAATCAAAATCTCAATGCACAAAATGCGAGCAGGCAAAAAGAGAAAAAGAAAAAGAGAAAGTAAACCTAAACGTACATAAAATCGAAAATTATGATGACTTTCTTGCAATCTGTGATAAAGAGTGGACGGAAGACAGTTATACTATAACAAAAGTAGACTCAGGAGATCCTCTAAAAGGGTTCTTAGATAACATCATCTTCTTCTTCGATGAAGAGAAAAAAAGACAAAGCAAATGGATAAAAACCATATCCAATAGATTCCCAGATGTCGTGGAAGGAGAAAGAATACCATGCGAAGGAGGAAATTTTTCGGTTGTAGAGGAAATTGCCACGTACAGAACTAAGACCAAGGCCTTGATCAAAAGAAAGAATAAAATCGGATTATTCTACGATTCATCTCACCAAGAAGGAAAGACGCAAATGGACGTATATAACCTAATTAGAGAAATTAAAAACATTACAAGCAACATAGAAGGGAAGGAATACACGCTAATACTACCTCAAGGAGTTACGATGGACTTGACTAGAAAAATGTTGGAAGTTGCATTCTTTAATACTGAATACGTATTTAATATCAAATCAACCAAACCTAAGAATATTAAATTGTATAATAAAACAAGAGGTGAGGCAATTATTGTTGAAAAGGGAGAAAGGACTTATGCCGACACATTAAGACAACTGAAAGAAAATATTCAAGGGGACGAAGAAATTATAGATAACATTAAAAAAGTGAAAAAAACCGCAAAAAGGGACTTGATCCTAATGATAAAAGAAGGCAATACGAAAGTTAAAGATAAAGTCAAAGACGTTTTACAAGGACAGAATATACGAATTCTATCTGATAAAAGCAGGGAGAAAACATTCTTTATTAAGGATATTGACGAAATATCAGAGGCAAAGGATGTTAAAGAAGCAATTTTTAAAGCGATAAATATATCACAACCCGAAAAATGTATTGTTAAATCGCTACGCTGTATGCCTTTCGGCAGTCAAACAGCTACTGTGACTCTACACGAAACCGATGGAAATAAACTTCGCGAAATGAAGACGATCAAAATCAGCCTTAGTGAGTGTAGAATAGAGGAGAGAATAGATCTTGAAAGATGCTATCGATGTTGGCAATACGGCCACAAAGCAAAATTCTGTGAAGAAGAGGATAGATCGAAATGTTGTCAAAAATGCGCAAGCCTGGGACATAAGAGGATTGACTGTAACAAAGATCCCTATTGTCCCATATGTAAAGAAAACGGACACCAAACCGGAGGAGCCAGATGCAAAGTATTTAAAAATGCTCTTAATGAAGCTAGAAATCGAAGAAGAGACTTAAAATAACATTCAAGATTCTTCAAAGTAATGCAAACAGGAGTATGGCTTCACACGATCTTTCAAAAGTCGTTGCGGCTAGTACAGAATGTGATTTTATCGCCTACAGTGAACCTAATCTTAAAGCCGAACAGAATAAGCAAAACTATTATAAAAATATAGATAAAAGTGTTGGCATATTAAATTTCAGCCAAAAATTTAATGTATACTCTTACAATGAAGGTACGTGTTATGTGTATGTCGAAACTCAACGTTTTTTTATATTCAGTGTCTACATCAGCCCCAACTGTAAATACGAAATATTCGTTAATTGCTTAGAAGAATTGCAAAGCGCTCTTATAGGAAAAACCAAAAAGATAATTGTTTGTGGAGACTTTAACTCAAAGAATACTATCTGGGGCGGAAATATAACCGACAAAAGAGGTGAGACTCTTTTCGAGTGGATTCAGTCATTAAACTTGAATTTACTTAATGACGGAAAAGTACCCACTCTAGTGAGAGAAAATGGCAAATCCTTTGTCGATTTGACGCTAATTTGTAACAACGCGGCAACAATGCTGCAAAGCTGGAAAGTGTTAGAAGATGAGCCTTCACTGAGCGACCACAGATTCATAAAGATCAGTTTTAAGACAGTACAAAGACAACCTAAAGCAACTTGGAAATATGGCGCAACAAACATGAATACACTCAACGAGACCTTTGTGCGGGAACTAGACCACAGAAACAAATCATTAAAAATTACAGACTGTCAAGAAGCCATAAAGAAGGCGTACAGAGTAAGCACGCCAAAAATCAGATGTAATGAAGATTATAAAATGCCCTACTGGTGGAATGTATCAATACAAAAGAAAATTCAGGAAGTGAGATATAAAAGAAGAAAATTCCAGAGACAAAAGAAAGAAAACCTGATGAACAAGTTCAAAATTGAGTACAAGTTAGCAAAAAAGGAACTTAGAACGGAAATCTCAGAAGCAAAAAAGGAAAAATGGAAGGAACTTTGCGACAAACTAGACAACGACATATTTGGCAATGGCTACAAAATAGTCAAAAAACAGATGCAAATGCAAAATCCCAAAGTTACACTTAAGATCGAGAGAAAAGTTAGTATCTATAAAAGTCTGTTTATAACTGAAACTGACCATGCAATACAGTTGCACCAAAGCTTAATCTGTGATAAAAAACGCTACTGTGATAAAAATCAAGAACCTGACTGTGATAAAAACCACAAACCAAACTATGATATAAATAGCTGTGATATAAACCAATACAATAAATGTGATACAACATGTGATATTTTTACTGAGGATGAAATTAGACAGGCGTGCTGTAAAATTAAAACCGGTAAGTCGCCAGGACCTGACGGCATCCCACCAGAAGTGATCAAATCACTAATTACAATCAACAAACAATACTTTCTAGACCTGTTTAATAATTTATTAAGGAACGCTGTATTCCCGGATGAGTGGAAATGTACTAAATTAATTCTATTGGAAAAACCTAAAAAGACTCCAGAAGAGGACACAAAATACCGTCCTATTTGTTTAATTAATGTACTTGCGAAAGTGTATGAGAACCTACTCAATAAACGTTTATTGGAGGAAGTGGAAACAAGTGGCGGACTAAACGAAAGACAATATGGTTTTCGGAAAGGTAAAACTACTATTAGTGCGATAGCCCATATTGTAAACTCTGCTCGAATTAGTTCAGGATGGATAACTCTGATAATGATGGATGTCCGAAATGCTTTTAATACAGCACCATGGAATATTATAATTTCAAAATTGCTCCGGAGAAACATAAGCTCTTACCTTATACATATTGTGCAGTCGTATTTTCATAATCGGTCTGTAATGTTATCGAAAGATGTACATATGACTGTTGCTGGTGGAGTTCCACAGGGCTCAGTTCTCGGACCAACTTTGTGGAATATCCTGTATGACGATGTAATGGAGATCGAGACTCCCAATGGGGTAGAGCTTATATGCTACGCCGACGATCTTGGTGCTCTCATAAAAGCAGATAACCAAGAAGAGATGATTGGAAAAGCAAACGTGACTATGCACGCTATTCACCTCTGGATGCAGAGAAATAAGCTACAGTTAGCACCGGAGAAAACCACGGCTGTAGTTCTTAATAAAAAAAGGAAAGTACAACAGGTCAAGTTCTATCTACATGGCATAGAGATACTACCTAGCCCCACAGTGACTTACCTGGGAGTGGTTTTGGATAGAAGTCTCATTTTTGGAACACATATTCAAAAAGCATGTGAAAAAGCCAAACGGACAATAAGATCACTGTGTGCAATACTACCAAATATTGGCGGTCCGGGAACCCAGAAAAGAAGAGTGTTAGCATTAGCGACACAATCGATCATACTCTATGGGGCTCCAGTATGGAGTGAAGCTATGCAGTTCGAAAAATATAAAAACATGGTCCTCTCTACTCAAAGAACAATTGCTTTAAGAGTGTGCAGAGGAATAAGAACTGTCTCTACCGATGCTGCTTTGGTCATCGCTGGTCTGATACCCATCCACCTTCTAGCAAAAGAAAGAAAAGAGATTTACGACTTGGGCCCCAATGTTTCATCGGAGGCCAAAGAGATACAAAGAAGCTATACTTACGGACACTGGCAAGAAGCATGGAATGGCTCAGAAAAAGGAAGGTGGACCTGGAGATTAATCCCAGATGTTAAAAAATGGTGTGAGCGTAAATGGGGGGACGTAAGCTACCACATGACCCAATGCCTTAGTGGGCATGGAACATTCATGGCATTCTTGCACAAAATAGGCAAGAGAACAAATAATAAATGCATGTACTGCGATGAAGTCGATGACGCAGAACACACTCTATTTTTCTGCGTACGATGGAACCTTCAACGAAGTAAATTCTTAATTATGTCACAAATGGAGTTCATAGAAACTAATATTGTAGAAGTTATGATGTCATCAAGAGAATCTTGGAATGCTGGAGCTAACTTCATGGAGGAAATTCTTGAAGTTAAGGAAAGAGATTTTAAAAATGAGGCAAATAGTTAAAAGGCAAATGTTCCTCCATGATGAGATGATGTGAAAACGGTTCCGGGAGGAATAAGTAGGAAGAGGAGGGGTTTTAGCCGGTAAGAGTCCGGCACTATCCATACTGTATGGATGTCCATGACGGATTTTCCCTCCTCATTAAATAAAAAAAAAAAAAAAAGAGGTTGACTTAAACCGTGAATCATAGGTACTTTGTAGTATATTGGAGCATCATTAGACTTTTGTGAATTATTAATATCGTGTGAGTTGTTATACAGTATGTTATTTATAATATTCGATGGAAAACCCTTATTTTTAGCTATAGTATATATCTTTTTGAAGTTTGCTTGGTGGAACTTTTTACTGCTCAGCATCAAGACTCTATGCTTCATCGATTTAAGATGAGGCAGAAGGTAGCGGTGATTATGTAATTTGTAAAACGTTTATAGAATCATGTGATAATATGATAATTATGTGATATTGATTAATGTTAAAATATGTACTGTACAGCAACACCGTTGAATCGCCCTGCGAGAGAGTGAGTATTGGAAGCAGTGTTTGTCGCTCCAAACCACCGACGGAAGCTTCTTAGTGTGGGACCTTCGAGTCCATTCGCACGGAAGTATTTCTGCTTGGCAATCGCCTTGCACAGGACCTGTCAAATACGTCTAGTGAATGCCATTCCTGGGCACTAGCGCTCTTAGTGTGGGATCTTTGAGTCCATTCGCACGGAGTCGCCGGTTAACCAGCGGGCAGGTCGCATTCGCAATTCGGTTGTGGCGACAGCTAGATCTGACACAGTCCATTCGCCGTTTACTGTCCGAGACTGTGTGGCTCACACCAGGAACTAAGCGATAGCAAATAAAGAGTGTCTTTACACTCTAGCGAAGCGTCTTAGCGGCAACGGTGTCGACTAATACACCGGGAAGCGACAAATTTGAGTGGAGCGACCAAAAGTCACCTCTCCAGTCCATGTCAACGGCTAGTTAGGCAACACACCGTGCTGAAAGCCATACATTTACCGTTTTACCGTTACCGACCGTAGTTTTCTACCTTTTCCCACCGTTTATCATCCCATGTTCCAAGAACGGCCAACGGGACTATTTGTATATAAAATATAACCTATATTTTTATTATTTTTCCTGTAGTTTTGAGGGTTTGAATAAACTTGTATTATTTTTCTGGTTAATAATGTGCTTTAATTGACCCCTAGCTTAGCCGTATCTCCATTGTGTTACCTGGGACCCGTTTTGGTTTCCTGTTTTCGTCTGTAAAAACAGGTGGCGCTCGAGACAGGCAAATCCGCTGAAAAATAAACGTCACAGTACAACTATAAAACATACTACATACATACAAATCAAAATATGTATGATAATATGTATAAACCAGTGATAATGATTGTTAAATACTATTCACATTCTTTTATTATTTATGTTATTCAGTTTATATGTATGGTTTTAATTTTTTTCATCTATGTTTAAAATAAAACTAAATACAAATTATCCATATCTAATATATTTTTTTAATAAAAAACTAATCCTGTTCTTTTATATTGTAACGAAGTCATTTTTTCAGCCTCTTAGTCCTCTATACGCTTTCCTATTTATAGGTTAAGTATTTGTTTACATTTAGTAAACAACAATTAATTAACGGTAGTTGACATCAGTCAACCACCTTTGTCGCTCCTTTAGGAAGGATTTTGCGGAAGTACCGCAACCAAAAGTACTTAATAATTTTTCCTCATTGCGCGTACGCAAAGTCCCTCCTAATATTTCCTCGTATATAAACTGTTGCACAGCCCCTTGAAGGGGAGAATTCTCATCATCTTAAAAATTCTAATAATTTGTTTCTCGAGATTTTATTCTCATTTTTTAATATTGTTCAAAAGCCAAAATCCACATTGGGTTATATTGGCTCAGTTTATTTGATTGTTTAAAAGTGTTAAGTAATTTTCGAAAGCCAAGATTCAGTTGGAATTTTATTGGCTCATTCGGTTATTTTTTTATAAAGTGTAATTTGATGTCGACGGTTGTAATTAGTTTTGTATTCTCAATTTTAACATTGTGGTCCTTTTATATTCAATAATTTTATCTAATAAATAATACATTTAAAAAGTGGGAATTTCTCTTTTAATCGACACTGGTCAGAAACTCTCTCCACTGAGAGTACTGCCCGGTAATGATTCATATTTCTTGCCACAAAATACCTGGCGCTCGAGAAATCCTCCCCTGTTAAGGAAAAACACAATATTTACAGTTCACTTTATAGAAACTTAATTCTTTTAATTTATTAATATTTGAATAAAGTCAATTATAAAACAGTATCACAATTGTTAACATTACATTTATGTGCTGTAATGATTTTTCGTTAAACTGAATTGTTCTACCGATTTTAGATGATTATCCCAATACCAAATGTTATACAGTGTTCAATTCAATTTAAAACAGACTCGGGCGCCACCTGATTTATTTAGAAATCAGGAAATATTTAAAATTTTATAATTTCGACGTCTCTGCAACGACTATCAAAACCCTCGATGAACAAAACAGCCTCGAAAACCAAAACACAGCACTCAAAGTAGCTTAGGCTTTTAGCGGGGCAAACGGGTGTATTCCAGGGTTCAACTTAACTTATTGGACTGAAAGAAATTGTAACGCAAAATAACACGCAAAATTCTAACTACAAATATAATAATTTATTGATGTTTTCTATTAAATTTCATCAATATGTCAAAATGAAGTTTAACTAAATTTTAAAAGTGGAAATGTTGGAATAAGTGTGGTGAAAGGAATAAGGATTTAAAGGATTCAAAGACACGGATTAATCAATTACGGAAAATAAAGAAAAGCACATTCATTCACTATGAACCTAACTCGTAATGTCTTCTACCATTCACGAAGCTAACGCGTATCAAAACTAGAGTATCCCAACACGGCAAATAATTGGGGCTCCAGGTGCCACAAAGACAATATCTCCGAAGAGAAGGGATTTGTAACTCTGTAGGTATGCTACTATGAGGGCCGTACAGAGCTGCAATGCTTTTTAGGATAATTACCTCGATGTTTCTCTTATCGAGAGCTGGAACGAACTGATTGAATTTGGCTTGTGCAATGCCTTTTATACTGTTTCCCCCACTACTTCTCCCACCATTATAAAGTGAAATCAGTCGTATCAACGTTTAAAAGTGAAATTACTATTATGTCAATCATTCAATGTCAATGTCTTTTCAACGGTTTGAAAGTTATTTAAAACGGTAAGATATATTAAAATTTCTTTTAAAATACTAATTAATTTATGTTTCAGATTATTTCCCCCGTAAAATACTTGTATTATATATCCGATTATTCCTTTCAATGTTAGATATGTGTTATGTGTAAGTTCTTAAATTGTATCCTAAATGTATTAACAAAACTAATAATGTTTCTTTCTTGCAGATCTTCTAGGTCAATACCATTCCGACTCTATAAATAATCACTTCGTTACACACCCCCCTTTCCTCATAAGAAAATTGCGTAGTAATTTTCTTTCTGAATTTCTTTTCCATAGACCAACATACTTACATATTTTCAAAACAATACCCAATCCAAAACAATCATAATTTTCATCATCATAACCAATCCATTAGGTACTACGGTATCACGAGTTTAATCTAACACCATAAAAACTCTACGGAATAATCAAAAATAATTATATTAACGGTAAGTTTTTTTTTAATGACAAACAAAAAAAAATTAATTATTCCTCCAGTATTGTTTGCCTGGTAAACGAACCAATTCGCGCTCCCTAATTTTTTTATCTTTGTCTTTCATCTCTTGTTTCCACTTTCTGTATAGTCGGTTCTTTTCTTTGGTAAGTTCCTTGACATCCTGTTCATTTTTCTTTTTAATTTCTTCCAGCTTCTATTCATTCATTCCTGGTTCAATTTTTCGTTGAGTTTTAACTTTGTTTTAATTCCAAACTCAAGATCACATTAGCTTTGTTCATAGAATTCATTTTATTTTCTTTTGTTTTCTTTTGCTGAATGAGTTGTTTAATTTTTTCGGTTAACTCTTTATTTTCTTTTTGTAATTTTAATATCAACTCATTTCCTTCATCTTCAAATAAGTTGAACGGTTTCAATACGGTCTACAACCGAAAAAATACTATATTAATTAACGGATTACCATTTAACTTAATTTTTCTCTCTGTTTCTGAGAACTAAACCATTCTAATTTTTGTTTCAGATATACCATAAGTGGAATTTTACCATAATGGACTAATGTGTATTGATTTGTTTTATGACGTGCAATCACATGTATGTGTGCAAAGATACTAAGAAGGAGTTTTGAAGTAAATGTTGTTCCCATGGACTGGCTTGTACATATTTTCTTCAAATTTATTATTTTAATTGTTTTAGTTTATTTAGAATGTTTAAGAGAATTTGTTGTGTTTTGTTATTAAAATTTATTATTAATTATTTTTATGTTAATTTTATTTTAGTTTTAGTTTTAGAACTTTGTAACGACGGAAAGGGTTAGAATAAACGGATTATTAATCATCTTCTTCTATTTTTCTAGTGGAACTGCATTCTCCACAAAACACGAATTTGCTTCCGAAGCATTCCTTCGCGTAATGTCCAATTAATCGGCAACGATAACACCGATTTTCATAATTTCGTTTTTTACATGGACAATCTTTAGTTTTTATTCCTAATATTCCACTACTTGAGCAGAAGTATATAGGATTGTTCTTTCTCGGACAAAATTTTCGCTTATGTCCCATAAGTCGGCAGGACCAACATTGTCCTGGACCTCGTAATTCGATTTTTACAGTAGTATTTCGTTTCGCGATTACTTTTCTCGGAACAGGTTCGTTGAATGGAATTTTTCGTGGTTTAGGTGTTGTTTTAGTGGATGTTTTAATAGGTTCTTTCTTTACCTCAGGATTTGGGGGTTGAAGGGTTATATCAGAGAGAATATTTATTTCGGATCGATTTGCTATTTCTGGCCAATCTTCCACAAATTCATCAAGTAATTGTTGCAATTCAGCTTCTTCAGACGACATGTTAATGATTTTTCAAATAACAATGACAACTGATTAAATTTTTTTTATATATATATGGATATGACAACGGTCAAATAAACTTGTATTATTTTTTTTTAATACGGGAAAAACTAAAACAGAAAGATAGAAAAACGGATTTTTTTTAAACGGATTTAAGATCCTTAATATGAACATTTCTAATTCTACGGTTATCATTAAGGTCTTTCAAATCATACACTACGGGTGAAACAACTTTTGTAAATTCATACGGTCCTGAATATTTTGGTGCTAATTTTGCGGCAAAGTTTTGAATAGCTGAAGATAAATGATGTTCTTTCTTATAAACCTTATCACCTATCTTACAACGTCATTCACGTCTTCGTAAATTATAGTATTTACTTTGTGTGTTCAAAGCGCGAATCATACTTTCTTTCACAAATTCATACGTTTTCTTTAAGTTGTCTAATTGAGAAATCCTGTTTTCTAAATTTTCACTATTATTTTCAATATTAATATTATCATCTAAATTATTTCTATATAAAGCTTTAGGGATCTCTAGCTCTCTACCAAAATTTAAATAAGCGGGTGAAAAATTAGTTGAATCATATTTTACGGAATTTATGGCGAATAAAAATTCACTAATATGTATATCCCATTCCTGATGATCATTTTCACAATATTGACCAATCATAGTCTTTAGTGTGCGATTTGATCTTTCTATAGGGTTAGCTTGGGGCGTATACGGAGGAGTAAATCTATGTTTAATCCCTAATTCACTTAACAAATCTTTCATTAGTTTACAATCATATTGTGTTCCGTTGTCACTAATCACAACTCTAGGACAACCAAATTTTAACACAATATCTTCATAAAATGATTGGCACACCAATTTCGCTGTGGCCTTTTTTAATGGTTTTGCATGAACCTATTTAGTAAATTTATCTTGAAACACTACTAAATAACAATTTCCCTTTTTAGATCGCGGTAACGGACCTACCAAATCGGTACTAATTATATCCCACGGTTGAGACGCAATAAACGGTTGCATTTTTCCAGCTACTTGCTGTTGATTACTTTTATAACAACGGCACTTTTTACAATTTCGAATATATTTCCCTATATCCCTAAACATTCCTGGCCAATAATAATTACGTGCTATACGGTTGCAAGTTTTAGAAATTCCTAAATGACCTGCATTGGGTACATCGTGATTTTCAATTAGTACTGTTTCTCTTAGACTTTTCGGTACACATAATTTCCATGCTTTATATTCATTATTTTCCTTTAAATTGCTACTATCTATTATATGTCTATATAACCTACCATTCTGAATACAAAAATCTGGGTATTTTTCAGGATTTCTCTTTACTTCAGCAATTTTTCCTTTATACCACATACAATTATCCCATTCACTCACTAAATCTAAATTACAAATTTCATTTTCTACAACGACGGTTTGTTCTTTTAACGGTAATGGTTGACGTGATAATGCGTTAGCAACTCTATTTAAACTACCTTTTCGGTACACAATTTCAAAATCAAATGATTGAAGAAAAACACTCCAACGGGCTATTCTACCTGACGGACTTTTAATGGATTGTAACCATTTTAAACTTTGATGATCAGTTGTTACAATGAATTTATACCCTTCTAAATAAGGTCTCATTTTCTCAATACCCCACACAATAGCTAAACATTCTTTTTCAGTGACAGAATAATTCTTTTCTACAGAATTCAACGTTCTACTAGCATATGCTATTACTCTTTCCTGACCTTCTTGAATTTGTGTTAAAGCTACTCCTAAACCGTAATCTGAGGCATCGGTTTGTAAATTAAAAGGTTCCTCAAAATCAGGACAACCTAATACTGGAGCTTTTGCTAAACAATTTTTTATTACATTAAACGCGAAATTTTGATCATCAGTCCAAATAAATTTCTGATTTTTGTGTAATAATTTTGTCAAAGGAGCTGAAATTGTTGAAAAAGCGGGTATAAATCTACGATACCAAGAATCAATTCCTAAAAATGATCTGACTTGTTTTACATTCATGGGAACAGGTAATTTTATAATTGATTATACTTTATCAGGATCTGTTTGAATACCCTGATCCGTTATTAAATATCCTAAATACTTTATCGATTTTTCTGCAAATTTACATTTTTCAATATTTACAATTAATTTTGCTTCCCTTAATCTACGAAATACTTCCTTGAGATTTTCAATATGTTCTTCATATGTTTTCCCTAATACAATAATATCATCTAAATAAGCGAATGCTCGTGGTTCCATTTCTGGACCTATAATCGTATCTAACAGTCTTTGAAAAGTCGCGGGTGCAGAATGTAGACCGAACGGCATTACTTTAAATTGAAATAAACCTCTTCCGGGTATTGTAGACGCAGTAATGGCTTTACTTTCCTCTGCTAACGGAATTAACCAATATCCATTTTTCAAATCTAATGTACTAATAAATTTAGCCTCACGTAAACGATTTAAAATACCTTTTATATGCGGTAATGGATATGCATCTTTAATTGAAACATGATTAACTTTACGAAAGTCTACACAGAATCTATATGTGCCATTTTTTTTTGGTACCATGACAATTGGTGAACTCCACGGACTCGATGATGGTTCTATTACCCCTTTTTCTAACATCTCGTCAACTTGTTCACTAACTAACTGTTGCATCTTTGGATTATGTGGTCTATATCTTTGTTTAATCGGCGTAGGATCGGACAATTTAATATGATGTTCTACCAAATGGGTTGGACCTTTAATTTGATCAAATAATGCTAATTCCCTATCAATCAATGTTTTTAATTTTTCTTCCCTAGTTTCAACTGAATTTTCTACCACGGAATTATTAATTACGGAATTTGTTGAATACAGATTATCTATAGCGGAACTATTAATATTTTGGACTATTTCAATACTAGAAATTCCTATATTCTCAATCAAAGGTATTTGTTTTCCGCATAAGAACAATCTTCTTTTGCCTAAATCAACCCAACCATCATAATGATTTAATATATCTGCACCAATAATCATATCGTTTACTAAAGATGGTAAATATCTGAATTTAACATTGATCTCATACCTAGCATTATTAAATGTTAAACTAAATTGAACTGTAACAGGTACTAATACTCCATTAGCTAATTTTGCTGATGCTTCAATATTTAAATTTTCTAATTCAGGTATTTAACTTTTAATTTTTTCTCCAATAAAAGAATTAACAGATCCTGGGTCTACTAATGCAGAGTATTTTCTATCTCTGATAGAAATAGGTACAAAAATTCTTTTATCTATGAACTCATCTGAACTATCTGTTACTTTAACTAGTCTATCTACAGATTTTTCAATTGTTTTGTTTTCACTTTTAACGGGATTCAATTTTGGTTTGTTTTCTTTCACAGAATTAATAGTGTTAAACGGAATTTTCGGGATTAGAGGGTTTAATGTTTACCAATTGTTCAGTGCCCCTTTTAGGACAGTTGGTTTTTAGTTTCCCGACTGCTTATTACATTTATAACAAGTCTTAAGCGTTACATTTGGTTCCAAGCATTTGTAACAAAATATTTTCAGTTGGCTTTTACATTCGCTTTTAAAGTGACCAACTATTCCGCAATTGTAACAAATGGCATGTCTAGTTTCTTTAAAATTATTAGATTTTTGTAATTGAATCTCACGATTCGACTGAGACGGACCGGATTTAATTTTATTTTCGACAAACGGAGTTTTATAGGATGGGTTTTTATTAAAATTTTGATGTCTATTTGAATTATTAATTTGTGGTCGAGAATAATTATTAGCAGTTAATGGTATTTGATTTACTTGACTTATTTCAGTTTGGGTGTTATATGACTGTCTAACATTATTAAAATTTTGATTAGAATTAAATCTAACACGATTATCCTGTTGTACTGGTGTATTATTATATAACGGTTTATTGTCAAACGGTTTAGATCTGTTATTTTCAAATGAAGAATTTGTATAATTTTGATTAAAATTATTAGATCTTACTGAATTAATCTGATTTGCGGGTGAATTATATTGATTAAACGGCCATTCATTTTTCAACGGTTGAAATGGATTACGATTATAATTGCTATGCGGTTTAAAATTATTTGGTTTGACAAAATTTTGATTATTGAAAGAATTTCTATTGGCAAAAGGATTGGAATTAAATAAACGATTAGAATTTTTATTATTAGTTTGATTTAAATCCTGTTTTAATTGATCATACTCTCGAATACTATTTATCAGTTCATAGTCAGTACTGAAGCTGTGTCTCGGTATAAATTGTCTATATTCAGGAAGTAAATTCCTATGTAACCAATATAATTTTTTATTTTTGCTGAAATTTGGTAATCTTCGCATTAATGTTTGCAAAGACACGACGTATTCTGAACCTGTCTCATTAAGTTTCTGAGTTCTTTTACTAATTTGCTCCTCTATTTGAATTTCGTAGTCACCGGGAATAAAGAATAATTTAAAGTCATTTTCGAAATCAGCCCAAGTTTGCCAATTTATTCTATAATTTCTATACCATAATAGCGCATTATCTTTCAGTAATATGGAAATTCCTACTAATATTTCCTCGAAAGTCAAATTATATAAAAGTCTTAATTCATCTAACCGTTCCAAAAATAGGATTGGGTCTGTAGTGCCATCAAAATTTAAATTCCATTTATGGATATGATAAAGGACGGAATTATTAGAACTCGTATTATTACTAAATCTACCATTATTAGAATTATTTAGTTTAAATGAGAAATCAACGGGTGGTTCTTTTTTATATGACGGAGTGGTATTATAAATAGGAGAAATTAAAGGAGTTGTATCAAAATTTAATTTTTCTGGTGTTGGTAAAGCACCACCAGGTTGAAATATTACTGAGGAAATTGGTCGTGATGAGGTAAATGTTGTAGTATTAGTAGTTGGAGTTGTTGAAATACAATTTTCATAAAAATTAATTCTCTCGTCTATCTCTTGTAATTCCTCCACAGAAAAGCCATTAAATACAGTGTTTTCTCTAATGGTATCCATTATTCCTTGTGTCAGTGTCTTTTTGTATATTTGTGTATTTATGTATATTTGTAATGAAAATCAATCAATAACTTTTAAACAAAATCTAAATTACAACCAAATATTGGTTTCAAATCAATAATATTAACTAAACGATATTTAAACTAATCGTTTATTAACAAATTAACAAATTAATACGTTTCAGTTGAAAATATTCAATTGAAAACAACTTTAATATTAATCAGTCCAACAAAAAAAATAGTGAAGTTTAGTTAATCAGTCCCTGCTCGCGAGCGCCAAATTTATGTAATGATTTTTCGTTAGACTGAATTGTTCTACCGATTTTAGATGATTATCCCAATACCAAATGTTATACAGTGTTCAATTCAATTTAAAACAGACTCGGGCACCACCTGATTTATTTAGAAATCAGGAAATATTTAAAATTTTATAATTTCGACGTCTCTGCAACGACTATCAAAGCCCTCGATGAACAAAACACCCTCGAAAACCAAAATACAGCACTCAAAGTAGCTTAGGCTTTTAGCGGGGCAAACGGGTATATTCCAGGGTTCAACTTAACTTATTGGACTGAAAGAAATTGTAACGCAAAATTCTAACTACAAATATAATAATTTATTGATGTTTTCTATTAAATTGCATCAATATGTCAAAATGAAGTTTAACTAAATTTTAAAAGTGGAAATGTTGGAATAAGTGTGGTGAAAGGAATAAGGATTTAAAGGATTCAAAGACACGGATTAATCAATTACGGAAAATAAAGAAAAGCACATTCATTCGCTATGAACCTAACTCGTAATGTCTTCTACCATTCACGAAGCTAACGCGTATCAAAACTAGAGTATCCCAACACGGCAAATAATTGGGGCTCCAGGTGCTACAAAGACAATATCTCCGAAGAGAAGGGATTTGTAACTCTGTAGGTATGCTACTATGAGGGCCGTACAGAGCTCCAATGCTTCTTAGGATAATTACCTCGATGTTTCTCTTATCGAGAGCTGGAACGAACTGATTGAATTTGGCCTGTGCAATGCCTTTTATACTGTTTCCCCCACTACTTCTCCCACCATTATACAGTGAAATCAGTCGTATCAACGTTTAAAAGTGAAATTACTATTGTGTCAATCATTCAATGTCAATAGCCGCTTTCGATTTGAATGAACCCTCAGTTCCGCACCTCAGTTTAATATTTTCCTCTTTCTTTAATTAAACTATTCAGACAGAGAAAGAAATATTGAAGTGAGGTGAGGAACTGAGAATTTCACGCAAATCGAAAGCGGCTAATGTCTTTTCAACGGTTTGAGTGTTATTTAAAACGGTAAGATATATTAAAATTTCTTTTAAAATACTAATTAATTTATGTTTCAGATTATTTCCCCCGTAAAATACTTGTATTATATATCCGATTATTCCTTTCAATGTTAGATATGTGTTATGTGTAAGTTCTTAAATTGTATCCTAAATGTATTAACAAAACTAATAATGTTTCTTTCTTGCAGATCTTCTAGGCCAATACCATTCCGACTCCATAAATAATCACTTCGTTACAGTGCAATATGTACATATGAAATTATAAACGCGCCGAAATTTAAATTTGTAATTCATTCCTATTGGATATATATCCACACAAGCGGATAATAGACTAGTGCCGCTAACTTAGCTCCTCCTTATATAGGGATCACTCCTATACTTTCATTGTTCTATGATTAATTGCGAATTTAACATGTGTTTTTTAGGTTATGTTATTATTAGTTAGTCACATATTTTTATGTTGGTACTACATATAAGTTTAAATTTGAATCGTAACAACGCGTCTGACAAAGAAGTTGATACTTCAACTTTTATTTTGCTTTTATTTAACTTTTATAAGGCAGTCTGTTAATATTCGTACAGACAAGTTCAAAATGATAATAATATGCGAAATAATTCTCACCAGTTCGTATAAATAAACTAATGCAACTCTTAGGCTTTAAACATTTAAATTCATGCGAATGTTGAGTAATCGAAAATTTTTGTGAAAAATATAATCATTCTCTGTATAACCAGGTGACTGGTGTTTCCATTTCGATATCACATTTATGTAGAAATTCCGATAATACTTAATATTTAACCATATGATTCAGATTAATGTTTCTTATTTTGATATCGATGGTAAGTATCGATTGGTCAACTGTGTGTTACCCTAATACTGGTAGCATACTTTTATATCCAATTTCTATTACATTTCAATAACAGAACGATATAAGTTGATAATTGACCAGTACTTTAAAATTCATAAGAAATCTTTAGCGACTTTTGTTATCTATTACATATCCAATTTTTAACAATAATATTTAAAGTGTATAAATCTATTTATTTTATCACATAGATTTACTAAAGCATCCCTCTATAATTTACCAATGTTTGATACTCAAACTTAATTAATATTGCAACTTATGACAAATAATTTTTTAACATTTCAAATTTCCCCCTGTTGTCGGAACACGTGTACTCCGATATTCGGGTAAAAAAATTTCGACATTGCTGATAAGGATCCGGTAGGTGTTCCGATCGCACCACCTAAGGTGGTGGCAAGCTACAGAGTCGTTGGTCATTCTTGTTACGATCGTCTCTTAATCAATACTTGTAATTTACTTTTGTATTAACCAAGAATCAATTAATAAAACAATTTGTATTTTTAAATTTTTATATTGAATTTTATTTACGGAAAGTTAATTAGCATTTTCCTGTGAAAAGTGAACAAGAATCGGCACATTCTGATTTCTCATAAGTGTGCTGCGTTATAATCTCGCCGGTGAATATAATTCAGTCTTAAATAGTTTTTGTGCTTTTATTATTTTGTTTAATACAAAAATAATTGTTATATTTGTTATGTTCGTTGCCTTGCAATATGAATTCAAATAAAGGGAAATATAAGGTCTATCAATTCGAAGACCAATCTATAGCAGGTTTACCGATGTTGTTGTATACGTAGTTTAAATAAAATTGTCTTTAATATTAATAAAACATATATTACTTCATGAGTATTAGAATTACACAGATCAACAATTATCACACAATTTGTCATACGTCTCGGTTACGGCTACCTAGTGAAAGAGGCCCTCTTGACCTGGGTCACATTATAAATAACAATTTTGGCAGCGCCACCACGGCTATATTCAATATGCCACATATCCCCCTGCTAATTATGAAACAATTCCTTTGGTCACTCTTCATTTACCCTGGTATGGCCTCGTTGAAAGTCTCTATTAACAACAATTTATCTTTTGCATTTCGTCAGGTACACATAATAATTAATATTAATTACATATTTATCAGTCAAATCCTAACAATATCACATTTATGCAATTACCTAAACTTAATAAATTAATACATAATCTTTGAATTTATTGGGTATGTTTGTGTTACGTTTTGCTCTTATGATTGTTGTACAATCAGTATTTTTACTATCTGCCGCTACTGTTAGTGGTGTATCAGCTGATACGAGTTCATTGACCGCCGCCGATGGTTTGTACGCGACTTTCTTGTTCTTCTCAGTTTGAATTTGCTCATTATTACTTTTACTTTTCTCCAGTTTGTCTTCAGTCTTCACCTTATTCTCATCCTCCCTGTCGTCGTTTTCAAGTGCTTTCCACATCTGTTTAACATGTCTGTAGACCGTTCCGTTATTTTGATGTTCACATAAATATACTGTATTCCCCAGCTTCTTTTTGACGATCGGTCGAATCCAAGGTTTTGAAATGTTGTTGCAGTAATTTCTGATTAATACTGTTTCTCCAGGTTTGTATTTCTCCTGTTCTACTAATTTCCAACTTTTTATGCTGTTCTGTTTCTTCAGATTATCCATTCTGGTACGTAGCGTTCTCCCAAACATTCGTTTTGATGGAGTTTCACCTGTTGATGTGTGTGGTGTGCTGTTATGGATGAACAGAAATCGCGATCACAATGTATTGATACTTAATTTATTGTTCTTCGGATCACCTAAAGCAGCTTTTAATTTATTTTTAACAGTTTTACCCCGTTTTCAGCTAGTCGATTACTTTGGGGATTGTATGGAGGGATTGTCATATGTTTTATGCCATTTTCGTGGAAAAATGACACGATTTCTTGTGACTTTAGACTTGGGCCGTTATCCGACACTATTGTACATGGAATTCCGAATCTGGCGAAGCACTCTCTGAGTTTTTCAATTGTTGTTTCAGACGTCATATTTTTTACTGGGATTACTTCCAACCAACGTGTATGTTGGTCCATTAAAATAAGGTAATTGTTTTCGTTAAACAAAAAAAAATCGATGTGTATTGTATGAAAAGGATTTTCAGCTTTTACCCAAGGTATCATTGTTTTCGGTGGATTTTGTCTACCTTCTAAACATTGTTCACACGAACGACATGTGCGTTCGATATGTATGTCAAGTCCTGGATACCATATACATATACGTTCGGGCTCTTGCCTTCATTCTGCATATGCCCTCGTGAGTTTAATGTAATTCCTCCATAAAACTTTTCTGCATCGATTCCAGTACAACTATTCTGTGTCCATACACTACATACCCATTTTCAACATCTAACTCCTATCGTTTTTCCTAGAATGGTTTGATTTCGTTTTGTACAATGTTCTGCCATTTTGTTTTTATGTATTCCCTCACTTTTGATAAAGTATTATCTTCGTCTGTAGCCTGAGTCAGTTGTCTATAGTCTCGTGGTGTTTCTTCATTTGTAAAAAATATTCTGTCTTCGTTTATGCCTTTTTCTTCGTCAATCACCATCGGTAAGCGTGATAAGCAATCTGCAATAACATTGTCTTTACCTCTAATATGTTCTATATTAAAGTCAAATGTTGAAAAGTACAAAATATATCGTTTTATTCTATTTGCATACATTAAGTTGCAAATACCTTTTCGTTTCCTATAAAAGATGGTATTTGTGTTACATTATTTGGCGTTGGAGACCGAAGTATGGTTTCCACCTTCTTTTTGTTTTTCGTTACGCCATCTTTGGATAAATCAAAACCTAAATATGATACTTTTTCTTGCAAGAACTTACAGTTTTCGACGTTTATCGTTAGATCTACTTTTCGTAATATTTCCATAATGCTTTTTAACGTTTCGTAGTGGTTTTCTCCTTCCTTATGACCTATTAATATGTCATCTTGGAACACGTGTACATTTTGGAGACTGAAACAATTGCTCTATGTATTGTTGGCAGTAGAAACTTGCGCGCTTGACCCCAAACGGTAGCCTATTCATGGCGAACAGACCTTTTTGCGTTGAAATCGTTACCAATTTTTTTGATTAAATGCTGAAACTCTTCCAACTTGTGATTTTCGTGTAATTAGCTTTTACAAAATACAATTTGGTACAAACTTCAACAACCAAATTAATATCTTTTTGTTGCTCCTTGTTCTCAATCAATTACTATTTCATGTCATGGAAATTCCACACTTGATCACGTTATTTCTGGTACAGGGATCTTAACTTTACAATCAGGTTGCAAAACATACGAAGGTAGTTTTACATTACAAGTAACAAGATCAGATTATGTTAGCGAAACAATGATTTTCGTTCCTAAATATAACATATTAACTGATCAATGTTGCAATATTAGCCAGATTCCATCAAAAATCTTAAATCTATTTCACAAGTCCGATTGGATACTGAAAATTTAAACCTTGCAAATCATAAATTAGATGATATTTTTGATAATGCATAAAAATTAGCTCATCTTACAGTATTGGTTCACGTCAAACAAAATATTTTTTCATATGTAATTATTACAATTATCTTACTTTTTATTACTTAGCGTTTATATATAAAATTTAATTGTCGCAATTGGTTACCAAGACGTATAATGCGTAGACCGACGGCACCACCAGCATATGAAGTACGTTATCTAGCTCGTAATCATTCAGAAAACCGCGAAATGCCTATATTTGAGATAACTGACGATGAAGCCGATCAAATTATCCTAGAATCCCCATCAATTTCACTACAATCATTACGCAGAAGTACACGACTCCAAAATAAACGACCACTTATTCCACAATAAGGAAAATATGTTTTTTTTTATTTCTCATATTCCATAATTTTTCCCTTCGTTTTTTTTGTGTTGTTTTCAAATATATTAGTAGAGGGACAAAGAGGTTTCAGCGCCACTTCCGGTCTCTGGTGTGTAATTTAGGCGATTTAGTTATATGGTGTTGGTGGTACTGGGTGTTGTTTGTGTTGGTAGCACTGGTTGGGGAGGAGTTTATAATTTGAAATTTGGCGGGTTAAGGTGGGGGTCGTGGGATGTTGAATTTCGGGGGAGAGGGGTGGAGTCTAAAGAGGGGGCAGAATAGCATAGGGGGGCCGAAAGGCCGAGGGACAGGAAGGCAAGATGCATTGCTGCTGGAGGATTTAACAAGTGTTGACAAGTCTGAAGATGATGATGACGTCAGGTTACGTCACAGCGTTTTATACAGAGTGAGTTATCATATGTATAACATTGGAAAGTGACCGCATCCTGTTACAAGAGATATGACTCCGATAATCATAAACATACATATATATAGGTACGATATGTGTTAAATAAATTTATTTACGTATCTATAATTTTTATTCATAATGAATATATATAAGAGATAGATTCCTAATTTTCTTGTTCATACTAGATGTTAACTTTGAACAAGGCGCATAGAGGTAATTTAAGTAAAACTGGTGGTGCTTCAAATTCCAAAAATAGTCTATTAAATTCTCTAATTAATAAATAGGGTGATGAACTACATATACCCTGTTATAATTTTTGTGGACCTGGAATAAGGTTAAGGGCAAGATTAGAGAGAGGTGATCAAGGAGTTAATAAACTAGATTCAGCTTGTAAAGACCACGATATTGCCTATTCAAAACATAAGTCATTAAAAGACCGTCACAAAGCCGACTATATATTAGAAAAGCGGTGGTAAACTTAGAAATAATAATAATAATGAAAGAAAAAGATTAAATAAGAAGAAGAACAAGAAACGTATTTCGTTCGAGGGACAATTTTACGAAGAATAAAGTCATCTTTAAAAAATCAAGGAATTGTTCATGATGAGTTAACCAATAATAATAATCAATTATTAAAGCAAACATCCCTGAGAGCACTTAAAGCGGCTAAACGTATAACGAAATCACATGGTTCCGGAAAGAGAAATATATTTATTATACGTGTTATTCCGCTTAAAGCTAAAATCGGTGGTATCTTACCACTTGTACCAATTCTAGCAGGAGTGGGTAGTTTAGGCGGATTGGCGGGAGGGGTTTCGGCTGTAACGAAAACTATTTTGGATGCATAGAATGCAAAAAAGAAACTCGAAAAGGATATCGTCATAATAAAGCATTGGAATCGATCGCAATTGGAAAAAAAGAAAATGGAATGTATTTAAAAAGATGTAATAATAATAATGGGACAACAGTAGGTTATGGACTATATTTACCAAGTGAATGATCAAAAAAAAAACTAGAAATTTTACCTATTAAGATACCAAAAAATAGAGCACTATATGATAATGAATTAACTCGCTTTGCCAAACAATTAAAAATTCCCCATTTTAGAGGAATATTTATGCGTAATAGTTTACCTGCAAGACCACATTCAATTGAAACAGGAATTGTAAATTTAGATTTAAAACAAAATAGACCTGTTTGTGAATAATAATCCTTGCTAAGATGTCTTCTTCAACCAAGATGTATCAATTGCCTAAAGGTAGGCTCTTTTATGGGTATTCTCTGTAGTGTTGTTTTAGTGTTAAATAAATAAATATTGTAAAATCGCTGATAGAGTATTTATTGTAGATTTGAATTTTGAGCATAAAATCCTCTAGCGCGGTAGCTCTGCCTTGAGTGGAGAATGCCGAGAGACGCGAGATCTTACCCCGCAAATTCGTTTAGCATTTAAAAAACGCAACCGCTCGGTCAATGCTAAGCCTTTCCAGGCACGACATAATTTTTGGTGGCAGGTGTGGGGTATGCTTAAATTAAAATAGTCTAGTCAGAATAAAATCGCGGAAAAATCAAATTAAATACATGAAAACTAATTTTTGAAAAGTAAAGGAATTCGACAAATTTGAAATGGAATTGGCAGAATTAGAGAGAGAGAAATATCTCAAAGAAATTAATAGACTTTGGAAACTAAATGGTGACTTAAAAAGTCAAGTAAATAAATTGCAAGCATAGATCAAGATAGAGACTTCAAATGCCAGCCATCTCACTGGGAAATGATGTTGTCCTGGATGGAAAGTCATCCGATATTACTGCGAGTTACATATAATGAATCATTGTTGATTCATTTATATGTAAACAAATAAGAACATTAGGAATATCAAAGTATTTAGAAAATAAATGAATAAGATCATTAAGTGGTTGGTGCAAAACAACCCCGAAGATTAAATATTCATATAAAATAAGAAACAATTAGATTTAAATATCCAGTAATAATCTTGTAATTGAATCGAATTGTTGTCAGATTTATAATTGTCAATTTTAAAGATAAATTTATATTAAAAAGTTAATAATTGTAAAAGTGTAAAATTTAATAAAAGTTATTTTTTTTAAATCGAAATCGAGCAAGATCTCTACAAAACGTAAGTTGAGCAATCCTTTCTTTAATCCCTAAACAGAAAAATTCTGATATTGAATAAGATCATTATATGAATAACGACATTATCGAGGATTTAATTAAGAATTTTAATAGAGTTATTAATTTAGAGGACAATATGGAAAATTATCAATTATTAAAATTATATTTAGATACAATTCCACAATACGACGAAAATCCAAACACACTAGAACAATTTATTTCTTCTTGTGACCTTTTGGTTCAGCAACATGGTATCGATCAAGAGTTACAGAACTATCTATTGAAGATTCTCTTAAACAAAATTGTAGATCGGACAGAATTAAATACTTGGAATTTAATTAACAACGCGATAAGAAACAGTTCCGGTGATAAAAGAGATATTGACTGTATAGAACAAGATTTAATAAACCTAATACCTTTAAAAAATGAATCACTAACAGAATTTGGAATAAGAATTCAAACATGCAAAAGTAGGCTCATTTCAAAATTAAATACTATCCCTAATAACCAAATGCCGAACATCACAAAAACTTTTTATAAAAATCAATATAACCAAACAGCCTTAAGAGTATTCATTAGAGGATTACCTGGGTCATTATAAAGTATCGTTAGACTAAGAAGACCTGGGGCCGGATTACCTAAAGTGTAGAGTCACATAGATCACTTCTTATATAAGGAAGTCCCTTAAAATCACTTAAACGGTATTACTTAAAAATTGTCGTTCACCGTTGGTAGTGGTCGGGACCGTTCTTCTTCTTCAAGTGCCTTGTCCTCTTTGAACGTTGGCAATCATCAACATTATCTGCACCTTATCCACTGCTTTTCTGAAGAGACTTGCCGGGGTGTCGCCATACCATTGTCTCAAATTTTTTAGCCACGATGTTCTTCGGCGTCCAGGGCCCCTTTGGCCTTCAATTTTACCTTCTATGATTAGTTTGAAAAGTCCGTATTTGTCGTTCCTAAGAATGTGTCCGAAGTATTCTAACTTTCGCTTTTTAAGTGTAAACATGACCTCGAGATCTTTTGACATTCTCCGAAGCACGTCTTCATTGCGTACTCTGTCCATCCAGGAAATTCTCAACATCCGTCGATACGTCCACATTTCGAATGCCTCTAGCTTTTTGCACATGGCGTCTGTCAGAGTCCACGCTTCGATTCCATAGTAAAGAATGCTGAATACATAGCAACGTAGCACTCGAGTGCGAACGAGGAGCGATAGACTTCGGCAGCATAACAATAACTTCATTTTTACAAACGATGCTCTGGCTGGTTCAATTCGGGCACGAATCTCCTGCATATTATCCCAGTTTTTGTTGACCTGACATCCTAGATATTTGTAGGATTAAACGTGTTCGATTTGTTGGTTCTGTACCTGTATACCTTCTTCAATTTGGTTCTTACTATTCGCCATCCATTTAGTTTTTTTGGTGTTTAAGTTTAATCCAAATTCTGCACTCCCAGCAGCCACATTATTAAGTAAAATCTGGAGGCCTTCTAGAGAATCCGCGATTATAACAGTATCGTCGGCGTAACGAAGATTGTTAATGTTTACGCCATTAATGGAAATTCCTTCATTGCAATCTTCTATCGCTCTTTCAATTATTTTGTTTGAGTATATGTTAAAAAGAGGTGGTGACAGAATGCAGCCCTGCCGAACACCCCTCTTGATTCGTACTTCGTCTGACATTTGCTTGTCTATTTTGATGTTTACAGTTTGGTTCCAGTATAGATTTGCGATTATCTGAAGATCTCTATCTTCCAAGCCTATATCTTTAAGGACTTCCATAAGCTTTTCATGTTGCACTCTGTCAAAAGCCTTCTCGTAATCTACAAAGCAGGCATACACAGCGACCGTTCGGCTCTCCTTTAATAAGAGGGTGGTCGAGAGGTGCTCTTACATAAGGAAATTATAAGGAAATACAAAATATGCGAAATTCTATGCAATACTTATTACAAATTAGTATATATTCTCTTTAAAATATATACAAAGAATATAAATATATACAAGTTTCATAAAATTATGATTATATACACAAATTACATAGAAATACAAATATGCATATCAACATACAATTAAATTAAAACTAAAAATTAAAAATAAATTGAACTGTTTTTTTAAACTTAACAATTATCATCATTGTCCTTAAACCTGCTGCCAATCTTGTGAAGGCGCTGACAAATTTGTCGGGCGACAGCCAAAGATTCCCGTTTTATTTAAAGAGACTCGCGCTTTATTTCCAATTTCGCCCTTTCGATCGACATCGCCTCCCGATGTTAATCCTTAATTTGTGCCTCCACAGTTTTAGCATTCTGTGGAGGCGGCGGACCCCGATTTCATTACCTTTTTTTGTCATGGTCCTTCAAAATCGGGGGCGCCATCCTCTTAAGGACCGGAGTGAAAAAGTCGGGACTTGGCGATCAACGGGGAACTAAAAGCGGCGAAGAATCAGGAACAACAATCTGGAAAAAAAGTATGACATGTTACATACTGAATTAGGTATGGGGTATACCTTCGTTATTGACTCGCAACTCTCTATCGCTGTTCCGACCTAGGTATTCCGTATTAGGTAAATTAATCGCATAATTTTCCTCACGGATTCGAATTTTGTGCCGAATCAATGACGCCCTTTCTTTATATTAATCCACTAGCTTTAATTAAATGAAGAAAAGATAAGAATTAAATTTATCATATGCTTACTTACTCATGTTTAATTTTACTAAACGAATAAATTGCTAGACAATAACATTTAATAACTCAAACACGAAGTCGTAGGTACTCAAAATATTGGTTATCATCCCTCATATTTGTACAGAATACAATATAACCTGATATAGGTAAATAAATGTTAATTTAATTAAATTTCTTGAAATCATGTACGTAATAATTTTACTTCATCAATGACCGTCATTTACTTAATTATAATGCATATACTCAATAGTACGTACTTTGGCAAATATACTGGAATTTAAATCTGGGTTTCAAAGAGGATTACAACATTGAATTTACTAAATCGCTACAATTATCACTAGGGAGGCAACGTCTTCACCCCATTCTGAAATGGTAGTACAGGAATGCCGAAGGAGTACGACTTAACATAAGGAAAGTGAACCGAAGAGATACGTAATACCATTTTAGAGTACCTGCCTTACTTATGGGTTCACTCGGTCTAACTCTCCTTTATTTCTTATTTTTTTAGATAATCCGGCCCCTGATAGTTTAGAATTGGCTATGAGTTACGTAGTCGAAGAGGGAAATTTCCTGTATACCCTCCCATCAAACAAAAGTTTCACTCAAAGCCAATCTGTGCAAAAGCATCAAAATGGTAACAATAATAGTCATTACAGAAATACACGAAATAATTTCCATCCAAATTATATGCACCTTCATCAAAAAACATTCTACAAATATCCTCAATATAATTCACCTAATTATAACAACCGCCCTTTCAAAAATTTTTCTACTAGACCATCATCTTTTGTTCCCGCACCTCGTTACAATAATACTTTCTCTAACCAAAATCATAACTTACCATCTACATCAAGATTCATACCTCCAAATTACAATCCTCCAAAACAAAATCAAAATAACGTGTTTGCTCCCAATAAAAATAGAATTCCTACCAATAAACCGGAACCAATGTCAGTAGTTTCAAGATTTTCTTCCACTAATCGTGATAATCGAAATCAAAATTATAATAACCATCATAACCCAAATTTCTTCCGCTCAAATCAACCACCAAATTTTACTTTCGAAGAACTAAATAACATAAATCCATCAGTTGACGACAGACATTTTAATGAACCTTCCACATCTTATAATCATGAATTGCACATAGATGAATCAAACTCCTATGAAAATACTTGTTGACACTGGATGCACTATTTCTATTTTTAGACCGTCTATTGCTGAAAACTATTTCTCAAACACTATCTATACAGACCCTTGTATTGTTTAAACAGCTATTGGTATGAAAATTATAAAAAATAAAGCTGAAATCCCAAGTTTTAACGAATCAAAAAGTAATCATAAGATGAATTGTATTTTATTTGAGTATCATGAATATTTCGATGGATTATTAGGTCTCATTGATTTAAATGCTATGAAGTTGAAAATTGACCTAGAAAATAATATTCTATATAAAATAATGTACAATTGTACGATAATACATAATGTACAATAATGTACCACTCTTTTATAGAGAAGAAACAAACGAATTTCCAATGACCATAAATTTAAATGCAAATGAAATCTATAAGTGTAAAATCCCAATAAATATAAGAAACGGCGAAATAATTGTAACTGAAAGACATATCCAAAATTTATTTATACCAGAAACTCTAACGATAGCCAAAGATTATTCAGCTTGGATAGAAAGACACAATAATAACGATCAAAATGAAACAATCACTCTAAAAGAACCAATTAAAGTTATTCCATTTAAAGATCTTAAAGATGAATTTCATATATACAATATCGAACAATTCGAAGAGATTTTACCTGACGAAAAACAAAAAATTAATAACATTACACAACTCATTAGAACTAAACATTTAAATGCAGAAGAAAAAGAGGGTATTGAAAAATTGTGTAAGAGTATATTAAAAAATGAGTATCGTAAGGGATATTTTAACGTTTGATTTACGAATACGTTAAAATACCTTACCATACGAATTTTTTACGATATTTTACCTATTTGCGTCTAAAATATTTAATTATAAATAAATAAATTAGTCATTTCATAATTGTAGAGATTTTTATTTTCTAAGGTTGGTTCAATTTTGTTTTCAAACATTTCGAGTGTGACAGTTTTAAATGTTGTCCTGCTGTCAATGTCAATAACTTTCGCTGTATCTCAGCGTAAATCTGTTGACAGCGATTCAATTGACAAGGTTTCGTCAACCCCAAATAGTAAAAATCACTATTTTCTTACAGTAAAACCACTTTTATTACAAAACCCGAATCTGACAGTTCTGTTTTGCAATAGAAGGTTTTACAAAACGCAAATAGGTAAAGAATATTCCGACATATTTCATAAAGACACAGATCAGTTAACATTCACCAATGAAATCAAACATAAAAGTAATACAACAGACGAAAATCCAACACACGCGAAAATCTATCGATACCCTTTTGTTCATAAATTGGAAGTACACCGACAAATAAATAAAATGTTAGCGAAGGAATTATAATTTGGATTGTTCCGAAAAAAAAAGACGCAACTGGTAAACAAAAGTGGCGTATTGTCGTTGATTATAGAAAAGTAAATGAGAAAACCATTGACGATAGATATCCATTGCCAAATATTAATGACATATTAGACAAACTAGGTAAATGCCAATATTTCAGTACTCTCAATCTAGCATCAGGATTCCACCAGATAGAAATAGATCCTGACTCAACTCAAAAAACTGCATTTAATGTCGAAAACGGGCATTTCGAATACGTACGTATGAGATTCGGGTTAAAGAATGCACCTTCCACCTTTCAACGCGTTATGGACAACGTATTAAAAGATCTTCAAGGTAAAATTTGCTTCGTCTATATGGACGATATAATTATATTCTCTACATCCCTTCAGGAACACATTTCTAATTTAAAAATATAATTTCAGCGATTACGAGAAAAATGTTTTAAAGTCCAAGTAGATAAATCAGAGTTTTTAAGGAAAGAAGTAGAATTCCTCGGGCATGTTGTAACAAGCGACGGAATAAAACCAAACCCAAAGAAAATCGAAGCCACTGAAAAATTTCCAATTCCAAAAACCACGAAAGAAATCAAATCTTTAGGTCTTCTTGGCTACTATAGAAAATTCATTAATAATTTAGCGCACATCACCAAACCCTTCACTAAATGCTTAAAGAGAGGTGAGAAAATTGAACACTCCGCTGAATTCATTAACGCTTTCGAAACATGTAAAAAAACTTCTTTCAAATGACCCAATACTTCAATATCCGGATTTTTAAAAAGAATTCATTTTAACGACAGACGCGTCCAATATAGCTATCGGTGCAGTATTAAGTCAAGGAAAAATTGGACAAGACCTACCAATAGCCTATGCATCGCGTACATTAAACCCAGCAGAATGTAATTAATACAGTACTATTGGAAAAGAATTGTTAGCATTTGGGCTACGAAATATTTTAGACCATACCTTTTTGGAAAAAAATTCACAATAGTCACCGACCATAAAGCATTAGAATGGTTAATGTCCTTAAAAGAACCCAGTTCAAGACTGGTCCGATGGCGTTTAAAACTTGAAGAATATGACTATAAAATTATATACAAGAAAGGTCGGAAAAGTAAAAACGCTGACGCTCTATCTAGAATCGAAATTCATACCATGGAAGAAGACAATAATTCAATCATAGCTAATGCCGGTGATTTAGGAGTGCTTGATGACCTTATAAACAACCCAATTCTTATACCAAACTCCTTACCAGAACTAGATTACAATAAAATAATTGGTGAAAATTCAAAAGACAATAAAATTAATATAATAAGCAATGTTCTTGTACAACCTAATAAAGATAAAATTGAAACAGTTAGCGAGGATGGTAACGAAACAGTACACTTCAGCCGAAAATCCAATATTAGATTTACCAATTTCATAGAAACCAATCAATCTATTTAATAACCAAGTTGTAATTACTTTTAGTCAAGATATTATACAACTAATTATAAAAACACAAAAGATCTTTAAAAAAATCGAATAGTTGCAACCATTCCCACAAGAGAATTACAAGAAAATGTTATACTTTTTATTCAAAACCACTTAAACCTCAAAGTAAAATATGCAATATACATTAAAGATGAAAACTATCTGAAACTATTCAATAACATCCTACAACAACATTTTAATAATCCATCATATAAAATAATAATAACTAACCGAATGGTTACTGATGTAAGTGATATTGAAGAACAAAAACTCAAACTTAAGTACTATCATGAAGGAAAAACATGTCACAAAGGTATAAATAAAATGCACAATTCCTTAACAAAAAATTATTATTGGCCTTCAATGATTAATGATATAACTTGTTAAGTAAAATCTTGCGACGTTTGCCAAATAGCTAAATACGAAAGGAACCCCCCAATTCTAAAATTAAACATCACACCTACAGCTAGCGAACCTTTTGAACATATTCATGTCGATACATTTTCAACTATGAATCATAAGTTCTTAACAATACTTGATGCTTTCTCTAAATATGGTCAAGCATATCATATCGACTCAGTAAATGCCATCAATACAATCGACAGTATATTAACGTATATCACACATCACGGTTTACCCGTCACAATTACAGTTGATAGAGGTACAGAATTTAAAAATAATAATTTTCAAAACTTTTGCAAACTACATAAAATAGAACTTTATTACACCACAGCAAAAAACTCCAATAGCAATTCTCCAGTTAAAAGATTCCATTCTACATTAGCCGAACAAATACGTTGCTTAAAATTAGAAAAACCCCGGGAATCCATTTTTAGCTTAATGCCATACGCAATAATAGGTTACAACAATACGCTTCATTCGGTTACAAGATATACACCTTTCCAAATAATCAATGGTCATATAAATCATTCAGTACCTTATGAAATTACAGAGCATCAAATCGTTTCAAATTACATACAAAAACATAAGGACAAAATAAAACTAGTTTATGATAAAGTCAAAAATAAAATATCTGAAAATAAAGATAAAGTAATTAATAAACTAAACGAAAAGAGAGAAGAACCAAGTACTTTTGAGAAAAATAATCCAGCATATGTAAGCACAAAAGAAAGAAACAAAGCCAAACCTAAATTCAATAAAGTTAAAGTTTTAGAAAACGAAAAAGAAAAAATAGTATCAAATTAAGGGACATACCATAAATCAATAATTAAAAAACCAAGGAAATTAACAACAAGTAATTATAAAAAATAAATTTCCAGATGTTGCCTGTCATCGTAATCTTACTACTTTTCTGTGCATCGCAAACAACGACAACAAACAGCATTAACGTAAATCCCAATGAATCCTTCATCTTACCATTTTATCTAGGAGAAGGTAAAGTAATTACTTTCAAACATACCTTCCTTCATTCTGTTGAAATACAACCATTAAAACAATTACTAGAAAGCAACATAGAATACTATAATATAATTAACAAAACGGCACACGCTCCTTCATCTTCAATGGATATATTCACTTATCGAAATGCTATGAAAAACTTGCTAATACATACAAACTTTATTATATCGGAAGCTAAAGCAAAAGCTCAGAACTTAACACCTCACAAAATACAAAAATGGGGATTAATAAATGCTGTTGGTATTCTTTCCAAATATCTGTTTGGTACAATGGATAATAACGACGAAGAAAAAATTAAATCCGCTATTCATCAACTAGAAAAGAATCAAAACGATAAATATGAGCAAACTAATACAAATTTCTTTATTAAAAGATTTAATAGATAGTTATTACTTGTATCTCTTTAACCTGATCCCATAATAAAAGACGAAGGAAGCGATTAACTTTTATAAATCATGAATGATCTGGCTGATTTGAAAGTTCTTAGAAACTTAAACTCGCCAGCAACAAGCGTTACAAGAGTTGAATGGTCGGATGACTACTTTATGAGAGAGTACGTTAACAAGCTAAAATTGTACCCTCGGCCGACCGTGGAGGAAACGTCCAAAGCAGCTATGAACCTGCTGAATTTTTATGCAACAGGGGAGATCACGGACAGAAAGCAAGTCATCGATTGGATCTTGGACGGAATCCTCAGTCTGAAATTACAAGACGAATATATATGTAGCCTTGTGAGCCAAGATAAGGGAGAGCGACTGAACATAGGCAATGCGCAGGATGAACCCTCTCCCAAATTTGGATGGGTATCCCAAAAACCTCTATCCACTGGGTCAGAGGAAATTCAGCTGAACATTGGTCAAGATAACAAAACCCTGACTCTCCTAGAAGCGAAGGCATCGTACCAAAAGGTTCACCAAGAGCTCACATTCAACGACAAAAATATCCAAGCAGATAATGCTTATGGTATATTTTATCTATTCCTAATCATTTTGAGAGCTAGTGTAAAAGAGGCTCATGTGATTGAATTACACATAGCCTTGATGGCTGCCGGAAAAATCTCTAAGTTCTGGTCATCTCTCGCTGAGTACGACAAGATCCCACCACCAGATAAAGGAGTTTGGACAGTTATGGGCAACCTAATCACTAGACCTTCCAAACATCGCGAAATACTTCTTACCTATCTAGTGTATTCTGTTCATCTGCTTGATGAGTTTGGGTGAGGTTGGCCTGGGCCTCATGCACTGGGCGATGAGAGCGCAAGAAACCGTCCTCCAGTCGATCTCGGTAAACGCTGATTACCTTTATTTCGATAAGTACGAACCCAGCATTGTCAATCCCTGCCAATTTTCAGAAAAATACTGTAACCCGTCGAACCCTCAAGCAACATGGTCTTGGGCGCGAATGTTTAGTGAAGGGGCACTCACTGAAATTTCAATTGCAAATAATGCCCCTCTAACCCTGATCTTTGTTGCTCTCACTGTTAATGGAGAGGAAAACCACTCCATTTGGGACATCTCCCAACTAAGCAAATGGAGGGATGGATCTCTCAAAGGGGAGGCCTGCACATTATCAAAGGCTTTATTAACCATTTTAAGTGGCTCTAGCTTAAATCAGGGTAAGACCGATGCAGCAAAGACTCTAGGAGCCATGGTTATTAGTGACACCCACAGTACTACTCAAGGCTCGAAGAACCAAATATGTTGAGGAAAAGTATAAAATTAGAGATTGCCCGAAGGACTATGAGAAATGCGAATTAAGCACTTGCAGTTAGAGAAATTATTAGTTGCGTTTTATTTGATTGTTAATTACATTAATTTAAACACATTAATTGATACGTATCGGTTTGACGATGAACACAATAGTAACCAGATTCCTGGCTGTTTAATAAAACTAAATTTTTTACAGAAAATTCCTCAAAACGAGTTCTTATATATAATTTAAACTACCAGTTATAATGATACAATTTCCAAATTAACAAGGAACCAAATGTCTATAGCAAGCAGAATTAAAACAATCGATCAACATTTTAATAATACCTTTAATTATATTAAAATTGAAAACACTTTACAACAAATAATACTAAATTGTCAAAATTTAATAACGGTTTTAGATAACATTGAAAATGCCATAATGTTTGCTAAATTAAACTCAGCCCACAACTCTATTCTTCTGCTGAAAAATATGAATCAAATTTTAAATGAAATAAAAAGTTTATATAGTGAAGAACATATAATAAAATTAAACAATATACTTTCATGTTACCATATAATCGACACAGAAGTCTCATTCACCGAAAATAAAATTATATTTTCCTTACATTTTCCGATATTCAAACCCGAATCTTATAAATACTACCACATATCGCATTCCACAAAACAACCTTACGATTATTCCAAAAAACCCTTACATTTTGCTTAACAAAATTAATCATCAATATGGAGACGAAGAATGTCCACAAGTAGAGAACACATACATCTGCAACAAGAAAACTGAAGTCAACACAGAAGACTCCATAGTTCCACTGCTGCTAAACATGTCGATGAATGGATGTGAGACAACTCCAATCACAATTCAAGATACTATCATCGAATTAATCAACGACCAACACCTCATCATCATTCCCGAAGAAAAAGGCACCAAAGTGAAGTTGTATTGTGATAGTGAAAATTATAGCATTCTATATAAACCAAGTTTGATTGAAATCCCCTACAATTGTCAAGTGAAAGTGAATAATGAAGATTATGTAAACTCGAAAGAAACCTTAGTGAGTAAACCATTTCTACTACCAAATGTTAATATTAGTGAAGACAACTATGTAGAAAACAAAGACCGATATGAAAAAATTAATTTAGATGTAATAACATTATTGAAGAAACAAGCTTTCCTATTACAATTCAATAAAGATAAGCCAGAATTAGAAAATATTGTAACTGGGGTCTCTGTTGTTGCATCAGCTATACTTTGGGCAATTATTTGAGGAATAGGACTATAATAATAATAATAATAATAATAATATTATAGCAATATAATAATAATGTTGAAAATAATGAAAATGTTGATAAAGAAAATCATATTCTATGATTTTCTCTTATGAGGGGAGGAGTTACATATAATGAATCATTGTTGATTCATTTATATGTAAACAAATGGGAACATTAGGAATATCAAAGTATTTAGAAAATAAATAAATAAGATCATTAAGTGGTTGGTGCAAAACAACCCAGAAGATTAAATATTCATATAAAATAAGAAACAATTAGATTTAAGTATCCAGTAATAATCTTGTAATTGAATCGAATTGTTGTCAGATTTATAATTGTCAATTTTAAAGTTAAATTTATATTAAAAAGTTGAAAACTATCGTTTATCACTCTCAATAACATTATCAATCGACCCTCAGCTTCACACATCGATTCAAAATCACTTTCATTTCCTTCTAATATTATTTTAGCAAATCCTAATTACAATAAGGATCAACGTATTGATGTACTCCTGGGATCTGAGGTTTTCTGGGACATATTAGTAGTGGATCGGCTTCTCATACATCCATGCCTTCAAAACACGCACTACGGAGACGTAGTCTCCGGTCCAGTTGCATATACAGGAACACAGAAAGTTTCTGCTGAATCTACAAGCTGTCTTACTTTCTGTGGCTTAAGTGTAGCTGACATTTCTCGCCAATTATCACGTTTTTGGGAGATTGAACACGTTTCGTCCACTAAAAATCATTACTTTCAGTGTACTTGTAAATAAATAGATATACTTCCTTGTTGATCGTTTTATTGGCTGCTTATTTAGACTGGTTTCGATATAATATCATCTTCAGTAAATAACTACAATTAAGTGCTGTAACGAACCTATTTTTGCGCCTCTTAATTATTTACACGATTTATATTATCCCTCTGACGTTTGAGGTTAGGTTGTTTGTTTACATTGGTAAACAAACATTTATTTTAATTTAATTATGTTAATTGACCATAGACAACCACCTCAGCGTCCCTCGGAAAAGGATTTTCACAAAAGTACTCCCGCAACCAGGAGTACGATGTGAAATTCCTTAGTACAAAAAACCCTTTTGTATGATAGCGTGCTCTGTGCAGTTGCAATTGAGATTGAGATTTTCGGTTAATTACCAAGTGTTTAAGTGTACATCTGACCAACTTGGCTTAACATTTATTCCATTCAATTCAAGTTATATTTCCTCTACGTAAACGGTGAGTCCAAATTTCTTTTAATTGTATTTATTTCATATGTATTTTGTATTGGAATGTGGTTGGCCACGCCGCTTCCAATTCTTATATTTACTTTCCCATTTTGTCTTTATTTTCCCTCTGTACTTTAATTATTTGATTGGACTTACACACGGTTTAATACGTTTACATCTGATTCAATTGTACAATATATAATTCCTCTGAATCAGATGAAACATACGTGCATTTTTCGGACATAATTTTATTTTAGTTTACATCTTAATTTCGAGTTCAATTTGCTTTTCTTTTCTTTTCTTTTCTTGTCATTTATTCTGAGTGTAATTAGCATCCTCTCATTACACTCATTATCTCAATCGAGCCCCTCCAGAGCACATATTCTCATTTAATTGTTTTCTATATAAAATGCCCAATTTATGTATTTTTATTTGCCTCTTTCGGGATTTTATTTGTCAACTCATTGCATCCAATCTTAGTGTAATTAATTTCCCTCTAATTACACTAAGTACTGTAATTGCCCCCCCCCCCCTCTCCTCGTACTAATAGTACTCGCACCTCACAGATTTTGTGTTTTCGCGGAATTTTTCCTCTCTGCGCTTACTCAAAATCCCTCTTAACTTTTCCCAATATATAAACTCTTGCACACGCTTTTTAAGAGGAGAATTTGATATTATAAAATTATTGTTCTCATATTATATTGTTTTTCGAAGACCAAAATTCACTTGGAATTTCATTGGTCCAGTTCTTTAGTTCTTTACTTTGATTTTGATATTAATTTGATTTGATTTAATTTCGTTTATAATAAATTTTGTAAAAGTGTTAACTAGTTTTCGAACGGTTGTAACTATTTTTTTTGATATTGTGTTCCTCGTGTGTATTTTACTTTTGCCTCTTTCAATTTGGATAATTCTTTGTATGATTTTGTTCATTGTTTTAAGTTATAAAAAGCGCGAAATAGTAAATTTAAATATCTTTTATTTAATAAATAAATTGATTAAGTGCGATTCCTCTTTAATTTCGACCCCTGGTCTAAAACTCTCTCCACTGAGAGACGCTCGCGGTACAGGTTGGTGTTTCGGGCCTAAAAACACCTGGCGCTCGAGAAAATCCTCCCCTGACGAGGAAAACACGCCACAGTGCATATAATTACAACTAAATTTTTACATGTATTTTTTGTTTGCTTACTTGTCAGTTGTTTTAAAACTTAAACATTTACACACATATTAAAATTGTAAAGCACAAACGTTATAAATAAGACGAACGAACATATAACACACAATATAAATTGTGCTATAAAGAATTAGGTTTTCTTACTCCATCACGCTGTTTTTAGAGAGAATAGTCTCACTACAAAATTAAGAGTCCTCTTTAATTCAAGCGCACAATTTCTATCAGAAATCTCACTAAATGATTTATTTTCTATTTTGGTGCGATTCATTTCGTTCTTTTTTGAGTGCAGATTGTACAAAAATGTACAGATGTGTAAATATGCATCCGTCGCAGCGGCCACTACAACAAATTTTATGGCGCACGTCAGTTGATTTACCCATTGCAACGTACCAATTCAATACTGTCACTTACGGGCAAAAGTGCTCCAGCTTTTTGGCATTACGCTGCCTATTTGAGCTAGCGAAAGAGTGCAAAGAGGAACACCCGGTCATCTCCAAAATCATACAAAACGACATGTATTGTGACGATCTGCTTACTAGTTGTCCGAGTGAAGCAACCGCCACATACATTAGTTCCAATATTTCTAAAACTCTCACCGGTGGTGGTTTTGTTCTACGAAAGTGGAACTGCAACGATCCTGGGGCCGGATTATCTAAAAAAAATAAGGAATAAGGGAGAGTTAGACCGAGTGAACCCATAAGTAAGGCAGGTACTCTAAAATGGTATTACGTATCTCTTCGGTTCACTTTCCTTATGCTTAGTCGTACTCCTTCGGCATTCGTGTACTACCATTTCATAATGGGGTGAAAACATTGCCTCCCTAATGATAATTCTAGGGATTTAGTAAATTCAATGTTGTGATCCTCTTTGAAACCCAGATTTAAATTTAAATTTCAGTATATTTACCAAAGTATATATTATTGGGTACATATGTATTATAATTAATAATTATATTATAATTAAGTAAATGACTGTCATTGAAGAAGTAAAGTCATTTTATGTACATTATTTCAAGAAATTTAATTAAAGTAGCATTTAATTACTTATAACAGGTATATTGTTTTCTGTACAAATATGAGGGATGATAACCAATAGTTTCAGTGCATCTTGGCTTCGTGTTCGAATTATTAAATGTTATTGTCTAGTAATTTTTTTGTTTTATAAAAATTAAACATGGGTAAGTAAGTATATAATAAATTTATTTATTGTCTTTTCTTCATTTAATTGTTTTTATTTTAATTTCAGCTTATTTTCGATATTTGGGTTGGCGATTAATTTACGTGATACGGACTATAAAAATTGTTTTTTATAGTCACAACCAATAGAGGCGATTCCAGTCGTGAACGTCGGAACAGCGACGGGCAGCCCAACAGCGACAGAGTCAACCACGAAGGTAATACCCCATACTTAATTCAGTATATAATATATTATAATATAATATAATATAATTTTTTTCAGATTGTAGTTTCTGATTCACCGCCGCTTTTACTTCCCCGTCGATCGCCAAGTCCCGACCTTTTCACACCGGTCCTTAAGAGAAAGGCGCCCCCGATTGTAGTTTGAAATGAAAAAAAAAAATAAAAATAAATCGACGTCCGCCACCTCCACAGAATGCTAAAACTGTGGAGGGACAACTTAAGGATCAGCACAGAGAGACGATGTCGATCAAACGGGAAAAATTGAAGGTGAAACGGGAATCACTGCAAATAAAGCGGGAGACTTCGGCTGTCGCCCGGCAAATATGTAAAAATTTAGAGATAATTGTGAGTAGGGGTAATAATTTTGATTAATTGTAAATATTTCTATTTCTATGTAATTTGTATATATTCGTATTTTTATTTGTATTATATATGTATTTCTATTTAAGTTTGTATATATTTGTATATTGTATTTTATAGTTTATAGGGATATGTGTTTTTAGTTTATAAGTTAAACTGTATTGTAATTTTAAGGAATTTGTATATATTTACATTTTTTAAATATATTTTAATAATAACAAAGACGATTTATTAATAATTATTTCATAATTTTCATTTATTTTGCATTTACTTATAGTTTCCTTATAGATTCCTTATATAAAATCACACTTCGACCACCCTCTTATATAAGGAGAGCCGAACGATCCCGACCACTGCCAACCTTGAACGACAATTTTTAGGTAATACCGTTTAAGTGATTTTAAGGGACTTCCTTATATAAGAGGTGATCTATGTGACTCTACACTTTAGGTAATCCGGCCCCTGCTATTTTAAACACGATAAAAGACAATTCTATTTCTATTTGATGGTCCCGACGATTCTACAAATACCTTAGGTTTAATCTTCAACCGTCACTGTGACCAATTTCTTTATGATGTTAAACAAATCCCATTTAATTGGGTTTGATGTCGCCTTGTGTTGTAACTCTCAAGATATTCATACAGAAACTTTGGTCGATTAACAGCCCGTGGGACGAGCCGTTAAAGTCCTATTTCAGCGATTCTTGGCATAAATATCGCAGCGATTTAATGTTTCTAAACGTCATTCAAATCAACCGGCAGGTCATTTGCGATAATTTTACATCAATCGAAATACATGCATTTTCAGATAGCAGTGAACGCGCTTACGGAACATGTATCTACATTAAATCAGTTGACGGTGATACCGTCCCCACGTGAACTTATTATGCTCTAAAACCAAAGTAGCTCCGTTGAAAACAGTAACCATACCGAAGCTCGAATTTTGCACTTGTTTAATGATGGCTGAACTTGTCAACAGAATAAAAAATGATCTCTATGTTATCATTCACAACATTTACTACTGGACCGACTCCACTATCGCTCTTTCATGGATCTCTGATATGATTTTTGTGATCCATAACAATGGCGTTACGGGCGAAGTAAACAAAATCCCGCCGATATACTTAGCAGAGGCGCAACTCCAATTCAGTTAAAAGAAGCATCTCTTTGGTGGCACGGCCCAGAGCTTCTTTTGGAGGCGGAGGGACAATGGGACACTACCTAAAGTAAATACATATGTCATTGTCAGAACTTAAAAACACGCAAGCGTTCGTGAGCCAGGTCTCTGTAAGGAAATGTGTGTTCCCATTCGAAAAGTACTCGTCCCTCGACAAATCACAACGAATCATGGCTTATTGTCTAAGATTTATATCGAACTGTAGGCGAAAAACTACTGATAGGCTTTCCAGTTCACTACAGTGTGCAGACAGTGTGCAGAAATGAAATCCGCGATCTTGGTACAAATAAAATTAGCAGTTAGTTTTCAAAACTAACTCCGTCATTGCTTTTGACACAAACCGGGTCGCATTTGAACTTAGAGGGGTATATTTTACAAGCGAGTTTGGAGTTATTAAAAGAGCGGGTACTGCCTACGTCGAAAAATAATTTATGTTGAAATTGAGGGTGAATGATGTAGGCTACGTGAATGATTCGTTTGGTTCGTTGGAGGAGGCATCCTCTCATAAAAAATCGTTATAGGATGTAAATGATCCAGATTAGCTTTCGTCAATTGTCTCGTCATTAATGTTTAGCTCAGAAAGGTGAGTTTCGATAAATTCATATACTTCTTGTGCGTGGTATTCTGAAGGACGTTCTATCATTGGGGGTCTGTAGGTGTTATGAGTGGAAACACTCATAGGGGTGACTTGGTTATTATTGGATGGAAACGGTTGTTGACAGAAATTTTGCGAAAAATTCGCAGGTTGTTTGAAAGTTTGAGGGGGTCTATTAAAATTGTTGCCATTGTTGGCATTATGGAAGTTAGAGAGTTGATTCCCTTAATTGACAAATGGTTGCGAATTAAAATTCGGACGTGTCATTGTGAGGGATTGCGAAAACGAGTTTGGATAGAAATTAGGTGCGTTACAAGTAAACATTGGTTTGTTTTTAAATTGAGGTGGTTGAGGTTTAGTAAATTTTTGGGAAGTGATTTCTTTTTGGTAAGTTTTAGTTAAAAGATTTAGAGCGGTATTCAAATCTTGGGGATCTTTAGTACGCATAAGCGAACCGAGTGGGACTTTTAACCCATTTACCAAAGTTCTTAGAGCTATCCTTTGGGAATGACTATTTAATCCGGGGTTAATGCCGTAATTTAAATTAGCATAAGTTATTTGAACATTTAATAATTTTTGTAATTTTTTAAAGAATTCAAAGGGAGTGTCATTGCCCTGTTCTAATTTTACTATTTTGCAAGCTAGTGTTGCATCGTTGCCTTTTTTCGCGTAAGCATTTACGAGAGAAGCACGTAGGTCATCCCAATTGGAAATATTTTTATTCGCGATATATAACGCTGGTTCGCCTTGGATTTTTGACCTTATGCGTGACGTAATGAAATCATTTCGTGGAATATTTGGTTCATTAACATTATAAAAGTAACTAATAATTTTCTCGCTTTCATTAATAAAAAGCGTTAACAATTCTGGTTCCCCTTTAAAGACAGGGATAATTTCTAAAAATTCCTTAATTTCGGAAATTGTATTTTATTTGGAGGATGTTTGGGCCTATAAAAGCCATTTTATTTGTTTTTAAAAAATCTGTACCGAAATTATGTATTTTGTATTGTATAATGTTAGTGTTTTTCCTAAATATTTTTAAATTTTCAAATCGTTCTACGCCAGTTCAAAGGCGGGGGAATTCTCTCCAAAAAAGGGTCCCCGAACGGTTAGTTTATAAAATTATCAATAGCTATTCAATTTTTATCAAGTTAACTTGCATTTGTGTCTTTTTCGATTTTATTTCTGTAATTTCAAATTGCAGTTCATCTACTGTCTAATTAAAATTAAGTAGACCAAGTTCAATTGTTATACTGTCCATTTTAATTTCATTTTTTACCCGGTAATTACGGGCAAACGCGACTTAACAAAATTCTCCACGCGGTATCACCACGACGAGATCCACTTCGCCGTTGATGTCGCCATTCATAAAAATGAATATAATATATAAGTTTATTAATACAATTACAATAACTTTAAGAGCGAATACTAATTACTGCTCGATGCAGTATATAGAATGATAATGAATGTTCTTCCTGTTGAGTCAATTGAATTGCCGGGTCTTCGTGGTGGTGAAGACTGAACTGTTTGCAGATCAGTGTTCCAAAAATGGCAAATTGCACAAAGTAATGCAGTGCGTAAAAGTAGTGCGTGAAATTCACGTACATTCTCCGAATGTAACTTGTATAAATAGTCGAGTCAGGTAAAAGCAAATAGTAACTCAAAAGTCTGGTTGATTGAATTATCAATTCTTCTTGTATAATATTATAAGTTATAACAACAATATAGCAATGGATCGTTTTTGTTCAAGATGCGGTAAATGTTTCAAAATTAAAATGGCAATTACCAGCAACGCCGTAGGTAAATATTTTTTTAAGTTATTAATATTAAATATAATATGGTTTATTTTTTGGGTATCCTGGGTTACAGGAGTTGTATGGTAAAAACTGCACCAAATTTTGAGTATTATGCCATACGCGTTTCGCCCTATGTTTTGGGCTTCCTTAGTGGCTAAAAAGTTTATTCATTGTATATTACAGATTACATGGATTTGTTTTGATTTATATATTGTATTGTAGAGATTACATAAAGTTTTACCTATTCTTGCTACTCAGCAAGAATGTAATCTGTAATATACAATGAATAAACTTTTTAGCCACTGAGAAAGCCCAAAACATAGGGCGAAACGCGTATGGCATAATTCTCAAAATTTGGTGCAGTTTTTACCATACAACTCCTATAACCCAGGATACCCAAAAAAAATTTACACAAAATAAGGAGAAGAAATAAACACAAATCTATAATATTAATTAATTTCAGAAAAATGTCAGACATGTAAAGAATTCCCATTTATTCGTTCATTTGAGATAAGATCTACCAAAGTACTGAGGTGCTCAGTTTGTTTTTCATATATTTGTGTAGTAAATAATTACCATGAGATTTTAGAAAATTAATAGAGCAAGTATATCGTCTGAACTCAGTTTTGAGTTAAATTTGGAAACTGTTAGTGACGACGAATTAAATGAATCTATAACTTTATTAGAAGAATCAATGGAAAATCAAAGTGCATCAGTGATAGTGAAATATCAAATAAATCCGACGAATGTGTCGAATTTATTGAAATTAAAGAGAATTTAATAGAGACATTGGATCAGTCCAAATGTGATTAATGAAATTCACAATTGAAATAATTGTATATTAAAAGAGATAATGTTGTAATAATTGTAATTATATATAAATAAAAAGCTTATGTACGTAAATTAAATTTTAATTTTTTATTTAAAAAAAACAAATAAAAATAAGGGAACCTAATACTATATGTATGACAAGTTAAGCATTTCCACAATCATTGATTTTTTAATATAAGAAAATATATAGTTGAGGTTAATTTCATTATTTAAGAAATATAGAATGACATCATGGTGAGCCAATGAAAAAAACCAATGAGCAAATGAAATGATGAATAGTAAAAGATTTGTGGTATAGGAACACATATTTAGCATATATTATAAAAAGGTTACGGTCATGACAAGGGTTCAAGTGGTATGGTACAACAGTTTTAAGATTTTAAGAACAAATGTTTAATTTAATTATTTAGTCACTTGATAATAACCTTCTGGGATAAATTTGGATTAATATGAGCAGTAATAATGAATATGACGAGTCCATATCGTAAACAAAAATATAAGTCCTTATTCACAGTGGAGAAAAAAAAGCAGATATGTAGCTATGATTAAAAACTTATGCTTTTAAGATGGTCTAATTTTAAAAGGAACACAAATAAAAATAGTTAAAGCCATTGTAAGAGTCGTTGAGTATTGAAGTTGAATGTGATTTATTACATCATATAGTATTTAGTATGAAATTTTTTCAAAGTGAAAATAGTTAGTCTGCTCCAGGCAATTCTCAAACGAGTTTCCTAGATCAGAATTAAAAATCACGAAACAATTTTTTTATCTAATTTAATTATTATTATATCTAAGATTCTCATTATTTAGTGAATAATATATTTCTATATATGACTTGAGAATAGATTGTTGATAATAATTATGTCGATGTTAATCAATGTGAATTATGGAAATATACAGAACTCAACAGTGAAGTCACCTTGTCTAAGGGATTATCTACATGTATTATCTCAAAAGGGGACTGAATAGAAAGTGTAAGTTTCAATATTACAAAAAAAATTACATCATCATTAGCAACTGTAAATAGGTGAGTTTATTTCTCTAAAATATTTAAAATTTTTAAATTATTGTATATTGTATGTGACATACTATACGTTTAATTTTATATTCGAAATATTCAAAAAATTATTATAAACTATAAAATTGAAATTGAAGTGATATTGTGTGAATTACAATACAATGAAAACCAATTGAAAAGTGAAAAAGTATTGTGATAAAAAGTGAGAAAAAACGGACAAAACAGAACAAAAGGAAACAACAGAAGTACTACGAAAAGGCACAAAACGGAAAAAGGAAGAAATGCCATTATTATCTAAAGTAAATGATAAAAAAATAAATCAAATAAAAAAAAAAATCAGTGCAATGGAAGAAAAAATATATTGAAAAGAATACAATTGATACTGAAAAAAAGGTTGAAAAAGCAATACGAGCAAGTCAACGGATGAGAAAAATTAGGGAGGAGGGGATAATTGAAACTGAAAAAAAAGGTTGAAAAAGTAGAACGAGCAAAACAACGGATAAGAAAAATTAGGGAGAAATAAAATTGAAACTGTAAAAAATATTGAAAAAGCAGAACGAACAAAGCTACGAATGAGAAAAATTAGGGAGAAGAAGAGAATTGAAACTGAAAAAATGTTCGCCAGTATTTAGGACTCGCCAACTTATCCCCTTCTCCATAAGGAACACAAACGAAAAACAAAAGAAACTATACAAGAAATAACTACGTCCCTGAAGCCGATAGAACCTAAACCACCCAAAGAGAATAGAGAGCCAATGCCAACCCCCAGAACACCTGCTGCTGTCTATGCAAATGTACAACAGGCTGTTGATTACGCAAAGAAAAAAATGAATGAAATGAATTGGGGTAGTATCCTACTTATTCAATGTGTGGTAAAGAAAATAAATTATTATGTTAATTAAATGTTGTAAAGGCGCTTATTCCGACAATTATTGTAAACCCATAAAAGATGCCCTAATTACTAACTGTTCCTAGTAAAGGAATCTTCTTAGACGTTATTTTATGCCTCGTTTCATTTTGTGAAATGAAACCAGTAAGCAACTCGTCAAGTGAAGCTGTGATATATGCAGTCAACTACGGAAGATTGGTATGGATCTCCTGGAATGGAGAAACTCTTAAGCCAGCTGAACCGTATTCAGTTCAATTCACTATGGTTCTTCCTCACATTTATCCGATGGGGAGAGTGTTAACTACTGACACGGAAATCGGTTTAATCGGAAGGTGTGGCGCACCACTAACAATACGTCTCGCGATTTTGGATCAAGTGTTAGCACAGAACATACATACGTTCCGCTGTGTAATACACCGTGGTATGAAAAGAACATTCTCTTTTAACTCACTGTGTTGTTAGCTTTTCTGTATGATCCACGCGTACTGTAAACTTTCGGATAATTCTACAAATACGTCGCCGTCACAAACTTTTAAACAACTTATTGACAATAGTGAAATACCACCATGTGAAGCCTCGAATGACGCACTTAATCAAAGCTCGCATTCTTGGGAATTTGACTTGGTATTTACGTCTCATTACGACCGACCGCGACCACATTTTCAGTGCCCGCCTAAACAATCTTACTCTGCACCAGCAACCCCGCTTAATAAACCATCTATTCCGTTATATGAAAATCTCCCTTGATCAAGGAGAACAAGTGTAGAGTCTCCCGGGTATTTGCGAAAGAATAAACCCCGTGAAAATGACCAAGAAACTGCAGTTTAATCAATAAATAATATAATAAAATGTAATATTTAACCATTGTTTTGTGCATCTCCAGTAGAACGTAGAATTAACTAACACTTTACTAAAAACTCTATTTAAACAACTATATGCATAATCATTCATCGTGTCGTAATTTTTTTTTCGTATTTCTACAGTGACGCTAGCGAAAAAAACCCTCACGAGTGCGAGGAATGTGGGGAGACCGGCCATGTCTGGGAAGAATGCTTCCCTGACGACACTACCGACGATGAGTGGGACTATGTCAGTCCCACCACCAATATCGTCACAGAAGAAAAGCAAGATGACGAACTCTCAGAAGTTAACGGCAAAGAGGCTGATCCTCCATTCCGGTTTCCCTTGCCGGAGTGCGGAGAATGTGGCGCAGCAGGCCACCTCAGCGAAGAGTGCTTTCACCCTTTAACGGAAGATGACAACAGTGTGGATTTCGTCTCCCCCACATCCCTTGCGTGAGAGAAGCAAAAAGAGACTCCCTCACCATCCGCGGAGGAAAGTCCTCCGGCACGCTCCTGCCCAAATTGGATGTACAATGAAAACCAGTCGAAAACAAACATCCGTCTTCTGCTGATCAGTGTAAGCCGGCCAAAAACCAAAAATCTGGGGAAACTACAGAGCGTTCATTAACGTTTTTTTTTCTTCATTTTTATTATGTTGGATTAGGATTTTTGGTGGGCAATTTCTGCTTGACAACTTCAAATATTTAATGTAACAAAGATCTATCAAATTTGAAAGTTCAGTGGCGAACGATATCACCATTGTCTCCATAATATTTTCTGAATTATCGTTCCGCTACTGAACTTCAGATTTTGAAGGATTCTTGTCATGTCAAGTTTTTGAAGTTGTCAAACAGAAATTGCCAACCAAAAATCCTAATCCAACATAATAAAAATGAAGAAAAAAAATTCATTAATGATCGCTTTGTATTATAAAAATCGAGCACTTCACCTCTGTTTTTTTACATTCTGTCTTTAATAAAAAGTGAAAATTGATAAGTACATCCCATTATTTTTTATCCTTTTTTTCACCTTTTCTTTGCGTATATCTGTAAAAACGTCGGAAAAAATTGCATTCTCAATTATGCAATTTTTATTTTTTAAGGAGGAAAGTATTATGTGGAGCACATTTATTCGGTAAATAATTAATTCAAAATGTTTATATTTTCTTAAACTTCAATCTTAAAAATCAATACCGAAATAAGTGTGACTCAAGCCCTAACCCTCTACCCCTGGTGGAGACCTCTACAAGCCAAGGCCCTCGCTGAAGATATTCGCCAATGGACAAAACTAGCCAATGGACTTTTCCTTTGGCAATATTGATGTCGATGTCCATTGGTAACGAATGCCTAATCAATATTTACAAGAGAAAAATCACGGGAAAGGAGACAGCAATTGTATCAGCACGTGTAAGTAATTCAGGCCAGCAACAACTGAATAAATGCAGAAATCCAGACGGAAAGATCATAAATCGGGGTGCCGATTGACATATAATTTATACCAGCATAGGTAAAGCTCAACCAAGCGGAAAAGTAAAATTACCGCTGGAGCCAAATTTATTGATGAGTGCTGACACTCTCTTTTCCCGGATTGATATAAAGGGGCTTTGGGCCGAAGGAGAAGAACAATAAGTGTACAACTGCACCCCATTAACAGTCAGTTTACCATAGCACAAAAAGTATACTCAGTGCTAGTCATAAGTGTCAGTAATAGAAAAGCCCATTGTAATAATCTTTGTACAAACACTAAATTGTGTGAGAGCAAGTTTGTACAAAGTCATGAATTGATTGACAAAAGAAGTCACAGTGGCCAATAGGGAGCCGAATTGTGACAAATTTTAAGGGTGGTTACCATTGCAAACAGGTACCCATGTAATCACGTGTCCAACAATAATCAGTTTCATACTTGTACTCACTGCAGTCAAAAGTTGTGAAATTTGCGTTTGTGTAACTATTGTTATCATCTCGAATTCAACCATGTCAACCAAGATGTTCAATTTACCAAAAGGTAGGCTCTTTTATGGGTATTTGTAGAAGTTGTGTAGTTTGTTGTAGTGTTGAATTAATAAAATTATTGTGTATAGAGTATTTATTTGTAGACTTGAGTATTTGAGCATAAAATCCTTTAGCGGTGTAGGTCGGTCTTGAGTGGAGAATGCCGAGAGACGCGAGGTCTTACCCCGCAAATTAGTTTAGCATTTAAAAAGGCAACCGCTCGGCCAAAGCTAAGCCGTTCCAGGCACGACAGCATAGTCTTAGCCAATCCAACACCCCAAGCAACGTTACAACCACAACAACATTACAGTATAGGAAAAACAATTCAAGAGACTGAGTGAATTATGATTTTTTTCGTAGTTAAAAGCCTAGTCGACATTGGGATTATTTGCAGACAATGCCATGTTGCAGCGATAGATTCAATAAAGTCAGCATGAATAACTTGAAATTCAAAAGTTTGCTTCATGTTAACTGAATAAACCGCGATATCCTCCGTCGTAGTCTCATTCAATAAAGCCTTTGCGACTAGAATATCTCTATACCAGTCAATGAATGGCGATTCCAGACCTTTCAGATGAGGAAATGAAACCCGCAGATAGCGGGATCGGTTCGAGCCTGAACCGCGAAATCATGAATCTTAATCTCATTGATCACCGTAACCAGCATTTCGCGAACTGAACTGATTGTCCTGTATTGACAAGAGCCTATGGTGAATGGCAGAAAACAAAGAGTATAGGAAAAAAATTAGAGACCGAAAGGATTCCGAAAGTTATATTTTGTAGTGATAAAAAGCGAGATCAATGCGTGTCCATGAATTTATCCCACTAGTAATACTGAGGATAGAACTTATAAGACAACGGACCGCAAAGAAAGCTATTTATAGCGATTTATTAAGAAACAGAATCAAATAGAAACGCATTTTCTACAGATGAATATATAAATTAACTTAGCAATAGTGAATATCAGGTGTTTTTTAAAAAAAAATAGACAACGCAAGGACAAAAATGTAAAATAAATAAACCCCCATTGCTGCTAACGCCCAAAAACCATCAAGTAAAATAAGCAAATAAGCGAAGCAACCAAAAATTATAAGAAAAATGTGTTACAGTTAACTGGTGCAAAGCGTAAAGTAAAGCTGACGTTTTCTGGGTAAACGCTCGGCGTCGTTGCGCTCTAAGTTGGCGACGCAGGTTGTAAACGGGTTCACTAAGGCAAATGCCAAAATGTCCACCAAATAATAGCAATGTTAATTGGAATAAAAAAGCACAAAAGCACGTGCAAGCAAAGGAATGTATTAAGGAAACTTGTTAATTAACAAGGTGAGCACAGCTATAAAATGTTTAATTAATAAGGATTTAATTGAACAATAGAAAAATAATTAAGGCTAAATAAGTACAAAAAACCGCTGAAAACAGATTGTAAAAAAAGCGAAAAGCAAATTACAATAACGGAAGTATTAATTTCTTTGCCAAGCCAAAGTGGCTCAGCGGTCAGGTAATGGTGCCCGCGTCCATCAATCCGTTTCACACAGATTACATGGAAACGTTACTTGTTAGAAATGAACGCGGCAAAAGACAAAAATTCGGTACTATTCGAATACATTTTTATTTGAATGTTGGTATAATGTATATACCAATTTTTTAGGTACCAGTTATTCGAATTTTCGTTTTATTCCAATAAAATTTTAAACAGTACATAAATCCTTCAGATAAATATATTTTGTTATGAAGCCACATTTGGGATATAATTATAGAAAAACATAATGTGGGCAATATTGTTTTCTTACTAGTAAATAATACATCCTATTTAGAAAAAATATTTCTCAAACAGAAAAAGGCCCGAAATGAATAGACACGGCAATAATAACACATATTACTGTCCGGCCTAAGTTATTCAAATAACTACTTTTTCTCTTAGAGAAGTATTTTCTTAAATATATATATATTTTAAAACAAAATAGGATTTTCTGAGAAAAAGATACTATTTTCATAAATAATTTTCTAAAATTATTAATGTTGCAGGAATATTTTTTTTATTTTGAGAATTGTGTTTTAATTTACAAAATACTAATTTGAATTAAAAACATTTACAAGGTATTAAAATTTATGTGGAATTTATGAGGGGACCTTACAACCATACATAATGCGTAGTATGCCTACCTTATCTTAGCGTTGCAAATGTTGCATGTTGAACACTGTTAAAATTCTTGGATTGTTGATGCCACATTGGTGATGTGGACCTAGACAATATTCACTTTATGATTTAAACGATGGTTCGTTACTTCGTTTACAGCGAGTAAGAGATAAAAAGTCACATATAATAGCCGAGACACTCCTTTCGTCACAATAACTAACAATAAAATAAGATATAACTCTTCTGTCAAGGACAAAAACTTGATGAATGTATATAACTACAACGATCAAAAGTTCGATATTTTAAACCGGAGTAAAATCATACTGTTCTTAAACGAAGCTTCCACAGCATTTATATTATTAAGCTTCCCCTCCATTTTTGAGGTAGGATAAAACTACCCTATTTGAATCTAAGGGATTTAATAAAAGACCATAAGCTAGGTTTAATGAGATCCATTGAAATACAATTAAATATTCCTAAACAGACTTCAGATAATTAGATTTTAAAAACTTTTAAGAACATAGTAATCATAAAGAAGAAATTTGAATGAAATAATTTTATAAATGAAAATTGTGGATATTATGGGAAAATATAATATGAAAAGTAATGTAAAAGGTCTTAAAAATAAATTACAATTAAGTTACATACATTGTTAATTACTGGGAAAATTAACATGTTTTTGTACGTTTAGATCAATATAATTTAAAATTAGAACCAATGTTTGGACTTTCCAACAATTAGGACATCTGCAAACGTCTTACATCTTTTACCCCCTAGTGGTTGTGTCTGTCGGCAGACAACTAAATACTACATTTAAATTTATTTAATTTAGGTATTTCCAAACAGTCCCAATAAAATCTGTAATCCTGTTAAACTTCCCTTTATTATTACTTCATCCTTTATACCTGGGTTTTTCCACCAAGTGTTTCCCAAATGTTCCCAGTATTTGACTATCTCCACGCTAGCCCTTCTTATTTTCCCTACAACTATTTGTATAAATACCAAAAACTTTTTCTTAAAGACACAGTTCGCTATCAGCTTGCATCAGTTAATTTTCAACCACCGTTTCAAGAATCAATATTTAGTCAATTCTTTCCTTTCATCGTTGTTTTTATTGTTTAGTGTATTATAGTTTTTTTAATAAACAGTTTATTTTGTATATCAGTGTAGTCGGTATTTTAACATTATACATCAACCTTCCATTTCACGTACAACCAAAAAAATGTAATTTCCTTAGGAAAGAAATTGTCTAGTTAGATCATTTAATTACAGATAAGGGAGTTTTACCTGATCCCAAGAAAATTTCATGTGGTTAAAACTTTCCAGTTCCAAAAATCACTAAAGAAATTAAATCTTTCCTGGGTTTCGCGGGTTATTATCGTCGCTTCATTGAAAATTTTAGTAATATTGCTTAACCAATGACTGAATTATTAACAAAAGAGCAAATGCTTAATTGGACTAGTTTACAACAAGAAGCAGTCGAAATTTTAAAACGAAAACTATGTTCTAATTCCAATTTGAAATATATCGATTATACAAAAGAATTTACTTTAATTACTGAAGCTTCTAGTCATTTAATAGTTTCAGTATCTTACTCAGGAAAGCCGAGCAAAATTACGACACATCATCTCGCGAATTATTAGCCATTGTCGATTCTAATAAACATTTTCGCCCGTATCCTTTTAGTAGACGTTTCAAAATTTTTACAGATCATCACGCGTTGAAATATCTCGATAACGTAAAAGATGTTAGTTCGCGATTACTTCGCTGACGTTTGCAATTACAAGAGTACGATTATTATGTTGTGTATAAACCAGGTAAAATAAATCATGTAGCAGACTGTCTCAGTCGCGTCATAATGATCAAAATAATAGCTCATGATTCATCAATAACAGTAGTAATCCTTCTTTAAAAGTCAATCAGATTACTAAATCCAAACCTTATTCAAAATTTCATCAGGCTTTAGAAAAATCTATAATCTCATATGGTCATATTAATGATTTTTCAGACGTAATTAGTATCTTTATTCCTTTAAATTTAGATACCAAAGGAAGACAAGTCTAGACTATTTTTAAAAAGTTTAATCATCTATACAGAATATCATACACAGAAGTACGACTCCTCCCCTTTTGTATTGTTCTTTTTTCTGTAGGTTTTCTTCTGCTCAACACCCCAAGCGCATGTAAAGGAAGCGATATACGTACCATATATGAGTTTTAAAAACTTAAAGCCTGGTGCCTATAGCATAAATATAACAGTAATTGCAGTTGTAGTTTCAGTCGCAGGTGAAAAGGGTAAAATGCTAAAATGTTCACCAAAGCAAGCAAGCGATAAAAACACGCACAAAAACGTACTAAAGCCGTATTAAAGCAAACGGAGAGCAAAACTCCAAAATGTAACTTTAATAATAGCACAAGCAAGAAAAACGGCAATAATTAAGTACTAAGAGTACTGAAAAAATAGAGAATTAAGTGAAAAAAGGTGAAAGTTAAAGCAAATGAATTAACAAGAAAAATTTGAGTTATTACGATTGGCGTGGTTAAAGCAATAATGTTTTTCAAGCAAAAGTGGCTCAGCGGTCAAAAATAGGTCCTAAGCGTGTTAATCAATTAATTTCACGCAAACTACATATGTGGAAACGTTACTTGTAAGAAATGGACACGCCAAGCGACGAAATCGCGAGAAGACTGACTGTATTAATATACTGTTCTCGACTGTATTAATATACAGTAATATACATTAATATATGTTCTAATAATATATTAGTTTTTGTCATTGCCCATCCCTTAATAAATCGAGCATCTTATAATTTATATAAAATTAATCCTTTACCAGTCACAAATAATAACGGCGAATTAATTTTTATTCAGCCACTGAAAGGGTCGCTCCCATTAGCATTCAAAAAAATAATATTTAATTTTTTTGTATTAATCAGATCATGTAATTGTGTATTATATGTTCTTTTAGAAACAGTAAGCAAACTTTTGGTGACCATCGGGGATTTTAAAAGGGCGCCCAGATGTCAGCCCAAATTTATTTTCTTTGTGAAAAAAATATGCTTTTTCCAAATTCAGTTTATTACTCGAATGCTTGCAAAGAAACACATGTTTTATTACATTGCTTTTAACTCAGCGGGTTATATTTTAAGGCCATGGGGCTAACAGTTCTTGGAATTGCCTCGACCGTCCGGTCAACATAGGACCATGGTCATTTTCAATAATCTTATATTAAATCCGCGACTTTTATAATTTCCAACAATTTAAAAGAAATCTGAATGTTTTATGTTTAGAAAATATTGCGCAATTTTAACACCGATTCCTTTTGTCACAGCCGATAAGTTTTGCGGGTTCCCCAAAAGTCTTGCTATTGTTTCTGTGTTCTTAATTTGATATTTCTTTCAGCGTAGAATTAAGTTATAAATGTGTAATATTTGAAAAAACCAAATTTCGGGGTTTGTAGAAGGCATTTGTGGCCAAACGTTGTAAAAATCCTGACGTCATGAAAGTTAGGTAAAATGAGCCGTTCGGAAAGGTTTTGGGAAAGATCGAAATTTTAAGAAGGGAGTCGGGAAGCGACATTTTAAAAGTTGATAAAAATATATACACGCGAAAATTATAGTTAAAACCTGTGTGCCATTGGAAGAAAACACTGGCACCTTAAGGTAATTTATTTACGCTTCCGATTCGAAAATTATTTTAAATTTGAGAATGTTACGGCTTGTTCTTTCGAATATCACATTAATTTGAGAATTAAAATTTTCTTCACTCGAAATCATGTCGGACGCCATGATAAATATATGCTTATCCAAACGTAATTAATTTACTTTACGCGGAATCATTAATGCGTACAAAAGATTCTAAATCTGGCTTAAAAACCGTTTTAAGCAAATTACAATTATCTGGCGTAGTGCTTTGCGTATTTATTTGCTCTTGTATTGCACGTAGGTGTGAGCTTTTATAACGGGCGTAAGACAAATGTTTGGCGTAATTAGCTGCGAATGCGACAGTGCGATTCTTTCTGCTTCGCTCTCCGGCGACTCTACCAAAGGCCAGGGGATTTTAATATTTAACGAGGGGTAATTGTAAATCAATGAGACTGTTCGGTACATGGTGACGAGTCTGACCAAGACGGCCATTCGACAGTTATGATCCGCCGTGTTCATACATATTCCACTGCCAACGAGTGAAACAAAAGGGGTTAAAATTCAAAACACTACAAAGTAGTGCATTACTGACTGAAGTCAGCAAGTTTCTGTCTTTTCGGAGATATTGGCTAAAGGGGCCAAAGTGTAGGAGATGCCAGTAATTTTAAGCGAGTAAATTTAATATAACGATTACTTAAATATACTATTTGAAGAATTACTTAACCCAAAAATCATTTATTTAATTAAAACAGTTTTCCCAGATTTGGTTATTTTTTATATTCGATTACATACTTTGTGACTATACATTAGGAAATGTTAGTTCTTTTCCCTCTACCAAAGTAGAGGTGTCTCAAATGTAATTCTTTGTTTTGATTAAAATTATTAAAGAGGGAATCCACTAATAAATACAATCCCTTATATCTATTAACTTTGTTTTATTTTCTACCTCGAAAATCGTTGTTCTTTAAATCAAAAGTACTGGCGGTTACCTAACAACAACGTAGAGTCCGCGAAAAATCATATACTATTTGAAACTAGACGGTCACAACATTTTATTTAGGTAACTGGGTGGTAGAAGTACCATCACACCACTGCAAATTATATAGCAATGTCACTTAATAAACTATTCTACACGACTTTTTCTTCATTAGATAATTAAGTTCTTTTGTCTGAAAAATATGTTATATGTAAATTGTCAGAATTACCACGCAATACCACAGAACAACCCATTTTCGAGTTGTTAATTTTCAAAATCCTATTTGGAACAAATTGCAGCAAAGTAATACATATTTGTTTGTAAGATCACGTAATCAATAAATCACATTACAGTGTCATCATTACACTTTTGTTGATATTACGATATCATATGTTGGTATTTTAACAATTGCCGCTTCGACGTAAAGTTTACGGTGGAAGCTTGACCTTAACTGCTCAACACTCCGCTTTTTCTAGCGAAATTATGGATTTTATTCCGAAATATGATATTCTAACTAACGTATGTTGTAATATTAGTTCAATTCCTGATGGATTTTTAAAAATTAAAGATGTCCCACCATTACACTTTGAGACTGAACATTTAAATTTCGCTAGTCATAAATTAGATGATATTCTGGAAACTGCAAAACAATTAGAACGTCCTACTCTTTTAGTTATCTATTCATATGTAATAAATGATTATACCCATTCTTCTTTACATTTCCTATCCCTTATATAAAAAATATCATTGTCCAAATTTCTTGTTTCCGCATATAATACGTAGACCCACAGCACCCTCAGCCCTCAGCATATGAGATACGATATTTAACACGAAATCATTCAGAGAATCGGGATATATCTGTACCTGAAATGACTGACAAAGAAGAAGACTAAAATATCCCAGAACCTTCATCTATTTCGCTACAACCAATACGCAGAAGTAAACGAGTACAAAATAAATGATCACTTATTATAAATCAAAGAAAAAAGTTATTCTTCCTATTTTGCAATTGTTTTTCACTTTATTTATATTTAGAGTATATCTTCAATTTATATTTTTAAAATTATTGTAAATAACATTTTTTTCTGGTAATTAGGGATTATCTTATTTTCTAAGAAATTTTTATAGGCCATTCCAACAATAGTGATAGAAGGGATGTTTCTTAATGACATATTTAGTATAAATACTTCATAGTTTACCTCTTCCAAACTATCCTTCGAACAGGTTTCGAACATTATATACTTATCGTAATTAATAATAATTTCCCTCTACCGAAATGTCCTCAAATAACGTATCAAACATGACAAGTAGTGTGCAACAACAACAACAACAACAAATATGGGTAACGTGCCCCTATACCAGGGAGCACACGGTCCCATACATCCACTTGGATGATCACATGCGATAGTGCCCCCGGGAACCAAGAAACCCAAGGAAAAGAGCACAGGCGTGGGTCTGCGTTCAGTAAATACTGCCCCAGCATAAACTACGGCACCAGGTGGGATACCGCAACTTTATATCAGAATTCAGAAACTTTATCAACAGTATTCAACATTCCTAGTTTAATGTCGACGAATTATAAAGCCAAGTTTAAATTAATTAATTATTTAGTTCTGGATAACCACTAATTCTGCAAATTTTACAAAATGCGAACTGGCATAATTGAATATGAATTAAATTAAATTTTAAGTCATTTCTCCAAAATCTTGTTTTATTGATAAATTCAAATACCTTGTACATTTAATATGTGTGCATTATTAAATTTACCACATATATTTTGCATAAATCCCTATATGTAACTGAATTGTATGTTTTTCATAAAAAATCTTTTCGTAACCATTTTCTGATTTTCATAATTTTTGTTTTGTACGATCATAGAAATAACTTTTCAGTTAATTGTAATATGATATTTTATTTCTATCCTCAATATTTTGTTAAAATTATATTTAGAATAGTTTGTTTATCACCATTTTTTCATTATTTTTGTCAGTATAAAAAATCACCCATTTTATTGTTAAATTTTTATACTTCATTTTTATAAGGGGAGGAGTGTAATGTACAAATATGTTCATAGAATGGTTTTCAAATAATTCACATTCTTATAAATCATTGTAAGTTCATTTTGTAGTTTTATAATTATGGAAATTCAACCTTCAAAAGAGACTTTCTTTGTTAATTTCATAAATTTCTATTATTTCAGAAAGGGACTGAGGAAATGATAAAAACCCGTTCCTTCGCTCTAGTTTAGTGAGTTACTCTCATCCGCATTAATTGTATGTTTTATATATTTGTTTCAGTGTTCAATAAATTTATAAATTGAAACTAAATTTCTCGTCGTGCTAATTATTATGAACACTCCCAATCCCTAAGTGAATGAAATACGAACCTTCGAGTTCGATTAAATGCAACAACTAGAAGATTCTTCAGAGATTTGTCTTATAAAACCTTGTCAACCAAAAAGGCATTCACAAAAACCCATAAACGTTCATCTCATAGACACATACGTGTATAAATCCAAATTGACAGTCTCGGCCAATCCAACAACCCTCAACAATATTACAACTTACCCCGCAAAGGTAATGAGCCGTTCCAGGCACGACAAATACCACACAAAGTAGTTATTTGAGCAACAAATTTTCTAGCGCGGTAGCTCTATCTTAAGTGGAGAACGCCGAGAGACGTGAGATCCCGCAAAGGAAAATTGCATGTAATAAGGGCAACCCCCAGTTCTAAGCCTTAGTAAAAATTAGTAAAACTTAATTACCTGGCCGCGATAGGCCAAAAAAAATAACTTTAATAGCGCAGTAGAAAGAAAATAGAGAGCCAGCAAATAGAGCAAATAAGCAAATAGAGAGAAAAAAAGCACTTACGTTGATTGGAGAAGATGTAGTTTCTGAAGTCGAAGTCGAACTGAGCTTTGGCGTCTGAAGCGGCGTCTTCAACGTCTGTTGGCGTCTCTTTTGCGTATATAGCGTTGCAATAAGGCAAAATGCCGAAATAAAATAATGCACAATGCACCGAAGCAAGTAAAAGCATTAATTAAAATTGGCAAAGTCAACAAGTAATTAGCACGTACACTAATAGTTAATAAAAGAGTTGAAGCGTTTGAAAAAGGGATAATAAATTGTAAGACACAGAAAAGAAAGCAGAAAAAAGAAGATAGTAAAAGGTACGATTGCGTGACCGAAATTTACAATCATAGCAAACAAGTGTCAGTTGACCGTGAAAAATTCTCCTTCGCTGGGAAGTAGAAATGCAGGGCCGAAATAGCGCATGTCTGCCTGGGTTGTCTTGAGAATAAGACAGAAGACAACCAGCGGGAGACAAAACAATAGAAGAAAAATGGGCAAAAGGAAAATTTTTTCAGTTCTTATATGATTGCTATTGCTAATTGTCGTTCGGTTTCGTATTTTGGTGTTGGTTTTAAATGACTGGAAAACCTTTATGTGATGTTGAACGAGATGTTGTACGTAAATTAGAAGTGTATTTCAAGCAAGAACTTGAAAATAATGGTCAACTGTTACAATTAAAAGCTATACAGGAGGTAATTACACCATCGTGAATCATCGACGAAGTGCCAAAGTTGGTGATTCATGTTGACAGCGACTGAAGTTCGGAAGACGATAATTGGGAATCGGAATGACGTTATTTGGATTGAGTTATAGGGCTACTGGCAATTCTCATATAAAAAAACGAATGGTACAAGTACCCTACTCGGGTTATTAGGAACCTTTGCAGTTTTTGGTGAGTATATTTACTTATTTTAAAAAGTTACATATTTTTATTTTCAGATTTTGAATACTATCTCATCCCCAAGATATTTTTATATATTTTATAAAAAACTTATTTTTCTGTGTGTGTTATTAGAATTTATGATAAAAATAAATTTTATTTAGTAAATTGATGTTTTATTACAATATAACATTCGAAAATTAAATCCGCCTGAAATGAAGATGACCAGTCATCCTGGAGCCCCCTCATTCAATTCGAGCCACCGCTTACAACAAATGTTAAATTGGTTTTATTCGGAGATTGAGAAATGATGACGGGAACCCAAAGAATCGTAAGTCGGATTATAGCACAGATTATACAGATCCTGCACTTGAAAGGAAAAAAGATTTTTAGAATGAGTTGGATGGCACCTTTTTTTAAAGGGCCAGACTGCACGCATTGGGAAGACTTGTAAAGGACCGCAAGTCGGGCTATGTATATTTTTACAAATATTTTGTCACGTAGTCCATATATTGAGAACAATAGGTTCTTTGTAGGTATATGTTTTGGCAATGCAACTAATAAATGCTTAGATTGTCCAGAGCGAGACAGTTCACATTTAGTGAACAAGCTTAGAAGCGTGAACACGTTAAAAGTGTTGTTAAAATAAATTTGGTGATTTGTTATTAACAATTTGGATATTTTACTTTTTTGGTGAGTACTGCATTTGTTGATTTTATTTAATTGCTATTTATTTACATAATATCATGTCCGATATTTTAATGTACGTACTCGCGTTTAATTTACAAGAAATTGCGTTTTACGATTGTTAGAACGCGTTGTAAATTATCTGTACCTGTTTTGTACAATATTCAGTACTATTAGTATTTTCTATAATATTAAAGGAGACAGAATGTTTTCATTATTGTTAAACAAGTTTTAAAACAGAATGTTTTAAATTTAAATATAAGTTTTCTTAAAAGATGCTCCTGACGGATTTGTGTCGGTATCGCAGCTTATTTTAAATGTATTACGGATTAGTAGTACATTTTATTTCTTTATATTTAACTTGCAATAAGCCTCGGGCAAGAGGATTGCTTGTTACCTTGTTGGGGACGTCTGACACCCATCAGGACGTTGATGGGGCTTTTTAAACGTTCAAGGAAGTTTTGAACGCATCAAGCGATATTGGCAAAAGTGAAGTTAATCAGAGGATCTTAATCCGATAAATAATTAATTACATTTTACAGTCGTATGACACAATTTTATTTAATTTGATTTATTTTATTTAAAATGTGCATATGTACTCACGTAGTCATTTTGACTAACTCTTACTTTTGTTCTCTTTCAGTTGGTCTACTTTACCTTAGAATCTGGTCAACGATGACTCTCGGTTTAAAATTATTTCATAAAATAAAAACTTAAATATTAACCCGGGTTTGTTTCGTTACAGACTCGCATTAGTTCGGTAATTTGATTGAAAACATAAGCTGTAATTGGTTGTTACATTTGGTTTTGAAATTTGACATATAATCAGCTGCATTGATTTTATTGTTAGTAATAAAGTGCTGCCAACTTTGTTACATCCCAATAGAGCTGTTGTGGCGTGTTTTCCTCGTCAGGGGAGGATTTTCTCGAGCGCCAGGTGTTTTCAGGCCTGAAACACCAACCTGTACCGCGAGCGTCTCTCAGTGGAGAGAGTTTCAGACCAGGGGTCGAAATAAAAGAGAGAATCGCACTTAATTGTTAATATTTATTAAATAAAAAATCAATGGTTCTACTATTTCGCGTTTTTATAAAATATGTGTACAACTTTACAAAATGGCAAATTAAATTTTATAGAGGTAAAACGAGAGGCAACTGTAAAATATACATGGGGAACACAATATTAAAATAATTACAACCGTTAGAAAACTAGTTAACACTTTTATAAAATTTATTATAAACGAAATTAAATGAAACTAAAATTAAATCAAAATCAATATCACAATCAACGAACCGGACCAATAAAATTCCAAATGAATTTTGGTCTTCGAAATTATACATGAAAAAGAATAATTTTACAATATTAAATTCTGTCTTAAAAAGGCTTGTGCAAGAGTTTATATATGGGGAAAAGTTAAGAGGGATTTTGAGTAAGCGCAAAGGAGAAAAATTCCACGAAAACCCAAAATCTGAGAGGTGGGGGGTACTATTAGTACGAGGAGAGGGGGGCAATTACTGTACTTAGTGTAATTAGAGGGAAATTAATTACACTAAGACTGGATGCAATGATTTGACAAATAAAATCCCGAAAGAGGCAAATAAAAATATAATTAAAGGGGGTATATTTTATATAGAAGACAATTAAATTACAACATGTGCTCTGGAGGGACAATTAATACAATGAGAGTAATTAGAGGACGCTAATTACACTCGGAACAAATGACAAGAAATGAAGTGAAAAGAAAAATTAATTCGAAATTAAAATGTAAACTACAATAAAATTATGTCCAAAAAATGCACGTACGTTTCATCTGATTCAGAGGAATTAAATGTTGGATAATTGAATCAGATGTAAACGATTAAATAGTGTGTGAATCCAATTAAACAATTTAAGTATAGAGGAAAAATAATGACAAATTGGGATAATAAATATAAGAATTGGAAGCGGCGTGGCCAACCACATTCCAATACAAAATACATATAAAATAAAAACAATTAAATGAAATTTGGACTCACCGTTTACGTAGAGGAATAATATACTTCAGAGAAATGATATTAAATCAAATTGGTCAAATGGACACTTGCCAATCACTTGTAATTTTAATCAAAAACAATCGCAATTGCACAGAGCACGTTGTTAATACAAAAGGGATTTTTTGTACTAAGGAATTTCACATCGTACTCCTGGTTGCGGGAGTACTTTTGTGAAAATCCTTTTCCGAGGGACGCTGAGGTGGTTGTCTATGGTCAATTAACATAATTAATTTAAAATAAATGTTTGTTTACAAATGTAAACAAACAACCTAACCTCAAACGTCAGAGGGATAATATAAATTGTGTAAATTATTAAGAGGCGCAAAAATAGGTTCGTTACACTGTAAACTAAGTTCAAAAATCCCACTTTTAACCGCTTAAACGAATAGATTGTATTAAAAGAAATGACTTGTCATTAAAATTTAATCGGATTTGGATATATTTAATTAGTTATTATTGAACAAAGTTTAAATTATAACAAAACCCGGGATTTTAACCACGTGGCGTCTGACGGTCTGATGCAACGAACGAACATCCAATGGTGGAGGAAGTTGTTTGTTGGTTCGCTCCTGACTATAATTTAACCTGAAATCGTGCAGGTAGAGTACAAGTTCAGGTACCAACGAAAAAAGCGTTCCACTGTTTATAAGTGACAGAGTTGTTTCATTTTGAGAAGATAGAGCGTGACGTCACGAACGAATCGGCTCGAGGTTCGACTGTTGTCGAATTTTTAATTTTTAATAATCAATTACGCGAAAATTAAAAACATTTAGCCCCTCTCAAATTTACCATTATGTCTTGTAATTACCAGACTTTAGATATAGATACATTTCAAAAATTAGTTTACAGCTCTATTTAATTCGCGAGGTCAGTCGACGGCTGCTTCTCACTTGAAAGGTGCCGACACAGAGTACAGTATCTGGTGAAATAATCTGTGACCATAGTTAAAATTTGATTTTAAGTTTGAACATAATTTTGTATACGAACTAGAATGCGGGTTATTACTTTATAATAATATAACAATATATTTAATAAATATATTAATACATAATAATACATAAAAAGTACATAATACATAAGTATTATATAAAATGTTAAAATCGGTTTTTTTTATTTTAAATTTCATTTATTAATCTTTTAACTATCAACTTTTTGTTTAATTTTAAACAAAAATATAGTACGTGTATGTTATAATATTACAATTACTACCTGAAGATGTTAGTTTTATAGTATATAGTAAAACTAGAAGGCTCTGCGGACCCTTCGGATAAAAAACGCCTCAAAAGTCAAAAAAATCTTGAAAAAACGCAACAAAAGTGTGAGAAAGACAAATAGGTCACAGTTTATTATTATGGATTTACAATATGTTTAAACTTGTTTAATCCTGTTCATACTATTCTGAAACGTGCAGTGTGCATGCATACATGCATCATTTACAAAGTGTAGTGACTGTCTCCGATACAGAAAGTAATTAATATTAATATTATTTGTAATTGGTTTATGTCTTTCGCTATAATTTAATGGTGTATAAGTGGATTATATACAATATTTTTGAGATGGACGTGAGTTGACGTTTTAGTAAAAAAACCGATTTTTGGTGAAATCAAACATATTGTTGTTAATAGTTTTAATATTGAAATTTGTTTTATTTTTTATCATCATTTTCAAAGTTATTCTGTCAAAGATTCAGACGATTATTCTTATGTTTATCAGAATGATTTAGTTTATTTTGAACCTGTTTTAATTACATACCTAAATGGTGAGCGATTTGTCACATTGAGGTATTGTACCGATATTCAAAATGTTTAAGTTCCTGCATATGCATTTATTATAATTTATTTTTAACATTAGCGCCTTTTCCACATACATTCTTGCCTGCGGGGAAATAGTACGCTCCGAATTTTTTCATTTAATTGTTTGAAAACTGCTGATTAATTTTACAAAATACCTTTCAATTTGAATTTATTTTAGGCCAATTAAAACCCTTTTGTTGAAATTAATTACCAGTTTTTAAATAGTTAACTGAAAAATCACGGAGCGTCCTGTTTTTCCGCAGAAAAGAATATACGTGTAAAATAGGCTATTATGTTGTTATTTTAGTTACCTGATTTTAATGTGATTTAATGTACCTCATACAAATTTAATTGAATTGAATTAAATAAACCATATTTTTGTTATTTCTTACTATAAATTGCTTTTTATTACTAATATACGTAACTAGTATCATCTAGGTATACCCCTTTAGTATATTAAAAATAACAATAACTTTCTTTTAAAAATAATTAAAAATGATAGTAGGTAATACTATCTTCAGATAGTAATTCGTAATAACTTAGTCTTAATAAGTTTCACTACAACAGATTCTAAAAATAAAGTTGTATTAGGTACTTTATGCAGATATAAAAAAAACTTTAATTTATGAGTTTTTGCGTTTACGTCATAATCAAAAATATTGTTACAACAATGAATTTGGATTATTTCATAATCGCAAAGATTTGTGAATCCCAGTTTAGTTAAATTTACGAAATATTTTTAACATCTGCATATAGTACCTCCAACGCAACGAGATTCATGTCACTATACGTTACGTATGGTATTTTATAGTAGAATTTAACATTTATATCTTACAACATAACCAGTACACATAAACAGTATGACTAACGAACAATAATGACATATAATTGACTGACAAATCTTTATTATATTTATTTAATTTACTTATTTATTTTATATATTTATGATAGTGATTTTTTGTATATTGAGTGTTATTCGTCCGTTCGTATTATTTATTACGTTTATGAATTTACTATTTTAATCTGTTTTGTATATGTTTATTTTAAACTTCAAAAAAATCTGACGATTATTACTGATGACGATATAATATCGAAACCGATCTATAAGCAATAAAATAAAGTACAACAAGGAAGTATACCAATTTCATTAAAATCCACACCAAAGAAACATTGTTAAAATGGATCAAATCAACACATCAAATATTTATTTTAATATTCACTATCTATTTTTCTCCGTGTATGTAAAGCGATTAATTAAGATTAATGAAGATGCTTTGAGATGGAATGAATTTTGGGACGTTTTCTTGTCAAATGTATATAACCGAAACATAAGTGACGTCGACAAACTTTTATATCTACAGTCTGTTCTCGAAAAAGAGGCAAAACAAACGTTAGAAGAACTAGAAATGACAAGTAAAAATTATGCAATTGCAATAGATACTCTCAAAAAGCCATATGGTAAAAATGGAATTATCGCAGACGCCCATTATTCAGCGTTGAATAATTTAAAACGAGCGGAAAATTCAACCAAAGAAATTAGAGAAACATTCAATGAAATTAAGAGACATTTGAGTGTTCTTGAGTCATTAAAGGAAAACATAATTAGTAATGATTTTCGAGTAACTTTATTGGGAAAATTTCCAGAGGAGGTTATTTACGAATTAAGAATGAAAATGCAATCTGAGAATGATTAAGTCAAACGTATCAGTACATATTTAGAACAAATAATTTCGGCTCGCGAAATTTCTGATCGATTTTTGTATAAAAAGTGTCAAATTAATTCTCAAACAGAAGAAATCAAGAACTTTACAACAGATAGTCTCTTTGTAAAGGCAGGGCCACACGAACGAATGTATTAACGCAGAAGTGATCATGGCAAAAATAATTGGAGAGAAAATCAATGGAAGAAAAAATCTGACTTATGCAACTCATTCATTAATATACTATTATGATCATTTAACAAGTCACGAATGCCATAAAATGCCGTACGAAACGCACTCTTTGTGCTATTTTTTGCATTTCGGTCCGTTTTTAAAGATTTTATATGAAAAATTGAGAATCTATTTAATTTTAATAACTTTTTGTAGTTTACAATTGTATAATACATGCAACCAATAAATCCAAACAAGCATTTGTCATTTGAAATTTATGCACAACCCCAACTTCAAAAAAAAATCACTAAGTTTACAGCCGGTAGTGAATAAGATTCACGCTCGCATATGGGAGCGTGAACGTGGTTGTTATGGTACCTAAATGCAAAAAAAATATTCTAGACCTATAAACAAAGATAAAAGGCAACATCTGAGTGATCTCAAGAGAAAATCAGGCAAGTATGAAGAAAGGCTCAAGAAGAAGTCGCGAAAAGAAGTTGTATTTTTTGCGATAGAGACCATTTTAACGATGAATTTGGTAACATCACCACATTACAAGAAAGAAAACAAAAATTAAAGAACCGATGTTATAATTGTTTCGGTCTGGGTCACAGATCTGAATTATGTAAAACAAAAAGAAAATGTTGGCATTGTGGGCAGTTTGGAACCCACAATAGAGCTTTTTGTCCAAGTCTATTCACAAAAAATCATGCTCTAACCACAACAGTAAAAAACGACGAGAGTACAATATTGCAAACAGTGGTAGTCAAAATTAAAAAACCAAATAGTTGTATTGACTAAAGAGTGCTATTAGATAGTGCTAGTCCGAGAACTTACATCTTGTCACATTTGGTCAAGGAATTACAGTTAGAAACGTTAGAAGAGAGTAATTTAATGATATTTACATTTAAAGCAAAAAATCCCAAAGAAACACAAAGTAATTTGGTCTCACTTGAAATCAAATCAAAAACCGATCAAATTAAAATCCTCTTTGCAAATACTATAAATCAGATAACGACCAATATTAAATGTCCTAATCAGATTGAAGATCTCAAGCATTTGAATACACAAAACTAAATCATGGCTGATGATAATTCTATGAGGGGACAAGTAGACATATTAATAGGAACGATTACTTCTTCTCTCTTATAAACGAATTTAAATTGGAAATCAAACCACATTTGTATTTGGCCGATACATTTTTTGGATGGAAGTAGTCAAGACAGTGTAGCCAAAAACAGATTCAATAAACATTATCAATTATGACGTATGTTAACGCTACTAAACACATTGAACGAGAATTTCCTAAGCCAGACCACTCGAAAGATAGCGTCAAATTGCTGAGGGACTTGGAAGCAATTGGATTACCGATTCACCCAGTTTAAACAGAGATGAGAAAGCTGCAAAGATGTTTCATAAATCTATTCTCTATATTGACAACCGTTATTACGTTAAATGGCCGTGGAAACAATATCCACCCAATTTATCAAACAAGTATGGACTCGCTTTAGGTCGTCTTAGAGGACTTTTACAGCGACTTGATGAAAAAACTATTGTTGAATACCAAAGAATTCTCCATGAACAGTTAAGTACAGGAATTATCGAAAGAGTAAATACGACAAAGGATGAATCATCATTGGTATATTATCTACCTCATCACTGTGTCAAAACGGAAACAAAAACCGCCAAACTGCGAATAGTGTACGATGCTTCTGCAAAGATAAAAGGTATGGAGAGGTTCGTTAATACTAGAAGATCTAGTTGCATTTTTACTTAAATTCAGGTTGTATAGATATGGCATAATTTCACATATAGAAAATGCCTTTTTGCAAAAGGATGATCGTGACGTTACCAGATTTTTGTAGATCAACAACAAAGAGGGAGAGATTTAACCGACTAATATGTTAACATACCGCTTCTGTAGAATACCGATCGGTATTATTTCCAGTCTTTTTATTGGATGACACTATAAAACACCATTTACAACAAACAAAAAACGAATTAAAGGAACGCATTAAAAATAGTCTATATGTCGATAATCTTGTTACAGGAGCAAATACACGCACAAAGGCTATTGCAATATACAGAGAAGCGAAGTAAACTTTTAGCGAACTGTCCATGAACATAAGAGAATGGAATTCATATTGTCCCGAATTCACGGAATATATCATGCAGAAGGACAAATCCTCAAATAATACAGATTAATAATATTCTCGGTCTACAATGGAATTTACGACAAGACAAGATGGTACTAAAATATAATTCACAAAATTCGAATATGAAAGCACTAAACAAAAGAGATATTTTAAAAACTATTGCCTCAATTTAGGATCCCTGTGGAAAAAATCCTGGGATAAAAGTTGCCAAATGAGTTACCCCAAGAATGGGAAATTATCAATGGTAATGGTAGCCTAAAATCCATAGAAAATTTTTTTATTAATCGATATTATACGGCAGATTTAAAAAATAATTTTCATACAGCCACGGTGAAATACCAGCTACATTGTTTCGTAGACGCATCTAAAGACGCGTATGCAGCAGCGGTCTACTTACGCATTGAAACAGGAAATCAATGTCAGGTCAGTTTTGTAATGGGAAAATCTAGATTAACACCCTTAAGACAAAGAGGACTTGAAAATTCTCAAACTAGAACTGCTAGGTGCAGTAATCGGAAGTAGATTGATTTCATATGTGAATTCCTCACTAAATATTTAATTAGAAAGAAAATTTCTATGGTCAGATACCGAAGTGGAACTCAACTGGTTAACCTTTAATAAGTTTCTTGCTCCATTTATAGAAAAAAGAGTACAAGAAATCAAACGAAATCAAACTCTTAAACTTAGATATGTTCTTTCTGCTCAAAATCCAGCTGACGATACAACAAGACCTGAGTTAAGCTATAATAGTGAAAAAATTCACTTGTGGGAAAAGGGGGATCAATTTCTGCGACAAAAGTCAACTGTATGGCCTAAACAACGAATTCAAAGTGACAAGTATTCAACAAGTATTGAAATAATTAATGAAATAACCAAACAAAACGAAACGTATAAAGAAAAGTCCCGGCAGTATTAAATGTAATAGACGAAATATTCAACACAACGAAGTTCAGCGAAGAAAAAATAGCTGCGATAACTAAAGTACAAGAAATACACTTTCGGAGGAGACAAAAACTAAGCGGACAAGTTTATCCAGATATCCAGTTTCAATTTTGAATTAACTTTGAATGGTGGGAAAAAAACACGCTTACGATTCAATCGTTCAATTCGATGCAAAATGTACGTCAGCTACACAGTAGTCGTACGCAAGTAGTCGATTTGAGTAGAACCATTCGATCAAAAATATTAAGTGCGTCTTTTTTAATTCAATTCAAAGTTAATTCTGCATTGAAAATAGTATTTTTTGAAATTCTACCACTTCTGCCAATAAAATGGATCAGATTAACTCGGTATTTAACACAAATTTGTATAAAGAATGCAATTTAATTTCAATCGTACGTCGAAGTTCGTGATTCCAGCCCAGGAAACTCACGTGCAGAATTATCATGTTGGAGTGTCACATACGTTAACACTAATTAAAATGAAGTACTGGATTATTCAGGGCCGCTTACAGGTTCAAAAAGTTGTAAAAAAGTGCAAACAGTGTATTAAACAAGGCGGGGGACTGTATAAATTGCCAGAAATGATGATCAGAAATTATGCCATTCCCGATTGAGAGAATTAATTAGTCGCCACCTTTTACTTATTCCGGGGTAGACTATTTAGGTTCGCTTTTTGTTGATGTTAAAGGAGAATCCGAAAAAGAGGTAGATCTGTTTATTTACATGCTTAGCAGTAAGAGCAGTTCACTTAGAAATAGTAAATGACTTTTCGGCAAATGAGTGTCCCTTAGCGTTTTATATCTATACGGGCAATGCCAGCAAACATACTTTTAGATAACGCGCCAAATTTCAAACTAACAGCCAATATATTGATAAAAAAAGTGTTGTACACAAAATAAAATCAATTGGAAGTTCATTCCTGCTTTAGCGCGATAGTTCAGACGCTTCTACGAAAGACTAGTTGGTCTAGTAAAGAAATGCCTATATAAATCACTAGGAACAAGATTACTAAACGAGACACAGGTAACAACAGTCATAAAAGAAATAGAAGCAGTATTAAATACTAGACCACTGGTAAATATTGAGGTGGAAGGGACAGAACTCTGGTCACAACTTATTGGTCCTTCAATTTTCAAGAAAATTGAAGGACCAATAACCACAATTTATGCAGATCGAAATCCAGGCGAAGATATAACACCAACAAAGACAAAATTAATTGAAGGATGAAAAAAAGCTCAAAACATTATTGAAAATTTTATAGACATGTTTCAGAACAAATATTTGAGGGAACTAAAAATCCAACCACATAATGAGACCAAAATACTTTCTAAAAGAACACCAAAAAATGGAGATGTAGTACAAATTAAAAAGAAAAAATTAATCTTAATCATTGGAATGTGGAAATATAATAAAGTATAATAACCATCAGTGGTTGACGGTGAACTAGGGAAAAAACGAGCTGCTCTAAAAGCAAAGTCTAAGGGCAAAGGAAAGGATGAAGAAGTGGACGAAGTAATGAATAGCTTAATCGTTGCTTATTTCTTGGCAGTGATATGAAACATGATTATGATGTTATTGTTTTTACGGAACAAGGTTTAAATAGTGACTAATGATGCTGAATTAGGTCTTCCGAATTACAATATATACCGTAAAGACCGCTCGTCTCAAACTAGTACCAGATTCTTTTCCCGTTGATGTCTTGATTGCCGTAAAAAAAGTCTTTTAGTAAAACTATTCAGTCTCCAACAGAATATGAAGACTTGTATTGTGTCATTGATGATGGTCAAGCCAATGTCATTGTAGGAGCAGTCTACATTCTTCCTTGTTCCCCAGAATTCTTTGATGACAATTATATTGATGTTCCACTTTACATTTATGAGGACTTTAATGCTCCAAAATTAATTTTAACAATAATGAATATTCATGTTCTGCATCATTAAAGAATCTGATCTTACGCATGAAAAGAAAGCTTCTATAATACTTAATAATATATGTTCCTATAAGAATTTATTTCAATGTAATTACAATTTAAATCGAATGGTGTTATTCTGGATTTGTTATTTTGTAACAGTAATACTACTAATTGTACTAATGTTGACGCTATTCTTCCTATAGATAATCATCATCCCGCCATTTCCTCAAAAATCAGCTTTAAAACCAACAAACAATCACTGAATAATTACCTAAAATTAAAAGATTAATACTACAGCATACAGACCACAACTAATGAGGCTTTAGAACGCAGTCACCTAACTTTAGCAGATTATCTGAAACATTATATTACTGATTAAAATGAATGGGAAAACTATTTAGAATTTGCAATGTTTTCATATAATATATATGTTTACACTACAACTAATTTCACACCTATTAAGTTAATTTACGGATATAAACCACAATTGCCTAATAACATTACTAGACCTCCAAAATTTAAGAATACGTATGACGACTATGTAGACGAACTAAAGATGCGATTGCAACGAAGTCATGAAATTGCGCAAAATCATATTCTAGAGTCAAAACAAAATAACAAAACGTACTATGACAAGAAATCAAATCACATAGATTTAAAGTATGAGATTTGGTATATAGGATAATCGAACAGTTTCCAGTAGGAATAAGTAAAAATTTAGCACCACAGCAATTTTTATAAAAATAAAACCTGGGGTAACCAAAAGAGAGACAATTTAAAAATTTGGTAGGCCATCAGCGTACCAAACGAGACTAGGTATTTAAGGGTAGAAAACCTTCCCGGTTCGGGACTCGTAAAATTTCTACCTGAGAAGTCGAAGGAAAATATTCCTACTTCGGGACTAATATAATCCACGATTTAATCCTTTTCTATGTAAAGTGTAAACTAGTGTAGCGATACGATGATGTCGACACCTGAATTTTTATGATATTTGTAGGTGAAAATCATTTGAATTGAATAAGACCAACATAATATACATATATATATATATACATATATATATATACGTATTTTAAAATATGCATACATTAATATACTTTAACCTAATAATACTGTTATCTAGTAGGTACTCCCGAGGGGGCAAATGATTCCGAAGATAAAAGTAAGCCAACTCCGCAAAATGTAGGAAGTAGGAAACGACTTACAAAGGCCACTCGTAACACCGCAAACTATTCTTATTAATCAATGGACAACTTGCATGAAACGGGGATTTTGAAATAAACCATATGACTCGATAGATGAGTGAAATTTATACGACAATTTTTTTTAATTTTCATATTAGCCCACTAATTACGGAGAAAATGGTGATTTTCCAGAGCATTTTTCAAATCTACGGAAAGTTCACTAATCGGCAAGGTTTTCTGCTATTTGTCTCTGTCTTACGCGTTAAGATCATTATGTTCATGCACACTTTCACACAGATTAGTTGAGCGCGTAAGTATTTGAAATTCAAATTCAAACTAACCGGGAACTGTAACAAAGTGCGTTCCTCTGTCGAAACTTGTTTAACTCAGGGCTCTCTTTGGCCGGAAGGCGTGGTCTATTTGCGAAGTTGCCTTATTGCAACTTTCCGTAACCTTGAAAATTTCGACTTTCAAAGTCAATTTTAGGGGCTTTAATGAACTTTTAAAAAAAATTGAAGAATAAAACTTACCTCAATTTTGGGTCTATTTTCAGAATCCGCAATAAAAAAATTTCACGCAAGTTGTCCATTCAAATTTTAAACGTCTTGTTTTTGAATTGTCTGGAAATAATATGTTGTTAGTTTTAGTCATTAGCTTAATTCATTTTCTATATATATTTTTCTTCATAAAAAATGTATCTTCTCACTGATAAATTTTTTATTAGTACCTTTAAGGGAGGGAATGTAATATATTCGTATAGGTACCATGTAGATACTTCTAAGAAAGATATATTTGATTTTACCAATTTTTAATCATTTACAATGTTAAATAGGAAATTTCTTAGATGTCTCTATAAATGTAAATTGCTTTAAAAATGTTTTGTATTCCTAAAGCTTAGTTACCTGGATGAACCAAGTATTGTAACTTAATTACTATTAAATGTGCTACCAGTGGGTACTATTGAAGCCTAGACAGATCAACTACTCTCAAAGTAGAAGGGAAGCTGCTTAATCTGGCAGTTTGTATGAGGGCGAGACTAATGTGGGTTTATGTTAAGGTGATAACAAAGGGTAAATCAAACTAATTGTTGTAAGGAACTAGTCTAATTTATTTATTCTACTAATTGAACTTGACAATATATATATATAACATTTGTTCTACTTATATGACGTAGGTCAAGTAACAACAATGGTAATGAAATGTTGATAATGTGAGAGTTATGTAATTCTCTCATATTGTAGAAGTCACGTTATCCTGGAGAACGGCTTCGTCGTGGAGAATGCTTCCAAATTCTTCATGAGGATCAAATATCGGCTCTGATGTATTTGTAACTACCCTGTGTTGCTTGTGCAGATGGATGGGTTCAATCACTGGCACCGCCAGTGGTGTGTGGAAACTTGCGGTCCCTCTAATGGTGGCTGTTATTCTTGGAATCAGTAAATTTTTCCCTGTGTCTACAACGCAGATTGGATTGATTTGTAGAATACCAGTTCCGTTCAGCCAGATTCCCGCTGATCGATACACCTGAGATTGACTCTCGTTGGGTTGTTGGCGATGAACATCCATGTGTTTGGTTTGTACAAATATTTCCATAACAGGTAGGAGACTGTGAATGTGTTATATCAACAGTTATTGGCAGATGCTCTGCCGTATAGAGCATTGATAATGCTGTTGGGAGCAGAGTTTAATTACTCATCTAAATCTAACTTTGTAGCGTGATTTAGCTGTTCTATGGATAGTTCAATATATCATTAATTGTTGTAGTCAACTGCCAGAAATGACTTGGCGAATTGAATTGCCAAAAACGTGTTGTCCTTGACTTTGTGTGCTACGGGTGTCACACTGATAATAGAGTACGTCGGATCTTAAACGATGTGAGGTGCATCACTAAAGTTATTCTTGTATTAGTCCAATTGAGACTCTTTCCCTTCATTTGGGAAGTAGTTATATTTATTTTTTGCGGTAGCTTACTCGTCACATTGGTGATGAGTCTATGGAATTCTTCTGTTGTGAGGACATCCGAGATGTGATCTTGATAATGGATAGCCTGGAACACATCTCTTTTAATCCTTGCAGTGCCTTTTGTGCTAGTTGATCTATCGACAGCACTTGGATTAGGATGGAATTCACGTCTGTCTCCTTGTACCAGTGGTCAAACGATTCAATGATGCTAAGTCCATGATCTAATCGTTGACTGGTATAGACTGAGTTTCTTTGTGATCTGGCGTTCGATTGAATTAAGGGATGCCAACGACCTAACCCTGATGCTTTGACGTTTAGATCAGTTGCTTCTGGTTTTGATCCAAATACTGATTTCGTGAGTTTTCCAAGAAGTCCTCTTCGGTGCCTGCCACTATAGCCATGGTTGATCACATGCAGTTGTCGTCGGAGGTCATGATGGCAGGTTTGAATTTCTTCTAATTGGAGCTCACAATAAGACGTTGCACCAAGTCTGCTGCTCATCCTGCATATATGGCATATATATAGCATTGCATTTCTAGATATTTTAAATAGTCACAATTTTAACCAAACAATCTATAAACCAACTAGAGTCACAAAAACATGTCAATCTCTCATAGATAATATTTTCATAAATTTTAACAATGTGAAGGGTAAAAATTTAAATATCGAACTCTCAGACCATTATGGCCAAACTATTCCGTTCCATTAAACAGTATAACTTCACAAAACACATTACTATATAAACAGATTTTCTCTTCCTCTGAAATTGAACAGTTTGCGTTGGAGCTACGGCAAGAAGAATGGATAAATGTAGACGAGCAAAATAATGCTAATCATGCATACAATAACTTCTTAAATAAAATTACAAAACTAATAAGCTCAATCTTTCCGCCGAAACGAATTACTTTTAATAAAAAAATAAATTCTTGGATTACACCTGGAATTAGAACATCGAGTAAAACAAAAAGGAAATTGGGTGGAGAGAAAGTGCTGGGCATTGCTTCTACAAAAAAATACACGCTTATTTAAAAAAAATTGCAACGACGCAAAAAGGAGATGGAATAATTCTTATATCATAAACTCCACCAACAAAGGCAAAGCAACTTTCGACATCATCAAACAATACACTGGCATAAACAAATCAGAACCAAAATCGGAATTGACCATTTTCAGCAAGGGTATAGTCATAAAAACTCAAAACAAATTCTAAATGAATTGAATAAACATTTCATAAACTGTTGCAAAAAAACACCACATGAAACGGGAAAGTATAGGCTAAATATACAACAATATAAAAAGACTCCTTTGAATTATGAACCTACTACTGAAAAAGAAGTGCTCGATACTAAAAATTCCCTGAAAAACTCCAAGGACGTAGGTCATGACGGCGTACCAATAGTTTTATTAAAACATGTAGCAAACATTATATCGCATCCACTTTGTCACATCATTAACCTTTCATTGAGAACGGGTTGTAATGGTTGTAATGGTGTCACGGTGCAATGGGACGTTGAACCATTGCACCGCCAGCAGAAAACCTGCACCGCCAAAATATATGGCGAAACAACGCTGACATTGCTGAAGGCAATGTCCGCAGTTGTGCCAAATTATGTAGTATATAAGTAATAACAATTAAGTTAGAATAAGTTAGTACAATAAGTCTATGTCTAGTGTATCCAGTACCAAATAATAAAGTAACATCACAACGTTACCAGTGGTATAATTTACACCCTTCAACCGAACCTTTTTCAAAGTTATCACAGGGTGAATTTCCGGACAACTTAAAAATTGAACTGTTTTTAAAACAGAGAATGAGAAAACTTAAACAACAATAGACCAATTGCCATTCTTTCAAATATAAGTAAAATTTTTGAAAAAATAATATACAATAAACTACTAAAGTTTCTTGATGATTTCTTAATTCTGAACAATTGCCTGAATAATTGCCAAAACGGATTTCGAAAAGGTAGAACCTTCTAAATGATAAAATGCAATGCAATCTAAATGATAAAATGCAAACCGCAGCGGTTTTCTTGGACCTGTCAAAAGCTTTTCATAGCGTTCAGTACACTACATTAATTTCCAAGCTGGAGCTATGTGGTAGTACAGTTGTGTCACTTACACTAATAAGTTCATACTTACACAATCACCAACAATACATTTTTAAAACAGATGAAAAAGGCAATCATTAAAATCAGATATAATAAATATAAAACAAGGAGTACCACAAGGTTCCGCTTTAGGTCCCTTGCTGTACCTGATTTACGTAAACGACTTGCAAAATAATATAACTGAATTTATAATACAGTTTGCAGATGACACACCTTTAAAACTAGTTGACTTCAGCTTGGAAACACTCAAAGAAAAAAATACTACAAGTATTGACACGATTGGAGCACTGGCTCTCCGAAAACTACCTACTATTAAATGTAAATAAAACAAATGTAATAAAATTTGAATATGCCACCCTCAATAATGCATTGACAGTTGTTCAGAATCAATTAGCAATAGAGTCAGTAAAAACCACAAAATTCTTGGGTATAAACATAGACTCAAGACTGAACTGGCATAGCCATATCGATTCCTTGACAAGACAAATAGCAAAATACTGCTACGCAGTGAAAATGCTAAGTGATTTAGTTTCTACAGAAACAGCGCTCACTGTGTATCATGCTTATGTGGAGTCAAGCATTCGATATCTAATAATCTTTTGGGGCCGATCTAGTGAGGTACACAGGGTCTTTTCACTACAAAAGAGAATATTAAGAAACATACTCAAACTCAAATACAAAGAACATTGTAAACCATTCTTTCAAATAGAATGCTTACCTTATCGAGCCTATACATACTAGAAGCAGTGCTATTTATCAAAAAGAATCCAGATTTATTTCTATAATGCGTACGAGATCACCCACAAAACACGCGAGATAAAAACAATTTATTGCCAATGAGATTTAATTATACCTACTTTACAAAAAATGTTCATTCGTCAATCATAACTATCTACAATAAAATACCTACAAGCAGCAGAAATCTACCTGCTAGAATGTTAAAGAATAAACTAAAGTCATTTTTAAAACAAAAGGCTTATTATTTAGCTGAGGAATTCATCTGTGATAATGATATAATAAGCATATAATAAGATCTTTTATTTACTACATCTTTCATTTAGATTAAGGTTAGCTTTGGGTTTTTGTTTTGTTATTGCTAGTTGTTATTTTTATGCAGTTATTCAGTTTTTAAGTTATTTTCATGATATGTTCTACGCTGTACTGCCTAAAGGAACTAATAAATAAACTAAACTAAACAAAACTATGTGCATACTGGTTAATTGTAGCGGTGACCAGGTGATCGAATTGGGCTAGCTGGGATATTGATTGGAATATCAATTTTTAGTATATCTCGACTGATGATTGCATTCCCAATTTGTTCAATGTACAGTCCAGGATCGGGAGTTTTGATGGTAAATGATTCAGATTGGGTTGACACAATTAATGATATCAGCTCTTCGATGATTGGTAGTGGGCATAGTTTTACCAATGGCCTCTTAAATTCGCTTCCATTTTGTGTTTTTATGGTCGCTACACGTGTTTTGTTGTCCCTTCCAGGATGAACTTCAGTGATTCTTGCTAAGGGTCATTTTGTCGAGGTGAGGTATTCGTAATTTACTAACACAAGGTCACCTGTCTTTGTGTTAGGATGTCCAGACTGCCATTCATATATCTGTTGAAGTCTATGCAGGTATTCCGTTGACCACACCTTCCAGAAGTCTCTTTTCATTTTCTCCAATACTGTAACGAACCTATTTTTGCGCCTCTTAATTATTCACACAATTTATATTATCCCTCTGACGTTTGAGGTTAGGTTGTTTGTTTACATTTGTAAACAAACATTTATTTTAACTAATTATGCAAATTGACCATAGACAACCACCTCAGCGTCCCTCGGAAAAGGATTTTCACAAAAGTACTCCCGCAACCAGGAGTACGATGTGAAATTCCTTAGTACAAAAAACCCTTTTTGTGTATGAAAACGTGCTCTCTATTACAATTACCATTATTAATTATTATTCAAGTGTCCTAAGTGTCGTTTCGACTTGTTTGGTTTACCAACATCATTTATTACATTGAAGTATTTTCCTCTACGTAAACGGTGAGTCCAAATTTCATTTAATTGTATTTATTTCATATGTATTTTGTATTGGAATGTGGTTGGCCACGCCGCTTCCAATTCTTATATTTATTTTCCCATTTTTGTCTTTATTTTCCCTCTATACTTTAATTATTTGATTGGACTTACACACGGTTTAATACGTTTACGTCTGATTCAATTGTCCAATATATAATTCCTCTGAATCAGATGAAACATACGTGCATTTTTCGGACATAATTTTATTTTAGTTTACATTTTAATTTCGAGTTCAATTTGCTTTTCTTTTCTTTTCTTTTCTTGTCATTTATTCTGAGTGTAATTAGCATCCTCTCATTACACTCATTATCTCAATTGAGCCCCTCCAGAGAACATATTCTCATTTAATTGTTTTCTATATAAAATGCCCAATTTATGTATTTTTATTTGCCTCTTTCGGGATTTTATTTGTCAACTCATTGCATCCAATCTTAGTGTAATTAATTTCCCTCTAATTACACTAAGTACAGTAATTGCCCCCCTCTCCTCGTACTAATAGTACTCCCACCTCTCAGATTTTGGGTTTTCGCGGAATTTTTCCTCTCTGCGCTTACTCAAAATCCCTCTTAACTTTTCCCCATATATAAACTCTTGCACAAGCCTTTTAAGGCAGAATTTAATATTGTAAAATTATTCTTTTCTCATGTATAATTTCGAAGACCAAAATTCATTTGGAATTTTATTGGTCCGGTTCGTTTGATATTGATTTTGATTTAATTTTAGTTTCATTTAATTTGGTTTATAATAAATTTTGTAAAAGTGTTAACTAGTTTTCTAACGGTTGTAATTATTTTGATATTGTGTTCCTCATGTATATTTTGTTGTTGCCTCTTTAAATTTAAATAACCCTTTGTATAATTTTGTTCGTTGGTTGAGTTTATAAAAAAACCCGCGAAATAGTAAATTAAATATTTCTTTTATTTAATAAATATAATTGATTAAGTGCGATTCCTCTTTTAATTTCGACCCCTGGTCTAAAACTCTCTCCACTGAGAGACGCTCGCGGTACAGGTTGGTGTTTCGGGCCTAAAAACACCTGGCGCTCGAGAAAATCCTCCCCTGACGAGGAAAACACGCCACAATACTTTCCATCGGGTATTAACACTTGGCTCAGCTTGTAATTTCACTTTGTCTAGCTGTGTTACAAGTGATTTACCGGTGATTAAATGTCCTGGGATTAGCACCGTGTTGTCTTCTGAATCTTCGTTAATGACACAGAGTGGTCTTGACTTCAGGCACGCTTCAATTTGTTGCTTCAATTTTATACCTACTGCCGCTCGACCCTAAAGACAAAGACTTCAAAGAAAAAACGAAAAAACTCACACAAATGTTCGGTATGAATACCATATTATTTAATTCATATTATAACTACATGAAAATTCAAAAATCGCAAGAAAAAGACTTCGCTGCGTACGCTGCACGCGTTAACAAGTGATGTGAAGATTACCAAATCGGGAAAATCACTGTAGACCAATTCAAATGTCTTATATTTTTTTGTAATTTACAAGCAAATCGGGAAGCCAATATTCGCCTGAAACTACTTTAGATGATTGACGGAAAACAAGCTGAAAAGCTAACATTGCAAGAATTCACAGCGGAAACTCAACCAATAATTAATATCAAGACAGTGCACTATCAGAAACGATCAATGAAAAGCCAAGTTGAGAAATTAATTCCCAAAAGTCCATGTTGGTATTGCGGAGCACTTCATTTCGCAAAAGGCTGTTCCTACGACCAAAATAAGTGCAAAAACCTCAACGTAATCGGTAACGAGTGGATCACAGCTCTAGGACTGTGGGACGTTCCAATCAGCTCAATATGCAACAGTATTAAACAAGAAATGACAAAGGAGGTCTCATAGGACCATTTCTACGAAACCCTTGCAACTCATTTGCGAAGTAAGAAGAGAAAGCATACCGAATATAGTATTAGTTGTTGCGGCGATACAATCAAATATAGTTTTCTCTGTAATAATGTGTGTAAGACAAATGTAGCCTATTCGATATTGCCCATATGCCATATGCCATTGGGCATATTTTTTGGTGAAACACGTCTTAAAATAAGGATAAAAGCTAGAGAACCACTTTACGCTAGAGAACCCTAATTTTGATAATTTACGTTTTTACTGAGAATTTGCTTCTTTGAAATGACCCATTTTTTGCGACTTTGGGTCTCATTTTCTACAAGAAATTTAGTGAAAATCAAAAATCAGGCTCTGTAGCGTAATGTACCATAGCTTTTTCTTAAATTAAAAAAAGAGATTTTTCGGTGAAAAATACACCCACAGGACTACTTCTCCGACTAATTCTCATTTTAGACCCACTTCTCGCCGCTGTGATAGCCCCTTAAGACGTCCGTATACTGCTCCTTTGTCATTTCTTGTTTAAAACTGTTGCATATTGAGCTGATTGGAACGTCCCACAGTCCTAGAGCTGTGATCCACTCGTTACCGATTACGTTGAGGTCTTTCGTTGTTGATACGCACCCTCTACCGCTGAATTGTTGACCCTTGAATTCGACGTTGGCTTGAAATTCGTCAACCTGATCGAGTCGGTTGCCTGTTGCGCCTGTTGCGATGTGCTGTGTGTTTTTCAATCCTGCTAACTTGAGATTGTTCCATGTTTCTCGAATTAGGATCGATACATGTGAACTGTGACGCATTTGAGGTCTGGATTTCCTCCCACCTTGTTTACGTTTGAAACTATGTTCGATTTGAAGTGCTTCTTCTCACCGAATCTGCCTTTGTGCTTGCTCTGTGATTTGACCTTATGATATGTTTCTTTGTGACCTATATTTAAGCCAGTTTTGCACTTATTTTGGTCGTAGGAACAACCTTTTGCGAAATGAAGTGCTCCGCAATACCAACATGGACTTTTGGGAATTAATTTCTCAACTTGGCTTTTCATTGATCGTTTCTGATAGTGCACTGCTTGTACAATTGATAGAATACCTTCTACCATTACTGTGTCTGCCTTGATATTAATTATTTGTTGAGTTTCCGCTGTGAATTCTTGCAATGTTAGCTTTTCAGCTTGTTTTCCGTCAATCATCTAAAGTAGTTTCAGGCAAATATCGGCTTCCCCATTTGCTTGTAAACCACAAAAAATATAAGACATTTGAATTGGTCTACGGTGATTTTCCCGATTTGGTAATCTTCACTTTAACATCACTTGTTAACGCGTTCAGCGTACGCAGCGAAGTCTTTTTCTTGCGATTTTTGAATTTTCATGTAGTTATAATATGAATTAAATAATATGGTATTGAAGGTGAGCTTTCTGACTACCTTCAGCCCAAATTTTAGTTTAATATCTCTATTCTGACTCATGTTTCCAATTTTTTGGTAAAACACTGCAAAAGTCAAAATTTCATCTGAAATAATTATTTTCTCAAAAACTATCAATTTTGGAGTTATGGTACCATACATAAAGTCACATTAAAATTTGACCAGGAATTCAAAAATGCAATAAAAAATGGGGTGTTCCATTTAAAATAACGGAGTTAGTGTCGACTTCCGCTATAACCGGAAGTGCCACCATTTTGAAAATATTTTAGATTGATCAGCCCCTCTGGCTAACTCCTATCGCCAAAATTTCAAGTCTCTAGCATTTACCGTTTTCGAGATATCTATGCCGCTCGGTTTGAAACTGAACACCCTGTATGTATGTTTGTTTTTAATACATGGAGCTCCGCGGGTGAAGTGTGTCGAATATATTATTCTAGATGTCGCTGTAGTATAGGAAGTAACACAACCTACAATAACTGTATATTGAGAATAAAAAGTGTGTGTTAATTTTCTCTCAAAAAAAATCTACATTTTAGTAATAATCCTAACCGGTTATGGGCACAGACCAGCAAAATTGATAAAATAAAAAAGTAAACACTTAAATATAGTCAATATTTTCATGCTAATAAATTTAAATCAGCAAAAAATTAAAGTTTAAAAATGTGCACGTTGTTACCAATTTTGCCTGAATTATCGGCAACCAATTCCAATAATTGGAAATTTCGCGTTGAGACTATATTAGCCGAAAAACAAGTGCTAGAAGTTGTAAAAATCGAAAATATAGCTGCCGAAGCAAATGAAGAAACGAAAAAGAAGCTAAGTGTAAGTGATAACAAGGCAAAAGCCATTATAGTTTCATGTATAACAGATAAACATTTATCTTTGATCAAAGAATCAAAAACTGCTCATGAAATGTTTAAAATGTTAGAGGTAAAATTCCATCGAAAAAGTGTAATTTAGAAATTGCAATTAAAGCGAAAGCTTTTAACAATGAAATGTGAAACAAGTGAAATTTTGGAAGATCTTTTTATGCGCTTTGATAATATTATTAAAGAAATCGAAAACCTTGGATTAAAAATGGAAGGATCTAATGTTGTTTGTCATTTGCTTCTGACAATGACAGAAGAGTACGATACTGTAATTACAGCAATAGACACTGTAGATGCAGGTAAACTAACTCCCGATTCTATAAAATAGAAAAATCGAGAACGAATAAAAGAGAAGCCGTAAACAAAACGTCATTCAAAGTCCATCATCAAACAAACTCTTATAAGACGAAGGAATCAAAATGTACACACTATAGAAGGACGAATCACAAAGTAGAAAATTGCTGGTTTAAAAATAAACGTTTTAACACAAATAAAAAGTTCAACCATCAAGCAAATAAAGTTGAAATTTTTTAACATTTATTGGAGCAGTCATCAATGAAATCGGTTATGAACAAGTCGCTTTCATATTGGATTCAGAAGTCATGGGACACTTAATAGACCTCGTGCAATGGAGAACGCCAACTTCAGGTTGTGGGAACTGCACATGCGCAGTAACGACCTTGTCACGGGCGAATTTTCGCTATTGTTTACATGATTGTTTTGATTGACATTGTTAGAAAACGCAGGTGCACGTATTCATGGTATTTTGGCGGATGGTGCACAACCTAACAGATTGTTATGGTCGCTCTTAGGAGTTAGTGGCAAAAGTCGAATTCATTTTTATTTTCATTTCATTTCTTGTCATTTGTTCCGAGTGTAATTAGCGTCCTCTAATTACACTTGTCACGGGCGAATTTTCGCTATTGTTTACATGATTGTTTTGACACTAATTTTGACAATCAAGTAATGACAACGGACCTCATTGTAAATAATTATCCCTAGTTTAGGTTTCGCATTTGCGATTATTTAGGATTTAATTTAGAATAGAGCTAGTTTTAGGTTCGATGTGTTATTTTGATTGTTCTCTGAATTTTGGTGACATTTTGAATACATTTTGATGAGTAGAAGGAGTTTGGAATTTGTTACCATGTTCGGACAGTTATGTTGGTACCTTGTTTTCCGTCAAAAGACAAGGGCGATTGCTGATTAAGAGTGATAATACGTACTTAAGTGATTTCTGAAATCATCGCTGTTAAGCGGATTAATTTTGTGCGTTTATTATTTTAAAACTTAATATTTTTGGCGTATTTTTGGATTGTCCAATTGAGTGGACATATATTCGTTGAGTTTGACCATATTTATGGGATAAAGTTTAATCAAGTAAGTCATTGTCTGAACATGTGAACATTTTCTTAACAAATTCTTACTCATCCATTTTAGGCCATTCATTTCGGCGTTTGTACAAATTGTACATCGCTTATATTTGTATATATTCACCGTTGTGTTTTGTGGACCCTCGCAGAGAGGTTAATAACAATTTGTGTGGAGAATAATTAAAATAACTTGTCGTTTATATTTGTAGAGTTTTTATGGATAGTATCTTTTTCTGGAAGCTTTTTCTAATTAGTAGAATAAGATAGCGTGTAAGAAATTGGCGTACAACATCCATTGAAAGGAGACAGGGTGGAGTTGGAGCCCTCTTAACACATTGCAATCTCGGACGACGTCTCGGCGTTTAACATTCCCCTTTGAAGTCCATGCACTCCTTCTCAGGCTGAGTTGTACAGCTAAGTTTAGTTTTAAGTTAATTTTAAGTTCATTATTGTTTATGTACCGTTCCGTCTGATAGGAACCTTTTTTTTGTGTGTTAGTTTTAAGAGTTTGTAGTTGACCTTCAGTCACTACATTTTGGTGCACTTTTTGTGTACCTTTCTATCGAACATTTACTTGTTTTCTATTTTCTTGGTTTCAATTAATCGTATCGTACGTGCGAATAGTTTAAGTGATATTTGCATTAAGTAAGGAAGTTAATTAGTTAGTATAGAGTTTAAGTTTAGAGTTATTAAACTCTCTATTTCTTTTGTTTATATTATGCTGTTTAATTTGTGACCTTACCAACTTATCTTAACGTTCGGGTATTTCTTTCGTCGGTTGTTCTTGTTCTTATTTTAGTTACTCTATTGTTGCTCTTTCTAGTTTAAGTGTTATATAAACTAGTGGCTCCCTTTTGGCATTATTGCAATTTTTAACGAACCCACAATTCCTAGTCGGAGTTTTGTCGCGCAAGAGAGTAACTGAAGAAAGTGCGTGACAACCTATTTTGAAAACGTAGCATAGACTACTAAATACAGTAGATAGCTTACAACAGAAAAACATAACCTGCAATATTTGAATTCTGGTAGAGTTTTTTCTATTTACTCATAATTTATCATGATTTTACTAATTTATATTCTTTTTAAGCTGCTTTTTGTAATATTAATCATGCCGAATCACCACAGAGATGTATTGTCGTGAAGAAACCGTGTTGGAAGCGAAATGAAGTTGTTCCGTTTTCCGGCAGTCAAATCAAACCGGAATGTTGATTTACACGAGGGTATCGTTCAAAGGCAGGCGTGGATTACTGCTATTCGAAGGCCTAATCTGTCTGAAGATAGCCAGTATCTTAAATACTACTTTGTTTGTTCGGACCACTTCATATCAGGTATGTCTAAAATATATGTTATATATTTTATTAAATCTGTGTTTTCTTAGGTAAGCCTGCATCGCCTGATAATCTGTTGAATCCGAATTACGCTCCATCGCTGAATTTGCGATTTTCAAGTGGAGAACATCTAGGTGCGAAAAAACGTCGAGAAATCCAGGACGAGGTGAGCCTATAAAATTACTTAATAGATTACAAATAAGTGTTTTCTCAAGTTATTAACGTTTTATACAAGTTACAGTTAGTAGAGGGAAATGGTCATTACTGCTGTAAATCCAACCCCTAGCCCCAATCCCTACCCCTATAGAAAAACAGCCCCTATAAAAAAGTTTCCCCTGTTGAAGATCTACCCCTGTGTAAAAAAAAATTCGCCAAAAAGGCTGTTATTTTTGAAAATAAAGTTTAAGCAATCTGTAATAGATGGCGTTATTAGTTAAATACTGAAAATAATATTTGCAAAGGTTAAATGAATATCAATTAATATGACACGTGTAGGTATAGGAAATGCACTTGCAATTATAAAAAAATACCGTTATTCAGATGTTAAATGAATATCAAATTAAATGATGCTCACTACACGTGTGCATTCGTCATCTTATTTACGTATGTATAGACAATTGTGAGAATTTACATGTATTAGATGACGACACATTACATAACTGTGGCACGGAATATTAAGTGTCGGCATCCGATCCTCACCTTGAAAGCGAAAGTTGTTCTCTAATTATTGTTTTCGCAAAAAAGGGGCCCACAAAAAAACAATAGCTAAAATAATTTATTTTATTTTATTCAAATAAATATCAATAAAAATGGTTTAATTTAACACGTAAACAAGTTATTATAATAAATTTGCATTTTTAATACAATGCTGGTTGTACAGTTTTTACAATTATTTATAAAGTGATATCCACAATTTCCTATTTCTTCGTTACTAAAATCTTATCCTTCGATATTGAGAACTGTTGGGCATAAAAATACAAATTGTCGTAGATATAGTCCCTTTTCTCTGGTGGTGACAAATATTTTATCCATACTTTCTAATTCGCTTTTTAGAATTCCCACAAAATACTTGTAGTCAAAGTAGTCTTTTCTGTGTTTATCATTACAATTCCAATTAAGGCCGCATATTTCTCTAGTGCAATCACGTATCTGTGTTTTAATTTGATTATTTAAATATTCAAATTTTATATCCGGTTCAAATAAATAATGTTTTATGTATTTTTTATCGCAGGAAACACAACCACATTCACAAGACTTTAAAATAGTTAATTCCTTAAGAAAATAGGTATTATTTATATTGAAACCCAAAACATCTACAAAAGCGATCTTGGATTTATCGTTTTTTTTTACAATGTTCATTGTTTACGATTACATAGATCTGACTAATTTTGTTAGAGGCGAATATGAATATATATGGTCTGATAAAATTAAGGCATATCCGGTTGTATTTTGTGGGGCATTTTCCTTCAATGAAAATTGTATGCGCAGATCTAAAAGTGAGGAGTTTGAATTTAACAATTCTTTCTGGCGTGATATGTCAAACACGATAAAGGGACAAATTGTTTTAAATAATTTTTTATCCACCATAGGCTGGTTTTGTTTATCATAATAAGAACGTTGGAAATTCGCAAACATCTCATATATGATGGAATAATTGTTATGCTCATAATCCACATGTAAATTGTCATATGGGAAACAATCCGAATTTTTAAATAATTTAATATTTGTCAATTTGCAATGATCAAATGTGCTCATATTTTTTCTTAAATTATTCTTTTTATCAATAGACAAACAGAATATTACATATCTGGGCTTTTCTAATTGGGCAGAAGATTTCACTACCCAATCAAAACCTTTTGATATTTGTAATTCCGGAATTGTGTATAGATTCCATTGACGTGAGAAAATAGATAATTCTCTGCCACTGTCTATTACTTGTAAAAGTTTTAATTTACTGTAGTCTGATAATTCAACAATGGGAACTCTCCAAACAATTTTTTTAATGTTTAATGTTACAGGCTCCTGTCCTACATCATACATGGCATTTAAATTAGTGTTGCTTCTAATTAAAACTAATTCTTGTTTCATGAAAACAATAACTTTCTTGAAATCCTCCGCAAATCCTAATAATGTTCTCAAAGGTACACACACCGAAAAATGCCCATCATTTAGATGATAATAACAAGTATCATCTACGTTCCAGCCCGCATTTGAAAGGATGGCCGACTCGGCACTTAAAAATGATAGCAAACCTTTGACCGTAGATACTATTCCGGGCGAATGACATGACTCAATAATTTTTCCATTTAATTCATACCTAATTTCTTCAAACAAAAAAGGCACAAAATTGTTTACTAATTTGGCGGTTAATGAGGGCCTTTGATCCCTATTTTGAAGAACTGTTCCCTCTAAATATATATATGATTCGCTGGGCAAAGTTAAAATTTCCGACTGGGGTACAGTTATTCTAATTTCATCGTTGACGTTAAAAGTATTCGTAGCATAAGGGTAATATGAATGTTTTTCTAATCTACTTATGGAATTATCAAAGAGGGGTGTTTCCAACACATTTAAGCTATCGTCCATTATTTTTTAAAATAGTTAATCCTAAGGATTGTAAAAATTTTTTATTTGATTTTGTTAAACCTTTGCCTTTAAAAGATTTTGCAGTACTACACGAATTTAATAAATTATTCCTATTTATATATGATTTATTGTATTTAATAACCATTGTTATAAGAATCAACTATAAATTCTGTTTATTATGAGACAATATACAAATTTGTACTGAGCAAATAAAATCGTTTATTGTCTATATATAGTGCACAATTTTAATATGAATATCGCTGATTTTTTCTACGCAAATGTAATCTTGCAGAGACCCTTTCTCCTCGTAAATTTATTAAATCCCCATTTTGGTCGACTATTTTTAATTCGATAAAATGTATTTTTTTAGTGTTTAGAGGAAAATATATAACGTTGTCCTGAACAATGGTTTCTCGAAAGCCGAATGGATTACTAAAAGTAAAATTGTAAATAGAGTGGCTCTCCTTCCCATTATGATAATTCCCATGTGCAATATTACATTCGACACTCATCACATTAATTCTAAATATGTCAATGATTTTCTGTGATATTGTTTTAACATTTGAAGGAATAACAATTTTTCCAAATCCCAACATTTTCCCGATTGAGGTTTTTTCGCTTAAATCTACAATATAGTTACAAAAAATTTCCGACTTTAAAGTTGTTGTATTTGCCACTAAATCGAACTGAATTTTTCTAGTAAGATTTTTATTTAAATCTTCAATTTTTTTATCAAAGAATTTTTTTAGTTCATCAAATTCGTAGGCCCCCTCGGGTATAATTATATTATTGTTACCAGTTTTTATCGAATTACAAGTGTCATCTATATTCGGGACACAATTGTACGTTTCAAAGTTTACTAAGCCGATTTCATAATCGTCGCCATTCAGATCAATGGGTGGGTCAAAATAGGATGTTAAAATTGTCGTATTTCCGCTGAGTGTAAAAGTAGTCATTTTACTATATATTATTATATAAAAATCTTATGCATAAATGTCCACAATTATATTTATTTAAATTTTGAAAATTATTATAATTATATTTAATCGTTACTGGTCCTGAACTATTTAAATAATCTACTAATATATATGGTGGTGGAAGATTACCGAAGGAATCGAAATATAATACAGAGTTACCATTTTTTATATAGGAAACCCAATGAGTTCCATCCCCACTACTCTTATCTAAATTGACTATACCACACTCCACAGTTTTTCTAACAACGGGTGGTAAACTATTTAACATAAATATGCCTCTAAAGTAGGGGATTTTTAATTTTTTAACATAATTTTGTATTTCAATATTTGTTAATGCATGTCTTGGCAATATCAATGGAATTTTTTTTTAAATGCAACACCATATCCTTTTTTATATGGTTTTAAATATAGTCCCCTTCCAATCGCAATTGAATCTAGCTTCTTGTTAAGTTTTTTTTTCTCCTCTAAACTTTCTTTAGCTGCATTTGCTCTTTTTATTGATGAAACAATGTTTGCAACACTACCGCCCAAAGATCCTAGTAAAGAAGCTGCGCTTAATATAGGCAATATTGCCCCTATAAATCCCCCCGTTTTCGGAATGGGTATAATTCTAGACGGTTTCTTTTTACCTTTTCTATTTTTATTTGCATTTAAAGCAATCGCTACAGCATCTTCAAGGCTATTCGGTTTTTGATTTTTCAAAGCTATTTTCGCTCTTTTGACAGCCTGATTGAAAGTAATACCCTTACCAATAATTTTTTTAATCCCAGACCTTAATCTTTTCTTTACACCTTTTCTTCTGATGCCTCTACCTATTGTTTTATTCATTCGAGATTTTTGATGGTGACCAAAACCCAACATAGTTTTACCTTTCATTGCACCAGCCACTAATAATGAAGCGAATTTTTCTTTTAAATTCGAATCTTTTGCTTTAAATCGATCCAATGCTTGTTTAGCCAAAATTTTATCAGCCCTATGTCTATCAGTCAAATCTTTATTTTTCCAATAGAAAATATCGTGCTCCTTGCAAAAATTGTCCAATTTATTTATTGGTTGGCTATTTCGAGCAAGTCTATTATCAAGTTGAGTATTGGGGCCGTAATAATTATAATTAAAAATGTGCCATTTTTTTTTTTCAATTTGTCGAGTATACCGCTCCCGAACATGTAATAAAGTTTACTAAATAAATTTAAAAGTTTTTTTATTTATATACATATATTGTTACAATGTTTAATAATCGTTATTATTTTAAATATATATAGTAATAGCATATTAAAAACACAATAGATAAAAAATATAAAATAGTTGATAGTATAAAACCAATTTTCCAATTTAATGCACAGACAGTGTCGCAATTTGAATTTTTATCATCTACTTTACATTCATTTATAATAATTTTATGCCAATCATCCGATTCAATCATGGAGCCGTTCATTTGAAAAAGTTTTAGTTTATAATTCAAAACTGATATGTTTTTATTGATGTTTATAGACGTTTCGTAGATTCTTCCATTACTTAGCAGTCTACCATTATACAACAATTAATCATTATTTCTACTAGTTTGTTCCATTCGAATCCACGATGATGGATAAAGATCGTTTTTTGTCCCATTATAATCAAGACATATTAATGCGTCAATTGTGTTCTGTGGTACGGCCGTGTAAAATGTTGAATTTAATGTTGCCGTTAAAAATAATAAACCAGCTGCATGAAAAGCCATTGCAAATGAATACTACTCTAATACTACTAAACTAAATCCTTTTTATCTATCCACCCCCTCTTATTAACTCCCAAAAATTTCACATACAGTTTTCTACCATTCTGTTTTTTTCTTAATATTTTCTCTACAAATTAAATATCATGATATTTTGTTAGTTGTAATTCTTGTTCATAAAATCCACCTTTAATAATTTCACCGTCTTCGTCTTGAAGAATATAAGTTGTTGGGTCGGTTAATTTCACAGAATAAATTTTAAAAATTTCGTTAGACCATGATGGTCTATAACCCTTAGAAAATAATTCGCGGTATTTACTTATTCTAACATAATCTCCAACTTTAAAACGATTATTTGTTGTTGCGTATTTAATTCTATTATACACTGTTGATAACAGTTTCCCTTCTGTTTTTTTAGTTACATCAATTGGTTTCATTTTTATAGTTGAATGAATAGTATTGTTATATTTGTGAATTATCCCATCCAAAATATCATGCCATTTGTAATTTCCACGATAGCTAAACTCAACCCATAATAATTTTTTTATTGTTCGAATAACCCGCTCCACTATTGAGGCTTTCTTAGTACTATAAGTTGAGTAATGATTTATTGAATGTTTATTCATTAAATTTTTAAATTGTTGATTATAGAATTCTTTTCCAAAATCGGATTGTATATTTTTGGGAATATTATCAGGTTCAATAATTGAGGCTAATGCTGAAACAATATCTTTTGCGGATTTTGTTTTAACACCTCGCGCCCATACATATTTACTAAACGTATCAATAACCACCAATATATAATTTAGTCCTTTATTAATTTTCGAATATGGTCTCATTTCAATTAAATCAATTTGATAAAGATCTCGAATGCCCCTCATGATCACCTGTCTCCTTGTAAAATTTTTACGGGCCGGTTTGTGAATTTCCAAGACAACGTCTCTTTTAACATCTTGTATTATATTTTTTTTATTGTTCATTCTGTTTTAGCTATTATTATTATAAATAATATTATGCAATGACTTTAGCCTCACGCAATTCCTCAAATATCGATTCTATTTCGTTCTCGATTATGCCGTTGTTCCCACTTTGTTTACTTGCAATTAATAATTTTAATCTGTCAACTAATTCATTTACATCATTAAAATAGACATATTGGGGTCTATTAGTATTATATGACATAATTGCTTGAGATTTATCGTTTATTATATTATTTAGCGAAATACTTTTGCTTTTTATTCCCCCACCTTTTTTCTCACGTAAATGTGGAGGACGTAACCGATGAGCAATTCCACTCACACTAGAGATTCTAGGCATCGATGGGCGTGGGAAATTCTTATCGAATTCTGCGGTGGCGATCGAAGTCATTATTGGCTTAATAGTATTTACATATTTTTCACCTCGATTTCCACTAACTTGTTCATTCGCTTGAAAATTTCTTTTATTTGCATTAGTCAGGAGTATTAACTCTGCAAAGGCTTCCCTATCTTTGTTTGTAATCAATGCATTTTTAGGTTTTGTTTTAAATATCAATTCATATAAACCTTCCGTTCCATCAAAAATTTTATCTTTGACTATAATATCTTTACCTTTAAAAGTCATAACACTATCACCGAAAGTGAGTTTTTCTAAAACTCTGTCATGTCGAACGTAATGAGTATCATATTCGTTTTTGACATCTTTTATTCTTTCCATCAAATAATGTCTAGGTAATTCGTGATCAAATTGTTCGAAATATTCATCAAGCCCTCCTTGCGTCATTTGTTCCAGCTCGGGTGATTTAAGTACCGTGCCGGGTGATGTCTGCAGTTGTGGTTCATCGTAAATATAACTTTCATCATCGGGGATGTGCTCAAATGTTTTTTCCATTGTTTGGTCTAAGAATGATGTTTCCTTTAATATATTTTTCGAAGGCTCTGATGAATGTGTTGATGGTGACACCACAGATATGTTAGCGATGTCGGCGAGGGGGCCTTTCCTATCTAACGACTCCGCTTGAGTTGTCCTCATCATAGATGACCTTCGTCTCGGTTTGGTCGGTGCATCGAATACCGCGTCGTCGTGGTCATCGTTTATAGTTGTAGTATCTAAATTATTTGTGCTGTCGTTTGGCTCGTCAATGTAAAGCGTTCGAAAATCGCTAGGTCTAAATTTATAGGAGCGATCTTTCTTGATATTATATTCGTCATCATATGTGTCGCTTTCTTTCTTGACAGCATCCTCTAATTTTATTGTTTTAGGATCAAATGACTCCTTTAAAATTTTCTTAAGAGGCTGATATTTTGATTCTAAAAAAGTTTCAGCATCCTGTCGTTGAGATTTAATTAAATCAAATTTTCGTTTTACACTTTTACGAGCTTTAATTAGCTTTTTTGTTAATTTTTTATCCATATTTATGAATAAAACGATACAATCACTAAAGCGGAAAATTAAATAATAACAGTACTGCAAAACAACTTATCTATTTATATCCGTCGTTTTTTTATTATATTTGTATATAATTGTCAAAACCCCTTCTATACCGTCCATTATTTAAATCGTTTTCCTTTGAAATAACTAAAAAATCATATTTATCTTGCCAACAAAAATGACATATATTTAAAAATTGCTTAAAAGACATGTCTGTATTTACATGATCATTGTATATATGTTCAAGACTTCTTCGATCACAAGGAAATATTATTAAAAAGTTGGCATTCTCTCCTAATAGGTGTTTACACGTGTGTGCATAACTCTGTGTTAAATATATGCAATCAATTAATTTATGGCGTCCCATAGAAAAATATTGTTTAATGGGGCTTTGATTTTCACACACAATATCGTCAAATATAAAAACAGAGTTTTGTTTCGCTTCAAGAGGCTTAATTATTTCGTCATGTTCTGAATATTCATAATATCCCATACCTTTGATTGATTCTATTAATTTCGCCAAATATCTGTACAGTGGTTGAAAGAGGGTTTTTGAAAAAATATACACATTTTCAAATTTTAATCCATTTTCATGTTCTAATAGATTAATAACAAGGTTTGACTTTCCGCAACCGCTCTTCCCCACCACAATCATTTTAACTTGTTCTGTTGGAAATAAACTAGAATGACGAGTACTGTTATTGGTCAACTCAAGAACATTGTGTTTCTGAATGGAAAGTGTAATTGGTTGTTTTTTAACATGCATAGTGTACAAATTGATTTAAAATGAATTTTTAAATAATACAATTGTGTTATATATGGTTATTCAATATCTTTTATATTTTATTTGAAATAAGTACATTTATTAGTTCATGTATATTATGTAAAATACATATGTGTATACTTATTCACTAACAAATTTTAATTTCAAATACCCGTCTTCCTCATCGGGATTTTCAACAATAAATGAAATATGCGGCTCCAGAATGTTTTTATTCAATGTGTTTGTTTAATTTCCAAGTTTTTGGGCATATCTCTTGGGAAACAAAACGTCGGTGTTGTCATCTAATGTAACCACCAAGGTGTTACCAAATTTCATTTTTTGCGATCGAAATGCTAAAATTCAAATTTTTTTTAGCTCTAAATGTATGTGTAGTTACGAAAACATTATAGATGTCTTACCGGTAATTGTGTATTTCTTCCCAATTTTCAGATCACTTAGTTTTATCCATGATTTTTCAACACCGTTTAACAAATCGACAAGATTGTTGTTGCTTGCCATGATGATTAAGACCAAATGGTATATGTATATTATATGTTGTTGTTGTTAATGTAAGAAACACCAAAACCTACTGTAATTCAAAGAAGAAAATGCTAGAATATATATACCCCACTAATTATTCTAATAGTTATTACTCACCGAGTTATCCACGTGGTACCCCCAAGGTAAAGTGTCAATTTTATTGTCCAATAAATATCGTTTGTCGTCTTGTGCACATAGTGCAATTTTAGATCTTGTTATTGTATAAATTTTATGTTTTTTCGATCTAATATGTTTTTCATTAACATTAATACTTTGATCATTAAATAGAGCCTTTAAATAATCATCGAAAGTAATTGTCTTTACACTTTGGGCTTTAATACCCTTGATTTTTTTATGTTCTCCATATTCTCCATCAATTTTATAACTATACATTTTGCTTCTTAGGGATACGAAATGAGTCATAATCTTCCCATTTAATTCGTCCTTCAGTTTTCCAGGAATTTTTTTTGTTATTGGAATATTGAACAGGTTATTTTTGTCATACGATGATGTATCAAATAAATGAATATTTTTCTTCATTTCTTCATAAATATCAATATGTTTTATCTCATAAATAAGGCTATCAGTATCGGTGTATAATAATTTTGCCAAATCCCCGTAATTTTCTCGAACGAAGTTATAATGAAAATTATATAGTGTTTCCTTTGCAATATCTAATATTGCAAAACCAACATAAATAGGCTTATCTAATTTAACTTCAAGTTTGTTCAATTCTATTGCAACAAAATTTTCAGAAAATATTGTAGAGCGTTTAAAATGCGGCATTGCAATATACCTATGACACCCGAAATGTCCCTCCCAAGACGTTGCCAATTTTATGTCCCTATACTTTCTAACAGACTGTATTGATTTGCCGTATAAACAGTTGGTACAGTTTTTATAATAATTCTTTTCAAAAGTGCTATTCGCATTCCGTCTTAACTCGCTATTTAATTCAATAAATTCTTTCATCCATCTTGATTGATTGAATTTTATAACTCTATGAATATTAGTAACTCTTAGATTGTTTTCTAAACATTGTCTTAAATATGCATGATGAATTACATACTTTTTCTTCGGATAAAGACTTGTTATTAACTTTTTCTCTTTTCCGTTTGGGGGAATTGCGTGTTCGGGACAAAAAGGTAAATCTTTGTGTTTATCAAACATTTGTTGTGGCGTCTCTATGTCCTTTTCGAAAATATATCCAAATGGCGAATCCTCATCTGGTAACTCTTTTAGATTTATTAACGTTGGGTCCACCCATTGAAATCCTCCGTATGGTAGCGGTTTTGTCATTACATATCCGTATAAATTAACAAAATCACCGTAAAATAAATATGTAGATTCAATTTCGGGATTATAATTTTGCATATATTTGTTGTTTGCCTCTGAATATTTACAATTACTTTGAACTAATCCCCCTCATAAACTTTTCTCAATCTTGTTATACATATCGGTATCAACAATGAGTTCTAATTGAATTTTCGTATATTTGAGCATTGCGTCAAAGGAAAATGAGGCGTTTGTCAAATAGTGTACGGGGTCTAATCCATATGTTTTTAAGCTTGTTTTTCTATAATTTTCAAACACATCGGCTAACAATAAGGTATCGGTTTTTAGATATAAATCCATATATTCCCCCAAATTTTTTATTTTCATTTTATTCCACACATTTAATGCGTGATTATATTCATCGTCGCTAATATTCTTATCATATAATTGAGAATAGAATAATTCAATTCTGGGCAATACGGTGTCATCAAGTTTGTCAATATTGTCTATGTAGTCATAACAAAATACTCCCTTTTTACAAACTAATTTAAATTCATCCTCGTTCTGTACAAAAGACTTTGTTATAATTTTTCTCTCATTTTCCAAATTTTTTGATAGGTTGTCCAAGCTTTCAGGCAAAAATTTGAAGGAATCTAAAAATCTTAGGGAAATGCTACTATTGATTACATATTTTTGAAATGATATGTATTTCTCAGTTGAACTTGGAATTAGTGTGACGCCGCCTTTATCATATTCCGCTAATTCTTGAATAAAAAAGTGTGTATCATAATTGGAACTATTGTGAATAATGATTGGTAAATATTTTTGTTTTTTATATTTTAGGTTACACAATTGATGTGAGGGACTATTGTATTCTCCATTGAAATGGTTATGATCTTTTACTTTAACCTCATTTTCTTTAATAGGTTCCTTACAAATGTGACATATATTACAATGCTTAAATTCGTATTCTTGATGTGTTGTTAAAAATAAAGCTTTGGGCGTTTTAACTATTTTATCGATTTCATAGGACAATGCCACCATTTCTTTAACAAACCAGCGGGGACAATCAAATCCTCTATATAATTTAAATCTGGATAGGTTCTCGTCATATGAACATTTAAAATAAAAGGTCACACTATAGGGGCGGTGATTTTGTAAAATGTCTTCCTCTACAATATTTTTCTCCAATATACTCTCAAAGTCTGCATAAACTACAAAAGGTTGTAATTGTTGAAATTGGAAATTTTTAAATTTGAGTGTAGAATTATTTTCATTGGGTAAAGTGATTTTACAATCATTATATTGAGAACATATTTCTATGTGTTGTTGATATTTAGAATTATTTAAAAAACAATTTAAACAAATGTCGCAAACATGTATTTTAGATCGTTTACTACTGAATCTTTGATTAGATATTAAACGAGAAAGATCTTTTATTAAACAAAAATGATATACTTTCTTTGATTTATTGGGAAAATTGTAATCATAATCGACTTTTTTTGTTAAGGCTAAGAGGTGTATTGTTTTGTTTAAGACCGAATTATTTCTTGATATAATAATCGGGTATACCTTCTTTTTTTTATACATGTATACATTTATTCGAAGGTTATTTTTTTTTCAAATTTTGGTATTTGATCAAATGTAAAAGGGAAGGTAAAATCTTTATAGTTTAAATATTTTAATTTATGTTTATAGGAGGAAACTCTATTGGCATTATTCGTGTTGGGAAATTTTGCTGCTAAAATACTATATAAAAAACATAGAGAGTCGTTATTATGAACATTTATGATGGCTTTTTTTCTTTTTAAAAAGTTACTTAATTCAATATAAGTAGATTGTCCTAAACAAATGGGTTTATATTTATTAATATTTACCTTTAAACCAATTATACTTTCTATCGCCCATCCGCTCTCTTTTTGTTGAAAATCGTCGAGATTATTTAAAATTTTTGTTGCAATAGTTTGATATATAGTTTTGAAATCCGAATTTTTATCAATTAGATTATTTTCTACCATAAATGATTTTACCTCTTGTTTTCCGGTACTAGGCAGTACAAATTTGCCCAAAAAGACAAAGTTCACTTTCACCGGAGTTTTTTTTAATATTTTCTTAATTTTAATTTGAACACTGCGATACGCCTTATTTAGAAATAATTTTGGGTCTTTATATGATATATTTATTACCATTCCGGTTAACATTCTACTTTTAAAAATAGATTTAAGGTCTTTCCATATTAGTCTTCCATTACTTTTTGATGCATCGCCTCCACCCTTTTTTTCAATGAAAATATTCTTCAATGTCTCAAGTTGTTCTTTTAATATCCCTAGGTTTGTTTCAATTTTACTTGCATTTTCGGTGCTTTTGATGTATTCACTTGAATTCACTTTTAAAAATCGGTTTATTAAATTTATCACACATTGAACTTTTTTATGTATTTCTCACATTCTTCTTTAATTTTTATAAGAGGAATAATTTGAAATATCAACTTTATAGTTTGTGAACTTAACTCGCTTATCGTATTCATTTTTATTTCTGTAAAGATTTAGATCTTAACATCACATTATATAGGTGTATATTGGATATATATATATACGTACAAGCCTATTTGTCAGCAATATGGGGGTTTTCGAATTAAACAAAGACAGTTGTTTATATCATATTTTATTTTATATTTGTTTTCAATATGTAGGTATAATATAATATGAATTTAATAAGTTCATAATAGTTGATATAACATATTCCCATTATTTTATTATTTTCCACTTGAGCCATAATTTAAAGCTTTTCTCAAAATATTTGGTAGCACTTCTGTAGGTGTTATAGATGTCTTCAATTGAGCGGTTGGTAAAATGACAATTTGAGCGAATCTTTGTCCTTCTGTCAATGTACAATCTGAATCTGCAATGAACACACTGCTGAGTTCTCCATTGTATGTTGGGTCTACCAATCCGCTTCTCAAAACACCTAACAAATTAGTTGAAGATCTGGCAATTATTATTCCGCAGTAATTTAAAGGAAATACAACTCTTTCTTTATAAAAATTCAATATTTTTTCATTTTTTTTACATATATATTCTTCTTTTACTTTTAAGTCATATCCGCTATCGCACACATAATTTTTAAATAATTTGACATTCGAAAATATTTGAGGAAGGTATAAGAATTTTGCGGTATTGTAAATTTGATTAATGGACGACTCGATATTCCTATGATCGACAGTCACAGTAGGAAGTTTAAAATATTTTGCAAAACACTCAAACATAATGTGTTGTTTTTCAATATATTCAATGGTTAATATGTCAAGACCATTATTACGTTTGATCATCATGTTCAAAATAAGCTCGTAATTTTCTTTCATAGGTTGAAAGGGTCTCCATTCCACCAGCACATCAACGTTAAGGTTTAGTTTTATAAAAATTATTTGAATTATTTGAATTATTTAAAAAACATTTTTTTTTTTATTAGTTTCGCATGTTCTATCTGACCGTTGGGTCATCTTTATGCGAAACACATGTGTGTTTACGGCGTGGGAAGTCTTCGGACTTTCTACGAAATTTTACTTTAGCCGAATTTGCGGCCCAATATTTTCTTTTGTGCATGCCAAATGTTTTATTGCTCGAAGATCCTAAGTGCACCCCAACAAGGGTCACTCTTAATAAATTTATTAAAAATTTCAAGTGAACTTGGTGCGGCTGTCCGGCACCCCGTTGAGTGGTAAAACATTTGGTGCACAAATGGCTTGTTTAGGATAATGTTTAAATGTAAGAGATGCAGCCGGGGTGTAAAAATTGGACGCGGACCTTTCTGAGAAATGAACGTTTTCCCTCACTGAGAAAGAGTGGGAAGAACACCCTCTTCGAGTGAAAATTTGGTACATGAGGGTTAGTTGGTCTTGAACTACGATTGATTAAAAATCTAGTTGATTTCGAATCCTTAGTTTTCTCGAGACATAATTTCGCGCGAAGTAGAGTTGAACTATTTTTCTTGAACGCGTATGTGAGTTCAGTGCTCGTGATTTACGAGTTAGTTCACCGCAAGCGATAATTGAGGATTAATTCTAATCATAAGGTAATTAACTCAAATTAGTTATTTTACTTACGAGAAAATCACCCATGACCGTTTTGTTGAGCATACCGATAAACCGTTTGTTATTTAACGTGGTCCATTTTCACATAGCAGCCTAATAACGCGAAGGTATCATCTCCGGGTTGGGCCGGCCGTTTTCCGCGTGTGAGTTGCCGCCGCGAGTACGGGTTCTGTAGTCGTTAGAGTAGTCGTCGTTGTAGTATTAGAGAACCATACAGACGGGCAATCCGCGTGCGGTCAGCGGTACCGGTCCGATTATCCAGCCTTGTCGCGAACGCCCTTCCGACGACCTCTTGGTGGCCGGCCAGTGTGGAGTGTACACTTCCCTGGTTGTGATCCTAGATCACCGGACGGTGGAGGCTTTGTTTTACCCTCAGAATTTTAATCTAGACCCGCACCTGGGGGGGAGGGGAAATGATTGGCCAAAAAGGGGAACATTTAAAGCTTAAACAAGTAAAACGTAGATGAAAGAGAAAGGTGCGTGAAGAAAATTATTTCACTTGTAAGCCAAGACCGTCTCCAACTCGCTTCGCGACGCCGGGAGCGAGGAGGCGTGCGTTTCGCTGACTCCCAACCTCACCTATAACGACAATTCTTTATGTTTGTTAAATTAAATAAGTAAAGGAGACCACACAACCTAAAACGTAACGTAACGCGACAAACGGCTGCATCTCAACGTTGTTGTTATTATACATTAGGAAATGTATGTTCTAGCCGCCTCGGGGCGCGCACTTTATGTATTCGATTGTGGTTTATTTTATTAAACAAAAAATCATTTGTTCCAAACTAATATATGTTTTATTCGTGCCTTAGCGCACGTCGACCCCTTTCTAGCCCGTCGAATTTACGCTGTGGCGCTGTACTTTAAATAAAAAGTACCGGCGGTTACGCATCACATCATTTGCGCGGGGTCCTATTAAAATCCTTAAACTAGACGATCACATCTCTCGCCAACTGTGTGGGAAAAACCATCACAAGGTAGAATTATTAAAATTTTTGATTTTTTATCGTCTAACAGACCCAATTCCGCCATTTGAGAAAAAATTGTGTCAATTTGTAATTCGTGTTGGTTAAAACCGGCAAATAAATTATGAATCATATAGTATATAATGACAGCAAAGGAGGATCGATCGAATATACCAGCTTGAGTTCTATTTTTTGCGAATACATTAGATATGCCAGTGTAGTTATTGGATTTAATGGATGAAGGAAGTCGTGCCTTTTTGTGTCTTCATCATAGTCCACTAAAGAATATGTTTAGATGATAATAAAATCAATCAAATAAAAATCTGTTTAACTTACCAAAATTTACCGGATATTCTCTTGCTAGTTGTTTTAAAACAGTAGTTTTAAAACAGCAACAAACACCATCAACAAATAATTGGGCGCTCATATTTCGGATTTATTGGCTTAGAAACAGCAATTTCAAACTGCAGAATTCGTGTGCAGTTATTACCTATATATATATATATTCCCCTAAAATTATGTTTTTTATTCAAAACAATACATACTTTGTAACTTGTTTCTATTATGTCATTATTGAAGACACGTGCATTAAAAATTAGTCGATTGAATGCTAATATTTATTATACATATTTATATTTTCATGAATATTTAATTTCTTTGTGAGATCATTTAATTTACGGTGCAATTTACAAATACTAAGCGTAAACAGTTTACGTTGTTTTAAATTATGACATATATATATATACCATATTGAGTGATTACGTAAAAAATATTATAATTAATTTAGAAGATATTAACTGTCCATCTTTAAATAGTCTTAAAAATGGTAATATAAATTTATTCCACTGTGGAAAACATTTATTTAATAATTTAAATTGTTCAATGCAAAATGTTAAACTATGTAAAAATTGGTTCTCAAATATAAACAAATAAAATCAGATTATTTACTTAAATATAGATTTTTATTTATCTCAATTCATTTTTAACATGACGCTCGACAAGTTCGGACGGCATATAGTAAGGAAATATCTTAATGATCATAGAAAATCACTCCCCAATAAACAAAATGTGTCAACAACTTCTAATACAGCTCAACAAATTGATAGCCTAATAACGAAAAAACTTGATTTACTAAGATATGAATTCGAACAGAAATTGCAATCATTAAGTCCTGCCGGCAATCTTTTGAGCCAAATTCAAAAATTAGAATCTGATTTTAATAATAAATTAGCTTCGGAATTCACTAAAAACTCCACGAAAACTTCTTTAATATCAAATGAAAAAAATAGTTTAAAACAAGATTTTGAAAAAAAAAATACGCTCTCTTGAGGGGCATTTTATTATAAACTTAAATATTGGTCCAAATAAGGAGCCTGTAACAAATTTTCTTAGATTAAGCACGGGCGGTTACAAATATATAATACATATTGCTGAGTGTGAATTATTATTGGTGAAAATTAGTGAAGATATTAATAAATTTCATATTTATGTTAATGGAGTACATGTACCTTCTATTATTGGAAAAAAATTGAAAAAAAATGATATAATTAATATAAAAGACGCAACAAATACTGTGAAGAATACGGTTCGTGTAATTTTTTTTGTAAAGTACCCAGTTTATGTGTAGTGAAATTAATTCATAAATAAAAACAATCTGCTTTATTATTTACAAATAAATTATCTTCTTGAAAAACATTTGCATTTTTTTCAAATTAACATATTGCAATTACCTATACCTACACGTGTACAAATATTATTGATAATCTGTGTAACTTTCCGCGAGATTCAGAATTAATTAAATATTACATATTCTTGAAACAACAAAAGGATTTGTTTTTCAATTTGAAAATTGTATTTCCCTACACGTGTACATGCATTATTAATATAATAGAAAATTTATTGGATGCACTTTGTGATCAATTAAACATGCACACTCTCATAAAACTACAAAGGTAATTGTTTTCAATTATTAAATTGCTATTACTTACACGTCTGGAAATATTTGTGTAGAGATGGAAATTAAATATTCAGAAATCAATCTTATATATAGCGAGAGTTGGCGTTTTAAAAATAGTACAATTTGCTAATCCTTTACTATAAAAAAACATGTCGGTTTTCTCTTCAACCGTTAAAGTCGTGTATGCCGGTCCGGATGTGTCCGTGTTCGAAGTTGATTTCACGGAAGAGTTAAATGAGCACGAAGAACTAAATGCCCGCGAAAAAATTAAAGACGCCATAAACAATTATCGGCGTGAATGTTTTCGTTGTGGCGAATCGTTCTTCGTGTGCGGTTGGAATAGCGGTTCCAACTGACCTCTTCTGTCGTGGTGAGGGAAGAGCCTGCGAACAGGACCTTCACCAAAATTGAAATCAGCTTCCGGTGGAAGTTAAGTCTCTTTGAGGAGGGGTGCGTGCAAGACCGCATAAAAGAACGTTTAAATAGCAGAGAAAAAGACTGCCCCTGCGGCAAAAGATTACGAATCTTTTATTGGGATTCGGGATTCGGCATGCACTCCCTGGTGTGTCCTGCCGCCAGAGAAGTCGAGGCACAGCAGCGGCGGGAAGAAGAAGAGCGGCGGTTGGAGGAGGAACGGGAACGAGAGAGACAGGAGTGGGAAGGGGCAGATGATGATGTAAGTACATTTATATTGATAATTAAAACATCTTCTTATGTTAATTTTTTTATTTCTATTTCAGATCGAAGGGGCAGCAGCAGACCGTCCCAATGTAGACGAGCGGTGAGGGGAAACAGCTGATGTAAGTACATTTATATTGATAATTTAAACATTTTCTAATCTTAATTTTTTATTTCTGTTTCAGATCGAAGGGGCAGCAGACTGAATCAAAAATTATGGATATAGGAATATTATTTGTATAATAGATAGGTATTAAATATATTTAAATTGTATGTAAATATGTATAAATGTATAAATGTATAAAATTGTATGTAAATAAATGTAAAAAATTATATGTAATTAATAAATCATTATATTATAACTTTTTTTGCTTTGTTTTTGTTTTTTTTTCTACACTTGGAAGGAAATAGATAATTCGACTGAGACCAAGTTGCACCCGAATTAAAAGGGTCAATCGACAATCATTGGGAAGACTCGTATTAGTTCGCTAATTTGCTTTGAAAAATATGCTGTGATTGGTTGTTACATTCGGTTTTGAAATATTCACATATAATCAGCTGTAGCAAAGGTCGGCCTTATTTGTTCTAAAACGATAGTCTTCCCTCTAACAGAATATTGTCTCTCTCTCACACTCTTTGGTTTTATTGTTCATAATAAAGTGTTGCCAATTTTGTTGCACCTCAATTTAATTCGCTAGGTCAATGGACGGCTGCTTCCCACTTGAAAGGTGCCGAGACAGAATGTCGACGATATCGAGCAGACCACCCGGTCAGAACGATTAGTCTGTGTTTGTCATTAGTTACCCAAATTGTAATTTGTTTATTTTAAATATATATTTATTGTTAATCGATTTGTGTATACTTTCTGTTACACCCCGAGGTACCACAACCCCCCTTATTCTTGCAGGACACAGGTATATAAGAGGGCTAGAGATGAAAGAAGAGCAGTCTTTAAAAATCAGTAGATTAGTCTTTTTAATTGTAAAAAGAACGGGTGAAAAATGGCAGAAAGCGTTGATGCTTGGTTAAGTGAATTTAGTCAGTTCGATTTTGATCAAATTCGCAATTACATAGTGACGTCTGAGAATTACATTTATTCGATTCTAAACGATCCTGATACGCCAGTTTCAGATTTGTTAAACGAAATTTTTGTTCCATGGCGAATCTTTCGTGTTGGTATATTCACCTCTTTAAATAGTGAAACTATAAAAACATGTTTTAATAACAAATTATTGTGTGATAAGCTAGTGGCCAATTTAACGTATTATTTTGAAAATAAAGAAAATATTGAATTCAAAGATTTGGTGAAATTTGTCTCAAATCCAAATGAATTTCAAATGGATGAGGAGAGTGTTTCACGTCTTGAACAAATGAACCCACAACATTTATTATATTACTGCTTAATCATTTGTTCCGATTCATTGGATGAGACAAATTTTAAAAGAATATGTGAAAATTTGAATATTAACAACATATTCGCCAATTATTACACTATGAAGCACTTCTTAGAAAAATTGTATTGTGATGCAATTTTCTATACAAATATTCCACTATTAAAAAAATTAATGTTTATGTTTTTGATAAACACAATCGATGGAAAAATGAAAGAGGGAAGAGATGAACCGAATTCGAATTTGGAACAAGTTTCGCTACATATTGAAGATTAGAAAGACACTTTAAATTTTGTTAAAACAAATCTTATGTATGTTATTTATTAGATAATATTTATTTATAGTATATGTGTATTTTTATTATATATTTAATTACAAACATAATGTGATTCATTAACATCAAAAGTAAAATTTATTAATTCCATATGTTTGTTTTGATTAAAGTTCATTGAAGCAATAGAAAAGTGTTTCTTTAGACGAAAACAATAATTAGAGAACAACTTTCGCTTTCAAGGTGAGGATCGGATGCCGACACTTAATATTCCGTGCCACAGTTATGTAATGTGTCGTCATCTAATACATGTAAATTCTCACAATTGTCTATACATACGTAAATAAGATGACGAATGCACACGTGTAGTGAGCATCATTTAATTTGATATTCATTTAACATCTGAATAACGGTATTTTTTTATAATTGCAAGTGCATTTCCTATATCTACACGTGTCATATTAATTGATATTCATTTAACCTTTGCAAATATTATTTTCAGTATTTAACTAATAACGCCATCTATTACAGATTGCTTAAACTTTATTTTCAAAAATAACAGCCTTTTTGGCGAATTTTTTTTTACACAGGGGTAGATCTTCAACAGGGGAAACTTTTTTATAGGGGTAGGGATTGGCGCTAGGGGTTGGATTTACAGCAGTAATGACCATTTCCCTCTACTACAGTTTAAAATGAGGGATTCGCTAAGATTCGCCCCGTAATTAAGGCGTAAGTAAAAGTAAAGGTAAAGTGTTACCCTTATTTTTATTTCAATGATTCCATTAGGTTATTTCTTGGAATCTAGAAAGTTATATTCTTTTCCAATCTCTGCATGTATCACGGTTAATTTTCTTATATAAATTATATTTTCCGCTATTACTTATTAAGTTATTCGCAATATTTAATACATTTTCTTTCATAGGTAAATCAAGATGATACGGGGACGGCGGAAATTGCATCCGATGCCACATCCATGTCAGTAGATGTTGTGGTATCCGTCTCTGATGGCATATCGATGGAGGTGGACGAGGATAACGACGGTGCAGTGTCGGAACAACCTTCAACTGCATCAACACAAACTCATACCGACTTCGATTTGAGTCAGTTCAATGCCTCAAGTTTTAATCGAATTAGTTTTGTGAAAGACGACCAGAAGACTCTATATCTCACGGGCCTTCCTAATTATGGTTCTTTAAATAGTGCTTTTAAATTAATAGAAGGCCACATTACAATTACTACCCGAAGTGCAATTCGGGACAAATTTAAGCATTTCTTAATCACATTGATTAAGTTGAGGCTTAATTTGGATTTTCAATTACTAGCCATTTTGTTTGAAACTAGTAGATGGACGATATCTCGTATATTCTATGATGTTTTAGACATTATGTATTATCGGTTAAAGAGTTTTGTATATTGGCCTTCTCGCGATCAATTAATTGCATCGATGCCAGAGTGTTTTAAGGAGTATTTCGGCAACAAAATCACTGTTATTGTCGACTGTTTTGAAGTAAAAATTGAGAAATCAATAAATCTCGAAGCCCAAAGTTCAACGTGGTCTTCTTATAAGCATTTTAATACTGCCAAAGTGTTTATTGGAATTACCCCACCCGGATCAATATCTTTTATATCGCAAGCTTACGGGGGGCGCATTAGTGATAGGGCGTTAACCGATGATTGCGGTATATTAGATAACCTGCTTCTTGGTGATGTTGTATTGGCTGATCGAGGATTTTTGATTGAAGAAAGTGTTCAGCGACATATGGCAAAACTTATCACTCCAGTTTTCCTTAAGGGAAAGCAGCAATTATCCTCCAGCGACGTTGAAGAAACTAGAAAAGTGGCTAGTGTTAGGTAAGAATTAATACGATTTTTATTATTAAATTTTTAATGTTATTATTTGTTTTAGAATTCACGTTGAACGAGTAACTGGTGCACTTCGCCAGAAGTATAGGATTCTCGAAGGCGTGATACCTCTGACATTGGCCAAGAAGAAAGTTGGAGATCGCTGTTCACTTGATGAAGTCCTCGTCGTATGCAGTACGTTGCTTATCCTGTGTCCGGGCATCTTAAAGTGAACTATTCATTTTTATTGGCATCGTAGCCATTGAATTAAAGATTGATTTCTTTTGGAAATCTGATCGGGCAATCGAATAATGATCTTTTCTAATAATTCAGAAATCTGATCGTGTTGATTGGCTAAACTAAAATTGAATTAATCTCGATCTTTAATTAGGAGATCCTAATCGTGTAATCGAATAATGATCTTTTCTGTTAATTCAGAAATCCGATCGTGATGATATATTTTGATGTGAATAAATGAATAGTTTCACTTTTGGGCTGTAGGGCTATTGGCGAGACTCCCAATAAAAAAAGGTAACGCGCAACTTGTAGTACCTCATAGGTGGTGTGGAAAACAACGAAAATTATTTTTTTTTACTTTCAAAATAAATGTAATAAATTATTTATTTATATAATTTCGTTAATAATTGTTGTTATGTTATGTAAATTGTATAATTATGTTAATAAAAATATTATTAATCCGATTTCTGTGAATTTTTATCGATCCCACACAATATACATATTCATTTTTGAACATGTCTTTTTGATTTAAAAAAAAATATACCTAAGTTAAATTATAATGTTTTTATTGACATAATTATACATTTTACATAATTTTACATATTTGCACTTTTTTAACAAAATTATGCAAATACTTTAATACCAAATTTTTTCTGAAAGTAAAATAATAATTTTTTTGTAGTTTTCCACACCACCTATGAGGTACTACAAGTGGCGCGTTAACTTTTTTTATTGGGAGTCTCGCCAATAGCCCTACAACCCAAGCAGCAATTGTTCTAAAGTAGTAAGGTGATATATTTTCACGATCTCTCTGAATTAACAGAAGAAATCATCTTTTAGATTACACGATCAAGATCTCTTAATTAAAGGAGATCGATCATTAATTCAATTCTAGTTTAGCCAATCAGCACGATCAGATTTCTGAATTAACAGAAAAGATCATTATCCGAAGGCACGATCAAGATTTCTTAATTAAAAGAAATCGATCATTAATTAAACGGCTAATTTACTACTAGAAACTGAGCTGCAAAAAGTACACCACCACTTTTTCTTCCCCTTCGGAATCACGTCCAACTTAAGACATACAGCATGAAACCACTTAATCGAACAGTTACGGCCCGAGCAGAGTAACATAAGTTCTCCATCGTCCGGCTTTCGACAGTAGCACCAAAGCTGAAAATAAAATATAAAATAAGCGAAACATAACTTAAAAAAAAATTTACCTCTTGTCCAGTAGTAGAAAGGCGTGCCATATCACTAGCTTCACTAGTGGATGGAAGTGGGTCTGAGGAATCAATATTTGTGTGGGGGTTTGTGAAGTACTTAGACAACAGTTCAGGAAATACAATTTGCGAATGAAAACGTAAAGCCTGAGAACTGTGTTCAGTCCAAAAATCTTCATCAAACTCTATTTTATCAAAATAGAAGTCTTTAGGACTCCACACAACAAAATAATAGAACCTCAACTTAGTGATAGCCATCTGCATTTGTACTTGGTAGAAGTAAGCATGATTTCGGTCAAGTAAACCAGACGTACGATCAATGCATGACTTTCCACCTGCGATCAGTTCATCAACCGAACGATCTTTTGCACAATACGGACACTTCACTTCCACACATCCAGTGCCACAAATGTCACATTGTAATATAGCGTCCGGGGTCGCAGCAAAGACAGGATACGCTGGGTTTATGAATAAACCGCACTTTTCGATATTTGAATCAGGATGCTCCATCTGATGATAGGAAACAAACAAATTCAAAGCATCTACTTCATACTTGCATCCGTATAGTCCTGAAAAAAAAAATTAGTAAAACATTTAATAATCACAAAAAAAATTTGAATATTTACCAGCTGCAAAAGTGGAGTGTAGGTGTGCGGGTAGCAAATTCTCTTTAAAAGGGAAATCGAAGGTTTCTCTGTGGACGTCCGGCATACAGCTTTAAAATTCGAGGCAGTTATACGTCCAGCCCTGAGCGTAAACCACTCTTGATTTTTGCTTTGTAGCTTTGAAAAGGAGAGTGTCTCGGCATAATTGCTTCACTCCTCGTAAGAAAAATCTCAGTACGATTCGTCGTAAAGATTGCTAAGAAGTATACCGTCAGTTTCAGCATTGTTTTCTTTATCATTAAAGAAAACATGCAAAACTGAGTCACATCCTTCTTTCTTGTACGAATCGAGAAAAGATTTGACTTCCTCGTGAGTTAATGTTGGAACTTGCCTAGGGCGAGCCCCTTCCAAGCTAGAAGTTTTGTTTTCAAAAGGCAAAGTGAAATCCATATCACAAATTTTCTTAAAACAGAACTGTTTACTCTTACTTAGGGGCCATTCAATAAGCCAGTACATCCGTTACGGACTGTGTGGCTTTCCCAGCAAACTCTAACACAAACAATATTGCCGCTACGTGTGTGCATGACTCTCCCAAGCCAGCGATACAATCGCAGTGACACTCCATAATTTGTCCGTCCTTGGACAAAATAATCCATGCGTTGAGCGGAGGTTCGTTTATCCGCTGAGAGTGCATTACCTGCAAAGTAATAATTAAAATTAGTATTATTTAATGTAAAATTAAAAATTTATTTACCCGTCCTCGCAAACAGATATTATCTTTAATCTGTATTGCTGAAATCTCCCTAACCCAACCGGAGGCAGCTTGAGCGAATGCGTCAAGGCCTTTATAAGCCCTTAGCTCCGCATTGCTGAAAGCGCTGAGTCGGAAGACCAAGAACTCGGTTACCGTGGCGCGGGTTACCTGGGGAACATCATCCAACAACATCGAGAAATCCTTTTTCTCAATGGAATAGGGATCCCGTTTTTCTATCAGCGTCAACTTTTCCAAGTATCGCTCCATCACATCTAGCGACAATCCCTTGGCGTAATCACTGAGATTACTGGCATTGGCCATTGTGAATCTGAAACAAAATTTAAGAAAAATTATTTGAAATATGGCCTTTTTAAAAAAGAAAATTAAAATTACTTACCAACACGTATAACCTCAATCTCTTTAAAATGCAAAAAACTGTGAAATAACGCAGAATATCTGAACAGTTTTGTACCAAAATGTTCAGATTATCACCGACAGTCGATCACACAAAGAATTTATAACACAATTAGCAAGTATTTAATGAAAATACAAGAAATTGAGCAAAAGACTTGGAAAACACTCGAAATGTCAATAGGTGAAACAGAAAATCTACTGTATTTAATAGTCTATGCTACGTTTTCAAAATAGGTCGTTACTGCGCATGTGCAGTTCCCACAACCTGAAGTTGGCGTTCTCCATTGCACGAGGTCTATAAGAGAAGAACTCGAAAGCGAAATGATGAATGTACGAAAATTGTCGAAAGAAGTCAAAATCACAATTGCAAATGAAGATATGATGAAAAGCGACAAAAAAGGTACGTTTATTGGCTATAGTAATAATAAAGTTGTAAAGATTGAAGGTTTAATCGTAAAAGGACTAAAAAACAATTTACTGTCGGTCAGAAAATTTGTAAAAAATGGATATAAGGTATATCTTGATGAAGATTGCGCAATAGAGCTGTAAACTAAGTTCAAAAATCCCAATTTTAACCGCTTAAGCGAATAGATTGTATCAAAAAAAATGACTTGTCATTAAAATTTAATCGGATTTGGATATATTTAATTAGTTATTAATGAACAATGTTTAAATTATAACAAAACCCGGGATTTTAACCACGTGGGGTCTGACGGTCTGACGAAACGAACGAACATCCAATGGTGGAGGGAGTTGTTTGTTGGTTCACTCCTGACTATAATTTAAGCGATTAGTTAGCGATTTTTGTGGATCAATATCGCCATCTACCAGTGAGGGACAGAAATATTTTTAAGTTTTGATTGACGACTATTCGCATTTCACAATAACAAAATTGTTGAAAAATGAAAACTAAGCAGAACAAAACATAATCGATTTTATAAAATTGATTAAAACACAAAAAGGATGTAAAACGAAAAGAATTCGTGTGGACAATGGAGAATTTATCTCTAAAACTTTTAGAGAATTCGCAAAACAAAAAGGTATTCAGTGAGAGTACACGATTTCGTATTGTTTTTCAGAAAACGGTATATCAAAACGAATGAACGAAACAATTTTAAACAAAGTGCGAACCAAATTTGCACAAACCAATTTTCCTATACATTTGTGTGTAAATCATACACCAACAAAAGCAAATAATAGAAATATTCCAGCAGAAATTTGGTATAGAAGGTTTGATCTGTCAGATCTAAAGACTTTTGGTTCAAAAGCTTGGTATCTAATTCTTCCTAAATCGTCAAAAATAGAGCCCAGCGGGAGAGAAGCGTACATGGTTGGTTACTGTGGTGGTGAATATCGTTTATGGGACGAAAAACAAAATAAAGTCATAATATCAAGACATGTGAAGTTTGATGAAAGTGATGTTGGTATTAAAGATGAAAACTGTAATATTTTACTAGAAACAAACATGGAAGAAGAAGAAGTTAAGATGGAAAATGTCAATGAAGAAGTTACTGATAAAAATAAACAAAGTGAGCTCAAATCAGGAGACGAAAGTCTCGGCGAAAGTGAATAAAATACACAGAAAACAACCAGATCTGGAAGAACAGTTGTACCACCTAAACATAAAACCGACTACGAAGTTTATAATTGTGATCAATGAGTGATTTGTGCTAAAAGCGATCCAGAAAACTATAAACAAGCACTTTAAATAATGAGTAGAAAGAAGCTATATAAAAGTAGCTAAATTCACATAAACAAAATAACACATGGACTGCAGTTGAATATAAAGACGCTGTGAAGGCAATAGAACGGTCAAGTACGCGTGTGTGCCGATTATTCAACAGGACTAAACGACTCGTTGGAAGATCATCAATATCCACTGCCCATTCCAGAAGATATACTTGCTAAAATTTCAAACGCAAAGTTATTTAGCATAAAAGATTTGTCTGACGCATTTTTGCAAGTCCCAGTATGTGATCAAAGTCGCAAACTACTCACAATAAACACTCACTTGGGTCAAATATTAACTTCCGACCTGTTACTAACACATTGTGACCTAAATAAACCAATAATCGTTGCAGGAGGACCAGTAGTACGGACATGGGGGCAAAGAACACGATGTAACACTGAAGCCTATCTATCACGTGTCCAGAACGTTAACTGAAACCGAAACTAAGTACAGCCAAATCGAGAAGGAGGGTTTCGGTCACTAGAATTCGGAGTGACAAAATTTCATAAAATGGTATTTGAACGGCGTTTCTCCTTACAAACCGACCATAAGCCACTACTACCAATATTCTATTCAAAGAAGGGCGTTCAACGATTGGCACTCATATTACGAACATACGATTTCGACATTCAGTATCTGAGAAACGAAAGCTTTGGGTACGCAGACGTATTGTCCAGACTGGTGAATAAACCGGAAGAAAAGAGTGAATAGGTATAGCTCACATCAATGTAGAGCACGAAATTAAACAAATCGCAAGTAAAATATGCGAATCATTGAGCAGCTTATTATCGTAACGACCTGTTTATAATTGTAAAGCTCTAGAATAATTTTCACTTGTAAGTTCTAGATTATTTATTAAACTTAACGGCACATCAGCTAAAAACGATTTCAGATAATACAACTTTTGTACAGTACCTATCTAGTTGCACGTTGTTATCCATTGTCGCTTTAAATAACGAATAAAAGGATTTCCAATGTTTACTTTTGTCACAAGGTAGTAATATTAACATTAAGGAGTTTAACAAGCATTGAAATTGAATTTGAATGAGGTGGTCGTGATGGTTTATTTCATAGAGAATCCTACAAGGCTCGTAATTTAGAATGTGTTTCACAAGACTTTTTGTCCATGTCTACCGCAACTGCCTGATAGGGGTCGTAATCATAAGCTTCTAACTGTGTTTGCACATCTAAATATTGGTCATAGGTAGACCACAACTGTTACATTCGAATTTCGGAATTGAACTGCCGAAATCACGAACAACAAATATGACACCTATCACAGTTAACTAACAGAAACTGAGGATTCTGTTAAGCAACTAATTGATGCTATAGAATTGTACGATAGTTTATTAGACGGAGATGGTAAAAAACTGTTAACTACATATGTTCTTAAAGCAAAACTTTCTCAAAGCGCTAAATTAAGACTGGATTGATATGATTCAAATGATTTATTAATTGCCGATATAAAGAAGCATTTATTGACAAGAAAGTCCACGTCAGCGTTATCAGTAGAATTGCATTCAATAAAGCAGCATAATCAGTCAATAGAACAATTTGGTAGAGCTATTGAAGAGCTAATGGTCAATCTAACTATCGCGCAAGCGGATGGTAAGGATGCCGCTGCTAAGGTGTTAGCAGAAGCGAATGAAAAAATAGCATTAAATGTTTTTTCAAATGGGCTGCGAGATAACGAGTTAAGAACCATAGTAAAGGCTAGGAATTTCAACAAGCTTAAAGATGCTCTCAGGGCTGCGCTAGATGAGGAAAACGCAAAGAAAAGTGGCAATACTCATCAAGTATTCCACGTGAGAGGTCAAGGAAATTACCGTGGCAGAGGCAATTTTAATGGACGACCGAGACAATCAAATAATAATCAAAGATTCAGCGGTTACAACAATAACAATAGTAGAAATACTTATAATGGTCATACAAATAATAATTACGTAAATAGGGGCAGGCAATTCAATAACTATAACAATAATAATAATAGAAGTCGCGCGGATTAATTTCGCGAATTCGCAAGCGAATTCGCGAAAAATCCGCTCTTGCAATAAAATTCACCTTATCAAACTCATTCTTTAATATACTATTATGGCATACTGACTATATAATAAGTTGTGGCAAAATAATTAGTGGTAGAGTAAAAATAATATAATAATAAATAATAAACTAATTTCTATAAATATAATTAAAACAATAAGAGATACATTGCACACACATTGCAATCAAAAACCACCCCAAGAAATGAAGTAAAAAGCGGAAAATTTATATACAGTGCCGAAGATTTTGGTAAAGTTAGTTAGGTATCATTTGACTACCAAAAGGTTAGTTTTCCGCTGCTATTCGAGAGCTAGTTCTTTGATGTTAGTTGTCAGTCTCTAGTGGTTAGTAGTTCTGTTTTTAGTGTTAGTCTATTGTTCCCAAAGATAGAAAATGGCATCAAACAGTAGGCTCTTTTAGGGATTTTTCTCCTTGAAGTTCATAATTGTTGTAATTCTTGTCTTTAAATGCTGATGTAAATAAATATATTTAAATCAGTATTCAGTACTTATTGATAATGCATTTAAGCCTTCAAATGTGGTAGCTATGCTAATGCCGAAATCCTGTCGCGAAGAGTTCGCGAATGTATTTGAATTTAAATATTTTCCCGCTGTTAGTTGCATTACACATTTTAGAGTGGGAGAAACGCACGCATTGATCATAGATAGAATGCATACTAATACAGTACACCGCCGTTGCATGCTAGCTCGAGAAATCCTCAAGAACCGATTAATCTTAGCACACAATTCTATGGAACTAGTAACACAACTCATACAGGGAGGACCGGGGTACGTTGGAAAAATAGCAGGAGAAGTATTATATATTCTACAATGTACACCCCAATTGGTACAAATACGACCAGCCACTAAATGTTACATGGAACTTCCGGTCACATTACACAACCAGTCTTATTTCTTGTCACCTGTGACAAGAATTCTCAAGAGATATGCCGAAGAAATAGAGTGTAACTCTCTAATTCCACCGATGTACAACATAAACGAACAATGGGTCAGTCTGTCACCTGCAGTAATACCACGAATTCCACCGACAATTTTAGAGGCCGACACCGAAGAAAAATTAAATTTTCAACCTATCCAGAATTTGGGAGCCGGAGGAATTTACACGGAACAAGAAATTCGCGATGCGCAGAATGCAATGCTGTTTGGTCTGGAACGAAAAGCCGTCAGCAATATAATCACGAGAAAAGTTGCTGGACAAAATGTCCAATCCCAAGGTTTCAATATGGTAAATCTTTTTAATCCCGAAGAAATTGAGCATTTAGCTCAAACAACATGGGAGAAAATGATTGGTGTATTTTGGTCACTTGGAACATGGACCAGCACCGTAATGGGAATTTATTTTATAATACGACTTATTAAAGCTCTTTTTGATATAATCATCAATACCATGGCTCTTCATGCAGCATATGGATGGACTATAAAAATGTTCGCCAGTATTTGGGACTCGTTAACTTATCTCCTCCTCCATAAGGAACACAAGCGAAAAACAAAAAAAAATATACAGGAAATAACTACTTCCCTGAAGCCGATAGAACCAGAACCACCCAAAGAGAATAGAGAGCCAGTTCCAACTCCCAGCACACCTGCTCCTGTCTATGCAAATGTGCAACAGGCTGTTGATTACGCAAAGAAAAAAATGAATGAAATGAACTGGGTTTAAGAAAGTTTAATAAAGGCAATAGTAATCTATTCATTCAATGTGTGGCAAAACAATATAAATTATAATGTTAATTAGATGTTGTAAATGTGCTTATTCCGACAATTATTGTAAACCCATAAAAGATGACCTAATTACTAATTGTTCCTATTAAAGGAATCTTCTTAGGCGTTATTTTATGCCTCGTTTCATTTTGCGAAATGAAACCAGTAGGCAACTCGTCAAGTGAAGCTGTGATATATGCAGTCAACTACGGAAGATTGGTCTGGATCTCCTGGAATGGAGAAACTCTTCAGCCAGCTGAACTGTACTCAGTTCAATTCACCATGGTTCTTCCTCACATTTACCCGATGGGAAGAGTGTTAACCACTGACACGGAAATCGGTTTAATCGGAAGGTGTGGCGCACCACTAACAATACGTCGAGCGATTTTGGATCAAGTGTTAGCAATAGAACGCCGCGTAACAGAACATACATACGTTCCGCTGTGTAATAGACCGTGGTATGAAAAAGACATTTTCTTTTTACTCGCTGTGCTGACTATTGCTACGTTAGCAATAATTCTTTTCTACATGATCCTCGCGTACTGTAAACTTTCAGATAATTCTACAACTACGTCGCCGTCACAAACTTTTGAACAACTTATTGACAATAGTGAAATACCACCATGTGAAGCCTCGAATGACGCACTTCATCAAAGTTCACATTCTTGGGAATTTGACTCGGTATTTTCGTCTCATTACGACCGACCGCGACCACATTTTCAGTGCCCACCTAAACAATGTTATTCTGCACCAGCAACACCGCGTAATAAACCATCTGTTCCGTTATATGAAAATCTTCCTTCATCAAGAAGAACAAGTGTAGACTCTCTCGGGTATTTGCGAATGAATAAACCCCGTAAAAATGACCAGGAAACCGCAGTTTAATTGATAAATAATATAATATAAAAACGTAATATTTAACCATTGTTTTGTGCATCTCCAGTAGAACGTAGAATTAACTAACATTTTACTAAAAACTCTATTTAAACAACTATATACATAAATATCCGTCGTGTCATCAGTACACAGGAGTAATTGTCTTTTCGTATTTCCACAGTTACCCGCTTTGAAAAGTGCGCCCTTTCCCTGGAAAACTCTTCCACCTCCGGAGACGAGGAGTTTAATCGATTCATCGGTCCCGTCAAGCCTACTATAGTAAAACGTAGGCCGCTGAGAAAAGTGTGTTCTCTAGAGGCCACACCAACTCCACCTGCAAGTGATGCCGACGATGAGTCGTCGGAGGCGGAAGTGGCTCTTACGAAGCCACTGTCGTCTCCATACCGCTTCCCCCTACCTGAGTGCGAAGAGTGCGGGGAAGCTAGTCATGTCAGGGAAGAATGCTTCCCTGACACTGACACCACCGATGACGAATGGGATTACGTCAGTCCCAACGCCAACGTAGTCCCAGAGGGCAGCAGTGACGGAAAGGCCGGCACAATAATCAACGAAGGGGGCACCACGGACGTTCCGTTCCGGTTCCCCCTGCCAAGATGCGAGGAGTGTGGCGCCACAGGCCACCTCGACATCGAATGCTTTGCCACGTCCTCGGAGGATGACGATGGTCTGGACTTAGTCTCCCCCACATCCCTTGCGTGGGAGAGACAACAAGAAGCCCCTCCACCACCAGTGGAAGAAGATCCTCCGGCACGGCCGAAAACAAGAATCCATCGGCTGGTCCATCTAAGTGGGCCAAATGTACTGGCTAAATATATAAAATAGGCCAATTGTGTTTTTAATAATAATAATAAAAAAAAAAGTGGAAAGTGTTAAATCGGTTATTTTTTTTTTCTCTCTCTCTATTTTTCCTTTGTTTTCTCTCTATTGTAAAGAACACTGAAAAATTACATTTTACATTATGCAATTTTTATATTTTTAGGGGGGGAGTATTATGTGGAGCACATTTATTCGGTTAACAATTAAATTAAAATGTTTATATTTTCCTAAACTTTGAGCTTAAAAATCAATACCAATAAGTGTGACTCAGGCCTAACCCTCTACCCCTGGTGAAGACCTCCACAAGCCAAAGCCCTCGCTGATTCGCGGATGGTATTCGCCAATGGACAAAAACTTTTCCTTCGGCAAGTATTGATGTCGAAGTCCATTGGTAACGAGTGCCTAATCAATATTTACAAGAGAAAAATCACGGGAAAGGAGACAGCAATTGTATCGGCACGTGTCTGTAATTCAGACCAGCAACAACTGGATAAATGCAGAAATCCAGACAGAAAAGTCATAAATTGGGGTGCCGATTGACATATATTATATACAAGCATAGGTAAAGCTCAACCAAGCGGAAAAGTAAAATTACCGCTGGCGCCAAATTTATTGATGAGTGCTGACACTCTCTTTTCCCGGATTGATATAAAAAGGGCTTTGGTCTGAAGGAGAGAACAATGAGCAGTAATCTTTCATCAACTTAACAATAAGTAATAAGTCTTCAACTGCAACTGCTCTCCATAACGATTCAGTTTAACATAGTCAAAAAAATTACATTCAGTGTTTGAGTCATAAGTGTCAATGGTAGAAAAGCCAATTGTATAATCCCTTGTACAAACACTAAATTGTGTGAGAACAAGTTTATACAAAGTCATAAATTGATTGACAAAAGAAGTCACAGTGGCCAATAGGGAGCCGAATTGTGATAAATTGTAAGGGTGGTCACCATTGCAAGCAGGTACCCATCTAATCACGAGCACAGCAATAATCAGTTTCGTACTTATACTCACTGAAGTTGAAAGTCGCGAAATTTGCTTCTTTGTGCCACTGATAAATTGTGAATCAATTCCTACTTATTCCAACTAAAGATGACTTCCAAGATGTGCCAATTGCCAAAAGGTAGGCTCTTTTATGGGTTTTTCTTGTAGAAGTTGTGTAATTTGTTGTAGTATTTTAAATTAATAAAAGTTGTAGAATCGCATATAGAGTATTTGTTGGTAGATCTAAGTATTGAGCATAAAATCCTCTAGCGCGGTAGCTCTGCCTTGAGTGGAGAATGCCGAGAGACGCGAGGTCTTACCCCGCAAATTAGCTTAGCATTTAAAAAGGCAACCGCTCGGCCAATGCTAAGCCTTCCAGGCACGACAACAAGAAAAGTTGCTGGACAAAATGTCCAATCCCAAGGTTTCAATATGGTAAATCTTTTTAATCCCGAAGAAATTGAGCACTTAGCTCAAACAACATGGGAGAAAATGATTGGTGTATTTTGGTCACTTGGAACATGGACCAGCACCGTAATGGGAATTTATTTTATAATACGACTTATTAAAGCTCTTTTTGATATAATCATCAATACCATGGCTCTTCATGCAGCATATAGATGGACTATAAAAATGTTCGCCAGTATTTGGGACTCGTTAACTTATCTCCTCCTCCATAAGGAGCACAAGCGAAAAACAAAAGAAAATATACAGGAAATAACTACTTCCCTGAAGCCGATAGAACCAGAACCACCCAAAGAGAATAGAGAGCCAGTTCCAACTCCCAGCACACCTGCTCCTGTCTATGCAAATATACAACAGGCTGTTGATTACGCAAAGAAAAAAATGAATGAAATGAACTGGGTTTAAGAAAGTTTAATAAAGGCAAAAGTATTCTATTCATTCAATGTGTGGTGAAAGAATATAAATTATAATGTTAATTAGATGTTGTAAATGTGCTTATTCCGACAATTATTGTAAACCCATAAAAGATGACCTAATTACTAATTGTTCCTATTAAAGGAATCTTCTTAGGCGTTATTTTACGCCTCGTTTCATTTTGCGAAATGAAACCAGTAAGCAACTCGTCAAGTGAAACTGTGATATATGCAGTCAACTACGGAAGATTGGTCTGGATCTCCTGGAATGGAGAAACTCTTCAGCCAGCTGAACTGTACTCAGTTCAATTCACCATGGTTCTTCCTCACATTTACCCGATGGGAAGAGTGTTAACCACTGACACGGAAATCGGTTTAATCGGAAGGTGTGGCGCACCACTAACAATACGTCGAGCGATTTTGGATCAAGTGTTAGCAAAAGAACGCCGCGTAACAGAACATACATACGTTCCGCTGTGTAATACACCGTGGTATGAAAAAGACATTTTCTTTTTACTCGCTGTGCTGACTATTGCTACGTTAGCAATAATTCTTTTCTACATGATCCTCGCGTACTGTAAACTCTCGGATAGTTCTACAACTACGTCGCCGTCACAAACTTTTGAACAACTTGTTGACAATAGTGAACTACCAGCATATGAAGCCTCGAATGACGCACTTCATCAAAGTTCACATTCCTGGGAATTTGACTCGGTATTTTCGTCTCATTACGACCGACCGCGATCACATTTTCAGTGTTACTCTGCACCAGCAACACCGCGTAATAAACAATCCCCGTTATATGAAAATCTTCCTTCATCAAGAAGAACAAGTGTAGACTCTCTCGGGTATTTGCGAATGAATAGACCCCGTAAAGATGACCAGGAAACCGCAGTTTAATTGATAAATAATATATTATAAAAACGTAATATTTAACCATTGTTTTGTGCATCTCCAGTAGAACGTAGAATTAACTAACATTTTACTAAAAACTCTATTTAAACAACTATATACATAAATAACCTTCGTGTCATCAGTACACAGGAGTAATTTTCTTTCCGTATTTCCACAGTTACCCGCTTTGAAAAGTGCGCCCGGGATGTGCGGAGACGAGGAATTTAATTATCTCATTGGTGGTTCCCCCAAACCTAAAACCGTTAAACAGCGGCCGCTAAGAAAAGTGGGTTCTTTGGACCCCACGCCAACCCCACCTGCGAGTGACGCTGACGATGAAACCACCGACGACAAGTGGGACTATGGCAGTCCCACCATTAACGTCGTCCTCGGACATAGCAGCAACAAACAAACCGACACCACCAACGACGGCGAGGACACAAAAGATGCTCCATTCCGGTTTCCCTTGCCGGAGTGCGAGGAGTGTGGCGCGGCAGGCCACCTCAAGGAAGAGTGTTTTGCCAGTTCTGCCACGTCCTCTGATGATAACAGCAGCGTGGACTTCGCCTCCCCCACATCCCTTGCGTGGGAGAGACAAAAAGAAATTCCCCCGCCACCAGTCGAAGAAGATCCTCCGGCACGTTCAGAAGACCGGCCGAAGGCAAAAATCCAACATCGGCTAATCCATCTAAGCGGGCCAAAAGCAGTGACTCTTAGAAAATACATAAAATAGGCCATTTGTGTTTTTTCGCAATAATAAAAAAAAAAGTGGAAAGTGATAAACCCGTTATTTTCTTTTTCTTTTTTTTTCCTTTGTTTTTCTCTCTATTGTATAGAACTCTACAAAAATTGCATTTTAAATTATGCAATTTTTATTTTTTTTAGGGGGAGAGTATTATGTGGAGCACATTTATTCGGTAAACAATTAATTTAAAATATATCTCACTATATCTCACTATGTTTATGGTTGCTTTTCATAATTGTAGCAATATGCTTTAGGAAGTATTGTAGTAGAATTAAGATAAAAGTGTATACCCATAAAAGTTGCCCTAATATTACCCTGTATATTACCGTACCGTAGGATATCTATTAGGCATTCTAGTGTGCCTTTACATACCCTCTACAATGGGTGAAGTAACAGCTCAACCCGAGAAAGTTGTGCTGCGAGTAGTTAACTATGGAAAAATACTGTGGATCTCCTGGACAGGTCCACAACTATTTCCTGCCGAACTAAATGTCGCTCAGTTTAGTTTGGACCCTCCATAACTTTACCCAATGGGAAGAATTCTCACTCCAGATAAGGAAGTCAGTATAATTAGTCCATGTGGTACAGAACTCAAGTTACGTTTAAGTATTCTGGACACAATTCGAGCGCACGAAAGAAATATAACGGAACATATTCTTACCCCGTCTTACTCCCTGGTGTGACAAGAAAATCATTGTAGCTTTTGCTATTGTAGTCATATTTTCAATGGCAATAGCACTTATCTATATGACTTGTGCACTTCTCACAAGATCACCCTATGGTTCTTCTTCCCTCCTACCAGAACCATCTTCAGATAAAATTAGTCTCAGTGAACTGCCACCCTACGCGGTATCAAACGATAAACTTCACAATAGTTCGCATTCGTGGGAGTTCGAAAAGTTCGATAAAATTGAAAAATTCATGCCAACCGAAATCTCGATTACTCATTATGACTGTCCGCGATCACACATACAATGTACTAAAAAACAGTGTTCGTCTGCACCCGTTTCACCCATAAAGAAACAATTAGCTCATATATATGAGAACTTTTCATCCGCGGAAGTTTTAAGTGAAGACTCTCAAGGTTATATGATTAAGAATAAACCGCGCAATGACTCTCGCAGTTATAAAACGCTATGTAAAACCATAAATAAATTCCAGATAGACTCAGATTGCGCATGTATAACTAATATTAATAATTTATATTATAAAAGTCAAACAGTGAAAAAAAAATTATAATATATATTTGTAATAGTTGTGATGTCTTGTGATGTTTTTGTGATGTCATGTTCAGAACAGTATTATAGAAGCTCAGCATAAAAACACTGTGATCATTCACACTTTTGTCCTCTGTTATGTAGACTACCGGGACGAGAACTCACGGTCACCGTCTCCGATAGAGGAGACTGATGACAACGGCTCCTGCAGGAGAAGAATCCTATGCCCAGAATGCGGAGGTTATGGGCACTACGATTTCGAATGTTTCCAAGAAGACTCCGATGACAGTTATAGCGACGAGATTTTTATAAATTTCGAAATTGGGGACAACGACTCTGCCGCCCCTCGTCCACCAACACCCATGCCTCTTGCCCAAACAGAGGTATCAGCACCAGCGCTAGCGCCAACCCCAACACCAGCGCCAGCCCTAGCGCCAGCCCCAGCACCAGCTCCAGCGCTAGCGCAACCCCAGCTCCTGCGCCAGCTCTAGCGCCAGCACCAGATCCAACACGAGGATCAGTGCGACCATGACCACTACCAGTAGTTAACGGAAGGCTCCGACGATTTTTCCGTCCATGGAAAAATTAAAACCTTCTATAGTGATTCTGAAGCCCTCAAGTCAACGTTTAATCATATATGAACATTTAAATATTTACTCGTCTATAATCATTTAAACATTTAATCGTATATAAACATTTAAGCATTTAACCATAAGCATTCTAGTCGTATATTCATTGTCCATATTTTCAATAAATGTCTATATAATCCTTTATGAGGTCTCTAACGTATTTATTATCGCTGGTCTCCTTTACCCTTCTTTTACAGTGTACTCAAAAATGCATTTTGTCTTATGCATTTTTGTTTTTTTAAGGTGGGGAGTATTATGTGGAGCCAAATTATATATGTATATGTCGTATTTAAAATAGAGTAATTAAGTGGAATGTATGGCATGTTAGAATAAGAGTAGTATTGATTTTAATGTATGTAGAATAGAGTAGGAAATACTAGACGTAGAAATGTAAAATTATTAATACTAGAACCTTAGAGTTGTATAATTGTTAATTGTAAACCAAAATCGCATCTTTCAAACAAATAGCATCTGGGGACGGAAATATCGCGATAGCCTCAATATGTTTAACAAGGGGAAAAATTAATAGTATTATTGTTGGGGGAGAAAAATGTTTAGATGCGTGATCGTGAATCCAATTTCAAATGGACCATAAGCGGAATAATCATAGGCAAATTTTAACCAGAACAAATAGACTAATATCATAAATAGGGAATTTTAGTGGACAGGAATGGGAGTTTATGAGCATTTACTATGTCGCGACGTCTTAATTGAAAACAACCCTCTCGAGAGAAGGGAAAATTTAGGTATAAAATGCGATGCGATTTTGGGGAACAGTGAGTGTTAGTATCAATTCCAACGCAGTTATAGTCAGTTGCAATTGTGCGTTTGTCTGTTAAAAATTGTGCGTTGAAGAAGCTAGTTGTTAGGTTAATCAGAGAGTTGAATAAGCAGTGAAGACATTGCTAGTCCAGAATTGTTGAAATCAGTCGAGCCCAAAGAAAAAAAAAACAAGAAAGATGTCAGCAAACGGTAGGCACTTTTATGGGTTGTTTTTATTTATAGATTTGTATTTGTAGTTTTGAAAAAATGTAAGGAATGTTGTAGTATTAGCAATAAATGTTGTGTGATGAAGCAAGGTAACTCTTTGATTTGATTTTAAACACTAAAATGCTAAGCGCGGTAGCTGTGCAAAAATGCACAGAGTTCCGAACGACACGAGGGTCGGACCCCACTTGTAAGAAAAGGTCTCCGCTCGGCCTAATAATGTAAGAATGTGTCAAAAAGCAGGCACGACAAATTCTTTAATTCACCTCTGTTTTGTTTTTTTTTTGGTAAAATAAAAAAAGAAAGGGGTGGAAAGCGATAGGTACGTTATAATTTTTTTTCCTTTTTCTCTCTTTTTACTCCCTTTTCTCTTTTTTATACATTTGTATTAAACTTTGGAAAAAATTGCATTTTAAATTATGCAATTTTTATTTTTTTAGGGGGGGAGTATTATGTGGAGCACATTTATTCGGTAAACAATTAATTTAAAATTTTTATATTTTCCTAAACTTTAATCTTATAAATCAATACCGAAATAAGTGTGACTCAGGTCCTAACCCTCTACCCCTGGTGAAGACCTCCACAAGCCAAAGCTCTCGCTGATTCGCGGATGGTATTCGCCAATGGACAAAAACTTTTCCTTCGGCAAGTATTGATGTCGATGTCCATTGGTAAAGAATGCCTAATCAATATGCACAAGAGAAAAATCACGGGAAAGGAGACAGCAATTGTGTCGGCACGTGTATGTAATGCAGGCTTGCAACAACTGGATAAATGCAGAAATCCAGACAGAAAAATCATAAATTGGGGTGCCGATTGACATATATTATACATATACAAGCATAGGTAAAGCTCAACCAAGCGAAAAGTAAAATTACTGCTGGCGCCAAATTTATTGATGAGTGCTGACACTCTCTTTTCCCGGATTGATATAAAAGGGCTTTGGGCTGAAGGAGAGAGGAATGAGCAATGAGTCTTCAACTGTTTAACAATAAGTAATAAGTTTTTCATCTGCTTCGCATTGACAACAATAAGTGTGCAACTGCTTCACATAGTCAATAAATATATTCAGTGTTAGACATAAGTAGTAAAGTCATAAATTTGTTAACAAGAGAAGTCACAGTGGCCAATAGGGAGCCGATTGTGACAAAATTTTAAGGGGTGGTTACCATTGAAACAGGTACCCATCTAATCACGGGCCCAACAATAATCAGTTTCATACTTGAAACTTTGAAATGTGTTTCTTGTGACGTTTTCTTGTGAAAATCAAAAGAAAAACTCTCTTGTAAAGATGTCGTCTCAAAAGATGAACCAATTACCAAAAGGTATTCTCTTTTATGGGTATTTCTTGTAGAAGTTGTGTAATTTGTTGTAGTGTTAATTAAATAAAAGTTGTAGAATCGCATATAGAGTATTTGTTGGTAGATCTAAGTATTGAGCATAAAATCCTCTAGCGCGGTAGCTCTGCCTTGAGTGGAGAATGCCTAGAGACGCGAGGTCTTACCCCGTAAATTAGTTTAGCATTTAAAAAGGCAACCGTTCGGCCAATGCTAAGCCTTTCCAGGCACGACAGTTTGTTGTAGTATTAAATTAATAAATATTGTAGAATTGCAAATAAAGTATTTATTTGTGGACCTGAGTATTTTGAGCATAAAATTCCCTAGCGTGGCAGCTCTGCCTTGAGTGGAGAATGCCGAGAGACGCGAGGTCTTACCCCGCAAATTAGTTTAGCATCCTAAAAAGGCAACCGCTCGGCCAATGTTAAGCGTTTCCAGGCACGACAAGCAACAGTGAAAATGCCCGCTGTAACAAGCGTTTGGCGGACTGAACGAATTGTTCTTTATTGATGAGAGCTCATGGTCATTGCTAATGAACGAAAAGTACAGGAAGAACAATTAAAGACACTGAGAAAATTGAGATTTTTTCGTAGTGACAAAAATCAACTTCAGTGCGTGTCCGTGAATTTATCCCACTTGTAATAATGAGGATAGAACTTATAAGACAGCGGACCGCAAAGAGGGCCATGTATAGCGATTAATTAAGTGCCACAATCATATAGAAACGCTTTTTTTTACAGTTGAATATATAAGATCTTGCCAACAGTGAAATTCATCTGTTTTCAAAAAAATTGTCGTTCGAAGGACAAGCGCCGAAGAAGCGCGTTGGGCCGAAAGAAACTAAATGACGTTAATGCAAAGAGCTAGGGGTACTTGGGTTCAATTACTCGGCCTAAAAACCTAGTCGACATTGGGAGAGTTTGTAGATAGCGATGATGGAGCGGTAGATTCAATAAAGTCAGCATGACTAATTTGAAATTCATGAATTTGCTTCACGAAAACCGAATAAACCGTGATATCTTCCGTCGTAGTCTCATTCCAGGAAGCCATTGCGTCTAGAATGTCATTATACCACTCAATGAATTGCGATTCCAGACCTTTCAGCTTAGTAAACGAAACCCGCAGATACGGATGATAAGCAGGATCGGTCCGATCCTGAACCGCGAAATCGTGAATCTGAATCTTATTGATCGGCGTAACAAGCGTTTCGCGGACTGAACTGATTGTCCTGTAATATTGAGAAGAGCGCATGGTCTTTTGCAGGAAACAAAGAGTATAGGAAAAAAAATTGAAGAGACCAAGAGTATTAAGTTTTATTTTGGAGTGATAAAAAGCAATATCAATGCGTGTCCGTGAATTTATCCCACTTGTTATAATGAGGATAGAACTTATAAGACAACGGACCGCGATGTGGAGCACATTTATTCGATAAACAATTAATTTAAAATGTTTATATTTTCTTAAACTCAAATAATAAGAATCAATACCGACATAAGTGTGACTCAAGCTCTAACCCTCTACCCCTGGTTGAAGACCTCTACAAGCCAAAGCCATCGCTGATTCGAGGATGGTATTCGCCAACGGACAAAAACTTTTCCTTCGGCAAGTAGGTATTGATGTGGATGCCCATTGGTAACGAATGCCTAATCAATACTTACAAGAGAAAAATCACGGGAAAGGAGACAGCTTTTGTATCATCGCGTGTATGTAATTCAGGCCAGCAACAACTGGATAAATGCAGAAATCCAGACCGAAAGAATCATAAATTGGGGTGCCGATTGACATATATTATATACCAGCATAGGTAAAGCTCAACCAAGCGGAAAAGTAAAATTACCGCTGGCGCGAAATTGATGAGTGCTGACATTCTCTTTTCCCGGATTGATACAAAAGGGCTTTGGGCTGAAGGAGAAGAACAATAAGGGTACAACTGCACCCCATTAACAATCAGTTTACCATAGTACAAAAAATATACTCAGTGTTAGTCATAAGTGTCAGTAATAAAAAAGCCCATTGTAAAAATCTTTGTACGAACACTAAATTGTGTGAGAGCAAGTTTGTACAAAGTCATAAATTGTTAACAAAAGAACTCACGGTGGCCAATAGGGAGCCGAATTGTGACAAATTGTAAGGGTGGTTACCATTGCAAACAGGTACCCATCTAATCACGGGACCAACAAAAATTAGTTTCATACTTGTACTCGTTGTAGTCAACCATTATGAAATTTGCTTTCTTGTGCCGTTTTTTCTAAATTGTGAAAAAGAAAATCCCTCTTACAAAAGATGCCTTCATCAGATGTACCAATTACCAAAAGGTATTCTTTGTAGTGTTGTTGTAGTGTTAAATAAGTATTGTAGAATCGCAGATAGGGTATTTATTGTAGATTTGAACATTGAGTTTAAAATCCTGTCTTGAGTGGAGAATGCCGAGAGACGCGAGGTCTTACCCCGCAAATTAGTTTAGCATTTAAAAAGGCAACCGCTCGGCCAATGCTAAGCCTTTCCAGGCACGAGAGCGAATAGAGAGCTATTTATAGCGATATTGATTTTAATTCTGTTCCTTAAATCAAATAGAAACGCATTTACTACAGATAAATATAAATATAAATTAATTTAGCAATAGTGAAAATCAGGTGGTGTTTGGAAAAATGTGGTAAATGCGAAGGCCAAATGGCGAAAAAGGAGCTAAAAAATGGACAACGCAAGGACAAAAATGTAAATGAAATAAACCCTCATTTGTTGCTAACGTCCAAAAATAAGCAAGTAAACGACGCAATAAAAAATTACAAGAAAAATGTGTGTAATAAAAAGTAGCAAAAGTCACTTACAGTTAATTGGTGCAAAATGTAAAGTAAAGCTGACATTGGCTAGGAGAATGCTTGCCGTCGTCGTGCCGCTAGCTGGCGTCGTAGGTTGTAAACGGTTTCACTATGGCAAATGCCGAAATGTCCACCAAATAATAACAATGTTGATTGCAATAATAAATCACAAAAGCACGTGCACGCAAAGGAATGCATTAAGGAAACTTCTTAATTAACACTTTAAGCAAAATGTTTAATTAATAAGGAAATAATTGAACAATATAATTGTTCAAGTATAAGGAATGAACGCGACAAAAGACAAAAATTGCTAGCACGAGACACGATTGTTTCGTATTACTCATTTAAATATTCGGTACTATTCAAATACATTTTCTTATATGAATATTGGTATAATGTATATATCGAATTTTTAGGTACCAATTATTCGAATTTACGTTTTATTTAAATAAAATAGGTGTTAAACAGTATAGAAATCCTTCAGATAAATGTGTCTTGTTATGATGCACCGTTTGGGACGTAATTATAGAAAAAATAATTTCGGCAATATTAATAATAAAAATAAATAAATTTTAAAAATATGATTTTCTATGAAGATTTCAATTATTCTCGAAAAATATAGTTTTTTACCAGTAAACAAGATTTTGCATTTAAAAAAGATTTTTCTCACACAAAAAAAGTCCCGAAATAAAAAGTCACGGCAATAATAACACATACAACTGTCCGGCCTATGTTGCATATATAAAATATCTATATACTGCTCACTTGCATCGGTGATCTTCGAACTGAGTTTAGTCCACCACGGCCGCTTCAATCTTGAAGCGCTAGTGTCGTCTCGGAAAGGCTATGTGAAGAGACAGTGACCAACAATGCATATGCGAAATCTTATTGGAAAACTTTTTATTTCTTGTATGCGTAAATTTATGCTGAATAGAATAGAATAGAACTAATGGGTAACCATTATTCGAGTTATAGTTTATGCGACATTTTATGTCATAGTTCATGTTCATAGTTGTCTTTGTGTTTGTGAAAAACTGATTTCAGTGATTTTTATTGATTGATTATTTGTATGTGATATAGACATTTTATTAATTTTAAAAATGGGACCTAAACAAAATAAATGTGTTGTACTTGGTTGTTCAGATAAAAATAGTAAAAGGCACAGGTAATTTCTACAACAAAATAATATATATTTAAATAAAACACTTGCCGTTTTTAGATTTCCAAATCCAAATAAAAAAAAAAGAATTTATCTACGACCACACTACAAAACGCTTGATTATGAATGCGATTTTTGTTTGCAAAATTTTACTTTGCGCACAGGTGGAACATAGTGTAATATAATAATTTTTATATAACACTATCTACTATCGTCAAACACGTTAATTAAAATGACTTCAATTTGAATAATTTATTAGACAGAAAATATAAAAAAAACTTACAATTATCGATAAATAGATATATTATTAAACATTTATAATATATTTGTCAATATAATTTCTATTGTACCCAAAAAAAATTGAATTTCACGTTAGAAAAATATGTACGCGATCTATTATTCTACTTTTGAATCACAAAAATATCTCTGCAATTATTCATCTGTCATTCAGTCCGCAAATGAAAAATTAATGTCAAACTTAGCATAGGCACGATCTTATATAAAGGTCGGGAAACTTACGTTCTATAATGGGCAATAAAATGGAGGATCTAGCGTCCGGTGCCAGTGCTCGTGTCTAGTAGAGACGTCGTGCGGAAAAATTTTAAACTAATGATGAGCTGTCCTTTTCTAATTTGTCAAAAGTTATTAATCAAATTCAAATTTAAATGAATTCATGTCATTTGTTAAAATATATAATGGCGCCATCTCGTATCGTATTGAAGCATATAAATTTGTTTATTGTAAATTAAGCTTCAATATTTGACCACATTGTGTCTCCACTAGACACGAGCACTGGCACCGGGCGCTAGATCCTCATTTTTATTACCTGTTTTAACAATGGAAAAGTAGACAGTTTCCCGACCTTTATATAATGTATAGTGTATTATCTCGTGCAGAAACAGTTCTTTATGTGCTCGTGTTTGTTGCGACATTCGCTTCGCTCAAGTCGAAAACTCAAACACTCGCACATAAAGAACAGTATTCTGCACTTGTAATACAATATACTATTATTTGATGACTGGATTAAGGTAATCCTTAATAAAAAAACTTGAAAAATGTGCATCAAGACGGGAATTGACATTTAATATTTTCAGTGTTTGTCTGAAATTACGGTGAAAATGTCTAAAAGAGATCGAATTTGTGCTTTACTTTTTGATGAAATTTTTACAAACTTGACTTATAATAAAGGAAGCGATATTACTGAAGGTTTTGAACATGATGGGAATGGACCTACAGGCAAAATTGCAAACACCGCAAATGTGTTTATGTGTTTATGCTTGAAATAGAATTTTAAGACAATGGAAACTGCTTATAGTTTTTACATTTAGTAACGGACTACTGATAGTACCACATTAAATGATTTAATAGAAACAATTATACGTAAATGCCAAAATATGGGTTTTAATGTGGTTGCAACAATATGTGACCAAGGATCTAAGAATCAAGCCGCCATCAATAAGTTAATTTCTGAAAGTAGAGTCGAATCAGAAAGCAAAAGGTCCTTATAAGAAATTGGGGTTTATGATAAATAATATAGAAATTGTGCCACTGTATGATGTACCCCATCTAATTAAAGGGATTTAAAACAATTTATTAACCAAAGATTTGCATTATGAAGATAAAGACGGTGTTAGAAAAGTTGCAACGTGGAGACATTTTTTAAATTTGTATGAATTGGATAATTTCGATTATGTACATATGCTTCCTCTTACCGATCAACATGTCATAGCAGCGAAACTGAACAAGATGGAGGTATAATTTAACTTATAATTAAGAAATTTGATTTTAATTAATAATTATAATCAAATTTGTTCTAGGTCAGTTTGTCAACACAGGTGTTATGCCATAAGGTTGGTGCAATAATGAAGAGACTAGCTGGTTCTATTAAAAGATTATATTTCATTTGTGAATTCATTTAATATATTTCTTTGTTTTTAACACTTTTAACTCTTTTTTAAATAACTCTGTTTTTCGATGAGGTGTTTGACAGCTTAAATGGTAATACAAAAATTGCCCCACGCGGAAAACCATTAAAACCACTTACACATAAAAGTAATCACTTTGATTTTTATGTGGAATCAGCAAGGAAGATAGAAAAAATGATGTTTTATTGTAATTTGAAACATAACCATTTTTTTTCGGTCCCATCGTTAAAAAAGTTTCAAAAAACATTAAACAATATGGCTTATTTTTCGAAAAAACTAATCAAAGGATCAAAATCAAATTATTTGCAATATTTAATACCAAGAGCGTTAAATCAAGACCCCTTTGAAATCTTTTTCGGAGTTATCAGAAGCCACGGATTGCGGAATGTATCTCCGGATGTTAATCACTTTATAAACAGCTACAAATCAATTTTTATCAACAATTTCATGGCTAATCCTTCACCAGGAGCAAACTGTGAAGAAGATAATTCGGCGGCAATGGTTAAAAATTTATTTAAATTAATATCAACAAACAGAAATGAAGTAGATGCAGAAACTGAGTTTGAACCAGATTCAAGGGATGAAGAATTTGTGATGGAATCGGATTTGATGGACATCAAACCCATTGAAAAGGAAAAAGTAACATATACATATGTATAAGCGGTTAAAAGGAAAACTGCAAAACATGTTCCTATTTCCTTTTCGTGGATGGCGGCGAAGCAAAAAATTGCAAATTAACTTTAAACAGGCAATACAAAAACTGTAAGGTGTTCGCCTTTATTTTTGCCTGACCAACAAATTTAAAAATATATTGGAAAGATAATAACACTTTTGACCACACTCGCTTGAAGCGTTAGCGTCGAACTAATTCCCATTTGTTTAACATTGAGTGACCGATATATAGATATTTTATATATGCTATGTTGTCCAAATAACTTTTTTTTCTCTTCTAGAAGAAATATTTTCTCAAATAATATATATTTCTAGAAAAAGAAGGATTTTCCTAGGAAAATATATTTTTTTCCTAAATAATTTCTTTATTTTATTAATGTTGCCGAAATATTTTTGTTAATATTCTGGGTATGGTGTTTTAATAAACGAAATAATAATTTGAATTAAAAACAATTACAAGATATTAAAATTTATGAGATTCAGTGATACATGATGTGTACTATACCTTATCTTAGTGTTGTGAATGTTGTTTGATGAACATTGTTAAAGTTTTTGGATTGTTGTTGCCCATATTGGTGATGTAGACACAGAGAATATTCACTTTAAGATTTTAAAGGAAGGTTCCTATATTCGTTTACATTGAGGAAGAAATAAACAATCACATATAATAGCCGAAACACTGCTTATTCACATTAACTAACAATAAAATCAAATATAGTTCTTCTGCCAAGGATTAAAACTGGAAGAATGTAACTACAACTGTAGAAGGTTACATATTTTATACCGGAGTAGAAATCATACTGTTCTTAAGTGAAGCTTCAACAGTATTTATATTAGTAACCTTCCCCCTCCATTTTTGGGGAAAGCTAAAGCTACCCTATCAGAATCTAAGGGATTAAATAAATGACCATAGAGTACGTACAATCAGATCCAATAAAATAAAATTAAATATTCTTTGGCAGATTTAAGAGTATGTACACTTTAAAAACTTTCAAGTAAATTGCGATCATAAAGCAAAAAAATTGAATGAAATAATTTCATAAATAAAATATGTGTATAACAGGTTGTAATATAATATAAAAAAATGGGAGAAGTGATCCAAAAAAGTTTAAATATACATTACAATTAAAGTTACCTTGTTACCGTTACCGTAACCTTGAAAATTTCGACTTTCAAAGTCAATTTTAATGAACTTTTTAAAAAATTGATGAATACATATTATCCAATAAATATAATATCATTTTGAAAATTATGAATGTAGTAGTCATTTGATGTGTGTTGGAACATATAAACCGATGCTCAATCAACTGAAAGCAAAATGACAATAAATTAAAATCTAACACTTTCGAATTTACAACAAATTCAAACAATAATTTATAGAAATAGATGTAATTATGTATTATATATGTGTAAGTATGTACGTATGTTTTAGAGAAATTATTTATGTTGAAGGGCAATAATCTTTTCACATCGGCTAAAATTTGTAGTTGTTCTGTTCCTGGAATGACCACGGCACCCCATGGACCGTCAAAGGTATTGTCGGGAATTGAAGGTAATAACACTTATATTTTTGGTACAGATGACAACTTTCTCTATTTTTTCGCACCTGGACGGCAAATGTAAGATGCCCCTTCTACGTGTCACCCTATCAACAATGGAAAGAACTCGGTGCATTTTGCTTGGGGTACACACTAACTCGTCACCAGACTTAATCCCTTTCAAGTAAGATACACTAACTCGTCACCGGCCGATTTCAGGTAATTTTCTAAGGACCTTTCGGAGACACACTAACTGGTCACTGGGGTACTTAGGTATAATTAGTTAATTCTAAGAATCGTATCTCATTACTTCTATATAACTGTGATATTTATTGGACATATTCTCATTCTAATCAGAGACTAAACAGTTTTGTCTCTGTTCTAATATACCGTTCTCGACAGTGTTAGAACGTATTATTCAGAACGATTTTTATAAGTGCAATGGATGTGGAAGTAAAGTTTGCTGAGAGCCAAAGAGGTCATCAGATGCATTAGGTAAAATTATTTACCTTCTTTGTATATAGATACTGTATGTTCATTATATGTATACTACAAAATATATTTATATTTTTCCAAAAAAAACATATTGTCTTTTCTTACTTTACTTTAAATTTTATATCTTCATACCCAAAGATATTTAAAAGGATTAAAAATCGGGTGACCAGTTAATCCGTCCCGGTGACGAGTTGATGCATCTCACTAAGGTATCGGTGACGAGTTGATGTGTCTCGGGTACCTCTAAATTTTTGCAAGGGATTACCAGTGACGAGTTGATGTGCGCCCTTTGCTTGCACATAAAAAATTTTACCCTAATGGTTTGGCTGGTTTAGTCTAAGCTTGCCCTTGGAGCTATAAATGACAGATGAAACGCTATTGTCAAACCTACCCCTGCAATAGCAAAACTATATTGCATCTTATACATATGTCCCTTGCATGCAGGCAGGGGCCATATGTTAGATTTCAGTTTCAATTCTCCAGGTGCTATGTTGAACCAACCATAGTTTACTAACTCTCATACGAGATACTTTATATTTAACCGTCAAACTAAAAATAGCGTTCCTCTTTAACTAACTAAGTTTAATGAGTTTGTAATGTCACACAAATGCACACTACACTACACGTATCACACCATAGCAAACGAAAACGACTTCCCAGAAAAAGTATAAACAAATTAATAAGAAAAACCGAAGAAAGAATAATTATACAGTCAATGAGATATGAAAATAAATAAAAAAGCCAAAGAAACCACCACATGCAGACAATTTATATACTGCGGAAGAATAAACGAAAAAATAACACAAACCTTCAAAAACATACAAGATCCAACCGATTCACTAAACGAAAAAAACCACATTCGACAACTTGAAAAATTACAAAGAAAAAACAAAGAAACTGGACCTAAATGAAGTATACAAAATCTACTTGAAAATTTGCGAAGCGACTTACATTGGAGAAGCTAGCAGACGACTAGACGACTAGGGACAAGAATACATGAACATAAAAAAGACAAAATCCACTCAAAGGCCGGTCGATACCTACCCTTTACAGGACACACAATAGACGAAGACAGAACAGAAATCATACACAAGTGCGAAAAAGAACAAACTAACTCTTTTAGATGCATAAGAAATTCAAATCGAAATACGGAAAAATAATAAATGTTTAAACAACCAAGTAGATCTAAAACAGACGTCACTTTTCAAATACATAAACAATAGACAACTGACCTGCCACAACCCACAAAACAATAACCAGTGACACTGCGACACAATGTAATCAAAATGACTGACGGTCAGTCATGACATTTAATTGATTACTCACTGTAATATTCATTCAATTTATTTATTTAATGTAGTGATTTATTTATATTAAGGTAACAGCAGACGCTCTCAGTTGCTTTGCGACGAAGTGCAAACTAAAGTGCCGACTATACCATAAATGACATAAATTCACGAGTCATCCTTTTACTTTTACATCTGATACTTTTATTCCACTAACTGGCATATTCGTGCCCATCGATCGTCCACAAATGATTTATCATGTTAAAAATTTGGAAAATATCTTTCGGTACATTCATATCAGTTAATATACCATAAAAAATGCTGACAAAAATGCATGGTAGTCAAGAAAAGATTGATTTTCACATCTCTGGGAGTGAAATTGCATTTTTTTTTGGTATGTAATGTATGAAAAATGTTTTTTGGTGTTTTAGTAATATTGGTTGTATATATGAATTTGTCTTGCCTTCTTTGGCAATTTATTAGGCCGAGAAGAAAAGAACTAGTCAAGGAAAGGTCTCCGTTCCTTGACTAGTGTTTAATTCAAAGAGTTTCTCTGCTATAACACACGATATTTATTTACTACTTCAAATATTTATTAATTAGTACATGTAAACTCTACAAATGCAAAAACACTCATAAAAGAGCCTACCGTTCGCTGCCATTCTTATGTTTCACTCTTTTTCTTTATACTCACACACCACAGTTTTTCACTTGTATTTATTTGTCAGTCATGACAGTCAGCAGTATGTCAACTAGAGATCTATCTCAGCCTGGATTTAGCTCATACAAAGGTTCTACCACACACAACAGATCTAGGAATACTACGAGTAACTAACTCTCAATAAAATCGCACCCCTATATATATGAATATTCTCCCCTTTTTAGGAGGGTTGTTTTGGTTTTCCAGGACGTCTCGCCATAAGAATAAAGCTTGATTTGTAATTAAATGATGAGATCTGGCACTTATAATGTGTATTCCCGCTATTTTGTGGTTATATTCTGCTATTCCAGAAATTAGAATTTATCCCTATCTTGACGGTTTTATATTGTTTATGATATGTTTGCAACGGGATTTATTTACTCCGATTGTAACAATTTGGTCTAGCTCAACTGGACAACTTGCATGCTACGGGGATTTAAATTTGAACTATATGTGTCGATAGAGAATGAAAATTCATTAGACATATATTTTATATTTTTCTTAAATCTCAATAATAAGCAAAAAAATGCCAATTTTCTAAGTGCCTATCCCCACTTTTTCAATTTTGTTAGCAATTCACTAAGCGGCAACGCTGGGACCAAATTCGACTATCCATCGCATCGGAAATCTTTGTCACACATATTACAATCATATCTTCCGTATGAATGTAGAATTTACACTTTTCTTAAGTGGGGAGCGAAAGTAATAGAAGCTGTATGGAAGCTTCTATTACTTCTGACTCATGCATTTACTTTGTTTTCAACAATAAGGAATCAATACTACTCCTATTCTAGCTATTTTTTATAAACATGCAATACATTCGACTTAATTACTTTAATTAGATACAAACATGTATATAATTTATAAGATGGAAACACCCTGTACATCAATTTTTAACGTTTATACTGCACTTTATAAAAACGCATGTATTGCATTTCTGTTAGACTTCTCTAATCTTGTAATTGTTGTTAACAAGTGAGTTTAAATCCAGATTTGAATCAGTTCATACTTATTATATCTTACGGCATTTTAATTAAATAAAATTCTTTTTAAAAAGACTTATCCGTTTTCACGATTTATAAGTGGCGCAGTCGGTAGGATTGCTAAACAAAATTGTTGACAAACATTAAAAGGTTGACCATTTGTGGTGGCCTATATTCAAATTTATATTTGTATCTTAATTGTTTAAAAGGAATTTGTCAAAAAAAAGGGCCCTCCCGCTCAACAATGTTTAAAACGAAATAAAAATCGATTCATTCTAGAATAAAATCTCAATGTAATGACAACGAATTCGAATCTCAACGTTCTTGTACTTGTAACAATTGTCTTGTGTTATAGTTTTTTCTCGTGACTTGTTTTGTACAATTGTACAATAATTAACAACATTTGTTATATTAATAAAGTGCATCTTGCAAAGTTAACATAAGAATCAGTGCCTTATTACACGCGCACCTACACAATCTACAACAAAAAACATTGGTCCTTCGAGCCGGATCTGGTGCACAAGTCCAAGCATTGTGCAACGGGTTCAAAATTCGAAAAATTGGAGCATTTTGGGGTGAAAATCGTGGCAATTCCAGTGGCCCAATCAAATAGAGGAAGCCAGAAGTCGTCCTTCAAACAAGTAGGAAACCGAGTCTCTAGTTGGTCCACTGCATGAAGAAAAGGCCGTTTATTCTCCCGTCCACATTCCATTCGAAGTAAGTTTCTCCAATTTCCTTACAACTTTTTTCTCAATTTGTACTATTCATTCGCTTAACATCGACGAAATTTATTAGCAATTTACCAGTTTTAATAAAAAATTCTATTCGCATTTTTAATCAACCTTTTCAAGTGAAATTTTGTACTATTTAATATCATGGACGCTTTGGTCAAATGGCGTAGTACTGTCAAGTCGCAGAACACTGTTTTTGCAAATTACATAACTAAATTGTTGGAAGAGCATCCCAATAAAACTCTAAACGAAGGAGAAATTTTCCAATTAGAAAAACGCATTTCAAAAGCGGAGCCATTGTTAGAAAAATATGAGACCGTGCAGTCAGAAATTGAAGAGTTGACGGATGATTTGGAAGCTCAATTAGACGATCGCGAAGCCTTTGAAGGCACACACTACACGGCACTTGGCCATGCAACCGGTCTACTAGCCGCAAGTCGAGCGTATCTCTTAACTCAATCGTCGGACAAAAATGTCGCTGATCCTCCAGCTCCAGCCAATAACTCGGAATCGTCTCCTGAAAATACTTCAAATACTAATAATGCAGAATCGGTCAACATGGATAACCTTGACTCGAACATAAATGGAATTGTCCGAATAGACCCTCCACTCAATCGTAACATTCCATTTAACTTTCCGGGGCTCAACGAAAATTTACAAAACATTAAACTGCCTATTATCGATATTCCAAAGTTCGAAGGTGATTTCGAGAGCTGGTTGGAATTCCGAGACACATTTTCGTCATTAATACATTCAAATATTTCAATTCTCGCCATTACTAAATTCCACTATCTGCGTTCCTCACTGCGCGGAAGCGCATTTCAAATTATCGCGAATTTAGACATTTCCACGGTTCATTACCCTGTCGCGTGGGACTTAGTTTGTGAGCGGTACGACAATTCCAGATTCTTAATTCAGAATCATGTGAACGCGCTCTACTCAGTCTCCAAAATCAGCGTCGAATCATCAACGGCATTACGAAAACTGGCCGATAGTATCGTCAAGCACTTAAGATCGTTAAATAAATTGGGAAAACCCACTGAATTTTGGGACACACTAATCATTCATTGTATGGCCGCAAAATTAGATCCTTCAACATCGCGTAAATGGGAGGAAGCAAAGGCGTCTCTCTCACATTATGCAGAACTTAAAAAATTTCTTAAATTTCTTAAAGAGCGAGCTAACCTGCTAGAGGCTCTTGAACGCAATAACTACAAAAGGCAAGCTCCCGCCAAAGAAACTCGTGTCAAATCGTTCGTCGCAATTAAAGGTCGTTGCGCTTTCTGTTCTGGTGATCACTATATACAAGAGTGTCAATCCTTTCTAAATTTAACTATTCAAAAACGTATTGAGGGTGCAAAGCGAAACAATCTTTGCCTTAACTGCTTGCGCCCAGGTCACTTGCTCAAGCAATGTAAGTCTGGTACATGCAGAACGTGTCACAGTCGTCACAACACGCTGCTGCATATCAACACATCCCAGCAATCGGGAACTAACCCACTCAACAATCAACCAAGCACTAGTCGTGAAAACCAAACCTATAACTTCTCTCTTAAAAAGGGGCGCCGTTATTGACACAACAAACCCAGAATATGTACAATGTTTTAACTTGTGTAAAAATCTTTTAATCAACGAACCAATCCTCCAATATCCCGATTTTTCTAAACGATTCAATTTAACTTGTGACGCTAGTAACTATGCCATAGGCGCCGTATTATGGCAAGGAAAAATTGGTTCCGACCTACCCGTAGCATACGCAAGTAGAACGCTTATCGATTCAGAGACCAACTATTCAACTATTGAAAAAGAACTCCTCGCTATAGTACCTCGTAAAATACTTCCGTCCATATCTTTTTGGCAGAAAATTTACAATCATAACAGACCATAAACCACTACAGTGGCTCTTTTCATTAAAAAGAACCGAATGCCAAATTAATTCGGTGGCTGTTAAAACTCGAAGAGTACGAGTACGATATTGTATACAAACAAGGCTGTTTAAACAAGAACGCGGATGCACTCTCACGAGTCGAAATAAATATGACTAACGATAATACAGACCAAACACTTGAAACATCTAAAAACATTTTTGACTATATTGACAAATTTAACGATAAATTAGAAAACACTGAAAACGAAGATGACACACATTCACTAATAGTAGAAGTGGAAAATAACAGTAATCAAAGCGACAGCGAAACCGTTACGGCATACCAATAATAGATTGCCCCGTAAATTACGGAAAAAATCAATTAATTAATTTCGAATCAAGTTTTACAGTCCCAGAACCAAATATTCAAAAATTATTTGATTCAAAACAAAGAATTTGCGTACAATTTTCAAAAGACAATTACGAACCCGAAATAATAAGCTTTATAAAACAGTTTATCGTTCCAAAGGTAAAATACCACGCTTACTTTGAAGATCCCTTATACGAAAAATTTAGTAGAGTCTTACAAACCCATTTTAAAAACTCACAAATCAATATAATCAAATGTACAACCAAATTAATAGACATTACTGAAGAAGACGAAATTACACAGACAATTAAAAACTACCATGAAGGCAAGACGAATCACAGGGGAATTGACGAGACAGAGAAATAAATTAAAGCACGATATTTCTGGCCTAATCAGCGTAAATCAATTCAAACCTATATAAACAATTGCGCAATTTGTTTAGAGACCAAATATGATCGCAAACCGTTAAAATTACATAAAAATCTTACTCATAGATAGCATATCTCTCGAAAAGGCTAAATTCTTAACAATAATCGACTCATTCTCGAAGTACGCCCAAGCCTATATGTTAAAATCCGGTCAAGCCATAGAAATTGTTAATAATCTCATTAAGTACTTCTCGCATCACTGTATCCCAGAACAAATCATTTCAGATAATGGTGTTGAATTTAAAAATACACTCCTAAAAGAATTACTCGAAGTCCATAAAGTCAAAATTCATTTTATCAGTTCACAGCACCCCGAATCTAACGGTGCAATAGAACGTTTTTATTCAACTCTAATTGAACACATCAGATTACCACGGACTGAATTTACCGCTTTTAAGCCCCAATACACCGCTTCCGCTAACAATGTCACTTCTGGAAATTTTACTTTCAATACAGGAGCCGTACCGAAAGTACCAAAGATGGCCAAACCTGCATACACGGACTTTATGCCCAAATTCACAGTTACCCCCGCTACCAATGTAACTTCATCGCTTCATTCGACTCAAATGTCATGGAACGCCGCCCTTTCGATGTCTCAATCGACAAGGCCAACGATTATGCCAGCCGCTAACCCCGCATTAAAGCACTTGCATGATTGGAAAATGTCTTTCAATGGAAATGGCGATCCAGTTACATTTTTAGAAGAGTTGGAAGAACTGAGGCATCTATACCGCATAAATAACGATGAATTGTTGCCAGGAATGCCGATTTTGCTCCGCGATAACGCTTTGCTATGGGATCGGAACAATCGGCAGCAATGGCGGTCATGAAATGACTTCGAGGAAGCATTCCGACGATTCTACTTGCCAACTGATTACCAAATCCGCATGGAAGAGGAGGTTAGTCGACGACAACAGTCCACCCGTGAATCGGTGAGCGATTATGTGACAGCTTTGTGACTCTATGACCCCCGAGAAGACTTTGCACTGGCTCCATCGCAATTTATTGCCTGAATATCGCCGCTTTGTCTCCAGAAGCAGTATCCGGTCAGTGGACGAACTTTTGGAGCGAGTAAAGGAACTGGAGGATTTGCCACGGTACGAGGAACCCGCTGCGAGACCCGTGGTAAGCCAGAGCCCCCCGAGACCGCTTTATAACCGGCCATCAGCAGTTCCAAGGACGACACCGGTGGCGAATAGGAACACCGCCATCTGTTTTCGGTGTGGCGAGACAGGCCACTACCGAAATGCGTGCACAAATGCACCGAAAATGTTTTGTTCGCTGTGTCACCGGCCTGGAGTGTTAACGAGAAACTGCAACTGCAATCGGCGGTCGGAAAACTAACCGCCAGCTGTCCGGTTGGGAGGCAAGAGCAGTTGGCTAAACAATCCTCCTGCATAAACCCCGAAGAAGACCGCTATCTGGTGAAAATCAAACTGAATGACAGATTTTACCACGCTCTGATTGATATCGGCTCCAGTTGGTCATTTTATGGAGATAAAGCACACCGCGAAAACCCCGGTTGTGCTTCTCCGATTCCTGGAAGTCTGCTCCGCTTAGCAAACGGCGTGGAAGCCGAAACTACAACCGCTTGGTCACAAGATGTCCAAATTGGGCCACATTTTTACCCCGCATCTCTGCATCTGATGAAAGGGCTCACTGTAGAAATCCTCTTGGGCTTGAATTGGTTACGCCTTAACGAGGGTATAGTGAATGCCAAAACCGATACCACAGAATAAGAAACACAGAAGTACGACTTCTCCCCTTTTAACCGGAATGACGCCTGGCCGATATAAAGTGAAGAGCAGTCGGACAGATTTTCACAAATGACAGTGTTTTCGCACGAAAAGTGAATGATCTGTTCGTTCGTGTTCTCGATTGTACTCTGTTACTTTATTTTGTGTTACCGAGTGACAGTAGTGACCGAGTAGTGTAGTACGAACTAACATTGCAATCTTTTAAATTGTGAATATACAATTTTGAATTTAAAATTGTTTTTCAATTTGGAAGAGTTTTTCGGATGGATTTGCTAGAGAACGGCTGCCAATTTAGCCAATTAGAGAATAGACGTATTTGTAATTTGCATTTTGAGGACAATGTGTTTACAGACGTCTTAAAAATTAAATTGAAATGGAGCACTATGACCATTATACATATTACAACCGTCTGATGAAGTTATTTTTACTTTTTATTTTGATTTTAAGTTTTTACAATTCCTATATTTGGGATGTGGATGTGGGTACCGGGCTTTAAGTTGTTAAAACTGGTATATTGCTGCGAAAAGGGGAGGAGTCGAACTTCTGTGTTTCTTATTCTGTGCCGATACTGTCACTGTACGAGGGAGAACACTAATTGAAAATGGCCGTCCAATCGATTGGTGGAACGAAACTGTCGTGGGCACTTCGCGCAGTAACGAATTTGGCAGCAATGAGTGAATCACGACTGAATGACGAACAACAACGAAGGTTGCAACGTCTGTTGGATCGAGAGATGCCAAAATTCGCCGATATTGATGGCCCAACACCGCTAATTGAACAACAGATAAGCTTAAAATTGCCGCATCCGATTAAACAGCGATATAGACCGCAGAACCCCCGCATTCAGGAAATTGTTAATGAACAAGTCGACGAAATGCTGGAGAAAGGGGTCATCGAACGTTCAGAAAGCTCCTGGAGTTCACCCATCCTTGTCGTTCCGAAGAAGGATGGAAAATACCGCTTTTGTGTGGACTTCCGGAAGGTGAACGAGGTAAGCTTACCCGCTACCCTTAATTCACGGCATTCTAGACCGTCTCCGCGAAGCTAAGTTCATTAGCAGCATCGACTTGCAGAATGAATATTGGTTGGTACCGCTGACAGAAGACAGCAAGCCAATCACCGCTTTTACCATTCCCGGTCGAGGTCTGTTCCAGTTCCGTGTGATGCCATTTGGCCTACATTCGGCCCCCGCTACATTCCAACGTCTATTGGACCGCATAATTGGGCCTGAAATGGGACCGAAGGCGTTCGCCTATTTAGATGACATCATTGTCTTAGATCGAACGTTTGATGAGCATCTACAAAATCTTACGGAAGTGTTCCGCCGTTTGAGAGCCGCTAATCTTGTCCTGAACATCGAAAAATGCAAGTTCGGACAAAAATCTCTCAAATATTTGGGACATGTTGTGACTGAAGATGGCGTGCGAACAGACCCTGATAAGGTGGCTTCAATTTTGGAGATTCCACCACTGCAGAATCTGAAGCAATTACGTCAGTTTCTTGGAATGGCGTCCTGTGGTGGTATTCTCAAGTGCGGGTATTAAAAACTGGTATTAACGAAAAAGGTACTAAAATTGGTATTAAGATAATACTGGTACTGCGAAAATGCGATTCTCAAGTGCACACTCTAATACCAGTATTAACTTTATACAGGTACAATGAAATTGGTGTTAATTTGAATGTAACCCATCTCTAACAGTGGGCATAATACATAATAATGAAAATCTTTCACTTTTGAAAATAGCGCGCTAGTATTAATGTTACAAATTTTAAGAATTATCAATAAGTGTTTAATAAAATATTGCTTTTTTATGAAATAATGAATATTCATATCGTTTTAAATTAAAAATTAAAAGTTATATACCTATTTATAAGGTACATATGTTTATAAATAACGCCTTATTAATTTAGAGAATGAGGCAATACCTAATACCACCGAAATCCAAGGATGTATGAAGAAAACTAAATTTGTTTAACACTATTGTTGATCGAAAATCTTAAGGCATTTTTTTTTGTTGATACACTACACGTAATATATAGATTAGAATGTAAGAGGTTTACCACATATAAATAAATAAATACCATAAATATTTTTAAAAATCGTTTTAGGACATTGATCACTACATCATATTTAAGATTATAATTTATAATGTTTTTACATCCAATACCTACTTAAAATCAGTTCATATTAAGTACATTAATTGAATAACTGGCCGAAAAAATAATTATCTATTAACAATTAATAAACTCAATATTCAATTTTAATTCTGTGTGAAAATAGTTAAATAATCTCAATTTTAAATGATTGCTCCTATGAATAGATGTATATTTGTTTGAAAATAATGTGATTAATTAATAAGTCGTTTAAAAACTATAGTTATGCACATATTAATTCTATAACTAACACAAATAACAGACATTAATAAACCTAAATCCTCAAAATAATAATGAAACATCCGAAAAATCATTGATTATTTAAATAATTGCATTTTAAACTATAGGTCTCAACTTAATACCCCAGTTAAGATCACCTCTTGAGGCGGTCTTAACTTTTGGTATTAGTTAATACCAATGGTATTAAAAAGTTAATACCAATTCACACTTGAGAATCGCATTTGGTCCTAATATGGGTGTTAGAACGATTTTTGGTATTAACTTGCAAGTTAATACCCGCGCTCGAGAATACCACCACTGGTCTCGCCGCTTTGTACCCGATTTTTCACACATAGTGGCACCGCTTACCAAACTTCTCAGAAAAAGCTTTCGATGGCGCTGGGAAGTGGAACAGGACGAGGCGTTCGACGAACTGAAGAAGACTCTGACTGAAGCCCCCGGATTGGCGTGCCCCGATTTCGACCGCATGTTTAACCTGCAGACTGACGCTTCTGATTATGGACTCGGTGACACTCTCACCCAGATTTTCGATGGAAATGAAAGAGTGATAGCGTACGCCAGTCGAACATTCAATCCGGCAGAGAAAAATTACTCTGTCACTGAAAAAGAGCGTCTCGCAATCGTATGGGGCATCGAGAAGATGAGACCGTATCTGGAAGGTTACCGTTTCCAGGTAACAACGGATCATCAATCTCTCCGCTGGCTGCATTCAATAAAAAGTGTGTTAAAATGTCTTTTTTTTTGAATGATAATTGTTTATTTATTTTACTGATTTATTTACTTTCAATGATTTTTCTTATTTTTACACTGTTATGTTTTAATTTTGTAATAGTTTTAAGGTACGTTGTTCCGCTGAGTTGCACTCAATCTCTGATTTGATCCGCATCCGCATACAGTTGCATTTCCTTCTCGGATACTGAATTGTACGTGTGTTTATCCGAAGAAAGGGGGGGATGTAACGAACCTGCATTTTGGCCATCTGAAAATGCATTTGTTAATATGAATATATTACGAATTGCTTCTTCTGATTAATTAGCTGATTATTTCTTGCTTTATACCATTTAATCTTCTGCATTATTTTAAGGTTAAGTGTTTGTTTTGATCTGAATAATTAATTAATTATTAATTGATTGACAATAGTCAACCACCCGTGCCGCATTTAAAAATCGATAATCGATTAAGAGTACTTCCGCAACCAATTATTATTATTGGAATTTGGTGATAGAAAGTACTAACATGTGCATTTTTCACAAAAGTGCAGTTTACTGAATTGTTATGATATTTTGTGACTTAACTTCAACTGCATTGTGATTACTATGTGTCCGCATTTATCAGAGTAAGTCACATTTATCTGATTTAATCGTAATTTCTGCATATTGAACATTGGAATGTGGTCAACCACGCCGCTTCCAAGTTCAACCCTGATTTTCTGAATATTACTGCACTTCACCACGCGTCTGCATATATTTTCTAATGTGTTTTTGAGTTCTTTCGGGGATTCTTATGAATCAACCCATGAAGATGAAGGGGTAAGAATTATGTTGTCAACCGCATTTTATTTTACTTGAATCTGTTCATTTATTTTCTGTTTTGATTTGAATTACGTTATTTTCTTTTATTTTTATTATGAATAATTAGCCAAGGCTAATTATTCCAATTACATGAATTACCCCTCGCTCTTTTGGTACTTCTAGTACCCCACCGCTGAATTCTATAGTTTTTTGGGGTGTTTTTGACGTCATTATCTCTTCCGCGCGTACTCAGAATCCCTTCTCTGATTTCCGCATATAAAATCCGCTGCAAAGTGCCTAAAAATTCATTATTTTTGACCGATAAAATTTCCAGAAGGGAAATCTGTGATACTGTGAAATCTGCCTGTCTGTTATAATTCTGTCTGTCTGTTGGCACTGCGCATCTGTAATTAATTTGAGTTTTAAATTTGGAGAAGTTTGATTTTTATTTTTATTCTAATTTTGAGTGATCTTTAGTCAACTATTTTACTTGTAATTGAAGATTTTGTGATTCCGCTTTAAATTTCTGCATTGTGTATTTTCTGCATTTTATTTCTAACCGCATATTGTGTTCTGCATAGTGGTTCTAGTTGACGTACCTCCGCATATTTGTTATATTTTATTTGTAAGTTTATTTGAATTTATTTTGGTTATTCATGACAAGTGTTTTATTTATATTTTTTTTGATATTATCAGTTTAAATAAACCTAATTTAAGTTCAATTCATTTAATTCTTTTATTTCGGTACGTACAATTAAATAATTTATTGTACCCCCTATGTAATAATTTAATATACCCCTGGATTTTATTGTCTTCACTGATTATTTACCCGCGGTACGGTTGGTGTTTTGCCTGAAAACACCTGGCGCTCGAGGCAAATAGCTCGGGTCCGCGAAAACACGCCACACCACTTTTAACGAGTTTAAAGATTATTTATATACTCCTTATAATAGCGAGCCCAAAAATGTTGAGTAACTTGTGGGAAATGTTGATATAATTTAAAACGATTCGCAGGCTGCTCCATAAAATTTTCGCTCGGTAATTGGGTCAAAGGACGGCCGATAAGAAAGTAGCTAGCTGTGAGGGGTTGAAAATCGGTAGGATCTGCGGAAAGAGGACTAATCGGTCGCGAATTCAGTACTGCCCCGATTTGCACCAGAATGGTGTAGAAGTTTTAGAATGTAGTTTTAATGACACCTAACACGCGTTTCAGGTGGTGTTAAAGCGACTTAACACCCACCTCCCATAAACCCCCAAATGAATGGGATGACGGCGGAATAAAGGTCCACCGAATATTTTCTGCATTGAAGGTGTCAGTTACTTTGCTTTGAAGTTCGTTTGACCTTAAAAATGTGTATAATTCCGACAGTTCTCTGTCAATAGCTGACAATTCGGTTAGCGAATGTTTTGAACAAAGTAGTATTTGATGTTTCGTATTGTATGGCAGGGTGAAATTGCCAAGTCCCCCACCGACTCTTAGCACGTTGTGCTCTTCTAAAAGCGGATTCAATGATTTCAATGCGCTGGTGGATTTACCGCGATTGTTATTGCTTTTATCCAGTTTACGCATTTATCCAGTTTAAAGTTATTGTAGAATCGGTCCAATAGTATTGATTTGTCACTTTAAGATTTGGCATTAATTGTGACACCTTTTTTGCAAGGAAACCCAAGAGTTGAGCGCCGCATAACTCGAGACGCGGTAAATTTTGCCTTTTTAAAGGCGCAACTTTAGATTTCTCAATAAGCAGATGAACAGCGACATTGCCCTCCGCATCCACCGATCTTACCTAAATACAAGCGCCATAAGCGCGTGCACTCGCGTCTGAAAAACCGTGTAATTCAATGTTGATTGCATTTTCTAGTAAAACATGACGGGAAATAGATAAAGCGTTTAAATCTGGTAGTTCGTTTTGAAGTTGACGTCACTTGTCATTTAAGTTTTCCGGTAGTGTTTCATCCCAACTTAGTTTTAAATCCCACAGTGACAGAATGAGTATTTCAGCTAATATTATTATTGGCGAGTACAAGCCCAGCGGATCGAAAATTAATGAAGTGATCGATAAAACAATACGTTTTGTAGCTGGAGAATGTTCGTCTGTAAAATTACGAATTGTAAATTGTATAGAGTCTTTTACTGAACTCCAAACTACCCCGAGAGTTTTGCAATTATTTATTTTCTCCCAATTGCAGGATTTGCAGGTCATTTTCACCGCTTATGTTCTGTAAAACTCGGGGATCGTTTGACATAAATTTTCGCAACGGAAAGTTGGCTGAGTCTAATATAGCGCACATATTTTCTAGCATATTAATCAAGGATTCGAGATCATTTGAACCGGTAATTAGATCGTCTACATAGAATTCATTGAGTATTGCTTGTGCAGCGATTGGTGAAGTAGCTGCGATATCTAGCGCTAATTGTTGTAGGCAGCTAGTGGCAAGAAAGGGTGCAGCTTCAGAGCCATATGTTACCGGGTTTAGCTCGTATACTTAAACTGGCACACATAGTTTTTCTCCCCAAAAAATACGCTGAAACTGCCGTTGTTGTGGAGCGACTAGTACTTGACGATACATACGTTGTATGTCACCTGTAAAAACGAATCTATGTTGCCGAAATCTAAGCATAATGGGCAGTAAATCGTCCTGTACTACAGGGCCAACCAATTGCGTCTGATTTAGAGAGATTCCGCTGGACGATTTCATACTCGCATTGAACACTACTCTTAGTTTCGTAGATATTGATTCCTTAACAACGGCGTGGTGTGGAATATAGTAGCCTGAGTTTGGTGTGTCTTTAGTCGAGATGATTGACATATATTGGCCCTCGTCAATATACCGCCGCATAAATGCTACATATTGTTCCCGCACTGATGGTGAACGAGCGAGTTTATTTTCTAAAGAGTGAAAACGTTTTAACGCAAGTTCTCTAGAATCGCCAATCTGATCTAGTAGTTCGTTATTAAAGGGAATCGTGACAACAAAGCGTCCCGATGCAGTATGTGCGACAGTAGAAGCAAACTGCTTTTCACACGCTCGTTCTTCAAATGACATGACGGGTCCTTGCAATTGTGGCTCTTCGATTTGCCAAAAACGCAATAAAATTTCATTGGACAGACTATTTTGTTCAATATAATCATTTAAATCAATAATATTTTGTAAATGCGTAAGCGAACACGCTTGAAGGCTTGGTAGGGGACTAGACAATATCCACCCAAGTTTAGTTTCATTTAAGATTGGCTGATTTTTACCTAAATGTTCAACACCTGATAATAGTAAATTCCAAATTAGTTCGGCTACAATGAGCATGTCAATTTTGTTTGAAATTTACGAGAATTTGAATGATCAACAATTTGATGCGAATTTAACGAGCTTTGTGCGACTGTGGCGTATTGATTTACGTTGCTTGACTCGAAGGGTAAAAACGAATGGTGACGTTGATTACATACTCGACAATTAAATTTAGAAGGGCAGTTTTTGACGAAATGGCCTTTAAGGCAATTGTTGCACAAACGAAGGTTTCGTGCCTTTTGATAACGATCACGATTGGACAGTTTCAAAAATTCAGAACATTGCGTAATGTAGTGTGACTCATTACAAATAGGACAATTTGCTGCAGTTGCAGAATATGAGTTGACGATTCGTTACGACTAATTTCGATTTATCTACTGAGTGAGATTTCGATGTTGATGTTGATCCCTTAACTATCCCGCGCTAGTGCCTTGCTGTGTTCGATAACAAATGATTTTAACACCGTAATCGTTGGCAACAGGGAGGATTTCTCGAGCGCCAGGTATTTTGTGGCAAGAAATACCAACCAACAGGGGTCGATTGAAACAGGAATTCGCACTTTTAAAATATATTAATAATAAAATAATCAGCATATTATACAGGGTGTTTCAGCTAAGAGCAGCAAAATTTTAATGGCAGATTCTCGAGGCCAAACCAAGTCGAGAACCCTATACTCACTTTGCTCGGAAACGCTTCCTAACGGAGATATAGGCCATCAAAGTTCTTGAAAAAAAATCGAATTTTTTAAATATCTCCTAACTGTAATAAGTTGGAATAACCATACTTGGCACACTTACTTAGGTCATTGTGGACTATGTTTCGGTAAAATATCAGAAAAATCGGCCACTCCCAATATGGTTTTTTGGCAAGGGGGCGGCTTTCCATCTTTGTTTTTTCATATGGGTGTTGTAAATTTTTCACTTTTTTTAAGCCTATTCGATGCCAAATTTAATAATCAAACTTTTTTGTCTCTTGGATTTTTTTCGTACGGCGCACCGTTTTCGAGAAAAATGCAATTTTATTTGAACACGTCAAGATTTTTCGAAAATTTCTTAACTTCAGTGGTCCATAACTTTTTAGTTAATGAACCGAAAAATTTAAAAAAATTACTCCAAGATCACCATAGGCTACATACTATAATTTTTAAAAAATTTTTGTTATAATTTTTTTTTAACATGCCGAAGAAGTTGATGGTCTCTATTTCCTCAAAGAGACATTTCCAAGAAAAATCCAATGAGTTTTCGACTAATGGTGACCCACCGAATCTACCATTAAAATTTTGCTGCTCTTAGCTGAAACACCCTGTATAAGAGGACACAATGTGAAACACATCTTTTAAATGAAATACAAAATCAATTTACAACCGTCGAAAATATATTAACACTACAATAACCAATGAATTGAGCCAATAAGATTCCTTATGAATTTTGGCTTTCAAAAATACAACTTAACACTTTTAAACTGAGCCAATAAAATCTCACATAGATTTTGGCTTTTGAACAATTACAAAATATTGAGATAAAATCTCGAGAAACAAAACTTATTTAAAATTTATGAGGATGAGAATTCTCCCCTTCAAAGGGGCTGTGCAAGAGTTTATATACGAGGAAATATTAGGAGGGATTTGGCGTACGCGCAAAGAGGAAAAATTGTTAAGTACTTTTGGTTGCGGTACTTCCGCAAAATCCTTCCTAGAGGAGCGACAAAGGTGGTTGACTAATGTCAACTACCGTTAATTAATTGTTGTTTACAAAATGTAATCAAACACTTAACCTATAAATAGGAAAGTGTAATTGAGGACCAAGAGGCTGAAAAATATCTTTGTTACAAACTAAACAAAATGAAATTCCATCCCTTAGTGCCGATTCCAAGTAATGATAAAGCAGGTATATTTTTCGAAAATATATATAACGTTTTTTGTAACAATTCGGCAGTTTCTGAATGTACAACGGGAGCTTTTAAAATTGCGTGCCAATGTTCGGATGCTAAGAGTCGTTTGTTTTGATACCGCTCTATAAGTAAATCGTATGCGATTTGATAATTGTTATGATTAATTGGGATCGAACTCACTAATTGCAATGGCGTTTTAGAAAGAGAGGCTACCAGGGGCCGGATTATCTAAAAAAATAAGGAATAAGGGAGAGATGACCGAGTGAACCCATAAGTAAGGCAGGTACTTACTTCGGTTACTTTCTCGGTTCACTTTCCTTATGCTAAGTCGTACTCCTGCGGCATTCGTGTACTACCATTTTATAATGGGGTGAAAACGTTGCCTCCCTAGTGATAATTGTAGGGATTTAGTAAATTCAATGTTGTAATCCTCTTTGAAACCCAGATTAAATTTAAATTCCAGTATATTTGCCAATGTACGTACTATTGAGTATATGTATTATAATTAAGTAAAAGAAGATCATTGAAGTAAAATCATTTTTTACATGATTTCAAGAAATTTAATTAAACTATCATTTAATTACCTATAACAGGTTATATTGTATTCTGTACAAATATGAGGGATGATAACCAATATTTTGAGTACCTTCGACTTCGTGTTCGAGTTATTAAATGTTATTGTCTAGCAATTTATTCGTTTAGTAAAATTAAACATGGGTAAGTAAGCATATGATAAATTTATTTCTTGTCTTTTCTTCATTTAATTAAAGCTCGCGGGTTACTATGAAAAAAGGGCGTCATTGTTTCGGCACAAAATTCGAATCCGTGAGGAAAATTATGCGATTAATTTACCTAATACGGAATACCTAGGTCGGAACAGCGATAGAGAGTTGCGAGTCAATAATGAAGGTATACCCCATACCCAATTCAATGTGTAACATATACTTAACATGCACCAGGTCAATCTAAGGACTAACTTATAGACCTCAGATTGAGAATATAATAAACAGAGCCGCAAAAGGACGCAATCCTAACTACGATTTTTAAACGTAATCAAACCTTTTTCTAGCGAATTCATTCATCTCAAACATAAATGCAAAGCAGTAGCATACATTCAAACATCTAACACAACATCCGAATAAAGATTATCTTTTCACTATTTTTAAGAAACATGATAAATTAAATATTTCTTACAGTTTTACTTGTACATTGATTAACATTAGAATATTAATCATTAAAACTATTAACAAATATTAAAACAACCTGAATGCTGCTTCCCATTTTAAGAGATTCTTTAATTGCTGCTTACAGCTTCTTATTTATCTCGTTTCTATCTCTACCGTACCAAAATAATCATTTTTCTCATTTTCCTACTTCGATAAAAATAATAAAATAATTGTCAAAGATAATTCAATCAAATGTAACAGCATTCAAGTCAAACAACAAGACACTTGTATAAACAATTAGATATTTCTTGAACATGGTCTTCAAGTCTACACACAACCAAAAAAATTACTTATTCCTATTTACTATACATATATTGATATCTTTCTGAATCATATATTATTTTAGGTTTAGCTAAGATTATACATTCAGATAAACAATAATTTTCCACACTGCTAAAGTTTTTATATATTAACTCCAATATTTCTAAACCAATATTAATATTTCTATTTAATTTTTCAATTATCAAACTAACTTGTTTAAGTATTGAACAATAATAGGAAACAAAATTTAATTTATGAAGTATTTCAAGTTTTTGTGAAACTAATGTATTTATATATAAAATGTCCTCAACATTTGCTGCTAAATAGGAAAATGTTGTGAAATTTTTTCTAACTTCTAAGTATTTTACATTTAAACTACATGCTTTTCTTATCGTTGTATCGTTTAATACATAAATAAGTTCTCCGTTAACTTGTTCGAGCACATCACTCATATTATTATTGGATGAAAACTCTTCATAAAGCTGTTTGAAAAGTTTAATCAGCTCGGTCCATTCCTTTGTGATGAAGGATATTTCAGCATCGCCATCCATTCTACTTTGTATTTTAATTGTAGGAGCAAAGTCTCTTAACATTCTCAAACCACATTCAACGTAATACAAAAAATATGGAATATCAAACATTATACTGTTTAATAAATAAAACTTTTCATTTTTGATCGCATTTTGATAATTGCGCCAAATATTTTCAAGTTCTTGATCATAAAATTCATCTTCGACACTTGACATTTCAGCACTATTACCATTATTTGATGGTTGCACATATTTACTTTTTTCATTTTATGAATTATAAGTACGTATTAGGTACTTCACTTCATGTGATAAACTGATCGTAGTGAAATGAAAAAAATGCAATTTAAACAAATTCATAATAAATCTGATTTCTGATTGGTTTGTAAAATGTACGTTAATATAGGTACATATATTAATAATTGATTTTAAAGGAAATAGAAAACACACACACTTTTTTAAAAACATTTTTTTTATTTGGTAAAAGTTTAAATTTTATAGCAAAGATACAAAAGTGATAATATAAATATGATAGTTAATATAAAACCAATTAATGTAGTAATAAATATAAATTGTAAAATTTTTTGTATGTAAGCATTATGTTCGTTTTTATTTACTTTTTCAACTAAATAGATATCAGGCTGTTTGGTTTTTTGCAATTCATGTGTATAGAAACAACCACTTATTGGTCGCCCCTCAAGATCTTCCAAAAGATATGTAAATGGATTAGTTAATTTTACTTTTTTTTATTTTAAATAATTCAGTTGTCCAATTACGTAAATAACCTTTTTCGAATAAATGTTTACTTTTACTTATTCGAACTATATCTCCCACAGAGAATTTTTGTGGGGAGTTTGCTAATTTAATGTAATTATAGGAATTTTTTAACACTTGTTTTTCATTCTGTTTTGTCACTTCCGCTGGTTTCATAGCAATCGTTTTATGTTTAGTGTTGTTATAATTATTAACTATATCGTTTAAAATGTCAATCCAGCGATAAGAGCCGTATAAACTGGAAAATTTAAATAACCGATCCTTAATTGTTCTAATTACTCTATCTGCAATTGCAGCTTTTATACCACTAAATGTTGAATAATGATTAATTCTTATTTTTTCATTAGTTCTTTAAATTTTGTTATCATAAATTCTTTTCCCGAATCACTGTGTAATAATATAGGCCTGCGATGTTTTAAAATACTTTCAAAGGCACTAGCCCCTTCATCAGCATTTTTTGTTTTCAATGGAACGGCCCATAGAAATTTAGAAAAACAATGTATCACCATCAATATATAAATGTAATTCTTATTATAAGTTTTTAATTGATCTAATTGAGCTAAGTCTGTTTTCCATAAATCATCGATACCTTTTACAATGAAACGTCTCCGTTTAAATTTTTTTATTACAGGTTTATATAATTCATTTACAAGTTGATTTTTTTCCTTAGAAAATGTGTCATTTATTTTAGTGATATTTTTAGAGGTAGTTTGTTTTCTTTTTCTGGGCATTGCGATAATATTGTTTTTTTGGTTGATGAATACTGATATGAAAATATATTGATACTATACAAGAATAGACATACATTTCCTTTAAGTATTATTTTAATAGATTAAGCCTGCTTCGAAAAGTTCAGAAAGAATTGCATGAATTTCATTGGTTACAGATAAATTTTCGGCTTGTTTGGATGCAATTAACAGCTTTAATCTTTCGACAAGTTCATTTACATTATCCCAATATAAATACTCAATATGCTTATCATTGTAGTCGAGAGTCTTTTTAATTCTTATCCCTTTACCAGAAGCCGAAATATGAGATTGAGATTAGCTTCGTGTTTTTTTAACAAATTGTTCCTCCTCTAGTATTGGGTGAATGACAACAGTATATTTTGGATGATTAGGGAATTTTATATTGCCTTCACTCATTTTATACACGTTTGTTAATTGTAATATTTTTCTATAATTAACTTTATCACGCAAAGAGTAGTTTGTGGAAACTGTTTTAAATATTAACTCATAAAGGCCCCTGGTTCCTATAAATGGTGAATCACCTACTTTAAATTCTTCTTTTCTATTATCAGTGAGGATGGAGTTGCAGCATTTCTTGTTGAAAAATTTTCTAATAGCATTCTTATGTCTGGTGAAAACTTTGGGATATTTTTTAAATGATTTACTTCTCTTTAATAAAGGTGTTGAAAATGAAAAAGCACTGGGATATGTATTAGATTCATTTTTTTAAGCTAAGTATTGAATTACTCATATAGGTATGTAGTAGTCCTATAAGGGAAATCTAGAGAGAGAAGTACTTGCCAACTGAGATCCTACTTGTCAGACCCTATTTATGCGCAAATTTGTTCTGTTGAGTTTAAAATTTACTTGTTTTAACTGTGTGACAGATTTATTTGAATTGGTATTTTTGTTATAGTTAAATTGTTATATTCCAATTTTTAATAAATTATTGATATTCATTGCCCATTGAATTATTGTGTTGTTATATTATATTAAAATGAAAGGTGAAAGACAATGTTTTCGGTGCCATTTAAAAAAGTTCTTAAGTAAGCAGTTTGGTTACTTTTCATAGGTAAGTATTTTATTTATTTTTATTAAAGATAAGTAATTTATGTTTTGTTGTAGCATTCCAAAATGTGCGAAAACCCGACAGGCGTGGTGCACAGTTTTAAATGTAAATCCAACCGATAATTTATCTACAACATTTGTTTGTACAAAACATTTTACCTCGTCGGCATTCATTGGAAATAAGTTCCTATCTCCAACGAAGAATAAATTTTATCGCTTGAAGAGCAATGCCATCCCCTCGAATGATATTCTTTGGCTCCAATTCCTTTAAATCGGAAGCGTATTCAAGAAGCAGCAGATGTACCTTCTACATCCAGTTCTTCAAAAATTATTAAATCCGTAGATGTTGAACGAAGTAATGTATTTTATTTACATTGCATTTATTATTTTTCTAATGGACAAAATATATTATTAGACAAGGAAATGCTCCATTTCGAAGACTCACAGGCACGTACAGGAGTGCAAACACCACCACCGACTCGTCCACCACAACACATCAGCCAAATTCGAACTTCGCACGTTTCCACTCCAAGGAGGGCTAGTAGAGTCTTATCAACGATCAGGACCAGGGAAAACTATCAAACTAAAAAAATCAAAAGCTTACAAGAAAGGAACAGGCAACTTAAAAACCGAGTTCAAAATTTAAAGACTCTATTGAGTCATTTACAAAAGAAAATTGTCTCTCAAGATACAGCGGATGCTATTTTAGTAAGATTTTTAAATTATAAATTTTAACCGTTTCATATAAAGTTGCATATTTTTATAATGATTCAAAATAAAATTACAATTTATATACGTACAAAATTACATATATATACATGCATATACTTAAAAATCTTATATGTGTATTACCTTAAATTATTTTATTACAGAGCTTTTTGGCAGAAAATTTAAAAAAACTTGTAAGCAGAAACATCAAAAATCTGAATAAATATTCTGAAGAAATCAGAAGTTTTGCTTTAACCTTGCATTTTTATTCTTCTAAAGCCTATAAATATGTTCGGCAAATTTGGTCGAATTTACTGCCACATCCACGAACACTAAGAAGTTGGTACAAGGTGGTGGATGGTTCGCCAGGTTTTACTACCGAAGCTTTAGAGGCCATAAAACTTAGAGTGCAAAGTAATAATAAGCTGGAGAAGCCAACATTAATTAATCTAGTAATAGACGAAATGTCTATTAGAAAACAACCGCTTTTTTATGAACAACCGCTTCTATGGACACGTGGAGTTTGGATCAACGGTACAACAGGACGGCGATAATATTCCTTTGGCGCGATACGCATTGGTGTTCATGGCTGTTGGCATAAATGACTCCTGGAAAGTGCCAGTGGGTTATTTCCTCGTAGATGGCTTAAATGGCGAGCAACGGTTAAATTTACTTGTGCAATGTTTGCATGTAGTTGAGGATACAGGGGCAATTTGTCGTTCCATTACATTTGATGGTGCGATTTCGAATCTTTTAATGTGCACTACATTGGGAGCTAATTTTAATTACGGCTCGGAAAATTTCCAACCATATTAATTGTTACCTGGGTCCAATGAAAAGATTTATATCTTTTTAGATTTGTGCCATATGGCAAAATTAATAAGAAATACGCTGGGGAACCATAAATTTTTAAAAATAAATAACGATATTATTGATTGGAATTATATTAAAAATTTGCATGAATTCCAGTGTGAGGAAGGTCTACGCATTTGCAATAAACTGACCAACAAACACATTGATTATGGAAACAATAAAATGAATGTAAAGTTGGCAATGCAAGTGCTCAGTGAAAGCGTGGGCAAAGCGTTAGATTATTTAAGATTTACCGGTCATCCCCTTTTTCTGAACTCAGAAAGCACTTCTGAATTTTGTAAAAATTTTAATGATGCAATTGATATGTTGAATTGTAAGAGTGCTTTCTCGAAGGACAGATACAACATTCCATTAAATTTAGAAAATTACGAGAAATTACAGAGTCGTACTAATGAAATAATTCAATATATTCTTTCAATTCGTGATAAAGATAACGTACCAATAATTTACTCTAATCGAAAAACCGGATTTTTAGGGATAATGGACAACTTGCATGAAATTTTTTTATTACGGATTCAGAAAATAGACCCTAAATTGGGGGTAGTTTTATTCATCAATTCTTTTTTAAAGTTATTTAAGGCCCTAAAATTGACTTTGAAAGTCGAAATTTTCAAGGTTACGGAAAGTTGCAATATGGCAACTTCGCAAATAGACCACGCCTAACGGCCATAAAGAGCCCTGAGTTAAGCAACGTTCGACAGAGGAGCGCACTTTGTTTAAGTTCCCGGTTTGTTTGAATTTGAATTTCAAATATTACTCGCTCAACTAATCTGTGTGAAAGAGTGTGTATGAACATAATGATCTTAACGCGTAAGACAGAGACAAATAAACTTTCCGTAGATTTGAAAAGTGCTTTGGAAAATCTTCATTTTCTCCGTAATTAGTGGGCTAATATGAAAATAAAAAAAAATTGTCGAATAAACTTCATTCCTCTATCGAGTCATATGGTTTATTTCAAAATCCCCGTTTCATGCAAGTTGTCCATTATTGGGTTAACAAATATGTTCGACCTGTATAACGATTTAATAAAAAAGGGACTGAAATATTTGTTAACATTCAAATTATCCCAAGACTATTTGGACACGTTTTTTTCTGCTGTGAGGGCTAGGGGTGGATTTAATAATAATCCGAACGCGCTTCAGTTCCAAGCGTCTTATAAGCGACTGTTAATTAGACATGATCTGAAAGAGTTCAATAATGGCAATACTTTATTTGAAAAGATAAATATACTATACGTAACATCTAATCAAAAGAGTATTACAACAATCACTGAAAAAGATGACGATGATAGTGATGAACTACAATTTGATCATGATTATATATCAACAATGTATAACTTATCGCCGTATGTAGAAGACGTAGTGCAATACATTAGCGGATATGTTTGCAACAAATTAATTGACAAAATCGAATGTGATACATACCGCACTCAGCTAGAAGCTGATTCAAACACTGAAATGCCCCTTTTAGTAGCAATTGAAAACCGCGGACCCTATAAAAATCCATCTTAAGATTTAAAATATATATGCATTGTTGCTGAGAGGGTAATTCCGGAGAATAAAAACATCATGTTCAAGCATAACATTAAAGACGTTTTAATTAATAAATGTTTAAAAACAGTGTACTACAGCTTCAATAATGAGATTATGACAAACCATATAAAATCAATGGACATTTTCAATAACCACAAAACTTTATTAACAAAAGACATATTAAATTTGTATATAAAAATACGCCTACATTTTGAAGGGTTGAAAATGTCTGAAAAAGTGTCATACATTAGACAGAAATATTTAAAATTAATATTATTTGCTAATTAATAGAATGTGATAGACTTGGATTTATGAATGTTTGAGGCGTGGCCTACGATGATTAATGTCACTGCCGCTCCATATGGCCGTTGCACTCGCCTAAATTTCATTGTTGAAATTGATTCCGAATAACCTTAAAATTTCGTTCGGTAACTAGCGATCCCTAGCGGTTGAAAAATTGAAATACAACTCAAAAATGAACGATTGATGCACAATAACCAAAAAATTTCGTCCGGTAAGTAGCTCTATCTGTTGGTCATCAAATTGGACAAATATAAAACATAAATGATTTTAAAGCTCATTACAGATTCTGACAAAAGTCGATCATTTTAGTTTATATTTTTCAGTTAGATGGGCCTAGTTACCGAACGAATTTTGAGGTTAGTCGGAATCACTCAAACAGGGCGAGTGCAACGGCCATATGGAGCGGCAGTGACATTAATCATCGTAGGCCACGGTTTGAGGTTGTCCAATAATAAAAAATATTGTTGAATCAATGATTTTTTATTATTGGGTAACCCCAAACATTCATAAATTCAAGTTTAACTTACCTTTAAACCTGAATAAACTGTGACTACTTGTAATTGTAATATATAAAAATAATAGCCGTTTTCTTCTTGAAGAGTTTTATAAAGTTTATTTGATTTATTATTTTTAATTGCATTTATTTTGAAAGAAAATAATCATGGAATTATAAAAATTACTTAATTTGGATTTATTGTCTATTTTAACAATGTAAATGGCACAAAAACTAATGGTACATCTTTGAAATAAAAAAAAACATGTAATAGAATAATTTAAATTTCAAATTTAATTTAATCAAAACATCGCACCATGTCGACTCACGGGCTTGCGCATTGTCGTATCACTTACAAGTAGCAATTTCACTCGGCAAGTGCGGCTCCTTTGTAAAATACGCGTATTTCCCGTATAGGACTACTACTTATATGGAATTACTAGGTTTGAAAGCAACAGTTTCTTCTTCTTCCTCTTCTTTTTCATCATAATTTTCTCTTTCTCTATCTTCTTCTTCATCGTCATTTTCTACCTTTTCAGCGATTTCATTTCTTCCGATATAATTTGTTTTTATTGCCGACGTCGGCGTAGGCGCCATCGTAGTCGTCTCTTTTGACATTATCTTTTGTATGCTTTGCAATGTCAAATAATGAATTTTTAACAGGTTGAAATATTTTTTTTAACACATAATCTTCTTCATATTTTACCAGTTTTAATGCTAAATATTTTTTTCGTATAATTTGCGATAAATGATGAATTTGTTTTTTAATTGCATCACTAGAACGAGTGTTATTTTTTTTTATAGATGGTCCTACGTTGTCTCTTAGGAGCCATATTAGTTTGTGTTACTATTTAATTAACTCATGGTATTATATAGGTGTCAAAACATTTTCTATAATGGCCACCATTAACATTAAAATCTTTTACAATCACTAAACAAACATATTTATCTTTCCAGCATTCAGAACAAAAACTTTTAAATTGATCAAATGATAAATCTGGTGTCACATGTTCGTCAAATATGTGTTTTAAATTTAAATTATCCTGTCTAAATATAACAATTAAATTGCAATTATCCCTAATTAATTGTTTAGGAATTTTGGTGTATGTTTGACATAAGTAAATTGCATCAATTCCTTTATGGCGCCCCATTGAAAAATATTGACGAATTTTGTCTTGACTATCATTCAGTATATCATCAAATATTATGATTGAATTGTTTTGAGCTTCCGAAGGATCTACTATAGAGTCACTTTCTTGGAAGGGAAAATATTTTGCCCCTTTTACATTATTTAAAACGTTTTTTAATAATTCATATTTTGGTTGATACAACGATTTGGAATAAATATATACATTTTCAAAAAATAAACTGTTTGGATTAAATATTAGAGATAATAAGGCGTTCGTTTTACCACAACCACTTGGTCTACAGAAAATTGCACGTCAGAATGCGGAAGTAGATTACCATGCTTATCTTGCGGTTTACTCTCTTGATTGAAAATATCTAAATTAACAATGGGTAATGTCTGATCTTGTTTAATTAATTTCATATTTACAAATTACATAATATACTAATAATAATAGGTTAATATAGGTACTTAGTATATATTAATTAATTAATTAATCAATAAAATATTAGACAGTAACACTTTCATTGTTTAAATCGAATGACTTATATTTAGCATTGAATTTATTATTATTCTCTTCAACGTACACACACGGACAAGTATTAGGACCGAATCTAGTATCAGCTCTTGACCAGGGGCATGCAATATAATGTTGACCATGACAATTACTTATAACACATATGTCGTCTTCGGTCTCATCTTCTTTATATAAATATAATTGCAATAACATCTTCGATAAGAAATCTCTTTGATGTTCAATTTTATTTAATTCCTCTTCATGGAGATTATATTCACCAGCTTTAGTTAAATTTGTCATTGCGTTGATTGTTTGTAGAAATTATTTTTTGGTTTTCATAATTTTACACTTATGATAAGTATTTTTTTTAAATTGTACTCAACAAGTTTTGCAAGTACCTATTAGGTATATTATGCTTTCACTAGAAAAGTTAAAATGAAATTAAGCTCACGAAAAGAACAACAAATTATTTATATGTACATGATATATATATTTATTTCATACTTTTAATTATTTGAATATTCATATAATTTACAACAATTTGTTATGGCACAAGATGGAACATTTTTCTCAATGTATGTCCGATGTTGTGCAAGTCCAGTGTTAGTTTTATTGTATTTAACGTCATTTTGATGCTGTTTTAGTCTGTTTGTTAATAATTGGGAAGTTTGTCCATGTCCGGGGTTCGACTGTTCCATGTTTCAACTATTCATTATTCTCAATTTTTGTATGAAAGAAACACATCGGTTGACGATCTTTGACGGTTAATGAAGGTACCGCATCAGTGATTTCAGGATCATCCAGATTATGTATAACACACTGTTGCTGTTGTTTGTGATGTTTTAGATGACATTTTTCTTCTGTGACGCTTTTTCCTCGGTGCCCTCGAGCGCCACCTATTTTATACATAAAAATAGGAAAATCCCGGTCAGCCTAGGTAGCACAGATGGAGATACGGTATCCAGGGGTCAAATAAAGACAATAAAACACATTTATAAGAATTAAAATAAGTCCTCTTTATTGTACACTGTCAAAAGGTCGTTAAAGCAATACTATACAAATCAAAATTAATACGGAAAGAAAAGGAAAACACATAACATTTAACGGTGATTCTGTTTACGGAGTAATATGCATGGTAAAAATGTCGGTTATGATGAAAATCAATTTTGACGACGAAAACTCAGACGGAGTGAATCAAATTATTTAGGATCAAGTGGCGAATGACACAAAATGTCCACCAGGATACGGCGTATGGCGTCACAGACGCTCACCAAAAGGAAAGTGGGGGTATAGAGTGGCGAATGACATAAAATGTCCACCAGGAAACGGCGTATGGCGTCACAGACGCTCACCAAACGGAAAATGGGGGTATAGAATGGCGAATGACATAAAATGTCCACCAGGAAACGGCGTATGGCGTCACAGACGCTCACCAAAAGGAAAGTGGGGGTATAGAGTGGCGAATGACATAAAATGTCTACCAGGAAACGGCGTATGGCGTCACAGACGCTCACCAAAAGGAAGGTGGGGGGTTTAGAGTGGCGAATGACATAAAATGTCCACCAGGAAACGGCGTATGGCGTCACAGACGCTCACCAAAAAGGAAAGTGGGGGTATAGAGTGGCGAATGACATAAAATGTCCACCAGGAAACGGCGTATGGCGTCACAGACGCTCACCAAAAGGAAGGTGGGGAGTTTAGAGTGGCGAATGACATAAAATGTCCACCAGGAAACGGCGTATGGCGTCACAGACGCTCACCAAAAAGGAAAGTGGGGGTATAGAGTGGCGAATGACATAAAATGTCCACCAGGAAACGGCGTATGGCGTCACAGACGCTCACCAAAAGGAAGTTGGGAATTTAGAGTGGCGAATGACATGAAATGTCCACCAGGAAACGGCGTATGGCGTCACAGACGCTCACCAAAAAGGAAAGTGGGGGTATAGAGTGGCGAATGACATAAAATGTCCACCAGGAAACGGCGTATGGCGTCACAGACGCTCACCAAAAGGAAATTGGGTATAGAGTGGTGTCTATTAAAAGCTCAACACGGTGATTCTAATAACGGTCCGTAACAGAAACATGGTAGAGCGGAAAAGTCAGAAATAAAAAAGTACTTACGGTATAATAACGGTTTTGAACGTTTTCTCGAAGAACTTTTGGTACTTAACACTTGAACTACTGCTAGCAGTATTGTACAGTGGATTGTTATATTTGAGTTATAACAGAACTGATTTCTTGGTAAAACAGGCCAACGCTTATACTGCTTAACCGGAAGGACACTGGTAAGATGTAGTAATTAGTGCCACCTGCACTTTCTTTTCCGGTACTTCAAATTATTCGTCTCTAGTCTCCGAAGACGGTTGTGGCAGTGAGATATAGTTTGTAGTGCCCTCTAAAGAACACACCCCGTTACTAGTTGTCCGTTTATTCAACGAAAACGGAAAGTTTGATATAAACGGTTAACGGTTTGCGTGATTTCTCTTGTAGGTTAGGTGGTCTTTTGCCGTCGGGAGTTGTTGTTCGGTAAACGGGCCTATTTTCGAAATCGGTGTACTTTCGTAGTTTCGGTGGTGAATGTTAGTGACAAGAAAGTGTCGTTCTTTTGTTTAGTGAAACCATAAATGTGAAGGGAATAATAATTTCCGAAGAAAAGAGTGTTAAAAAGTGACTACATATGCCGACGGAACAAGAACAAAATAAGAAAGTTGGAGTCATCAGGGATGTTTTGGTAACTTAGACGGCTGTATTCGTGGTGGACGACGGAAGACAATCAAGTCCGGATTATCATAGTAAGTTAAAATGATTTATTTTTGAGTTTTTTTTTTTTTGGGTCCAACTGGTGAATTTTATTTACAAGTCCAAAAGGTAAACAAACATCCTGAGTGACTCTGGTTGCCTATGGTTAAATCTCCAAAAGTGGTTATGTTGTGACAGCTGCACTTGCACTGGTGGAAAAAATGGTACTGACTGTACTTAGTGCTTGAAATGCACTTGTTTGGGCTGGCCTGGTAAGTGTAGTAATAATTGTTAGTACATTTATTCACTTGTTCTTAATTTTCCAGGGAAGATATTATTGTCACCAAAGTGCGGTTAGGAGATTGGACCAACAACAGCATGAAGATCGGTAAGTATTTGGAATATTAATTGTAACGACTCATTTATTTGTCCTTTTTAGGGGAAGACAATAATGGGTTCATTACACTTCAATAAATTTTATTTTTTGATTTCCTTTTACATATACAATTTCATATTTTTGCAGAATATTCTCCAAAATTCTCGGCAACATATTATAATAGATAAATCCCTGAGAATATCTTAAACCATGTAACTTTTTCTCCTCATATTTAACTTGATTTTTTTCACTTAAACTTAAGTCCTTAAAAGGCTTTGGCGGTTTCAAAAGAAAGTGAGCTAGTTTTTCACCATCGTAGACGGCAACTTATTTTGCGAAAAAGTGGTACTTTGTATGATTTTCTAGAGGCTTAATATTGAAGCCTTGTATATCGACAACGCAAAAACGCCTTTTACTTATATCCATAATAATAATAATTGTAACACCTGTTCCCTTTATTACTGTCACTTAAATACTAAATTTGTATTGTATATTTTTATTTTAAATATATTTATTTTAAATAGAAAAAAATAAGTATATTTTATTGTTAGAAAATTTTACGTACAATTTCACTTAATGGTAATTGTTCCATTACAACTTTACTAATTAATATACAATATACTTTTCTATCAGGAGGAAATGGTTCTGTAGACTCGATAATAATTTTCACGTCAACTGTTGTAGATTTCATTAAAGGAGATCGTTTCGAACAATCTATTACGAATAGAGAGTGATTTTTAAATGCAATAAAATTAAGAAGATTATCTTTTGGACTGGTCATTTGTCAGGTCATTTTTATAGCAGGGTTTAAATTGAGTATAGTTAAAAAAAGCTTGGTGAAAAATATTATTTTTGAAATCTAATTTTAATCTTTCCGTCGGAATGTACTCTCCACACATAACAGCCGCTACATCTCTAATATTACAATTGTGAAAAGCTGTAGGATCTTTTTCTTCATTATTCCTAATTTTTGTTTGAGCAGCTAAAATTATATACACTGGTTTGTCATTTTGATCACATACACGTACATGTTGCGGATAATTCCAACTAGCTAAGTCTAAGTGCGTTATAATAGCACTGTCAGTGCTATTATAACAGAGATAACTTCTTATTGTGAAAACAATGCCAGGATCTCGGACTGTTTCAATTTCTTTTCCATTAATTTCATAGGTAATATTCTCAAACATAAATGGTCCAGCATGATTTATAAATTGAACTTTCCCAGTACTGTTCTGGCCGACCGTTAAACTTCCTTCAATAATAAATGCAGCATTAAACATATTCAACCAACAATCCAGCTGATTAATAGTAATTTCGATAACATCGCTATTCTGAAATGATTTCACATATGGATGAAATGTCTTTGTTCAATTTTTTGCGTTGTCTCATCATATTGAGGTTTACGAAATATGTCGTAAATTTTAGCGGACATTATAACCTAATGATTTTAGATAAATGTTGTTTGCGTGAGAGAGACGTTTAGCTCTTGACACAGGTCTCTTTATAAATGAATTCGTGTTTCTCAAATGATTAATTATATAGTCTTCATAATTTTCGAGACCATTTTTACTATTAAATATTAACACCATTTATTTATTTATTTTTACTCGTTATAACATTTAATTTAATTTTTTTAATTCTAAACGAACTGTTTGTTCTTCACCACGAAAATTTATTGGTCTAAAATTTTGATCTAAAATATTTAATGTAATATTAGTTATGCTTCTTTTATTTATTAAAGGGAGATACGTGAGATGTAGAGGTGTTTCGTTGATTGGATAGCCTGGAGGCGAGTTTAAACTAAAATGATTTTTATATATTAAATGATTTTGATTTTCGTTAAAATACGCTCATGTTGTAATGTTACTAGTTATTTGTATTGATCTAACTTTAACTATATCAACAGGTAAATCTGAGGACTGAATTTGGTCTTCCTGTTTTAAAATCTTTGATGAAAACCCCAAAATTTTTCCAATACTATCTTGTTGTGTAAAATCAATTTCAAAATCTCTATAAACAATCTCACACTTAAGTGTATTTTTATTAGGTTGAATAATAAATGAATTGTCCTTTACAATACTATTCTGATATATTCAGTTTTTTTAGTATTTTTCAAGATCAGATATTTCATAAGTACCCGTTGGAATCGTTATGCTTCGGGTGGGTTAGTTTTTTTCTTGTAATAAAATTTATTGTTAGGCGGTTCTATATTTCGTTTACTATTATATGAAAAAAATCCTGTTAGACAATAAATGTGAATTACTTTTTAATATAAATATTTGTGAAATATTATATAATATACATCATGTAGGTACACATACGAGTAGGTACAATTAGTAGTTTATACTAAGAAAAATTATAGCATTCAGGTATTTTTATATAAAAATTGTAGACACAGCTGACCGCAATTGTTCTGATTGAATTTCTGAAAACTTTCAATATTATACATTATTGCCACTTTATCACCAAAATATTTACACAATTCCGGAGGTGGTTTAAGTGATCCAAAACTATCAAAATAAAGTACTTTATTATATTTCTTGATGTATGCAACCCAGTGTGTACCACTATTTTGTTTTAAATCTAAATTTACAATTCCTGTTTCAAATGAATGTGGTCTTGCAGGTAAACTATTACGCATAAATATTCCTCTAAAATGGAGAATTTTTAATTGTTTGGCAAAGCGATTTAATTCGTTATCATATAATGCTCTATTTTTAGGTATCTTAATAGGTAAAATTTCTAGTTTTTTTTTTATCCCCCATTTGGTAAATATAATCCATAACCTACTGTTTTTTTATTATTAATATTATTATATCTTTTTAAATACAATCCACTTCTTTTTTTCCAATTGCTATCGATTCCATTGCTTTATTATGACGATGATCCTCTTTGAGTTTCTTTTTTGCATTCTTTGCATCCAAAATAGTTTTTGTTACAGCCGAAACCCCTCCCGCTAATCCGCCTAAACTGCCCAGTCCTGCTAGAATTGGTAAAAGTGGTGAGATACCACTTATTTTAGCTTTAAGCGGAATAACACGTGGAATAAATATATTTCTCTTTCCAGAACCATATGATTTCGCTATACGTTTAGCCACTTTAAGTGCCCTCAGGGATGTTTGCTTTCATAATTTTGTAATGAACCCATTATTGTCTTCCCCTAAAAAGGACAAATAAATTAGTTATTACAATTATTATTCCAAATACTTACCGATCTTCATGCTGTTGTAAGTCCAATCTCCTAACCACACTTTGGTGATAATAATATCTTCCCTGGAAAAATTAAGAACAACAAGTGAATAAATGTACTAACAGTTATTACTACACTTACCAGGCCACCCCAAACAAGTGCATTTCAAGCACTAAGTACAGTCAGTACCATTTTTTCGCCAGTGCAAGTGCAGCTGTCACAACATAACCACTTTTGGAGATTTGACCATAGGCAACCAGAGTCACTCTGGATGTTTGTTTACTTTTTGGACTTGTAAATAAAATTCACCAGTTGGACCCAAAAACTCAAAAATAAATCTTTTTAACTTACTTTGATAATCCAGACTTGATTGTCTTCCGTCGTCCACCACGAATACAGCCGTCTAGGTTACCAAAACATTCCTGATGACTCCAATTTTCTTATTTTGTTCTTGTTCTCCGTCGGCATTTATAGTCACTTTTTAACACTCTTTTCTTCGGAAATTATTATTCCCTTCACATTTATGGTTCCACTAAACAAAAGAACGATACTTTCTTGTCACTAACATCCACCACCGCAACTATGAAAGTACACCGATTTCGAAAATAGGCCCGTTTACCGAACAACAACTCCCGACGGCAAAAGATCACTTAACCTACAAAAGAAATCACGAAAACCGTTAACCGTTTATATTAAACTTTCCGTTTTCGTTGAATAAACGGACAATTAGTAACGGGGTGTGTTCTTTAGAGGGCACTACAAACTATATCTCACTGCCACAACCGTCTTCGGAGGCTAGAGATGAATAATTTGAAGTACCGGAAAAGAAAGCGCAGGTGGCACTAATTGCTACATCTTACCAGTGTCCTTTCTGTTAAGCAGTATAAGCGTTGGCCTGTTCGACCAAGAAACCAGTTCTGTTATAACTCAAATATAACAATCCACTGTACAATACTGCCAGCAGTAGTTCAAGTGTTAAAGTACCAAACTTCTTCGAGAAAACGTTGAAAGCCATTATTATACCGTAAGTACTCTTTATTTCTGACTTTTCCGCTCTACCGTGTTTCTGTTACGGACCGTTATTAGAATCACCGTGTTGAGCTTTTAATAGACACCACTCTATACCCCATTTTCCTTTTGGTGAGCGTCTGTGACGCCATACGCCGTTTCCTGGTGGACATTTTATGTCATTCGCCACTCTATACCCCCATTTTCCTTTTGGTGAGCGTCTGTGACGCCATACGCCGCTTCCTGGTGGACATTTTATGTCATTCGCCACTCTATACCCCCATTTTCCTTTTGGTGAGCGTCTGTGACGCCATACGCCGTTTCCTGGTGGACATTTTATGTCATTCGCCACTCTATACCCCCATTTTCCTTTTGGTGAGCGTCTGTGACGCCATACGCCGTTTCCTGGTGGACATTTTATGTCATTCGCCACTCTTTACCCCCATTTTCCTTTTGGTGAGCGTCTGTGACGCCATACGCCGTTTCCTGGTGGACATTTTATGTCATTCGCCACTCTATACCCCCATTTTCCTTTTGGTGAGCGTCTGTGACGCCATACGCCATTCCCTGGTGGACATTTTATGTCATTCGCCACTCTATACCCCCATTTTCCTTTTGGTGAGCGTCTGTGACGCCATACGCCATTCCCTGGTGGACATTTTATGTCATTCGCCACTCTATATCCCCATTTTCCTTTTGGTGAGCGTCTGTGACGCCATACGCCGTTTCCTGGTCGACATTTTATGTCATTCGCCATTCTATAACCCAATTTCCTTTTGGTGAGCGTCTGTGACGCCATACGCCGTTTCCTGGTGGACATTTTATGTCATTCGCCACTCTATCCTAAATCATTTGTTTCACTCCGTCTGAGTTTTCGTCGTCGTATTAATTTTGATTTGTATAGTATTGCTTTAACGACCTTTTGACAGTGTACAATAAAGAGGACTTATTTTAATTCTTATGAAATGTGTTTTATTGTCTTTATTTAACCCCTGGATACCGTATCTCCATCTGTGCTACCTAGGATGACCGGGATTTTCCTATTTTTATGTATAAAATAGGTGGCGCTCGAGGGCACCGAGGAAAAAGCGTCACAACATATAGGTGTTAAATATATTTATTTACGTATCTATAACTTATATTTGTAATGAATATATATAAAAGAGATAGATTCCTAATTTTTGGTTCATATCAGATGTTAACCTTTAACAAGACGCATGGAGATAATTTAAGTAAAACTGCTGGTGGTGCTTCAAATTCCAAAAATAGTCTATTAAATTCTCTAATTAATAAATTGGGTGTTGAATTACATTTACCAGGTTATAATTTTTGTGGTCCTGGAACAAAGTTAAGGGCAAGATTAGAGAGAGGCAATCAAGGAGTTAATAAACTAGATTCAGCTTGTAAAGAGCACGATATTGCCTATTCAAAACATAAGTCATTAGAAGATCGTCATAAAGCCGACTATATATTAGAAAATCGAGCTTGGGAAAGAGTAAAATCAAAAGACGCCAAACTCGGTGAAAAAGTAGCTTCTTGGTTTGTCACTACCGGTATGAAAACTAAAAGTGCCTTAGGGATGGGTCATCAAACGGAATCTAAAAATCTAGAGGAATCAAGAAAAAGAAATATGGGAGTCAAGAACGGCGACGTAAACGAAGCGGTGGTAAACTTAGAAATAACAATAATAAGAGAAAATGATTAAATAAGAAGGAGAAGAACAAGAAACGTATTTCGCTCGAGGGACAATTTTTACGAAGAATAAAGTCATCTTTAAAAAATCAAGGAATTGTTCATGATGAGTCAACCAATAATAATAGTAAATTATTAAAGCAAGCATCCCTGAGAGCACTTAAAGCGGCTAAACGTATAGCGAAATCATATGGTTCTGGAAAGAGAAATATATTTATTCCACGTGTTATTCCTCTTAAAGCTAAATAGGTGGTATCTTACCACTTTTAGCAATTCTAGCAGGACTGGGCAGTTTAGGCGGATTGGCGGGAGGGGTTTCGGCTGTAACGAAAACTATTTTGGATGCAAAGAATGCAAAAAAGAAACTCGACGAGGATCATCGTCATAATAAAGCTATGGAATCGATAGCAATTGAAAAAAAAAGGAAGTGGATTGTATTTAAAAAGATATAATAATAATGGGAAAACAGGGGGTTATGGATTATATTTACCAAATGGGATTAAAAAAAAACTAGAAATTTTACTTATTAAGATACCTAAAAATAGAGCATTATACGATAACGAATTAAATCGTTTTGCCAAACAATTAAAAATTCCCCATTTTAGAGGAATATTTATGCGTAATAATTTACCTGCAAGACCACATTCAATTGAAACAGGAATTGTAAATTTAGATTTAAAACAAAATAGTGGTACACACTGGGTTGCATACATAAAGAAATATAATAAAATACTTTATTTTGATAGTTTTGGATCACTTAAACCACCTCCGGAATTGTGTAAAGATTTTGGTGATAAAGTGACAATAAAGTATAATATTGAAAGTTTTCAGAAATTCAATCAGAACAATTGCGGTCAGCTGTGTCTTCAATTTTTATATAAAAATACCTGAATGTTATAATTTATCTTAGTATAAACTACTAATTGTACCTACTGTGTATTATGTAATATGTCACAAATATTTATATTAAAAAGTAATTCACATTTATTGTCTGTTAGTTTTCAAGACGCCATTCGCTTAGATCCTAATTCTGATTACGGTGTAGCCCTAACAGGATTTTTTTCATATAATAGTATACCAAATATAGAACCGCCTAACAATAAATTTTATTACAAGAGAAAAAACGAACTCACCCGAAGCATAACGATTCCAACGGGTACTTATGAAATATCTGATCTTGAAAAATACTTAAACAACCGAATATATCAGAATAGTATTGTAAAGGACAATTCATTTATTATTCAACCTAATAATAATACACTTAAGTGTGAGATTGTGTGTAAAGATTTTGAAATTGATTTTACACCACAAGATAGTATTGGAAAAATTTTGGGCTTTTCATCGAAGATTTTAAAACAGGACGACCAAGTACAGTCCTCAGATTTACCTGTTGATATAGTTAAAGTTAGAACAATACAAATAACTAGTAATATTACAACAGGAGCGTATTTTAACGAAAATCAAAATCACTTAATATATCATTTTAGTTTAAAGTCGCCTCCAGGCTATCCAATCAACGAAACACCTCTACATCTCACATATCTCCCTTTAATAAGTAAAAGATGCATAACTAATATTACATTAAATATTTTAGATCAAAATTTTAGACCAATAAATTTTCGTGATGAAGAACAAACAGCTTGTTTAGAATTAAAAAAATTAAATTAAGTGTTATAACGAGTAAAATAAATAAATCAAAAAAAAAATGGTGTTAATATTTAATAGTAAAAATGGTCTCGAAAATTATGAAGACTATATAAATAATCATTTGAGAAACACGAATTCATTTATAAAGAGACCTGTGTCAAGAGCTAAACGTCTCTCTCACGCAAACTACATTTTTCTAAAATCATTAGGTTATAATGTCCGCTCAAATTTACGACATATTTCGTAAACCTCAATATGATGAGACAACGCAAAAAATTGAACACAGAACATTTCATCCATATGTGAAATCATTTCAGAATAGCGATGTTATCTAAATTACTATTAATCAGCTGGATTGTTGGTTGAATATGTTTAATGCAGCATTAATTATTGAAGGAAGTTTAACGGTCGTCCAGAACAGTACTGGAAAAGTTCAATTTATAAATAATGCTGGACCATTTATGTTTGCGAATATTACCTATGAAATTAATGGAAAAGAAATTGAAACAGTCCGAGATCCTGGCATTGTTTCCACAATAAGAGGTTTTCTCTGTTATAATAGCACTGACAGTACGCACTTAGACATAGCTAGTTGGAATTATCCTCAACGTGCTATCAGTAATAGTGATAATGGACTTTTTATGTTTAGAATTCCGCTAGGACATCTATTTAATATTTTCAATGACTACAAGTGCGTTCAATATGGAAGACAAACAATTCGATTGGTACGCGCTTGGTCCGACGCTGATTGTTACAGAATTGAAGAAGACCCTACTGTACCTGCAGCAGAACAATCCACTACAGTTGAATTAAAAATTAATAGTGTATCACTGGAAGTGCCTTTAGTTTATCCTAATGACTTAATAAAATTATCATTATTAGAGGCAATAAAAAAGGATAAACCCATTCTTATTCCATTTAGGTTGTGGCAACTTTATGAATTGCCTCAATTGACTCCAAATTCTAAGAAAGAGATATGGAATGTACGTGTATGTGATCAAAATGACAAACCGGTGTATATAATTTTAGCTGCTCAAACAAAACTTAGGAATAATGGACACAAAGATCCTACAGCTTTTCACAATTGTAATATTAGAGATGTAGCGGCTGTTATGTGTGGAGAGTACATTCCGACGGAAACTGAATTTAAATCTAGCTATAAAAATGATCTGAACAGTCCAAAAGATAATCTTCTTAATTTTATTGCATTTAAAAATCACTCTTTATTCGTAATAGATTGTTCGAAACGATCCCCTTTAATGAAATCTACAACAGTTGACGTGAAAATTATTATCGAGTCTACAGAACCATTTCCTCCTGATACAAAAGTATATTGTATATTAATTAGTGAAGTTGTAATGGAACAATTACCATTAAGTGAAATTGTACGTAAAATTTCCTAATAATAAAATATACCCATTTTTTCTATTTAAAATAAATATATATAACAGAAAAATATACAATAAAAATTTAGTATTTAAGTGACTGTAATAAAGGGAACAGGTGTAAGAATTATTATGGATATAAGTTAAAGGCGTTTTTGCGTGGTCGATATACAAGGCTTCAATATTAAGCCTCTAGAAAATAATGCAAAGTACCACTTTTTCGCAAAAGAAGTTGCCGTCTACGATGGTGAAAAACTAGCTCACTTTCTTCTGAAACCACCAAAGCCTTATAAGGACTTAAGTTTAAGTGAAAAAAATCAAGTTAAATATGAGGAGAAAAAATTACATGGTTTAAGGTATTCTCAGGGATTTATCTATTATAATATGTTGCCAAGAATTTTGGAGAATATTCTGCAAAAATATGAAATTGTGTATGTGAAAGGTAACCAAAAAGTAAAATTTATTGAAGAAAAATGTCATCTATAACATCACAAACAACAGCAACAGTGTGTTATACATAATCTGGATGATCCTGAAATCACTGATGCGGTACCTTCATTAACCGTCAAAGATCGTCAACCGATGTGTTTCTTTCTTACAAAAATTGCGAATAATGTTCCATCTTGTGCCATAACAAATTGTTGTAAATTATATGAATATTTAAATAATTAAAAGTATGAAATAAATATATATCATATACATATAAATAATTTTTTGTTCTTTTCATGAGCTTAGTTTCATTTTAACTATCCTAGTGAAAGCATAATAAACCTAATAGGTACTTGCAAAACTTGTTGAGTACAATTAAAAAAAAATACTTATCATAAGTGTAAAATTATGAAAACAGAAAAAGAATTTCTACAAACAATCAACGCAATGACAAATTTAACTAAAGCTGGTGAATATAATCTCGATGAAGAGGAATTAAATAAAATTGAACATCAAATAGATTTCTTATCGAAGATGTTGTTGCAATTATATTTGTATAAAGAAGATGAGACCGAAGATGACATATGTGTTATAAGTAATTGTCATGGTCAACATTATATCGCTTGTCCTTGGTCAAGAGCTGAAACTAGATCCGGTCCTGATACTTGTCCGTGTGTATATGTTGAAGAGTATATTAATAAATTCAATGTTAAATATAAGTCATTCGATTTAAACAATGAAAGTATTAATGTCTAATATTTTATTGATTAATAAATACTAAATACCTATATATTAACCTATTATTATTATTATTATTATTATTATTATTATTAGATTATGTAATTTGTAAGTATGAAATTAACTAAACAAGATCAAACATTACCCATTGTTAATTTAGATATTTTCAATGAAGATAGTAAACCGCAACATAAGCATTTTATCATTTGATCAATTTAAAAGTTTTTGTTCTGAATGCTGGAAAGATAAATATGGTTGTTTAGTGATTGTAAAAGATTTTAATGTTAATGATGGACGTTATAGAAAATGTTTTGACATATATATAATACCATGAATTAATTAATTAATAACACAAACTATTATGGCTCCTAAGAGACAACGTAGGACCATCTATAAAAATAAAAATCACACTCGTTCTAGTGATGCAATTAAAAAACAAATTCATCATTTATCGCAAATTATACGAAAAAAATATTTAGCGTTAAAACTGGGAAAATCTGAAGAAGATTATGTGCTAAATAAAATATTTCAACCTGTTAAAAATTCCATATTTGGAATTGCAAAGCATACAAAAGATAATGTCAAAAGAGACGACTACGATGGCGCCGACGTCGACAATAAAAACAATAAAACAAATTATATCGAAAGAAATGAAATCGCTGAAAAGGTAGAAAATGACTATGAAAGAGAGGAGGAAGATGATGATGATGAAGAAGAAGAAAATGTTGCTCTCAAACCTAGTAATTCAATACTTAGCTTAAAAAATGAATCTAATACATATCCCAATGCTTTTTCATTTTCAACACCTTTATTAAAGCGAAGTAAATCATTTGAAAAATATCCCAAAGTTTTATTTTCACCAGACGTAGGAATGCTATTAGAAAATCTTTCAACAAGAATTGCTGCAACACCATCCTCACCAATAAAAACGCCCATTGTATTAGATAAAAATACATTGCGCACTGTGCATAATCAAATAAATAAAGATGAATATTTGGATAAATTTCCATTTTTAGCTAGGACCTATATTGAAAAATATTTTAATGCACCTTCAGATGATATTTATCAAGAATATGATTCTATTTATGGTCCTTTCTATGATACATCTCAGGATAAATGGTATTTAGGAACCTTTGAAAATACGCTTCCTGATAATAAAAAAGAAGAATTTAAAGTAGGTGATTTAACATTTATTGGAACCAGGGGCCTTTATGAGTTAATATTTAATACAGTTCCCACAAACAACTCTTTGCGTGATAAAGTTAATTATAGAAGAATATTACAATTAACAAACGTGTATAAAAGCAGTGATGGAAATATAAAATTCCCTAATCATCCAAAATATATTGAAGTCATTCACCCAATACTAGAGGAGGAACAATTTGTTAAAAAGACACGAAGCAAATCTCAATCTCATATTTCCGCTTCTGGTAAAGGGATAAGAATTAAAAACACTCTCGACTACAATGATAAGCATATTGAGTATTTATATTGGGATAATGTAAACGAACTTGTTGAAAGATTAAAGCTGTTAATTGCATCCAAATAAGCCGGAAATTTATCTGTAACCAATGAAATCCATGCAATTCTTTCTGAACTCTTCGAAGCAGGCATAATCTATTAAAATAATACTTAAAGGAAATGTATGTCTATTATTGTATAGTATCAATATATTTTCATATCAGTATTCATCACCCAAAAAAAAAAACAATAATATCGCAATGCCCAGAAAAAGAAAACAAAACACCTTTAAAAATATCACTAAAATAAATGACACATTTTCTAAGGAAAAAAATCAACTTGTAAATGAATTGCATAAACCTGTAATAAAAAAATTTAAACGAAGACGTTTCATTGTAAAAGGTATCGATGATTTATGGCAAACGGATTTAGCTCAATTAGATCAATTAAAAACTTATAATAAGAATTACAGTTATATATTGGTGGTGATAGATTGTTTTTCTAAATTTTTATGGGCCGTTCCATTGAAAACAAAAAATGCTGATGAAGTGGCTAGTGCCTTTGAAAGTATTTTAAGACAGCGCAGTCCTAAATTATTACACAGTGATTCAGGAAAAGAATTTATCTATTTCGCGGATTTTTCGCGAATTCGCAAGCGATTTTCCGAGCGAAATCCGCTCTTGCAATAAAATTCACCTTATCAAACTCATTCTTTAATATACTATTATGAATACAAAATTTAAAGAACTAATGAAAAAATATGGAATTAATCATTATTCAACATATAGTGGTATGAAAGCTGCAATTGCAGAAAGAGTAATTAGAACAATTAAGGAACGGTTATTTACATTTTTCAGTTTAAACGGCTCTTATCGCTGGATTGACATTTTAAACGATATAGTTAATAATTATAACAACTCTAAACATAAAACGATTGCTATGAAACCAGCGGAAGTGACAAAACAGAATGAAAAACAAGTGTTAAAAAATTCCTATAATTACATTAAATTAGCAACCTCCTCACAAAAATTCTCTGTTGGAGATATTGTTTGAATAAGTAAAAGTAAACATTTATTCGAAAAAGGTTATTTACCTAATTGGACAACTGAATTATTTAAAATAATAAAGGTAAAATTAACTAATCCATATACATATCTTTTGGAAGATCTAGAGGGGCGACCAATAAGTGGTTGTTTCTATACACATGAATTGCAAAAAACCAAACAGCCTGATATCTATTTAGTTGAAAAAGTATTAAGACGGAAGGGAAAAAAGGTATTTGTTAAATGGTTAGGTTTTGATTCAAATCATAATAGTTGGATTGATCGAAAAAATGCATATTAAATATGAAGAGTAAATAAGTAGGTAAAATGCTTATTTATATGTGAAAATTTTGTAACTTAATTTAGTTTATCATTCACTATGGCTACATTAACACCATTGTTTATTATTCTCTCAGCATATCTGAGGCAAAATTTTTTTTTACATTCATCATCCGCAAAATGTTGTGCAATCGTACATATGTTTTAATGAATATTATAAAAATAAAATGGTGTACAATATCAGAGTAATTGCAGTGTTACCATTATAACAATAGAAGATTGGTTCCCTATGACACCGTCTAAAATAGATGAATATGGTCAGATGATGTACGTTTTCAAGTATTCACTTCAGTCAAATGGAATCGATATAGAACAAGATATATATTATTATAAATTAAAAGTGATTTTCAATAATTATACAGAAGGATTTGATGATAAGTGGCGATTAATGGTTAAAAACGTTGAAAATTTCAAGGATAAATTTAACCACAACATCATCAGGAACAGAACAGATATCAAAGCTGACGACGATGACAACAAGTTGACACAAGAAAATAAAAACGAATATAATGCTTATATACAAAATATTTTAAAATTTCTATTTATTACTACAATAATTGGTTTTATATTAACTATCATATTTATATTATCACTTTTGTATCTTTGCTATAAAATTATAACTTATATCAATTAAAAAATGTTTTTAAATAAGTGTGTGTTTTCTATTTCCTGTAAAATCCATTATTAATATATTAACGTACATTTTACAAACCAATCAGAAATCAGATTCATTATGAATTTGTTTAAATTGCATTTTTTTCATTTTACTACGATCAGTTTGTCACATGAAGTGAAGTATTTAATACGTACGAGTATCTACTACACCTATATCTACTTGTAATTCATAAAATGAAAAAAGTTAATATGTGCAGTGTACCATCAAATAATAATGGTAATAGTGCTGAAATGTCAAGTGTCGAAGATGAATTATATGATCGATAACTTGAAAATATTTGGCGCAAATATCAAAATGCCATCAAAAATGAAAAGTTTTACTTATTATACAGTATAATGTTTGATATTCCATATTCCTTCTATTACGTTGAATGTGGTTTGAGTATGTTAAAAGACTTTGCTCCTACAATTAAAATACAAAGTAGAATGGATGGAGGTGCTGAAATATCCTTCACCACAATGGAATGGACCGAGCTGATTATACATTTCAAACAGCTCTATGAAGATTTTTTATCCAATAATGATATGAGTAATGTGCTCGACCAAGTTAACGGAGAACTTATTTATGTATTAAACGATATAACGATAAGAAAAGCATGTAGTTTAAATGTAAAATACTTAGAAGTTAGAAAAAATTTCACAACATTTTCCTTTTTAGCAGAAAATGTTGAGGAAATTTTATATATAAATACATTAGTTTCACAAAAACTTGTGTTTAATCAAGCACTTTGTAAGAGTGCGAGATTAATGTGGGTTTATGTTAAGGTGATAACATAAGGGTTGAATCAAACTAATCGTTGTAAGGAACTAGTCTAATTGATTTATTCTAATTGAACTTGACAATATATACATAAAATTTGTCCTACTTATATGACGTAGGTCAGGTAACAACAATGGTAATGAAATGTTGCTGATGCGAGAATTATGTAATTTGTCGCACTATTCGCACATAATGCTGAGGCGACACTTGTGTAATTGCTTACAGATGTTTATAAACACAATTGTTTTTATAATGAAAAAATAAGAATGATAAACAACTGATTACAAATTCTGTTCATTTATGAACATTTTGGGGGGCCAGAATGAATGTAGGTCGTCCTCTTGGTTTGCGTTGTTTGACACACCAAACGATGCTACCAATGACCGCTAATATGATGATTGTGGTGGTGAAGCCAATTCCTACACCTGGGGCATGTGGTTTTACCGACTCCCATATCGTTGCTGTCACGTTGTCCTGGAGGGCGGCTTCGTCGTGAAGAATGCTTCCAAATTTTTCATGAGGCTCGAATATCGGCTCTGATGTACTTGTAGCTACCTTGTGCTGCTTGTGCAGATGGATGGGTTCAATCACTGGAACTGCCAGTGGTTTGTGAAAACTTGCGGTACCTCTAATGGTGGCTGTTATTCTTGGAATCAATAAATTCTTCCCTGTGTCTACAACACAGATTGGATTGATTTGTAGAATACCAGTTCCGTTCAGCCAGATGTCTTCCCGCTGATCATTACACCTGAGATCGACTCGCGTTGGGTTGTTGGCGATGAACATCCATGTATTTGGCTTGTACAAATGTTTCCATAACAGGTCGGAGACTGAATGTGAATGTGAATGTGTTATATCCACAGTTATTGGCAGATGCTCTGGCGTATAGAGCATTGATGATGCAGTTGGGAGCGGAGTTTAAGTCATGGATTACACTAGGGGCACATAAATACTCATCTGAATCCAACTTTGTAGCGTGATTAAGCTGTTCTATGGACAGTTCGAAATATCGCAGATTGTTGTAATCAACTGCTAGTAATGAGTTGGCGATTTGAATGGCCGAAAACGTGTTGTCCTTGACTTTGTGTGCTACTGGTGTCACACTGATAATCGAGTACGTCGGATCTTCAACGATGTAGAGGTGCATCGCTAAAGTTATACTTGTGTTAGTTCTGTTGAGAGTCATTCCCTTCATTTGGGATGTAATGATGTTCATTTTTTGCGGTAGTTGCATCGTCACATTGGTGATAAGCCTATGGAATTCTTCTGTTGTGAAGAAATCCGAGATGTGACCTTGATGATGGATGACTCTTATTAGCCTGGAACACATGTCTTCTAAGTCTTGCAGTGCCTCTTGTGCTAGTTGATTTATTGACAACACTTGGATCAGGATGGAGTTTACGTCTGTCTGCTTGTACCAGTGGTCGAACGATTCAATGATGCTGAGTCCATGATCTAATCGTTGACTAAACAGATTCAGTTTTTCTTTGTGATCTGGTGTTCGGTTGAGTTAAGGGATGCCAACGTTCTAACCATGATGTTGGTTTGATGTTTTGACGTTTGGATCAGTTGCTTCTGGTTTTCATCCAATTTCGCGATGTCGGTATACACTTCGTCGTTGACTCCAAATACTGATGTCATGAGTTTTCCAAGAAGTCCTCTTCGGTGTTTGCCACTGTAGCCATGGTTGATCACATGTAGTTGTCGTCGGAGGTCATGATGGCGGCTTTGAAGTTCTTCTAATTGGTGCTCACAATGAGACGTTGCACCGAGTCTGCTGCTCATTCGGCATATGTGTGCATATTGGTTAATTGTCGCGGTTACCAGGTGATCGAATTGGGCTAGCTGGGTGGTATTGATTGGAACATCAATTTTTAGTATACCTCGACTGATGATTGCATTCCCAATTTGTTCGATGTATAGTCCAGAATCGGGAGTTTTGATGGTAAATGATGCAGATTGGGTTGAAACAATTAATGACATCAGACACACAATTGTATATGCCATCCTGTTTGTAGTTGTTCGTGGTGATCGTCTTACATCTTGTTTGGTTCCTAGTTCTTCGTTAATTGGTAGTGGGCATAATTTCACTAATGGCCTCTTGAATTCGCTTCCATTTTGTGTTTTTATGGTCACTACGCGTGTTTTGTTGTCCTTTCCAGGATGAACTTCGGTGATTCTTGCCAAGGGCCATTTTGTTGAAGTGAGGATTTCGTCCTTTACTAACACAAGGTCACCTGCCTTTATGTTTGGATGTCCAGATTGCCATTTATATCTCTGTTGAAGTCTGTGTAGGTATTCTGTTGACCATACCTTCCAGAAGTCTTTTTTCATTTTCTGTAATATTTTCCATCGGGTATTAACAGTCGGCTCAGCTTGTAATTCCACTTTGTCTGGCTGTGTTACGAGTGATCTGCCGGTGATTAGATGTCCTGGGGTTAGCACCGTGTTGTCTTCTGAATCTTCATTAATGACACAGAGTGGTCTGGAGTTCAGGCATGCTTCAATTTGTTGCAGGACGGTGGACAATTCTTCGTATGTCAAAGTATTGTCTCCAATCACCCGTTTCAAATGAAATTTTATAGATTTCACCCCTGCTTCCCATAATCCTCCAAAGTGAGGAGCTGCCGGGGAGAGAAGTGCCATTGTGTTCCAGATGTTGCGAAGGTTTGCTGGAACTTTGGCTGTGCGAGCGCCAATTGTAGTTCTTTGTCCAGTACCCCTTTTGCGCCCACGAAATTTGTTCCATTGTCACTGTATAAGTGAGCACAGTGACCTCGTAAGCTTGAAACCGTCGAAAGGCAGCAAGGAAGGCCTCTGTTGTCATGTCACTGACTGCCTCTAAATGTACTGCCTTTGTGGCCATACATACAAATACCGCTATGTAGCCCTTGTATGACTTATTTCCTCTTCCTTTTGTGGTACGGATTTGGATTGGTCCGGCGTAATCAACTCCAGTGTGAGAGAACGGTGGTGAAATTGTAACACGTTGTTCTGGTAGGTTGCCCATGATTTGTTGGGGTGGAGTTGCTGTTGCTCGGAAACACTTCATACATTTCCTTATGCACTGCTTTACTAACGACTTTGCTCTTATTATCCAATATTTCTGTCGTATTACTGCTGATGTCAGCTGGTTTCCTCCGTGGAGAGTTTTTTCATGAGCGTCCTGGATGATGAGTTTCGCCAGTGGAGTGTTATTTGGGATCATAACGGGATGTTTCTCATTATAAGTTAATGATGAGAATGCTAATCTTCCTCCCACTCTGATGATCCCATTATGATCGAGAAATGGTAATAGAGTGGTTAACGGACTTTTCTTCGGTAGTTCTTGACCGGACTGCAATGCTTTGATTTCATTGGCGAACTGGTCAAGTTGTACCATGCGGATTAGACAATTCGTTGCATTGAAAATTTCTTCTGTAGATAGGGTTCCAGTGTGTGGTATTTTACGGCAGTTATAAACGAATCTTCTGCAGTAAGCTGTCACCCTTATCGTCTTCTGGAAGGATGAGTATCTGTCAATGATACTAAATGGTTCCTTTGCTACTGCGGTGAGTACGACTGGTCGCTTCTTCTGTTCGTGTTCAGTGGGGCTGATGCTTTGAGGAGTGGGTAATACTTTATTTTGTAGCCACGAAGGTCCATTCCACCATAACTGGTTGTTATGGAGATGTTGTGGCATTACTCCTCTTGAGATTAAATCGGCTGGATTATCCTCAGAGCGCACGTGATGCCAGTTTTTGGTGTCTGTGTTCTCCGCGATTTCTACCACTCGATTGGCCACAAACGTCTTCCATTTGTCTGGACGTCCTTGTATCCATGCAAAGGTAATCATGGAGTCTGACCATGCGAATGTCTGAACCGGCTCGACCTTTAACGAGTCGATCGACTATTTGATCAGTTTGGCTAATAATACTGCCCCACATAATTCCAGTCGTGCAAGAGTTTTCTTCATTTTAATTGGAGCCACTTTGGATTTTGCTGTTAACAATGTAACCACTACATGGCCTTGGTGTTCCTTATGTGTTGAGGCACGGGATCATCCCATTGACCCTTGTTTATCCATAACTCTTGTACCAATAGTCGTGCAACTACGATTACTGGAGCTAACCATCCCAATGGATCGTATAATTTGGCACTTTGAGATAGTATTGTCCGTTTTGTATGCGTAGTATTAATCGATGTACTAATCTTGTACCTGAATTGATCCGTAACTGGCGCCCAATGTATCCCTAGTGTCTTTTGGGTATGGTTTTCTCCCATTTCCAGAAATTCCTTTTCTTGTAAGTCCGTTGGGAGGTCTTCAATTAGTTCAGGTACGTTACTTTTCCATTTTCGCAAGTTGAAACTCCCCTCTTGTAACAGTGCAATGAGTTTCTCTTGTAGGACTCTTGCTTCGTTGGCGCTATCACATCCAGTAATGAGGTCGTCGACGTAGAAGTCAGTTGACGCTGCCATTGATGCTGCCGGAAATCTCTCTGCTTCATCCATTGCCAGTTGTTGGAGAGTACGGATTGCGAGATATGGTGCTGATGCTGTTCCATATGTTACCGCTGTGAGTTGATACTCTTGGATTGGGTCGTTTGGATTTGTACGCCACAATATTGTTTGTAACAGTTGATCTGCTGGATGTACTGCAATTTGTCTGTACATTTTCTCAATGTCCGCAGATAATACGACTCTATGTTTCCTCCATCTTGTTAAAATTTCCAATAAATTCTGTTGTAGGCGTGGACCAGTGATCATTAAATCGTTTAATGATTTTCCTGTTGTTGTTTTCGCTGATGCATCGAATACCACTCGTAACTTTGTTGTGGTACTATCGTGTTTCATAACAGCATGGTGTGGAACGTAATACGATGTCTGTTTGCTTGCTGAGCTTGCAACCTTCATGTGACCCAGATTTATGTACTCGGCCATGAACTTTTTATATTCTGTAGCGAACGTTGTATCAATCTTAAACTTTCGTTCCATCTGAAACAAGCGAGCTAGTGCCGTTTTTCGTGAATCTCCGAGCTGTTCACGATCTTCTTTTAATGGTAGTTGCACTGTGTACTTCCGGTCTGCCCTTGACGTCGTTTTGCTATATATCTCGTCGCATTGTTTCTCCTCTTGTGTGAGTTGACGTTCAGGATGAATTTCTTCTATTTCCCAGAATTTCGGCAGATCCATCTTTTCTTCTACTGTGGATATTAAACTGAATGTCTGCTGGGCTTTATTTTCAATGGGTTTCCCTGACACTGTCCATCCAAATTCAGTATTTTGTGCCAGATATCCGCCCAACCTTTTGATTTCTTCCTTTACAATCATTGGATAGATGTCTGCTTTAATGATCATATCAATGGGTCCTGGGGTGTGGTAGGTTGGATCCGCCAGAATATGGTTTACCAATTTGTCCATATTGACGTCGGTGATTTTTTCCGCTGGGAGAGTCCCTGTTAATTTCTTGAGGACTAGCAATTCACATTTTAACGAAAAATGGCTTGGAGTCCTCGGCTTCATAGTGACCGCAATTTTTCCATTCGAGTGACCGGCTCCGGTGTTTCCAAATCCAGATACATTGACGTTTGCCGCGCTCATGGGGAGGGCCAATGTCTGTGCGACATCTTCCGTAATAAAGGACGTTTGAGATCCGGTGTCTATAAGAACTCGCAAGGATTCCCATCCAGCCTCAAATGTCTTTACCTTGACAAGAGCTGTGGATAATAGGACCATACATGGATTGTTGATGGTTGATGTGCATGAGATATTTGCTAATACTGCCGCACGCTCAGGGTGTAATAATGTGTGATGCCGTTTATTACACTTGCTGCATGTTTTCTTGGTCTTGCAGGGCTGTTGCCGGTTGTGGTTTTGGAGACAATTGTAACAACAATTGTTTTCTCGAAGAACGGTATATTTATCAGGAACTGATTTCTCTATGAATTTCTGGCATTGATAGAGCCTATGTTGCTCCTTACAACATACACAGTTTGTTGATAGGGTGTGGTACATTTTGGTTGACCATTGCTCCCGCTTGTAATTAGGTTTAGTGTTTTCAACCTTCTTCGCGGAATTCTTCATCATCTCTAGTGATTGAAATCTTGATTCTAGAAATGTCAGGATTTCGTCTAAGGTTGGAACGTCCTTTGGGGATCTCAGTGATTGCTCGAACAATTTGATGGATTCTTTATCAAATTTTTCCAGAACTATGTGCCCAACGATGGGTCCCCATGTTTTGGTTGAGAAACCCAAATTGTCCATGGCATGAAGACTCTCCGTTGTTGTGTCATGGATTGCCTTCAATTCATCTGCTGATGGGTACGATACCTTCACCATCTTTAATATGTTGTTGATGTGTGTGGATACCAATAACCGTTTGTTATTGTACCGATTGTTGATGATTTCCCATGCGGCCTCGTAGTTTTCTTCTGTTACATTCAGGTGATGTAACATTTTATCCGCCTCTCCCTTGAGTGACGTCTTTAGGAATTGCATCTTCTCCACTTTGCTTAGTTTTTTGCTGTTGTGGATGAACCGCACAAATATATCATGGAACGTTGTCCAGTTTTCATAGTTTCCGTTAAACGTTGGTATGTTTATAGGTGGTAATTTCACCCTGTCTTCATTATTGTTGCCTATGTCATTATTTAGTTGATTTATAATCTTTCCTACTTCAGCTCCCATTTCATCAAATTCGTCGTAATATTCTGTTATGTCCGCTGTGGCCTCTTCCATCATGATTTCTACATGGAGTTCTTGAACTGCCATCCATTGAGTGTTAATGGAATTGCTTTTGTATGCCATCTGTTTGGTGGACGGTTCGGTACTTAGTTGATTTTTTGTTTCCTCAATGTTTCTACTCAACATTGCCATTTTTACCCGTTGTTTCTTGATTAGTTGGTTTACTAGTTGGCTTGGTATTTGAGGTGGCTGCGCTGTTGGTCGATTTCGTGGTGGTGCATTTGTCAACATGAATTGTTGTTGCACATCTGATTTTGTTGGAGTCTGGAGACTCTGGCGTCCGCTTGGTGACAGGGACCCGTTTGGTAAGAACATCATATTATCTGTTTCACTGTGAAATAGATCTTGATACTCTTCCATGACTTTCTTGACTTGTTCATGGAATTTGTTTTTTATATATGGATCTTCAGAATTGATGTATTTGAGAATTTCAGAGTGGTTCTTGTCGAAAGTTGTCCAGCGTTCAGCTAGGACCTTCCGCCTTTTCTCGAGGTATTCCAACGCCTTCCTGGACGCCGAATCCTTTTTAAAGTTGATTAGAGATTTGTTGATGGCTTCTGCCAACTCATTTTGCGCTTCAGTGGCTTTAATAATGTCCATCTTGAGTTTCTCGGAATGTCTTCGTGACAGTTCCTGGTGTAGCTTGTTGCTGCTTCTTCTTGGAGAGCCCCTGTGGCTGCCCCTGGATTGTAGTGAAGTTTGCTTGTTGTCTCTTCACGGAGAGCCCCTGTGGCTGCTCCTGGACTGTTGCGTTGCTTTTATTGCTGTCTCTTCACGGAGAGCCCGTTTGGCTGCTCCTGGACTGCAGTGTCTGACCAATGTTTAATCAGGCACTTTGTAAGAGTGCGAGATTAATGTGGGTTTATGTTAAGGTGATAACATAAGGGTTGAATCAAACTAATCGTTGTAAGGAACTAGTCTAATTGATTTATTCTAATTGAACTTGACAATATATACATAAAATTTGTCCTACTTATATGACGTAGGTCAGGTAACAACAATGGTAATGAAATGTTGCTGATGCGAGAATTATGTAATTTGTCGCACTATTCGCACATAATGCTAAGGCGACACTTGTGTAATTGCTTACAGATGTTTATAAACACAATTGTTTTTATAATGAAAAAATAAGAATGATTAACAACTGATTACAAATTCTGTTCATTTATGAACAACTTGAAATACTTCATAAATTAAATTTTGTTTCCTATTATTGTTCAATACTTAAAAAATTTAGTTTGATAATTGAAAAATTAAATTGAAATATTAATATTGGTTTAGAAATATTGGAGTTAATATGTAAAAACTTTAACAGTGTGGAAAATTATTGTTTATCTGAATGTATAATCTTAGCTAAGCCTAAAATAATATATGATTTAGAAAGATATCAATATATGTACAGTAAATAGGAATAAGTAATTTTTGTTTGGGTTGTTTGTTAGTTAAATAAAAAAATATATGTAGCATTATTATTATTATTAAACTTTATTATTATCTTATAAATTATACATAAAAACTTAAAATTAATACAAAGCGTTTTTTTTTGTTTCCCCTTTATTACATATTAGTTATTTTATAATGTCCAAAGTGAAGTGTATTAAAAGAATTGGGAATTAAATAACGTTTATCATCAAATGCACTTAATCCAATTTTTCTTTGTTCAATAGTAAAAACAGTATGAAAATAAGCGCGTATTGTTTGTTGTTTAATAACTTTGTCTTTGAAATTTTTTAAACATTCAACAAAATCGTCAAATGTAATATTATTCTTTAATACACAATATTTAATTCCCTTCGCTTTTTTAACACAATCTTTTGCATCCTGTATCTTAAAACTATACAATTTTGCTCTTAAACCTACAAAGTGAGTCATATTTTGTTTTTATTTTTTAAGATAATTGTTTACAAAATAATATACAATTAAGATTGAAAACAATGAAATAAAAAAACACGTCAAAAAATTACTGAAATAAACAAAATTTAGGTATTAATTAGAACTAACAATAAATTTAAAAAAGTATTAAAAGTTATTTCTACAAAGGTACTCTTCAATTGTGTAAGGTTCACAAACTAGTAATAAATTATGAACCTCTTTTTTAAATGATATGAATTCTTCAATTCTTTGAATGTAATGAGGTAGATGATTAAATAATCTTACACACATGTACTGGCAGTTATTTTCAGTTAGTGAAAGACCATGAATGGGGTAGTTATAATTCAATGATCTAGTATTATGCACCTTGGTTTTATTAAATTGAGTGAAAAAATCTTTATGTTTAAAATTAAAAATTAGACAATGATAGATATATGATCCAATCAAAGTTAGTATGTTGTTTTTTCTGAATACTCCCCTGCAGGTGTCCCGATATTTTAAATTAAAAATTGTCTTTAAAGCCAGTTTTTGGCGTTTAAAAATTATTTCATTATGGGCACTATTACCCCACAATATAATGCCATAAGTGAGAATAGACTGAAAGTTAGAGAAATATACAATTTTTAATGTTTTGATATCAAGGTGATTCTTTAAAACACGTAGGGTATAAATTACGGAATTTAATCGTTTTGAAAGGTTTAAAATCTGATCGTACCACTTTAAATTCCTATCTATTATAACTCCTAAAAATTTACAAGAGTCTTTAACAGCAATTTCTCCGTTAGAAATTGGTAAATTTTCAGGAACTTCTAAATTAGATTGCATTGTGGCAAAAATAGTACAGTCAGTTTTAGATTTGTTTAGGAATAATTTATTCTCTGTGCACCAGTTTTCAATGTCTGGCCATAGAGATTTTGATATTTCATATAGATTCGGCAAGGTTTTCGAAATCAATAAAAAGTTAGTGTCATCGGCATAATTGCACTGGTGAACACCATTTTGGGGAAGTATATCAGACATATCATTTATATAAATAACAAACAATAAGGGTCCCAAAATACTTCCTTGGGGCACCCCGATATTTAGGTATTTTTCCTCAGAGATATACTCCTCACCGTCTACTGTCAAATGAACTTTTTGTGTTCGTCCTTGCAAATAGCTTTCAAACAAGGCCAGTTGCTTACCCCTTATTCCATAGCATCTGAGTTTTTTTAGCAGTATTTTATGATCCACGCAATCGAAGGCCTTAGAGAAATCTAAGAACAGTCCGCATGGTATTTCACCGTTTTCAATTGCCCAAAAAATTGATTGCGTGAAGTCAATAAGTGCTGTTTCGGTATTTTTTCCTTTGATGAAACCATGTTGACCTTTTTTAAAAATACCATGTTTTTTAAAAAAAGCTCAACAATCGGTTAGCCAAAATTTTTTCAAATATTTTGGAAAAAGAGGTAAGCAAGCAGATTGGGCGATAATTTTTAATATCGGTTAAATCATTTTTTTTATAAAGTGGTTTACCTACTGCAATTTTTAATGAATTAGGAAAGATGCCATATTTAAAAGAGTTATTAATTATATAACACAAAGGCTTTATAATTATTTCAATGGATTTTTTAATTACAGATACTGGAATATTATCATGTCCAAAACTTTTTGAGTTTTTAAATTTTTTTACACAATCATAAATTTCTTTTTCCTTAACTTCGAACATATAGAAAGAATTTATATGCGAATTTTTGTCATTATCAGTAAAAGAATTAGTGTGACCAGTAGGTAAAGTTTTACATAGGTCGGTACTAATATTTGCAAAATAATTGTTAAAATCATTTGCAAGTACTTGGGGGTCACCCGGTGGTAATTTTGTTTTAGATATGGATGATTTTCCTGTAAGATTATTAATTATTGACCATGTAGTTTTTGATTTGTTATCCGCTTCAGAAATTAATTTATGGAGAGATTTTTGTTTTTCCTGTTTTAGAGCAGAATCATAAGATGATTTTAAATTTTTATACAAGTCATTATAATTATTATCTTGCATTTTAAGAATGTAGGCTTTATCAAGAAGGTCTTTAATAATTTTTATTTCCGGAGTGCAAGACATCTTTTTAATATTTTTTTTAGTTACAATTTTTTTAAGTTTTAAAGGAAAATGTGTATTGAATATATTTTTATACAAATTGATAAGTTTTTCCCACTGGTCATTTACGTCCGATTCGGAGGTCATATATACTGATTCCCAGTTTATATCGGAAAGATTATTCAAAAAAGACAACATACCCTGCTCTGAAATGGGTCTGCTATATCTATACTTAGCTTCGGACCTATTTACATCTAAGTTAAAAGTGGATATCTGGCCTGAATGGTCAGAAATATGAGGTTGTATATTTTCTGTAGTGCACTCAGTAATATTTGTTATTACATTATCCAGACATGATTTTTTAGCGTTAGTGATACGTGTAGCTTCAGTAACGGTTATATTTAAGTTGTAACTTTCTATAATAGATTTAAAAGAGTTTGCGTTTTTATCATTTTTATCTAAAATATCAAAATTAAAGTCTCCCGATAATATAAGATTACAGTTTGACTTTAGAAGTATTTGCAACAATGATTTAAATTTTTTAAAAAAGAGTTTCACATTTTTTGAATCGGGGGGTCTGTAAATTGAAATAATTATGAGAGCTTTGTTGTTAGTAGTGACTCTTACGGCTGAGCATTCAAAATCGGAGGTTGAGCTCAAAGATGTCAAGTCTATGCGTTCTTTGCACTCTAGATTTTCACAGCACAAGATAGCACTTCCTCCATACCCATCATCACGAGAAAACGACGAAATTAGATTGTACCCAGGAATCACATATGCTTTTAGTTCTTCCTTCGTTTTCCAATGCTCAGTTAGAGAAATAAATTGGCATTCATATGTGTTTATGGTATTTACTAATGTGTTGTAAACATTTCCAATGGATCGAAGGTTTTGGTGATATAATTTAAATTTTTTGCAAATTACACGAGATTTGGCTTGCTCCTTTTCAGGTGAAATAAAAAAGGATTGATTCTTGCCCCTTCTGGCACTTCCACTTCTGTATATAGATCATTACATTTTATTGAATAGATAAAACTATTGGTATCCATATAACATAAGGATACGTCTTCATAATTAAATTTCTCTAAAATGTAATCATAATGAAAATCGTACAGAATTATCTTTGAAATGTCTAGAATTGCAGCACCCATTATAATCGGTTTGTTGAAATATTCTTCGAGTTTTTTTAATTCAATTGCCATCAGATTTTCATCAAATATTGTTCTACTGAGAAAACGCGGTGAAGCAATTAAATTGGAGGCACCGTAACGTCCCGAAAACGATCTTACCAAGCGTACGTCACGTCTTTTTCTCACATTTTCCATACATTTACCATAAATAGAGTTACTTAATAATTTGTAAATGTTTTTTTCAAAATCATTTTGAGCTTGTGCTCCTAACTTCATATTTAATTCAATATATGGTCGTAACCAAGGTGCTTGTTTGAATTGAATGCCTCTGTGCAACTTTTTTAAAATGATTTCATGCTTTAAGGCTTGTTTCAAATTTCGATAATGTAAAATGTAATTTTTTTTATCGTACAAAGTCGTTAATAATTTGGGTAATTTTGATTTTGGAGGTATTGGGTGTTCACAACAAAATGGTAAATCTTTATGTTTATCATGAATTTCTTCGGGATAAATTAAATCCACCTCGAAAAAATAGCCAGTTTCCGCTTCATCAGATATCTGTAAAATGTATTCTGAATTAAATTGTTCTATTTTAGATCTGTCTATCCACTCGTAATCAGAGAGTGGTAGATAAGACGACATTGCACAAGGATACAGTGCATTAAAGTCAATGTATAGTAAATAATGTGTGGCCACTTGCGGATTATAATTAGGCATATATGGATTGTTACTTTCTGCATACCTTGTTATACATTGACTTATACCACCCCGTATAGATTCTTCAATGAATAATAACATATCAACATCTTTTAAAATTTCGATTTTACAGCCAGTTTGTTTTAACATTGAATCAAAACTGAAACTAGGACACGTGACATATTTGGCAATGTCTAGTTTATGTGTTTTCAGAATACTGTCTCGAAAGGCCAAAAATGTGTCAGCAAGAAGTAAAACATCAATTTTTAAATAAAGATCTGAATAATCTCCCAATGTTTTACAACCAAATATTGAAAAAACCCTTAAAGCATGAGAATATTCAAGTGGTGTAATCATACTATCATTTAATTTATTGTAAAAGGCTTCAATTGGTGGGAGACCGGATATTTCGAGCTTATCGTAGGATGTTATGAAATCATATGGAAAAATTTGCTTCTTACACAATAACGAAATATGTTCTTGACTGTATTCGGGAAATTGAGATGTGAGAATTGGAAATGTAGGTAAATTTGAAGCTAATGCCTCTAGACTTGCATTCATAAAACGATACGAATCACAAAAATGAAATTTCATTTTATTTGTATGATTATATAACGTAAAGGATATGTAACGTTCTTTGTTTATTGGCAAAAGAGAAATATCTCCATATTTAGAGAGTTCATTAATTATAAAAAATGAATCATAACCACTTAAGTTTTGAAATGCTATAACAATAACATTTGACTCTTTATATTTTAAATTGCATTGCTGATGTGCTTTTCCGCTAATATTACATGATGATGAGGGGATCATATGATTATGATCTAAAACAATTATATCGTCTTTTTGAAATGGCTTTTCACATATATGACAAATATTACTTTTAGATATTTCATGTGGTATATTTGTTTTATCCATGGGAAAATATGTGTTGATAAGAGAATTCGCCAATATTCCAATTTCGTTTAATTCATTTGCAAACCACTGTACACAATTTTCACCGCGATAACTTTTATAATAGGATAGGTCATTATTATATTCATATTTAAAATAATAACCTACACTGAACGGAATATGCTTTTGATAACTTCTAGTATTTTTATTAAGTTCCGGATTTTCGCATGGCTCTAAAATTGCTTCAAAGTCTGCAAATATAATAAACGGTAATTTCTCTTTATTTTGATGATTTTTAAACTCAATGTACTTTTCTTTTGGAAAACTTATTTTACATTCATTCCTCTTTTTGCACAGAACCGTATGAATTTCTAATTTAGATTCACTTGAAAAATAATTCAGACAACGATCACAAAAATATATCTTATTTTTGCATCTAATTAATTGACTTTTAACTAATCTGGAAAGTGATTCAATTAAAACATAATGATATTTTATTTCTGTTTCACTCTCAAGGTTATTTTTACTACTGCTAGAGTAACAGTAGTAGATTCATCGGTTTCCGGTAGAAAATATTTATCTTGTATGAGTAAGAGATTAACATGCTTATTTAACTTGACCTTAGTCAATCTAGCTGGAACAACTTTATAGTTTAAAATTGACTGATTATCTAAAAATTTATTAGGTAACGGCTCCAAAACGTAAACATTGATTGAAATTTGATTTTGTTTTTCAAACAGTGTAATATCTTTAAACGATATGGGAAATGTTATATTTTCTAAGTTGAATACTTCGGACTAGTGCTGTTTATATGAGGACGTTCTTTCTGGATGATTGACATTTTCCGTGATTCCAGCTAAGACTGACCATGCAAAACAAGCGTTATCATGTAAATTTTTTACATTTAGACAAGCCTTTTTGCGTTTAATAAATATTGACAACTCTATGAAAGATGAGCCATTTCCAAATTCACATTTATTAATATTTACTTCTAAACAAATAATTAGTTTTAAAGCAAAGCCAGACTGGGAATCTTGAAATTCTTCAAGTTTATGAAGGAGTTTAGCATTCACAAAACTGTTAAACCACTCCTCAAGATTTGTAGACTGATCAATGTATTCGTTTTTCGTATTAAAATACTTAAATTCTATTATTTCCTCTTCATTTGACTGTTTAATGAATTCACAACATAAACATGTATTAACTTTTATCATATGAAATGTTTTCAAGATCCTTTTTATGCGTGATTTAAACAAATAGAAGGCATCTTGCAAGAATTGTAAAATTTCAATATGTTTCAAGTTAATTATAACACCAGTCCACACGACTACAAAAAGCAGTCTTCAAATCTTCCCACTGCACTCTTTGTGAACGATTATTGTTCTTTTTCTTTTTTAAACCACTTCCTCGATGATGTTGTGCTTTCAATTTTTCAAATAATACTTTATATCTTCTCAAATGAACTATTTTATTCAAAACATGTTTTTTCTCGCCTAATCTTAAATCACTTTTAAGCAAGAATTTATTAAGCAAAAATATAATTTTCGAAACATGTTTTTGAAATTCTTTAATTGTTGTTGTTGTAGATTTATTGTTTTTACTTAATAATAAATAATAGAAGCGAATAAGTTTTTTTTAGTACAGCTAAAATATGCTCACTTTGTGCTATTATATCAGTTCCATATTAGGTACAGATTCCTGTTGTGCAATCGTAATACAAAAAGCACTTAATTTCTAATACTAATTAAACTAATATATGGAATAATAATAATAAAATGCCTTTTTTGGCACGCTTACTAGCGTACTCACTGTCACTGTTCGGTTGGAGTGGATACACCAGCGGAATAAGATGAAGATTTGGTGGTTGATGCAGCATCATCAGTTCTTCCGAACACAAATGTTGTTGTAGCTTTTTCTTTTCCCTTAATTTCTTTGTGTACGGTAAAGGTGATGGTGTATTCTCTTGGTTTGAAGTGTTTTAGATTTTCTTTAATTTTCGGCACTATGCGTTTAGGCAAGAAGACAACCGAATTCTCAAGCTCTACCAGAGGTACTAACCCAAATTTACCGTTTATTAATTTTATACTGTATATTTCATACGGCAAATCTAGAGATAAGTCCTCTAGTTTTTGATGCTCCTTGAATTCACAGGTGGCACAAGCATTTACCGATTCTAAATCCATCTAAAAAATATTATGGAAAACTAATTAAACAATTAAATATAATCTATATTTTAAGCTTACCTTATTTTTTTTTCACTTAATGTAAATATTCTTTATCCAATTTCTTATGAAATGGTTCTTACTAGCAACTATAAGTATTTAAAATAATTTTAATAAACTAACTATCACGTTCGATTAATCGAAATTATGTGAACGTCATCATCCACTTTACAGCTTTATTTATAGCAAAAAATGGGTGGGGAATAAGTAAAATATACACTATAATATTTAAATAAATTTCCATATTATTGAAATTACTGGATTTCTTCACAATTAATAGACCACATTCTTTCAGATGAATTTCATATTCATATTGATTAGAAAGATTTATTTTAAGATATCTTGTTTTCGCTTGAACGGGTCCTGAGGCGCTAATATTTAACATAAAATAACATATAAAGTTTTCAATTTCGTTTCCAACAATTGATTAATTTCATCATAGTTTTGGATGTGTTGTGATTTACTTATAATGGCATGGCGTTTGCACTTCCCTCACATTCTGCGGTCTCCAAGGCACCAGATTTTTCACATCAGTTTCTATAAGGTCCTCAACGGCACTCTCATTCGGAATATGAGTACTTGCAATATACCATGGCAAGAATTTCTTAATGGTATCCAATGCCATGTCATTCACTTGTTTTTCATCGACTAATTTTCGCTTCAATATTATATTTGAAATGCTTTGATCACATTCCACACCCGTAATTATTTGTTTGGTTTTCATTGAATTTTTAATCAAATCAACAATATCTTGTGTTTTCCATGTTTTGTGTGCTGCTCCTGTTGTTGTTGTTGATGATGTTTGCCACTGTTGAAATACTTTTGCAGAAACAATTGCATTCACATCTGTATCTGTGACAAATTTTATACTTTTTAATTTTACATCAATTAATTTATTCACATCAGCTGTTGAGAGAGTGGTTGTAGTTGTTGTAGGTGCTGTCTGAATAACTTGATGATTTTTACGTATTGTTCGATCAATTAAATTTTGTATTTCCGTTGAAGTTTGTATTTTACTGGAGATTAAATTATTAAGATATTGTTGAGATGGAATTTATTGTTGTATATTGAGAAATTTTAAATCTATTTTATGTTCAATATCCAATACACTTGAAAGTGCAAGTGTGGCAAATACCTTTTTCACTTCAGTCTCCACCAATTGTTGCAATTGCCGTTGTTGTTGTTGTTGTTGTGTTGTGCCTGATGAAGGTGTACTCGCACCCACAATAACTGTTTGTCCACCAATATTGGAGTTGTCATCGAAATAATTTTAATGGTAATAGTAATTATCTAAAGGAAACATTTAAACATTGGTTGGTTCCTCTTGTTTACTTCTTTCTTGTCTATTTGATGAATTCCACATTAGACCATGAACTTGACTTTGTATAAATTTAACGTGTTTTTTAAAATCATCTGATAAATGAATAAATTTAATATGCTGTTCAAATAAAAACGTTTTTATGTTATCCGGTGCTGACACATCAAATAACCGTTTTATAGCCATTTCTTTACATATAAAATCACTATCTTTGTATTGGAACCCTTGAAAGTCCATAATACACATATTGGATAAATTCATGATTATTTTTTTTTGTGTGTGTGTGGTTAATAAAAGTATATCAACATTTTTGGTTCAGAGAGATTTCTTTAAATGTAGCGAATAGTTGAAGTGAGTGGATTATATTTTATTATACGATCATGTATAATGAGACAATACGCTGTGGTTTTATCATCCACATCTTTATCACATTCAAATTCCAAACGTATGTTCACTGAACCGGCATTTAAAATTTCATTCTGTCGTGAGCAATCAATTACCGCAATCGAACAGATTTCTTTAAATAGCTCGGGTGTGAAGAGTGGCTCATTGTCTTTCTCAGAGTATGCTTGATGGAAGTTTCCATACAAGTCATAAAGCACCGAATATTGGTCCTTGGAAAAATTATTATTTAAATTCTCATAGGGATATGATTCAGAGTTTAGATACAATTTTATGTTTGATAAATTTATATGGTCAAATTTACTTGCATTTTTATTAATCATATTTTTTCGATCTGTTTGAAATGCAACAATTACATAACGTGGTTTTTCCAATTGTTTTGTTGACATAACAGTCCAGGAGTGTTGTTGGGTTTTTTGCAATTGTGGATTTTCACACAGTTCCCATGATCTAAACGCTATTTCCAACTCTATTGAATTGTTCATATATTTGATTAGTTGCAATCGTTCAGCGTTGGCAACTTTAATATATGGTATTTTCCATACAATTTTATAATTGCATATAATTGCATTATCATCCGTGTTTGATCTCAATAGAATCAATTCATGTCTCAAATTAATTATGATCTTCTTAAAGTCCTCAGCAAAGCCGATCACTCTATTTAGGGGAATGCAAACATTAAAATTTCCATCCTTATTACTTGGTGTGAAGGCGCATTAATTGTTCGATGTATACCATCCAGCATTTTCCAATAGTTTACTCTCATTCTCATTTATGGAGACATAAGATTTGAGTGTTGCTGTAATGCCTGGATTTCTTGTTCTATCTACAACTTTGCCTCCAATTTCATAGCGAATCTTTTCGAAAAGGTGCAGTGCAAAATTATTTACCAATTTGGCCGTTCTAGACACTGCTCCCTTGTCATCCAATAAAGTGCCCTCAATGTAAATGGAACTTTGAGATGGTAGTGTATAGACATCGGTTTGCTGTATTGGTATTCGTATTTCATCGTTATTTTTAAATGATGAATTTATGTATGGTTGATGAGAGTGTTTCTCGTAACTGGTCAATGAATTGTCAAATAAGACAGTTTCTTCAAAATTTAAAATGTCGCTCATTTTTTTTTCTGTCTTTAGCTAATAGTTGTTTTTTGCTACTTTAAATCCTAAAGACTTTAAAAATTGTATATTTTCTCGTGTTAATCGTCTGACCTCTTGCCTTGGAATAACTGTAAATTGTTTAATGATTTAATTATTATATGATGCTCTATTATTAGATTTTTTTCTTCCTGTCACTAATACCACAAGCTTTGTATTTTATTCCCATTTTTTTTTATTATTTTATTTCACCCCACCACTACCACACCACAATCACTTTATTGTGAAGTATAATTATTATTTTGTGTTTATTTTTTTTAAATGTAGTTTTATTAATATTTCTTCTCCACGAAAATCAATTAGTTTTCCGTTCTGATTAACTATACGAATAGTGACATTATAAATTTCCGATGTATTAATTGGTAAATATATAACAGTTTGAGGGGTCTTATTGATTTTGAATCCTGGCGGTACTGTGGGGAAAAAATCATAGATAATGTGACTTTGTACACCATTATCATATGATCCCTCACTAATACTACATAGCACTCGTATAGTGTTCACATTAAATATACTTATGGGTTTTGTGGAAATGTGTCTTTTGTTAACGTACAACAGTACATTCTCAAATCCCAATAGTGATGATATCGAATTCGGTTTTCCAAAGTCTAAATTGTGACTGCACTTGATTTCCGTTTGTAGTGTATTAACATTTCCATGAATTGATAGAAAACAATTAAATGTGGGATGTTTAATTTTTAATTTTTGTATGGACTTTTGTAAAAGTTGCACTATATCGCGGATTTCATATGAACCTGTTGGAATTTTAATATCATGTCCACCCACACTCAACACATTATTTGTGTCATCTATGTTTGGTATTGAATTGAATACCTTGAAACTAGTTAATCCCAACACATAGTCATCATAATTTTCCAATTGAATCGGTGGATAATGGTGAATCGTTATTTCCGATTGTTTACTATCAAATAGCAACAAACTCATAATTATTATTACCTATACTGTTACAATTTTTTTTGTACACTAAACACATTCATTACATATTATAACTTTTATATAGGAATTGAAGACATAAATGACCACAGTTTACTGCATTGTTCTTTTGATAACGTTTATGATTGTATTTTATCACTACAGCCGTCGGCTTTTTTTTGTTTTTTGTTTGTCCACTTTGAAAATAATGAACCAACTCAAGTGGCGGTTTAAGATTTCCATAACTGTCAAAATAGTAAACTACAGAGCCTTTTTTACATAAGTAACCCAATGTTCTCCTGGTCCTTTATCTGAACCCGTATTTATTACACCCGATTCATTTATATTAATCTTATGTGGTAATTTATCGCGCATAAATACACCACGAAAATGTGGAATATTTTTCGAGTAGATCATAATGTCATAATTGGTTAGGGGACGAGCCGGTAAGTTTTTAATTAGTTTTTTGAATAGGGTCTTATGTATAGGCCTAAACCACGTTTATATGGTCCCCTATAGAGACCCTGCCCTTGAGCATTTTTCCCAATAGCAATAGCCTCCATTTTTTCATTATGTCGTTTCGATTCCTCTAGATTTTTCTGTGCTTGTTTCGCCTTTTGAATTGCCGAATAGACTCCCGAACCGCCACCAATCAATGATCCCAATGCACCTAATCCAGCTAGTAGAAGTGGTAAAAAGCCACCAGATTTCCTAGCAGTAGGTATTGGAATTACGCGGGGAATAGTTGATTTTTTAACTCTTTCAAATATATTGCGAAGATTTCCTCTCTTGCCTCTCTTTCGTGCCATTCTCATGCCCGTTGAAAAGGATATTGCTTTTCCCATTTTCATTCTTAATCCACGACTTTTTTTTCGTCTACTTCCATCTCTTTCCTCCTCCTCGTATAGCTATGATGTCCCTTGCCTGTTAATAGTTTTCCCTTCATGGCACCAGTAACGGCTAAGGCAGCGGCTTTTTCGCCAAATCCCGCGTCTCCCGCTTTTAACCGTTCAAATGCTTTCTGTGCCAACACTTGATCAGCCTTGTGTCGTTCAGATAAGTCGTTACTTTGAGAATATGCTATATCATGTACTCTACACGCTGCATCCAATGCATTCATACCCTTATCACCTCTCGCTAGGCGTTTTTGCAGTTTAGTACCAGGGCCGCAGAATTGATAGCCCGGAATATGTAATTCAATTGGTAATTTATTTATCAATTTATTTAAAATACCGCTTCCATTCCGCTCTGAAACTTTTCGTCGACTAATTGCATTCGAATAAATTACCTTCATTTCATTATATTTATATGAAATAATATAAACGGTTAAAATTGAATAGCACCCTTTAGTCTTCTAAATAGTTGCATACTAATGAAATGTGTTGATTAACTCCTCAATTTATATATAACGACTCACCCCCGCGCGTACACACTTACACATAAAAGAGTGAAAACCAATATTTTTTAAAACAAAGTGTGTTTTTTATTCTTCGAAATAATAATAATGCGTTTAATTGAACAAAAATAAAAGTTAAACATAAAGAATTATAATTGGCTTCAACAAACGAATAATGCGTGTGGATCAACGGCATTAGGTACTGGTGGCGGTTGTATGGGATCAAGACATGGACAATTACTTCCAAATACAATTCGTTGCATTATTGTGGGACCTTCAAATTGCGGTAAAACGAGTGTTATGCTAAATTTATTGGAGGATAAAAATGGTTTGCGATTTGAAAATGTGTACATTTATTCCAAATCTTTATATCAACCCATGTACAAGTACTTGAGGGCACTCAACCAGAAGAAGAACCATTCAAGGAAATTGGTTACCATGAATTTAGAGATACAGATGAAATACTGTCACCAAATGATGCCAAATCCAATTCTATATTGATATTTGATTATGTGGCGTGTGGACCGCAGAGTGTGGATAAGAGAATACTTCAGTATGGGTAGACATAATCAAATCGATTCATTTTATCTCTCGCAAAGTTATAGCAGAATTTCCAAACAATTAGTACGTGACAATGTTAATCTTCTCGTTCTTTTCAAGCAAGACGAGACTAATTTACGCCATGTTTACAATGATCACGTGAACACAGACTTTGAATATGATAAATTCATTAAATTGTGTAGATTTTGTTGGAACAATGACAAATATGGATTTTTAGATATATCAAAAGATGATGATATAGCAAAGGGGCGCTACAGAAAGGGATTCGATCACTTTCTATTAACATGAAACAAAAAAACACCATATATGTATATATAATTTTAATACATTCACTTTACTTCATTAGTTTTACAAATACCGTTAGTGGAGAAAACACCCACATGATGGATTCAAAGGTGGTAAAAGAACTAATTAAGGCTAGACAAATTGTAAAAGCTAAATTGGATGCCTTAAAATCGGAACAGTTCTTCACACAAGAAAACCTTGCACAAAGTTATTTGCCCTTGTTGAATATATTACCCCAAGCACAAAAAAAAAATAAAGTGAAAAAAGAGGAGGAGCCGGATGAGGAACAACCATTACCAGATGAGGAAGATATTCATCATGGTGTAAAAAAGACCATAAAAAAGACTAGAAAACGTCAAAGTACTAATTTCGGTACTCAAACAGATGAACAAGAACGCAGTATAATTCAACAACTTTTTCCTAATACATCACATGCTGAACAGAGTTTTGTATACCATCCGCCACAGCCGCTGCCGTCGGTAGAAGAAAGTTATTTTTTCGATGATTCAATACAAGATTTGAATGCAACACAACATAGAATTCCCGATGAGACATTGATGGAATATTTGGATCAGTTCCCCGATATCCTTCAACAATACATTGTGGACAGAATACGAAATACCAACAATGATTTTGATACACATTATTTCACTCATGATGTGTCCACGGATGTTATGCATATTGGTAATGGCCGTTTAAATTTCAATGATGATGCAATAACAGTAACTAATCCCGATAGATATGAAATGAAGTTTCCCCTCACTGTTGGAATGATTGAATTACTAATGAAAACCATACCTGATGATAATAAGATCACATCGGACGATAAGAGAAATTTCAAAGAGCTTGTAGTGTTTACTAGTGCTCACAAAAAACATTCCATGAGCGATGAACAGATTGTGGGCTATCGTGGTGATAAGTATCGCTATACCATAAAACTGCTTGTTGTGGACGTTCTAAAGAAGGAGCAAGAGCAACAGGATAGGGAAACATTAACAAAGTTATGTTTACCTACTACTACTGCTTCCTCTTCAAAACATGGATCGGGTTATGGTAAAGCGACAGCAGCAATAAATAATAAATCCAATAACAATTTATTCATGACTTATAATAAGAGGCCCATTGAATAAGTTTATTGGGATTCTCCAAATGAACTTGTACAACGATTACGTTTATTAATGGCATCCCAGGCGACTGGTAATAATTCTCATGTAAATGAAATAAATTCCATTATTGAGGAATTGCGAGAAAACAATATTATAAAATAGTTATTTTTTTTTATTAATCTCCTAATATACATGCGCACGTGTTTGTGTATTATCTGTATATAAGTTGGAATTTTTTCACAATATCTTCAGTCTAATTGCAAGAACAACAAAAAATGGAAACAAGCAGCATTGCAATATTTCTATTTCTAACACTTAAATATACGTTTCTAAAACGTATTATACGCTTCACAGTTGGAAAACACAAAAGATGCATTCATATGTTTCTTAAATTTAACAACAACACAATCAACAATTCAAAATCACACAAATTGTGACGATTGGCCTCAAAATTGGAAGAAAATGGAATTAATCACAATAAATAATGGATAATTGGATGTAATGAAGACGGATTTAACGGAATCACAACTGGCACTCCATGAATTACGCTATAAGGTGAAAATATTTACACATGAAAACAAGTACCTTCACACACCACACTGGAATGGATTTTTCTTAAACAATTCCAAGAACTGCTCCATCAGCAACAAAGGTGATATAAGTAATAATAATACGTCAAACCATAAGAACGATGATGATCTAATATTAAAAGAAATGGAAACTCAACATGGTAAAATTAGAATGTTTATTGAAAAAATGTTTTCTTCACAAAAAATGTACATTTCCTTATATTGTTATACTTAAGTTTATTGTTACAAATTACTGCAATATTTTTAATATATATATTTTCTACTACATGATATGAGTGGTATGGCGAAATGGCCATACTGGCATACAGTATGAATATCTAGGATAAGAAAAAAAAGTTGTGGTGGCAATGCCAACAATGCAACTGTCAATTGACAAGATGATGGAAGACAATGTACAATATTGCCATATTCATTTCTGCCCATTTAGGAGTACTTATATTGTACAATAATATTTATATATAAAAAAATATTAATACAATCTTTTTTTGTTTTTTATTCTCTCTACTAACGCTCATACAGAAACAAACGATATATGTAAATGACAAAATGTGTGTCAGGAAGTTAATGCAAAAAAACAAGTGTATAGAGCAGCAGCAGCAGGTCACTTGTTCTTAACCTTTTAAAAATTTGCATACAATAGAGGCGCCAATGCACTTTTTCACTTTTTTCAAACACACACACACAGGTGTGAGAGAGAGTACCGCCGCTCGGTGGCGGTAGTTCAACCCCCAATCCAATACTCCACCCACCATACACAGTACTCTTCCCTCATTAGCAGTAACCACCAACACAAAAATTCTAATTATACAAATTTATGCTAATTAACACCTATCAACACACTTCTATGCTCTGTCCACTTCCCTTAACCCATCCCAACTCCTCCTCCCATATTTCAACCCCACCGCCACCGGGGACCACCACCCACCGCCATCTATCGGACGTTTGATGTACTACTGTGCCAGAACCCTCAAATCCCCGCTACTCGTGAATTTCGCAGCAAGAAACATTGCTATAAGATTTTGGCGCCCGAGCGCCATTTATTTTAGCCATTTATTTTGAGAGAGACACATTTGTTTCAGGGACACATTTGCTTAGAGAGACGGTTTTAGTTGAAGAGACTGTTAATTTTGAGAAAGACTGTTTCATTTTGAGAAAATTGATTGTTTTGATTGATAAGAGAGCAGGGACCCATTTATTTTGAGAGACCGTTTCATTTTGAGAGAGACCGTTAATTTTGAAAAAAGATTCCATTTGCTTTGAGAGAAACACATTTCTTTAAGATTCCATTTTGATTTGAAAGAGACTATTTTGGTTAGTAAGGGACTGATTTGAAGGGCCCCAATTTGTGTGACAATTTGTTTTGACACTGACAGATATAATCTGACAGATATTATTTTGGTTAATTGAGTTATCGTTTTTGATTGTTTTGATTGATTTTCTTATTTTGAATTGATTGATTTTTTCAATTCTGTCAAACAATAACACTTATTACAAATACACACTAACACAAGGAAAATGGACCCAATGAGAATAAATAATTTTTGTAATGGATTTACAGTTGAAGAAATTAGAGATATAGATGAAAGAATTAACTTGTATAAAAATTCAGTAACAATGACCACAACTACTAATACTCCAACGGTTACATCGCCTAGAACTATGTCATCAGTAATTTTTCAACCTGGTGGTGCTCTACCAACACCAGAAAGATTAAAATTTGAGACGACTTCGTTAGAACATCCTCCTGTTTATAATAATTTACCGTTAGATAGAGTAGAACCTCCCGTGAATCAATTCTTTGACTCAAATACATTTAATTCTAATAGATGTAATAAAAATAATTCAAACAATTCTGCATTATATCATATCCATAAATGGAACTTAACATTTGATGGAACTATGGATCCAATTTCATTCTTAGAACGTTTAGACGAGTTACGATTGTTGTATAATTTAAGTTTTGACGAAATTCTGGTTAGAATTTCTATTTTGTTAAAAGATAATGCCCTATTGTGGTATAGGAATTATCGTAGAAATTGGTACAGTTGGGACGATTTCGTAAATGATTTCAAATTATTTTTCATGCCGGGAAATTATAAAATTCAGTTAGAGGAACAAATTAGCAAACGCATACAAAGGCCAAATGAAAGTGGTCTCGAATATGTTGTTGCTTTACAAATTTTAATGAGACGTATAACTAACTATCCCGAAAATAAAAAAATGTATTGGTTACATCGTAATCTTTTGCCGGAATATCGTCAATTCATTCCACGGCATAGTTTTAATACCGAATTTAAATTGATTAATAGTATTAGAGAATTTGATCAGTTAAGAAATGATTTAGTTCAAAATAGAAATGCTAATTTTCAAATATACGAAAAGAATAGAGCCGTGTTAGAGAAACCCGTGTATAAACCCGTTTACAATTCACACGTTAATCAAATAAATTCTACTTAGTCCCACATATTATAATCAAAATCAAAATTCTAAACCTTTAAATAATTTTGAGACATCATCCTACAAACTTTTCCTACAAATAAACCAGTAAAAAATGAATACACTATGCAATTTTCGAAAAATTGAAATCAAACATAAAATAATACTTATAATAAATCAAATTATGATCCTACGATTAAAGCAACATTTGTACAAAAACAATCCGTGATAGATAACAATAATGCTTCTGAATTTGAACCAAAACCGCAAGTTCAGTTACAAAGAACTGAAAATTATAAAGAAATCAGACATGCCGTGTGCTATAACTGTGGAACCGTGGGACATTTTAAGATTGAATGTCAAAATCCGCGAAAAATATTTTGTTTTAATTGTTTTGAACCTAATGTAACATTGAAAACATGTTACAAATGTAATTCAAAGTCGGGAAACTAGAGACCAGCTGTCTTGAGAAAGGCGATGAACAGTTGGTAGTTGAAGAAGCCTCAAAACCCATCGTTGAAAATTCCGTGAATAAATTTAATTCCGTGACTAAATTAGTTAAATCAGTAAATACTTTTGATGGCCCCGTAGATAAACGAATTTTTGTTCCCACTGTAATTAAAAATGAAAAGTTTTGGGCATTAGTTGATCCAGGTTCTGTTCACTCTTTTATAGGAGAGAAAATCAAAAACGAAATCCCAGAATTACAAAATTTAAATACAGAAGTAATCGCTAAATTAGCTAATGGAACGGTAGTACCCGTATCTGTAGAATTTAATTTGAAATTTAACATTGCTAGATATGAAATTAGTGATAAATTTAGATTTTTGCCTTCTTTACTAAGTGATATGATTATAGGAGCAGATGTTCTTAATCATTATGATGGTTGGGTTGACTTAGGTAAAAGGAGATTACTTTTATCGGATAAACAAATTCCATTAATGGAAAATATCGAAATTGCTAATATCGGTATGATAGAAATATTAAATAAAATTGAGACTGTCGAAAATCCTATAAAGATTGATTCCGTGAATAAAAGTCCTGTTGAATCGAGAGAACAAAAATTGAAATTACTAATTGATAAAGAGTTAGCATTATTTGATAAAATTAAGGGTCCGACTCATCTTGTGGAACATCACATTAAATTATCTGATCGTACTCCAATTTAGCAAAGATATCGACCACAAAACCCAAAAATGCAACAATTAGTGAGCAGGTTGACGAAATGTTAGGGAAAGGGGTGATAGAACCGTCATCGAGTCCGTGGAGTTCACCTATTGTTATGGTACCAAAAAAAAATGGTACTTATAGATTTTGTGTAGATTTCCGTAAGGTCAACCAAGTATCGATTAAAGATGCATATCCGTTACCACATATAAATGGTATTTTGAATCGTTCACGTGAAGCTAAATTTATTAGCACTTTAGATTTAAAAAATGGGTATTGCTTAATTCCGTTAGCCGAAGAAAGTAAAGCTATCACGGCATTTACAATTCCGGGAAGGGGTTTATTCCAATTCAAAGTGATGCCATTCGGGCTACATTCCGCACCCGCGTCTTTTCAAAGATTATTGGATACGATTATAGGCCCTGAAATGGAACCGCGAGCGTTCGCATATTTGGACGATATTATCGTGTTAGGAAAATCGTATGAGGAACATATTGAAAATTTAAAAGAAGTATTTCGTAGACTAAGGACCGCAAAATTAATTGTCAATATTGAAAAGTGTAAATTTGCGGAGAAATCTATAAAATATTTAGGTTATTTGATAACTGATCAGGGCATTCAAACAGACCCTGATAAAGTAGAATCGATCGTTAAATTGCCTATTCCGACTACCGTGAAACAAGTTAGGTCATTTTTAGGTATAGCTTCGTGGTGTAGAAGATTTATACTCGAATTTTCTAAAATTTTTACTCCGTTAACAAAATTATTGCGTAAAGGACAAAAATTTATTTGGACTGAAGATCCAGATAATGTTTTTAATTCTATTAAAAATTGTTTAACGAAAGCACCCGTGTTAGATTGTCCAAATTTTGAAGAAAAATTTAACTTACAAACCGATGCGTCTGATTATGGGTTGCGCTAACTCAGATACAAGAGGGTCAGGAACGTGTTATTGCTCATAAGCAATAACACGTTCTAGCACGTGGCTAGCATACTAGCCGTACATTAAATTCAGCCGAAAGAAATTATTCCGTGACAGAGAAAGAATGTTTAGCAATAGTATGGGGAATAGAAAAAATGAAACCATACTTAGAGGGTTATAAATTTATCGTTACGACTGATCATCAGAGTCTAAAGTGGTTACAGTCAATTAAAAGTCCATCAGGAAGAATAGCTAGGTGGAGTGTATTTTTACAATCTTTGGATTTCGAAATTGTATATAGAAAGGGTAGTTTAGATCATGTGGCAGATGCATTGTCTCGTCAGCGTTTACCGTATAATGAATTAACCGTGTTAGATAATGAAATTTGTACTTTAGATATTGAGAAAGAATGGGATGAATGCTTGTGGTACAAGAATAAGTTAAGTGAAGTTAAAAAGAATCCGGAAAAATATTCGGATTATTGTATTCAAAATAATAAGTTATATAGGCATATTTTAGATAGTAATGATTTAAAAGAAAATAATGAGTATAAAGCGTGGAAGCTCTGTGTTCCGAAAAGTTTGAAAAAAACCGTGTTGTTTAAAAATCATGATGTAGAAAATGCAGGTCATGTTGGAATAGCAAAAATGTGTAATCGTATTGCTAGAAATTATTATTGGCCAGGGATGTTTAGGGATATTGCGAAGTATGTTAGAGGTTGCCAGAAATGTAAATGCTATGAAAGTAACCAACAGCAGGTTGCTGGTAAAATGCGACCATTTATTGCTTCTAAACCGTGGGATATAGTGAGTACTGATTTAGTAGATCTGTTACCGTGTTCGAAAAAAGGTAATAACTATTTAGTTGTTTTTCAAGATAAGTTTACCAAATGGGTACACGCAACACTTTTGAGAAAAGCTACTGCTAAGTTAGTTTGTCAGTCTTTATATGAAGACATTGTATTAAAATTTGGCTGTCCGAGAATTGTAATTAGTGATAATGGATCACAATTTGATAGCATGCTTATGAAAGAGTTGTTGAATGATTTAGGTGTTAAACAAAGGTTTACTCCACCTTATACGCCCCAAGCAAATCCTGTTGAGCGTTCAAATCGTACTTTAAAAACTATGAAAGGTCAATATTGCGAAAATGATCATCAGGAATGGGATAAAAATACCAACGATTATCTGTTTGCTATAAATTCCGTGAAAAATGAATGAACAAATTTTTCGCCAGCATATTTAAATTTTGGTAGAGAATTAGAAATTCCCAAAGCGTTATATAGATCAGGTTTAGATGATAATACTGAGAGTAATAATAATAAAGATTTAGAAATAAGAGTTTCGCAATTAGAAAATCAAAAGAAAACATTTGAGTTCGTTAGAGAAAATATGGTCCGTGCTTTTAATAAACAGAGTAGATATTATAATTTGCGCAGAAGGGAATGGAGATGTAAGTTAAAAGATAAGGTTTATAAAAAAGAACATCATTTATCTTCTGCAATACAAAATTTCGCAGCAAAATTGGCACCAAAATACTCAGGACCATATGAAATTATAAAAGTTATTTCTCCCGTGGTATGTGATTTAAGAGATCTTAATAATAACCGTACTATTAAAAATATTCATATAAAAGATCTTAAAACTATTTAAAAAGATCCATCCGTTACATATCTATTTATTTTGCTGTAGTTTCAAGTTGTCAATTACAAAATATAATTTTGAAGTTTAACCCGTGTTAAAAAAAAATGTCTGAGTCAGAAATACTGGAATTATTGGATGAACGGATACAAAACGAGATATGGGAGGATATTGAGGGAAATCCCGATATTAATATAATTTCAAATGTTCAAGTGGTTCCACCACAACCAAAGGTAACCAAGTTACTAATAATGGACAAAGCAAAGCGCGTCCAAGAAAAAACAATCCAATATATTTTTGTTCGAGTCGTGGAACCTTGGGTATTAAAACCAAGGATTGCAAATGCCGAAAGATTAATTATCGGGACCGTTGTTTAAAATGTGGTTTACACGGTCATTATGCGAAAGAATGTATCACTAATAAGATGGTATTCTGTGGAGAATGTAGTTCCACTCAACGTTTAGAAGATGATCCACAAAATACGTGTTATTACTAAAGAAAAAAAAAATCCGTGTTATTATTTTAAAAAATCTGTGTTACTTTTAAATCCGTTTATTGTATTTTTTACATATGATAGTATGATAATGTTTCAAGCTTCCGTTCATTCTTGTTGATTGATGTTTGATTGAATTTTTAGAATTTTGATCCAATTAAATATTCTTGATGGTTACCGCCGTGTGTATATAATTACAGATCTGAAAACTAAAATTATTTCATTTTAGAAGAAGTTAAGTTTGATGCCGTTATTTTTTGATGAGAGAGAGGAATTAATTAATAATGAAAAAGGAAAATATCAAAATTCAAAAGAAAATATTAATAAATTAAAAGAGCAAATTCAAGTAAAAGAAAAAAAATGGGAAACATGAATAAGGCAAATTTAATCTCGTCTATTAAATTAAAACAAAAGGAAGAAGAAAATTTGAAATTGAGGGAAAAATTAAAACAAGGGGAAATAACTCAAAAATTTTTGGCAGACAATTATAAAAAGCATGAAATTAAGATAAATAAAAAATTGACGATAAAAGAAAAAGAATTGGAAAGTATAAAAGAGATTTATGAAAGAAAATTACAGGAAGTGAAGGAAAAAGCTTTGAAAGATGTTAAAGAGTTGACAAAAGAGAAAGATCGGTTATATAGAAAATAAAAAAAAGGGAAGAAAATGGAAAGAAAATGAGAGAAAGGGAAAAAGTTAGATTACCGGGGAAAGAATATTGGAGAAACAATGATAATTAAAAAATAATAATAATATAGATAGTTTAAAATTGATGTTTAAAAAAAATAATAATACTTACATTAACCGTCCGAAAGATGTTTAATTCCGTGTTTAATAATCCGTTTTTCCGCTTAGAATTGTTTTCCGTGTTGATGTTGATTTTGATGATTGGAGAAGATGTTGTCTAGTTGGAAGAAGCGTAGCTGAAAGAAAATTCCTACGTAATTTTCTTAGGAGGAAAGGGGGGAATGTAACAAACCTATTTTTCAAGACATGGTATGGATGAAAAGGAATGGAGTGAGATGTATAGAATATTGGATACTGGAGTTTGGATAAACCTAGAAGAAAGAATTATGTACTTAAATATTTTGACACCTTTATTTACTTACACTCACAAAATTACACTTTTCACAGTTAAGTAAAAAAGGAATATAATTTCAAATTAATTCAAAAGCTAGAAAAGTCTTCGATCTAAAAAAGAGGTTTAATTAGTTTAATTTATAAATAATTCATAATAACTTACCGAATGATTGTGATATTTGAATGACAGTGACAATGAAAGTTTAAAATGATTACAATGATACAATGATTTAAATTAGTAAATTTATTGTTTTATGTTTGGAAGCACTGAAAAGTGAGGAGCTATAGGGTATAAAAGGCGATGCACTCGCCAGAATTCATCGGTTTGGTTCCAGCTCTGATAGAAGAAACATCTCTTAAGAAAAGTGTTCGAGGTAATAATCCAGGAAGATACTGCAGCTCTGTACGGCACTCAAAGTAGTACTCCTACAGAGTTACAAGGGCCCCTTCTCTTCGGAGATATTGTCCTTGTGGCACCTTGAAGTGTTACAGGCTGCAGTCTCTAATAAAACTATATTTTAGATTTGAATTTGAATTTCTCGGGCGCTGATCTTGAAATTTAAAAGTTTTTTCCTAATTTGTATAATATAGGTAGACCACCAACAACAGTCTTTCTACGCCACATCGCTGGATGCTGAGTTAGCGGATTCCTGTTCTACGTCAGAGACGGGATTTTTCGGCTATATAAACCGCGCATTTTATTCCGGAGAGCACTTGGTCTTCATTCCTGGAAACCAATAGATGCCCCTGGGGTCTTGAGACTCGTGCTGGCAATCTACTCCTTCTTAGACGCCCTTGAGGTCTTGTGACTCGTGCTGGCAGTCATCTCCATAGACGCCCCTAAGGTCTTGTGACTCGTGCTGGCAGTCTATTCTTTCTCTTATTCTTTAAGACGCCCCTGAAGTCTTTCGACTCGTGCTTGCAGTCTTCTCCATAGCTTATATACCTTTAAGACGCCCCTGAGGTCTTGCGACTCGTGCTGGCAGTCTTCTCCATAGCTTATATACCTTTAAGACGCCCCTGAGGTCTTGCGACTCGTGCTGCCAGTCTTCTCCATAGCTTATATACCTTTAAGACGCCCCTGAGGTCTTGCGACTCGTGCTGGCAATCTTCTCCATAGCTTATATACCTTTAAGACGCCCCTGAGGTCTTGCGACTCGTGCTGGCAGTCTTTTCCATAGCTTATATACCTTTAAGACGCCCCTGAGGTCTTGTGACTCGTGCTGGCAGTCTATTTTTATCTTTCTACGTCTAAAACGACCAAGAAGTACCAGCTGCTGCTTCAGGTTGGTTTTCCATACCTTGTAAATTCTATTATTGTTTTATAATTTTTCTTTTGTAATTAGTTTATTTAGCGGATGTCACTTTAGCTATTGCACACTTTAAGAGTTTTACTTATTCTTCGTTAAACTGTGCTTTATTGTTTCCTTTGCTGTTGTCTTTCAGTTCAGGACAAATAGTGTCACTGAGGTACCTTTCATCGAGGGAACTTGATGTAATAGTCATCTTCGTACACAGATATGACAGTCAGGCCACACATATCTTGACTATACATTGTAGGTACGGGATTGATATACAGACACAGCACTAGGTCTTTGTAGAGCATAGTTTTCAGCATCATAAATTACTAATACCTCTAGAGTGTTCAATATCTACAGAACTATTGATTCGTGTATTCAAATTTTCAATATCATTTTCATTTCTACATTTCAAACTTTTATTATAATTATTTTACACATTTTATTTGATTATGTACTTTTAAGTACTATATTACATTGAGGAATATTTATTACTTTTTGTACCTCAGTTCAATTTCATAATATATTTGAATTCTATTTTTATTATAATGCCTTGGACTTAAACAGTCACATGAACACCTTACATCGAGGGAGACATTGTGGGCCCGTGTCGTGACAACCATATGCCCATTGCTTAACCTCCTCTTCGAACTCAAGGACCGACTTATTGAGCTCTAGGTCCAGGAGGGTGGTTTTGTCATAAGGTGTGGGCTTATATACAAATTATACTGTTTCTATCTTTCATTATATGTGGTCATCTCATTTTCATATCATCTTTTATTGTTCTGAGTGTACTTGTTTTTATTTTGCCGCTTATATGTGAATTTAAATATTTAATTTTTATTTGAAATAGTTCTGGGTGACATATCGCTATAGTTTTAAGAATGATTTTGAATTTTATTTGTTTTTTTTTATTTTTATTTGTTCACTGGCAAATTTCAAGATCTATTTTTCGAATTTACAATATATATAATTTTTTATGATTAATTTTGAGTTTCATTTCCCAGACTACACAGAACTCTTTAAGAATCGGGTTTTATTTTAACACAACGTAGGAATTTTTAATTTTTCATGTTCAAGTATATCGGCGAGAAAGTGTTTAAATTTAAAATCATAATTAGCCGCCCCCGGCATAGCTTTAACCTAGAGCTCCCAACTATTGTCCGAGTTGGGTGTTTCTCTAGATATTTCGCGTTAGCTCCGCGTATAGTAATATCCAGTTTGAGGTCTTAGCATTTCCGTGATTTATTTTGTATGAAAGATACATGAGTATTTGAGAGTGATTGTCAAAGTCAGATTAATTTTCTGAATTATAAATAAATATTTGAGAATATATTGAAATAATAACCATTTTCCTTGCATTACACATATGCCAACATTCACACCATTGAATAATTTAATTTAATATTGAATGCCATAAAATAGTACAATCAATAAATTGAATTATTTTGAGAAAATATTAAGCGTTATTTGTCGTTGAGTCTCTTTCAGTAATAAGACCCCTGGAATTGAACCCATTTGCCCCGCTAGCAGCCCAAGTTGCCCCGTGTGCTTTATAGGTGTTTTGTCGTTGCGAATTCGTTGTATAAATTGAGTAATTGAGTAATTTTGAGTTTGAGTATTTCTTTCCTGATTTGGGAGTAAATCAGGTGGCGCCCAAGTTGAATATTTTGATCCGTGAATTGCGCAGCGAGAAACATTGTTATAACATATCGCGTTCCGATTTCCGCAGCGAAATTGCCAACAGGATTCCTCGCTATAATATTTTAACGGACAAATGCTGTAATATTTCTCACCTCCCCAAAAAACAATTAACTGTCCAGTCTTTGCCAAATTTTGACTTTGCCATAAACTTGACGACATCATGAACGCCGAGGAACAATTAAATACACCGATAATTTTCGAACTCATCCAACAAAACCTTTTCTTGTACCTTGTTCTGGTAGCGATCGTTATCTACATAACGATTTATAAACGTGGAACTACGTATAATTCGTAGAATTAGCCACCAGATACGGAAGTCAAGAAGACATACGCATCGAACATCGCGAAACTTCGCCGATCACACCGCGTCGTAGTGAAAGACTTCACCGCGCGAACCCAACACAAATTAGCTACGAGTAATAACCAAGTCCTTTTGTTACAAACTCAATTTGCTAAAAGACCCTTATTGCCACAGTCACTACCAATAAAAACTATTATTAAAAACAAACGTATCTAGCCGCCTTGCCGACAAACCCCTTAAGGGAAATGCACATACAGGGTGTTCAGTTTCAAACCGAGCGGCATAGATATCTCGAAAACGGTAAATGCTAGAGACTTGAAATTTTGGCCATAGGAGTTATCCGGAGGGGCTGATCGATCTAAAATATTTACAAAATGGTGGCACTTCCGGTATAACCGGAAGTGCCACCATTTTGAAAATATTTTAGATCGATCAGCCCCTCCGGATAACTCCAATGGCCAAAATTTCAAGTCTCTACTATTTACCGTTTTCGAGATATCTATGCCGCTCGGTTTGAAACTGAACACCCTGTATAACTTAGCCCATAAGAATTTTATTAGTTAAGTAAAAATAAACTGTAAATGTAAAAAGGTAAATTGACCGATAACCAAAATGGAGGTAAAAAATCAACAAAATTTGCACTATATAAAGCATTTCAAACCCCACAGATATCAGCCAGCTTACCAAACCAGTACAAGATTTTACGTTAGATAAACAAAGTTAAAAAAAAAAGAAAAACCAAATCAATTAAAATGGCCGGTCGCGTAATAATTGTTCTTGAAGACAAAAGCGGCATACCAGCCCCGCTGCAGCAGTGGGCAGTATACTCATATTACCCCGAACACGTCATCCCGAAGAGAGAACTCCCAGACCATGAGAAGTGCACGAACCGAATTAGAAAGAAAACCAGAAGAGCCATCTCATGTTACTGCGGGTGCCTGGTGGCACCCAAAAAAGTGAAACTTCATCAACCGGGATGCCGCCCGTACCTTCAACAAAAGATATGGGAGCTCCGCACCCTGCTTCAGGGGCTGCCAAAGTATAACCATATCGAACACATGTGGGACTAGGGGACCACGCATAGCGACCAGACCACCCTCCATGGATGGAATACAAATAAAAACCATTTTAATTTTAACATTGTAATTTTAATTATGTATTAACATTTTATATAAATTTAGGCGTAGGAAATGTTTTACCTCTTAGTAATAATAATAATAAATCTAAGTATTGTGAACCCGTAACTGTAAATTGTAATTAAGTTAAGTAATTTCGATAGTGCATTTCTAATAATATTTTCTTTCTTGGTCCGTATTAGAACGAAAATAAAAATAAATTTATTGTCAAAAATTCAGCTTTTTTCATAAAAATAAAACCTTCTTAAACGCCCCTACCTCCATAAAAAAAATCATAAGGAATTAGGAAGTTGCAAAGTTGCAACTACGGAGATAATTAACGTCTTTAACATAAAACAATTTATGTTAAAGACGTCTGTCTTACGTCCGTAATTAGGTAAAACATAAAAACTTACCTTACCCATTTTATACATCATTTTAATTTCAATAGGTTTAAATTTTATATTTTGGTATATGTAAGTGTATATATGTTTTGTTTACAGTTAAAAAATTTTTAAGTTACATTCTCCCACATACCAATCATAAAAAGTTAACCTGTTCAATTGATTAATTTATGGATCTTTATTTTTATAAGGGGGGAATGTAATAAATATACTTGAAGGCTATGTCCTTCGCTACATAAAAAAAGCAACTTCGGGACTGCGTTCCAATAGAAACAGGCATTTTAAACTCAAATTTTTAGAAATCATCTTAAACATTGCTTGTCAACTTTTGTTAGAGCAAATAAATTATCAACAATGAGTTTAAGCCGTTCAATTGAGAACAGCAATCTTGAAAGGGGTACTTTCTACGAAATATCCCTAAGTGTTAAAAATTATTGTCATTTCCACGAAAGGATGTTTTCGAAAGTTTCTAATTTTTAGGTAGCTTTTAGGAAATAGGAAGATATGTTATATAAACCCATGTAGTAACCCCTTCAGCAACAGACAAGATCAGATCAAATTATTTTTTATTGAGATTCAGACCAGAATCCGATCAGAGTAGATCAAAATACAGTTAGTTATATTTTTCTTCGTGTTTGTAAATTAACCATTTTACCATGTGTTTTATAAAACAAGATCTTTATAAACTTTATCGGTCGTGTTACATCTTTTATTCAACAACCAGATCACCTTTATGAATAGTGACGAACCTAAGTGTCTTACACTCTAAGTTTGTAAATGGACGCAAACTAGAGTACCAACCAGAATCTACATATAAATCGTTCAACAAACGAACGATCAACAAACACACAACAACACAATCTACATTACAGTGTATATGTAAGGAAATGGGTCACTTTCCTACCAGTTGCACTAAACCTCGTATGAAATGTAAAAAATGTCGTAGATTACGTCATTTAAAAAAGAATTGCAGAAGGAAACAAAGCAAAGTTAAAAATCAGCAAGTTAGAACCAAAAACGACAGAGCTTTGGAGTCTTACTAATTTGGTTGTTGCGTGAATGGAATGCCTATGCAATCATGTGTAGATTCTGGCTGCGAAAGAGTAGTAATTCAAAGTTTCGATGCTGAAAAATTAAATTTGGAAATTAATTCTGTTGTGTCACTAATTAATGGGTGCGGAGGTTCAAAAATTAATGCAATTGGTTTAGTGAAAATTAAATTGAAAGTGGAGGAAATGATAAGTGAAATAGATGCATATATGTAGTACCAAATTGTACTCAAAATGTGCCAATTTTAATTAGACAGAGTTTTTTTCTTAATAAAAGAATGAAATGGCTATTTATTGATGGGAAAAATATTTGAAATTTATCAAAACAATCGGATTTGGTGAAAGCATTGCCATTGCCAGTTCGTAAAATTCCATTGTGGTCAGCTGAGCACACTATTACACCTAAAGAACCAAAGCTTCTGTATCAGTGACGTCATGAGGGAATCTTACCAGTACCTAAAATAACAAATAATGACGAGCTGAAACCGTCATTATATAGAGAGTTTGCACCGGACCAGAGAGTTTTATCCAGGAATTATCGTGGTCAACGTAAATGGTTACTAGGAGAAGTATCGAGGAAGTTAGGTAAATGGCACTACGAAGTCATTTTGGACTATGGTTATAGGTACATACAAGAGACATTTAAATCAACTTAAAAAGTGCGAATATAAAGGTGATGATGGAAGAGGAAGAAAGATTCGGAAAGGAAGGGATGGAGAAACTATAATGTTCAAAATTCCTCCGATTCAAATGACAAATACAAAGAAGCCAATGCAAAACAAGTTGTAGTTGCAAGACACGAAGAAATGGTTAAAAACGAATATGATGAAAGTTTGGAAAAATAGAGAACAACAATGAACCAAAATCAGTTCTAAGAAAATCATCGAGAGTTAGGAAACCCGTTGACAGACTGATTTTATAATTATTGTGTAGTTAAAATTAAGTGAGGGAGAATTGCAGCATATTTAAATTTTCCCACTAGGAGTTTAGTATTTATGTTTTATTACCATATATTATTTTGTTACTATTACCTTAACAACATATAAATAAATAGATTATTCGAGAATAAATTATTCGAAATATATAAAAATGTGTAAGCTGTGTAGGTTACGATATTGTAGAACGCGTAAGCGTATTGCAATCTTTAAGGCGAAAAACATTGTTTGGCGTATATTACCTGTGAAATATTATTGCTACTGCATTAAAACAGCATTTATTCTTATTGCATGTCCTGAATCACTTAACCAAGAGGCCCGGAGGCAATAAAGCCGGATAGCACCGGCGACGGTCAGCATGGGCGGCCATCCGAAGGGACAGGCCATCAAGATTCCCGGATATGAAGGGTGTCATCGACAATCATCCTAAAGTTAGGGAACGTGTGTTTCAGCATTTAATTTCATCAACCCTCTCGTCCTCACCTCACGTATCGTGACACCATGTTGCCTAGATGCTAAGTTAGAGGAATTTCCATTTTTCCAAATAAATGAATGACTGATATTGGCCCACTTCCGTGAACTACGTAACACCTAAATTCTCATTATCTAAACATTTTGTATTGTACATTATGAATTGTCCGTTAATAGCTTTCATCTCTTTTTGAGAAAAGAGAAATAATTTGTATTTTGTTTTGTTTTGCAAGCGCTTTAATATAATTAAGAGTTTTACTCTTTTAAACGCGAATTGGTGGAGCAATTAAAACCATTTACGGCCGCTGATCCCCGTACAACAAATGTGACTTTGTTAAAGCGTGATCGTATTGTTAAACTTATTATATGTATTTAACAATTGTTAATTATCTGGTTGATCAAGTAACTTCTCTTAAAACTAAACATTAAAAACTCTAACACAGGGCGACGGCCACCACAATATTGGCAATTTCACTACTAACAAAGACAATTAAAGCATGGATTTTAATGAAATTGGTATACTTCCTTGTTTTTTATTTTATTGCTTATAGACCGGTTTCGATATTACATCGTCATCGATAAAAACTACAATGGAGTACATTTTTGTTGCAATTGTTATAAAACAAGTATTTGTGGATTGCTTACTTGTCAGATATTTTGAAGTTTAAAATAAAAATATGCAAAACAGATTGAAATAGTAAATGCACAAACGTAATAAATAAAACGAACGGTTGAATAACACTCAATGTACAAAAAATCACTATCATAAATATTTAAAATAAATAAATAAATTAAATAAATATAATATGGATTTGTCAGTCAATTAAATGTCATTATTGTTCATTAGTTAGTAGTTATAATGGATTAAATCAACACATAATTAAAGTATTTAAAATTTACATGTCCGAGTACATTTCTAGAGATTTAGGATTAGTACCTTTTTATTATTGACCCATCCGAGAGAAAGTCCTTTTTTATTTCGAAAATAATATTCATGAATAAAACCATACCAATATTCATTCCAATGTAATAGTTGATGTACGTACCTAATGTATGTATTTTGATCACAGTTGTTGTTTAGTTGTCTTCTCCAATTGTGGTGTAAATGATGGGGTTGCATGCATGCATTTATTTAAATATATAAATACATACATCTACGTAAAACGTTCACTTTTTGGTGTATATGACAGTTTATTAGATAGTTTGTAATGAACCCATTTTTCTTCGCCTGAAAAATAAAAGAATTAATTGTTACAGTAGTATATATTTCAAGTACTTACCGCTCTCGTTGACCGCCGCCGATTTGGGATGTCGCCGGAAACCTGAAATAGATTACCGTTTAATAAAATATCGTAAATAAGTACCGTACTTACCGTATTTGCACTTGTTGCACCGGCATTCAATTCTTAGTGAGGTTATGATACACTTGTTTACATTGTAAACAAACACTGGTTGTCCGTCAACCAATTATACTGGTTGACATGTATTAGTTAGGTTATGTTGTCATTGTTTATAAATGTAAACAAACACTAGGAGTTCGGCAACCAGTTATACCGTTAACCGATTGCCCCGGGAATCGCGGCAATACAACATACCGTTTAGTACCGCATACCGATGTTGGAGGCGTGCATGACCGTCCCGCGGGTATATAAAGCGCCGAAATTTCCGTTAGTGATCAGTTCCGTTCCGAAGACAACTGAAGAACAACAAAGTACAATTATTGTCAACAAAACAACAACCAATCAACAAGTAAGTAAAACAATACCGACCGGCACCAAGCACCGAAAATCGCCCAGCGACACCGTTGAATCGCCCTGTGAGAGAGTGAGTATTGGAAGCAGTGTTTGTCGCCTCAAACCACCGACGAAAGCTTCTTAGTGTGGGACCTTTGAGTCCATTCGCACGGAAGTATTTCTGCTTGGCAATCGCCTTGCACAGGACCTGTCAAAAAGGTCTAGTGAATGCCATTCCTGGGCACTAGCGCTCTTAGTGTGGGATCTTTGAGTCCATTCGCACGGAGTCGCCGGTTAATCAGCGGGCAGGTCGCATTCGCAATTCGGTTGTGGCGACAGCTAGATCTGACACAGTCCATTCGCCGTTTCCTGTCCGAGACTGTGTGGTTCACACCAGGAACTAAGCGTTAGCAAATAAAGAGTGTCTTTACACTCTAGCGAAGCGTCTTAGTAGCAACGGTGTCGACTAATACACCTGGAGGCGACAAATTTGAGTGGAGCGACCAAAAGTCACCTCTCCAGTCCATGTCAACGTTTAGTTAGGCAACACACCGTGCTGAAAGCCATACATTTACCGTTTTTACCGTTACCGACCGTATTTTTCTACCTTTTCCCACCGTTTATCATCCCGTATTCCCAAGAACGGCCAACCGAACTATTTGTATATTAATTGTAATTTATATTTTGATTATTTTCCTGTAGTCTTGAGGGTTTTGGAATAAAATTATATTATTTTTCTGGTTAATAATGTGCTTTAATTGACCCCTAGCATAGCCGTATCTCCATTGTGTTACCTGGGACCCGTTTTGGTTTCCTGTTTTCGTCTGTAAAAACAGGTGGCGCTCGAGACAGGCAAATCCGCCGAAAAATAAGCGTCACAAGTTCATTTACACCGAATTAAGATTATTTGGAAAACGAAGCAGTTATATTACGCTTACAAAACACTTGTTTACTCACATAATAACTGGATTATGTAATAGTATATTAAAAAATGAGTATCGTAAGGGATATTTTAACGTTTGATTTACGAATACGTTAAAATCTATTACGATACGAATTTTTTACGATATTTTACCTATTTGCGTCTAAAATATTTAATTATAAATAAATAAATTAGTCATTTCATAATTGTGGAGATTTTTATTTTCTAAAGTTGGTTCAATTTTGTTTTCAAACAATTCGAGTGTGACAGGTTTAAATGCTGTCGTGCTGTCAATGTCAATAACTTTCGCTGTATCTCAGCGTAAATCTGTTGACAGCGATTCAATTGACAAGAATTCGCCAACCCCAAATAGTAAAAAATCACTATTTTCTTACAGTAAAACTACTTTTATTACAAAACCCAAATCTCACAGTTCTGTTTTGTGATAGAAGGTTTTACAAAACGCAAATAGGTAAAAGAATAAACCAAACGTAATTTTATTGACAAATAATACTAAGTGAAAATTGATCAACGGTCAAAGTTTCAATATTGAAATCGTAGTAAAATCTGAATTTTAACTAAACTTCGACTGTAGGTACATCTACAGTCATCTTGATTAACATTTAGCCCTGTACTGACTGTGACTATGTTTTGACTCTGTTCTGCAAGAATATTTGTACTATATTATGGCCCTTCCATTTTTAGGGAAAGGTACTCTTTAAAATGGGGGTTTAATAAAATGACCATACAATATAATGATTTAAAATGAAAAATACAAATAAATATTCCAAGAAGGACTTAAAAGTAATTACATTATAAATACTTTCAAGCAGGTTAGGTACCTACATATCTAATAAAAATAGGTAACCCGAAAGTTCTCAGTGAAAAATAAACCCAACGGACCATTTCTTAGATCGGTCCTTTCAGACCCACCTATCGCCACGGTGATAGCCCTATAATATTAACAGCCTCACGTTATAACTATTCATCAAAATCAACAACCAAATTCCCCGCTTTTATATTATAGCGGACCAATGTTGCAATATTCTTCCATTCCGAAAAAAATTTTGACCAATCAATCACCATTTTCAACACCTATACTGAAAATTTAAACGTATGTGGCTAGCCATAAATTCGCCGATATCATGAAAGCCGAAAAAAATTAGGTAAACCCACAACAACAAAACATGTAGGTTACAATAAAGGTATTAGTTGAAGGAACATCTAGAGATGGAAGTTAAAACGTAATAGTGAAAGACTCCACCGCGCATACCTCACACAAATTAACTACCACTAATAAATCAAATCTTCTCTATGTTACAACTCATTTTTGCAATAAAGATTCGTGATTGCAACAGGCAGCCAGACTCCACATTAAATATTCCTATAGAAAACATATTTTACTGAAAAAAATTGTGAAAATTGAAAGACTGTAATGTTTGTTTATTCGATAAAATTTCACCAGTTGTTTTGATTTTCATGATTTTTAAAATAGGAATGATAGATTAAAGGTAATTGTTTCCTATCATCCAATATTTTTGTAATTTCGAAATTGAGAAAATAAATATTTCATAATATTATTCATCAAATTAATTAAAAACTGCAATCGAAGACGTAATCACGTTAAAATTACGACTGTAATACAGATACAGCCTGCCTGGGTTTTTTTGCAAAAGATTGTGAGTTCGATCTTCTTTTTCTATAATATCTAGTGCAATTCGAGATTGAGCAATAACAGGTCTGTGATGCCTTTAGATGTTCTGGGCCGCACGCGCGCTACACTGAAGGAATCGGCGTGTCTTCCCTGACCGAGCGGTCCGGGTAACCCGCTGATCCTCCTTCGTGCTGTAACGATACAAACCCGGGTTAATATTTAAAATGTATATTTTCGAAAAGAATAATTAAACCCGAAAATTATCGTTGACCAGGCTCTAAGATAAAGTAGACCATCTGAAAGAAATTAAAATTGAGTATTATTCTACGCGACTAAGTGAGCCCAATAAATTGAAACTAAATTATGCTTTGCATCGAGAATAATTATAACCAAATGCATTTTACTTTCGGTCTGCAAATATCGCTGTAAAGCGTTCGAAACCATCAGCGTCCCGATGGGTTGTTAGGCGTCCCCAACAAAGACTAGCAAACCTCACTATGAAGCTTATTGCAGTCTATATCACACTATGTGATAAATACGTAATTAAATAAGTGTGCTATAAACTTATTATAAAATGCATTTTAATATAAATACATAATATAAAATTACTTTATACTAAATATTGATATATAATGTACATTATGTACTAAGTACTCTGTGTACTTATAAAATTGAAATTAAATAACAAAATAACGAACAAACGATTGCAAAGCATAATCGTACTAATTTAACAATCGCGAATATGATCATATTTGTAGTTAACGAATTAATAAAACAAAATATAAAAGTAAAATTGGTACTCACATATATTGTTGATTATTTCGGAACTAACAACAATTAACAAATGATTTAAATAACACTTTTCAGACTTAACTGCATCACAGTCACCGACTAAATGAATCTGTCTCCCCTTTCAGCAATACACGTGTTAGTTTTCGGCCAAGATATGAAATTGCCGAATTGCTGAATTAACATTTCAATAAATGCGTTATTCTTTATACGCACTAAAATATTTTTAAAACAGAGCCGGACTGGGATTCCTTACAGTGCTAGGGATTGGGGCTTGCAATTGTTCCCCATAAACGAGGAATTCCCAGTAAGCGTGAGTCATAAGCTCTCGTTGATTATGTCCCTGCCCTTTGTACACACCGCTCCGTCGCTACTACCGATTGAATGATTTAGTGAGGTCTTCGGACTGGTACGCGGACTGGTTGCTTGGAAGATGACCAAACTTGATCATTTAGAGGAAGTAAAAGTCGTAAAATTTGTGTAAGGGTGGCTAGCAGTGAAGCGGCTTGAACGACTTTTACTTCCTCTTCGATGAAATAATGGGAATTTTTTTCTTTAGCGGAAAGAATCAGGTGGAAAGGTAGCTAACAGTGAAACGGCTTCAACGACTTTTACTTCCTCTTCGAGGAAATAAAGAGAATTTGTTTTTTTGGTGGAATCAGGCAAACTTAACATCAGCCAGGCCTATCTAACCCAACACCAGCTAGACCGTCTAACCCAACATCAGCCAGACCGGTCTAACCCAACATCAGCCAGACCGTCTAACTCAACATCAGCCAGACCGGTCTAACCCAACATCAGCCAGACCGTCTAACCCAACATCAGCCATACCGGTCTAACCCAACATCAGCCAGACCGTCTAACTCAACATCAGCCAGACCGGTCTAACCCAACATCAGCCAGACCGGTCTAACCCAACCTCCTTTATGTATACAACAAAAAAAAAAATTACTTATTGAAAATTTTTTACTTTTTTTTTGAAAACATAAATGACCTTCCACAGCCTACACCGTAAGAGCTAGGAGGCTGAAATTTATGCTGTGAATACATCTCATAGTCGGCACGTCACGAATGACCTTCATTTTTCGATGCCACCCCTTTTTTATTCTGGGGGTAGTTCCCACCCCGACATTTTTTGCCAGAGGGGGTCGCTGATTTTTTGCTATATAGTCCTCAAACACCCATAGCACCCTGCCAAATCTGGGCTCTGTGCGAGAAGCCGTTCCAAAGGTATGAATTATTGAAAATCGTCGGAACCCCATTTGAGAGACCAAAGAATTAAAAAAGTGTATATTCGTTGTATAATATGTAAAGAATTGGCAGGATTGATATACTGTAGAGGATCATTGTCCATATACTTGTAGTGTAGAGTACTGGGATTACAGTGTTTATGGGTTTAAGGGAATTTTGAGGTATGGGTTTTAAGGCAAAGCTGCATAATTTGATACTCATGTTTGTCTGTAGTACCAATTTTTTCCAGTTCTGGCATCTTGATGTCTATCATTATTAAAGTCTATCTATTATCTATTATCTATTATCTATTATTAAAGTCTAAAATTTATGATAGACATTATGTCTATCATAAAGGAGAACCACCCCGCTTTAAGGAAAGGATTTGATTGCGATATTTTCAATAATGAAGAAAGTTGGCAATGTAAAGATTACCATACCTAATCTATACTTAAGAGTTAGAGAAGAAAATTTTAAACTCAGGAACTCAAAACAAGGTTTGTTAAATAAATATTATAGTTTACAAATATAATATACATTTATTGTTTTGTCCACAGAAAATGTTATTAGCTGGTCCATGAAATAACGCATCCAATACAGCCCAGAAGGGCCCCTGTAAGTATAATAGTGCTGCTTTACAGTTATTTATCGCTAAAATAAATTTTCCTTTTTCATGAATGATCACAAATGGATGAGTGCGACAAAAAATGAAGCTTAACAATGATATTTCATGTTAATAGTATGAATAGAGATTCAATAAAGCTTTTATGATTGAATTTCATGTCTATTATACCATTTTTTTCTAAAATTTAAACATTTTTAAAAAATAAAGAAAATGACCTATTTTTAAATTTCCCGCTCATTAATTTTTTCCCCTGTGTGATGTAGGTTTTGATTTGACATATGTTCCGGTCTACTCTTAGGTGGAATCCAGTATAGTTTCTTTTGCACGGAAACTACGATAACATCAATTAGTTTTTAAAATAAATGGTTGTGACATAACGTAAACTTACGAAATTCAAATGGTAGTAGTTAACTTCAAATACAAGAATTTTATTTTCAACCAACCACAGCGCGTTTCTCGCCTTCGATACGACTGTGCATGAACATAATGATCTTAACGCGTAAGACGATGCGACACCTCTGATGCGACAAGTCAAATATACTAGAAATTTTCTCCGTGTAATTATTGGGCTAATATGAAAATAAAAAAAATGTCGAATAAATTTCAGTCCTCTATCGAGTCATACGGATTATTTCGAAATCCCCGTTTCATGCAAGTTATCCATTCTAAATTTAAAAAATGTTTAAAAGGATGATTGAAAGTCCTTTTAGGATTTTCGAGTTTCTACAACTCACCCAAATTATAATTTTATATCGATTTATCTGTTACACTCGAAAGACTTTATAAGATTTTTAAATTTAAAATACAATGTGTCAAACACAGACATATGATACTAGACTGCAAATAGTATTGCCCCCACCACTAAAAAATAGCTACAGAATGTTATCCGCCATATTGTGCCTATTCTAGTAATTTATAAATGGTTATGTTGTCAGATCTTAGTGATCGTCAACTAAATATCTTAGAAAGAATTTTTCGGATTATATTGTAGATGGCGGTATTATCGTCTCATTCCTGTTTTCACAGTGCCCAGTATAGAAATTGTGGTCAAAAAATTTTGTTTTTGAGTGGTAAATTTAAGTTGTCAGGTATGTATTTTCCATTTATATTAATCACTAAGGTATCAAGAGTGGCTAGCATTCGCAAAAAATTTTAACATTTTCGGTCTTTAAAAATATATATATATTTTTCTTTTTGGGAGCAAAAAGCTGTCGATGCAGTTGTAAAGATATACGTATCTGGGAAATACTTATTTAATATTTTGCTGATTTTGTGAAAGTACTTAACTTAGGGAAAAGATAGTATGTATGTATGACATCATGATGTTGTGTCTAGAGGCTTTGTTGGGATGCAGTCTGGACATGTGCGTAATAGACCCTTTTTGCCTGAGATATTCTTTTAGGCATTACTTAGTCTATTGCGAGATTTCTTATAGTGAATGCGACTTATTATTGTGCGTGTTACGTTTTTGTTGTTTTCACATTTAAAGGATTAAATCAATTAATAATTGGTGAGTACGTTGTTCTTATTCACTAATTTATGTTATGTCTTTTGATAACTTAATTTGATTTATTGAGAATACGTATTCTTGGTTATATTCTTGTTTATTTGATTTATTGAATTCATTTTTGAATTCATGTTGGATTTTTTCAACAATTATACCGAATGAACTTGTTTAAATATTATTACGCAGTTGCCGCTGTAGTATGTTGTTTTAATACAGTAGAGTATTTAAGTATTAATACTTTTAATGAAAATGCATTGGAATCCAGATGATTACTTTATTTACATTGTTTAGATATAACAATGTTATTATTTGAACTTACATGCATAACTGCTGTAATGTTTGACAACAATCCGCGAAAGAGAGTTGTAAATTTACTCTTAACTATTCAGGACGCTGATGGTTATGTAATGTATACGAATAAGTATACGAATGTATACGAATATGTATGTAGGTATTAACCGTCTACCCTAAATCCCAAATTCTCAGAAACACTTCGGTTTATCCCAGTCCTTCAATTACACACTTGACATTTTGACATAATCTTTGTTTAATTATTACTAGTAGTTCCTGTCCAGTTTTAATCGCATAAAAACTTTCCAAACACATGTTTTTTAACTGTTGTCCCTTTAACAATCTCAACCACCTCAGATCCTCACCCCCGCTCATAGTTTATTTCATTTGTTCAGTTCCCAATATTGAACAGTTCAGTATTATCAATCTTACGATTCACATCTAAATTACTTGTATCTTTATAAATCTGAATAAACTCATAACACTTTCTTTAAAAACTTAAATAAAGAGTTTCATTTCCCGACCGCTATCATAAACATTCAAAATAACCTCTACAAATTGTGGCGCAGTCGGTAGGCTAGCAGTATCATATTGGGAAAATTATAAATATTGTTTTCAATTACGTACAATCGGACACAGTTCTAACAAAACTTAAAGACATTACAAGTTTCAAGAAGTGACGTTGTGATTAATTACGTGCAGTGAATTAACGCGTCGCGGAAAACACTCTCGTCCTACATATACAAGTAATTTTACATTACCTATATTTCAACACACACAAACTCGAGAAATGGCCGAAACACGAAACCAGCGAAACGAGCGAAACGACGAGTCGAGTCAGGGAGTATCGGCTCCCGACGAAAACCAAACAGCCCCTCAATGATCAAACCCCAATCTGGCAGTACCATCCACTGGAAACGGAACAGCCTCAGGCCCATCAAGTCCAGGTGACTTCCAACCACCTATAAACCATCAAGTGTGTCCACCAGGCCAAAGTCCACAACGCCATGTCCAAGGGAAGGCCGTTTGCGTTCGTCAACCCGTCCCGGAAGAGCCCGTTCGTCCACCCAACCCCGATCAACGAGGAACCTCTTTCCACCCCATCGTATCAGCACCAGGTTCCGACGGTGAGCGAAATACACAATTACATAGCCCTATAAGTGTATCGAATGCGACGACAAATCAACCTAACTTTGATTTAATTAAACTCGCACTTCATGCGATATCGGACGCCAACAAATGTAATTGTGCATTCCAAATGGTAGATGAAAACTCATATAAATATCTATTTTTGTCAGTCAAAATGAAAGTTCTGGGCGAAGCGAGCGAAAAAGTCGCTTGCGCCAATAATTGGGAAGCGTTAAAACAAATTCTTAACGCGGAATATTTATCTAGCGACATCGGCAATCAGTATAATTTCGTACAATTTCAAGCCGAATTGATTTCCATGCGCCAAAGGCCCAAAGAGCCTATTGCCCAAAGAGCTATTAAATTCACAAGCTCTAAATATTTTCGTCACAACAATAGAAAGCAATCTTAGCTTAATAACCAGGGCGCGCAACCCTAAAACATATGAAAATGCTGTATCAATTGCTAAAACGGAAGACCGTATATCGCAAATCACCTTAAGTATGAACAGAAGCGGGAGAAATTCGGTCTATTCCTATATCTGTAGAAATTCGTCTCACAATACTGATAGTTGCCGTCATAATAATCTAAATAACCGAAAAAAATTCCAGTTCCGGGCAACATCAAGTTTTTTGCAATTACTGCAAGCGACCGGGACACACCATAACTGAGTGTAGAACGTTAGCAATCAGAAAAGGCAATAATAACAGAAACGAAAATAGAAACACGAATCAAAATTTTAACCGCGGCTCTCCGAGAGAATCGGACACGAGAATTCGTCCGCGAACGAAATAGGTCAAAGCCCCCCAAAAAACATCGCTCCTTCAATCCTCAAATTGTCAAGTGTCAAACGGAAACTGTTGTGTCAATTTAAGTCACTTATAGCGATTGTCGAGAGGGAATAGTACCGAAACGCCTACTCGCTAAGGACGTATACCTCTGTAGTAGCGTCGTGAACGTAACGACAAAGAACACAATCGTCACAACGGTTTTGAATTCTTCCGATAAAAAATTTGATGCGAGCGATCTAGAAACGGAATTAGATCCGCTGGGAAACACTGTTAACATTCTGAATATCCGTGAAAACTCAGATACCAACTCGGAATCGGAACGATTAAATAAATTAACAAACTCCATAAACACTGATCATTAAACAAAAGCGAAGCAGATGCAATTGTTGAACTCTGTAAACAATACAATCATATTTTTCATTTAGACGGTGACAAGTTGTCCTGTACCAATTTAATCTATCATGAAATACACACGTCAACTGACGTACCCATAAACGCGAAAACTTACCAGTTTCCCGAGTCGTTGAAGCCGGAGGTAAATAAACAAATAAAGTCAATGTTAGAACAAAATATAATAAAACCTTCGTTTAGTCCGTAAAATGCCCCCGCCTGGGTAGTTCCTAAAAAAGCGGACCAACAGGGCAATAAAAAATGGAGGATAGTAGTCGATTACAGAAAATTAAGCAACGTTACCGTTGGAGATTCATACCCTTTACCAAACATCGAAGAAATTCTCGACCACTTAGGCAATAGCAAATATTTTTGTACACTCGACTTAACTTCCGGTTTTCACCAAAAACCCGTACATCCTCAGGATACGACGAAAACCGCCTTCAGCGAACCTTTAGGACATTTTGAAGTTACTCGACTTCCTTTTGCTCTGAAAACAGCGCCGTTCGACGTTCTAACGTTTGATGAATTGTGCTCTATGCGGCTTACAGAACAACCTGAGATGTCTGGTGTATTTGGATGATATCATTATCTTTAGTAATAGTCTTGAAACACACATTGAAAAACTTAGAGATGTATTTGACCGCATCACGGAATATAAATTAAAATTAGAGCCGCAGAAGTGCCATTTCTTACGACAAGAAATAGTCTATCTCGGACATCTTATTACAGACAAAGGGGTTCAACCTGACCCGAAAAAAGTTGCTTGTGTCAAAAACTATTCCGTACCTAAAGTTCCGAAAGAAATTAAATCTTTTCTGGGTTTCGCGGGTTACTATCGCAGGTTCATACCCAATTACAGTCAACTCTCACAACCGCTTACAAAATTGTTGCGTAAAAACGAAAAGTTTATTTGGACAAGTCTTCAACAACAGTCGTACGAACGACTGAAGACATTGTTTTGCCAAAAGCCAATTCTGCAGTTTCCGAACTTCGACGAACCATTTACGTTAACAACAGACGCGTCTAACTTCGCTATAGGCGCAGTGCTCTCGCAAGGTCCAAAAGAACGCGACTTGCCGATTGCATATTATAGTCGAACACTAAACAAAGCCGAGCAAAATTATGATGTGGCAACTAAAGAGTTACTTTCTATCGTTTCTTCGGTAAAACTCTTCCGACCGTACCTATTTAGATGAAAATTCATAATCAAAACCGACCACAGTGCGTTACAATATTTAAATTCTGTCAAGGACCCCAGTTCTCGTCTATTGCGCTGGCGGTTCGTTCTGGAAGAATAAGACTATGTCATAGAGTACAAACCGGGCAGGGTAAATAAGAACGCAGACTTTCTAAGTCGAATACGCACTGTCGAAACTCCACTAAATATAAACAATACAAGCGTGGACGATTTCGAACCATTTCTAAAAACTATGAAAACTTCAGTAATTTCCTACAGTAAATTACATGATTTTAACGAAAATCTAGTAAGTGCAAAAGACAACGTTGCCATCTTTTTGTCTCGTGCGATACAGACGAAAGCATAAAAAATGCCCTAAAAAGATATCCTTGCGATATACAGGATCAATCGACAATCGAGAAACTTATCGTTTATGTTGTTGAATTCCGGGAAAAATAGGTGTTTTTCTGCTTTTATAAGGAACACTATTGGGAAAAATGTACTTATAAAGATTTATTTACAATTTTGTCAAATTTAAATAGTGCCCTCGTCGAACATAATGTGACCTCTTTCAGTATGCCGCCGATAGGAGAAACTCACGACGGGTTGCAGTGGGAACAGATACGTTCGATGATTCGATATCTGTTCAAACCAAGCGGACTCATTGTAAATATTTTTAATAACATATTAATTACCCCCGAAACTGATGAAATTGATAATGTCATCAAATCATTCCACGACGGACCCGGTAATGGCCATCCCGGTTGTAATGGGAACATGGGGGGCTATATCTATTTTACTTAAACTTGTTATAACTGCTCAATGTTTATAGATTTTTCTTAGAAATATTGTGTCTAAATAACACATGTTTGAGTTCAATGCAATGTTTAGGGTATTCCCTTTGGAAGCAGGTAGTTTTGTGGACTGCTTGACTGGTCTTTTGGCCCACTTGAGGCATTAGATTTTAAACATTGAAACAGTTAACATCGCGTATTTGTAATTTTGTTTCAAATATTTATATTATTATAAAAAATTATTTAAAGTTGTACTTGTGCTAAATCAACTTCTATATAAGGTAAATATTCTAATTTGTTATTTTGTTTTCTTGTTATATAAGTATGCATAAAATTAATATTATTTTTAATATAATATTAATTTGTTTTAATGTTATTTCTATTTCATTTTGCTTTAAATTCATTACTTATCACATTGTTGCAGTAAATAATTGTTATTTGTGTGTTATTATATTTACATGTTTGTTTATCCATTTTATTTTGAAATCATGATTAGAGCAGATGACTTGATGCAATATTAGTGTTCATCTTGATCATAAATCATGTTTTTCACTTTATACAAATATTAAATTATTCAAAAACTTGCATATGATTTATTTTAATTATATAGAATTGATAAACATAAAATCTATTTCTATATTTCAAATAGTGACAAGAACATAGCGATCAGTGCAGAGCACGGCTTAATTTCGAACTCACATATTTGAACATTTTCTATATTTGATTATTTTGATGATATTATTTTTATGTTGTTCTGTGTTTGTTAAATGATTTGGTTTGATTGCATATGAATTTTGTATGTATCTAAAATGATTCGACATGATCTGTTGTGTGATTCTTAGTGAATTTTTAAATGATTATTATTTACTGCAATTGATTTGATTGTATTTCATGTTCTTGTTTGTTCTAGAAATGACATTAATTAATCTATGTTTATTTGTTTTAAATATCACTAATAATATAGTGATTGATTTTATTATTAATATTTTGAAATATCACTAGAAATATAGTGATTGATTTCTTTTCTTTATTCTATTTATATTTTCATATTTATTTTTTGTTTAATTTGTTGTCAATACGTTATGGGTTTTCTTAGTTTCCGAACTTTGGTTCTTTCCCATAAACGTGACAACGACTTGTGAATTAAAGTTCGGATGAAGCGATTTCTATTAGTAATTGATAACTCAATTACTTAATTAATTAATTTGTTTTCATTAGTCTATTTTAATTTTTCTTTATTTAATTTCAAATTATTTTAATCTCATTAATATATGCGCTTCAAACTTATTTGAGTTGTTTTATTTTATTTATTAATTTTCCATATTTTCCCACTATCAAAGTATCGCGATGTCATATCTCTTAGAACACAACGTAGGGTACATTATTTAACGATCACTACTTTTTGGCCAATCTATTTTTTTTTTACTTTTCTACAAATTCCTTTTTAATTAAATATTCACTTATATGACATGAGTTTTTCTCAACTTGGGTTGTCACACTACACGGTTTACATAAGACGTACCACCGAATAAAACAGACATATAAATGGAAAAACATGCGGAAAGACATAACAAAATACGTAAAAAATTGTAAGTCGTGTCAAACTAATAAAATTAAAAGAAAAACCAAAATGCCTTTAAAAATAACAGCCTCTAGGAAACCATTAGAAAAAATATTTCTAGATGTAGTGGGACCGCTCCCAACGTCCGAAAACAAAAATAAATACATTCTCACCTTACAGGACGATTTGACAAAATTTTCACAAGCATTCCCCGTTCCGAATCACGAGGCTGTCACCATTGCTAAAGCTTTCGTAAACGGATCCATATGTAAATTTGGAATACCAAAATCGATTTTAACGGATCAGGGTCGCGAATTCAACTCAAATCTTATAAAAGAAGTCGCTTAATTATTTAAAATAAAACATATTTCAACATCTGCCTATCATCTTCAAACGAACGGAGCGCTAGAACGCAGTCACCTGACGTTAGCTGACTATTTGAAGCATTTCATAAAAAATCAACACGAATGGGAAAACTATTTGGAGTTCGCGATGTTTTCATATAACACGGCGCAACACACGAGTACTAAGTTTACTCCATACGAACTACTCTTCGGTTATAAGCCAGAATTGCCTTCTTCGGTTATAAATTCCACTTTTAATTACGGATATGAGACTTAGTAACAGTCACGAAATCGCGCGAAGACATATTCTAGAATCCAAGGAAAAGAACAAAGAGTACTACGATAAAACCGCCAAAAGAATTTATTTTAACAAAGGTGTATCTCAGTTCCGAATAGATTAAACCCGGATTATCTATAGAGGTTGCCCCAAGACGCACAGGACCATATAGAGTCGTCAAAAATACTTCTAACGTTAATTGTACAATTAGAGTCGGAAACAAAAATTTACTCGTTCACAAAAATCGACTATATCTAGCAAATTCAATAAATCTATGAGAATTTTCAACTACCGTAAAAATGTTTAGCTTAAGTTAAATTTTGTAATAACAAGAATTGTATTATTGTTTTACTTTAGGTTAAGGATTTGTAGTTCAATTTAAAAAAAAATATGTTTCACAATTTTCCCAACACATGTTTTTTAACTGTGTAACAATGACTAGCAAACCTCACTATGAAGCTTATTGCAGTCTATATCACACTATGTGATAAATACATAATTTAATAAGTGTGCTATACACACGTCAGTATCTTGCATTTTAATATAAATAAATAATATAAAAATTACTTTATACTAAATATTGATATATAATGTACATTATGTTCTAAGTACTCTGTACTTATAAAATAGAAATTACAACAACGAGAAAACGATTGCAAAGCATAATTATACTGAATTAACAATCGCGAATATGATCATATTTATATATGACGAACTAATAAAGTAAAAGATAAAAGTAAAATTGGTACTGACAATTATTGTTGATAATTTCGGGAACTAACAAATAATAATTACACAAATAATTTAAACAACACTTTTAAGAAGACTTAACTGCCTCACAGTCACCAACTAAATGAATCTGCTTCCCCTTTCAGCAATACACGTGTTAATTTTCGACTACAGCAAAACCAAGATAAGAAATTACAGAATTGCTGATTTAACATTTCAATAAATGCGTTATTCTTCATACGCACGAAAATATTTTTAAAACATAGCCGATCTGGGATTCCTTACAATACTGTAACGAACCTGCATTTCGGCCACCTGAAAATGCATTTCGTTAATACATTGTTAATAACGATTTGTTGTCTGATTTATTACCTGATTACTTTCCGCTGACTATTTCCCGCTTAATTTAGTTAATTCTATTCTGCATTCAATATTTATCTGCATTTATCGACACATTTAATCTTCTGCATTATTTTAATGTTAAGTGTTTGTTTTGTTTCTGAATAATTAATTGCCAATTAAGGTATTGACCATAGTCAACCACCTGTACCGCGTTTTAAAAATTGTAACGGGTGGAAGTACTTCCGCAACCAAAATTGCCGAGTGGAATTCACTAGCAAAAAGTCATTTTGCATTACACGTGCTATAAGTGCAATTACAGTGCAATTATTGGTATTGTAGCTGCATTTTCCACATTTTTGGTTGTGATTCACCGCATTTAACAGGGTAAGTCCGATTTACTGTATTGTATCTATATTTTCATGTACATTTATCTTTGGAATGTGGTTAACCACGCCACTTCTTATTTTATCCCTGTTTTCCCTGAATTGTTCCAGCATTTAACCCCCCGCATCCGCATATATTTTCTGATGTGTGTTTCTGAGTCCTGATTCATTCGTATGAATCAACCCCGTAGATGAAGGGGTGAGTTATGTCGTCAACCGCATTTTATTTTACGTGAATCTGTCAATTTATTTTCTTTTCCTATTCTGAATTATGTTATTTTCTTTTCTTTTAATCTGAATAATTAGCCAAGGCTAATTATTCCAATTACATGAATTACCCCCCGCTCTTTTGGTACTTCTAGTACCCCACCGCTGAATTCTATAGTTTTTTGGGGTGTTTTTGACGTCATTATCTCTTCCGCGCGTACTCAGAATCCCTTCTCTGATTTCCGCATATAAAATCGGCTGCAAAGTGCCTAAAAATTCATTATTTTCTGACTGTTAAATTTCCTGAAGGGAAATCTGTGCTACTGTTAAATCTGTCTGGCGCACTGCGCATCTGTTCTGGAGTTTTGCATCTTAAGTTGATATTGAGTGACAGTTTTAGTTTGAATAATTCTCTTCTGGTTTATTTGGCACTTGTGAAATTGCGTGAATCCGCTTTGTGTTTTCTGCATTTACTTTCTGCATTTTATTTTCTATCCGCTTAGGTATTTCTGAATGATTGTTTTAATAACGTACCTCCGCATACTTATATTTATTATTTTTCTTTGTAAGTTTGTTTTAATTAAATTTTATTTTGTTTCATGACAAGTGACTTAATTGATTTTCATATTATCAGTTGAATAAATTTGGTTTCGGTTAAATTTCTTTTCGTTTATTTTATTTAATTACGGTACGTTCAATTATACAATAGTAACTGATTTTGACCCCTGGATTTCTAAATATTTCTCCACTGAGTTTTATTTACCCGCGGTACGGTTGGTGTTTTGCCTTAAAACACCTGGCGCTCGAGGCAAATTGCTCGGGTTCGCGAAAGTACGCCACAATACACACAAGGATTCTGATGAATGGACATTGCTTAAATTTAATTGATTATTTTGTTCATTTAGTTATTGATGAATAATATATTTATATTAAAATTTAATCATAACATAAAGTAACGTACTCTTTATGTTTGTTTCAGTGGTCTACTTTGTCTGAACTTGGTTAGTGCGGTCCTGGTTATTAATTATTAATATAATTTACTTAATTTGTAATAGATCAGGGTACGTATTTTTACACAGTTGACCAGGGGTTGTCAATTAAACAGACAGCCAAACAATTCAACCTCCCGTACTCAACTTTATGGGAAAAAATTCGAAAAATAGCAAGTAGGAAGAAATCCAGACGAGAATTTTGGATCCAATGAAGTTTCCGCAGAACTTTATTTTCCGAAGATGGAGAGAAACTGATAGCTCAGCACGTTAAAAACTTACCAAAGATGTTTTTCGGTATAACAGCAACTGAATTAAGGCGGGAGTGTTTTGAGTATGCAGAAGCGAATAATATGAACCATCCATTTAATAAAAACAAAAAACTAGCTGGCAAGGACTGGTATCATGGGCTTTAAAAAAAAATTAAGACATTTCGATCACAAAACCAGAGGCTACATCAGCTAACAGAATTAATGCTTTTAATAAGACCAGCGTCGCTAAATTCGATGACAATTTGGAGCAAATTCAACAAAAACACAAATATGGACCAGAAAGAGTGTTCAATGTGGACGAAACAGGAGTAACTAATGTTCACGTACCAGCTAAAGTTTTGGCTGCGAAGGGTGTTAGGAGATTGGGAGCAATAACCAGTGGAGAACGTGAACAATCAATTACTTTAGTTTGCGCTATGAGTTCTACGGGAACATGCATCCCACCAATGTTCATTTATAAAAGATTTCCAGAGCACTTTTCCAGTGGTGGACCAGTTGGTTCGATCTACAAATGTTCTAAGTCAGGATGGATCACTGAAGATTGGTTTCTTTTATGGTTAGAACATTTTAAAAATCATAAGCACTGTTCTCCGGAGAACAGGTTTCTTTTAACAATGGATAATCACATATCCCACACATCATACAAAGCGTACAATTTTTGCAGATTAAATGGTATAGATGTTGTTTCATTGCCTCCTCACACTTCTCACCGTCTTCAGCCCTTAGATGTAACTTTCTTTGGTCCATTCAAAAAAGCCTACAATCAAAAATGCGAAACATATAAAAACGCACGGATTTGAAAAAATCATTCAAGGAAATGTTGCAAAGCTAGTTGGGCAAGCTTATAACAGAGTAACTACCATAGATAAAACTATCAAAGGTTTAAGTGTGACTGGTATCTGTCCTTTTACCCGTTACATATTTCCTGATGAAGAATACATGCAGGAATGTGAACAACAGCCACAGCAGCAAACATCAATAACAATGGAACCGACAACATAGAAAACCAAGATACATGTATGCCATCAACTTCTGCAATCAACAAAAACACTGAAATTTCCTACGAATCGTCATCTTCTGATTCTGATGACAGTTTGTCTGATGTCGTTCAAGATTGCACACGAGAGAACACCGTTGTTCTGGTACCAAAGACGTTTTCGGATATTCAACCTTTACCTGTTCAAAAGCAAATTAAAAATAAACGTGCTTCAAGAAAGAAGGATTCGATAATTTTCACTTCTACTCCCAATAAGGAGGAAATGGAATAGCAAGAAAAGAGGAAAAACACAAAAGAATTAGCTAATCGGACGAAAAATACAAAAACTACAAAAAAGCAAGTTTTTAAAGAAAGTGAAACAAGAAAAAAAGAAAGTCATCATTTTAAAGTCAAATCATGTGAACTTAACAAGCATTTATGTATATTTTGTGGTGAATTTGGACGTAACAATGAATTGTGGTATCGGTAGTCAATGTGTCAACATTGGGCACATGCAGACTGCACCGATGTTGATTCTCCGGAGACTGGGCAACTTGCATGAAATTTTTTTATTACGGATTCTGAATATAGACCCTAAATTGGGGGTGGTTTTATTTATCAATTTTTTTAAAAGTTCATTAAAGCCCCTAAAATTGACTTTGAAAGTCGAAATTTTCAAGGTTACGGAAAGTTGCAATATGGCAACTTCGCAAATAGACTACGCCTTCCAGCCAGAAAGAGCCCTGAGTTAAACAAGGTTCGATAGAGGAGCGCACTTTGTATAACATGAACTTAGTTCCCGGTTAGTTTGAATTTGAAATACTTACGCGCTACAACTAATCTGTGTGAAAGAGTGTGCATGAACATAATAATCTTAACGTGTAAGACAGAGACAAAATGCCGAAAACGTTGCCGATTAGTGAACTTTCCGTAGATTTGAAACGTGCATTGGAAAATCATCATTTTCTCCGTAATTAGTGGGCTAATATAAAAATAAAAAAAAATTGTCGAATATATTTCACTCCTCTGTCGAGTCATATGGTTTTTTCAAAATCGGGTAATTCTGATTTTGTAACTTTTTTAAATATTATAATACAGAATAAGAAATTAATTTTTTTTTTACGTTTTTCAATAAATAAATGTTTGGTAAATAATCTGTTTGTTTTAAATTTGACTTACTTAATAAAATAACGATGTTATAAATTTTTTTGCTTAGGGTATCGCAATTACTTGATTCTCCCCTTTATGTATTTTTGTTAATAAAATAATTTAATAGGATTCCAGAAAGACTGCAAGCAAAGTGGCTTCGTGCTATAGGTCGCAATCCAGATTCTTTTTTACTTCAACAACCAGTGTGTTGCAATCATTTTGTAGAAGAAGACTATGAGAAGGGTTGTGCAATCAATTGATTAAAGCCAACGTCAATTTCAACAAGAAATTTGCCAAGTCAATTTTCGCGACAGATTTACTGGATATTTGAGACAACTTGCCAACTTGTACATTTGCCATATGAAATAAATGTCGTGAAGATGGTTTTCACGAGAAAAGTAAAAGAAAAGTCAAAAATGATAATATTTCTGTAGTGTACAGTGGCAGCTCAAGCAAATAAATAGCTTTCACCCACAAAATCAAAATCATCGGCTAGTACCAGTACGAAAGTTATTATGGTGAAACTCTTTCACTCCTAAAGTCTTGGCCCTGATTGTTTTGCTCAAGGAATGAGAAGCAAAGGAATTATATAAAAGAAAATACCTATTATATCGCCATGAAAACCAGTTTAAGACGGAAATAGTATATTAAGGAATGGCAAAACTGGCGTTATTTGCGTAGCAAATCAGCCATATTAGCCACGATTGCCATAAAATGCCTTATGCAACGAATTCTTTATGCAATTTTCTGCATTTCAGTGCATTTTTAAAGATTTTATATGAAAATTATAGAATTTATTTGATTTTAGTAAATTTTTGTTTTTGAAAATTGCTTAAAACATGCAACCAATAAGCAACGAATAAATCAAAACAAGCACATTGGATAGTTTATTTATGTCATAGAGTTCCAGAGTTACACCTTCGAAATAAAAACATTCACTAAGGTTCTAGCCGGGCGATAATAATATTACCGCCTTTAAAAGCGGGCGAAAATGTGGTTGTTATGGCACCGAAATGCAAAAAATAAATTATGTATAGGTATGTATTAATTCATCTTATGGGGAAATTGACTAACATGCTTGTAATACTTCTTTTATCAAATACGACGAATTGATGAACATAGGACATTTCAAGAAAAACCAATTCAATATTGTTGCTGCGGGGCAAAGGCCAACAATAGTTGGAAGTTGTAGTGTAAAACCCAAGCAGACCTTAGAACGGCCTTACAAATTATTTTATAAAAATTGGCATGATCGAATAGTTAAAAGTTAGGACTCTACGTTGTGTTATTTTATAATTTGTATCAAGATGGTACCCCATATTGTTGCTGAAAAGGGAAAGGAATAAGAAATAAAAACAGTGATTAACTCCTTGAAAGCGAATTTATTGAGAGTGAATTGAAGAAATATCAAACAAATATAACTTATGAATGAATAAAACAAGAACCTAAACGAAAAGAATACCTTCAATACGAGTGTCGAATTCGAAATGAAAATAGTGAAGAGGAAGAACTCAACGAAGAAACCTCTTTTAATAAATATTCTCAAATTGATTACAGTATTTTAAATAAATATAATTAATAAACATGTACTAAGTAGAAGGACAAAGAGAGTTCTAGCACACTTCCGGTCTCTGGTGTGTAATTTGGGGATTTAGTTATTAGGCGTTGGTAGTACAGGGTGTTGTTTGTGTTGGTAGCACTGGTTGGGGGAGGAGTTTGAAGTCTTACCAGGGTAGGTCATTAATGAAAATTTAATTAGAAAAATTAAATTTAAAATTCCGGCCTGATAATCTTTACAAACGATTTAAAATTTGAAATTTGAAATTCGACCGCTACGTTGTGTACTTAACACAAATTCTTTTTAACAAGTTCTGTGTGACTGAAAAATAAAACACGGAATAAACCCAATTAATAATTATATTGTAAGTAAAACGACTTGAAATTTGAAATTAACAAAGAAAAATATAGTTCAATAAATGATTCACAACCAAGATCACCAGGAAAAATACGCGGTAAAAATATTGAAATATTAAATTCATTACAGTCAATATACATACAGGTAAACAACATAATAAAGAAAAATGCTAGTACAAATTAAATGTCACCCCACACCTTAAGACAAACCATTCTCTTGGACCTAGAGCTAAATAAATCAGTCCTTGAGTTCGAAGAGGAGGTTAGGCAATAAGCCGATGGTTGTCATGACACGGGCTCATAATGTCTCCATCGATGTAAGGTGTACATGCTGACAGAATGTCCTAGGTGCATGTAAGTTAAAAAGTGAATTATTAATAATATTAAAATCATGAATAAAGAAATAAAATAAATTAAAATAAAGACTGCAATAATAAAGAAAATATTGAAAAATAATTAATAAACGAGTGCTGTATACAGTGAACACAAATATGAGATGTTAGTAAAATAGGATGCCGAAAAACTCTGTATTCTGCAAACCAGGAACTGCCGAAATTATCCTCGTACGTACAATGTATAGTCTGATATGTGTGGCCAGCGGTCATATCTGTGTTCGAAGATAGATTAATACATCAAGTTCCCTCGTAGAAAGGTACCTCTGTGTCACACTTGACCTAGGATAAATACAGCTACAAATATACAAAACACAAAGTCTTAAAACGAACTCGATAAAACTCATACGTGATAATGTATAAAATGATCTTGATTAAATAAATATACAAATAGGAAAAAATTGCAAACAAAAATTATTTAGGATGACAAAAAACCAACCTGGTGCATCTTTCATAGGCGATTCTCCCAATTTACTCTTAATGTATAATGAAACATGACGTAGATAAAGGATAAAGAAAGAGGACCCCAATTCGATTTTGTTCAACAACGAGAGTTTTCTCTGAAGACGACGGACCCCACTCGAGTTTGTTCAACAGCGAGAGTTTCCTCCGAAGAAGGTGGAAAAATGGACCCTACTCGAGTTTGCTCAACAGCGAGGGTTTCCTCTGAAGACGGTGGATCCCACTCGAGTTTGTTCAACAGCGAGGGGTTCCTCTGAAGATGGTGGTGAACCACAACTCGAGTTTTTTCAACAGCGAGGGATCTCGAAGGAAGAAAATCTTCATCTGAAGTCCACAAAAAACCGGACCCACTTATATAGCACCAAATCTCCGCCTCTGACGTAGAATTGTCCTTGCAGCAGTCAGCAGAAAATTAGTACGGGAAGGGCTAAGTACAGCTGGTGGCGTACCTATAGATTGTACAGTGAACGAAAGATTTCAAATATTTAAAATACTCTAATTACGCGCACAAAATAATAACCAGTGGACGTAAGGCTTCAAGTTTATAATTTTAAATTTGGCGGGAATGATGATTTGAAATTTGACGGGTTGAGGTGGGGGTGGCGAAAGGCAGAGAAGGCAGAACTTGCTGCTGCAGGATTTAACAAGTGTTGACAAGTCTGATGATGATGACGATGACGCCAGGATAATATGTCACAGCGTTTTAGACAGAGTGAGTTATCATATGTATAACATTGGAAAGTGACCGGATCCTGTAGCAAGAGATATGACACCAATAATCCTATACATACATATAGGTACGATATGAAATATATTTATTTACGTATCTATAATTTTTATTCGTAATGCATATATAAAAATGATAGCTTCCTAATTTTTTGTTCATATCAGATGTTAGCCTTTAACAAGGCGCATGGAGGTAATTTAGGTAAAACTGCTGGTGGTGCTTCAAATTCCTCAAAATAGTCTAATAAATTCTCTGATTAATAACTCTGATTAATAAGTCATTAGAAGACCGTCACAAAGCCGACTATATATTAGAAAATCGAGCTTGAGAAAGAGTAAAATCAAAAGACGCCAAACTCGGTGAAAAAGTAGCTTCTTGGTTTGTCACTACCGGTATGAAAACTAAAACGAGGAAAATCTAGAGGAAACAAGAGAAAGAAGTATGGGAGTCAAGGACGATGGCGTCAACGAAGCGGTGGTTAACTTAGAAATAATAATAATAAGAGAAAAAGATTAAAAAAGATAAAGAAGAACAAGAAACGTATTTCGTTCGAGGGACAATTTTTTCAAGAATAAAGTCATCTTTAAAAAATCAAGGAATTGTTCATGATGAGTCAACCAATAATAATAGTAAATTGTGACGCTTTTTCCTCGGTGCCCTCGAGCGCCACCTATTTTATACATAAAAATAGGAAAATCCCGGTCAGCCTAGGTAGCACAGATGGAGATACGGTATCCAGGGGTCAAATAAAGACAATAAAACACATTTCATAAGAATTAAAATAAGTCCTCTTTATTGTACACTGTCAAAAGGTCGTTAAAGCAATACTATACAAATCAAAATTAATACGGAAAGAAAAGGAAAACACATAACATTTAACGGTGATTCTGTTTACGGAGTAATATGCATGGTAAAAATGTCGGTTATGATGAAAATCAATTTTGACGACGAAAACTCAGACGGAGTGAAACAAATGATTTAGGATAGAGTGGCGAATGACATAAAATGTCCACCAGGAAACGGCGTATGGCGTCACAGACGCTCACCAAAAGGAAATTGGGTTATAGAATGGCGAATGACATAAAATGTCCACCAGGAAACGGCGTATGGCGTCACAGACGCTCACCAAAAGGAAAATGGGGATATAGAGTGGCGAATGACATAAAATGTCCACCAGGGAATGGCGTATGGCGTCACAGACGCTCACCAAAAGGAAAATGGGGGTATAGAGTGGCGAATGACATAAAATGTCCACCAGGGAATGGCGTATGGCGTCACAGACGCTCACCAAAAGGAAAATGGGGGTATAGAGTGGCGAATGACATAAAATGTCCACCAGGAAACGGCGTATGGAGTCACAGACGCTCACCAAAAGGAAAATGGGGGTATAGAGTGGCGAATGACATAAAATGTCCACCAGGAAACGGCGTATGGCGTCACAGACGCTCACCAAAAGGAAAATGGGGGTATAGAGTGGCGAATGACATAAAATGTCCACCAGGAAGCGGCGTATGGCGTCACAGACGCTGACCAAAAGGAAAATGGGGGTATAGAGTGGTGTCTATTAAAAGCTCAACACGGTGATTCTAATAACGGTCCGTAACAGAAACACGGTAGAGCGGAAAAGTCAGAAATAAAGAGTACTTACGGTATAATAATGGCTTTGAACGTTTTCTCGAAGAACTTTGGTACTTTAACACTTGAACTACTGCTGGCAGTATTGTACAGTGGATTGTTAAATTTGAGTTATAACAGAACTGATTTCTTGGTCGAACTGGCCAACGCTTATACTGCTTAACAGAAAGGACACTGGTAAGATGTAGCAATTAGTGCCACCTGCGCTTTCTTTTCCGGTACTTCAAATTTTTCATCTCTAGCCTCCGAAGACGGTTGTGGCAGTGAGATATAGTTTGTAGTGCCCTCTAAAGAACACACCCCGTTACTAATTGTCCGTTTATTCAACGAAAACGGAAAGTTTAATATAAACGGTTAACGGTTTTCGTGATTTCTTTTGTAGGTTAAGTGATCTTTTGCCGTCGGGAGTTGTTGTTCGGTAAACGGGCCTATTTTCGAAATCGGTGTACTTTCATAGTTGCGGTGGTGGATGTTAGTGACAAGAAAGTATCGTTCTTTTGTTTAGTGAAACCATAAATGTGAAGGGAATAATAATTTCCGAAGAAAAGAGTGTTAAAAAGTGACTATAAATGCCGACGGAGAACAAGAACAAAATAAGAAAATTGGAGTCATCAGGAATGTTTTGGTAACCTAGACGGCTGTATTCGTGGTGGACGACGGAAGACAATCAAGTCTGGATTATCAAAGTAAGTTAAAAAGATTTATTTCTGAGTTTTTGGGTCCAACTGGTGAATTTTATTTACAAGTCCAAAAAGTAAACAAACATCCTGAGTGACTCTGGTTGCCTATGGTCAAATCTCCAAAAGTGGTTATGTTGTGACAGCTGCACTTGCACTGGTGAAAAAATGGTACTGACTGTACTTAGTGCTTGAAATGCACTTGTTTGGGGTGGCCTGGTAAGTGTAGTAATAACTGTTAGTACATTTATTCACTTGTTGTTCTTAATTTTTCCAGGGAAGATATTATTATCACCAAAGTGTGGTTAGGAGGACTTACAACAGCATGAAGATCGGTAAGTATTTGGAATAATAATTGTAATAACTAATTTATTTGTCCTTTTTAGGGGAAGACAATAATGGGTTCATTACAATGTGTTTATATGATGTCATATCGCTTGCTACAGGATGCGGTCACTTTACAATCTTATACACATTCTGTCTAAAACGCTGTGACGTATTATTAACCTGACGTCATCAGACTTGTCAACACTTGTTAAATCCTGCAACAGCAGTTCTGCCTTTCTGCACCTCTTCCTTTCTGCCTTTCGCTTCGCCACCCTCACCCTAACCCGCCAAATTTCAAATCATCATCATCTATCCCGCCAAATTCCAAACTCCTCCCCTCCCCAACCAGCAGACCCCTCCACCTCAACCCGCCAAATTTCAAGTTTTTAACTCCTCCCCCCAACCAGTGCTACCAACACAAACAACACCCAGTACTACCAACACCTAATCACTAAATCCCTAAATTACACACCAGAGACCGGAAGTGGAGTAGAAACCTCTTTGTCCCTCTACTATAGTGAATAACATAGTTGTGTTTATCGTATAATGTTGCCATTAATTTACTGTGTTTACTGCCTGGTGGTGTTAAATGTTCGGGTGCCTGGTGTTAAAAAATCCTTGTGTAAATTCTGTAGATGAGATGGATAATGAAGGTCCACCTCCAAAATATAATTATATTCTGCATTGTCTTCAATTGATAATACATCGAAAGAATTACCGTCGCTACCACTGTTGTATTCATCCTCTTTTAACCATACAAAATCTTGGTATGGTAGAAACTCACACGTTGTCGTTGAATATAAGGCATCTTTATCTATATAAATTAGATAAGTGTAAAATTGGGTGGGGTCATAGTCATCCATCATATATTTATTGTTAACTTTTGCACTATATATCATGCATTAAATGCAATTTTATACGTGTATTTTTTAGCATTGCATCAAAACTTAGGCCGGGCGATATGAAATAGTGCAATGGATCCAATTGATAGGTCTTATAACATGTTTTACGGAAATTTTCAAATACACCACTCAATAAAATCACATCTGTTTTAAGGTAAATGTCCGAGTATTCACCTAGTGTGTGCACATTAAATGTTTGCCATACATTTTCAGAATTCTATAATCTTCCGCAGATATTGTCTCGTTTTTCAGTTTATTGAAGAAAGCCTCTCTTGTCGGCAGATGAGTTTCATTTAATTTTTCCCAACTATCAATGTATGCATAGGGAAAAACACCTTTTCGCAATAACAATTTAAATTCATTGTCATTCGGATAAAACGATCTCATTATGGTATTTTCTTCGGCCCGCAAGTACGAGGATAATTTGTCCAAACTGGATGCCATAAATCTGAAGGAATCAATGAATCTCAAACTGATGTTTGAATTTTCAATTTTCTTTGTGAACGATATATATTTCTCCTTGTTTATGGGTAGAAGAGAAATGGGTCCTTTGATGCCTGTTGCCAGTTCTTCAATTATAAAATGGGAATCGTAGCCGCTTAAATTGTGAAAAACCATTGGAATTACTTTGGATTGTTGAAATTGTAAATTACATTGAGAATGTGCGGCTCCTCTATACAGGGTGTTCAGTTTCAAACCGAGCGGCATAGATATCTTGAAAACGGTAAATGCTAGAGGCTTGAAATTTTGGTAATAGGAGTTATTCAGAGGGGCTGATCGATCTAAAATATTTTCAAAATGGTGGCACTTCTGGTTATACCGGAAGTTGACACTAACTTCGTTTTTTTAAATGGAACACCCCATTTTTTATTGCATTTTTGAATTCTTTGTCAAATTTTAATGTGACTTTATATAAGGTACCATATCTCCAAAATTGATAGTTTTTGAGAAAATAATTATTTTATATGAAATTTTGGCTTTTGCAGTGTTTTACCAAAAAATTTGTAACATGAGGAAGAATCGAGATATTAAACTGAAATTTGGGCTGAAGGTAGTCAGAAAGCTCAGCTACAATACTGCCTAATTAGTTTTGGATTTCTGATTATACAGGGTGTTGTTATAGCCAGTTACATTTGCAGCAACTTTAAAGTTGAATAACTTTCTTATTTCAAATGGGACAACCTGTAATTTTTGTCTTGTTCGATAGAGAATTTAATTCTGAATCGAAGGTTAAAGTATTTGATAAAGTTTTAAGTCTTTTTTAAAATTTATGGGGAAGTATTGATATACTGCAAGTATTTTACAAAAAACGGTGATTCTTTAAAATCAACTCAAATTATGCATGAACACTTATTTGCGCCAGCGTATATGTTCTTTATGTCTATGTCCCTTGTGAACACTTTAAGTAATTATGTATTTCCTAACCATTATGTATAGTCTAGTCTTATCAATGTCTTATTTCTTATCTCCACTGTGAATAAGGACTTACCGTTAAATTTGTAATTATGCCACTACAGATACTATTCCTAAAACAATTCTCTAAATTTTCCCATTCTACACAATTTTGATATTGATGCTGCTGCTTCCGACCACGATTACGGTTTGACTTTGATGTGGTCAAACCTGCTGTAGTGAAACCTGTACCACCAATAATATTTAATTTTTCCTTTTTAATTAAATGTAGTTTTTTTCTACAAGTTTTCAAAAAACTTAATTGTTTGTTAGTTTTAGAATGTTATCATTGAGGAACAATATGTTGCTTACATTATCTTGATCATCTTTTTTCTTTAAGCCAATTCGTTTGTTTTAAAATAGCAATCACTTCATCTTTTTTTCTTAGCAATGATAATGTTTTACGGAGTTTTTTCAAAAAATTATCACTAATAGATGTAACAGTTTCTGGATGATGATGAGTGTTGGTCTTCTCATCAGTTGACATATTGCCAATTAGAAACTAAGTCATGAATCCTATTGTATTATCCATTTATACATATACACCCCTTTTTTTCGCGCCCAGAGAAACACACAATTAAAAAATACTCTTCTTATAATTGTGATGAATCATTGAAGAAATTACAGAACAACAACAACAACACTCCCCCACCCCACTAAGAAATAGGGTAAATTGGTTTTTGCGTGTGCTTGTGTTGGGATATGGTTGGATGGGTGATGATGACGTATTTTTCCTTGTTTAAAAGCCGCTGTACATTGCACCCAAATGCATTTCTAATCTCAGTATCAATATTTTATTTTTATATACCTATATATTAAGATAAAGTACATTTTAAAGTGAATTTATCAGAAAAAAGAAGAGGAAGACGAAAAATGAATACTGAATTTAATACTGTATCAAGACCCTTCATCAAAATTTCCGAATTAGAGGAGGATGTGACATATAAAATACGCTCTCTAAGAGTCATTCAGACAAAATATGGTCAAGCAGTTCTTATGATAATTGAAGGCCTCGAAAATGATGTCATATTACCGAAAAGATACAACCGGCTACTGGAAAACGTTCCCGAATATAATGTGAGACTAAAGAATGGAGAAAATCTTTCCTTCATTGTACGAAAGCCCAGTCAAACTAACAAATGGTGGCAAGTGGAATTTTTATAAACTAAAAAGAACAGGAACTATAGAAAAAACGTAAGAAAATTCCTTTCCGTTTTTTACAAATTTTTTTAATAAAAACATGTTTCTTTCTATTTCAAGGATCATATATGGACACTTAATTTTTATTTTTTTCTGATTTTTTTTTATATCCATGAAACGAAAAACAATAAAGATAAAATAAAATGCATTTGTTTTATTTCTCTTAAATAAAACTACCTCTATTTTTTTAAATACATTATTGACCCATATTCAGAAAGAATGCAATGCACTCTACAGCGAAAAATGTGTGTCAAGAAGTCAATGCAAAAAAAAACAAGCGAATAGAGCAGCAGGTTACTTGTTCTTAACCTTTTAAAAATTTGCTTATAATGGGTGCAGGCGCCAATACATTTTTTTTCACTTGATGCACTTTTTTTATACACACAGGTGTGTGAGAGAGAGTGCGCTCGGTGGCGGTGGTGGTAGTTCAACCCCCCAATCCAATACTCCACCCAACATACACAGTACTCTTCCCTCATTAGCAGTACCCAACAACACAAAAATGTAAATTATGCTAATTAACACCTATCAACACACTTCTATGCTTTGTCCATTCACCCAACACATCATAACTCCTCCTCCCATATTTCAACCCCACCGCCACCGGGGACCACCACCCACCGCCATCTATCGGACGTTTGATGCACTAGTGGGCCAATCCCCTCACTAGATAACTACTTTCTGAGCATCAGAATTATTCTATTAGTTTACATAAAATGATTTACTGTTACAAAAAGTCTGAAGAGTTCTGGGAGCAATATTATTTTGACAAAATGGAAATGATTTCTTCGAGTGAAATAAGTGGACGAAAAACAGTTTCGTTTTTAATGGATTCAAGATGAAAATATTCAAATAGGAGCAAGAACTGGACGATAAAAAACTCCTGAATTATTTTATGCAGAATATTTATGAAGTTTAAAAACTGAAAGTGTTGTAGTGAATATTCTTGAAGGCTATGTCCTTCGCTACATAAAGAAGCACCTTCGGGACTGCTTTCCAATAGAAACAGCCATTTTAAATTCAAATTTTTAGAAATCATCTTAAACATTGCTTGTCAACTTTTATTGAAATAAATTATCAACCATAAGTTTAAGCCGTTCTTGAAAGGGGTACTTTCTACGAAACATCCTTAATAAAGTGGTAAAAATTATTGTCATTTTCACGAAAAGATGTTTTCGAAAGTTTCTAATTTTTAGGTAGTTTTTAGGAAATAGGAAGGGATGTTATATAAACCCATGTAACAACTTCTTCAGCAACAGACAAGATCAGATCAGATTATTATTCATTGAGATTCAGACCAGTGGTGGTATTCTCAAGCGCGGGTATTAAAAAGTGGTATTAACGAAAAAGGTACTAAAATTGGCATTAAGTTAATACCGGTACTACGAAAATGCGATTCTCAAGTGCACACTCTAATACCAGTATTAACTTTATACAGGTACTATGAAATTGGTATTAATTTGAGTGTAACCCATCTCTAACAGTGGGCATAATACATAATACTGAAAATCTTTCACTTTTGAAAATAGCGCGCTAGTATTAGTGTTACAAATTTAAAGAATTATCAATAAGTGTTCAATAAAATATTGCTTTTTTGTGAATTAATGAATATTCATATCGTTTTAAATTAAAAATTAAATGTTATATACCTATTTATAAGGTACATATGTTTACAAAAAAAAGCCTTATTAATTTAGAGAATGAAGCAATACCTAATACCACCAAAATCCAAGGAAGTATGAAGAAAACTAAATTTGTTTAACACTATTGTTGATCGAAAATCTTAAAGCATTTTTTTTTTGTTGATACACTACACGTAATATATAGATTAGAATGTTTGAGGTTTACTACATATAAATAAATAAATACCATAAATATTTTTAAAAAACGTTTTAGGACGCTGATCACTACATCATATCTAAGATTATAATTAATAATGTTTTTACATCCAATACCTACTTAAAATCAGTTCATATTAGGTACATTAATTGAATAATTGGCCAAAAAAATAATTATCTATTAACAATTAATAAACTCAATATTCAATTTTAATTCTGTGTGAATATAGTTAAATAATCTCAATTTTAAATGATTGCTCCTATGAATAGATGTATATTTGTTTGTAAATAATGTGATAAATTAATAAATCGTTTAAAAACTATAGTTATGCACATATTAATTCTATAACATACATTAATAAACCTAAATCCTCAAAATATTAATGAAACATCCGAAAAATCATTGATTATTTAAATAATTGCATTTTAAACTATAGGTCTCAACTTAATACCCCAGTTAAGATCACCTCTTGAGGCGGTCTTAACTTTTAGTATTAGTTAATACCAAAGGTATTAAAAAGTTAATACCAATTCACACTTGAGAATCGCATTTGGTACTAATATGGGTATTAGAGCGATTTTTGGTATTAACTTGCAAGTTAATACCCGGTATTAATTAATACCCGCGCATGAGAATACCACCACAGAATACGATTAGAGTAGATCAAAATACTTTCAGATATTAAATCTCAGACTAGATATATCAGACATTGTTATTAGAACTAATATCACAGAAACAAGTTAGTTACATTTTTCTTCGTGTTTGTAAATCAACCATTTTACCGTGTGTTTAATAAAACAAGATCTTTATAAACTTTATCGGTCGTGTTACATCTTTTATTCAACAACCCAATCACCTTTAAGAATAGTGACGAACCTAAGTGTCTTACACTCTAAGTTTGTAAATGGACGCAAACTAGAGTACCAACCAGAAGAAGTCTACATTTAAATCGTTCAATAAACGAACGACCAACAAACAAACATCAACTAACACACAACGACCCAAATCTACACTATACAAAAACTGGCGCAGTCGGTAGGATTCAAAAGGAGAAATTTCTGTTATTTTTAAGAAAAGGGGCGATTGTTTTTTCTTATGGTATTGGAGTTGTTCTATTGAAGTCTATACATCCAGCCCAAGCGGAATCTACATCTGTAATCATCAGCACGACTTTAGTCACCCAAGGATCACCCTTCCGAGTCCCAGTGATCCAAATTGTTCAACATCAACCACCATCAGTCCACAACATTAGAAAACACAGCATTCGTTCGATAGTAAGTACACATATTTTCTGTGTACTAATCGTTCGATCGAAGCAAAAAAAATAAAACATAAGAAAGAAAAACGTTCGAGTTTACTTGAGAACCCAACCATTCACATGTGTATACTAATTTAAACAATCTTGCTGTAAGTCTGAAAAATTTTCTGTAATATTTATCCTTGATGTCGCGAATAATTTAAAAGTCATAACAAACCTTTTTAACATTAGTTAAAAATCTCCATGACTAACGATGACATTGAGGCAACAACAATGACTAAGGATAAAATTGGAAAACGTAAAATTTGCAAACTTCAAATAACAATTAAGATGAAAAATAGAAATACGAATGGTTAATACGAAAACATTTAAGCGAGCGTCAGAAACTATTTCCACCAAAAAAAAAACAAAGTACATCACTAATGATGGCAAATGTTCCAGCCGAACGATCCTTGTTTATGTTACGTACAGCAAACATGAATGTAAGTTAAATTATTTTTGTTTAAATGGTGCAAGTAAAATTTAATTTGATTTCAGCAAACTACAAAAATGCAAATTGAAGATAGTATGGTCAAGTTTATTGTTGATAAATTTTTGCCGTTCAATTTTTTTGAAGGTGAAGCTGCTGTTCAGTTTTTTTGAAACTTAAATATATCTTTTGTGCCTCCAAATCGAAATTTATTACGAGAGAAAATTCTTTTAAAATTCGAAAATACTTAAAAGCAGTTGAAATCTATTCTAACGCAGATTACATCAAAAATATCTTTGACACTGGACACATGGACTTCACTGGCAAATCAGTCGTCTTGTGAAATAACTTGCCATTTCATAGATAACGATTGGAAAATCAGATCTTTCGTACTCGATTTCATTCCTGTACATGGGAAACACGCAGGACACGAAATGGCAAATTTAGTTTATTCCGTGTTAAAATCATATGGCATAGATGAAAAAATTCACGGAATAACGACGGACAATGCATCTGCAGATTTTTCCTTTATGCATGATTTGAAAGGATTCTTGGGAGTTAATTTCAACAGTAAGGACAAACAGTTTTTGTGTTTTGCACATGTCCTCATCCTAGCAGCACCAGATTTCATGAAAGTTTTAAATGTAGAATATAAAACAGGACAGCAGAAGCAGGACTACATCGTCGATAATGAAAAGTATGACGGTGACACATCTGAATATATCACAATAAATCGACTTAGATTTTTGTTAAAAAAATAAGAAAATCGGAACAGTTAAAAATTAAATTTGATAATTGCACTAAAAGTGTCGGAGTTATTCCAATAAATCCTGTTTTGGATGTGAAAACAAGATGGAACTCCACATTCGACATGCTAAGTTGGGCAATAAAATTTAGAGTACCACGTAATATACTCTGTGATACAAATAAAAATTTATCCATATTCAAATTAAGTGACGAAAGCTGGAATATAATAGAGAGTATCACCAAGTATTTAAAGCCATTTAAAACTCTCACAAATATACTTGCTGGTGGAAAATACTATACTCTTCTGTTTAATCAGGCACTTTGTAAGAGTGCGAGACTAATGTGGGTTTATGTTAAGGTGTTAACATAAGGGTTGAATCAAACTAATCGTTGTAAGGAACTAGTATAATTGATTTATTCTAATTGAACTTGACAATATATACATAAAATTTGTCCTACTTATATGACGTAGGTCAGGTAACAACAATGGTAATGAAATGTTGCTGATGCGAGAATTATGTAATTGGTCGCACTATTCGCACATAATGCTGAGGCGACACTTGTGCAATTGCTTACAGATGTTTATAAATACAATTGTTTTTATAATGAAAAAATAAGAATGATAAACAACTGATTACAAATTCTGTTCATTTATGAACACTTCCAATGGTAGTGGTTGGTGTCAATGTTTTATTCGATAAATTGGAGGAATGGTCGTTTTCTCTAGATACACTTCAGCGGACATTAACCGACGAACAAATAATTACCGCATTAAAAACTTCTAGAGACAAAATATTGAAGCATTACGACAAGAAAAATTGGGTTTACTATGTAGCTTTAATTTTAGATCCAAGGTATAAGATTTAAAAGTAGCATTTGGGGAAAAGCATTGCAGAAAGAATCGATAAAAAATTCAAAGGATATTTCGGAAAGAATATTCTATTTCTAAAATTGATACTCAACCTGTTACTAATGATTCACCTACTAAAGACGAATTCGATATCGATTTTAATAAAATATTTTCACAGTCATCTTCGTCGAAAATTGATATAGACTTGCAGGAGACCGAAATAGATGAATATCTCTCCAGTAAAATATTGGGCAGCAAGGAAAAGAATATTATTTTATGGTGGAAAAACCATTGAACGGAATATCCGAAAATTTGAAAAATGGCCCGAGATATTTTGTCTACATGTGCCACTTCGGCAGCTTCAGAAAGAGTTTTTTCTAAAGCTGCGTTAATTATCCGTAAACCCAGGAATAGATTGAATTTCGCATCAATTCGCAGTTTTATTTGTTTGAATTCGTGGACAGATATTAATTATTAAGTGCAAAAATAATTAGTTATGTTTGTTAGGCTTATTCTTAAGTTCATTAATTAATTAAGTATGTCTCTGACTTTCTTTTGTGATAATATGTACAAATGTTCCTCAAATGTTGAAGTTTAATTTTTTTTCACTTTATTATTATCAATTTAAATTTTCAATAAAAACTGTTTTTAATTATTAGAAAATAAGTTAATTATATATCCTATTCATATTTCATTCGGTGAAAAACAAGAAATTTGAAAATAAAATCTTGCAAAACAAGAATCTTGATATTTTTTGCCATTTCTTGCTACTGGAAAATCTTGTCTTGTCTCGGTTTGCAAGACTTGGTCTTGCACTTCTTGCACAAGACAAGACAACAACAAGAAATTTACAACAGTCTTGTGAAACACTAATTGAGATATTTCATTTCATAAACTGACTGCCTTCTCAACCGATTCAAATCCCCTTATCAAGTCATCGACATAGAAATCTAAAATTAATTTTGCCGCTTTTGGGTGACTTTCGCTATTTTCAATTCGCATTTGTCGTAAACATCTCATAGCAAGGAAAGGCGCGCTATCCGTCCCATACGTAATCGTGTTCAATTCGAATGTTTCATTCGGGTCATTTGGATTTCTGCGATAATAATTCTCTGTGCTAATTTATCGTCCGGATGTACCAAAATGCACCGAAACATTTTCTCAATGTCCGCGGTTACTACTATGTTGTTCTGGATCTGCCCAAATTAGGTCACTTGGAAATTAGATAACTCATCAGTTATTTTTAATTACAAAACATATTAACTTTGACGAGAAAGTATTATGCAACGATTGTAGGAGATATCACAATTTTTTATTAATATTGAACAGCTGGTCATTTACTCCTGAAAGTAAAACAATTCCTTCTTTTACTTTTAGATTTAATTATTCGCATGCGTTACTAGTGTAACGAACCTGCATTTTGGCCACCGGAAAATGCATTCGTTAATATGAATTTATTACGAATTGCTCCTTCTGATTAATTACCTGATTATTTCCCGCTTTATAACATTTAATCTTCTGCATTATTTTAAGGTTAAGTGTTTGTTTTGATTCTGAATAATTAATTAGTTATTAATTGGTTGACAATAGTCAACCACCCGTGCCGCATTTAAAAATCGATAATCGATTAAGAGTACTTCCGCAACCAGATATCACGATTGGAATTTGGTGATAAAAAGTACTAACATGTGCATTTTTCACAAAAGTGCAGTTTACTGATTTGTTCTGTTGTTTTGTGACTTAACTGCAACTGCATTTTGATTATTATGTGTCCGCATTTATCAGAGTAAGTCACATTTATCTGATTTAATCGTAATTTCTGCATATTGAACATTGGAATGTGGTCAACCACGCCGCTTCCAAGTTCACCCCTGATTTTCTGAATATTACTGCACTTTATCCGCATCCGCATATATTTTCTGATGTGTGTTTCTGAGTCCTGATTCATTCGTATGAATCAACCCCGTGGATGAAGGGGTGAGTTATGTCGTCAACCGCATTTTATTTTACGAGAATCTGTCAATTTATTTTCTTTTCCAATTCTGAATTATGCTATTTTCTTTTCTTTTATCCTGAATAATTAGCCAAGGCTAATTATTACAATTGCATGAATTACCCCCCGCTCTTTTGGTACTTCTAGTACCCCACCGCTGAATTCTGTAGTTTTTTGGGGTGTTTTTGACGTCATTATCTCTTCCGCGCGTACTCAGAATCCCCTCTCTGATTTCCGCATATAAAATCGGCTGCAAAGTGCCTAAAAATTCATTATTTTCTGACTGTTAAATTTCCGAACGGGAACTCTGTGTTGTTCGGAAATCTGTCTGTCTGTCCACTGGCACTGCGCACCTGTTTGATCAGTTTTTGAATTGTGATAAGTTTTACTTTGAGTTTATTTCGAGTTGTTATTTAGTTCATTTTGAGTTTGATTCTTTATACCTTACTGCAATTTACTTGTCTAAGTGCTGTGAAATTGTGGTGACTCCGCTTATTTCCGCATTGTGTATTTCTGCATTTTTATTCTACACCCGCATACTGTATCTGCATAATTGTTTAATAACGTACCTCCGCATATTTATTATTTTCTTTGTAAGTTGTTTCGAGTTGATTTTATTTTATTTCATAACGAGTGTTTGTTTATTTTCTTTATTTTGATTTCAATAAATTTGATTTTCCGTTCAATTTTCTTGCCAATTATTTCTTTTAAAATTACGGTACGTTTAATTAATCACATTGTTATTGACCCCTGGATTATATTTTCTCCACTGACATTTCTACCCGCGGTACGGTTGGTGTTTTGCCTTAAAACACCTGGCGCTCGAGAAAACGGCTCGGGTCCGCGAAAACACGCCACACTAGAAATTAAAGATAATTGACTTGCACTATTTCACAGTGCCCTCAGTTGATGCATAACTCCACTACCATATCTTACATTTACTATTGCCGTAGACAAAAATATGTATTTATTTTTTCTACTACTAGTTAGTGTCACCGCTATCTCATTGTACCACCCGTCGTCACTGCTTGATCAGCTGATTGGGTTTTCCTTTGGACTATCAAATTTACTCGTGACAAAACTTACATCCCCTAGACTTACAATCCTTGACAAAATGTACCTTGTTCAAACAATTATTGCACAATCTTAACCGTTTTACGTTATTTCATTTTTCGTTTAATGTACCTTTAATAAACTTTTTACGATGGTAAATTTGATTATCCGTGCTTTGACACATAACACATTGTCGTTTATTGTTGCTATTAAGAAAGAATGATAACTGGTCCTTTATACACTTTCCTATTTATAATAAAATTACTTAACAATTTTTCCTCTTTGCGCGTACGCAAAATCCCTATAATATTTCCTCGTATATAAACTTTTGCACAGCGCCTCGAAGGACAGAATTTTCGTCCTCTTAAATTTCTAATAGTTTTGTTCCTCGAGATTTTATCTCAACATTTTGAAATTGTTTTAGAGCCAGGTCAAGTTTTATTTTCGAAGGCCAAAATTCACATGGAATTTTATTGGTCCAGTTAACTAGTTTAATTTAATTAGTTGATGTTTAATGTTATAAAAGTGTTAATTAGTTTTAAAGGTTATATTATTTTTTATATTTTAAATTACCCTCCTATTTAAATTACATTTTTGCCTCTCGTTTTTACATCTGTAAATTTAAATAATCTCTAAATAATTAAGTATGCTTTCCTCTTTCATTTCGACCCCCTGGTCAAAAACTTTCTCCACTGAGAGACGCCCGTGGTACAGGTTGGAGTTTCGGTCGTAAAACACCTGGCGCTCGAGAAAATCCTCCCCTGTCGAGGAAAACACGCCACACATTTAATGTACTTAAGAAATCCACGGTATTTATCAAACATTTAATGAATTGCACCAAATTTGGTAATATATCCTTTTGTGGTTTGTGTTTCTCCCATTCGCTCGCCGTTAATTTATCTAATTTCGAAACCATAATATAAATAATTAACGCATTCCAATGTTCGATGGACAATCTTAAAAATTTTTACAGACATTAAATGCTTCTTAACGTTATCAACTAAATCTCTTAGACCGTTTATTGCTGATTCCTTTGACATTGAGTCTGTGATGGGTACATGGGTGGCTGATATATTTTTATTTCAGTTCTTTTATTTAAATCAGCATTTAGTTTATATGTCATTAGATTTTAAAAGTTTTTAAAACATGTTTAGAATAAGTTTCTATTTATATTGTAATTTGTGGCTTGGTCTTTGCCTACATGAAAGAGTTCATATATTTGTCAGCATAGTTAAAAATTGTCAAAAGTGCAATATCTCATTATTCAAGTGGTTTCATTTTTGGGATCTCTTTTACTTATAGTCAAAGTTTAAGTTAGTTAAATTTTGTCTTGAAAACAAGCAAGTTTATCAGTTCAGATATACAAATCATATAGATCAGATGGATATATCAGATATATAAATATATATTTTATAGCTATAAGTTTAGAGAATATATTTGAATATTAGAATATTCTGTATAATAATTAGTGAAAATAATTTCACTAAAATAATATTATAAAACCATAAATTACAATATTTATAAGAATAATATATATAAAACCAATACATAACTATGTGTTAAAATTATATTATTATCAGAATAATATTTTTAATCTGAACATATATTTATTATGAATGATTCTGATATTTTATAAACTATATAATATATCTAGAGAATTTTAAATATCAAGATATTTTACTTTTAAATGCTGATTTTATTGCTTGGCATCATAAAAAGAATTTATCTATTTCATTTTCAAAAATTTTATTCATTTTTTATTGCTTAAGTATTTTATCAACAACATATACATTTTTAAAAAATGTGTCTTGTTGTTAGAATACAAATACTAGTACGTCTTATAATAATTCCATATTCGAAATAATTAGCTCAAGGAACAATCTTAATCTTCCATCAACGTCTTGTTTTGTAAGTATTAAAAATAATAGGAAATTACATGTATTTTTAATTTTAATTTTTTGAATTTCAGCTGAGTTTGGACAGTATTGAAGCAACAATTGGAACTCCTTGCGATAAATCAATTGCCTTATCATCTGATCAAAGTTTGCTACATGAACCTGGGAAAAAAGTTATTGGTTTAATAGCGAAATGATTATAGAGAAAATTTAAATTGGAATTCTCTAATTGTGGCAGCTATTAGAATATTTGGAGAGCTTTAACGAGGGACTTGAGCTATTAAAATCATACAAAATAAAAAACACTGTAAAACGCAGATCTTTACTGAATTAAATAATCAATAACGAATTACGCAACAATCTTGATCACAGGTTGTTTATTTGGACTTGAATATATTTAAAATTGTTCTAATTGTACTATATTTTAGGATCAGCAAAGATCGATTTATCAAATATATTTGAATGCTAGTCCCCAGATTCGTATTATGTGCCGAGCTGAAGGTCATCAGTGGACAAAAAGCCAATAAATGCTCATGGGAAGACATTATTATAAATACATTGTGGCGAAGTTACTAGATTTTTCCGTCTTAAGTACAATTTTAAGTTTCGAATTTAGTTTCGCGGTTCCCCAAAACGGGTGCAATGATAAGCGCAAGATCACGAAAAAGATCAAAGGGCCAGGTACCGACTTTTTGTGGGAGGTTTCGGAAGTAGGAGAATCACCTGTGACCGATAAAAGGCCGTTGACTTGTCGGAATCGACAGTATTGTACTCATCCGAATTGTGGACGTTGTCACTTTTCCTAGAGTAGGTGTTATTTGCGAAAAGTGAGAAAGTGTAATAACCGTTGTACCCGTGATTAGTAGAGTAGTTAGTGCGATTTAGACGACTGTGTTTAGTTTTATATTCCTTGTAAGTGGGACAATTATTAGTGCGATTTGGACGCCTGTGTTTTGTTTTGCCGTACCCGTGATTGGAACCGAAAATAGTGCGAATTTGGACGCTTGTATTGTGTTTGCCTCTTCGAAGCAGTGTTCAACTCGAAATACCGGTAAGTGACGTTAGATTAAGTGGCCGTGTCAAGGAGAGAAGTTCCGCGAAGTAAGTAAACATTGTATTGAACATTAGTCTGAAATAAGGAAAGTACGATCCGTTCCTTGTGGTGTAATTGTCGGTGCGACACCCTATTTACCGCCGGCTGTTGCATCTCCTTCCCGTGTGTACCGTTTGTGTGCGATTGTCAGTGCGACCCCCTATTTACCGCTGGCGATCGCTTCCCTGAGTGTTTCTGTGCTGTCAACCGGTGTTGTAAATTTTAGGGAACCGATTTCAAAAAAGTGTTTAAGTAATTTAGTCCGTACGTTAAGTAGTGAAAGAATTTCTCTCTGTGAGCTGCCGCTTAGTTTTTGTCGCTGTTTGCTTTGCTTAATTTTCTTTCGCTGTACATTGGTATCTGCACTTTGCTCGTTAAAATCACAGCGCATTTATCATTCATTCTGTTTTGCACGTATATTGCAAGTAATTGCTTAAAACCGGCCGAATCTTTAACAATAACTTGCTTGACCGTTTTGCTAGTACTTTTTATAAACATTTAAAGTTAAAAATAAACTTCTAAAAAGTGCTGAGACAGTTATCAAAAATAAAGATAAACACTAATATAATATGACCAGGGAACTAAATATTATAATTAACACTAAATTCAAGACAACAAGGGGCCGAAACCTTATCTCATATGCAGTTAGTAAAGCATTCAACTCGCTACCAAATAATTTAAAGCAAATAGATTGTTATGTAAGATTTAAAAGTTAATTGAAAAAATATTGTAAAGTAGTAAATTAAGCAATTTAGTTTAGGAATATTATTTAAGTAAATCAAATGTATGCTCAGTGTTAACGAACAAATGTGTTGGAATTACTGTTCTACTAAATAAAAAAATTCTTTAAACAACCCTTTCAGCGAAACAAACCTGTAAAATTGCCAACACAAAAAGCCATAGATAAATGTCAACAGTCAAAAGATCAATTTCTTTCATCCTACTTTCTTACAAAAAAAAAATCAAACACAGAATACCGTTTCATATTAAATCTAGAGAATTTAAACAAATATGTCGTACTCTCGCATTTGAAAATGGAAGATTACCCTACAGTGTTGAAACTAATAGACAAAAACTACTTTCTTAATACAATCGACCTAAATGACGTTTACCTCCTGGTCCCAATTAGAAATTCATATAAAAAATAATTAAGATTCTAATTTAATGGAAATTTATATCAATTTAACTCTCTACCATTTGGTTTAAACTTAGCACCTTCCCTATTTACCAAACTTTTAAAACCGGTCTTAAAAAATCTAAGACAAAAAGGCATTGTCTGCGTATGTTTTTTTAACAACATAATAATAGCCCCTACAGCATCAGAATGCCAACAACATACAAACACAACGGTAGAAACTAGAAACACTCGAAAACTTAGGTCTCGTCGTAAATAGCAAGAAAAGCAATTTAAAAGCGTTGAAACAAATACAATATTTAGGCTTCCTATTTAACACATCAAACATGACAAATTTATTCAGACGTATCACCAACGGGTTGGGGAGGTTTTTGTATTAATATAAAAATACACGGTTTCTGGTCTGAAGAAGAAAACAAACTACACATTAATATTTTAGAAATTAAGGCCGCTCTGTTCGTACTTAAATGCCTCACCAAACACATAACAAATAGTCGAATATTGATATAAATAGACCATAACACCGCCATTGCATGTATTAACCATGGAAGAAGCATAAAATATAACCATCTGAATGTCATAACAAAAACCATTTGAAAATGGTGCGAATCCAAAAACCTACTCGTTTACGCGTCATAGATGTATACCATCAGGTAGATGTGTACAAGGAGGCAGACGAAAAATCTAGAGTCAAATCAATTGAGGCGGAATACGAAATTAATAAAAATAAATTTGAACGAATAATCAAAAACTTTGATTCACCTGATATCGACCTGTTTACAACACGCCTAAATAAAAAATGCACCAAATACGTGTCTTGGTTCCCAGACCCAGTTTCAATCACAGTCGACGCCTTTACAATAGCATGGTACAATTATTATTTCTTTGCCTTCCCACCCTTCGCCCTAATACATAGAGTTTTAGAAAAAATCATTCTAGAGAAAGCCACAGGAATAATAAATGTGCAACTGTGGCCATCACAACCCTGGTATCCCGTCTTTCAATAACTACTCGTCGGGACAATAATAATATTTAAACCAGAAAAGACATTACTATCTTGTCTTTTCAGAAAACTGCACCCGCTTCACAAACAAATTTCCCAGGTGGCAGCGACATTATCAGGACGTCGTACCTAAATAGAGGAATCCCGCTAGAATCTGCCAATGTACTACTACATTCCATTAGTGAAAATACACTTAAACAATACGGCGTCTGTTATAAAAATTATTGGACATTTTGTTACACAAAATCTCTCAACCCATACACTTTTAACCTTAATATCTACCTCCAATTCTTAAACACAATGCTGCAGGAAGGTTTCTCCTACTCAGCAATAAACTCATATAGATCTGCTCACAATCTAATTTGCAGTAATGTATCCACAACCGACGAACAGATAATAAATAGAATTTTAAAAGTCGTTTCAAATATCAGACCGCCAAAACCCAAGTATAACACAACATGGAATTCCGACAAATTACTCGACCTCCTTTCAAAATGACACCCGTTAGAATCCTTAAATTTAGAAAAATTAACCCAAAAATTGGTGACTATAATGGCACTGTCTTCAGGTCATCCAGTGTAAACTTTATCTCTTATTAAAAGGGAAGACATTCCTGTGCAGGAAACATAGATCGACATCAGACTTAACGAAAAAAAATACCTCTAGATGTAATATGCCTCAACCTGTCCTAAACTTCTCACTTTTTAACGACAGACAGGAACTATATTTCCCGTCAACCAAACACGACTATTTAACAAAAATCAGAGAATATTCAGATAACAATTTACTGTTAACTCATAAAAAACCCTATCATAAAACCTCTTAACAATCAATATGCCGTTGGATTAAAACTGTGCTTAAGATCGCCGACATTGATACTGAAATCTTCACAGCACACGGCGATCGACGCGCCACAACTTCTGTTGCATTCAGAGCCGGGGTAGATATTAATTTAATAAATAATACGGTGGGATGAACACAAAATTCAAACACATTTTTCCAGTTCTATAATACCTCTCACTAAATCAAACGACGAATTTGCCAAAGCAATTATTCACTAGAGTACCAGTATTCAGTACAAATCATACATGTACACTTATCTTTTCTTTTTTCTTTTCAATGTTATAACTGTAATTGTTATTAATTGTGTTCAATCCCGAACCTATTATAAATTATCTTTATCATCCATTTGAACATTTTTACTTAACATGTACACTTTCTCTATAGTTATTCTCCCACATCTGTTTTTTCTATACATGGTCAGTTTCAAGTGTATCGCTGTTCCTTGAAAAGGTCATCCTTTTCAAATTTATTACTTTGCCTTCATTCTTTATCTTAAAACTATTTTTCCCAGATTCCTTTGATTTTCTTAAACTGCTAAAATCATCTATAATACATTTGTAACTCTTATGCACTTGTATTATTTCCTAAACTTTCTGATTTTTTCATTGGCTTTTAGCAATCTTCAACCCTCCCTAAACAGAAAATCCATCTACAGCTTTACATTTTTCCAACATTTCGATTCTAAACATATAATCACAAACATCTCGATCAAACTTACACACAATTGTTTATACATTTTACTAAGAATAACTAATAAATTTAGTTTTATTAACACTTGCATTTTGAATCTCATGTAACAACCCGAATCGGCGTTAAAAATAAATTTTTAGTGTTTTAAATAATAATTTTCTGTGTGCGGCAACATTTAATGATCCTTCGAACCGGATCGGAGACTGAAATAAGGTGTAATATTGCGAAAATTTTGTGCTTCAACTTAGTGTACTCTTTATAAACAATTTTAAAACAACGCGAACGTCCCAATTAAATAATCAACTTAAACATAAGTTTGGAAGTGCAACGCGGTCAAATCAAGGCGTCATTGACAAGATTTGAACAATTTATCAATGATTTTTCCGATTCTCAACTTAACTAACTAAAACTTCAAAATCGAATTGACAATCTTAAAGAGCTGATGTCAGCGCAAAAGGCATTGACCCACGAACTCACAACAGCAGAACTAACCGAGAATCATGGTACAGTGAAAATTGACATGAAGGAAAAATACATGGATTTAATGGCCCAAGCGCAACTCCTACAACCACAGCAACAATCATCAGTTTCTTCCAATGCAAGTACCACATCATCCTCATCAAAAAATCAATTTTCACGAATTCCGAAACTCTAGCTACAGAAATTTAGTAGGAAAATAGAAAAGTGGAAGTCGTTTTCTCATTGGTTCAAAAATAACAGACAATCCAACTGGAATCAGTAACAGCACTCAATTGTCTTATTTACAAGACTGCCTCATCGGAGAAGCAGAGAAGACGATTGCTGGTTTGGAAGCAACAGACGACAACTATAAAGAAGCTTGGGCCCTGCTCGAAGCAACATATAATAACGAAGAGGCAATCATATCGCGGCACTTCGAACTGTTGGTCGCAATACCAAAATTAAAGTCAAATTCGGGCGACGACATCCGTAAATTAATTAACGAAACGATGGTACACCGAAGCATGAAATTATTAGGCGAGCCAACTGATCACTTGAATACACCACTACTATACCATGTACTCGCCAAGTTAGATGACACCACTAAATAAAAGTGGCATCTTCAGAAAACTGGTAAAAACAAAAGTAAATTTGACGAATTGATTGAATTCTTGCGAGAGGAGAGAACACGGAAAGACCAAAATACAAACCAGTACTGACAACAGCTGTTTTTAAGGACTGTCCGATATCCAAAACGGACGGCCACGCAACATATCGATGCGAAAAAATGCTGACCCTAGCAGTACCCAAAGGCATCCAACTTATGTGTGAACTGTCTCCGTGCCAATCACAAGACGAGTGAGTGTCGCAGCAGCAATTGTCGGACGTGTGGCAATTTCATCATACAATATTGCTACTCGTTCGACAAGAAAACAGGCAAAACGATCATCAGAATGAAGATTGACTAATTGGGTCGCCAACTCCAATTTCAACTCCAGCAACTAAAATTAAAGACAGCATCATACTTTTTAATCAAGGGCGCGTAGAAGGGTTAGTGGTTACAGCGATAATCAACATTTTAAACAAAAACAATCAACCTATTTGCTGTCGCCATTACTCGACTCCGCATGACGCTTTTATAAAAAAAATTCCGAACAATCACATCAGTACATCGCGTCGTAGCGTGCTGTTTAAGGTACAGCCGCCTTCACACATATAGCGGCGAATATTCAGTGGAAGAATTTCATAATGCACAAATGCGCATAGTGAAGTTGATTCAGTCCATTTACTTCTCGCCAGAAGTTCACTCGCTATACCATGGACAAAATATCAGTGAAAGCAGCAAACTAAAATCGCTAATTCTATTTTTAGACGAAGATGGTATTTTGCGAGTTGGTGGACGATTAACACAAGCGAAAAGTTCCTACAATCAAAAACATCCAATCATTCTCCTTAAATCACATGCGTATACAACATCAATCAATCGTGAATCGCACATTAAGCATTTTCACGCCGGAACTCAAACTACACTATATGCAGTCAGAAAAAATTTCTGGATCATAAATGGACGCAATGAAGTCAAACGCGTAACTCATTTATGCGTAAGATGCCGCTGATCAGCTCCACATACCGCTACATACAAAATGGGTGATTTACCAAAGGAACGGGTAAACGAAGTGCGTCCATTCTACAATACTGGAGTTGATTATTGTGGACCTTTCCTCATAAATTAAAGAAAACACCAGAATCGCAAGAAAGTTAAAGTGTATGTCGCCATATTCGTGTGTCTTGCAACAGTTGCAACAAAGGCTGTTCATATGGAAACAGTTAGTGCCTTAACCAGTGACGCTTTTATCGCCGCTCTTCGGAGATTCGTCAGTCGGCGAGGAAAATGCCGCAGCCTACACTCAGACAACGGAACCAACTTTGTTGGTGCAAACAATCAACTCAAAGAGGTCTACCAATTAATGAATTCAGAAGAACATCAAACTCAAGTGAAACGGCATTTAACGAACAATGGAATTGACTGCAAATACATCCCAGCGCAGACCCCCAATTTTGGCGGTTTATGGGAAGCCGCGGTAAAATCTTTCAAACACCATTTAACACGAATCGCAGGTGATTCTCTCTTCACTTTTGAAGAATTCAACACACTCACGATTGAAATAGCAGCCATTCTTAATTCCAGACCATTGACCGTGTTATCATCTGATCCTAACGATCCAATCGCATTAACTCCTGTACATTTTCTCATTGGTGACCCTTTAACCAATATACCGGATTACGACTGAACAAAGGTTGTTTCAAATAAATTATCTTCATGGCAGCAAATTCAGAAATTGAAACAAACATTTTGGAAACGCTCTCATAAAGATTATATCAACGGACTCAATGTTAAAAACAAATGGACTAAAGGAGAACACAACATCAAGAAAGATTCCATTGTTATCATCAAGGCGACAACGCTTGACCATTGCCGTGTTCTCTAGGTAGGATAATCGTCGTCCACCCAGGTCAGATGGTGTTTTTCGAACCGTAACCGTGAAGACGTCTACAGGTGTGATCAAGAGAACCTTGCGGAATTTAGTACTTCTACTTCCAGAAGAAGTACACAGTAAGTTACACTGCGAACTACTTGAGTAGTGAACTCCACAAGGCGGGCAAGATGTTCAATCCCGAACCTATTATAAATTATCTTTATCATCCATTTAGACATTTTTACTTAACATGTACACTTTCTCTATAGTTATTCTCCCACATCTGTTTTTTCTATACATGGTCAATTTCAAGTGTATCGCTGTTCCTTGAAAAGTTCATCCTTTTCAAATTCATTACTTTGCCTTCATTCTTTATCTTTAAACTATTTTTCCTAGAACACTTTGATTTTCTTAAACTGCTAAAATCATCTGAAATACATTTGTAACTCCTATGCACTTGTAATATTTCCTAAACTTTCTAATTTTTTCATTGGCTCTTAGCAATCTTCAACCCTTTCTAAACAGAAAATCCATCCACAGCTTTACATTTTTCCAACATTACGACCCTAAACATATAATCACAAACATCTCCACCAAACTTACACACAATTGTTTATACATTTTACTAAGAATAAGTTAACTAATAAATTTAGTTTTATTAACACTTGCATTTTGAGTCTCATATAACAACCCGAATCGGCGTTACAAATAAATTTTAAGTGTTGTAAATAATAATTTTCAGTGTGCGGTAACAAACTGTAATTAATTGTTATTATTATTATCATACGGACACTATATAACTTAACTTAAACTATTGTTAAATTTATTATTACTTTATTAAGAAATTTGTTATATACCTTACAATTTATTTTCACATATCTATACATTCATACTCTAAACGTTATTTTATCTACACGATAAATCAATTTATTGATGTAGGTAAACAAAATCACAGCATCTCTAAAGATCTACATAGTAAATATACATATAGTAGGATAAGCGAAAGAAAATTATAGGATGAATACTGATTAATACTGATGAATTTGAGTTGGTCATATAAGACGACTGAAAGGCACTATCTAAAAGCGCAATGCATTTTTGGGCCTTGTCTTCATTATCGAGTATGAAAACCACGACGGTGGGCAGTATTTGTACAGGATTTTTGGAAATTCCTTAACAAACAGTTGAAACAATTTGGTTTGGTTCATCAGTAGGATGCAACAGCGTGGCATGATACAAAGACTTTTTACAGTGCTGAGACTTACATTCACCCTTTTTATGGCCAAATCGAAGACAGCTTTCACACAATCCGGGGCGTTACACCTCTGCCAAACGATCAGCAATTGTTTTATCCAGAAATGCACGGCAACTAGAAATGAAATGAGTTCCCTTGCAAGCAGTATAAGAGGGCTGTGAGCGTGCGACAAATGTCTCAGCGTTGTTAGAAGAACCCATTGCTTTAGAGCAATGTGACGAGTTATCGCGTTCTCGCACGTTTGGCTGCTTAATATTATCTCTAGTTTTATCAATCTTTTCGATTAAATGACAGCGCCTTTCTAAAAAGATAAATAAGTCGGTTAGAGTTGGTTTTTGGAGGGAGATGGAGACATTTTCCCATTCTCTACGACCGTTGAAATCTAGTTTGTCGATGATGATGTATTGGATTAGACTGGACCAAGATTGTACTGGCTCGCCAAGAGTTTCCAATGCGCGTAAATGTGCTTGCACAGAATCCGAAATTAAACGTAAGGAACCGCTGGTTTTTTTTTAGTGACGCTGGGACAGTCCATTATGCTCTTAATGTGAGTGTGTTTCATTAATTTTACATCCCTGAACCGCTTTTTAAGTAAGTGCAATGCTGTTTCATAATTTCCCTCAAGAAGGTCAAGATGCTCAATAACACGTTGTGGTTCTTTGCCAAGAGAATTTTTGAGGTAGAGAAACTTGGATATAATTATCAATTTAATGTTGTTGTGAATTAGAGATTTGAAACTCTCATAGAAACAATTAAAAGTTTAGCATTGACCCTCAAATTTTTGCAGCTTTAGAACTGGCAGTTGAACGGGAGCATTAGAATGGCGAATTATAGCATTGTTGGTATCAGCAGAGAGATCATTAGGTGGTGAAACAGCATGCAGATTGGCAGCCACACTATTAGATTGAGAATTAGAAGTAGCCGTACCACTCGAATTGGATTGTTCCTCAACAGTCTGCTCAGTGGGTGCAGAATTGGAAGACGTAGGACGAAAGTTTGACACTAGATCTCCTATTTTAATAATAAGGTCGTTTAATTGTGATAATCGCACCGTAGCGTTAGAGGTGCTTTTAAGGTAACACGCTTCAAAGGCCTCAAATTCCGCATCGCGCCTTTGCACTGCATCGTCAGCTTCGAGTTCAAGTAATTCGTTATGAATAAAATCGTAATCTTGTAAGAGGGTTTTATTTTCGTCAAACCATCTGGTAATAAAAGTTGCGCTCACCCTTACGTCGGTTAGCAACGTAGTGAGTACCTCCACGTTAGCCTCCGCACGAGGAACCTCGAGGACGGGTTTTTCCGCCAAATGTTTTCGTAAATTTGTCAATTTGGCCTTAACATGGCCTTGTTTCCGATTAAGTATCTTGATGCGCTCTACATCGGCCATTTTCAGCGATATAATTGATGAAACTAAAAAATATGAATAAAATCCGATAACTATGTTGCTAAAACGAGTATTGAATGAACAATATAAATGAAAAGTTATATGATGTGTGCAATTAAAAGAGATTATACTTAACTTTGAAAACCAATGTCATTTGCCGTCCCAAAATCGCCTCGTGGCTACTGTTTTCTACAAATGTATTGGATTTTCTTGGAAAATCGTCGTTGGACCCACCACCAATTTTCGTGCGATTGCAATGATTATGCACATGTGACTTTGTTGAAATAAAATTGTTGCTTGTAAAATATAACAATTGCTTTATTTGATCGTTTCTGTTACAAGTCGTCGATATAAGTGGAAGAGTGAAATTTGCGTTGCTTAGTTGAAGGCGCGCGTTCACTTTTCTGGTTTTACATGTTTTTGTTAACATAATTACAAAAAAAACTGGTTAATAGCAACTGATTATAAAATCAGCTGATCTGATAACAGATATGTACATATAAAAAAACAAATAAATTTGAAACAAGGGTTCTAAACAGATTTAAAAGTACTGAATGGACAACTTGCATGAAACGGGGATTTTGAAATAAACCATATGAGTCGATAGAGGAGTGAAATTTATACGACAATTTTTTTTTTAATTTTCATTTTTTTTAATTACGGAGAAAATGATGATTTTCCAGAGCACTTTTTAAATCTACGGAAAGTTCACTAATCGGCAACGTTTTCGGCTATTTGTCTCTGTCTTACGCGTTATGATCTTTATGTTCATGCACATTCTTTTACACAGATTAGTTGAGCGCGTAAGTATTTGAAATTCAAATTCAAACTAACCTGGAACTTAAACAAAGTGCGCTCCTCTGTCGAACCTTGTTTAACTCAGGGCTCCTTCTGGCCTTGAGGCGTGGTCTATTTGCGAAGTTGCCATATTGCAACTTTCCGTAACCTTGAAAATTTCGACTTTCAAAGTCAATTTTAGGGGCTTCAATGAACTTTAAGAAAAAATTGATAAATAAAACCCACCCTAATTTAGGGTCTATTTTCAGAATCCGTAATAAAAAAATTTCATGCAAGTTGTCCATTATTTACAGTTAAATTAAAAAGAAAACGATATGAACAATTCCAGGTGAAAACTTGTCTAATCGAAGTAAACCGACTTATTTTTCTTTGTGGCGCATTTTCGCATATGAGCGTGCTGGAAAACCGAGTATTATCATATGTACATGAATAGGAGCCGATGGATGCAAACAAATGCATCAAGAATGATTTTTTACCGGATTTCATGGACAAGACACTATTACATTGAAGCCAAATGCAACTACTGGAACACCTTTAACATTAGCGGGCGCGATAAATAAAGACGGAGACTGCAAAGGAACGGCGTATGCAGATAAAGGCAGTACCTGGTCTAAAGTAATTGTGACTGCCACCATAAAAATTAAAATAGCGGATTACATAGCCACAATTAAATTAGAATACAGCGAAATCATGTTAAGAAATGGATTAAAATGCCATTATACGGACGGTTACTGTATGAATTCACATGATGGAGAAGCAGTATGGACTCTACTATCCCAAGAACAATGTCATGAATTATCTTTGGTACATAATGGAAGCACGATGCTAGTGGAAGAAAATGTAGAAAACGGACAGACCAATAAATATGTAGTTGTCGAACAAGATAAGAAAGTATTTCTCGTAAAACTAACTAAGAAGGAATTATACAGTAACGAAGAATTTTATTTAACAGAAAATCCTCGATTATTAGTTATTACAAGCGATCAACCATATTCCGTTAAACAGTCTACAGACGATGCTTGCTGCATCGGGAAATATTAAAAAATCGACTAATATTAGCTCAATTAAGTCCAATGGTCGTGGCTCCCTTAATTAAAGAAAAAATGGGATATATTGCCAATATGGCTGGGGAAATCCTTTACTCTTTAAATGTTTACCAATTTATGTGGATCCCGTAGAGAAAAATATTGCGACAATGAATTACCAGTATTATATAAAAATACAACTTATTTTATGGCACCTATCACAAGAATTTTACAAAAACATGCTGTTCACATGACCTGTAATTCCTTTATTCCGGCTTTATACTATATCGATAACTCATGGCAGGGATTTACGTCTAATCCAACGACTAAACCCATTAAAATTTCCGCGACTAAAGGATCTCCAATAGAACTTAAACAAATACAAGACATCGGTGCGGAAGGCACTTACACACAAGGGGAAGAAAATCAGGCACAAGAAACAATTATGTTCGGCGTAGAGAATGAGGCAATTAGTAATATTAAAATCGGGAACATTGCGGAAAATCCTTAGATAACTAAGAATTTTCACCCACTAAATTTTTCAATGTTGACGAAATCCAAGAAATAGCAAATTCTTATATGGAACAAATATATGGAATATTTATCAAGGTATTTATTAATGTTGGACAATGGACCAGCTGATTTATTGGAATAGTTTTCATCATCAAGTGCATTAAATTCCTAATTAGAATCCCGAGTCAGGGCCGAATCCGAAATGCCCTATTACGTCTTACCTGAAAGAGCCCCCATATAAATTTAGTCAGGCAATCTGAATTGAACCATACTCTTGTAGGCCTTATTGATCCTAATAAGGGCCTGATAGAATAACCTTACCTGAATCCTAATACAAAATTTCGTGCCTTCTTTCATAGGGGCCTAACAGGGCAACCCATGCTCCCTGATTTATACCTGACCAGGCTAGCGGTACTTTTCCTTATAAGGGCCTGAGAGGACAATCCTAGCAGCGCCTTATTAGGGCATGCCTTATCATCTCTGTTCGGGGCGTCATATGACTCCCTGATTTGCATTTTATCAGGCTTGCCGTGCGTGTCCTTATTAGGACCTTATAGGAAAATTCTTGCTGCGCCTTATTAGCGCCTACCATATCATCCCCGATACGGTGCTGATAGGGTTTCTTGATTTGCTCTTTATCGGTCTCATCGTAGTTTTCCTAATAAGGATATGCTAAGAAAATCTTTGTTTTATCCCAACACTGCACGCCGGGTTGTTTCTGGACCTGATAAGGTCAATCCTATTAGCGAACTATTTTTTAAACTTTTTTTTATAGAGAGCCTGTTGGGCCATTCCTGTTTGTTTATATTGCATTATATGTATGTACGATTAAAATCGCCTTTGAAATAAATTATTATTTATATGGTAAAACAGAATTATTAATAAATGTGAAAGAATTAGCAAAGCAGTACAATGAGCGGAATTACAACTTTACAGTCTTTATTACAGCTCTAGAAAAAAATTTATTTTATTGTTTCTTTCGTCGAGCCTTTTGCCGTCTTTTTGCCAGATGTATTATATATAAGTAGTATATATAACTATTATACTTGCTCCTTTTTAGAAAAGGTATAGTACTTTCTGGTCTGTGCTCCTACCCTCTTTTACGAGAAGTATAGGTAATAGTATATTAAAAAATGAGTATCGTAAGGGATATTTTAATGTTTGATTTACGAATACGTTAAAATCCCTTACGATACGAATTTTTTACGATATTTTACCTATTTGCGTCTAAAATATTTAATTATTAATAAATAAATTAGTCATTTCATAATTGTGGAGATTTATATTGTCTAAAGTTGGTTCAATTTTATTTTCAAACAATTCGAGTGTGACAGTTTTAAATGCTGTCAATGTCAATAACTCTCGCTGTATCTCAGCGTAAATCTGTTGACAGCGAATCAATTGACAAGAGTTCGCCAACCCCAAATAGTAAAAAATCACTATTTTCTTACAGTAAAACTACTTTTATTACAAAACCCAAATCTGACAGTTTTGTTTTGTAATAGAAGGCTTTACAAAACGCAAATAGGTAAATATATTTTTACTCATCATAAATAGACAAAACAGCCAGGATTTGACAAATACTATTTTTATTATCACTGTAAAAATAATTCTGTGCTAGTGCGACCTTTAATCTTTTAATTTGAATTCGTAATTTTAGTTCAGTTTTGATTGATTTTAATATTGTGTTGTTTCTTCTTTGAGATGAATAAGACAAGAGAACGAGAAGCAACAAAGTTAAGGGTGAAACAATTTTGTGACCAAAAAAAAACGGAAAATTAGTGATATTCAACCGCCAGAACCAGCTAACTTAAATCCATCAACATCTATTTCAGTGCTCTTTACATCAAATTCAGATCTTAAAGTGGATAAAGAGCTATAAATGTTTATGAATAATTTACCAAAAAAGTCATATACAGAAACAACGCCTGAACAAAGTACCGAAGTGGACGATGCTTTTTTAAAATTATAACTCATTAAATATGAATATGATGCCCAACCGTTTGATTCAGAATTTGTCTATCTTGGAATATCATCTGTTCTGAAAAATATCGTCAGTAGTTATCTTAGGGTGATACCAGGACCCGATGGCGCTTCTGATGGCACATGCCATCAGCAGAGACCATCCAATAGGGGGGTCTCCAGAAGGTCCTACAAGGATTTCTACAAGAAGTGCAAAAGAAGTCTTGTACGCGGTGAGACACTCCTAGTCCCATTTGATGGCATGTATCCATCCTCAGGGCCCATCGAATAAGGGTGTGGTATGGGGGATGATCTCCAGAAAGAGACGGGGTCCAACAACAACAAGAAGAAGAAGAACTTCTGCAAGAAATGCGCTGCAGAAGAAGTCTTGTATATGAGGACGCGCGCACACACATCATGCATGGGTATGAGGGGGACCATGTTTTCCATGATGGTTGGTGATGGACACATACACGCACGCACGCACGCATACAAGACTTATCCAGCCAAGGCCAGGGTGGGCTGGCCATCTCCAGAGTATTGTAGAAAAGATTTAAGAAAAGGTGTTGGTGATGGGTATAAATTTAAAAAGGAAAACTGGAAACTAGTGTAACATTTTACCAATAGATGTCACTAGTGAAAAATTGATTTTTCTTGTACATATACAATAATCGAATTTATTTCGGTATGGATCAGGCTGGGCTGGGCCGGGCCAGGCTAGGCTGGGCCGGGCCAGGCTAGGCTGGGCTGGGCTATTGGAGAATTGATTGATTGATTAGTTAATTAGTAATTTTGGGTATTTATTGAAATATTTATTTAGTAAAAAGTGACCAACATTATCTAGTGACTGCAGCGAGATTCGAACCTGTGCTATATCAATGCTACTTACCTACAATTACATTACATTTACCACTAGGCTAGAGAGTTCATTTAAATAATTCTGTAGAAATAACATAGAACATCTTTCCATTTTGTTTTAGAACACCGCGATATTTAAATTTAAATTATGCGCATAAGAAATCTGTGACATGTAATTTAAGAGGAGGAGGTGGTGTACTAGGCTAATTATAGAGTAAACAATGGATTATTTGAAGAATATTTATTAATATAAAACAATATACATATCATTATTACAAGACATAGGTTTAATCAAATACATAATTATACTATATTGGTGTTACTAATCCAAGAATTATGTGTATTATCGAAGCCTAACCATTTAACAAATACTTTATTTTTGTGTTTTTTTTTTAATTTTTTCAACCAAATATACATCTGGGTATTTTACTTTTTGAAATTGTTCTTTATAGAAACAGCCAGCTATATCATGATTCTTACTATCTTTTAAAAAATAAGTAATTGGGTTAGTAAGATTCACTTTTTGAATTCTAAATATCTCTGTAGACCAATTAGGTAAATATTTTTTAGCAAAGACCCCTCTTACTTTAGATATTCTAACGTGATCCCCCACATTAAATTTAATATTTTCAAAGTCAACCATTTTTATGTTTTTGTAGGCTATTTAAAAAATGTTTTTGGTGTTTTTTTTAACATCTATTGGTTTCATTCCAATTGTTCTGTTTTTTAGTGTTATATTGTAAGATAATCTCAGGTAAAATTTTAATCCATTTATAATGACCATATAGATTGAATTTTTTCCACATTATTGTTTTCAGAGTTCTAATAACTCTCTCAACAATTGACGCTTTTTTCTCACTAAATGTATTGTAATGGTTTACATTATACTTGTATAACATTTTTTTAAAATCTTTAGATATAAATTCTTTCCCTTGATCAGTTTGTAAATTTTTTGGGCATTGAATTTTTAGTATATTTTCCATATTATTGGAAACTTCTATAGTCGACTTTGATTTTAATGGATATGCCCATACATATTTAGAAAAACAATTTATTACAATTAGGATATATTTATATCCATTATTTTCTTTAGCGTATGGAATCATTTCTACAAGGTCAGCTTGAAATAAATCATTTAAGCCTTTTAATATCACTTTGCGTCTTTTAAAATTAATTCTTGCTGGTTTATGTATTTCATTAACAACATGTTCTTTTGTACTAGTAATAAATTTTCTTTGCATGGTATATCACTTTATTCAATAATTTTAGCTTCTTGTAACTCTTATATAATGGATTGAATTTCATTTGTGTGACCTGTATTTCCAGCTGCCTGAGATGCTATTAATAAACGTAAACGGTCAACTAGTTCATTTATATCATTCCAAAATACATAATCTATTTTGTTATTATTTGCTTCCATTAGTAATAAACCTTTACCACTTGTTATTGGAGCAATTATATTTTTATACTTTTGAGATTTGGAACCAACAACTTGTTTATTTGATTGATAAAACCTTCGTGATGCATTCGTTTTATATACAATAGTTTGATAATTTTTTATATCATTTTCTGAATAATGTTCAGGCCTTTTTTTAAATAATAATTCATATAAACCGGGTGTACCTTTGTATTTTTTATTCTTTACATATATATCTGCACCATCTATGATTAATTCCGAATTTCCAATAAAAAATTTATCTTGTGCGGGACTAAATCGAACTCCATTCCTATGATCAAAATTGTCCCCCTCATCTTCCAACATTGCTTTAACATATCTTTTTGGTAATTCATGATATTGATCCAGATATTCATTTAAGGATGTTGCTTTTATTTCCTCAAATCTATCTTTAAATGGTTTTTTATCATTTTGATTTTCTCTACTTGTACCTGGGGTATTATTATCCTCAGTATCACTTTTTGATAAACCTTTTGAATTAATTCGTTTTGATATTGAACGTTTCGATTCACTAATATTGTGTTTATTTGTAATTCTATCGATTGTTTCATTATTAAGGTTTTCGTCTTCATCATTTTCATCTTTTATTTTAAGCAATTTTTGGAGGATTTTCAATTCATCTTCAATGTTTTTTAAATGTTTAGTTACAGGAGAAAATAAATTTGCTTGCATGGTTTCATTCTGTTTTAAAAGTTTCAGTTTTTGTTTAATGTTTTTTCTTTTTGTAACTAAATGATTTTTTAGATCTGTTTCTTTTGATTTCATTTTTTTAATTTACTTTAATTAAAGATAACCCCCTTTAAAAGAATCAGTGTATTACAAAATAGGTATGAAACTGGTTTCACACAGGTATTTACAGCTTTTTAGCAGTTTTTCAATAGGTTTTTGTTAACCAGTTCTAACTTTACTGAAGAAATCTATACTATATATGAATGAATTATACTTTTTCAAAGCTTATATATTGATCAAATCCCTTTCTATATCGACCGTTTTGCATTTTATAATCCTTAAATATTGAAAGAAACCCATATGGATCTTTTCAACAATTGGTACATAACCATTTAAATGTATCAAATTTCATGTCACTACCAACATGATCTAAATAAATATGTTTCAAATTTAAATCATCCTGTTTAAATAAAATAATTACGTTTGAATTATCTCTAATTAAGTGTTTACTTATTTTAGCATAAGATTGACAAAGGAAAAAACAGTCTATATTATAGTGTCGCCCCATACTAAAGTATTGTCTTATAATATCTTCACCTTCAGAAATGACGTCATCGAATATTACAGTGACATCTATTGGTAAAATGTTACACTAGTTTCCAGTTTTCCTTTTTAAATTTATACCCATCACCAACACCTTTTCTTAAATCTCTTCTACAATACTCTGGAGATGGCCAGCCCACCCTGGCCTTGGCTGGATAAGTCTTGTATGCGTGCGTGCACGTATGGATGTGTGTGTGCGCGCGTTCTCATATACAAGACTTCTTCTGCAGCGCATTTCTTGCAGAAGTTCTTCTTCTTCTTGTTGTTGTTGTTGTTGGACCACGTCTCCTTCTGGAGATCATCCCCCCATACCACACCCTTATTTGATGGGCCCTGAGGATGGATACATGCCATCAAATGGGACTAGGAGTGTCTCACCGCGTACAAGACTTCTTTTGCACTTCTTGTAGAAATTCTTGTAGGACCTTCTGGAGACCCCCCTATTGGATGGTCTCTACTGATGGCATGTGCTATCAGAAGCGCCATCGGTTCGTGGTATCACCCCAAGATAACTACTATCAACAACCTGCGATATGCTGATGACACGGTCATTCTGGCAGATAGTGCTGAAGCACTACAACGTCTAATGGAACGGATAACGACAGCCAGCGAAGAATTTGGAATGAAACTAAATACACAGAAAACAAAAACGATGATCATCAGCAAACACCAGAACAGAACGGCGAAGATTAAGGTTAACGGAGAAGATCTAGAAAGAGTAACAAGAATAACTTACCTTGGAAGCAATCTTGATGAAACTTGGGACCACTCACTAGAGATAAGAACACGTCTAGAAAAAGCACGTACAGTATTTTACAAAATGCAAAAAGTCCTATGTAGTCGCCAACTAAATCTTTCATTGAAAGCTCGAATACTTAAGTGCTATGTTTTCTCTACTTTACTCTACGGTGTTGAAGCCTGGACAATCACAGAGGCAACACAGAAAAGAATCCATGCATTTGAACTCTGGTGTTACCGAAAAATGCTCAGAATATCCTACATGAGTCATACGACAAACGCGGAAGTCTTGCAGAGAATGAACAAGGAAAAAGAGCTCATGCTCCTCATAAAGAAACGAAAAACGCAATATTTTGGCCACATCATGAGAAATCAAAAATACGAACTGCTCCAACTTATAATCGAAGGCAAAATCAATAACAAAAGGGGACCAGGAAGAAGACGCTACTCATGGCTTAAAAACCTACGACAATGGACAAATATGACATCCATAGAACTGTTCAGGACAGCTACAAATAAGATCAAATGGGCAAATGTAATAGCCAACGTCCTTAAGGATAAGGCACCATAAGAAGAAGAAGATTCTTCTTTATAAATATTATATGTTAATGAGAATGTGACAATATAGCCGACAATACAACAAAAACAATTCCGGCCTTGGCAATCATAAATGGAAGATTGCAAAATTTTATAAAAGTTAAAATATTTTAAGTTATTTTGGTACTTACCTATTATAATATAATCACGGAATGATATTGATTAATTATTAATTTAATTATACATACTTGATATCACAAACTTAGTCTATTTCTCAATTTAGTTAATATCTAAATCATAGACAAATACATACATGTTTTGCCTAGGGCTTTAAACTTGAAAATGGGTTATAAAATATGAATTCATTTGTTAAATAATAGGAATAGTTTAAAATCAAACCGTGTCGCGTCTCTAGCAAATGTACTCTCATGGAATATTCGATGCCATTTTTTAATACCCCCTTTTCAACAATTACAACAATGGGAGTTTCCAGACCTGTGTATACGACCGAGGTAAGCACAAATCAAAATAAATAAAAATATAGATCTGCGATGTTATCGACTTATCGATAAAACAATAGACCTGTAATCTGTAAGACTGTCAATTTAGTTAATGTCAAAGTGCCTGTTAAAAAGAGATCGATCTGTGAACATTGTAAAATTTACTAAGTTAATATATTCGTTTTAAATATTCTTGTTAAGTGTAATCTGTGTTTGTTTAAACCATCGTCAAAGGAATCGACCAATACAGTAATTTTTCTCTTATAATAGGACATTATGTTCCACATGATAATGAACACTGGGAATTATATTTAGCATTGTGCGAAATAATCGATATTATTAAAATCAAAACAATTCATCCTAACTACGCCGAATTACTTGAAACTTTTATTTCAGAACATCATATATTATACATTGAATTCTTCGGAAAATTGAAACCAAAATTTCACTTTCCGACACATTATCCTAAATTATTAAACAATATTGTACCTTTGACAAACGTTGTCCTCATGTAAATATGAAGGAAAGCACAAACAATTGAAATCATCCGCTCGTGTAACTTCCAGAAAAAACATTCTTTTCACATTAGCAATAAAGAATCAACTATCATTTTCTTACCGAATTTTAGCCAAACAGGGATTTTTAAATAAAATGGAAACAGTCTAATACGTTCTTTCATCAATATTTTCTTAACGTTTATATGCCGGATAATTTTTATTCTACTATGTGGGTGGAAACCTATGGAACCAAATATATCTTAAATTCTCACACGTGCTACTATTGGAATTCCTACTACTTGGATGGGATTTATCAACAATTAAAACGGTAAGCTTTAATAGTTTATTTATAAAATAAATGCAAAAACATAGTTCTAATTTAAGATTAATTACTGTGGAGGTAATGTTCTAATTTAAACTTTGTTGCAGAAAATAACATCGTTCGTTTAGTGTGAATAAAATTTTTATTTTATGATATTTCACATTGTACTTTTTTGAAAAAGTGTTTTTTACGTTGGGATTTAAGTTTTTTTAATGTTTAATAAGAAATATGTGGTATTTTTTCTGTTGTATTTTATGGCAATATTCGCTTCGCTCATCATGGTCAAAGCACTTTTTCCAAATTTTTTGGAAATGGTCTATTGAAGAAACATTGATACTTCGTTAACAATTCTTATATCAAATTTGCCTAAACATTATCAACGAAATATCAATTTGGTGTCAATAGAGCAGTTCTAAAAAAAAACGTTAAAGTGCTTTGACCATGATGAGCAAAGCAAATTGCCTCTTGTTAATTACTTTATTTGAATATTGTTTATTTTTTACGTCGTAATGTATTGTAAAAAAATGAATGCAATATGTGAATTAATATATCCATTAATTTTAAAAAATAACGAATAATTTCATTTGCAGTTTTCACGTAATCCTCTTATAATATACAACGAGTTTTAAACGTCTAATAAGGAACATTATGACGTCTTAAATATGTGCTATTTGTCAATATTAAGACGTCTTAATAATAGTTTTTTATTAAGAAAATTTACGTTTATAACACGTTCACACGAAAGTATTTATAACGTTTTAAAAACTACTAATTAAGACCACAAATTTTCGTAAAAGAAAAATACTAATTACTATATTTCATTTTTTCGCGCAGTAGCAAAATGGACTTTGCGCATATGTCAAATTAGAAAAATTCTGGCTTCTCATTGATTGATTCAAACGTTTTTTTCAAATAAACAAATGAGAAGCCAGCATTTTTCAAATTTACGCGCGAACTTTTGCTACACGGCGAAAAAATGGAGTATAGAAATGTAATAAATATTACGGAAAATTAACGTTTCCACTATTTGAATCACGTTATTTTTAATAGTGAATACGACAACATTTCTTCATATTACAATAGCGTGTAACATATATTCATCCTTATTTAACGTAATAGGTCGCCACATTTGCACGAATAATAGGACGTCTGGTAATATACCACTTTTACACATTAAAAAAACGAACGGGTGTTTATTGGGATATGCTATCGTTAACGAAGATTTTTATATCAAAAGTGACCAGTTTTCGACTTGTACTTGTTTCGTTTTTGTTATATTGGGTAAAAACTAGTCAATCAATCAGTTAAACAAAAAAAAGGAAACGTCTTAAATTGACAATTACAAACATAATAAAATACAAACAATGAAAGAATTAATCATACACTTTTCGTATGTGATCATGCCGTATATAATGGGGATTTATTAATCGGAATTGAATTCCTGGAAAGATTTGGTACAAACGTCAATTGGAAAACGGGCTTTATAAAAATTAGTAACACATGGTTAAAACTACGAGAAGACACATGGACGAAAATAACGACAGTATTAAAAGTAAATGTAAATTCTGGGAGTAATAAAAATATTATGAAAAATTATGTAAATGGGAATTCTAGAAGTAATAAATAAGATTACTAGTAAAGATGATAACGTAAATGAAATGGAGTCACAACAAAATGATTTAATAGAGAAAAATAGGAGAAATGAAGAAAGCACAACGCAATTAATTATTGAAGTAAACGCTTTAAAAATGGAAGTAAAATTCGACAAATGGTGGAAAAACTAAGGACGGATATTGGGATTATGAAAATGGACAAGAAAAATGAAATGCCTGATCAACATTTCAATCAACCTTGCCCGGAAATTCATGACAACAATAAACCGAAATTAGAAAAGAAGAGGTACCCTTCTGATCGACCATCATTGCAGAATAAAACTGAAAACAAAAACACCGTAATAAGCGTAAACAAAATCATTTAGTTATCAGTCACGTATTTTGAATATTTGTCCTTTGTTTAATTATGTACCTTTTAATATTGTTACATTTCATTTTTGTCATTTCTATTTTCACTTTTACTTCACAAAATTCTATATATATCTGCAGTACACATAATTCAACATTATCATAACATTATTGTAAAGACCAATTATTGTCATTGTCATTATGGTTAACATTTAATTCCGTTTAATTCTCATTCTAAGCCTTAACTTGTAAAATCTACCATCGGCCAAAGTAAAGAATTATAAGGAGAATAAAACTATACAGATGTTGTGATTGAACCGAATTTAATACCGGAAGATGGAATAATTGTCGCACGAAGTATATGTAAAAATAAAGAATTTATACCAATATGAATAATGAATGTAAGCAATGAAGAGATAAAATTCTTAAATACTGTAAAATTAGGAGAAACAATGGAAACAGAAATCGAGTTAAAAAGTGAAGAGAATAAACGCATCTTAAAAATACAAAGACAAGACATAGAAACTATTTTGAAACAATGTAATATAAACGAATTGAAAACTGTTGAAAAATAAAAACTAAGAGAGTTAATTGTCGATTATATTGATATATTTAAAGCCCCAAATGAGAAATTGACTTGTACGAATAAAGTCAAGCACCGACTTATAACTGAAGACGTTCCGTCAATTTTCAAGAGACCGTATCGAGTACCCTATCAGCGAAAACAAATTTTAAATGAGAAAATTAAATGAGAATTATTAGATAATGGGATAAAAGTAGAAAGCCAATCACCATGGTCTTTTCAAGCAATTTTAGTAGAAAAGCGATTACATGAAGGAGAGGATGTCGAGTACCGACTTTGTATAGATCATAGAGAATTAAGTACGATTACAAAAACGGATTATTTTCTTTTCCCATTATTAAATTCAACAATTGATATGTTGTCTGGAAACAGTTTATTTTCAACAATGGATTTAGCAAGTGGTTATTTCAAAGTAGAAATAGATGAGAGAGATAGAAGGAAAAGTGGTTTCTCTACACCTGATAATCACTACGAATTTGTGCATATGAGTATGGAATTAAAAAACCGGGGGATTAAATCCTCTTAAATCCCCCGGTGAGAAAGGTGCACCCCCTACCTAAAAGTCAATGTGGTATATCTGGGTTTTACCGAATTTTGAATAAACCCCGAATTCCATGAAGAAATTTATAAATATATATAACGATCTCGACCTTATCAGTAATTTCTGTCAATAAAGTTTTTTTGACGTGAATACGTCTTATAAATCGATAGACTGGGTAGCATGCTGGAAAAAATGGTCAAACGTGCGTCACGTTTTTATGTTGCGTGCGCCGCCACATTCAAAATGTAATTTATAATTGTTAATAAAATTATTTTTTAAAACAAATTATATGATTTTAAAGAGCATAAAATAAAGAACAAATTGGAATATTAGACAATATTCTATGGTTATTTAATTAGAAGCAATTAAATCAAAAGGACGAAAAATGTCAAAATCCGTAACGTAGTACTCGCGCATCCCTATTATCTTCATAATCAAATTTCTCATGTTTAATCAAATATCGATAACAAAACAATTTATATGATTTTAAAGAACAAGGAACATTCTGATATGTTACTTATTATTAATTTGATGCAATTAATTAAAAATGAAAACGAAAATTTTTATAATACTTAGTCCTCAACTTTTTTTATTTAAATTTTTTATGAATTATTAAAAATTTAAACCAAACAATTTATGTATATGGTTCGAAAATTCAACAAAAATTGAACAATTTGATATAGGTATTAATTAATGCCCTAATGTTATTTAGTTCGGAAATATTTCTAATTTACTTTCACAGCAAACTTAAAATTTAATTAGTTCACTGTAAATGAGACCAAATCGGATAATATTTAAATATGGTCATATGACTTTAGGTGCCAAATATCTGTACCTTTTAAAATATAAATAATTGGCTCTTAGTATTAGCACAGATTATTTTACTGTTATAATCTGTGGTATTGGTAAAGGAAATTTAAAATAAATTCTTATTCTTATTTCTATTGTCTTTAGCAAGAATGCGTCACTAACTGACACATTTATGATGTCCACATGTTTAAGTGGATGATGAGTAAGTGGCCTTTACGAAAATTGACTCGCACATGCTGCTATATACCTATTCGGCGTTTGGTTCTTATGAGGAGTTTAAGGGTAAAAATTTGTTGCTTTTAAAACAGCAAAACAAGAACAACTAAAAATGTGATTGTTAAAAAATGGTGAAAAATGGTGAAAATTGAATGACTGTAATGTTCGTTTATACGATGAAATTTCACAAGTTGTTTTGATTTTGATGATCTTTTAAAATAGGAATGACAAATTAAAAGTAAATGTTTCTTATCATCCTATATTTTTGTAATTTCGAAATTGAGAAAATAAATATATCATAATATTAATTCCGCGATCTCTATACCCACTATTCAAACAGCGTACACATTAGTTAAAAAAATGCAATCGAAGACGTATTCACGTTAAAATTACAGCTGTAACACAGATACAGCCTGCCCGAGTTTTTATTTACGCTATTCTGGCGAGGATTCTCGGTCGTGTAATAAGGCCCTAACTAAGGAACTTTATCAATTATATAATGCAATTCCACTTCCTCTTCAAGTTCTGAAAGTCCTGTATATTCTTATATTCAACCAAAGTACCCATTCCTATTACTAAGCATTAGTCGCACTTATTATGGAGAAATGAAGGATTTATCAACCTGTGTACAAGTACCACCAAACGATTTCATCTGTAAACAAGTAACAGAGTACTTGACCAAAGAGAAACCCCTTGCGAAGTCGAATTGAAGATCAAGCCAATTACCAAGTTGCCACAGACGTGTTCAACAGAGACAATCAAATGCGAATTAGAAGTATTTTATTCGATAGGAAACAATCAATGGTTATATTTTCTTACAAAACCAAGGGCAGCTTCCATATGCGGTAGAGACGACACCAGATCAATCGATGAAATCCAACTAAACGGAACTGGTATTTTTATACTTGCATCAAATTGCAAATGTTATAGAACAAATGCTTCGTTGATTTCCACGTCGAACTAGACATCGAACTACACTAATTTCATTCCATCAGTTAATATCCTAGAGGATGATTGTTGCATCAGTAAGCAAGAAGTCGAGATGATGGTTCCTGTCACATATGTATGTACTTGATTAATTTATATTAAAGACAGTAGGTGTCCTGTGAATAAAGTAAGTTGTATTGCTGATCCGATGTCATACGCATCTTATTATTTTATGTCCCTAAATTCTACAATACAACAAGGCGCAGTCATAAAAAGAGAACCTCGTGTTAAGTAAAATAAAATTATTGAAAATAAGCAAAAATATTATACAAATCAAGTGAAAAATAAACATGCGAGATGCAAGAGGCATTGCACCACTTCACATAAATGGTAATACTTCTGAAAACTGGAGAATTTGGAATTTGGATAGCACGTTTTCGAAATTATATGTGTGCTTCCGAACTGGACAACAAAACTGAAAACATCAGATGTGCCCAACTATTGCATTATATTGGTGAAAATGGATATAGAATTTTCAACATTTTCATGTTCGCTGAGGCTGAAAAGAACAAAATTGAAGTTCTAATTAGGAAGTTCGAAGATCATTTTTTGCCAAAAGGGAATACGTCATACGAACGGTATGTGTTTTTTAACATGAAACAAAAATGTGGCCAACCGATCGAACAATTTATAACATCACTAAGAGAACAGGCCTTGAAATGTAAGTTTAGAGAATTAAAGGCTAGCTTAATTAAATCTGTGATTATTTCTGGCGTCAACAATCCAATGATTCGTGAGAAACTACTCCAAGACGGCATCAAAACCTTAGAGGAAGCGATCCAGTGACCTTGACGTGTGAAATAGCCAAGGAACAGACATCTATCATCAATAACGGGTTCAGAGATGCAGGCGGATCTTCAAGTGGCAGCAGCGACCAGCACATCGATTTCATCTACAAAAAAAGGCAGTATAAAAACAGTCAATTTAACAAATGTAAAACTAAATACTCCACTAATAAATTCGACGACAGAAGTTAAAATAGACTGATAAATAATTGTAAAAAATGTGGAAGAAATCATGAAGTAATAAATGTCCAGGATTTGGCAAAATATGTCTCAAATGTAAAAACAAAATTCATTATGCGAGATTTTCTAAAAATAAAAATGTAAATTGTATTGAAGATAACGAAAATATATATTACACAGAATCAATTGAAAACAAAAGTCAATGCAACTCGTGGACAACAAATTTAATTATAAAAAATTACAGTATACAATTCAAAGTACTGGTACTTCGTGCAATGTTTTGCCATATCTAAAATATAAGAACATTACAAAAAGTCAATTATAAAAAAGGAATACTAAATTAAAATCGTATACTATTGGTAAATTACATGTCGTAGGTACAATTTTGGATCTATCATCGAGTCAGAAGATTAACATAGTAAAACTGGTAGAAGCAATAAAGTACGAATAATGACAAACATAAGGCAGAGTCAGATTATAATAAAATTTACAATAAATATAAAGAGATATTCACTGGTATTGGTTTTTTTAAAGCAGAACCGTGTAACATTGAATTAAAATCGGAAACCATTCCTGTAGTACATATGCGACACGGAGAGTTCCAATAGCATTAATGAGTAAATTAAATTAAAAGAATCACTAGATGATTTGGTTAACAGAGAAATAATAGAGCAAGTAAAGGGTCCAAGTGAATGGGTAAATCCATTGCTAATCGTTAAAAAACTGAACGGCTCGATTAGGGTGTGTCTAGATCCAAAAGATCTAAACAACGCGATAAAGAGAGAATACTGTCAAATACCAACATTTGATGAAATAACATGTGGTTTAGTGGGTTCACAGAACTTTAACACTTTACACGCAACCAACGGTTTTTACCAGAAAAAATTATATAGTGAAAGTACAAATATGTTCACATTTGGCAGGATTAAATTTTTGAGAATACCTTACGGAATAGTCAGTTCATCAGAAATATTTCAGTACAGGTTTAGTAAAATATTCAATATAGAAGGTGTTAAAGTTTATATTGATGATATAATTGTATACGGTAAAGACAAAGCGGAACATGATAAAAGTCTGAAAGAAGTATTAGAAGCAGCAAAGCAAAATGGGGTAAAATTTAACTATTCGAAATGTCAGGAAAAACCAGTTTAAAGTTTATGGGTCACAAAATTAATGCGCAAGGCATAAGCGCAGATCTCCAGCATTTACTAGGCCTTTTAAATTATGTGCACAAATTTATAAAAGATTACTCAACTCACACAACAGTATTACGCGAATTATTAAAAAATGATACACAATTTCGGTGGGAAAAAGAACACGACATAGCATTAGAGAAAATCAAGCAATCGTTAGTATCTAGCCCGGTATTACAGTTCTACGACATTAACAAACATATAGACCTTTCAGTAGACAGTTCAAAGTCAGGTTTAGGAGCGGTACTAATGCAAAATAATTTGCCGTGTGCGTACGTCTCGAGAGCTTTAACACAAACTCAAATACAATATGCTCAAATCGAAAAAGAATTATTAGCAATATGCTACGGCTTACGCAAATTTCATGAATATATATTCGGTAAAAAAATAATAGTGGAAACTCCAATAAACACACACATCCAAAGATGCACAAAATAAGCCAAAATAGACAGTCAAGAATTCAGCCACTCCAGCGATCACACGTATGACGAGATCATCCGCATTCAATAAGCAAAATCTTCACAACAAGGGAGACGAAACAACGACGAAGAACTTAGCCACCGTCGCCATACAGAAAATGGCTCAAGTATTAATAAAGCCTCAAATTTGCAACAGCAATATCCTATTGGCAGTGAAATATTTTTTTAACAAGGATGGTTTCCTGGGACAAGCCTTGGCACAAACAGCACAGGTATTTTAACACCCGTAAAAATTAAAAATACTAAATTCAAACAACAATTGTCATCCATTCACATAAATAAAATCAATTCGTTAGATACTTTACTTGTACAAAAACAGGAGCCAAATTCAGAAACATCAATGCAGACATATCCAGAGATAATCGTGTATATAGGTTCAACAAAAATTTCCGCGTTAATCGATTCAGGTAGAGTCGTTAGTTGCATTAACGCCAATCTCTTCCCACAGCTTTCTAAACACAATTTTCGTACATTAGCGTTATCAGGTGTTTGCATTCGTGGAGCATTGGGTCACAAATCTTCTCGTGTTTTATTACAAGGATTTATAGAATTCAAAATTAATGACAAATTATATTCTGCCGTAGTTTTAATAACACAAAAATTAGCAAAACCAATATTATTAGGCAGTGATTGGTTAACACAATATAATGTGAAGTTAATTTTGCACACAAACATCTTAAAGTACACAACAATAGTCAATCACAATTAATACCCTTTTATTCGTCTCATGGTGCAGATTCAAACATAAATTTCATTGATATTTTTGTATTAACACAGACAGAACCCTTAATGAGTGACTCATTTGAATCCCCAGAAACCCACAGAACTGTCGTGGAAAATATTTCGGTATCAGAAAAACATAAAACCGTGTTATTAAATTTATTTACAAAATATCCATTGATTTTTCGAAAGAAACCGGGATTGACAAATAAATACGAACATAAAATTACGCTTAATTCTAATACACCGTTTATAAAAAAGTCGTACCCGATTCCTCTTTCTCTCAGGCCGGAAGTTGATGCATTAATTAACGAATTAGAAACCGACAACATAATATGTCGAATTCCCTCCTTTTACTGTAGTCCGGTATTAGTCACCAAAAAGGAAAATGGTACGTTACGATTTTGCTTTGATGCGCGATTCATAAATGAACACATGCAAGCTGATTTAGAGCAACCACCACAAATACAGGAAATGTTGCACCAATTTCATGGAGCAAACATATTAACAATCATTGACTTAAGGTCCTTGTTCTGACAAATACCACTAGAAAAAAAGAGCTGGAAGTACATCTCATTCTTATATAATGGTCGTACAAACGCGTTCAAAGTGATGCCATTTGGTATCAAAACAGCTACAGCGTCATTTAGCCTCGCAATGGACGTTGTGTTAGGTCCCAAAGTAAGACAGTACACAGTCAATTACGTTGACGACTTATTAATAAATTCGAAAACACTAGAGTTACAGAAGAGAAAACACAGTTTTGTCAATCTAAAGTAAAGTATTTATGCCACATATTATCTTCAGATGGAATTTATCCAGATCCTGACAAGGTAGAAGCAATCAGAAATTTTCTGGACCCTCAGACAATCAATCACTTTAGATCATTCCTAGGCTTATGCAATTATTACAGTAAATTTAGTCAAAATTGTAGTCATGCTACGCTACCTCTTCTACACCTATTAAAAAAACACTCCTTGGAGGTGGAATAAAACGGAACAAGAAGCATTTTCCAATATAAAAGACATATTTCTTGAAAATCCTTTTTTACACCATCCCGACAATACAAAAATTTATTTATTTACAAGCGGATAGTTCTGAATACGCGATCGGCACCAAACTATATCAAATGTCTAATAATGTCGATAAACTTCCAATAGCTTTCGTGAGCAGATCTCTAAAAAGACTGATAGTCAATTAAACTGTCACAGAAAAAGAACTCTGAGCAATTATTTATGCATTGCAGTAGTAGATTACATACTGAAGTCTTACGACCCCAGTGCGTCTTTTGTTGTGTGTAAATCTTAATTCAAATTCAGATATTTGGGATTCGGGCCGGGTTTGAAATTTAAAAGTATTTTTTCTGTTCATGACGTCTTCCCACCAGTTTGTTTTTTTTTTTGCTGACTCCTGAAAAAGTCTGTGTCGTCAGAAGCGGAGTTTTTGGCCTATATAAGAAGTACCGGTTGGAATACTTATCGATCGCGATCGTCATCGGAAAAATCATCATCATCATCGATCATCGTACTGATGTGTAGTGTGTAATCAAAGTCTTCTGTTAAATTAATAAATACGGTAAATAGTGTTGTGTGAAAAGTGATAGGACACTAAAAGTGTATTGAAGTGTAGTTACGAACTTTTCGGCCGCTCTTGCGGCCAATAGACATTTAAAAGATGGGTAAAGACAATAATCGAAGAGATGAATCATTTCTCGAAATTATCGTGAAGAAAGATGAAACTATTAGACAGTCAATACAGGAGAATAGTCAGTGTGTTTCCCAAATTAAAAATTGTGATGAAACCATCAAGAGATTAAATGATGAACTTAATAAACAGCAAAGGTGTTCATCGTTGCTTGCAGATACGGTCAAGGAGCTGGAGCTGAAATTGAATACAATGATGAAAAAAAATAAACGATGAACCTAAACAGAAGAGAAAAGTCAGTAAAAATGAAGCCGACACAGACTTAAAGGACAATGCAAAGGAGAGCAACCCAGTGTGTTCACAATCAAGCAATAGTGTGAGTGGACAAGTTGATGGAAGTCTGCCCAATAACCAGACACATTTCCTGTACTCAGTGCAAACCAAAAACAAATACGGCCTACTCGATGTTGATGAGGGTGAAAAAATGCAACCAGAAACCATTCCAAATGCTACACGGGCGCCATGGAAAATGCCGCCGATTAGACTTAACCATAAAATTGATGACTTTCAAGTTTTTACGGATTTAATAAAAGAAATTACTGGGAATGAAGATTTCCGTATCAATTATTCGAAAAAAAAACTAGAATTTTTGCAAAATGTATTGAAGATTTCGACAAGATCAAAGAGAAGCTTAGAGAAGATGAAATACAATTCGTGACACACACACCAAAAGATAAAATTAATAAGAATATTGTGTTGAAAGCAGGGCCAAATATGGACTTGTTAAAACTGCAGCAGAATTTAATTAACATGGGCGTGCAAGTGGAAAAAATTACTAGACTTATATCCCCCAAAATATGCAAATTGCGGGGAAGAACATTTATCAATTTCGCTCAGATAGAACTCAAAATAGACGTTTACTAGCATCACTGAAGGTGGCCTACTGGAATGCCAATGGCCCATATCATAAAAGAAACGATACACAAATTTTTGTCAAAAAACATAATTTAGGTGTGTTATTGGTAAATGAAACACATCTAAAGTCAAACCAAAATTCCGCATTATAACGTATATAAAAACAATAGACTAAATGGAAATGGAGGAGGAACTGCAATATATAATAAAAATAGTGTAAGTCAGTGTGAACTGCCAAAATTGGACACTGAAGAACTAGAAAGCACAAGCATTCAAATTAATACTAAAAATGGACCTCTGATATTACATTCGGCATATTATGCTCTAGGATCAAACTTCGAACAAAATGATATTAAAAAAGGGTTTTCTTCAGGTTTCTCAACAATTATGGCGGGAGACCTGAATGCTAAACATAATTAATGGGAAAGTAAAGTTACCAACACTAGAGGGAACTTAAGGAAAAAATTCTTAGAAACAACAACTATAATGACTGCATCATAACTACAATGATAACATCCACATTTAATCTCCATTCTCAATTACCACATGTCAATCTCCATACCATATCTCAATAAACATATGTATATATTTCCTTAATGTCCTACAGTTTATTGTGACTAAAATTTCGCATAGGAAATCCCTTTCAGGGTAAAAAATAGGTCTTATTTTTCTGTTTTACTCATTTGTACATGCTCCTTGAGCGAGTAACATCACAGAATTTCAACAATATTAATAATAAATAATAATGTATCCTATAATAATAGCCGCTATTTTAGCAATAACAGTGTTAGCGATGTGGCGACGCTATAGTTTTACAGTGAGGTTGGAGGAGGAAACCGAAGTACATAATACTATTGTATATTCTATTACATTGTGTTCAATATTATTACCTATAATCTCGTTCACGAATTACTTCCGCTACGTCATAGGTTTTCGAATTTATCAGCGACATTTAAATTTGTTATTAAAGTATAAGTATAAGTCAAATGATGACGTAGCGGCAGTAATTCGTGAACAAGACTATATACTATGTGTTCTTAAGTCGGTGGTAAATGAACAAAACAATTACTCTAATTTCTATTAGAATTATAGTAATATTTTTCCTATTATATCTTCCAGACCAGAGATGAGAACGACAGAAGGGCGCTCACAAACAAGAGAACCATCAAAATCCGGGTCCGCCACAATACCAAATGGTTAGTTTTTGGCAACAATAATAGCACGTCTCAATAAGTCTGTTTAAATAACCAAGTTCTTCTCTTTTTGATAATAATATTAATTCACTATTTGTAAATATAACAAAAACACTCAAAAACCATACAATTTTATTATAATATTTATTCATTTCTTCCTCTTAAACATATGTATATGTGTACCTTATACCTAACAAATTCACAATTGTGAGATATGTTAGCAAAACTTCTAAATGAATCTTGATAGATACATTATACACATATTTACTTTTTGTTATCATTTTTCCTCAATAAAAAAACAGGAAGTTTGTGATATACCTACGTTTTGAATTGAAATTTTAAATTAAATTTATTGGGAGCGGCTGCAAATCTATTAACTGCTATATGGATACATAGATGATCCTTAGATGACCTTTTAACGTCAAATAGGATAATAGAAAATGCATTAGACATATGGCTAACACGATAATATTCAGAAGAGAAACAGGATTATTATCCTGTTTCTGGATTATCTGGATATTCTGAATTTTTTCTATAATGAACCTCCTGAATTCAAACGTATAATAATTTTGAATATTTTTTTTATTTCAGTCCGTAACGAAACTACATTTTGAATCACAGTAAATAATAGTATGTATAATAAATAATAATTCAATGGCTGCGATGTTAAAAAATACCTTGGTATTACTTGCTTATTTTACAATTAAAATTTAATATAATTAGAATAATAAAATAGTTAAAACTGTTACGATTTAAATGTTCTGAATTCTACAATTCACAATAGCTACAGTTTATACAAAAATTTAATACATTAATTTCTTTTTTCTCTCAGCAGTGTGTTAATGTCTTTGATTATAATTATTAACGCAACTACAATTACCGTTGAAATTGCTACTCTACATTTTAAATATACAAACGTATTATTCGTTTTTGATTTTCCAAGATGAAAACTAAATAAATTAAACGCAGTTTCAGTTTTATATTTACTTTGAAGAAGAACAATTGCATCTGTTTCCTCAATATTGAGGGTGTTTCGTTCAATTTGAATTTTTGTTTCCCTAGTTGCATTAAAATATTTATTGAATAGTTTGCAAAACATCATATTTTTTGCAATTCCAAATTTTATCTGCACATTCTTTCAATGTAGGATAAAAAATATGCACAGTTACATCCGACTCTTGTTTTAAAGTCAACTCAATTTCAAAAGTACCATTTCCATAGTCGTGTATACGTGAATTTGTGATTGTTGGTGACGAAGGTGGTGCAATTATTTCAATTTGATTACTTGGTTTACTTTCATAAATGTTGAATGCTTTTGCTGACACTTGATATGTGGTAGAAGATAAAAGATTAAGATTTAGCTAGAAAAGATTTTCATAAATGTAATTGTTGAATTAGGTATTATTATATTGTTTTTTTTTAAACCTCATGATTATAAATAGGTTTTTCTTCAAATACTTTGAATTCGTGTTCAAATGAGAAAGCATTTGTTTTCGAATCTGTAATTGTAAAATTAATTTGAAATTTTCTTATGGGCCCATTTGTTTTATTTGGATGATTCCAAGTGAGTTTCAATAATCCATTATTCCAAATGTATTTTAGAATTTCCGGTGCATCAGGCTCTACGAAATACAAAAATTTCTTCAAAAATATTTGAAATACATTGTTTTATTAGGTAATTTAAAGTAGTGGTATACCACTTTCAGAAGTGTTAACCAGAATCCAACTTGCATCGCCGTATGCATCTTTTTCTTTATTTTTTGCTCGAATCTATAGAATGTTAAAAAATACATTTATTTATTTAAAAAATATTAAGTATAAATAAATCAAAGTATAAACGTACCGTAATATTATATGTTTTATTTCCGTGAAGATTGTCAATAGTTGCACAAAAGAACTCTTTCCATATCTGACAATTGGTAGCTTCAGAGGTATTATTATGATGTGTGCCATTAACAGTGAAATTATATCTTTCAATTATTCCATTTGGTGGATAAGGAAGCTTCCATCGAAGCCAAATCATGGATTCATTTTTTGAAACAGCTACAAAATCTCTAACTTTCGTAGGTTCTAAAAATTAATTAATTTTCCATAATAGATTTCTAAATAATGGATATTAGCAGAAAATGACTGATGCGCCCGATGAAGAAACACACATACATTATGCAACGAATACATCGGAGACACTGGACATTATGTTATATTCAAACTTAACTATGGATTATCCTCTGCAAACAATTATGGAGTTATCGTCGGATCACCATCCGGTGATAATAGAAATTGGAACAGTAATTGTCACAACGACGAACTAGAACAAAATTTAAGACACGATTTTAATGAACAATCGAGCATTGCTACAATCCATTCAGTAAGTCGAAACAAAGAAATAGCTAGAATCAAAATAACAAATGATATTATTGATAATAAACCAAACCAATACTTCATTAGTGAGGTTTATACACTAAACCCGTAATTTAAGAAGAAATTGGAACTATTAAGAGATATACGGTAGAAATTAATAAAAACGATAGTAAACATGAAATAACAATGTTTTTAAAAGAATATATTGGCGATCACAAAAAACACTACTTTTATTTTGAAACTGAATCTTTGTATATTAAATTTTGTAAAGTCGTAAACGAATAATTCTGTAATTCCGGACCTGAAATTATATACTGTACCGAGCGTAGAGAACTCTTACAGGATGAAGACATGATTAACCTCGCGATTAAAAATCATCATGAAAGTCAGCGTAAGCATCGCGGAATAAATGAAACGTTAAAGCAACTTCAACGCAAATACTATTTCTTAAATATGCAAGAACACATTGCAAAGTATATCGCAAACTGCGAGGTATGTAAAAGGAATAAGTATGAACGACATCCACCGCACATACAAATGATGTTGACTGACACCCCTCACAAACCATTTGAAAAATTGCATATTGACATTTTTACTTTGGAAAATTCTAAATATCTGACCTTAAGGTGGCAGCAGACGACCCCTGGTGGTGGAAATTTTCCGGAACATTCATCTCACTTATTGTACTATTAAAAAATATGAGAAAAATACGTACCAGTATAAAAAATGCTACTCTTTGAATCTCTGGAATTCAATTTTTCAATTTCGATTACTTTTTTTCAATATTCAATTCATATAACTTATAAATCGTGAAAACGGATAAGTCTTTTTAAAAAGAATTTTATTTAATTAAAATGCCGTAAGATATAATAAGTATGAACTAATTCAAATCTGTATGTAAACTAACTTGTTAACAACAATTACAAGATTAGAGAAGTCTAACAGGAATGCAATACATGCGTTTTTATAAAGTGCAGTATAAACGTTAAAAATTGATGTACAGGGTGTTTCCATCTTATAACTCCTCCATCCCTAAAATGAAGCTTCCGCTGGAAGTTGAACTGGATTGTTGCCCTGGGGTTGGTCGATTATTGGGATTAGCTTTGATTTGAACCAGTTTCTAAAATAGTAAATTCCTAAAACTAATTAAATGATATACAAAATTATTGTCCAGGCACTCGGTGTAATATAAGAAAAATAAGCCGTTGAATCTTCGAATATTGGAAGTGGTGGACTTAATGGAATATCTTTTAAGTTAAGATTTTTTAGTTCGATTTTGAATGGTGAACTTCTTGTTTTTTCCAAATTTGGTGTTAGGTGATTGATGATTGATGGTTTTCCATATGTTTTTTCTTGAAAGAATATTTCTTGATTCTTGAAGAATGTTGAGCAGTTTTCTTTAATTAGATATATTCCCGTAAAAGTTTCTGTTGCACATTTAATTTTAATTTGTTCTGGACTATTGAATACTGCCAAATATTAGTTAATTTCAGGTATAATTTCTATATGATTATTAGGAATATTTAATTTAGTATATTGACAATAGCTTGAATCTTCGTGTAGTAAAATGTTATTTTCACATTTTACGTCGTTTCCAGTTTGAAGGTAATTTGGGCATTGGAATATTTTGTTTTTTGTGCAAATGTCAGTTAGAGGTTTAATTGTGTCTTTATATTTTAAGAAGTATTTAATATTTGGAATTATTGTAACAAATTCTGATCCTTGTTTTGAAGGCAAAGGATGTAGGTAGAAAAGGTCAAAGTTTTGTTCATAATCAATTGGGATTGAAGGGAAATATATGATCGTTTTGGATTCGATCATACAGTTTACGTTAATAAGTGATTCGAATTGCAGTAGATTTTCCTGGGTTACTTTAAGGGGTAATTGTTCTTTGTAATGTGATTCTATTTTTTGTAGTTCTAAAAATAGAGAACTTGTGCTCATGATACTTGGATGCATAGTTTTGATTATACAAAATGTAACGAAGTGATTATTTATGGAGTGGGAATGGTATTGGCCTAGAAGATCTGCAAGAAAGAAACATTATTAGTTTTGTTAATACATTTAGGATACAATTTAAAAACTTACCTACACATAACACATGTCTAACATTGAAAGGAATAATCGGATATATAATACAAGTATTTTACGGGGGAAATAATCTGAAACATAAATTAATTAGTATTTTAAAAGAAACTTTAATATATCTTACCGTTTTAAATAACTTTCAAACCGTTGAAAAGATATTGACATTGAATGATTGACATAATAGTAATTTCACTGTATAATGGTGGGAGAAGTAGTGGGGGAAACAGTATAAAAGGCATTACACAGGCCAAATTCAATCAGTTCGTTCCAGCTCTCGATAAGAGAAACATTGAGGTAATTATCCTAAGAAGCATTGCAGCTCTGTACGGCCCTCATAGTGGCATACCTACAGAGTTACAAAGACCCCTTCTCTTCGGAGATATTGTCTTTGTGGCACCTGGAGCCCCAACTATTTGCCGTGTTGGGATACTCTAGTTTTAACACGCGTTAGCTTCGTGAATGGTAGAAGACATTGCGAGTTAGGTTCATAGCGAATGAATGTGCTTTTCTTTATTTTCCGTAATTAATTAATCCGTGTCTTTGAATCCTTTAAATCCTTATTCCATTCACCACACTTATTCCAACATTTCCACTTTTAAAATTTAGTTAAACTTCATTTTGACATATTGATGCAATTTAATAGAAAACATCAATAAATTATTATATTTGTAGTTAGAATTTTGCGTGTTATTTTGCGTTACAATTTCTTTCAGTCCAATAAGTTAAGTTGAACCCTGGAATACACCCGTTTGCCCCGCTAAAGGCCTAAGCTACTTTGAGTGCTGTGTTTTGGTTTTCGAGGCTGTTTTGTTCATCGAGGGTTTTGATAGTCGTTGCAGAGACGTCGAAATTATAGAAATTTTAAATATTTCCTGATTTGTAAATAAATCAGGTGGCGCCCGAGTCTATTTTAAATCGAATTGAAAACTGTATAATATTTAGTAATAAAATAATCATCTAAAAATAACAGAACAATTCAGCGTAACGAAAAATCAGTACAAAAATGTAACAGATTTTTCTATATCTTGTAAAATTGTCTGAATTGAATTATAAAGTATAATTAGTTGATTGAAAATGTCTTTAGCAAACAGAATATGTTCTAGCCGATAATTTTCACTTACCATTACATTTAGTTGGAGAATGCGTGATTTTAATATTAATTCATTATGTTGTATATTTCGTATTGTGTCGTTGAATGTTTCAAGCATTTGATGATTTACTGAATATTGAGATTGGAGTTGATTTTGAATATTAAAGCGATTTTGTTGTAGTTGATTTAGAATGTGATTAAATCTCGTCTCATCGCTTGAGTCGAGGTTACCGGTTATTGATTTAACAATGGTACCTAATCCATTAATTAATCCCCTTTTTTTTCTATTGTAATTGAGTTTGTTAGTAAAATGTAAGTTTAAACTGTCGAGTCTTTGTATTATTTTTGATCTAGTGAAATTTACCATCTTTTTGTAGTTAAGTATTTCATTAAAATATTCACTGTGATTTATTTTACTTATCTGAATTTCGTTGAATTGAGTGTCCAATTTATTGAATTCGTTGTATAAGGGTTCTATGTCGTAATAGTGGACGAAGGTATGTTGAGTACGTTGAAGTTTGGCTGAACCTAAATTAATGGGCAATATTCCTATGTTTTCTGTTATGTTCTTTATTTCTGTTTCTTGCCCGAGCCCGAGGAACCTGCAATTGGTTCACATAGGTGAGTAAGTTTTCTTGGTCTTATTATGTTAGAAAGGTGAATATTTTCCATCGTATTATGATGTGTGGGAATGATTTTACCGGTTTTAAGGGTTTTATTAATTGTTTTGATTATTTCAGGTTTAAACTTGTTTTTCGTTTTCTGTTGTTTTTGTTTGTTATGATTGAATATCTTTTCGGGTATTTCAGGAAGGTTTTCTCTACTCCTATTTGCTTTATTTATGACTTTTTCTTTGGTTTCGTGGATGCGTTCGTTAATTTTTTCATATAAAAGTTTTATTTTGTCTTTGTGGTTGTTAATGTAATTGTTCACCAATTGTTTGTTGATATCTATTTGAAATGGAGAGTTTGTGTTGAAGTGTCCGGAGGTAATTTCGTATGGTTTTAGATTCGTAACAGAATGGATAGAATTATTATACGCTAGTAGTGCATAGTTTACTTTAATTTCTATTGGTTCATTTTTATATTCCGCTTGATTATTAAACAATCTGATGTGTTCAATTAGAGTTGAATGAAAACGTTCTATTGCACCATTAGATTCGGGGTGCTGTGAACTGATAAAATGAATTTTGACTTTATGGACTTCGAGTAATTCTTTTAGGAGTGTATTTTTAAATTCAACACCATTATCTGAAATGATTTGTTCTGGGATACAGTGATGCAAGAAGACTTGATGAGATTATAAACAATTTCTATGGCTTGACCGGATTTTAACATGTAGGCTTGGGCGTACTTCGAGAATGAGTCGATTATTGTTAAGAATTTAGCTTTTTCGAGAGATATGCTATCTATGTGTAAGATTTGAAAAGGTCGTACTGCCGTTGGAGTTACGTTGAGTCCTAATTTTAACGGTTTGCGATCATATTTGGTCACTAAACAAATTTCGCAATTGTTTATATAGGTTTGAATTGATTTACGCTGATAAGGCCAGAAATATTGTGTTTTAATTTGTTTTTCTGTCTTGTCAATTCCCCTGTGATTCGTCTTGCCTTCATGGTAGTTTTTAATTGTCTGTGTAATTTCATCTTCTTCAGTAATGTCTATTAATTTGGTTGGACATTTGATTATATTGATTTGTGAGTTTTTAAAATGGGTTTGTAAGACTCTACTAAATTTTTCGTATAAGGGATCTTCAAAGTAAGCGTGGTATTTTACCTTTGGAACGATAAACTGTTTTATAAAGCTTATTATTTCGGGTTCGTAATTGTCTTTGGCAAATTGTACGCAAATTCTTTGTTTTGAATCAAATAATTTTTGAGTATTTGGTTCTGGGATTGTAAAACTTGATTCGGAAATAATTTAATTTTTCGGGGCATAATTTACGGGGCAATCTATTATTGGTATGCCGATAGTGGGTTCTTCGTGATTTGAATGAACGGTTTCGCTGTCGCTTTGATTACTGTTATTTTCCACTTCTACTATTAATGATTGTGTGTCATCTTCATTTTCAGTGTTTTCTAATTTGTCGTTAAATTTGTCAATATAGTCAAAAATGTTTTTAGATGTTTCAAGTGTTTGGTCTGTATTATCGTTGGTCACATTTATTTCGACTCGTGAGAGTGCGTCCGCGTTCTTGTTTAAATAGCCTTGCTTGTATACAATATCGTACTCGTACTCTTCGAGTTTTAACCGCCACCGAATTAATTTGGAATTCGGTTCTTTCAATGAAAAGAGCCACTGTAGTGGTTTATGGTCTGTTATGATTGTAAATTTTCTGCCAAAAAGATATGGACGGAAGTATTTTACGTGGTGCACTATAGCGAGGAGTTCTTTTTCAATAGTTGAATAGTTTGTCTCTGAATCGTTAAGCGTTTACTTGCGTATGCTACGGGTAGGTCGGAACCAATTTTTCCTTGCGATAATACGGCGCCTATGGCATAGTTACTAGCGTCACAAGTTAAATTGAATGGTTTAGAAAAATCGGGATATTCGTTTCAGGATTGGTTCGTTGATTAAAAGATTTTTACACAGTTAAAACATTGTACATATTCTGGGTTTGTTGTGTCAATAACGGCGCCCTTTTTTAAGAGAGAAGTTATAGGTTTGGTTATTTTCGCGAAATCCTTAATAAATTTTCTATAGTACCCTAATAGTCCCAAGAATCCTTTGATTTCTTTGGTTGTTTTTGGAATGGGGTATTTTTTAATTGCTATGATTTTTTCAGGATTCGGACGTACACCGTCTGGAGTTACAATGTGGCCTAGATAAGCGACTTCTTTATGTAAGAACTCTGACTTATCTAATTGGATTTTTAAATTTGAATTTCTCAAGCGATTAAAAACTTCTTTAAGTCTTTCATTGTGTTCTTGCAACCTTGTGCTAAATACAATAATATCGTCAAGATACACTAAGCAAGTTTCATTTTGAATGCCTCTGAGAATATTGTCCATGACCCTTTGGAATGTTGCTGGTGCGTTTTTTAATCCAAAAGGCATACGGAGGTATTCGTAGTGACCGTTTCCGCAGTTAAACGCTGTTTTAGTGATGTCTTCTGTACACATCTCTATTTGGTGGAAACCTGAGGCGAGATCTATCGTAGAAAAGTATTGGCACCTACCTAATTTGTCAAGTAATTCGTTAATGTTTGGCAATGTGTACCGGTCACCGATAGTTTTCTCGTTTAATTTCCGATAGTCAACCACGATTCGCCACTTGCGTGTTTTGGAAGCGTCGGCTTTTTTGGTACAACCCATATAGGGGATGACCATGGAGAAAAAGAAGGCCTAATGATTTTCTGATCCAACATCTTCTGTATTTGTTTCTGTACTTCTTGCTTATGCACTTCCGGGTAACGATAAGATTTCGTATAGATTGGTAACTTGTCTTTAGTTTTAATACAATGTTTAATTTTACTCGTGAAAGTGAGTTGTTTATCTTCAATGTAAAAAATGTCTGAATATTCCCTAATTAAATTCATTATGCATTCTTTTTCTTCGGTATTCATATGGTCTGTACGAATTTGCGATAAATCGAATGGAGTGTTACTGGATTTAATTAAATTACAGTTTATTTTATTACGATTTTCCTCGTATAGGTCAAAGGACTCTGCTTTTATTTGTTGAGATGTGTCGTATAAAACGTTTTCTACAGTATTGTTTAGAATAGTGCAAATCGCTTTATGATTTTTTATTGAAGTCAAACATTCTGGGATATGTAATGTACCGATTTTTTGTTGAGGTATTATAGCTTCGCCGTCTCTAATATTATTTACATTTATTTCGATGACTTTTTCGGTTCGAGGTTCTATAATAATACAATTACTATTGTTAAAACTGTTGTGATATGAGATTTTTATATTATTATTTGGGGTGATTAGCGTATCATTTACTAAATCTATATGTGTCTTTAGTATTTTTAAATTATCCAGCCCTAACAGGAGGTCAAATTGTGTATGAAATTGGAATACGTGGAATTTTAGTAACAAGTGTTTTTCTTGTAAATTAAAAAGATTAGAACTTGGTATTGTTGTACTGTATGATTCCAAGGAACTGCCGTGTGAAATTGAAATTTGAAACGGATCGTGTACGATGTTGTCTTTATAATACTTGTGAGCAATTTTAGGGTTTATGAAAGATTTTGTACCCGCAGTATCGATTAAAATTTTAAGGTTGTTTTTGTAAGACATAATAAATGGTAAATGGTTAAGATTTGTTAGGTTTAATTCGAATTTTGGTATTCCGAGACGGGATTTTCTAAAAAATCATCATTTTCGTATTCTTCTTCTTGTCTTTGTGTTCCGTTATAATCATCAATATTAAATAATTCATTTGACGTGTAATTTTGCTCTTGTCTGTAATTTCCCGGATTGGGTTGGCGATAAGTATTTCTGGTGGAAATACCCATCGGGGTTGGTATTGGGAATCTGTTAACTTGCGAGTTGGGTCTAAACACATTTACAGCTTTATTTTGATTTTGGGGATAATTATTTCTGAATGTATTTGGTTGCTGATGTTTGGGGAAATTGTAATTTTTACTAGTACCCGGTTGTTGTGAGAAATATAGAGGTTTATTAGGTTGAAAGTTCGTATTAGATTGTGTTTCAAAATTTTGATGCTGTGGTTTACTTTGGAAGTCTTTAGCAGTAAATTTGTGGTTTTCAGATTTTTGTTGATGAATATCTAACTGAAAATCGTTGGTCAGCATATTTAGAGCTGAGTTAAGGTCAACTGGATTTTTTGTTCTCATGAGAGATCCTAATGGTTCTTTCAACCCGCGTAATAGGATGCGAAGAGCATAATTCCTGAAATAAGCAGCTAACACTGCTGCTTCATTAGCAGTTACATGAGTAGTGAGATAAGTAACTTGTAAATTTAATAACTGTTGTAAGCGATTGTAGAAATCAAATGGTGTTTCGTTTCCCAGTTTAAGTTCTGTCATTTCTATGTTTTAACTATAGCAATCTCTTTTGTCTGCGTATGTTAACAGAAGAGCATTTTTTAAGTCTTGCCAATTATTCAAGACACAAGAAGAAATATTCATTGCAGCTTCCCCTTTTATTTTAGATAAAACACTAGACATCGGATATTCATTCTGAAAGTCATTAACATCAACTTTATTGTAAAATTTTGTTACTAGTTTTTCGCTGATTTTAATAAATCTGGGTAATAGTTCTGTTTCACCGTGAAAATCGGGTATCATGTTAAGATATTCTTGTTTAAGAACAGGGGGGAATGTTTGGTTTGGGTTTTGAGTTTGATTTTGATCGTTATTAGTCATTGTTGGATATCTTAGAGGAGAACGTGATCGAATGGGAGCATTTTCTGGTGAGGAACAGGAGTTTGGGTCAAAATTTGAATCGTCTGTATCAAAATAATGATTGTTTATAATTCTAAAAGACATAAGCACTTACAGTAAAATAATAGCCCACTTCATCAAGCTTGATATTCTCTCAAACAGTTGGTGATGTCCTCTTCCTGATGGTGCTGTAGATCTTCTCTGTTTTTATACGATTCACTCGTATGAATTGTCTTTTATATTAGGTTACTCAATTCGCCTAATTAGATTAATTGATTGCTAATAAATCGTTGAAACGAACCAAAATTATATACGTTAATTTTGTTGAGCAATCCTACCGACTGCGCCTCTTATAAATCGTGAAAACGGATAAGTCTTTTTAAAAAGAATTTTATTTAATTAAAATGCCGTAAGATATAATAAGTATGAACTGATTCAAATCTGTATGTAAACTAACTTGTTAACAACAATTACAAGATTAGAGAAGTCTAACAGAAATGTAATACATGCGTTTTTATAAAGTGCAGTATAAACGTTAAAAATTGATGTACAGGGTGTTTCCATCTTATAACTTATACATATACAACCAATAATACTATAACACCAAAAAACATTTTTCATTCATTACATACCCAAAAAACTGCAATTTCACCCGCAGAGACATGAAAACCAATCTTTTCTTGACTTACCACGTATTTTTGTTAGCATTTTTCATAGTATATTAACTGAGATGAATGTTCCGAAAGATATTTTCCAAAATTTTGACATGATAAATCATTCGTGGACGATCGATATATGCTCATATGCCAGATAGTGCAATAAAGGTATAAGATATAAAAGTAAAGGACTGACTCGTGAATTTATGTCAAGAGACATTGACAATCAAAATTTATGGCAACCCTACGATTTGATACCCTACGATCGGTTATCGACGGCACTTTAGTTTGCATTTCGCCGCAAAGCGATTGAGGGCGTCTGCTGGCACCTAAATAGATGCTTTAACAACTTTCTTCTCATATTATGGAACGCCAGTCAGTATCAGTTCGGATCAAGGGTTAGAATTTAATAACCATATTGTTAAGGAATTGCTAGAAGCACATAAGGTAAAAAATCATTTTACTACAGCTAATCATCCAGAATCTAACGGTATGATTGAGCGATTTCATTCCACGTTGATAGAACAAGTCCGTATCTTAAAATGTATGTTTACAGAACCTCTCAGTCAGTTGGTACCATACGCTATCATAGCCTATAACAATTCTATACACAGCAGCACAAATTTAACACCACTAGAACTAGTGTTAGGACATACTAATATTCGAGATACGACTATTAGATGAAAATAAAGCTATTATACAGAAGATCGGAAAGAAAAATACTCTGACTTCCGGGCGTACAGTGCATTTATAGTATATTAAAAAATGAGTATCGTAAGGGATATTTTAACGTTTGATTTACGAATACGTTAAAATCCCTTACGATACGAATTTTTTACGATATTTTACCTATTTGCGTCTAAAATATTTAATTACAATTAAATAAATTAGTCATTTCATTAATTGCGGAGATTTTTATTTTCTAGAGTTGGTTCAATTTTGTTTTCAAACAATTCGAGTGTGACAGTTTTAAATGCTGTCATGCTGTCAATGTCAATAACTTTCGCTGTATCTCAGCGTAAATCTGTTGACAGCGATTCAATTGACAAGAGTTCGCCAACCCCAAATAGTAAAAAAATCACTATTTTCTTACAGTAAAACTAATTTTATTACAAAACCCAAATCTGACAGTTCTGTTTTGTAATAGAAGGTTTTACAAAACCCAAAAAGGTAATAAAATTTACGCCAACCGATTGTTACAGAATCATCGTTGTAGTCAGTAGCGGGGCCTTCCAATTTACCAGATGTGCCACTGTTAAATTCAAACATGTAACCGCCAATCTGGGACTCCTGCCTGTTAAATTAGGTGTAGTAATGAACAATGTGGATTATTGGAAAGTAATCCAAATGTACGATTTAAATAATTTAAAAATAGAAATTGATAAGTTACTTTATAACTATAACAGGTTGAATCTTACCTTTTACAATACCACACATGGGGAAACATACGCTAGAGAAATGTATAATTTCTGTAATATTTTAGATTATAAATTAAAACAAGTTCAAGATCAGTACAATCATTTTATTTTTAATGAATTAATTGAGCAAAAACGTAAACGACGGGGACTAATTAATGGATTAGGTATACTATTTGGAAATCAATCAGTGGAAATTTAGATCAGACCGATGCCGAACGGTACGACAAAGCAATTTCGTCTCAAATAAACAATCAAAATAAAATTACTAAGTTAACAGATAGTCAAATTACTTTAACTGAAAGAAGTATTAACGATTTTAATGAATCAATGCTAAAATTACAACATAATCAGATACTCTTGGAAAATAGAATAATGCAGGCTGTAACGATACAAACCAGGGTTATTATTTAAAATTCTATTTACGAAAGAAAAGTTAAGACCGGGAGTTATCGTTGACCAGGTTCTAGACAGAGTAGATCAACTGAAATAAAATAAAAATGAGAGTTAGTCAAAATGACTAAGTGAGTACGTAAGCATATTTTAAACAAATGTAATGAAATTAATCAAATTGAATAAAATTGCATCATACGATTGTAAAATGTAATTAATTGTTTATCGAATTAGGATCCTCTGATTGACTTCACTTTTGTCAATATCGCTTTTAAAGATTCCCATCAGCGCCCTGATGTGTGTCAGGCGTCCCCATCAAGGTATCAAGCAATCCTCTTGCCCGAGGTTTATTGCAAGTTAATACAAAGAAATAAAATGTAATACTAATCCGTACTACATATAAAATAAGTTGCGATACCGACACAAATCCGTCAGGAGCATCTTTTAATGAAATTTATATTTAAATTTAAAACATTCTGTTATAAAACTTGTTAAACAATAATAAAGGCATTCTGTCTTTCTTAATATTACAAAAATACTAACGGTACTGAATATTGTACAAAACAAGTACAAATAATTTACAACGCGTTCTAACAATCGTAAAACGCAATTTCTTTTGTAAATTAATCGCGAGTACGTACATTAAAATATCGGACATGATAATATGCAAATAATAATTAAATAAAATCAACAAATGCAGTACTCACCAATATGTACATTATCCAATTGTTTATAACAAATTAGAAGTAAAACAAATCACTAAGTTATGAGTACGTCTTTACCCTTTATCACCTACTAAACAACTAAATGTCTCGAGTCTAGATGAAAAAAAACCCCGCGTACATTATTTGCACCAATTCGGGTACAAAGAACCTATTGTTCTCTTAGACGGACCACGTGACAAAATATTTGCCGTAAAATATACATAGTCCGACTTGTGGTCCTTTACAAGGCCGAAGCCAGAATGGAACATTTAGAAATAGATGAATATTCTGACACTTCAGCTATTACCATGAATTCAATTATGAACCATCTATTGCCAATTACTTCGATTATATCTGAAGATTTATCTAAAATAGAAACAGCGATAGCATTTGCAACGGCTAGAATATTACACCCAACAATTATAAATAATATAGACCTAAGTAAAAAATTAAATAAAGTCAATGAGCTAAATCAATATACACAATTACCATTACCGCTCAATAATCAATATATATATATATATAACTTAAATTTCCTCTTCGTGGAAATTTGTTTTTAAAAAAATTTATTTTATTTGAAGGATTAGTTTAATATAACTCTCAATATAAAAATGAATATAATTGGTTTATTAATGTAATTACAATATATTTTACAGCGAATACTAATTACTGCTCGATGCAGTATATAGAACGATAATGAATGTTCTTCCCGTTGAGTCCATTGAATTGCCGGGTCTTCGTGGTGGTGAAGACTGCACTGTTTGCAGATCGATGTTCCAAATATGGCAAATTGCACTTTGTGCAATTTGTTTATTTTATTAAAATTCACGTACATTCTCCGAATGTAACTCCTCCCTCATCAGAATGAAGCACCGGAGGGTAACTGTAGGGGGTTCATCCGTGCAGGTTCTTCTTTTTCTTCCTCTGGGGTTGTTCTTTTGCAAAACATTGTGAGTTCGGTCTTCTTTTTCCATAATATGTAGAGGATTGTCAGGATTAATATACTGTAGAGGGTCATTGTCCATATACTAGGAGTGTAATGATCGGGAATTACAGTGTTTATTGGTTTAAGGTAATTTTGAGGTATGGGGTTTAAGGTAAGACTGGATAATTCGATACTCATGTTTGTTTGTGGAACCAATTTTTTCAGTTCTGGCATCTTGATGTCTACCATTATTGGAATGCTGGTGGATGGTTCAAGTGGTGGTAGATCGATGTTGTTGAATTTCATTTTGCATTTTTCTGGTATCTTAAATAAGAGGACGCCTTGAGGTTTCAATATCTGATTTTCAGCGGGGCATTCTAATTCGATTGTTGAATTTTTGGTGAACCACCCGAGATATTGGTTTAAGAAGGGTAGTGGTTCGATTCTGTCGTTGGGTGTGTGTATTCTGGTATAGAAGCAACCATTGGTGGAGTGGCCCTGGATGGTGTTCTGTTCACAAGTTGAATTCCCGACTGTCACCAGCTTTGTTGGACAGTGGAACATGCCGTTTTTTGTACAGATGTCTAATAGAGGTTTGACAATTTCATTTGATCGGAGCAAATATTTAAAATTTGGAATGATAGTAAAATATTCGTTTTCGATTAAGGTAGGCAGTGATTCTAAGTAGTACAATTCGAACTGTAATTCGTATTCAATGGGTATTGTTAAGAAATACATTAGTTTATCATTATCATGTTTACAGTGGACTTTCATTAATGACTGATATTTTAATATGTTGTCAATGGTGACCGGTAACGGTAATTGCTGTTGATAAAAAGGAACCAGTTTTCGCAATTCGAAAAGTAAATCTTGGGTTTTTATTATGCTCGGATGCATTACCCCTATTGCACAAAATGTTAACGAATTTTCAATATCAGTTAATAAATTTAAAAGGGTGTTGTACGTAATTACTAATTGATTCATTAAATCCCGTGTGTGTAAGACGATTATTTCTTCCGTATTTGTTTTGATATTTTCGTTTAATTTGATAATTTTGTTTTTCAATACATTTTCGTTGTGTTGTACATTTTGGATAGTGAGATTGAATTGCCCAATAAGATTGCTATTAACAGAATACTGGTTACTTATTTGTTGTTGCAGAGTAGCTTGATTTCTTTCTAGATGATTAATAATTTTTTGGATGCGGATTGAATCTTGCGCGTCCATGTTCCCGGTTACAAATTTTATGGCTGAACCTAATCCGTCAATGAGACCTCTTTTACTTCGAATTTGACTATGTGGATAGATATTTGTTAGTTTCTCGTTAACTGTTTTATGAATGTGCTTAATTAACTTATCGTAGTTTTCTATTTCGTTGTAGAATTTGTCATTTTTATTGAATGTTTTCTTTATACTGTTGTAATAAATATTCAATATGTCAACCTCCCTTTGTATATTTGATAGGTCAAAATAGTGTACAAGGGTATGTTCGGATTTTTGTAATTTTGCGGGCCCTAGTTTTATTGGTAGTAGTCCTGCGTCGTGTGTTATGTCTCTAATGATAAATGTCGTTAGTCCGTACTGGATGAGGGTCCTGGAACAGATGATGGGTCTTTCTTCAGTTTAGGAGGTCTTTTTATGTTACTTAAGTGGATATTTTCGGTTGTTTGAGGTGTACGGGGAATAAGTTTTGCGGTTTTCCGAAAACGATTGATTTCTTTTAATTTCTCTTTTTTATATTTATTTTTAGTTTTGCTACATTTTTGTTTGTTTTTCACGTGCACTATATCTGGTATGTTGGAGGGTAGTTCCTCTCGTGATTTGTTCCTATTGTCTATGGTTTTGTGTTTTTTGTTTGTGATCGTCTCGTGGATTTGTTCGTAAAGGAGTTTAGTTTTGTCTCGGTGCGCCTGATTATATTGTGAAGTCAATTGTTGTTCGATGTTCATATGTACGGGGTGTTGAGTTTCTAGATGACCGTTGATAATTTCGAATGGGGTTAGGTTAGTTACTGAGTGTTTGGTGTTGTTGTACGCGAGTATTGCATATAGGACTTTGGAAGTAATATTTTCTTGTTTGAAATTTTCTCTATTGTTAAATAATCGAATATGTTCGATTAAGGTGGAGTGAAATCTCTCAACAATGCCGTTTGAGTCCGGGTGTTGTGAGCTAATAAAATGAACATCAATTTTATGCAATTGTAGAAATTCCTGTAATAAGTCGTTTTTGAATTCTCCGCCGTTGTCTGTTATTATTAATTTCGGTAGGCCGTGGTGGTTGAAGAAGGTTAACAACTTATTGACTATTTCCGTTCTTTGTATGGAAATTAATGGGTACGCTTGTGCGTATTTTGAAAAGGAATCTACTATTGTTAGAAATTTCTGTTTGTCCAAACTTAAGCTGTCTATATGTACAATTTCGAAGGGTTTTGAAGCTGTTGGGGTTTCGTTGAATTTTAATTTAAGCGGGTGTCTGTCGTATTTCGAAAGTCTACAAATGTCGCATTCGTTTATGAATTCTTGTATAGTTTTTTGTAGATTAGGCCAAAAATAAAAGTGTTTTAATCTATTATATGTTTCGTCGATACCTCTATGGTTGGTTTTGCCCGTGTGGTACTGATCAATTATTGTTTTCTGTTCTTCCGGTTTCTCGACATCCGTGAGGAACTTACTACATTTAATCAGTTTTAGTTCGGAGTATTTAAAGTTATTTTGAAGGATGGTGCTAAATTTTTCGTATACCGGTGATTCGAAATACACATAAAATTTGACTTTTGGGGCTAAGTATTCTTTTATGAAATTAATGGTATCGGCTTCGAATGTTCGAGTAGGAATTTCGACGTAACGTCTTTGATATTGGTTGTTAAAAAGGTTTTTTATTTTACATTCTCCCTGTGTTATTTCCTTAATTATTATTTGGTTTTTAAAATAGTTTATGGGTTTGTCTAATATTGGGATGTCGGTTATGGGGTTTTCGTGGTTAGAGTGCACTGTATCGCCAGAGTCTGAAATTTGGTCGGGGTGTATGTCAGGTTCTACGATCATGGATTCATGGTCTGTGTTTTGTAGTTGTTCATTAAATGATTTCATATACTCGAATAAAGGAGGTTCCGCTTCGTTTATGTTCAATTCTATTCGAGATAGGGGATCCGCAACTTTATTTTGGTTTCCTTTCTTGTATATGATATTATAATCAAACTCGTCTAATTTGATGCGCCATCGCATTAGTTTCGAGTTTGGTTCGCGGACTGAAAAAAGCCATTGGAGTGGTTTGTGATCGCTGAAAATATTAAACTTTCTACCGAAGAGATAGGGGCGGAAGTACTTCGTGGCCCATACAATTGCCAGAAGCTCCTTTTCTATTGTAGAATAGTTAGTTTCGTGGTCATTAAGAGTCCTACTTGCGTATGCAATTGGGCGATCTTGGCCAATAGGGCCTTGAGATAGTACAGCACCTATAGCAAAGTTAGAAGCGTCGGTCGTAAGGTGAAAGGTTTTAGAAAAGTCAGGGTATTGTAAAATGGGTTCGTTCATTAGGAGGGTTTTACAGTAGTCGAAGCATTGTCTGTATTCGGGGTCGTTGATGTTTATAACGGCTCCTTTCTTTAATAGTTTCGTCATTGGTTTCGTAATTTTTGCAAAATTATTGATAAATTTCCGGTAATATCCTAACAAACCGAGAAATGATTTGATTTGTTTGGTTGTTTTGGGGATTGGAAAGTCTACGATAGCTTGAATTTTAAGAGGGTTTGGTTTTACACCATCTGGTGTTACCAGATGCCCTAAATATGCCACTTCATGTTGAAGAAATTCGCATTTATCTAATTGGACTTTGAAATTTGCTTGCTTTAATCGGTCGAACACCAATCGTAAACGTTCAATATGTTCTTGAAGACTAGTCGCAAATATGATAATGTCATCGAGGTATACGAGACAGATTTCATTATTTAGTCCCCTTAAAACATCGTCCATTACCCGTTGGAATGTGGACGGTGCTCCTTTTAAACCGAAAGGCATGCGGAGGAATTCATAATGACCGTTTTCCGCATTAAACGCTGTTTTCTCTGTCATCGGGGTGCATCTCAATCTGGTGGAACCCAGATGCAAGATCGAGAGTGGTAAAGTACTGACAGCGCCCTAATTTGTCTAGTAAGTCTGTAATGTTTGGGATTGGGTACCGGTCGTCAATTGTTTTTTCGTTAAGTTTACGGTAGTCGATTACTGTTCGCCATTTTTTCTTTCCTGATGCGTCCGTTTTCTTTGGTACTACCCAGATTGGGGAGGACCAAGGAGAGTGAGATGGTCTAATAATTTGTTGTTCTAACATCTCATTTAATTGTTTACGAACTTCGTCGCGGTGTATTTCCGGATATCTATAAGACTTGCTATAAACGGGGATTTCGTCTTTAGTTTTTATTCTGTGTTTTATTCTGTTAGTAAATGTTAGGGGCGTATCTGTAGATTGAAAGAGAGTGGAATATTCTTGTAAGAGTTTGGTCAATTTTTCTTTTTCTTCGCTATTAAGGTGTTCTAGACGGAATTTAGAAAGATCGATTTTATTAGCTTCGATATGGTTCAAGATTTGGTCTTTACTGCTTATAGTTTGGTAATATATTTCAAATTGACAAGTGGGTGTTATAAAAAGATCGTTTTCGAAGTCACATTTGGCTTTTAGTTTTTTTATGTTGTCCAGTCCTAATAACCAGTCGAATTTATCGTGAAAGTTGTATAAGTGAAATTTTAATTTTTTGTGATTTCCGAAGAGTTCTGGAAAGGAGCTGTTAATTGAATGGTTTTCAAAACTAACTCCGTGATTGGTTTTGATACAAACCGGGTCGTATTCGATCTTAGACGGGTATATTTTATGTGCGAGTTTGGGGTTAATAAAAGAGCGAGTACTGCCTACGTCGAGAAATATTTTATGTTGAAATTGAGGGTGAATGATGTAGGCTAGTTCGGAAACGTCGCTGTTAAAGTTTAGATATTCGATTCGTTTGGTTCGTTGGCCGAGGCTTCTTCTCCTAAAAAATCGTTGTAGGGTGTAAATGATCCGGACGAGTTTTCGTCAATTGTCTCGTCATTAATGTTAAGTTCAGAAAGGTGAGTTTCGTCAAATTCGTATACTTCTTGTGCGTGGTATTCTGAAGGACGTACTTTCATTGGAGGTCTGTAGGTGTTATGAGTGGAAATACTCATAGGGGTAACCTGGTTATTATTGGATGAAGACGGTTGTTGACGGAAATTTTGCGAAAAATTCGCAGGTCGTTTGAAAGTTTGAGGGGGTCTATTGAAATTGTTGCCATTGTTGGCATTATGGAAGTTAGAGGGTTGATTCCCTTGATTGACAAATGGTTGCGAATTAAAATTCGGACGTGTCATTGTGAAGGATTGCGGAAACGAGTTTGGATAGAAATTAGGTGCGTTACGAGTAAACATAGGTTTGTTTTTAAATTGAGGTGGTTGAGGTTTAGTAAGTTTTTGGGAAGTGATTTCTTTTTGGTAAGTGTTAGTTAAAAGATTTAGAGCGGTATCCAAATCTTGGGGATCTTTAGTACGCATAAGCGAACCGAGTGGGTCCTTTAACCCATTTACCAAAGTTCTTAGAGCTACTCTTTGAAAATGACTATTTAATCCGGGGTTAATGCCGTAATTTAAATTAGCATAAGTTATTTGAGCATTTAATAATTTTTGTAATTTTTTATAGAATTCAAAGGGAGTGTCATTGCCCTGTTCTAATTTTACTATTTCGCAAGCTAGTGTTGCATCGTCGCGTTTGTCCGCGTAAGCATTTACGAGAGAAGCACGTAGATCATCCCAATTGGTAATATTTTTATTCGCGATATATAACGCTGCTTCGCCTTGGATTTTTGACCTTATGCGCGACGTAATGAAATCGTTTCGTGGACTATTTGGTTCATTAACATTATAAAAGTAACTAATAATTTTCTCGCTTTCATTAATAAAAAGCGTTAACAATTCTGGTTCCCCTTTAAAGACAGGGATCATTTCTAAAAATTCCTTTATTTCGGAAATTGTAACTACCGTTACGTTTTGCGGTTGGGGTGCTGGCCCTTGTTGGGGCGCGCCCTGACCAGCTTGTGCATTATCAACTGGCATGTTTGCAGTATCAATAATTAATGAAAGATTCTGTTCGATTATATTAACGTCTAAATTATCTAAAGCTGAAGGCCTTAATATTACAGTGCGATTTGCCTGTGTGTTAAACGAATCGTTTAAAGAATTTTCACTATCGCTTGAGTTAGAATCGCTTTCGCTAGAGAAACTATTGGCTCGCGGACCTCTATTTGGCATAACTTGTACTTACAGCAATATTAACCACACCATCTCGTCTTGGTACGATCGGGCTGCTGTGAGATTGTCACCTGGAGGGCGGCTCGGTTTCTTGCGTCGTATGGGGAAGTTCGATTCTCTTCTCTTTGGATTGGGGATTTTTTTTCTTCGATTGTGCCACAAACCGTTGAAACGGACCAGAGTCTTTTCGCGACACCGTTAGCACAATCCTACCGACTGCGCCACTTAAATTTCCTCTTCGTGGAAATTTGTTTTTAAAAAAATTTATTTTATTTGAAGGATTAGTTTAATATAACTCTCAATATAAAAATGAATATAATTGGTTTATTAATGTAATTACAATATATTTTACAGCGAATACTAATTACTGCTCGATGCAGTATATAGAACGATAATGAATGTTCTTCCCGTTGAGTCCATTGAATTGCCGGGTCTTCGTGGTGGTGAAGACTGCACTGTTTGCAGATCGATGTTCCAAATATGGCAAATTGCACTTTGTGCAATTTGTTTATTTTATTAAAATTCACGTACATTCTCCGAATGTAACTTATATATATCCAAATATTACTCCATTATTAAGATTCAATGTTATGTTCGAAACAATCAAATAGTCTTTGTTCTTAATATTCCGTTAGTGGAGAAAATAAGTTACACTTATTATAATTTTCATCCTCTACCAATGTTTATACAAAAAGACCAGTTTTACATTATGATCCCTCATTCCAAGTACCTTCTCCTAAGTGAAAAACCCTATGCATTTAATAATAACAAGTGCACCGAAATTGATAATTCTAAATATTTGTGTGATGGTAAAACGACCAATCCAGTGAGTGTGCAAAGCCCCTGTGAAATAAACCTAGTGAGATTGAATAATAACTACGGTACTTGCAATTCCATAAACGTAACTCTTACTACAATTAAAATTTCGAGAATAGCCGAAAATACATTTATTGTGGTACTACCAAATCAAATAACTGTAAAATCAATTTGTGAGGATAACGAAGATATATCTGCAATGCAGGGAACTTATATTGTAACTTTAGATAGGAATTTTAAGGTTTTTATAAATGAATACATACTTTCTACTCATGTTAATTCGGTAAATAATATGAAAATAATGACTTTGCCTAGTGTTAATTTAGCAGAAAATTATATTGACAAACCTGCAACTCGAGGGGTTAACCTCTTGTTAAAGAAATGTACACCAGACTACCATTTAAGAAAGACTACCATAAAAATACCAAGGACTGCCAAGGAATACCATTATAAAACTACCATGAATTTAATATACAGGCTACAGAGACTACCACTCGGACTTCCACTCAGACTACCATAGAATACCAGTTAGACTCCCAGTTAGAAATAGGAGATAGCATAGAATTCATAAGACTACCATTAAAATTACCAAGATTTACAATACCATAAACTCCAGATGAATACCACAAAGATTACCAGGGACTCCAAATTATTTGTACACCAGATTACCATGGAGGTTTTCCCCTCGCTGCTACTAATACAATACAAAATTTACATTTAGACAAAATTCAATTAAACGAATTATATTGAACCATACTTATATTGCATTTCCTTCCAGACTCTTAGCTTTGCATAATTACAAATTATCTCTTGATACTAATTATTATTGCTGATAAGGATCCGGTAGGTGGTCTGATCGCACCACCTAAGGTGGTGGCAAGCTACAGAGTCGTTGGTCTTTCTTGTTACGATCGTCTCTTAATCAATACTTGTAATTTACTTTTGTATTAATCAAGAATCAATTAATAAAACAACTTGTATTTTTAAATTTTTATATTGAATATTATTTACGGAAAGTTAATTTGCTGCTGAACGCAAACGACAAACATACAAACATGATAAACTTAATAAAGGAGACCTTGTTCTTCTTCGAGTACCGTCGATCTCTGTTGCATCTGATAAATTGTATGCAAAATTTTAATTATTATATGATGGGCCTTTTCAAGTTATTGATTCTCCATATCCTAATGCCTATACACTTTATGATTTGGAAACCAAGAAAACCAAAGGGAATTACAACATTACCAACTTAAAAGTGTTTTATAAGAAAGACTCTTAATTTTTTTTTAACAATTTACATATATTGTTTTTTGTTTATTTGTTCTTATTATTCATATAATACATGTTATGTACCCGAATTATGTCGGTTACGCAATAATGAGAATGACATTCATTGATTCAAGAATGAATTTGATTATTACGTAACCGTCATAATTCGTAAATCCGAGTCTATATTGTATTTTATATTTGTATTTCTTTTTCTTTTTTATATTTTGAAATATTTTTGTTTTTTTATATGCATTTTTTTATGTTTTTTTTACATACAGTATAATCATTTCGTTTTGTGAATTTTCACATATCTTTAATAAATGTATATTTCATTTATTTTATTTTGTTGATTTTGCTGAATCTTCCTGATAGAGCGTTGTAGGATCTGAGAATTCTGGGGGTGATAAGTTTTATGTAAAATTTTTATTGGTCAGCCTCACAAAGTCGTTTTTCGAATAAAAATTTGGCAGGTGTATGTAAGGGACATAGTCCGTGTCTGTTTATTTTGTTGCTTTGGATATATGAGGGTTTTGCGTGTCTTTAAGACGCACAAAATATGAAAACAGCCGAACAAAGTATCTGCTGACATGCACTTTCGAATGATTCGATTTAGGGAGAGAAGGGACCATTTAGTTTAGTCTGGCTAGCACAGTTGAATTTTACTTGTGTTCATAATACATTTTGTGCTGTATTATTATTATTTTTTTCTATTTTTGACGTGAATACGTCTTTTCGTTTGTAAGAGTGGGTAGCATGTCGAGAGAAATGGTCGAATTGTGTAATACGCAGAGCGTATTAACATCACTGTATTTAATATGAAATTTCAGATAATTAACAAATCAATAATTAAAATCAAAATCTATGGTTTTATAGTACGAGTTAAGGAACATTTTAATATATCTTACAATATCTTATTTTTATTTGTACAAAAGATTTTTCATAAAAAGACCAAAAAAATCATCAAAAAAAGTGTGTTCGCTTTGTGCAGCACTATATTTATAAGTTAATTTCGTGTAGATTACAAAAAATTTATAACAAACATTTTATATCATTTTGAAGTAGAAGAAATGACGAACAAGCTGATATATTTTTTATATTCCAATAGTTGTTTAATTAGGAGTTATTAAAGCGAGATTAAAAATAATAGATGTGACGTGCTCGAATCTAAAATTTTTATTAATCCAATTTATGAGAAATCAAATTTCTCATATTTAATCAAGTATTGATACAAAACAATTTGCAAGATTTTAAAGTACAAGGAACAAGGTTCATTTTGATATATTACCTATTATCCTATTATTGTTTAATTTGAACTAATTAATTAAAAATTAAAACGAAAAGTTTTGTGATACTTAACCCTCAACTTTTTTATTATTTAAATTATTTATGTGTTTTATTGAAAATTTAAACCAAACAATTTATATGATTCGAAATTTCAACAGAAATTGAACAATTTGATATATTGCCCTTGTAACGAAGAGTTTTGGCCGTAATAAAAAAAAAAGGATATCTGCTTTGATCACCCCAGCTACCTGATCACTTTATGCTGAAAGGATTGAACGGACGAACTAATTAAAGCGTTTCATATATGTAAAGGTTTATGCGGCACACTTATCAACCTGAAATACAGTAAAAATTAGTAATTGAAAGACAAATTAACTATAACTTACCGTAATAAATATCATTTAAGCCGTTGGAAAATATTTGGAGGTTATGTCATTTGACATATTAGTTACTTTTACTAGTTAAAGTTGGAATTGCAAATTCCACTGTTAGAAGTGGGAGAAATAGTAGGGAAAAGAGTGGGAGCAGTATAAAAGCCGCTGCACAGCCGTTTTCCGGCAGTTCGCTGCAGTTCCTACCTGGAAGAAACATTGGATTTCGAGGTAATTGGAAGAAGCAATTGCAGCTCTGTTCGGCCCTCTTAGTAGTATTCCTACAGAGTTTCAAAGACCCCTTCTCGTAAGAGATATTGTCTTTGAGGCACCTGGAGCCCCAACTATTGTCCGAGTTAGGATACTCTAGTTTAATATCGCGTTAGATTCCTGTATGGAAGAAGAAATTTCGTGTTAGGTTCATAGTGTTTATTGGCGAATAATTTATCGCATTTTGGTATTAATAATTGTTCCGTTTGATTATTTAAAACCCGTAGTAATTGATCCTTTACGTCCATATTCCTTTCAATCACACTTTTCCCAACACGTACACCTATTTGTTATTATTTGTTAATTTCATTTAATTAATTAGTCAAATATTGATGCAATCAAATAATATTGATCAATAAATGTTATTAATTTGAGTTAATAATTTTTGAGTCTTTTTTTGTTATTTTCATTCCAAAGTCCAATAAAATAAAATCAGAACTCTGGAATTATTCCCGTTTGCCCCGCAAATAGCCCAAGCTACCTTGAGAGCTGTGTAATAAGTATTTGGAAGTTGATTTCTGTTCATCGTTGGATAAAAAGTCGTTGCAGAGACATCGACTTTGTTTGATTTTGAATCTTTCCCGGTTTGAAAGGAAACCTGGTGGCGCCCGAGTTATTTTGAATTTATGTGAAAATACTATTTGAATTTTGAAATAATATTTGTACCATAAAATATTTGCATTATTTTCATCATATTAAATTGACATTTTGCGAACAGAAATTGAACTGCTAAATAACATTACACCCTAATGTTAATTAGTTCGGAAATATTTCTAATTTGCTTTCACAGAAAACATAATTTTAATTAGTTAACTGTTAAATAAGACCAAAATGGATAATTTTTAAATATGGTCATGTGACTTTAAGTGCCAAATATCAGTACCTTTTGAAATATAAATAGTTGTCTCTTAGTATTGGTAAAGGAAATTTAAAATAAATTCTTATTCTTATTTCTATTGTCTTTAGCAAGAATGCGTCACCAACTGACACATTTATGATGTCCACATGTTTAAGTGGATGATGAGTGAGTGGCCTTTACAAAAATTGAGTCGCACATGCTGTTATATACCTATTCGGCATTTGGTTCTTATGAGGAGTTTAAGGGTAAAAATTAGTTGCCTTTAAAACAGCAATGCAAGAACAGCCAAAAATATTATTGTTAAAAAATGGTGAAAAATTGTGAGAATTAGAAGACTGCAATATTCGTTTATACGATGTGAAATTTCACAAGTTGTTTTAATTTTGATGATTTTTTAAAATAGGAATGACAAGTTAAAGGTAAATGTTTCTTATCATCCAATATTTTTGTAATTTCGGAAATGAGAAAATAATTATTTCATAATATTAATTCCGCGACCTCTATACCCACAATTTAGCGTACAAATTAATTAAAAAAATGCAATCGAAGACGTATTCACGTCAAAATTTTTATAAAGAAATTAGTGCATTCGATCGTATCGACACATATAAATTTAATGCTCATTTTATTCTTATATTATAAATGATGCTGATTACATTATTTTGAAACAAAATTTGAATATCATTACAATATATTTAATTTTATAATTGTTTTCAATTAATTCTGGGGTTGTTGTAAATGACTGTGGGTCGCTGTATGCCTACGGAAGTAACGGAGGTATTACAGATTGGATTGGACATCCAAGGTGGAAAGTGTATCGATATCGTGGTACATTATTTTTATTAGTCCATATTCGGTCGTACTAGATGGGTATGTGTACTAGACGGGGGGGTCCGTAGTAGGAACTGTCACAAAAACATATATATATATGTTTGTAAATCGACGTGTTCCGGGACCGGCACTAAGGTCCATATTTTCATTTACACGTAGGTCATATATCAGTCCAGGAGTATACCAGACAAAGATTTCCAAAATCAGTCCAGCCGTTTAGGAATGGCGATATATTGACAGATTCCAACCCCTATATATATGTCTATCAATTGACATGTTTCGGGACCGTCCCCGAAGTTTTTTATGTCCAACGGTTAATTCCAGGTCTACCCAAAATTTACGATTATTCCAGGAGTTCCGGGACTTTTCAATTTTTTTAGAAATTTCATTGAATTATACATAAAACTTAGTGCAAAATATATGCATTCATTTAAAAACTCAACTTAATTCCATAAAAACCTACTTAAACCCAAAAATGATTATTATAAAATTATTTATAAACAATTATGTCCATATTTATTCAAAATACAATTAAAAGAAACTTTAAAACAAATCTTTTTTGTTATTACATATTCTATCATTGTGTATTATCGCTTATTAAGATTGTTAAATAAACAATTGTCCCCAATAATCAATTAATTAGATGAATATCATATTTCACATTACAGCCTCTGACGCCGCTTGGTCGTATGCGTGTTTGCGCTTGCTGTGGCGCTCCTTAACGGAGTAACTGGCAGTGTAGCGAGTGTACGTCAAATTAGTGTTCGAACGAAAAACGCATTCTGACATTTAATTTCCAAACTGTCGAATTTTAAGTTCATTAGAAATTGTTTAATATTGCAGTTACAGTAAACATTCCGCCGTATTGAAATACTAATTAATTAAATTGTTTAAATAACAGTGTTTCTTAACCTGGAGTAATTGAATGGGTAAATATAGCAAACTAATATACTAGTATTTTGTACAATCAATCGTTTGTTTTAGGTTAACAATTTTCGGGATTGATGTGTTTTGGAATACTAACATTCTTCACGAAATAGACTTCCACAAACAGATAAAATGTTTTGTATAAAGGCTTACGGCTATCCAGAACTGTGTTCTTTCCTCTACAATTATCTAATACAATTTTCAATTGAAACGATAAGTTTTTTAAAAAGTAGCAGTTGTTTAAATAACTAATAATTTAAAATTACAGAAATCATCCAATGTATTAAAATGGGGCCACTATTGATGATCGTTGAATTATGGAATGGAACCGCATTGAATTTTTCTACTTGCATTCGCTACTTAAACACGCATTCTGACATTTAATACCCAAGCTGTCAAGTTTTAAATTAATTAGAAATTGTTTAGTATTCTGATAACATAAAACAATTTGCCGTATTAAAGTACTGATTAATTAAGATGTGTAAATAACATTACGTCGCAACATAGAGTCTTTAAAAGGTAAATAAAGTAAATTAATGTACTAGTAGTTTGGACAATCAATCGTTTGTTTCAGGTTAGCAATTTTTGGGATTGATATGTGTTTTAAATACTAACATTCTTCACGAAACAGTCTACCACAAATAGATTAAGCGTTTTGTTTAAAAGCTTAAGACTATCCACAACTGTGTTCTTTACTCTCCAGTTATTTACTACAATTTTCAATGGAAACGATAAGTTTTTTAAAAAGTAAGCATTTGTTCAAATAACTAATTTAAAATTACAGAAATCATCCAATATATTAAAATGGGGCCACTATTGCTGCTCGTTAAGTTATGGAATGAAACCGCTTTGAATTCTGGTACTTGGAAGAAAAAGGCACAAATTAAATTAAAAATTATTTATGTGATTGCTGTAATAAATGTTTGCTAATTGTAAATTTAAAGTTGTTGTAATTCTTAGTTTTCTAATTAAACTTTTGCTAAACACTAGCATAAAGTCAGTTTTGTTTAGTTAATTATCTAGATTTCTAGGTATTTTGAACCTATAACAGGGAGAATAGTAGTTTAGTCCATAGGTGGCGCTGGCATCATCAAGGCTTTGTTAGTCACGCCCTACTAAAGAGGCGTGCGTCGTCCATTTTCAGTTGACCTATGACGCTTTAGCAGGGCGTGGCTAATAAAGTCCTAATAATACCAGCACCACGTATGAAATAAAATACTATTCTCCCTGTTTAAGGATCATATTTTAATGACAGTTTATAAAGTCATTAAACATCCTTCATAGTATAATATAGCTTCAAAATTTCAATTTTGCTGATTTCTTGCAGTACAATTATCCGGAGTGTCATTAGACTTGAGAAGAGAAGTATGGTTTTGCAATAGGCCGATTCGGGGTTCGAATTTTACCGCCGGCAACAATTTTTTTTTCCTTTTTTTAATTAAAATCGATCTTTTTTATCAATTTAATTCCATATTCTTAAAATATAAAGTCACTGGACAATATTAATTGTTTTTTGTTATAGAATGTGCTGAAATTGTCCTCAAAATGCGCTCTAATTTTGCATCGGGGTCTAGGACACATGTGTAGCTATTTTTGACACAATTTTTTTTATTCAATGCAAATCGGGAAATACTTTGTTCTTATCTTTTAGAGCGTGAAAAATAACGCCCTCTCACACAAAAACGGGATTTTTAGGACAAATATTAAACTAGTATGGAATATAATTTCATGGGAGAGTACAAAGTATTTTTGCTAAATATCTCAAAAATTATACACAATTAAATAGGCTTGTTATACTTCAAAAAAAAGCTTTTTTAATGACCTTTCTATTGGTAAATGACATTCTGTGAAAATATTAATAATCACTTCCGGTGCACACAAAAATGCTTATTTTTCTGTCATTTTTTAAAATAACTTTGTGTTGCTATATATCGTTGAAAAGAGGACAAAAATGCCGTTTATTTGTGTTTACACATTTGGCCTAACACCATAGGAACAGAAAATATCAAAATTCAGGTACATACAAAATAAATATAAAGATATAATGATGAGTAAAATTATGGATATAATTCTTTATAACAGAAAACCCCATTTAATGATCATTCAAAAATTAATTACTTTTTTTAAACGAGTTTTCTATTTTTTTTTAATATGTACAAGAGTGCAGCAGAAATAATTGGAGTGTCATTAGACTAGAGAATAAGAGTATGGTTTTGCAACCGACAAGTCCCGAGTTCGAATTTTGCCATCGGCAACAACTTTTTTTTCCTTTTTTCAGTTGAAATCGATCTTTTTTTGTCAATTTGATTTCATATTCTTAAATTATAAAGTCAATGGACAATATTAATTGTTTTTTGTTATAGAATATGCTGAATTTTTTCCTAAAATACGCTTTAATCTAGCATTGGGACAAAAGACAGATGTGTAGCTATTTTTGACACAATTTTTTTATTTATTGCAAATCGGGAAATATTTTGTTCCTATCTTTTAGAGCGTGTAAAATAACGCCCTCCGATACAAAAACGGGATTTTTAGGACAAATATTTAACTAGTAAGGAATATAATTGTACGGGATAAATCAAAGTATTTTCTCTAAATATCCCAAAAACTCTACACAATTGTATAGGGGTGTTACACATCAAACTAAAGTATTTTTGAAGACCTTTCTATCGTTGTATGACACTACAAAACATCTTCCGGTGCATAAAAAATGCGATCCATGAAGCTCTCGATTTAGTTATGTGTATTATAATAATATACATATTCATTTTGTGTGTTTTTTAATTGAATTTACTTTACACATTATGTTGTATTAGTTGACATCATGTTTTGTTATTATCGAATGAATAGAAATATTATTATCGGTGATCATTAAAGAATGAAGACTTCCGCATTTTAATTGTTCTGAATAAAACAAACTTTTTTGTATAACATAATTAGTCATACACTTCATTTTAGCCACTGTAATCTAAAATTTACATTATATTTGTTATTTATTTATTATTACAAGAATCAATTTTAAGATTTTTTGTGTTGATTATGAATCCATGATTTAATTTGAGGTGGAGTCCGATTGCGTAATACATCATTTTCTTTAATTACACGTCGAATTTCATTAAATGACGGTAATCGACTCAATTCCATGTAGTGTTTAAAATGACCAATAATTAATTCCTTTTCTTTATCTGACCATCGTTGTCTTTTAATCTTTAAAGATGCCCGTTTTCGTCTCCTATTTTCTGTAATTTCAAGATCTACAATTGAGAAACGTGTTTATACATACATATTTTATATCAAAGTAAAGTCTAAATTACCAATAGTCTGATCTGTATCGGAACTGTTTGAAGTTTCTTCACTGATTTGGTAATCCGGGTCGTCGTTGGAATCGTCTTCGTACTCTAGATAAAAATTATATTAGGACAAAAGTTATATTATCACGAGAAACAAGCAACTTACCAGGCACACTTAAATCTTTAGGCATATTACCTTGATTATATTTAACAATGTCTATACATTTAACGAAGCAATTTGTGATTTTCGCTTCATTATTAGCCATTTTGGAAACTTGTGTAAAAATCTAAACGTGTTCAATATGGAGGGTTAATGTTTGACGGTACACAAAATGAAGGAATAATATGTAGGTACCATCTAAGTTTATTTCAAAACCGGCCACAATTTACGTAGTGTATCTACTGAAACGTAGAGTGCTCTGTATAATTTAATGAACTGAAATGAGAATAAACTGAAATATATTACAAAATATATACATATATTTTAAAACCTTTAAATTTCCGTATTTAGCTTTATCTTAATCACCTTGCCTACTTATTTATATAAAACATTACTTATTACTTACCTTGCATGTTTTAAAATCCTCCTGTAACATATCCTTTGGCCGATAGATGGTGCTATTGAAAAATGTAATTAAATAATAAGTCGTAGTTGTTTTACACTTCAATATACGTGATTGTTCTTTAAGATCAATTTGCATTAAAATTATTCGTTGTGTTATTTTTACCAAAAATACTCTCATAATCCCCTTATATCGTTTTACATAATTTGATTAGTTGTAGTGAAGTGTAAACTGTTATTTTGTCAGATATTTTTCCAACGAAAATCCCACAAAAGGCGTAGGTATTAAGCTTAGTAAAAATTTTTTAAATTCGACTGTACGACATTATTACAGATTTTGTGAAAAAATGGAAAAATATAAGACTCGAGCTGCTCGGAAAAAAATAGAAATTAAGGCCGAATTGTATGTAGAGCTGAACAGAATTTCTACGCAGAAAAATGGTACGGATAATTGCGAGAAGGTGGAAATTTATTCACAAGAAAATGAAAATGATTTACCTATACAAACCTCAACTGAACATACAAACCTCAATGAAACTCCAATAGAACAGCAAATATCCTTTCCAGGTAACTTGGAGTACCTATCTCAATTTGTAATAAAATTTTTAATTACATAGTTCATTTGATTTATAGAGTCGGAATATACACCATTGAATTCGGATTCGGATTATTTTCCCAATAGCAGTGCTTCAGTTTTAGAACCAGTTCAAATTTCTACAGAAAAAAGCACTGATGAAAGTAATCTATTCGAAAATTCTGGTGGAACTGATAGAAACTCACTATCATTTTCGGGATTAAATATTGATGTGTGCGATGACAGCTTAATGTTTGTGTCTGAATCAAGGGGAAAAAAAGGAGACTCAAAGATCAATTTTTGCATATTTTGCAAATCCAAGCAATATAAAATAGCGCGACATTTTGAAAATAAACATAAAAACGAAGAGGAAGTCAAAAAGTTTTTATATTTACCAAAACAATCAAGAGAAAGAAAAGAATTAATTGGAAATCTAAGAAAAAAAGGCAATTTTTTGTTTAATACAGATAAAACGGTAAATGACGGTGAACTTATTGTTAGTCGAAGACCTAGAAAAGAAAAAAATAGATCTGCAAAAGATTTCAAAGCTTGCGCTAAATGTAAAGCTTTTTTCTCTAAAATGTCTCTAAGAGCACACTTTCGTCAATGTACAGGGAAGTCAAGTGACACTCAAAGATTAGTAATGGTTCTTAGTAAGAAAGTTACTGGACGATTACATTCCAAAGCTTCTGCTAACGTGAAAAATTTGCTGTTTCCGCCTTTACGTGATGATGACATAGTACGTTTAATACGGTACGATGAACTAGCAATAACTTATGCCAACAAAATGTGCGAAAAATACAGGAATGTGCGTCATTATGAAATGATACGGCAAAGATTGCGGCTTATTGGACGATTCCTGATCACTATCAAAGAGATTAATAAAAATATAACTGATTTGGCTTCCGTTTTCGACCCCATATACACGGACGATACAATGAAAGCAATTAATATTGTTGCTAAATTTAACGAAGAGCAAAGTATTTACGAGGCACCAACGGTTGCGTTTTCTCTGGGTACTTTATTGAAAGTGATTGGTAATATTCTAGTGATTGAAGGAATTAAAAAGCATGACAATATTATTATAGAAAATGCCAATAATTTTATTAAGCTCCTGACTCAAGATGTTAACATAAATGTAAATCGCACTGTTGCCGAATCTCAACTACAAAGTAAACGTCGCAAGAAAATTGAATTACCACTTTCAGAGGATATTAAGAAACTTCATAACTATCTATTAAAAGCGCGTCACGTAGCATTATCTGAAGTAAATAATTCATTTTCTTCCAAATCATGGATGGATCTTGCTGAAAGTACACTTGTGTCCATTTTGTTGTTCAATAGACGAAGAGCTGGTGAAGTTGAACGAATATTAATTGAAGATTTCAATAATTATCAGTCTATTGACAAAGATACAAACCCAGATTTATTTAATTCCTTGTCTAAGGAGAGTCAAACTGTGGCCCAAAAGTACGTTAGATTTGCCATCAGAGGCAAATTAAACAGAACGGTACCAGTTCTGCTAAATAAAAATTTATTGGAATGTGTTCAGACTTTGTTAAAATATAGAGAAAAAATGAAAATTCCGTCAAGAAATCCTTACATTTTTGGAATTCCGGGCAAAAATTCTAATGAATTTAAATATCTGAGAGCATGTATATTACTGCGAAATTTTTCCGTGAACTGTGGGGCTCAACATCCAGATAGACTTAGAGGAACCCAGTTAAGAAAACACATTGCAACAAAGTGTATCACTTTAAATTTAGAAGAGCAAGATGTTTCTGATTTGGCAAGCTTTATGGGTCATGCGGACAAAATACATAAGGACATTTACAGACAACCAGTGATTAGTAGGGATATATTAAATATGTCCAAATTGTTGGAAGCAGCACAAGGCTCAAATAATGGAGAAGAAAGCGAAGGCAGTGATGAAGATAACGAAAATGAAGTAGCACTAAATGGTGCTATTGAAAGTGAACCCTCTTCTTGCGAAGCAAATGGTAATTATTGTGTCAATATATTAAATCTAATATTCTAATTTAACAGGGTATTAGGTAGATAGATAAACAGGATTATTTTGTATTTCAGACAAAACCGCCTCAACTTCCAGTTATAAAAGAAAATGTGAGGGAAGGTCCGAAAAATGCAACATTATGAGAAAGCGAAGATGGTCCCAAAAAGAAAAGGAAATAATTTTTACAGAGTTCGGTGCTCATATAGAGAATAAGACGCTACCTTCTTTGGAAGTAATACAAAACGTTATTAAAGACCATCCGGAACTACATCAACGTACTTCACCTCAAGTTAAAACATGGATCCATAATCAAATTAGAACTGACAAACTTTCAATGTAACTTAATTTTTCAAAAGAATAAAAGCCATTCATTTTTTAGTATATTTATTTATTTACTCAACTCAATTCCTATTATAGAATATTTTCAATGGTAAGTAATTATTATAAGTATTATAAGTATTCATAATTATAAGTGTAACAACACATTGTAAATTTACAGTACCACTAATATCACCAATCTGAAAATCAAAACCAAAATACGATTGTAAGCTGCATTATATGTAAAGAATAACTGGAGTCATATGACGTCGTGCCTCTGTTTATGAATAATTAATTTCTTTTTTTAATTTATAACCTTTTGGCCTCAAAGATATCCTTCCCATATGTACCTGCAAAATAAACTTCATTAATAATTAAAAAATACTTAGCTTATTAGTTTGTGATGTACTGCAATTCACAATACATTGAATCGTCTATGGTATCGTCTATCGTCTAGTGAGTTTGATTAAAATCAAGGAATTTTTTTAAAACCATGATTCTTATGTTTCATAGTCAAACATTTAGATGGTTGTTTATTCAGAAAACCAATTTCAAATTAGTTCGTAAAATTTTTCAGCATTAGAGCTGTGCGGACATTAGCCATTCCTTTTAAAAATAAAAACACTTGGAAGTCCTGAGGAGGACTGAGTGAATAATTATAATTGACGTGTTGCTGTTTTTGTAAGTTTTTTTATAGGGATTCCGACATCACAATCTACTGGAAATAAGGTTCTGTCACAGTTTTGTCATATTACATTGGATTTGTAGCTTCACTTAAATTGAATATTGTAAGAATTATTTCCTTTTCTATCTGAGAATATCTCCTCCTTCTAAAGATGTATAAATCTTCGAACGATCCCTCACATTTTCTTTTCTGATTGGAACTTGAGGAGGTTAATCTGAAATACAAAATAATCTAAAGTTTTATTAGAATTAAAATATTCACACAATACTAACCATTTGTTTCGCTATTGAGAGGGTACACTTTCAATAGCACTACTTGGTGTCAGTTTGTTTTCGTTATCTTAATCACTGCTTTCGCTTTCATCTTAATTATTTGCACCTTGTACAGACATTAGAAATTTCTTTTAAACTAAAAATATTAGGTATACATAAAACAATAAATTGTAGGTTATAAAGAATTGTCAATAGATCATCTGCACGAGTAGGGGAGGTTCCGACATTGGTCGGTAAACATTGAGGTAAAGCCGCGTTTACAGACTCATGCGATTAGCGCAAATTGGCTTATGGACACTTGTAAACGCAGCTTTACCTCAATGTTTACCCACCAATGTCCGAACCTCCCCTACTCGTGCAGATGATCTATAGCAATTGTTTACAGAACAGATATTAAACGCATGCGCCTAAATGTCATTCCGCCTAAGTGTAGACCGCACATAACCTCAAATCGAAGTTTAATTTACACAGTGGATCGAATTAATGAGCGGGGCAGTTTTTTTTTCTTCACACTTTATTCAATAGTGAAGAAATAAAACTGTTTTTAAAGTCCCCACTCAGTAATTTTATCACCTGTGTAAATTAAAACATCGATTTGAGGTTATGTGCGGTCTACTCTTAGGTGGAATGACATAGTGTACATGTGGTCTATTTGACCTACACCAAGTAGTTCTATAAAGGTAGCATCACAAGACAAAATATTAACAAAATATTTTGTTAATATTAAATATTAACAAAAATATGTTTGATGTAATAAGCAACGAAGTGTTCAATAAGTCCTTAAACTAAATCTTTTAGTTCCATTGAATTACATTTTTTATGCCCTTTCCAACCATATATAACACATTACGCTTATTTGAAAGAATGACAAAAAAATCGCATTTTTCTACACACAATATTTTCGAAAAAGTGTCATACTTCGTTAGAAGAGTCTTCAAAAATACTTTAGTTTGATGTGTAACACCCCTATACAATTGTGTAGAGTTTTTGGGATATTTAGAGAAAATACTTTGATTTATCCCGTACAATTATATTCCTTACTAGTTAAATATTTGTCCTAAAAATCCCGTTTTTGTATCGGAGGGCGTTATTTTACACGCTCTAAAAGATAGGAACAAAATATTTCCCGATTTGCAATAAATAAAAAAATTGTGTCAAAAATAGCTACACATCTGTCTTTTGTCCCAATGCTAGATTAAAGCGTATTTTAGGAAAAAATTCAGCATATTCTATAACAAAAAACAATTAATATTGTCCATTGACTTTATATTTTAAGAATATGGAATTAAATTGACCAAAAAAGATCGATTTCAATTGAAAAAAGGGAAAAAAAGTTGTTGCCGATGGCAAAATTCGAACTCGGGACTTGCCCGTTGCAAAACCATACTCTTATTCTCTAGTCTAATGACGCTCCAATTATTTCTGCTGCGTTCACAGTACATATTAAAAAAAATAGAAAACTAGTTTTAAAAAAAATTATTAATGTTTGAATGATCATTAAATAGGATTTTCTGTTATGAAGAATCATATCCATAATTTTACTCATCATTATATCGTTATATTTATTTTGTATGTACCTGAATTTTGATATTTTCTGTTCCTATAGTGTTAGGCCAAATGTGTAAGCACCAACAAACGGCATTTTTTGTCCTCTTTTCAATGATATATAGCAACACAAAGTTATTTTAAAAAATGACAGAAAAATAAGCATTTTTGTGTGCATCGGAAGTGATTATTAATATTTTCACAGAATGCCTTACACCAATAGAAAGGTCATTAAAAAAGCTTTCTTTTGAAGTATAACAAGCCTATTTAATTGTGTATAATTTTTGAGATATTTAGCAAAAATACTTTGTACTTTCCCATGCAATTATATTCCATACTAGTTTAATATTTGTCCTAAAAATCCCGTTTTTGTATGAGAAGGCGTTATTTTACACGCTCTAAAAGATAGGAACAAAACAATTCCCGATTTGCAATAAATAAAAAAAATTGTGTCAAAAATAGCTAGCCATCTGTCTTTTGTCCGAATACTAGATTAAAGCGTATTTTGGGGACAATTTCAGCACGTTGTATAAAAAAAACAATTATTATTGTCCATTGACTTTATAATTTAAGAATATGAAATCAAATTGACAAAAAAAGATCGATTTCAACTGAAAAAAGGAAAAAAAAGTTGTTGCCGATGGCAAAATTCGAACTCGGGACTTGTCGGTTGCAAAACCATACTCTTATTCTCTAGTCTAATGACACTCCAATTATTTCTGCTGCACTCTTGTACATATTAAAAAAAAATAGAAAACTCGTTTAAAAAAAGTAATTAATTTTTGAATGATCATTAAATGGGGTTTTCTGTTATAAAGAATTATATCCATAATTTTACTCATCATTATATCTTTATATTTATTTTGTATGTACCTGAATTTTGATATTTTCTGTTCCTATGGTGTTAGGCCAAATGTGTAAACACAAATAAACGGCATTTTTGTCCTCTTTTCAACGATATATAGCAACACAAAGTTATTTTAAAAAATGACAGAAAAATAAGCATTTTTGTGTGCACCGGAAGTGATTATTAATATTTTCACAGAATGTCATTTACCAATAGAAAGGTCATTAAAAAAGCTTTTTTTTGAAGTATAACAAGCCTATTTAATTGTGTATAATTTTTGAGATATTTAGCAAAAATACTTTGTACTCTCCCATGAAATTATATTCCATACTAGTTTAATATTTGTCCTAAAAATCCCGTTTTTGTGTGAGAGGGCGTTATTTTTCACGCTCTAAAAGATAAGAACAAAGTATTTCCCGATTTGCATTGAATAAAAAAAATTGTGTCAAAAATAGCTACACATGTGTCCTAGACCCCGATGCAAAATTAGAGCGCATTTTGAGGACAATTTCAGCACATTCTATAACAAAAAACAATTAATATTGTCCAGTGACTTTATATTTTAAGAATATGGAATTAAATTGATAAAAAAGATCGATTTTAATTAAAAAAAGGAAAAAAAAATTGTTGCCGGCGGTAAAATTCGAACCCCGAATCGGCCTATTGCAAAACCATACTTCTCTTCTCAAGTCTAATGACACTCCGGATAATTGTACTGCAAGAAATCAGCAAAATTGAAATTTTGAAGCTATATTATACTATGAAGGATGTTTAATGACTTTATAAACTGTCATTAAAATATGATCCTTAAACAGGGAGAATAGTATTTTATTTCATACGTGGTGCTGGTATTATTAGGACTTTATTAGCCACGCCCTGCTAAAGCGTCATAGGTCAACTGAAAATGGACGACGCACGCCTCTTTAGTAGGGCGTGGCTAACAAAGCCTTGATGATGCCAGCGCCACCTATGGACTAAACTACTATTCTCCCTGTTATAGGTTCAAAATACCTAGAAATCTAGATAATTAACTAAACAAAACTGACTTTATGCTAGTGTTTAGCAAAAGTTTAATTAGAAAACTAAGAATTACAACAACTTTAAATTTACAATTAGCAAACATTTATTACAGCAATCACATAAATAATTTTTAATTTAATTTGTGCCTTTTTCTTCCAAGTACCAGAATTCAAAGCGGTTTCATTCCATAACTTAACGAGCAGCAATAGTGGCCCCATTTTAATATATTGGATGATTTCTGTAATTTTAAATTAGTTATTTGAACAAATGCTTACTTTTTAAAAAACTTATCGTTTCCATTGAAAATTGTAGTAAATAACTGGAGAGTAAAGAACACAGTTGTGGATAGTCTTAAGCTTTTAAACAAAACGCTTAATCTATTTGTGGTAGACTGTTTCGTGAAGAATGTTAGTATTTAAAACACATATCAATCCCAAAAATTGCTAACCTGAAACAAACGATTGATTGTCCAAACTACTAGTACATTAATTTACTTTATTTACCTTTTAAAGACTCTATGTTGCGACGTAATGTTATTTACACATCTTAATTAATCAGTACTTTAATACGGCAAATTGTTTTATGTTATCAGAATACTAAACAATTTCTAATTAATTTAAAACTTGACAGCTTGGGTATTAAATGTCAGAATGCGTGTTTAAGTAGCGAATGCAAGTAGAAAAATTCAATGCGGTTCCATTCCATAATTCAACGATCATCAATAGTGGCCCCATTTTAATACATTGGATGATTTCTGTAATTTTAAATTATTAGTTATTTAAACAACTGCTACTTTTTAAAAAACTTATCGTTTCAATTGAAAATTGTATTAGATAATTGTAGAGGAAAGAACACAGTTCTGGATAGCCGTAAGCCTTTATACAAAACATTTTATCTGTTTGTGGAAGTCTATTTCGTGAAGAATGTTAGTATTCCAAAACACATCAATCCCGAAAATTGTTAACCTAAAACAAACGATTGATTGTACAAAATACTAGTATATTAGTTTGCTATATTTACCCATTCAATTACTCCAGGTTAAGAAACACTGTTATTTAAACAATTTAATTAATTAGTATTTCAATACGGCGGAATGTTTACTGTAACTGCAATATTAAACAATTTCTAATGAACTTAAAATTCGACAGTTTGGAAATTAAATGTCAGAATGCGTTTTTCGTTCGAACACTAATTTGACGTACACTCGCTACACTGCCAGTTACTCCGTTAAGGAGCGCCACAGCAAGCGCAAACACGCATACGACCAAGCGGCGTCAGAGGCTGTAATGTGAAATATGATATTCATCTAATTAATTGATTATTAGGGATAATTGTTTATTGAACGAACTTAATAAGCAATAATACACAACAATAAAATATGTAATAACAAAAAAGATGCGTTTTAATGTTTCTTTTAATTGTATTTTAAAAAATAATAACATATAATTGTTTATAAATAATTTTATAATAAATATTTTTGGGTTTAAATAGGTTTTTATGGAATTAAGTTGTGTTTCTAAATGAATGCATATATTTTTCCCTAAGTTTTAAGTATAATTCAATGGAATTTTTAAAATAAATTGAAAAGTCCCGGAACATGCCGCCTAATCGTATAATTTGCGCTGTCCTGGAATTAAGCGTTAGACATAAAAAAATTCCGGGACGGTCCCGAGACTCAACAGATGTCCCGGAACACATCGATATATACGAAAAACGGTCCCGGAACACGTCGATTTACAAACATATATATATATATATATATATATATATATATATATATATATATATATATATATATATATATATATATATTTTATTATCAGGGACGCCTGATACTCGCCAAGACGTTGGTTGGGATTTATTTGATCACATAAAGCGATATTGGTAGACAAGAAGCCTCGCGGTGGGTTTCGTCGTCATAATTTTGTATTTGTAAACAAATGTTTGATAATTTACAATTTACATTTTCAATATATTATTATTTGGGTTTAATTCATTTTAATAATAATAATTAATAATGCTCACTTAGTCTCGTTGACTAATTACTCATTTATTTTTCTTTCAGTGAGTCTTACTCCATCTAAGAACCTGGTCAACGATAACTCTCGGGTTTTTAATTATTCTTTTCGTAAACATATATATTTAAGTAAATACCGGGGTTTGTATCATTACAACTGCTACTGAAAAATGTTGGCAATTGGAATCGCTTAAATAAACCCAATTTAAAGCGACAATTGATTAACGATCTGCTATACCGTTAGCGGGACAGTTCATTCATTCTTCATCTTAACATTATTATAATCATTCATATTTTTTAGGTAGTTATTCCACGAGGTCACACCCCACGACGCGACGATATAGGGGGAAAATCGAGGACTGGAAGAAAAATGATGTTTAATGCAAACTAGAAGTCTTATGTGTGCTGTAGGCCTGAACCGTGAGGAATGGAAGTCTTAGTATTATAAGAAATTGTAATAAATGAAATGTATTTATAAGCATATCATGTAATAATAATAATAAGAATAAAAATGGACCTTTAGATGAAAACTCTTTCGTCTCAATTAAATCCCACGCTGTTGAACAAACTCGAGGTGAGCTTTTCTCTTCCTGGTAAAACACTCGCTGTTGCACAAACTCGAGCTGTGGCCGTCTGCCCCTTGGTAAAGCACTCGCTGTTGTACAAACTCGAGCTGTGACCATCCTTTCTTGGCCAGTTTATTGATTGTTTCAAGTGGACTTTACAGCCCTTTACTCTTTATAAATTACAAGATATTTTTACATTAGATCAGAGAGATATTACAGTTTGGTTAAATTTTATATATTACATTTGTATATAGAGAGTAAACAAGTTGGTATTATCCAAGTTAGGTTGCACCTATCCTGGCGAGTGGATTGCAGTGGTTCGGTAGTTTTTACTGTATTTTTTCGTTTCTTTCCTTGGCGATTTCCCTGTAGGTTTGAATTTCTAGGTCTCTATGTAGTTGACGGTTTGTTGTGTACTATGGAGCCCCAGTCATTATTGGTAGGGCTTTATTTTGTGTTACTTGGATGATGTGTATGATTTCTTCTGTTGTTTTGCTCCATAGTTCAATTCCATAGGTGCCGGTCGGTCTGATGATTGTTTTGTACAGTTGAATTTTGTTTTTAAGTGACAATTTGCCTTTGTGGCAGAGCAGTGGATAGAGATAACTTAGCTTTGCGTTGATTTTCTTCTTGGTTTCTTGGAGGTGTTTTTTGAATGTTAACTTACTGTCCATCCAAACACCTAAGTATTTGGCTTGTTTCGACCATTGTATTACGTGATTTTGTATTTTTAGGTTGGACTTTGGACGTTGTTTCTTTCTTGCTGGAAAGAACACCGCTTCCGTTTTCTCGACATTGGTTTTCAGTCTCCATTTGTTTAACCAGTTGATGATGATGAGGATTTCTCTTTGAAGAGTGCATTTAACAAGATGTGGATTTACATGGTGGCAGTATAGGGCGGTGTCGTCGGCAAAAATTGACAGTTTGGTGTGTTGGGATTTTGGAATGTCTGATGTGTAGATGTTATATAACAGAGGCCCGATGACGCTTCCCTGCGGGACGCCTCCTCCCACGGTTCTTGATGATGAAAGTGTTTTGTTAATTTTGACTTTAAAAGAACGTTGATTTGTGTATGAATCGATTAGGCGAACCAGGTACATTGGAATCGATGCATTTTCACTATGAGGGACTTGTGGCAAACTTTGTCGAAGACTCGAGCAATGTCCAGATACACAATTCCTGTAGATTTGTTTTGCTTTTTGTTTGATTCGATCTCCTTGGTGATACGTAAAAGTTGTTGAGTGGTTGAATGTTGTCGGCGAAAACCGAACTGCTCATCAGAGAGGATGTTTTTCTCCTCTACTGCGAGCATTATTCTGTTGTATATGCATTTTTCGGCTAGTTTGCTTAGACAGTTTAGCAAACTAATCGGTCTGTAGTTTTCGGGATGAAATTTGCTTTTATTTGGTTTCTTGATGACAATTATGTTGCTTTCTTTCCATTTGTCGGGATAGTATTGGTGTTCCAGTATTCCATTGATTATGATTGTGATGTTTTCAATAATATTTTCGGGTAGGTTGCGAATTGTATTGTTGTTTATTTCATCGGGACCTGGCGCATTTTTAGGTTTGAGCGCCTTAATGTGGATGTTGACTTCTTCACTTGTGATTTTAAGATCTTCATTTACAAGATCGTGTGGTTGTGTGATAATGTTATCGTATTCTCGGTTTATTGTAGTGGACAATTTGTCATCAATAATAGGATTTGGTGTGAATTGATCGTCGTATGTGTCAGCGAATATTTCCGCAACCTCATGCGGGTCGTGAGCTGTGGTGCCATTAAGTTTTAAAGGGCCTACTGGTCGTTCTTCTTTTTTCAGTCTCTTGGTCATTTTCCAGAGGGAGCAGTCTTCAGTTTGCAGCTGTTCGAGGAGAGTTTACGTAATTTGATCTTGTGTTTGATCAGGTCACGTATATGTTGTGGTAGATCATTTCGTTTCACTGGTACAATTCTCGATACTGTTGCTGATTGGAGAGCTTCTTTAATGTCATTTTCTAGTTAAAGCGTCGCCGCATCGATGTCTTCTGTGTTATTGATTTGTGGTTTAGTTTTTGAGCACAGAAGTTCTCTGAACTTTTCCCAGTTAGTTTGGTGGATTGTTCTGGTGTCTGATTCAACTCCAAGTCCAATTTTCAGTATGACTGGAAGATGATCTGAAGTGAGTTCTTCGTGCACGCTGATGTTTGTGTCTTGAGCAACGTTTTTAATGAGGGCAATGTCTAGCACATCTGATGTTCCGTGTGTGCTGTAGTGAGTCGGTTCTGTTGGGGATGACACAATTACGTTATTCTGATTGACGTAATCATGTAGAAGTTGTCCGTTTCTATTATTGACTCTGCAGTTCCAGTCGGTATGTTTAGCATTAAGGTCGCCGCCAACAATTGTCGGGAATGTCATTGAAAGGAGTGTATTTACGTCTTGAACAATGTATGTTTTCTCTGGAGATAAATACGCCGCATAAACACGTAATTTGCCATGTTTAGTGGTGATTTCAATTCCAGTTGTTTCCATGTTTACTAGGTTTGGATGTGGTAATTCTGAGTGTGTTATGTTTTTCTTAATGTAGATGGCGGTTCCTCCACCAAAGTTGAGTTGTCTGTCAGAACGGTATGTTTTATAGTTGACGATGTTTGCTGACTTATTTGATTTTAGATGTGTTTCAGAAATGAGAGCAACATCTATATTGTGTGTTTCTAAAAAGTGTTGAAGTTCTGATAATTTGTTGTGAATACCGTTGGCGTTCCAAATTAACATTTTGAGGGAATTAGGAGTACGTTCGTTTAACATTTGGTTCCTATTAAGTTGACTAATTTATTGGCTTCGTTGAAAAAGTTAATTTGTTGCTGTTGATTTGGTTTCATCTCGACATAACTCATGAACAGTTTGCCAATTGTTGTTGCGATTTGGTCTTTTAAGTTAGCTGATTGACTTGAATTGTGGTGTGTTTTTGGCGGTGTTGGTTGTTTCTGATTGGAGGTTGACGGTTTTGCTAGAGAATTCTCGCATACTGGTTGTTGTATGGGTTTATGCGATTTGTTGATTTGTTCGATATGTTGCGAAGGAAATTGATTGTTCATTTCTTTCCTCTTGAACCAGGGATTTGCATGACTTATTTCTTGAGCAGGTTTTTGGTTTTTCGTATCATCTTTGTTGTTCGGATTTTTAGGACAAATCGGGGCAATTGAAACGTGCTCACCATTGCAGTTGGCACATTTGGCTGGAGTGGTTTTCGGCTTGGTGCATAAATGTGTGGAATGGTCTTCAGCGCATTTCATACACTTGTAATCGGCGTGGCAGTTACGTTGAGTGTGTCCAAAGAGCTGACATCTTCGACATTGAACGATGTCTCTTTTCCTATTTTTGGGTTCGACTAAAACATCTAGTCCACAGATTTGTTTAAGTTGGTAGATGGACTTCCTCTGAATTTCGATTTGGACAAGCGGAGATGGTCGGTCGTCTTTGCCAGTCATTCTGGTAACTTTGGTGTCCGGGTAACCTTGTTTGGCGAGATCGTTTTGAATTGTTGTTTCGCTTAGTTCCTGAATGACACCGCGAAGTACGACTCTTAGCAATTTCTCAGAGTTTAAAGTATATGTGTGAAACTTGTAGACGCCATTGCTGTTTTCTAGAAGTTTGTAAAGATGACGGTAGTCGTCACTGGATTGGGGCGTGATGCTTACCCCTTCCGATGTGAGTTTGGCTTTTGTATATTTAATATTTTTATTTTTGGCTAGTCTAGAGACTTCTTCCCATTTTTCTTTGTTTCGGAGAATTATTGGTGGAATTTTACTGTTTTCTTCACAGGTTAAAACTGCAGGTGGAGTTGTCGTAGTAGGTGTGGTTTTGGTGTTTTGTTTAGGGGCGTGGCCAGTGACGTCATTAGACACATTTGACCCATCCAACGCCATGTCTACGTCTTCGGGTGGAACGCTGTCTTCTTCGATGTCGAGAGCATCGTAGTAGTTTTTTGTTGCTATGTTGAATTTTTCTGATTGGGCTTGGGGATTGGTTTTCTGTATCTTTCTTGGTAATGTAGATTGGGACTCGTCGCTGTCATGTTTATGACCAGAGTTAGTTTTCTGGATGTTTATTTGGGCGTTTGTTGTTGAATTTGGCGTCGCCACCAAGTTTAAACGGTTTCGAATGTAATTTAGGACTTGGTGGAGTTCCTCGTCGCTGAGGTCATCGAATGAACGTTTTCCTGCCATTTTTGTGACAGGGGATTTTTGTGCACGCATTAAAGTGTCTATTTCACTTGCACTATGCACAGTTTAGTCGCAGATTTTTACTTTTACAGTTTGGGATAAGTACACAGTTAAAGGAAGTCTATTTCTTCAAACAAATGAAACACAGTAGGTTGGGTAGAATTTTTATACGATAACACATCACACGAAGATGCAATATGATGAGATTTTTTTTTGCGATTTTTTGCCTTTCTTGGCAAAACCCCCGCTGTAAAAATACTCGAGTGGTGGGCGTCTTCTTCTTGGTAAAACCCTCGCTGTAGCAATACTAGAGTGGTGGCCAATTTCTATATCCTCGCTGTTGAAAAACTCGAGTGAGAATCAGTTCTATTTTTCCTTTTAATTAATTATTAATTCGCGTCAATATGAATCCGAACGTTCCTGACAACAATCGCGACAGTCCCTCCGACGTCGAATCTGCAGGTTGATTTTATACTGACAACAAAATGTTGATTTGTTTGTGTACAAAACTTGCAATGTCTTCTTGTTCTAAAATCGGACATTGACCTGGTCAGCTATCAGCTGGGACCAATTTTTGTAATTTTATGTAAAAATCCTGTGATGTACCAATCGATTATTATACCGATCACTTCTGAACAAGTAACATTAAATTATATTAGACTATTACTCGACTTATCATTTTCATTTCATCATCCAAAAAACTGCATCTTATCATGCAAAAGTGCTGATAATCTCAACAGTTTGTTTATATAATTGTTATATTTAAATCTTATTCTTTTCGTTTGTATAATTTATTTTACCAAGATCATTACATACATTATACACAGATGAGTTTTCTTCAATGTATAGATATTTGCGCATCATTTGTTTGTGGCGGTTTTTTATCCTAGGCCATGTGTGGCATCCGAGGTATTTTTCTACGACGGAACTCGATGTATTAGTCCACTTCGACCACAGATATGACAGCCAGGCCACACATATCGGGACTTTACATTGTAGGTACGGGGATTATTTCAAAACAGCCTCAGATTGATGAAATGTGGAGTCTATTTAAATTACTAACAACTCATTTTTGTGTATAATGTACACAGAGCCGTTTTTGAATTCATATTTTTATTTTGTGCAGTTTTGTAGAAATTAATACAACAAGAAAATATTTATTTGAATGTAAATTTTTTTTGTTAAGGCTCTTAGCCATATATAAACAGTTTTGTACATGCGCTAAAGTCAGTCCTGATATTTTTAATAAATTAATCTTTTTAGTTAATTATCTTTTTTACTCGGGATCTACCCCTATACCTTTCACAAGTTTACTGTCACATATACCTTACATCGGTGGAGATATTGTAGGCTCGTGTCATGCCTGCCATCGGCCTATTGCTTAACCTCCTCTTCGCACACAAGGACCGACTTATTGAGCTCTAGGTCCAGAAGAGTGGTAGGTCTTAAGGTGCGGGGTAATATACAACACATTACTGACGGTCTTTCAATCATATTCATTATATTCAATCATTTCATTTCTTGTTACGAGTTTACTTTGGTAATCATGGTTAGTTTAGTTTATTTTATTTTTCAAATGTTTGTTATTCTAATTTCAAAACGTTTTTCGATTAATATATTTTTAAAATGAATTTTTCGTGTTTTAATTTTTTTCAGTCACGCGGAACTTGTTAAAAAGAATTTGGAGTTGCCTATTTACGAAACCCTATACAGCATACCGTCAAGATTTGAATATTTAAATTTTAATGTTTTGTAAAGATTAACAGGCCAGAAATTTAAATTTAGATTTTCTTTTTAAATTTTCTTTGTTGCCCTTCCCTGGTAAGACTTCCATACTGAGGCCGAAAGGGCAGCATTACTGTCGAGAGAAAAATTTGATAATTTTGGGCAATTTCTCGAGACAGGAATGCCCTTTGGCCGAGGTATTGTAAGTGGTAACGAAGTTATTTTTCAGCCTCTTGGTCCTCTATACACTTTCCTATTTATAGGTTAAGTGTTTGTTTGCATTTTGTAAACAACAGTTAATTAACGGTAGTTGACATTAGTCAACCACCTTTGTCGCTCCTCTAGGAAGGATTTTGCAGAAGTACCGCAACCAAAAGTACTTAACAATTTTTCCTCTTTGCACGTACGCAAAATCCCTCCTAATATTTCCTCGTATATAAACTCTTGCACAGCCCCTTGAAGGGACAATTCTCATCCTCTTAAAAACTCTAATATTAGTAATTTTGTTCCTTGAGATTTTATTCTCATTTATTTTGTAATATTTTTCAAAAGCCAAAATCATTGGATTTTATTGGCTCAGTTTAAAAGTGTAAAATTGTATTTTCGAAGGCCAAAATTCTCATGGAATTTTATTGGCCCAGTTCGGTTATTTTGTTGTAAAGTGTAATTTGATTTTCGACGGTTGTAAATTGGTTTTGTATTTTTGAAAGTTGTATTTCACATAGTGTGTCCTCTTATATTAAATAATAATTATTTTCGTTTAATAAATATACAGGGTGTCCCGTCTCAAACTGTTGGTTAGAAAGATCTGGAAAACGGGGGGTCGTAGAAGTCTGAAAATTTGTACACGGGCGTTATCCGAAGGGGCTGATCGATCTAAAATATTTTCAAAATGGTGGCACTTCCGGTTATACCGGAAGTCGACACTAACTTCGTTATTTTAAATGGAACACCCCATTTTTTATTGCATTTTTGAATTCCTTGTCAAATTTTAATGTGACTTTATGTATGGTATCATATCTCCAAAATTGATAGTTTTTGAGAAAATAATTATTTTAGATGAAATTTTGGCTTTTGCAGTGTTTTACCAAAAAATTTGTAACATGACTCAGAATAGAGTTATTAAGCTGAAATTTGGGCTGAAGGTAGTCAGAAAGCTAAGCTACAATACCGATTAATTGGTTTTATATTTCTGATTATACAGGGTGTGGTTATAACCAGTTACATTTGAAGCAACTTTAAAGTAGAATAACTTTCTTATTTCAAATGGAACACCCTGTATTTTTTGTCTTGTTCGATAGAGAATTTAATTTTGAATCGAACGGTATAAGCATACCCTATACCTAGGATTGATAGATTTTGAGATATTTAGAAATTTATGAAATAAGAGCAAGTTTTTTGAATATTATTGCGAATTTATGCCCTAAATGAGACTTTCAATAGCTAAACTGCTTATAATTAATTGTTTTCAAACCACTTAAAAAATATGAAAACGTTTGAATGCCATTAATTGTGAAAAAAATTAAAAAACAGTTTCAGGCCCTCAGCGGGAATCGAACCAGGGTCTCCTGCGTTTGTCTTAAAAATGAATTGCTGAAAACTCTCAAATTTTAACCAAAAGATCATTTTCAATTGAAACCTATGGGAGATTTAGGATGAAGTAACTTTATTTAACAAAATAATTGATGTCATATTCCCCAAAACCCCCGTAAATGTTAAAAAAAAGGCTTAAAACTTTATCAAATATTGCAACCTTCGCTTAATTTCCGAATATCTCAAAATCTATCAAACCTAGTTATAGGGTATGCTTATACCATTCGATTCAGAATTAAATTCTCTATCGAAAAGACAAAAAAAAAGGGTGTTCCATTTGAAATAAGAAAGTTATTCTACTTTAAAGTTGCTGCAAATGTAACTCGTTATAACAACACCCTGTATAATCATAAATATAAAACCAATTAGGCAGTATTGTAACTAAGTTTTCTGACTACCTTCAGCCCAAATTTCATCTTAATAACTCTATTCTCAGTCATGTTACAAATTTTTTGGTAAAACACTGCAAAAGCCAAAATTTCATCTAAAATAATTATTTTCTCAAAAACTATCAATTTTGGAGATATGGTACCATACATAAAGTCACATTAAAATTTGACAAGGAATTCAAAAATGCAATAAAAAATGGGGTGTTCCATTTAAAATAACGAAGTTAGTGTCGACTTCCAGTATAACCGGAAGTGCCACCATTTTGAAAATATTTTAGATCGATCAGCCCCTTCGGATAACGCCCGTGTACAAATTTTCAGACTTCTACGACCCCCCGTTTTCCAGATCTTTCTAACCAACGGTTTGAGACGGGACACCCTGTATTTAAAAAGTGCGAATTCCTCTTTTAATTGACCCCTGGTCAGAAACTCTTTCCACTGAGAGTACTGCCCGGTACTGGTTGGTATTTCTTGCCACAAAATACCTGGCGCTCGAGAAATCCTCTCCTGTTGGGGAAAAACACGCCACAGTATGTATACTATTCTATTCAAAATCAGACACGGAAATCTTAAAAATATGCATATTTTAAATGCAAAATATTGACAAAATTTTTTGTCAATCAAAAATTGACATAATAAATGTAAACACTTTCCACCCGTTGTCATTGGCAACGGGTGGAATGGAAATTGTTTATTTATGCACATATAATGCTCTACTTTCATACACGAAATGGTGTGAGAAAAGGCAACTTTAGTGACTGATTGTGAATAAATATTTAAAACGTTCAGAAAAAGAAAAAAACAGAAAAATTATAATCAAAACTGATCATCGAGCATTAGAGTTTCTGTCGCGATGCAAACTACATAGTGAAAGGATAGCCCGTTGGACTCCATTACTAAATGATTTTGACTACGTCATTCAGCACATTCCAGGTAAAAGTAACACAGTAGCTGACACTTTGTCTAGATTTCCTTCAGATGGAAATTTTTATACAACAACAGAACCATTAGTAGCACAGTTAAATTCTACAGTACTCTTGGTTTTAACTATAATAAATGTTATCCCAGAACACACAACATCCATAAAAACACTCTTCACAAACTTATTACAAGAACAGCAAAATGATTCCTTATTAAAACAGATGATCGATTATTTACGAGGTATTCCAACTGTATTAGAAAGAACTGTTTCTAAAAATAAAGATCGATATGTGTGGATTTTTATGAAATTAGTATACTTTCTTGTTGTATTTTATTTTATTGCTTATAGACCGGTTTCGATGTTACATCGTCATCAGTAATGACACCACATCATCGTCATCAGTAATGACAACACAAAGATCGATATGTTTTGTCAAACGGTGTTTTGCTCTATGTGCATGGAGTTAATAAAGATCAGCATAAATTGTTAATACCTGCAGAAAAAGAGAAAGATTTAGTTTAACACTATCTTAATACATTAGGTCACTTTGGCTCTTCAAAAATTCATGCCACGATTATATACCTCTTTTATTGGTCAAGCATGTATTCCTTTATCCAACGTATTCTTAGAACTTGCAACATTTGCCAGAAAGTAAAATATGCAACAAAACATCTACTTGAAAGAATCAACCCTATATTATAAGCAATTCTCCGGGGGAACTCGTCTGTGTTGATTTCTATGGGCCTTTCCAAGCAGTAGGGGTCAAACTTCATACATATTTACACCATTTCTCCAAATACGTAAGATTGTACGCGTTAAGAAAAGCAACTTCTAAGGCTGCGTTGAATAAATTGATCGACGACTATCATAAACTAATACCAATCCAAACGATTATTATTAGCGATCATGGATCTCAATTCACATCCTCACTCTGGGCCAGCACACTAAGCAAAACTGGCATAAAAATTTCATATTCATGAAATCGCCATACGGCATCAAATCCATTTGAGAGGACCACATGACGAGACGGACCACATGATACAGAAGTATTTTCCACATAATTCTACATGAGGAACTTTTAAATCGGGTAAAGCTTAATCTGAAAAAACATGCTTTGCAAAGAAGCAAAATGCAAAGTCGAAACGATCAGTTGCTATTAGGTGACTGGGTGCTACTTCGCGTACCGACAACATCCGATGCCAGCGACAAGAAGTACCCTAGCGATAGAAAATCCCTATCGCAATGTATATACACTGGCCGATGTGGAAACCCATTAGTAAAGGGTAATTACAAAATCACAAACTTAAAATGATATTACAGCGACTACGGTACGACTTCTACGAAGACTAATATTTTTAGATTTTGTTTTGAATATATGTTTATCACATTACATATATAACGTCGTTATACATATGTCTACATTTTATAATTATAGTTTTAATCCATGATTTAATTAACTTGTTCTAGATTTAAATAAAACTTATTTTAACAAACATAATTTATTTTATTCTAATTCTTACATATGTTGTGACGAAGTCATTAGATTTTCCCGATTTTTCCGTTGTCTCTAGGTAAAAACTGCAGTAAATTAAATATGTTTTCGCGGCTGTTAGATTTTTTCCAGGGCCAGCCCAGTAGGCCGAAAAAATCAAAGGACCAGGTGCCGAATTTGCGTGGGATAGAGGCCGTAGTAGAAGGAGAATCAGCTGTGATAAAAAGCCATTGACAGAAGGCCATTGATAAAAGGCCGTCAAACACACAGTTAGCGTATCGTTGCAAAATCCTTGCTGTAGAAGGATTCAGTGAAAGTGTAAGCGTTTATTCGACACCGTTTGTACCGTTGAGTTTAATAAGTGAGAAAGTGAAGTACCGGTAAATATTATTTAAGGGGTTAAGGTTTAGAGAAAAGACCGTGGTGTTAAGTAGTAATTGTAATGTCAGGCAAGTGTGTTTGAGTTATCCCGTAACTGTAAGTGTAATTGTCGGTTGGTCCCCCTATTTACCACCGGCTCTTACATATCCTTTCCGAGTGCTGTATGACTGAGTGATTATCAGCTGGATCCCCTATTTACCGCTGGTAGTTGCGTTCCTTCTGTGTATTCTGTACTGTTTCTGTGTGCGATTATCGGCTGGACCCCCTATTTACCGCCGATCGTCGCTTCCTCAAGTGTGTCATGTGTACTGTCTGCTGTAGTCATCAGCTGGACCCCCTATTTACCGCTAGTGGGTGCACTATCCCGTTTACGTCTTGTCTGTACGAATGATAATTGTGTGTACACTGATTCTTGCCTGCCGTTGCCCGTTGTAATTTTAAAGAATTTTGTCTTTCTCTGAAGCTGACCGCCGGCAGATGAACCAGATGAAAGTTACACTTCGTTCAGTACGATCCAGAGACAAAACTTTTGTCTCTGGTACGATCTAAAGTGCTTAAAAAGTGTCAATAGTTATTTCTGAAGACTGTTCAAACATCAATTTGGTGAGTACCTCACTAGTTTATATTGTTTATATGTACAATTAATTAACATTACAATTAAATTAATTATTAATTGTTCGAGTACGAGTAGTACAGGACATTTTAGTAAATCACTTATTGGATTCGCAGTTTCTTTGTTCAGCTCTATAGCGTTCAACACAAACTGTGACTTATTTCGACTATTACTGTGTCGACATTATGTTGATTTTACACTTATATTTACATGTCCAATTTGGTGTATGATTTAACCAATTTGGTACGTCTAACCTGTAGCTACCTCAGAGTTGAGTGTTGTTTGGTAATAGTTATGTCAGGGCTGAGGACTATGCATTGTCAGGGACGCATCACCTCCAGGACGCTGGTGGGTGTTTTTAATATACATGGTAGAACTCATATGATTGTAGGGAGTTCCTAAATCAGAGTTCATGATACAAATACATAATGTTGGCAAACGAATGTCGTTTAAGATTTTTAAATACATCGTAATAAATAACTATATGAATTCTAACAGAATTTTCAAATTGTGAACGAACAATTAATGATGTTAAATATGTCATCATACACAGAATAATAAAAATGCTACTACTTTCGTTTATTTAATAATTTACTGGCTTAGACAATATAAACTAACGTGCTCTGTAACGAAGTTATTTTTCAGCCTCTTGGTCCTCTATACACTTTCCTATTTATAGGTTAAATGTATGTTTACATTTTGTAAACAACAATTAATGAACGGTAGTTGACATTAGTCAACCACATTTGTCGCTCCTCTTGGAAGGATTTTGCGGAAGTACCGCAACCAAAAATACTTAACAATTTTTCCTCTTTGCGCGTACGCAAAATCCCTCCTAATATTTCCTCGTATATAAACTCTTGCACAGCCCCTTGAAGGGAGAATTTTTATCCTCTTAAAAATTCTATTAATTTGTTCCTCGAGATTTAATCTCCATATTTTGTAATTGTTCAAAAGCCAAAATCTATGTGAGATTTTATTGGCTCAGTTTGTTTGATTGTTTAAAAGTGTTAAGTAATTTTCGAAAGCCAAAATTCACAAAGAATTTTATTGGCTCAGTTCGGTTATTTGCTGTTATTGTAGTGTTAATATATTTTCGACGGTTGTAATTTTGTTTTGTATTTAAAAGTTGTAGTTTCACATTGTGTTCCTCATATTATATATTAAATATTATTTTGCTATTAATAAATACGATTTAAAAAGTGCGAATTCCTCTTTTAATTGACCCCTTGTCAGAAACTCTCTCCACTGAGAGTACTGCCCGGTACTGGTTGGTATTTCTTGCCACAAAATACCTGGCGCTCGAGAAATCCTCCTCTGTTGGAGAAAAACACGCCACAGCTCTTTTCTTTTTTGTTTCAGTGATCTATTTTGCTCAGAATCTGGTCGATTGCACTCCTTCTTTTATTTTAAATTTTATATTTGAGAGAGTCCATATCATTACAACGTTTAAAACAAGCAACCAATATAAAAAGTAGGCGGTACCATTCGTACCTATAACTCTCTTAGTTAGGTTAGAAGTTAAGTAAGTAGCTAGGTAGATCTCTGATTAGAATGTAAAGTTAGAGAACTATACATTGAAATATACCATGACGAACGAGTTATTAATTTTAAATTATAAATTAAGGGACTTACAAATTGAAAAAAATAACTATTGTCAAAACTATAGACAATTTCCTTTCATTGCTTCATGAATTATGCATGTAACACGAAAACAGTCCAACTTTCCCATTGTTAGATAAATATTTCTAACACAAAGGAAAATTAATAAAAATGAAAAATTAAGACTCAATTAGAAATCATAGAAAATAATTATCAAAATAAGATTTTCCTTTGTTCTGATAAATGACCTCTATGACACATGTGGTGGTGTGGCGGATGTGGTTCTAGAGACCCACACACCCGCCCATCAACCAACCACCCCCAATCCCACAATTACCATCCACAACACGAATATAGTTCCCAACCCACTACAGAGTACCCTTTCCTCATTATCAGTTAACCTCCCTCATTAATGACCAAAAAAATGATAATTTATGTAAATTCATTCCTATCTACACAGTTTTTCTACTTTGCACCTATCTAAAAACCCTCCCTAGATAACTACTTACAGGTAATAATTTAAATCATTCAAACCATAACAATAAAATCTATGTAAATTCCCTATCACGAAGTAAAATCTGTCGTTGTTGTAAAAAAACGGTCATTTAATAATGAATATTGAAAATTTAGCATTACCAAATTACTTGAAGGAAGTAAAGCGCATCATTATCATCATCACCGAATCAGATTTCACCTGAATCAATTAATTTAAACTCACAACCCTCTTACAAGACCTTGTAGCAGACAACATACTTTCATCTATAAAAAATATTATTTCTTTTTCTACAAGGTCAATTTTATTTAGCAAAAATGATAATCAAACCTATGATAAATTTAAATATATAAATAGAGAATTTCAATTTCTAATAAACACGTCAGGAACAAATGTTTCTTAAAATAAACATTCAAAAATAATTAGTAAAAATACTATATGAAACCTATCCGAAACTTTAATTTTGTCTGGACTTAGTTCAATTGTTCATACCGCGGATAGTATGATTTTTGATGCGGAGATAAATAGTCATAATGTTCCGATATAATTTCACATTATTAAAGAATATTGTAACATTCCGTTTGATGGTTTGATCGGTATTGATTTTTTGCGACTAGAAAATGCCGATATTAATTATAATAAACGTGCACTAACAATTGATTATAGAAGTAGAAGAATTTAATAAAATAAATCTCATATTTTTCGATACTCTGGTGGACACGTAATTATTAATAAAAGAGTTTCTGAAAATCCTGAAAAAATTGATGCTGTTCTTTATTATCCCATACCAACTAACGCTAAACAAAATAAACAGTTTTTAGGAGTAATTTTGTATTAAAAAAACTCTGTAAAAGATGTCTCCAAGGTAGCCACACTTTTAATTTCGTTATTAAAGAAAGACGTCACGTCAAATTTCACACAACCTCCTCGTTTGCAATATACAGACTTCAGTCAAAATTTCATTCTTACAAAAGACGCTTCAAATTATGCAATAGTCTTATCCTAAGGAACAGTAGGCATCTTTCAATTGCCTAAGCCTCACATACCTTAAATTAATCTGAAATTAATTATTCTACAACTCAAATGGAGTTGTCAGCGATGGTTTGGGCTGTACATCATTTTAAACATTATCTACATATATGCAAGAAAATTCACTACTGTCAACTACTGTCAGAGATGAGCGTCAATTAACATGGTTATTTAATTGTAAAGACCCGAGTCTTCGATTATTGAGATGGAGATTGAAACTAGAACAATATGACTCTATTTTCCAATACAGGTAGGATTAACTCAAAAATTAATGGTTTATGTCGAAATTCTATAACAATCAACGAAGTTTTAGAAGAAACTGTGAAATAGCAATAACAAATAACATTTATATTTCAATTCTTTGCAATAATATTTTCATATCTGGCAAAAATATTTGTATATTGTAACTTTCTTCTGTCAATGGTCTTTTCGGGAATTGGAGGCAATATACAAATTAAGTTTATTTCTTATGGTGCTGTGGTATCTTTCTGTAATTTTTCCACATCTGGAGGGAAAATGTAAAGTACCCCTTCTACAAAAATGCCCTTTCTATGTACCACCCCCATACAAACAATGGCAGAAAAATGCTGTATAAAAATTTCAATGGAGATTCGAATTCTATCTCTCACACGACTAACATAAAAACACTCTCCGATACTTGTAACTTGTTGTTCGGTATTTACTAAATTGTCAGTTATTTTTGTGTTACATCATATTTTATTTTATCCGACTTTCTTATAAGCATCCAGACTAAGAAAAATCTTCCTATGGAAGAGCGACAATCTAAGTGCGCTCAACAAAAACTGACGATAATTTCATTAAATTTCAATATAACAATAATGAATTGTTCACTTACGAACGTACAAAAGCAAACATTTTTCATAACTTTCCTAATGTGCTAAACTTTTCTAAAGATTTATTTTACTTTTCTTTCAATTTAGAAATCAATTAACACAAAAACTAATTGATGAAAAATTTCCCATTAATCCTGTAATGATATAGAGTACGGGCCTGATCGCTTCTCGATCACCCGAAAAATAAGGGCTGCATCAGCAAAAGTGTTGAAGTTCGACGTGCGCATTTTAAGTAAAGTGCGTGTCGCAGACTCCAATACGGACAGGCTAAAAACTCATTTTGGTGGTACTGTCTAAGAGTGTGTGACGCAAGAAATTTCTCATAAAAAATTGGAGTAATTGAAACAATTGGTGAGTACGTTTTCTCACATAGCTTTATATTGATTTATTTGTTATTATGAGTATTTGTCGATATCATAAAAGAATATTCTTTTGCGCGGTTTTATATAAACATGTTGAAATTGCAATATTTGTAAATCTTAAATTTATTAATGATTGTCAATAACAGACAAATGAGCCCTATCTTAGTGTTCCTCTTGTTGTTCGCTAATATAAAGAGGCTATAGATTTTTATACAATGTGAAAGACAGTGGTAAACCTCGGGAGAAGGGCCACTTGATTATGTAAAAAGATCTATTGGACTAACAGAAAATTAAAACTTAAAAAATAAAAGAAAAATTAAACAAATAAAAGCCCATACATAATCTATATTTATTTTGTTAATTTGACAATTTCAACATGTTTTAAATTTAACTTATATTTTATTGTTAGTTCTATCAATATGAGCTAACGTACTTTTTATTTTAATTTGCAGATTGTGGTCTACTTTACTCAGGACCAGGTCATTTTATAACTTTAATAATTTTTATAATGATCCCGGGTTGGTATTGTCACGATCCAGTAATTTATGATTCAAATTTAAAATTAAATACAGGCCACAGGGTTCTATTATTGGGCCATTATTGTTTTTAATATTTACAGATGATTTTCCGGCATACTTGGCTGACTGCTTGACCATTCTTTTTGCTGATGACTCTATTGCCTCTGTCGATTGTGATAATTTGGCTGATGCGGAGGAGATATTTGAGAGGGTGCAAGAGAGGGATCTGGAGTGGTTTTCTGGAAATGAATTAGGTATGAACAGTGAAAAAACTGTGAAAATGTGTTTTGGTCGGGGCCAATCCGATGTATCAAGTAGCGTAAAGTTCCTTGGAGTGTACTTGGATACTAAACTTACCTGGAATGTTCATGTGAACTTTCTTTATAAAAAAGTCAACCAAAACATATATGTTCTGCGACGCCTTTGGAATTCAACTTCACCAGATGTTCTTAGAACAGCTTACTTCTCTCTATGTGAATCACACTTAAAGTACGGCATTTTGGCTTGGGGCAATTGTGCGAATTTTGATAAAATATTTGGACTTCAGCGAAGAGCGATCCGTATTTTGGGGGGTATTAAATATAGAGATTGTTGCAAACAGTCTTTTGCAAAATTAAAGATCTTAACTCTTCCAGCTCTATTTATCCTGGAATGCTTGATTTATTCTTATAATAATGTTAAAGAGATACCTCTAAATAGAGATATTCATTCACATAATACAAGAAGTAAAGATGATTTTCATATTCCATTTTTCAGTCTGGGCAAGTCACAAAATGGTCCTAATTTTATCTCCTACAAATATATAAATAAGGTTCCTTTGCATATTAGAAAACTGCCATTAAATAAATTCAAAAATGTGATGAAAAAATTTTTAATTAACAATGTAATCTATGATTCAGAGGACTTTTTAAATTTAAATTTTAATTGTTTAAGTTAGTAAATGTTGTGTTTTCTACTTATTTGAAATATTTGTATGTGAATATAATTTAATTTTAATATTTTAATATGACCTGTGCAAATACTCTGTATAATGCATCAATAAACCTACTTACTTACTTACTTACTTACTTACTATGATCAGCCAGATGTTACATTATATTTTTTCAACTTCGAATATTAAAATTATTTTCGTAGATAAAGAACAAAATCACAGCTAAAACTAAAGGGATTACGAAAAATTTAGAGGAAATTCTTAATTCATTAATATGAAGCTACAACAATTTCCGAATATTTATAAAAATTCATAACAATTTTTGGTTTACCTGAGAGTATTCTTTCTGATAAAGGTCCTGATTTTGTCTCTAATGTCATTAGAGAAGCAAATAAACAAGAGAACTTTGTTAAAATGGATCAAATAAACATAAAGTAAATAAACTCTTTAAATCAAAATTCATCTTAACTAGTTATTATAATCCAAAATCAAATGGTAGTTTATAACGTTTTCATTTAACTCTCAAGGAATATTTGAAACATTATATTAAGAAAAACCAAACTAATTGGAATGAATATATAATCACTAGGGACACATGTTAATGCTAGTACTTTAATTACATCGTTTGAGCTAGATTTTGGTCACAAAGCAAATATACCAAATTCTTTAACAAGTAAATCGGAATTCAAATATTGTTACGACGATTATTGTTCAAATATAAAATAAAGGTTAAACAGATCATTTGAAGTTGCAAGAGCCAGTATAATTAAATTTAAAGAAAAATCAAAAACATACTACGATAGAAATGTGCATGAAACAATATAAAGTAAATGATTTAGTATTCGTCCAAGATAAAAGCAATAAATAAAATTTGAATAAGAAACTTCAACCTAACTACAATGGTGCTTACTAAATAGTACAAGTATCTGATAATAATACAGCCAAAGTACAAAAAAAAAAATCACAAGTTCGCAAAGTATCATTTTGATTTATTGAAACATTGTTTTTCAGAAAATTCTGACCATGGAAACTAAAATGACTCTTTTAAACTCAATCCTTGCACTCTGGATCTTTCCCACACTTACCGAAAACTCACGTTATGAGTTAGATCCCATTAACAATTATGGTAGTGTGTTTTATAATAATATAAGCTTGGTGAAGGTTTCCAACGATAATTATAAATTATTATCATTTCCTCCCATTACTTTCTATTTATCAAAACTTACATTAATCAAGATAAATCAGATAATTATCATCGTTGCCTTGAAATAGATTTATTAGCAAAGAAATATTTAGCTATAACTCATCTTACATCGCATCGCCAAAAACGTGAAATTTTTAATTTAGATTTATCTGGTCTTAAGTGGTTATTCGGTACACCAGATTTAGATGATGCTGAATTTTAATCAAAATCTATCGATTCATTATTGCATAATGATCGCGATACTCAACTCATAATGAAACAACAAATTCATGTAATGTTTGATGCCATAGATAATTTTAATAAATCATGTCAATCACTAAAGTTAAACGAGGAAAGACTAAACAATAATATTTCAGCATTTAATCGTTTTGTTGAAAATGCTGCCGATTCGATAAATTCACCTCAAAAATATCGAATAGTTACCGAACACATAAATTTGCTTTTACGAATGATTTAAGTGAAGGATTCTATATCATTATATCTTCTATATTATTCGTTCAAAACAACATTCTTCATCCATCCATAATTTCGCCAACAAATTTACGAAACGAACTACTAAATATAAATTCTAATTTGCACTTGAAATTTCCTAATCCACTAGAGAATTAGTGTAGACGAGACGAAAAATCTTGCAGAATTTGGAAGGGTCTCGTCGAAATACATTTTTCTAATATGTATTTTCTACTATATACTATATAACCATATTTCTTTTTATATTTCAAGAGTAGATTTATTTGTATAATACGTCCACAATAATAAATTAAGAATTGGTCGCATTACCCATCGTATATGTGTAGGAAAGAGTTTTTTTTAGTTCCGAGTAAATAGAAGAATTTTAAAAACTGTTTAGTCTCTTGTTTTGTGCAAACAAGATATCTACCCAAATGGTACTACAGCGGATGTTTATTACTTTATTAGGGCAACAAACCTTGAAAAAGAAGGGATATTTGTAAAAATCTCCTTTTGTATTAGTTCATTTTCAACATGACGAATAACTAAGAAAAATCAGTTGTTAGTTAAACTAGGTGAAGTATAGAGTAAAATTTAAAATCGATTCGAGTTCAGATTCAGAACCAGAAAATTCAAATACAAGGTAGGTGTCATAATGCAAATTATGACACCTTTTTGTCTATAAAAATATCATTAAATATTCAAGTAGTATTTAAAGGGAGCATTTTGTTATTTTATACCACTAATATATTATTGAAGTTTCTAATTAGCGTTGATGTTTGCTTAAATCATATCAATGCAATTGATTAAATATAAAATATAAAAAATGCTTTTGTGGTAAGAAATACTCGATTCTCACCTTTATTAACTATACTGTGGTGAATACACCTTAGGGAATGAATTATAAGAAACCTATTAATTGAAAAATATCTAAGCTTGATTGTTATAACTATTTGGGTATTATTACTGTTATGTATGCGATAGGAAACAGTTAACTTGAAAATTCCGAACATGGGACAATATGAAATGAATTACCTAATTATTTGTTAATTGATAATACAATTAACTGATTCTAATACGATTCAATTAGGAATTTTTAGAAAATAATCAATAATATAAAATTTTCTTTTGTTCTCATAAATGACCTAGTTGACACGTGTGCATCTTTGTAATCGACCTCGGACAAGTCGGTACCACAGAATACCAGACACAGAAATCCGACTCCTCCCCTTTTCTATTGTTCTTTTTTCTGTAAGTTTTCTTCTGCGCTACTGCTGGGCGCATGTAAAGGAAGCGATATACGTACGTTATATGAGTTTCAAAATCTTGAAGCCTGGTGCCCACATCCCCCCTAATGTTAGTTCGTACTATTCTAGTTCACTCGGCAACCCAAAATAAAGTAACAGAGTACAATCGACAACACGAACGAACAATCTGTCCGGCTGGTCTCAATTTTATACTGCCACGCGTCATTCCGGGTAAAAGGGGTGGAGTCGAATTTCTGTGTCTAGTTTGTCGCTTAGTTGTAAAGAAGTATCTGCCTTAATTTTTTTTTTGAAGATAAAATATTTTCCGAATTCATTAGGAAATTGCGACGCAGCTAAAGAGATTTTACACTTCCTACAAGTTTTACGAGAAAAAATTCAGAAACTTTTTGAAGAAAACCAAGACCAAATTAAAAGTATGTTGAAAATAGTTCAAAAATTTCCCTAACTTTAGACAGTTGGACATCAATAGCAAACAAATCATATTGTATAATTCTATGTCGAATTATTGGTGGGATTACTACCAGATAGCAGCCTCACTACCTAAATTGATTAGGCTTGGTAATAGTAACCCGAAATGACTACTAACGGTTTGAAGCTAGTAATGGTTTTATTAAAAAATATTCTCCCTTTATATACAAATTATAATACATAAGACTAATGTTAAATATGCTCTAGATTAAAAGTGCATTTCTGCTAAATTGCACTTGCCTAATATTGGGTAAATTATAAACAATAGGTACAAATTTATTAATCAGTATTACGCATTGGATGCGTGTGTGTGTGCTAATTAAAGTAGCACAGTAAATGGACTATGAAATTATAAACAAATTTAAGATGGTTTAATTTTAAGATTAAACATTCTGACGGCCTCCAGATGTTGTGAACAATGGGGCGAGTTCTACCATTTCGACCGCCTCTGGTGGTGCCGGATGCTGTTTTTTCTTTGTATATTGTTCTTTCGTTTGCAAACAAACCAACTGAACGCAATTGCTATTGTGAGTAGAACGCCTATAAGCGTCGAACTTAGACTCCATAGTGCGGTGTGACGCTGAATCAGCTCCCAGGATGTATTAGTTATCTCTTGTTGAATGCTGTCTTCCTCCTTTAATTAGAATTGCTAGTTGATCAGATGATGCTAGGACGGGTTCGTCAAGTCTTTTGATGGTGCGGGTTGAGGGTGCTACCATGGTGTCGTTGATTATGAGTTTCCATGCTTTTGAAAAGCTCTGTCTTGCCTGAACTTCTTCTTGCCTTTTGGGGGTTAAGATGTTGTATTTAGTCTTGATCATGCATGTTTGATCTATGTGTATTAACCCTGTGCCATTCAGTGTAATCTCATCTCGAATTCCATCACATCGAATGGCGATGTTTACTGGTTCGTAGGTGATGAACATCTCCCACGCGCTTGATTTTTGTTCCCCCAGCTTTTTCTATTGTGACCACTCTACTCTTACGGTATTGTCTGTTGCTCGGTGTACCTTTATTATTTTTGCCAATGGCCATTTGCTGGGATAGAATTCCTCTCGAATTAAGACTATGTCACCGACTTTGACATTGGCTTCCCTATTTTTCCATTTGTATCGATTCTGCAGCCTGCTCAACTACTCAGAGCTCCAATTTTTCCAAAAATCTTATTTATTATTAAGTCGCTATTTTGTTTAACATTCGCCATCTGTTGTTCATGCTCATCGTTACTGGTGTTGTGATTGGATCGGGAGGCGAGATTAGACCTTGTCCAATGAGAAAGTGTCCGGGGGTGAGAACTTGCATATCTTCGCTGTTGTTTGTTAAGGGGCATAACGGTCTAGAATTCAGACTGGCTTAAATTTGGCACATTAAGGTTGACATTTCTTCGAATGTTAATGTGCTGTCTCCAATGATCCTTTTCAGGTGGTATTTTATTGATTTTACCCCTGCTTCCCATATACCACCAAAGTGTGGTGCTTCAGGTGGAATGAAGTGCCACTTTGTCCCCAAGTTATCTGATGCAGTAGCATGTAACTCTCAGCATTTTAGACAGTGACGAAAATCGACTGCAATAGTCCTCAATGGAGGGCTTGAATGTTGTAGTAATTTTTAGACAAATTTTTCGTGCTTTTATAGTGGTTTCTGTTGGTTCTCTTGCTGTTGGCCATAGTTTGTTTTTCAACCATTGAGGTCCACTCCACCACACAGTATTGGATGCTATGTCTGATGGTTCTTCACCTCTGGAGATGGCATCAGCTGGATTGTCATCGCTACTGACATGGTACCAATTTTCGGGAGGTATGATGTTTGTTATTTCCACGACTCTATTCTGGACAAATGTCTTCCATCTTGCTGGATCCCCTTTAATCCAAGCTAAGGTAATCATGGAGTCGGACCATGCGTATGTGGAGCAGTTTTTCCCTAGAGCTATGGTGACTCTGTTATATAATTTTGCCAATAGTACTGCCGCGCATAGCTCTAATCGAGGAAGTGTTGGTTTTGTTTTGACGGATGCTACTTTTGACTTTGCCGTTAATAGCACTACTCGCACTGTGTTTGTTGTTTCGTCTGTTGATCTAACGTAGATCACTGAACCGTACGCTTTCTCCGATGCATCGCAAAACCCATGTAATTCAATATTATCTTGTACTGCATTACTATTGATCCATCTTGGTATTTCGATGTTTTCGAGGGTGTGCAGCTGATTATAGAATTGATACCATCGATGTTCAATTTTTGGTGAAACAATGTCATCCCATTGTAGTTGTTGTAGCCACAACTCTTGTATTAATAGTTTTGCTTGAATAATTACTGGTGCTAGAATTCCCAATGGATCAAATATTTTTGCGATTTCAGATAAAATATGTCTTTTTGTAAGTTTACTGGCTGGTGTTTTATTTACTTTAAAAGTAAAAGTGTCGTTTTGTGGTTTCCAGTAAACACCTAATGTTTTCTTTCTTTCATCTTCGCCAATTGGTAGGTCGCTTCCATCTTTGAGTTGTTCTGGAATGTGCTTCCTTAGCTCTGTGCTATTACTGGACCATTTCCGAAGTGTCCATCTCCCTGCTGCCATGAGCTGAATTAGTTGTCCTTGAAGCTCTGCTGCTTCTGTTTCTGTGCTGGCGCCTGATAACAAGTCGTCTACGTAAAAGTCTCTTATTGTTACTGCTGCTGCTTCTGGAAACTTTGTTGACTCGTCTTGCGCAAGTTGTTGCAATGTTCTCACAGCAAGATACGGAGCTGCTGTTGTGCCATAGGTCACCGTTGTTAGCTGATATTCTTCTATCGGTTGCTGAGGCTCAAAGCGCCATAATATTTTATGATATTTTTGATCGGCTTTGTGTAGCTTGATCTGTCGATACATTTTCTCAATGTCGGCTGTGAACACGATTTTGTGAAGTCTCCATCTCAATAAGATATCAGTCAACTCGTGTTGAAGCCTCGGTCCTGTGTGCATCAATTCGTTAAGGCTGATGTTGGTGGATGTCTTGCAGGATGCGTCGAACACCACTCTTAATTTCGTGGTTGAACTTGTTTCTTTGATTACGGCTTGATGTGGAATGTAGTACCCTTCATCGTAAGTGTTCTTGACCTTCTTCATGTGTCCTAAGTCAACATATTCCTGCATGAATGCATTGTAGTCCTGTCTAAGACTAGGGTTTCGCATCATCTTTTTTTCCAGTTCGAGCAGTTTGATGCCGCCCGCTTTTTTGATTCTCCCAATTTGTTTATGTCGTCTTTAAAGGGAATTTTTACCGTACATCTACCATCAATTTCCCTTTTTGTAGTTTCTGTGTATAGTTCTTCGCATGTCTTGTCGTCGTTGCTCTGCTGAACCTTATTTTCCACTTCTTCTAATTCCCAAAATTTACACAGTTGACTGTCTTCTTCAATGTTAGTGACCATGCTAACTAACTGTATTTTTTTTATTTGGGCCTGGACTGTTCCTGACAATATCCATCCGAGTTCTGTTCGTTGTCCAATAAGCGCATCATCCTTTTTTCTTAGACCGTCTAAGATTATTTTCCAATACTCTCGTGCCCCTAGTATTATATCGATTAAACCTGGCATATAACACAACGGGTCTGCTAGTACGTGATTTTCCCAATCTTCTAAATTTAGTTGAAACTGTTTTTGTGGCAACGTTTGTGTTAATTTGCCTAGAATCAGGGCATCCACTTCTGGCGAAAAATTGGTTGGGAACCGCGGACGAATTTGAATTGTTGTTTTGGATTTAGCGATTTTTGGCTGTGAATCTCCCACTCCACTCACCTCGGCATGTATACGTTGTCGTGGGACTGCCATTAATTGTGCCGCTTCTTCGGTGATGAACGACGCTTGCGACCCTGGGTCGATCAGGTCACGCAAAGTGTGTAGTTCACCAGTGCCGTTTTTTACTTGCACTAATGTAGTGGCTAGTACTACGGATTCGTCGTTTTGTACAGTGTTAACTGCTGTTGCAGTTGGTTTGTCCCGTGGTGACTTCTTGTCCTGATGTAGTAACGTGTTATGGTAACGACTGCAGATACGTCACGTATTTTTGCTTTTGCATTTTTGGTCTTGTAGATGCTTAAAACAATTGACGCAGAGTTTCTTATCTTTTATTGTTTTAAACCTATCATTTGGGGATAAGGCTGTAAACACAGGACAGCTGAATATTTCATGTTTTTTTGAACATATTTTACAACTTTTTAATTTGTTGTACGGTGACTGTTGATGCTGTATGTGGCCATACGATATATTCTTGTGCTGAGGAGACGTTGACTCAAGTGTTCGAAATCTTGCTTGTAGGAAACTCATGAATTCTTTGTAGTCGTCTACTTCTGTGGGATTTTCTAATGATTGTTCGTAGAGAGTGTTGGTGTCTACGTCCCATTTCCTCATTATAAGTCGGATTATGAGTGGTCTCCATGACCTGGTGTCAGTTCCGCAGTTTGTTATGGCTTGGAGACACTCTTGTGTTACATCATGAAGCTTTTTAATATCGACAGCCATATTTGGTCTTGCTGATGGAAGATCGATAATTTTATCCATTAGCTTAAACGTTATGAGTCTGTCGTTTTGATATCTCTTCTCCAATGTTTCACATGCGGTGTCATAATTTGTTGCTGTGATCTGTAGATGCTGAATGATGCGGCTTGCTTCATTGGTGACGAGGGTCTTGAGATACTGCATTTTTTCAATGTGTGATAAAGATTTATTATTGTGTACTAATTTAGTGTAGATGTCTTTAAATGTAGGCCACTGCTCGTATGAACCCGAAAAAGTTGGTATTTTCATGGCTGGTAACTGAAGATTGGGCTTCGTCTCCATTGTGTTTACTTCCCGAATCTTTCTTCTAAGATCTGTGTGAGTTTCTTGGTACATCTCTTCTCTCTTGTTGTACGTATTACTGTTGATATATTTGGCTGCTGATTTATGGTTCAGGACCAGTATTTTTTTGTTAAGTGCCTCGTATGGCAAGCCGTTTGGGACTTAATTAAGTTTTTTACTAATATATATAAAATTTTACTAACATAAATTTTTTTTTTTGACTAATATAAATAAAATCTTACTAATATTTATAAAGGTTTACTAATATAAATATTTTTTGACTAATGTATATAAAATTTTACTGATATTTATAAAAGTTTACTAATATAAATATTTTTTAACTAATATATACACATTAATGGGACATTAATGACTATAAATAATATAGTCAGTCTGTTCCCTTTTCTTCTGGGAAAAAAATTTCAGGTTTTAGATACACAATTAAAGAAAAATGAATCATCCTGTATATGTACAGATTGTATAAGAATTCTACAAATTTTGCAAAATTTTATCTATGTGTATGTTTGAACTTGGGTGTGTACTTGATTGTTTGAACTTCATAGATAATTTAATATGTGACCTCCCCCGAGAGAGATTACACACACACACAAGGTGATGACGATGAAATTATGTGACGATATTACTGTGATAACAGCGCCCGACGCATTCATTTATCGCATTCTAGACGTTTTTTGTCTAGAATGAGAGAGATAAAATTGTTATCGTTGAACTTTAACTTGTAATAAAGATTTGCAATAGTGTAGAGAAGTAGAATTTAAATGGAGAGGGTTGTTGGTATGCAGACACACAACTTAGGGTGTGATGTATTTTTTATTTAACTGATAACCTACGTTGTACAAAGTATAACTTAGAAGTATTACTATCGACTAATTGATGATTATCTATTACTTAACTAATACCTATATATATATACTAATCTACCTACTACTAATATGTACGCTAGTAGTTATAGAGGCGGGGTTCTGTGACCGAAGGTCACCTCAAGGTCAATTGGGGTCAAAGGTCATCAGCTAACCTAACCTATGACCCCAAATGACCTTGAGATGACCTTGAATGCGGTCAAGGTCATTTGGGGTAATCATAGGGTCAAGGTCCCCCCATTAGCCCATAGCGACAAAGCTGAAATTTGAAGGTCATCTGAGATGACGTCATGCAGACAAGTCTTAGCCTGTCTGTAAAGGGGGGGCGGGGCCAACACATTTTCATTTTGATTATCTTTCAGCAAGTGTGTTATGGGATTTGTTAATTTTATTTCTCGAATAATGAACACTTCAGGTGACCAATTTGGATTGTATTTTTTATCAAACACTCCACGCACTTTTGAAATGCGCACATAATCACCAACTTTAAGTTTAGAAGATTTTAATTCAATTATTTTCATGTTATTATAAATTGTATCAAGTAAATATTGTTCATGTTTCTCTTTTGTAACATCTGCAGGTTTCATTTTAATTGTTCCATGTTTTGTCTCATTGTTTTTTTTTTTAAATTTTCGGTAATAAAGTTGTCCACTTATATGTTCCTTGTATGTTGAATTCTTTCCACATCTAATTTTTAATTGTTCTATTAACTCTTTCAACTATAGACGCCTTTTTTTTACTAAAAACATTGTAATGATTTACATTGTACTTTTGTGTAAGTTTTTCCATTTCTTTGTTGAAAAATTCCTTTCCTTGATCCGTTTGAGGATTTTTAGGTGTTTGTATTTTAAAAACTTTTTCCATATTTTTCGTAACCTCAATTGCACTTTAGTTTTTCAAAGGAAATGCCCAAACAAACTTGGAAAAACAATTGATGACAATCAGAATGTATTTGTAACCATTATTTACTTTGGAATATGGAATCATTTCCACTAGATCTGCTTGAAATAAATCGTCAAAAGATTTAATTATAACTCTTCTTCTTTTGAAATTAATTCTGGCTGGCTTATGAATTTCTTCAACAATTTGTCTTTTTGTATCTGTTATATATTTAACCATACTTAGGCAATAATTTTGGCTTCTCTCAGCTCTTCAATTATAGATGTTATTTCGTTTTGATGTCCCGTGTGGCCTGCCTCTTGTGATGCCAATAAAATACGTAATCTCTCAACTAATTCGTTCGGATCATCCCAGTGAACGTAGTTGAATGATTTCTTATTTGCGTTTAATAATATACCTTTACCAGTTACGTGTGGTGCAATAATTTTTTTATATTTTGCCAACCTGCTACCGGCAATTTGTTGATTTGACTGATAGTAACGACGAGCAGCATTAGTGTTTTTTAATATTTCCACATATGACTGTTTGTCTTGATTATTATAAATGGTGGAGGGTCTTTTTTTAAATAGTAATTCATCTAGACCTGGAGATCCTTTATAACGTTTTCCTTTGATAATTATATCATTTCCATCAATGATCACCTCTGAATTTCCAATTGAGAATTTTTCATTTGTTTCATCATGTCGAATATCATATTTATGATCAAACTTATTTGTCTTATCTTCATACATTTCTCGTATATATTTTCTAGGTAAAGGACTGTATTGATCCAGTTAATCACGAAATGAAGCCGTGTTTATATCATCAAAACGATTAGCAGTATATTCCTCTTCCTCTCCATTTTCTTCTTCATCTTCTTCTTCTTCCTCTTCGTCATCTTCACTATTATAAAGAGGTAAAGATTTCAATAGAGCTTGTTTATCTAAACTTAAATCATTATCCATCTCTTCATCATCCCCGTTCCCGTCCTAATGAACACTGCTGTTGTTGGCATTTTCACTTATTTTTTGTTGTAGTGATGGTTTCTTTTTTGTGGGTTTTTCTTTTATAGCTGTTCTAGTTGTTTCTATTGCAATTGATTTATTGTTTTTAATTTCGCTTTGAATATTTTGCAAGTGTTTAGTTATTGGATTAAACAATAATTCATGTGCACTTTCACTTTCTTTTAAGAGAGCCAATTTTTCTTTTACATTTTTGCGTTTTTGAATAAGTCTTTTCTTTAATTCTTTTGTATCCATTTTTTGTTTTCACATACATGCAGGAGCAGCAACACACAGCAGACTTAATATAAGAATGAAATCAATCTTCTAACGTTATAAATTGATCAAATCCCAATCTATAGCGACCTCTGTTGAGATTTTCATTTTTAAAAATACCCAAAAATCCATATGGTATTTTCCAACAATGTGAGCATATGTTTTTGAAGTTGTCAAAGGACATGTCAGTTCCTACATGATCCGTATAAATATGCTTCAAGTTTAATTCATCTTGTTTGAAAAGAAGAATAACATTTGCATTGTCTCTTATTAAATGTTTGGGTAACTTTGCATATGTTTGACACAAATAAAATGAGTCTATATGTTGATGACGTCCCATTGAGAAGTATTCTCGAATTACTTGTTGATTGTCACATGTGACATCATCAAAGATAAAAATTGAGTTTGGTTTTGCCTCAGATGGATGTACAATATTGTCACTTGCATTAAATGTATAATAATTAATTTCTTTTATCGGTCTTAAAAGTTCTTTTAAATATAAATATTTAGGTTGGTATAGAGAACGAGAGTAAACGTACACATTTTTAAATTTCACACCATTTTCATGTTCAATCAATGAAATCATAACATTTGTCTTGCCACAATTCGATGGACCAACTATAATGCACCGTACAGTTGATGGGAATAGTAATCCATGTTTACGATTTGAAGTATTATGATTTTGTAAATCGTTATTGTCCACTGTTAAACAGGTTTTTTGTTTATGAATTTTAATTTTATTCATTTTTATTATGTTGTCACACACACACAATAGTATCTCTCTCTCTCTTTGTTGCACGACACTTTCACGTATTCAAATAATATAAATAGAAATGTGTTGTTGGTTTTATAGTCAGTTTTTAGTTTGATGACAATATATAAACACACTCACACACACACACACACACACACACACACATAATATGAAATATTATTTAGGATCCGGTTTTTTAAATGGTGCAATAAATCGGTTACCATTTGAACTACATATACCTGGTTATAATTATTGAGGTCCTGGTACAAAATTGGCTAATCGTTTGGCACGTGGTGATAAAGGTGTAAATTCTTTGGATGAAAGCTGTAAATTCCATGATATTGCATACCATAATAGTAAGGATTTGGGGGAACGCCATCAGGCTGACAATATATTAGCGAAAGCAGCATTAAGCCGATTTAAATCGCGTGAAGCGTCCATTGGTGAAAAGTTGGCAGCATTAAGTGTGGCCGGTTTAATGAAAGTCAAAGTAAAACTCGGTATGGGTTTAACTGAAAATAATCAACAACAACAGTTTGACCGAAAAAATCTTTTACAATTATTTGAAAAAATAAGACAGAATGCCCTGACAATATTAAATTTTATTAATAATGGCATTGAATTGTTGAATGTAAGTAAACCAGTTCATTTAAAAATACAAAGAAAAACATATCTTCAAAATCAAGATCAGCACAAACTAGAGTTTACAAGAAAAAAAGTTCTCTAAAACAGCAGCAGCAAGAACAGCCCAAAAAAATTAAAGAAGTAATAAAAAGGGTTAACAAAAAGAAATTAAATATTAGAGATGATGATGAATTGATGGAAATTGATGATAATTTTTCCGACAACGATAATGGTGGGGCGAGCGGTGTCATCAATAAGTTTACTCTTCAAGAATCACAAACATCCAATAAAATTAATAGAAAACGAAAAACGCCAATGATGCTCTTCTGATGGATACAAATAATAAAGTTCCAAAATTAGATTTGGATGAACCAATTACTATTCATACACCGGCTGCAATAAAAGTAATGGAAAAAATCAAAAGTAAAAAACGAAAAAATGAAGATGATATCCTTGATAAGGGTATAAATAGTGAGAAGCGGCTCCGAATTGATTAGTATAGATTTTATTGTAAAAATGGATAGAACAACATCAACAACAAGAAAAAGTAAAAGGAAGCAGTCTAAACGAAAAGTGAAAAAAAGAAATATTTCAAATATTATCAAAGAAATTAGGATGAAAGTTGTAGAAAGTAAACCCAAAACACTTCGTAAAGCTATTGCATTTGCATTGAATACTGCAAGAAATTTAAAAAGTCAATTAAAACAACAAAGTGGTCGTGTTATTCAAATTCCAAAAGTTGGAGGTGTTTTGCCTTTAATTCCAATTTTTGCAGCCCTATCAGCCATGGGCTTACTAGGTGGTGCGGCTGCGGGCGTTGCAAAAGCTGTAAATGATGCAAAGACAGCAAGGAAACAATTGGAAGAATCAAATCGTCATAATCGCACAATGGAAGCCATCGCAATGGGAAAGGCTTATTTTTAAGACCCTACAAATCTGGTTTGGGAATTTTTTTACGGCCACCACAAATAAGCGGGGCAGGATGCAGCGGCCGAAGCAGCAGTCAAAAGCACCGCAAAAGGAAGTGACGATGGAGAAAAAAAACTTTTTAGATATATTACCAAATAGACCATTAACAAATATAGATTTATTAGAGTTTACAAGAAAATTAAAAATTCTCAATATTTGTGGTGTCTATATGCGTGATGCCATGCCAAAGAAAATTAGAAGCTATGAAAAAGGAATAATAAATTTGGATAATTCAACGGGTGGTGGTAGCCATTGGAAAGCTTACAAAAAATTTAAGAATAAAATAATATATTTTGATAGTTTTGGAAATCTTCATCCACCACTAGAGGTCATGTTATACTTTAAATCCAATGGATCAAATGTAAAAGTTCTGTACAATTATAATCGTTTTCAAAAATTTAATACATTCTTTAGTGGGCACCTATGATTACTATTTTTATATAAATAAATTTGTTCTACCCCAGAAAGTATTTAGTGTTATTTCAAGTGTGTTGTGAAATAGACGCATTTTTTTGTCATAATGAGTCGTTCTTACATACTCTCCGGCAGATCATCAACTTTAACAAAAACAATTTATCCACCTTCAATAATAAACGAAAACGAGCAATGGGACATGGGTCTGCGTAATTTTTTCTCAAACAATTCCATACATAATATCGATGAAAGTAATAATAAATTTTATTTTGGTAATGCAGTCATAAATATTCCCAATGGTGCTTATGAAGTGAAAGTTATTAAAAGAACAATTAATAAATATATTCAAAGTTTTGTATATAAAGTGGCCAATAATTTGTTAAGGAAAAGTGCACCGCCTTTAAATTCATCTATACCACAAAATAATAATACAATAATGCCAACAACACAAAAACAAATTCAACATCCGATGTGGTGGATGATATTATGGATATTAGTATTAATTATAACACGTTAAGATGTGAAATCAAATCAACACAAGATATTTATTTTAATAAGGCAAATACGTTTAATAAACTTTTGGGTTTTGAACCCAAAATGTTGAAAGCCAATAAAACTCACAGATCATGTGATTGATATAAGTAAAATGAATGCTGTGTGTTGCACATGTAATTTAATTAATCAATCAGAAGATAACTTTAACAAATTATCGCATGTTCTTTATATTTTTTATCCGAGGGTTCCACCTGGTGAGAAAATAATTGAATCACCAAATAATATTCTCTACCAACCAATCAGCGCTAGGCAAATCAATGAAATAGTTATTGATATGAGGGATGAAGATGGAAATTTGCTTAGTTTTAATAAAGAGTTAATAACAATACAAGTACATTTAAGAAAAATAGCGTAGAAAAATGGTATAATACTGGGCGTTCCATTTGAAATAAGAAAGTTATTCTACTTTAAAGTTGCTGCAAATGTAACTGGTTATAACAACACCCTGTATAATCAGAAAACTAAAACCAATTAGGCAGTATTGCAGCTAAGCTTTCTGACTACCTTCAGCCCAAATTTCAGCCTAATAACTCTATTCTGACTCATGTTACAAATTTTTTGGTAAAACACCGCAAAAGTCAAAATTTCATCTAAAATAATTATTTTCTCAAAAACTATCAATTTTGGAGATATAGTACCATATATAAAGTCACATTAAAACTTGACAAGGAATTCAAAAATGCAATAAAAAATGGGGTGTTCCATTTAAAATAACGAAGTTAGTGTCAACTTCCGGTATAACCGGAAGTGCCACCATTTTGAAAATATTTTAGATCGATCAGCCCCTCCGGATAACTCCTATTGCCAAAATTTCAAGTCTCTAGCATTTACCGTTTTCGAGATATCTATGCCGCTCGGTTTAAAACTGAACACCCTGTATATAAAAACGATCAATGAATATTTTTATACAACCAAAACAAATCCATTGGTGTGTAAGTTCTTCTCTCTCTGATGATAAGTCAATGTTTATTTTTAAAAAAGAACGTCACACAACGTTGCAGCGGCAGCTATCTCAATCGGGGTCAGTGAGAGTTTGTGACTACGTCACATAATCAACGGCTGTGCGCTCGCTATCTCAATATAAACACAGCTGAGAAATGTTGCGTTTGGTTTTTTTGGGTGTTATAGAAATAAAAAAAAAGTTTGCATTTTGTAAATTTATTGTTTATTAAAAAATTATTAGAATTCACAAAAAATTGTATACTGCTGCAAAAAAATAGGTTAAAATTAAAGAGAGAGATTAAAAAAAACAAAACATATTTATTGGTTCTTTTATTTTTGGTTAAATAACACACATATTTATAAAATACATATGTGGAATAGCATTATTATTCGGTGGCTATTCCACTATCATCTTCTTCTTCATCAGAAGAAATTTCAATTGTTCTTGTATCTGTGGCCTGTTGCGATGGCGGTGGTGGCGGTGGCAGCTCAGGTTTTGCTGTTGGTTTTATTACCGCCACCCGTTGAAGAACAATTTTTTGTGGACGGCGGCGGCGGAGGTGGTGGTTGTGTTGACGTCATGCTGCTGTTCATCGTTGCTGCCGTCGTCGATTTCTTCTATAAGGATTTTTGCCTTTTTCTTTCTGTTCTGCCGTTGACCATCTACCTGATTCATCAAAATACCCCGTTTTTTATCTCTTCTAATCTCCATGTCACTGTTGATGGCAGCTTGTGTGGAGACACCACCCATCAACGACATTGGGGTTGTTGACAAATCGAGTGGAGCCATATCTTCTCTTTCTTCCTCTTCAGTTAGCGTAAGCAAATTAAATCTATATTGACTTGCCACCCTCTCCAAGATGGCCAATTCCTCATTTTTCTCGACTTTGGTGCGGAGATACGGCACGGGAAGCGTACCAAATTTGAGCGCCAAAGTCTCACTCTTCGGTGAGTATGTGAGGAATACCAGCACACAATTTTTGTGCTCCTTTATTTTTCTCACACCAAATCTGTAAAAAAATGATAAAGAAAAAGAAACATGAAATTATAAAATAAAAAAGATTAGAAATATAAAAAAAACTTACTGAAATAGTTGATCAAGCACAACTTTTAAGTCGTGCACTGGAAGTTTTTGTTCGTCGTTTGAATAGACAACAATAGTTGTGGGACAGTTTGCCATGTTTTTAGAGAGAGAGAGAGAGAGTTGTTGGTTGGTGATTGTTTGAAGTCAAACTGAATTTAGTATTTTGCAAATTTACCTTTTATACACCAAAATGATGAGACGTCACACACCGCAGCACAAATGCATCATACACATTATTTGCGAATTATGCACATTTTTTTTTTAAATCTGGTTTTAATTAGCCCAAAAATCTTGTAGATAATATTTTATGTATAATTTGCATTTAAATTATCTACATTGAAAGGTCGCGGATGTTATAAATTACATACTTGTCGTCGCCAAGTTTTTTTTTCTTTAATTGTGTGTCTAAAACCTGAAATTTTTTTCCCTGAAGAAAAATTGAAAATATTATTTCATAGTCATTAATGAGAAAGTGTGTGGGTGTGTGGGTGTGGGGGTTTTTGCATTTTATGAGTTTTTTTTCCCCTTTCAATGTGAATCTTTATTACAGGTTAAAGTTCAACGATAACAATTTTATCTTTTTCATTCTATACAAAAAAAGTCTAGAATGTGATAAATGAATGCGTCAGGCGCTGTTATCACAGTAATATCGTCACATAATTTCAGCGTCATCACCTTGTGTGTGTGTGTGTAATATCTTTCTCTCTCGAGGGAGGTCACATATTCAAGTTCAAACAATCAAGTACACACCCAAGTTCAAACATACACATAGATAAAATTTTGCAAATTTTGTAGAATTCTTTTATTATTTATTTTTTCTCCTGACATGCGATGAGCGATGACACGTTTTTTTAGGTACTATAAATAAAACCGCAATTTTTCAATGGAAAATCATCAGTACCTTAGTTGTTGTCTTATTGAATCGACACAAAAGTGTTTTTAGAACAAAGAAGAAGATGAATTTCAACATGAATGGCGGTGGCAGCGGAAACGGCAACGGCAACGGTGGCAGTGGTGGCTTTGATAACAACAACAGCCAAAAAACTATAGATCAGTTTTCCACTGACACTGTAAAAAAAATATTTCTGGTGAGTAGATTATTAAAAACTAAAGAAGACTATCGAAATCAGATTGGCTCTTTGAAAAAAAGCATTTGCTTATTAAGAAAAAGTTTAAAGAAAAAAGTGTGTATGAATAGCTATAGTAGAGTAGAATCCAATATGCCATTTTACGATATTATTTGGAAAAGTTTAAATGCGAATTAAAAAGTATAGAAAAAAATGGTCAGCGGCGAAATTTAATTTGGGTGGATGGTGCATCTTGTTTTAAAGGAACAATTAAGACGGGCACTATAAATAATTTAAGATATAAGGAGCCAAAAGAATTTCTATGGAAATGTGAAAGAATATTTTCACATCGAGTTAAAAACGAACTTCAAACTCAAACATTGCTAAAATGCAATTTAGTTTTTACCGCTTCCTTTATAAAACCACAAAATTTGGAGACATCTGTCAAACACTTTACAACAAAGAACAATATAATTGATATAAATACAAATTTTGAAAATTTGGTTTCGAGAAAATGCAATGGATCACATTTTAAACAAATTAGAGGAGTTTAGTGAACATGACAGTGGATGGGGTTTATTGGAAATTTGGTATCTAAAAGTAAATTTAAATTTTTACAACCCAATAAGGTCAGGTTCATATGTTGATTTACCTGAATTTGTAAAACATACAAAAAGTGTAATAAACATTAAGAACACCGATGATTATTGCATTTTAAGGAGTTGTGTAAGCGCTCTTTATCCCGCACCATTACATAAAAATCCACAATGAACTTCATCTTATCCACATTTCAAAGATGTATTAAAATATGATGGCATCAAATTTCCCATCAAATTAAAGGATATACGCAAGTTGGAAAAAATGAACAATTTTTCAATCAATGTATTTTGTGTGGATGATGAAACTAAGGAAATATTACCATTGTTGTTGAGCAAGAGAAATTATAGTAAAAAAATCAATTTATTAATGGTACCATCTACAGCACAACCACAACAACAACAAATTAAAAGTTACACCAACAAGCATGAAAACCGATTTCATTTTGCACATATAAAAAGTATTAGTCGTTTATTGTGTAAACAAGTGGGAAATGTAAGAAATAAAAAAGTGTTTTGTGAAAGATGTTTTGATCACTTTAGCAGTGAAGAAGTATTGCAAAAACACTTGATTATTTGTCAGCAATTAAATGAAACAAAAGTAACTCTTCCCAAGGAGAATGAGAATGTGCTGTGTTTTACAAAGTGGTCCAATAAATTGATGGTTCCTTTTGTAATTTACGGTGACTTTGAAAGTGTACTTTTAAAATATAAAGATGAAAAATCAACAAATAAAACAAAAATATATAAAACATGAACCTTGTGCAATGGCATATTATTTCAAGTGCAACTATGATGACAATTTATCACAATTCAAAATGTACACGGGCAAAGATTGTAATGAATGGTTTGTTTCGGAATTGGAGAAAATTGGGGAAATGGTAAATAGAATTTTTTGGTGTCCCCGACCGATGGATCCGCTAACTGATGAGGAATATATGTCATATATTACTGCTACAACATGCCACATTTGTGACCGTCCCCTAAACATTGATGTTCGCAAGAACTATACAGTAAGGGATCATTGTCATTTTACTGGTAAATTTCGTGGTGCAGCACATACACAATGTAACATAAAATATTATAACAACAAAGTGGTTCCTGTAGTTGTCCATAACCTGTCCGGTTATGATAGTCATTTTATTATCAAACCATTGGCAAGTAAAATGAAAGGAAAATTTACTCTTTTACCAATTAATAAAGAGAAATACATTTCATTCACAAAGAATTTTCGTGGCACAGATATAAATTTTAGATTTTTGGATTCCTTTCGTTTCATGCCCAGTAGCTTGTATAAATTGTCATCTTATTTAACGGATAACCAAAAAATATTACTAGGAAATTCTATGGTAATGATGAAGACTTTCACTTGGTCACCAGGAAGGGAATTTATCCGTATGAGTATATGAATTCCTATAGTAAATTGCAAGAGACAACATTGCCACCTAAAGAAAAATTCTTTAGCAAAGTTAATAAAGCAGGCATTTCCGATGTAGAATACCAGCATGCATTAAATGTATGGCATCATTTCAACATACAGAATTTACAAGAGTACACGGAATTATATTTAAAAACTGATGTACTTTTATTGGCCGACGTTTTGGAAAACTTTAGATTGACTTGTTTAAATACATACAATTTAGACAGCCTCTATTATTTTACTGCACCAGGATTGGCATTTGATAGCATGTTAAAAATGACTGAAGTACAATTGGAACTATTAACCGATATAGATATGGTAATGTTTATAGAGAGAGGTATAAGAGGTGGAATTTCCCAATGCAGCAATCGATATGGAAAAGCAAATAATAAATATATGGGAGTGGAGAAATTTAACCCTAACGACCCAAGCACATACTTAACCTATTATGATGTCAACAACTTATGACATTTTCACAATTAAACAGGACAAAACAGCTCTTAGTCCATATGATGATAAAAGAGTATTAAATGGCAATTGTATAGGCACAAAACCGTGGGGTTATTCATAATATCATTTACACACACACACTAATATTTAATTGAAAACACAAAAATATTTCTACTCTCCAGAGTGGTGGTACTGGTGGTTGTGGTGAAAAGAGAAAATGGGATCATGTATTTAACGATAAAGATCGTTTTCAAGAAAGCTACAGTGGTAGCAAGAATAATGCTGCCCCAAAAAAGTTATTATTCTTCTATTATTCTACTAATTATAATTCTTATTGTGGCACACAATATTGTATAAAGTGCCAACATTTCTTTCGTTTTTGTGAAAAATCAATTCAAAAACATAGTAAGGTGATTGCCGCCACGAACAACAACAACACGACCAAAGCCAATGCCACCGCCACAACCTCATCCCTATATTGCTATGAAACAATGTTTGAGTCACCGGGTAATTAGTAATACATATTGAATTTATTCATTTATTTTTTTTCATTTTTGTCAAACAAAGCAATGGGTATAGATATTAAGAATTACAACACCATCATACATCCAACAGTGTGGGAATTTATAAAGTTTAAAAAGCACCTTTTCACCGATAACACCATTAATTGTATAAACAAATACAAGATATGGAATGATGAAATACTACACATTTATTTAAATCAAGAAAAAATGGGAAAAGGGCTACTACATTCACAACAGTGTTGATGGAGGGGAATAGACGGAAAATGACATTAAAAAATAAAAACTATGAAGTTAAGATGGTTGTGGTGGAATATGATGGAAAAAAAGATTTGTAACATAGATATAAATTTATTATTTATCAATAAATACATATGTACATTTTCAACTAATTATATACATGTTTTTTTTATTTACTACTCTTCCTTTTGTAAGCATATTGTTAGGCGTCTGCAATGTTGACAATATAACATTTTTCGTTTTTTCGGTTGACACATGTTACTTGGAAATCTTGAAGAATATTTTTGGTCTATGTAAATTGTATTGGATTGTTGGAAACAACCAGAACATACATATGAAATATATGTCATTCTTCTTCTACTTTTAATTATTATTTGAGAAAGAGACTAACAAATTCATGTTAATTTATTAAAAAATATCTCCCATCCGCTTTTTTCATTCTTATCACCCCTATTTTTTTCCCCCTTTACTATAAAATAATATGTAATTTAAGCTAGAAAATCATTCATATTTTCTATCTTGAAAGAAATAAGACAAAAAACATGTCATTTTTATGTTGTATTTTGTATATAAGTGCTTTTTATTATTTAAGTGTAGTGGTTAAGGCGGCGGCAGCCGCGGTAAACGAAACTACGTTAGACAATAATGATGGGGTGACAGCATCAGGTGGAGAAAGTACTATTTGTGAACGTTGGATAAACGACTACAATACATTGTATCAAACCAGTGACGAACTTTATCGCAATTGTACGGCAGACTTAAAAGTTAACATTGAATTGTATGAGGTTGAATTGGAAAACGCCAATAACTATATGGAATATTTTAAAGAATGTGAAAGTAATTTGACTAATTTAACATCCCTAACAAACTATACCAATTACTTAAATTTACAAAAAGAAATCATAAAATTAGAATCTACAATCCAGCATGAAGTACGAAATAAAAATTTATGTGTGGAAAAAAAGTCAATGGCATACGAAATGTATGAAAACTCAAAACAACAACTATATGAGGCCGTATCTAATAACACAAAATTATTAATGGACTTGTATAAATTAAATGATGAACTAACCACTTGCAATATTAAACTTAAAACAAGATCACAAGAAGAAGATGAGGTCTATTTGAATTTAAATTCCTGTTTGGAAAGAGAAGAGGCTCTTCAAGAACAAAAGAAAAAATATGTTATTCGATTAACCAGTTGTAGAAGAAATTCGAAAAAGAAAATGCCTTTTAATGCCAATAATTACAGGGCAATGGTAGGATAATGTGTTGTCAAAATAAATTTAGCCTAAGCTGTACAAACACAAATTAATAAATATATAAATTTCAATTGCGTGTTTTTTCCCGCCAAAAAATTGGCTCCGCCCCCTTTACAGACAGGCTAAGACTTGTCTGCATGACGTCATATCAGATGACCTTCAAATGACATTAGCTTTGTCGCTATGGGCTAATGGGGGGACCTTGACCCCAGGATGACCCCAAATGACCTTGACGGCATTCAAGGTCATTTGGGGTCATAGGTTAGGTGGGGTCATAGGTTAGGTTAGCGGATGACCTTTGACCCTAAATGACCTTGAGGTGACCTTCGGTCACAGAACCCCGCCTCTATAACTACTTACGCTTCTTGCTGACTAGTAGTCTGCGGTGCATTGCCCGCGGACTTTGCAATGCTTAAACTCGACTTCCTATTGTCTAATTGCTTATTTGCTATTTTGGGGTATTTTGTGGTACGATGGTTCATCGAACCATCGCACCACTACACCTTCCCCCTTTGATAAAAGGGAACTTCTCTTGATCAGAGGGAAGTTCTCTTTCTTAATATACCTACATGCATTACTAACTAAGGCCGTTATATCTAAATTACATTATATTTACTATAGCTATTAAACTTAATTATATGTAACAGCGCAACATTTTTCTTCTTCACAAAATTCACAAATTCGCAAATATTACCATCGTCCCTTTATTTTTCGGACAGACCGTACATCCTTGAGTGTCGGCCATTAATGGTAATTTTCACAAAACTTTTATTATTATTATTTCTTCTTCTGTTGCCTCTTTTGGGCAGGTCCGCGCCGTTCTAAAGCGGGAGGCCTTTTCGACGTCGTTTCATAATTTTCACTTCTATTACGCGCTTTTATTTTATCTATCTATTTTAACCGATCCGTTTAGATTATATTATATTTTAACTATTTTACCTTAATTATTTAATAACTATTTTAACTCTTTTACCTATTTTTATCTACTAGTTATTTTATTGTCACTATATTAACTAAATATTTCACTTATCTTTAGCACCTAGATTCTTAATTATTTAGAATTATTCACCAACTTATTTATCTAAAAAACCCTTCTTTTTTTTATTGATTTTGTTTTATTATTATTTACCATATTATTATTATTATTACTTAATTTTTTTTACTAATTCACTAATTTTAGTTATTTTTCTCGCCTAGAAGGCCTGATTTTCTGCTTTCTTCCCTTCTCCATTCCATTCTGCCTCCAATTCCTCTGCTAGCTTCTGCTGCTCTAACTCTTCCTCGACTTTCCTTGCTTTTGGGCATACAATCGAGTGTATGCCGTATAAGGTGTCCCAATGCCATATTCGAAGGTCCACACCACACAGACAGCGCACGTTAGTTGCTGTTGAGCGCCTCGTGTACCTTTTTCTTGATCCTTCGGACTTCCCCTCGGCTAATGTTTGCCCCTATTCTTATTTCTACCGGCGTGGATTCGGGCCCCATTTGTAATTTTATGGTGGTTGTTGTTTCTTCCTCGCTCATAATGGTCTTCAGGTTTTCTTTCGTCACGGTCGCCATGTAGAGATGTAGAATTTAAATGGAGAGGGTTGTTGGTATGCAGACACACAACTTAGGGTGTGATGTATCTTTTATTTAACTGATAACCTACGTTGTACAAAGTATAACTTAGAAGTATTACTATCGACTAATTGATGATTATCTATTACTTAGCTAATACCTATATGTATATATACTAATCTACCTACTACTAATATGTACGCCTCTTGCTGACTAGTAGTCTGCGGTGCATTGCCCGCGGACTTTGCAATGCTTAAACTCGACTTCCTATTGTCTAATTGCTTATTTGCTATTTTGGGGTAGTTTGTGGTACGATGGTTCATCGAACCATTTTAACCATTAACCCATTTTTGGGCTAATTAAAACGAGATTTAAAAAAAAAAATGTGCATAATTCGCAAATAATGTGTATGATGCATTTGTGCTGCGGTGTGTGACGTCTCATCATTTTGATGTATAAAAGTAAATTTGCAAAATACTAAATTCAGTTTGACTTCAAACAACCAACCAACCAACCAACAACTCTCTCTCTCTCTTTAAAAACATGGCCAACTGTCCCACAACTATTGTTGTGGGAAAACTGATCTATAGTTTTTTGGCTGTTGTTGTTATCAAAGCCGCCACTGCCGCCACCGTTGCCGTTTCCGCTGCCACCGCCATTCATGTTGAAATTCATCTTCTTCTTTGTTCTAAAAACACTTTTGTGTCGATTCAATAAGACAACAACTAAGGTACTGATGATTTTCCATTGAAAAACTGCAGTTTTATTTATAGTACCTAAAAAAACCTGTCATCGCTCATCGCATGTCAGGAGAAAAAAAAATAATAAAAGAATTCTACAAAATTTGCAAAATTTTATCTATGTGTATGTTTGAACTTGGGTGTGTACTTGATTGTTTGAACTTGAATATGTGACCTCCCTCGAGAGAGAAAGAGATTACACACACACACACACACACACACACACACACAAGGTGATGACGCTGAAATTGTGTGATATTACTATGATAACAGCGCCTGACGCATTCATTTATCAAAGATAAAATTGTTATCGTTGAACTTTAACCTGTAATAAAGATTCACATTGAAAGGTGAAAAAAAAGAACAAACTCATAAAATGCAATAATTTATAATTTATAAAATGTATAAATTACATAGTTGGTGGTTATTATATTTTTTTTGTTCACTTATGATTCTTCTTCTTCTTTTTTCTTGCCTTCGTCATTAACATAATCATCGTCATCCCAATTGGGTTGTGGTGGTGGTGCCTCTTCTCTTTTGAAGCAGGGAATCGTCGTATTTTCCCATAAATATTGTTGGTACTCATAACATTTTAGATGGTGTGATTGTAGGAATCCTTGCTCCACATAACAGTCACACCGACACAATATGTAATTCCGATCGGGGTAATTCAATCGGCACCGAAATATGTGCGTACGCATTAAATAGTGTGGTATGAAATGCGTTGGGTTGTAGGGGCAATTTCTATAAGATGTACCATTTACAATGTTTCTTTTGTTGTTCATCTTGGCTTTTTTTTAATGTAACACACAGTTTTAACACTTTTGATTGTCTAACTGACTATTGCTGATCTTATATATTTTTATAGTATCTAAAAGTGTCATCACACACGTCAAGAAAAAAAAAATTATAATCAACTAGAAAAACAGTTTTTGAAATCAATTTTCGACCAATACAACCAACACCCACACACCCACACCCTGTCTCATTAATGACTATGAAATAATATTTTCAATTTTTCTTCAGGGAAAAAAATTTCAGGTTTTAGACACACAATTAAAGAAGAAAAAAAACTTGGCGACGACAAGTATGTAATTTATAACATCCGTGACCTTTCAAATGTAGTTAATTTAAATGCAAATTATACATAAAATATTATCTACAAGATTTTTGGGCTAATTAAAACCAGATTTAAAAAAAATGTGCATATTTCGCAAATAATGCGTATGATGCATTTGTGCTGCGGTGTGTGACGTCTCATCATTTTGGTGTATAAAAGGTAAATTTGCAAAATACTAAATTCAGTTTGACTTCAAACAATCACCAACCAACCAACAACTCTCTCTCTCTCTCTCTCTCTCTCTCTAAAAACATGGCAAACTGTCCCACAACTATTGTTGTCTCTTCAAACGACGAACAAAAACTTCCAGTGCACGACTTAAAAGTTGTGCTTGATCAACTATTTCAGTAAGTTTTTTTTATATTTCTAATCTTTTTTATTTTATAATTTCATGTTTCTTTTTCTTTATCATTTTTTTACAGATTTGGTGTGAGAAAAATAAAGGAGCACAAAAATTGTGTGCTGGTATTCCTCACATACTCACCGAAGAGTGAGACTTTGGCGCGCAAATTTGGTACGCTTCCCGTGCCGTATCTCCGCACCAAAGTCGAGCAAAAGGAGGAATTGGCCATCTTGGAGAGGGTGGCAAGTCAATATAGATTTAATTTGCTTACGCTAACTGAAGAGGAAGAAAGAGAAGATATGGCCCCACTCGATTTGTCAACAACCCCAATGTCGTTGATGGGTGGTGTCTCCACACAAGCTGCCATCAACAGTGACATGGAGATTAGAATAGATAAAAAACGGGGTATTTTGATGAATCAGGTAGATGGTCAGCGGCAGAACAGAAAGAAAAAGGCAAAAATCCTTATAGAAGAAATCGACGACGGCAGCAACGATGAACAGCAACACGACGCAGCAGCAGCATGACGTCAACACAGCCACCACCTCCGCCGCCGCCGCCGCCTCACAAAAAATGTTCTTCAACGGGTGGCGGTAATAAAACCAACAGCAAAACCTGAGCTGCCACCGCCACCACCGCAACAGGCCACAGATACAAGAACAATTGAAATTTCTTCTGATGAAGAAGATGATAGTGGAATAGCCACCGAATAATAATGCTATTCCACATATGTATTTTATAAATATGTGTGTTATATTCGAATAATAATGCTATTCCACATATGTATTTTATAAATATGTGTGTTATATTTAACCAAAAATAAAAGAACCAATAAATATGTTTTGTTTTTTTTTTAATCTCTCTCTTTAATTTATCCTTTTTTTTGCAGCAAATTTTGTGTGAATTCTAATAATTTTTTAATAAACAATAAATTTACAAAATGCATGCTTTTTTTTTATTTCTATAACACCCCAAAAAAAAACCAAACGCAACATTTCTCAGCTGTGTATGTTTATATTGAGATAGCGAGCGCTCAGCCGTTGATTATGTGACGTAGTCACATACTCTCACTGACCCCGGTTGAGATTGCCGCTGCAACGTTGTGTGACGTGCTTTCTTAAAAATAAACATTGACTTATCATCAGAGAGAAGAATTTACACACCAATGGATTTGTTTTGGTTGTATAAAAATATTCATTGATCGTTTTTATATACAGGGTGTTCAGTTTTAAACCGAGCGGCATAGATATCTCGAAAACGGTAAATGCTAGAGACTTGAAATTTTGGCAATAGGAGTTATCCGGAGGGGCTGATCGATCTAAAATATTTTCAAAATGGTGGCACTTCCGGTTATACCGGAAGTTGACACTAACTTCGTTATTTTAAATGGAACACCCCATTTTTTATTGCATTTTTGAATTCCTTGTCAAGTTTTAATGTGACTTTATATATGGTACTATATCTCCAAAATTGATAGTTTTTGAGAAAATAATTATTTTAGATGAAATTTTGACTTTTGCGGTGTTTTACCAAAAAATTTGTAACATGAGTCAGAATAGAGTTATTAGGCTGAAATTTGGGCTGAAGGTAGTCAGAAAGCTTAGCTGCAATACTGCCTAATTGGTTTTAGTTTTCTGATTATACAGGGTGTTGTTATAACCAGTTACATTTGCAGCAACTTTAAAGTAGAATAACTTTCTTATTTCAAATGGAACGCCCAGTATTATACCATTTTTCTACGCTATTTTTCTTAAATGTACTTGTATTGTTATTAACTCTTTATTAAAACTAAGCAAATTTCCATCTTCATCCCTCATATCAATAACTATTTCATTGATTTGCCTAGCGCTGATTGGTTGGTAGAGAATATTATTTGGTGATTCAATTATTTTCTCACCAGGTGGAACCCTCGGATAAAAAATATAAAGAACATGCGATAATTTGTTAAAGTTATCTTCTGATTGATTAATTAAATTACATGTGCAACACACAGCATTCATTTTACTTATATCAATCACATGATCTGTGAGTTTTATTGGCTTTCAACATTTTGGGTTCAAAACCCAAAAGTTTATTAAACGTATTTGCCTTATTAAAATAAATATCTTGTGTTGATTTGATTTCACATCTTAACGTGTTATAATTAATACTAATATCCATAATATCATCCACCACATCGGATGTTGAATTTGTTTTTTGTGTTGTTGGCATTATTGTATTATTATTTTGTGGTATAGATGAATTTAAAGGCGGTGCACTTTTCCTTAACAAATTATTGGCCACTTTATATACAAAACTTTGAATATATTTATTAATTGTTCTTTCAATATCTTTCACTTCATAAGCACCATTGGGAATATTTATGACTACATCACCAAAATAAAATTTATTATTACTTTCATCGATATTATGTATGGAATTGTTTGAGAAAAAATTACGCAGACCCATTTCCCATTGCTCGTTTTCGTTTATTATTAAAGGTGGATAAATTGTTTTTGTTAAAGTTGATGATCTGCCTGAGAGTATGTAAGAACGACTCATTATGACAAAAATGCGTCTATTTCACAACACACTTGAAATAACACTAAATACTTTCTGAGGTAGAACAAATTTATTTATATAAAAATATTAAACATAGGTGCCCACAAAAGAATGTATTAAATTTTTGAAAACGATTATAATTGTACAGAACTTTTACATTTGATCCGTTGGATTTAAAGTATAACATGACCTCTAGTGGTGGTTGAAGATTTCCAAAACTATCAAAATATATTATTTTATTCTTAAATTTTTTGTAAGCTGTCCAATGGCTACCACCACCCGTTGAATTATCCAAATTTATTATTCCTTTTTCATAACTTCTAATTTTCTTTGGCATGGCATCACGCATATAGACACCACGAAAATTGGGAATTTTTAATTTTCTTGTAAACTCTAATAAATCTATATTTGTTAATGGTCTATTTGGTAATATATCTAAAAAGTTTTTCGTCATCGTCATTTTCTTTTGCGGTGCTTTTGACTGCCGCTGCATCCTGCTCCGCTTATATGTGGTGGCCGTAAAAAAATTCTCAAACCAGATTTGTAGGGTCTTAAAAATAATCCTTTTCCCATTGCGATGGCTTCCATTGTGCGATTATTATGACGATTTGATTCTTCCAATTGTTTCCTTGCTGTCTTTGCATCATTTGCAGCTTTTGCAACGCCCGCAGCCGCACCACCTAGTGAGCCCATGGCTGATAGGGCTGCAAAAATTGAAATCAAAGGCAAAACAACTCCAACTTTTGGAATTTGAATAACACGACCACTTTGTTGTTTTAATTGACTTTTTAAATTTCTTGCAGCATTCAATGCAAATGCAATAGCTTCACGAAGTGTTTTGGGTTTACTTTCTACAACTTTCTTCTTAATTTCTTTGATAATATATGAAATATTTCTTTTTTTCACTTTTCGTTTAGACTGCTTCCTTTTACTTTTTCTTGTTGATGTTGTTCTACCCATTTTTACAATAAAATCTATACTAATCAATTCGTAGCCGCTTCTCACTATTTATACCCTTATCAAGAATGTCATCTTTATTTTTTCGTTTTTTACTTTTGATTTTTTTCATTACTTTTATTGCAGCCGGTGTATGAATATTAATTGGTTCATCCAAATCTAATTTTGGAACTTTATTATTTGTATCCATCAGAAGAGCATCATTGGCGTTTTTTCGTTTTCTATTAATTTTATTGGATGTTTGTGATTCTTGAGGAGTAAACTTATTGATGGCACCGCTCGCCCCACCACCACCATTATCGTTGTTGGAAAAATTAATCATCAATTTCCATCAATTCATCATCATCTCTAATATTTAATTTCATTTTGTTAACCCTTTTTATTACTTCTTTAATTTTTTTGGGCTGTTCTTGCTGCTGTTTTACAGAAGTTTTTTTCGTGGAAACTCTAGTTTGTGCTGGTCTTGATTTTGAAGATATGTTTTTCTTTGTATTTTTTAAATGAACTGGTTTACTGGCATTCAACAATTCAATGCCATTATTAATAAAATTCAATATTGTCAGGGCATTCTGTCTTATTTTTGCAAATATTTGTTAAAGATTTTTTCGGTCAAACTGTTGTTGTTGTTGATTATTTTCAGTTAAACCCATACCGAGTTTTACTTTGGCTTTCATTAAACCGGCCACACTTAATGCTGCCAACTTTTCACCAATGGACGCTTCACGCGATTTGAATCGGCTTAATGCTGCTTTCGCTAATATATTGTCAGCATGATGGCGTTCCCCCAAATCCTTACTATTATGGTATGCAATATCATGGAATTTACAGCTTTCATCCAAAGAATTTACACCTTTATCACCACGTGCCAAACGATTAGCCAATTTTGTACCAGGACCACAATAATTATAACCAGGTATATGTAGTTCAAATGGTAACCGATTTATTGCATTATTTAAAAAACCGGATCCTAAATAATACTTCATACTATGTGTGTGTGTGTGTGTGTGTGTGTTTATATATTGTCATCAAACTAAAAACTGACTATAAAACCAACAACACATTTCTATTTATATTATTTGAATACGTGAAAGTGTCGTGTAACAAAGAGAGAGAGAGAGAGATACTATTGTGTGTGTGACAACATAATAAAAATGAATAAAATTAAAATTCATAAACAAAAAACCCGTTTAACAGTGGACAATAACGATTTACAAAATCATTATACTTCAAATCCTAAACATGGATTACTATTTCCATCAACTGTACGGTGCATTATAGTTGGCCCATCGAATTGTGGCAAGATAAATGATTTCATTGATTGAACATGAAAATGGTGTGAAATTTAAAAATGTGTACGTTTACTCTCGTTCTCTATACCAACCTAAATATTTATATTTAAAAGAACTTTTAAAACCGATAAAAGAAATTAATTATTATACATTTAATGCAAGTGACAATATTGTACATCCATCTGAGGCAAAACCAAACTCAATTTTTATCTTTGATGATGTCGCATGTGACAATCAACAAGTAATTCGAGAATACTTCTCAATGGGACGTGATCAACATATAGACTCATTTTATTTGTGTCAAACATATGCAAAGATACCCAAACATTTAATAAGAGACAATGCAAATGTTATTCTTCTTTTCAAACAAGATGAATTAAACTTGAAGCATATTTATACGGATCATGTGGGAACTGACATGTCCTTTGACAACTTCAAAAACATATGCTCACATTGTTGGAAAATACCATATGGATTTTTGAGTATTTTTAAAGATGAAAATCTCAACAGAGGTCGGTATAGATTGGGATTTGATCAATTTATAACGTTAGAAGATTGATTTCATTCTTATATTAAAGTTGTATATGACTGCTGTGTGTTGCTGCTGCATGTATGTGAAAACAAAAAATGGATACAAAAGAATTAAAGAAAAGACTTATTCAAAAACGAAAAAATGTAAAAGAAAAATTGGCTCTCTTAAAAGAAAGTGAAAGTGCACATGAATTATTGTTTAATCCAATAACTAAACACTTGCAAAATATTCAAAGCGAATTTAGAAACAAATGCAATAGAAACAACTAGAACAGCTATAAAAGAAAAACCCACAAAAAAGAAACCGCCGACATCACGACAACAAAAAATAAGTGAAAATGACAACAACAGCAGTGTTGATGAGGACGGGGACGGGCACGATGATGAAGAGATGGATAATGATTTAAGTTTAGATAAACAAGCTCTATTGAAATCTTTACCTCGTTATAATAGTGAAGATGATGAAGAGAAAGAAGAAGAAAATGGAGAGGAAGAGGAATATACTGCTAATCGTGTTGATGATATAAACACGGCTTCATTTCGTGATTACCTGGATCAATACAGTCCTTTACCTAGAAAATATATACAAGAAATGTATGAAAATAAGACAAATAAGTTTGATCATAAATATGGTATTCGACATGATGAAACAAATGAAAAATTCTCTATTGGAAATTCAGAGGTGATCATTGATTGAAATGATATAATTATCAAAGGAAAACGTTATAAAGGATCTCCAGGTCTATATGAATTACTATTTAAAAAAAGAGCCTCCCCCATTTATAAGAATTAACACAAACAGTCATATGTGGAAATTTTAAAAAACACTAATGCTGCTCGTCGTTACTATCAGTCAAATCAACAAATTGCCGGTAGCAGGTTGGCAGAATATAAAAAAATTATTGCACCACACGTAACTGGTAAAGGTATATTATTAAACGCAAATAAGAAATCCGAGAGATTACGTATTTTATTGGCATCACAAGAGGCAGGCCATACCGGACATCAAAACGAAATAACATCTATAATTGAAGAGCTGAGAGAAGCCAAAATTATTGCATAAGTATGGTTAAATAAATAACAGATACAAAAAGTCAAATTGTTGAAGAAATTCATAAGCCAGCCAGAATTAATTTCAAAAGAAGAAGAGTTATAATTAAATCTTTTGATGATTTATTTCAAGCAGATCTAGTGGAAATGATTCCATATTCCAACGTAAATAATGGTTACAAATACATTCTGACTGTCATCAATTGTTTTTCCAAGTTTGTTTAGGCATTTCCTTTGAAAAACAAAAGTGCAATTGAGGTTACGAAAAATATGGAAAAAGTTTTTAAAATACAAACACCTAAAAATCTTCAAACGGATTAAGGAAACGAATTTTTCAACAAAGAAATGGAAAAACTTACAAAAAAGTACAATGTAAATCATTACAATGTTTTTAGTGCAAAAAAGGCGTCTATATGTGAAAGAGTTAATAGAACAATTAAAAATTGGATATGGAAAAAATTCAACATACAAGGAACATATAAGTGGACAACTTTATTACCGAAAATTATAAAAAAATACAATGAGACAAAACATCGAACAATTAAAATGAAACCTGCAGATGTTACAAAAGAGAAACATGAACAATATTTACTTGATACAATTTATAATAACATGAAAATAATTGATTTAAAATCTTCTAAACTTAAAGTTGGTGATTATGTGCGCATTTCAAAGGTGCGTGTAGTGTTTGCTAAAAAATACAATCCAAATTGGTCACCTGAAGTGTTCATTATTCGAGAAATAAAATTAACAAATCCCATAACATACTTGCTGAAAGATAATCAAAATGAAAATGTTTTGGGTGCTTTCTATAAGGAACAATTACTAAAAACCAATTATCATAATGTGTATTTGGTGGAAAAAGTTTTAAAATAACGCAAGGACAAAGTGTTTGTCAAATGGCTGGGTTTTGATGATACACACAACAGTTGGAGCAATTCTAATAATATTGTATAACACTTTTATTGTTAAATAAATATATTGTTGTAAAACAAATTTAGCCTAAGCTGTACTAACACAAATTAATAAATATACAAATTTCAATTGCGTGTTTTTTTCCCGCCAAAAAATTGGCCCCGCCCCCCTTTACAGACAGGCTAAGACTTGTCTGCATGACGTCATCTCAGATGACCTTCAGATGACATTAGCTTTGTCGCTATGGGCTAATGGGGGGACCTTGACCCCCATGATGACCCTAAATGACCTTGGGTCCTAGAACCCCGCCCTACTTTATATGTTTGTATTATATGTATTTCTATGTAAGTTTGTATATATTTGTATATTGTATTTGTAGTTTATAGAGGTTAAACTGTATCGTAATTTTAAGAAATTTGTATGTATTTACATTTTTTAAATATATTTTAATAATAGCAAAGACTATTTTTTAATAATTATTGGATAATTTTCATTAATTTTGCATTTACTTATAGTTTCCTTATATAAAAGCACACTTCGACCACCCTCTTATATAAGGAGAACCGAACGATCCCGACCACTGACAACCTTGAACGACAATTTTTACGTAATACCATTTAAGTGATTTTAAGGGACTTCCTTATATAAGAGGTGATCTATGTGACTCTACACATTAGGTAATCCGGCCCCTGGGGCCGGATTATCTAAAAACATAAGGAATAAGGGAGAGTTAGACCGAGTGAACCCATAAGTAAGGCAGGTACTCTAAAATGGTATTACGTATCTCTTCGGTTCACTCTCCTTATGCTTAGTCGTACTCCTTCGGCATTCGTGTACTACCATTTCATAATGGGGTGAAAACGTTGCCTCCCTAGTGATAATTCTAGGGATTTAGTAAATTCAATGTTGTAATCCTCTTTGAAACCCAGATTTAAATTTAAATTTGAGTATATTTACCAAAGTATGTACTATTGAGTACATATGTATTATAATTAATAATTATATTATAATTCTATTATAATTATATTATAATTATATTATAATTAGGTAAATGACTGTCATTGAAGAAGTAAAGTCATTATGTACATTATTTCAAGAAATTTAATTAAATTAGCATTTAATTACTTATAACAGGTATATTGTTTTCTGTACAAATATGAGGGATGATAACCAATAGTTTCAGTGCATCTTGACTTCGTGTTCGAGCTATTAAATGTTATTGTCTAGTAATTTCTTCGTTTTATAAAAATTAAACATGGGTAAGTAAGTATATAATAAATTTATTTATTGTCTTTTCTTCATTTAATTGTTTTTATTTTAATTTCAGCTTATTTTCGATATTTGCGTTTGCGATTAATTGAAGAACAGAGAGCCAGGGAAGAAAGGGCGTCATTGATTCGGCACAGAATTCGAATCCGTGAGGAAAATTATGCGTTTAATTTACCCGATACGGAATTCGTCAATTTATTCCGCATTCCAAAAAACGTCTTTATTGAATTGGTGGAGCAATTGAGACCATTTATGAGCGCCGATCGCCGGTCAACAAAGGTGACAACGGAGTTGCGAATATTAAGTGCATTAAATTTTTTTGCGGTGGGATCATATCAAAGGAGTCTTGGCAGTTCATTCACTATAGGTAATCATTATATATCTAGCAAATTGGTGTACATTTAATTCACATCTATTTATTTGTAGGAATGGCGCAACCCACTGTCTCTAAGTATTTAATGGAAGTATGTTTAGCATTGACGGAGATTGCTGGTAATTGGATACAGTTTCCCGACTCGGAAGATGTCCGCCTTACAAAAAAACGTGAATTCTATGATAAATTTCAATTTCCTGGTGCGATTGGTGCAATAGATGGTACCCATGTGCCTATTATAGCACCATCTCAAGAAGAAGCAGCTTATTTTAATAGGAAAGGATATCATTCGAAGAATGTGCAAATTATTTGTGATGCAAATATGTGCATATTATCTGTAAATGCTAGGTATGGAGGAAGTGCCCACGATTCCTTTGTTTGGGCCAATTCTCAGCCGAGGGAAATTCTTTCTGACTTACATGCGAACCGCCCTAATGAACAAACGTGGCTTATTGGAGACAGTGGATATCCACTTGAACCGTGGTTAATGACACCCATTAACAATACTCAACCAAATACACCTGAAAGGCGGTTTGATGATTGCTTAGCAAGAGCCCGCAATACAGTCGAGAGATGCATTGGTATGATATTTTTATTTTCTAATATTATTATTTATATTAATCCAAATTACGTACCACAGGTATTTTGAAATCGCGGTTTAGGTGTTTATCCGGGGACAGGAAACTTAATTACAATCCATTAAAAGCACTTCACATAATCAATGCATGCTGCATTTTGCACAATGTTTGCATACGGAATAATGTGCAGCATGATTTACCTCCAGCCCATCGAAATGAGGAAAATCTTGATGATAATGATGAACGTCCGGCTAACAACGTACGTCTTTTACAAGAAGGAAGAAGGAAAAGGCAGGACATTATCCAGCGGTATTTTACACATTAAAGTAAACAAACAAAAATATGTATGAACAATTTTATTATAAAAGGACATAAAATATAATATAATAAAAATATATAAAAATTTAAACATTTTTTATTTTAACTTAATTTAAAACTCTGTTGTGTGTGTTGTGTGGGTTACTCTGAAATTTAATCAGAACGTGCCGTTAAATACATATATTAAATATAGGTATATAATAATAAAAAATTGGCTATTATTGTTGCCAAAAACTAACCATTTACTATTGTGGCGGACCCGGATTTTTATTGATCGTTTGTTAGTGGTCTCTGTGTTAGTGTCATCTCTGGTCTGGAAGATATAATAGGAAAAATATATTGTTACTATAATTCTAATAGAAATTAGAATCATTGTTTTGTTCATTTACCACCGACTTAAGAACACATAGTATAGTCTTGTTCACGAATTATTGCCGCTACGTCATCATTTGACTTATACTTATACTTTAATAAAAATTTAAATGTCGCTAATTCGTGAACAAGACTATAGGTAATAATATTGAACACAATGTAATAGAATATACAATAGTATTATGTACTTACGGTTTCCTCCTCCAACCTCACCGAAAAACTATAGCGTCGCCACATCGCTAATACCATAATTGCTAATATAGCGGCTATTATTATAGGATACATTATTATTATTTTAGAAATTTTGTTACGTTTCTCGCACAAGGAGCATGTAGAAATGAGTAAAACAGAAAAATAAGACCTATTTTTTACCCTGAAAGGGATTTCCTATGCGAAATTCTAGTCATTCGGGTACCAATAAATCGCTCAAGTGTTTATAGTTAGCATTGTCAAAGCAAACGCTAAACAATTTTCGGGTACAATAAACTGTAAGACATTAAGGAAATATATAACAGACATATGTTTCGTCTTATCAGCTTAAATGAATTTTCGAATGCACAGCAAGGTGGTAATTGAGAATAGAGATTAAATGTGGATGTTATTTCAGTACTTTCCGCTTTTCTATTATCCTTTTGGCATTGTTTCCATTAAGTTACCTGTTTAAACCGAAAAATATTTGCATGTTGATGTATTGTTGTAAAAATGGGATTATAGTGGAAGTTTTATTGTAGAATTTCCCAATATTATAGTAAAATATTCAGTTTGAGGCCCAAATCATTGTATATATAACGCTGAAACACCGACCTAAGACACATTTTGTATCACATCACGTAATACGGTGTACACCTCTCTACGCAGTGAATCTATAATTTCTTCAATTCTTTTTAATAAAGTGAAAACTGTTTAAAAAACAATTGTTGCCATGGGTAAGTTAAAGCCTTATATTTATTTCATATTCATATATAATGTATAAAATGTGTGTAATAAAAATTTTTTCAGTTAATGAAAGAGATTTCAAATGCCACCAAGTCCACTACGAGACAATGGTATCGTGGATAGAAAACTATCCAATACTGTTAAGGGCTAGTTTCTGTCACAGTCGCGGTGACAATAAGGAGTTCACCGAGGTATGGGACAAACTAGCGAATGCATTAAATGCGTTGGGATTCGGTGAAAAAACAGCCGAAAAGTGGAGAATCGTAAGTGTAAACCAAATACATTTATTTTTTAATTATATTGTTAATAATTCTTAGGCATTTGGTCGGTGGAAGTCCAAAGTTAAGGGCAAATGTGCCGTAATTGGTCGCGAATGCCGAAAGACGGGTGGCGGGCCATCGAACGCGGTGCCGCTTTCAGAATTGGAGGAGCGTTTGATGGCACTCATTGGGAAAAAGTGTGTCGTCGGAGACATTGAGGGCGCAGAGCTCGGCAACAATGCTCCAAAGGTTTGTTATAACAAATAAATTCAAATCAAATAAGTATTAATAATCATTTTATAGAGTACTTTCGAGAAAAAAATGTCAGTTCCCGGACCACTGACAATTTACGGTCCTTCATGCAGCAAGGTAATTACCAGATAAAATAAATATACAAATATTTAAAAATTGTTTTTTATAGTCACAACCAGAGGTGATTCCAGTCGTGAAGGTCAGAACAGCGACGGGCAGCCCAACAGCGACAGAGTCAGCATCGAAGGTAATACTTAATTCATACCCCATACTTAATTCAGTATATTTATATAATATATTTTTTTTTTCAGATTGTGGTTCCCGATTCACCGCCGCTTTTACTTCCCCGTCGATCGCCAAGTCCCAACCTTTTCACGCCGGTCCTTAAGAGAAAGGCGCCCCCGATTGTAGTTCCAAATGAAAAAAAAAGGAAAATAAATCGGGGCCCGCCACCTCCACAGAATAATAAAACTGTGGAGGAACAACTTATGGACCAACACAAGGAGACGATGGCGCTGAAACGGGAAAAATTGGAGGTGATGCGGGAAACACTCCAAGTAAAGCGGGAGACTTTGGCTGTCGCCCGCCAAATATGTAGAAATTTAAATGTACTTGTGAGTAGGGGTGATAGTTTAGAATAATTGTAAATATTTCTATCTAATTTGTATATATGTATTATATGTTTTTCTAGGTAAGTTTGTATATATTGTATTATATTATTATACATTGTATTATAAGTTAAACTTTATCGTAATTTTAAAAAAATTGTATATATTTACATGTTTTAAATATATTTTAATAATAAAAGACCGATTTTTTAATAATTACTGCATAATTTTCATTTATTTTGCATTTACTTATAGTTTCCTTATAGATTCCTTATATAAAATCACACTTCGACCACCCTCTTATATAAGGAGAGTCGAACGATCCCGACCACTGCCTAACTTGAACGACAATTTTTAGGTAATACCGTTTAAGTGATTTTAAGGGACTTCCTTATATAAGAGGTGATCTATGTGACTCTATACTTTAGGTAATCCGGCCCCTGATCACTTACATAATAGTGAAAGGGACACATTTTGTAATTTCTGGTGCAGATGTACTTAAAAAGTTCTGCGCTGAAAGGTTCTTTAGATAATATAGAGAACACAAGTTTACAGACGTTTGAAATGTAAAGACATTTATTTTTCTCTACATAATATATATTTGTATTTTCAATTAAATATAATTTTTATTTTAAAAACTGTTTGTTAAAAAATTATATCAGCTTATACAGGTAGGATTTTTATATTTTATTTTATAATTCACTAATTGTGAGTGTTATTTATGAATGATTGTTAATCACAGTGTTTATTTTATGATCATTTTTAATGTGTATAAGATTTTTCAACTATATTTGAGATTGTAATCACATTATTATTGCTATTTTAAGCGTAAATTGCAGTATACAGTGCTTATTAATGCTTTATGAATGAATATGTATATATTATACTTGACATATTGGACTTTTACTTGATTCCTGAAGATATATTATAGAATAATAGAGTTAGGTAGTTTATAAGTATACCTGCTGTCTATTTGATACTTCCATAAGGAAAACTCTGGACAAGCAATAAAGGTAGAAAAGATCATATTGTCTATGTTATTGTAGGCAAGAGACAATTTATAAATATTGCTAAAAAGGGTGCAAACGAATTGTTTCTGTTGTTCTGTTGCTTAACTGAACTTCAGCAATATTCAATTTTAAATGATAATATTTTTAAAATTAACATAAGTACTATTTATATAGTACTGTTTATTAATTTGTTTGTATTATTATATTTGCTTTTATTAGAAATATAATATTTTGTTTGGTAGTTTTAGTACTATTTTCATTACATATTGCACTTGATTGAATATTGTAATGTTTGAGATTTGCAATTGATCTAACAGAACATGAGGCTGTTTTGCTCATCCCTTGTCTCGGAAGAGGTTAACTTGGCCATTTTCCCTCGTCAAATGCCGTAGTGGTTATCTGATTTCACTCTGACCACAATAATGATCATGATTTTATACAAATTATTTTAATTATTATCAGGATTCCTTTATCCTTGTATGTTTTTGTGTTGATTGAGTGTTGTTGCAAATAATCTAGTATATTGTTTATTGGCGTCATATTTTTGCGTAAACTGCGAATTTTATCTAAAAATGTGATGAATTCTTTAATATATTGATTTTTAAATTGCAGTAAATTATTTTTATTTATGAATACTGTGATTATTTTCATTATTAATATAATATTAAAATATGTTTAGTATGTTTACATAAATGTAAATTTTACATTTTTTTTTAAGAGTTGAGAGGTTTCTTTGTTGAATTCTTCCTCTTTAACCCTTCTTTATTTTCAATGCACCGAATTCAACACTCCATTTTGAAGATGTGTTTTTGTGTTTATTAATAAAAGTGCTTCAGAATGGTATTTGCTTGTTTTATTTTCAATCTTTATTTTATTTCACTTTTCAGTGAATAGCACAATCCTTGCTGCAGATATTTTAATTTTTCTTAAAACACAACGTAGGTTTGATCACCATTACAATATTTTAAAATATTTATAAAACTCTTCTGAGTTTTCCGGGGTTTCCACTACATTTTGGTGCCGTGACAAGGACTGTATTGTTTTTGTAAAAAAAAATAACATAAGTATATGTATACTTTTTTTGTTAAAGTGTGTTTTTATGAAGATTGAAATTTTTTTTCTCTCTTTTATTTATTTTTGTTTGTTACCGATTTACTCGTTTTGTTTTTTTATGTGTCTTATACAGTTCCTTCAACGAGTGCTGTTCCACCTTCTGTTACCAACAGTACACTCGGTACTATTCTTGATACTGCCGTTCCTGTGATGCTAAATTCGTCAACTTCAGTGGTCACTACAACTGCTTCTACCATTCCAATTACAACCACCAGTCAAATTTCAATAATTCAGCGTATGATGAGGTCACCAATCCAGGTCAGTCTATTGTTTATTCTTTGCCTGTTCCTTCAATAGCGATACCAGTTGCAGTCACAAACAACAGCTTCTTTAAAAAATGATACTAGTATACAATTTTCTTGAAATGAATGTCGTAGTTTGTTTTTAGCTCTTGCTGGTTAGTCTCCTTCGAGTACCGCTATTGAGGAGCCAAAGTTCGATGTCAGAAAAATAGAAAATCCAGTTATCTTTTTGAGGAATATGAAAAGTTATATGCAATTCTTAAAAATTTGTTATATTTTTCTTATATGCGAAAAACTATACATCATGTTATACGTTCTTGTGATGTGTGTCAGAAAGTTAAATATCCTGTTAAATCATTAGTTGGTGCTGTACATCCTATATTAACCACTTATCCTGGTAAATTAAAAACAGTGGATTATTATGGGCCTTTGCCTGAGGGGCGTGCCAGAGTTAGTTACATTTTTGGGTAATTGATTCATTTTCTAAATATGTCAAATTATATCCTTTACCTCGTGCACAAGCCAAAATCTCTGCTCAAAAATTGGTTTGTGATTTTAATCGAATCATTCCTGTTAAGACTGTTTTGTCCGATCATGGAACCCAGTTCACTTCGCATCATTTTCGACAATATTTAGAGAAAAATAATATTAAGGTTACTTATTCTTCAATTCGACGTCATTCATCCAATCCATGTGAATGTGTGATGAAAGAGTTAGGTAGACTCTTTCGTACCTATTGTCAACGTTCTCATGCTGGCTGGGCTAATTATTTGTCTCAGATTGAAGAGCTTTTCAATAAATTACCTCATTTAAGCACCGGATATTCCCCTCAGGAAATTATTTTTGGTCAAATTCTAAAAATATAATTGAAGATTTGCTTAAATTGTCTTTACCTATTTAGACCAATAACAAATCTATAGAACAAATTCGTTCTGAAGTTCGTGAAAAGTTACGTTCTAGTGCTGAACAACGAGGTAAGCGCTTTGTTAAAAATGACTGTCTAGCGATTGGTGATTTCGTTCTTTGATCAGAGATTTCTATTTCTGACGCATCTCAAAAACTCAATCAAAAATTCTGTTATTTATATTCTCGACCCTATAAAATTATCAAAAATCCACATCCAAATACTTATGTAATTCAATTTCTCGATTCTGATGTTGTTAAAGGAACTTATAATATAAGCAATTTAAAGTTTTATTATAAAAAATTAATTTAATTTGTTTTATATTTTTTTTTTAATCATACATATATTCGTTTATATTTGTTTCTTTTTAATATTTTAAATAATTAATTATAATTGTTTTTTTTTCTGATATAATTGAGAATAAATTTTAATTTTTCTCTTTCTCAATAATTAATCTTATGTTATTCTTTCTTTGACCTATGTTTTTTTTGTTGTTTTTGGCTTTTTATTAATTTTTGTTTTTTTATGTTTTTAATCTCAACATTGTGGTTCGAGCTACTTTGGAATTATGAAAATATTTATTGAAGACTTTGAAGTACATCGGGACTTCATAATAAAGAAGATGGAAGATTTTTCGAATTCTTAGAATTATCTTAGATAGTGTTTTGATTTAGTTTGATTTCTCAAATTCTTCCATGAGGGGCGTCTGTAATGTAAATTAATTTAGTGTCTCTTACACTTTTCAGTTATTGAGTGTATTTAGGTACAACTGTACATTTTTGTCAATCTGCCTGACCATTTATTGCTTGCCTGATCACTTACATAATAGTGAAAGGGACACATTTTGTTATTTTTGGTGCAGATGTACTTAAAAAGTTCTGCGCTGAAAGGTTTTTCAGATAATATAGAGAACAGTTGCAGACGTTTGAAATGTAAAGACATTTATTTTTCTCTACATAATATATATTTGTATTTTCAATTAAATATAAGTTTTATTTTAAAAACTGTTTGTTAAAAAATTATATCAGCTTATACAGGTAGGATTTTTATATTTTATTTTATAATTCATTAATTGTGGATGTTATTTATGAATAATTGTTAATCACAGTGTTTATTTTATGATCATTTTTAATGTGTATAAGATTTTTCAACTACATATATTTGAGATTGTCATCACATTATTATTGCTGTGTGTTGATGTCTTGGGTTGTAGGAGTGTGTAAGTAAAAACAGCACCAATTATCTGAATAGTGCCATACGCGTTTCGTCCAAATTATGGGCTTCCTCAGTGGCTATTCTTTTGGCTGCGTTGTGGCAAAACTGGTTAAACTTGGTGTATAACATACTATTATTTAGAGGACTACTAATAATAATATACATAGTAAAAGGACTAATAATAATAATATACATTCAGATGACTTGAGTTAAGTTAAAGTAGTTAAGTTGAAAGGGTCGCTCCCATTAGCAATCGAAAAATTGATATTTAATTTTTTTATATTAATCAGATCATGTAATTGTGTATTATATGTTCTTTTAGAAACAGTAAGCAAACTTTAGGTGACGATTGGGGATTTTAAAGGGGCGCCCAGATGTCAGCCCAAATTTATTTTCTTTGTGAAAAAAAAATATGTTTTTTCCAAATTCAGTTTATTACTCGAATGCTTGCAAAGAAACACATGTTTTATTACATTGCTTTTAACTAACTAGCTTAGGGCTAACCGTTCTTGGAATTGCCTCGACCGTCCGGTCAAATCCGCGACTTTTATAATTTCCAACAACTTAAAAGGGATCTGAATGTTTTATGTTTCGAAAATAAAGCGCAATTTTAACACCGATTCCTTTTGTCACAGCCGATAAGTTTTGCGGGTTTCCCGAAAGTCTTGCTATTGTTTCTGTGTTCTTAATTTGATATTTCTTTCAGCGTAGAATTAAGTTATAAATGTGTAACACTAGAAATAACCAAATTTCGGGGTTTGTAGAAGGCATTTGTGGCCAAACATTGTAAAAACCCTGATGTCATGAAAGTTAGGTAAAATGAGCCGTTCGGAGGGGTTTTGGGAAAGATCGAAATTTTAAGAAGTCAGTCGTGAACTAGTTTGCAAGACGAGTGGTCAAAAATAAGCGACATTTTAAAAGGTGATAAAAATATATACACGCGAAAATTATAGTCTAAACCTCTGTGCCATTGGAAGAAAACACTGGCACCTTAAGGTAATTTATTTACGTGTCCGATTTGAAAATTATTTTAAATTTGAGAATGTTACGGCTTGTTCTTGCGAATATCACATTAATTTGAGAATTAAAATCTTGTTCACTCGAAATCATGTCGGACGCCATGGTAAATATCTGCGTATCCAAGCGTAATTAATTTACTTTACGCGGAAACATTAATGCGTACAAAAGATTCTAAATCTGGTGTAAAAGCCGTTTTAAGCAAATTACAATTATCTGGCGTAATGCTTTGCGTATTTATTTGCTCTTGTAGTGAAAGTAGGCGTGAGCTTTTGTAACGGGCGTAAGACAGATGTTTGGCGTAATTAGCTGCGAATGCGACAGTGCGATTCTATCTGCTTCGCTCTCCGGCGACTGTTCGGTACATGGTGACGAGTCTGACCAAGACGGCCATTCGACAGTTATGATCCGCCGTGATCATTACATATTCCACTGCCAACGTGTGAAACAAAAGGGGTTAAAATTCAAAACACTACAAAGTAGTGCATTACTGACTGAAGTCAGCAAGTTTCTGTCTCTTCGGAGATGTTGGCTAAATGGTTCAAAGAGTAGGAGGTGCCAGTAATTTTTAGCGAGTAAATTTAATATTTGCAACTCAAAATACCATGGCGTGTAAACTGATTCTTTGATAACGATTACTTAAATATACTATTTGAAGAATTAATTAACCCAAAAATCATTTATTTAATTAAAACAGTTTTCCCAGATTTGGTTATTCCTTATATTTGATTACATACTTTGTGACTATACATTAAGGAAGTGTTAGTTCTTTTCCCTCTACCGAAGTAGAGGTGTCTCGAATGTAATTTTGTTTTGGTTAAAATTATTAAAGAGGGAATCCACTAATAAATACGATCCCTTATATGTATTAACTTTGTTTTATTTTCTACCTAGAAAATCGTTGTACTTTAAATCAAAAGTACTGGCGGTTACCTAACAACAACGTAGAGTCCGCGAAAAATTATATATTACTGTTTAAATTTTGAAACTAGACGATCACAACATTTTATTTGCGTATGAAGATTGATAAGTTTAGTTCGGAAAATGGAGGAATTGTATCTCAATCAGGAGGCAAAAACTCTTTATAATTTTTTACTTATCATCATTACTTTTGGATTTTGTTTTATTTCTATTAAAAAATCAAGTAGAGTTCGAAATGTTAGAAAAAGGTATAAAATTATAAATTTTGGGTTTCTTGGGTTGTAGGAGTTAATACGGTAAAACTGCACCAGATTTTGTGAATAATGCCATACGCGTTTCGCCCTGTGTTTTAGGCTTCCTCAGTGGCTAAAAAGTTTATTCATTATGTCTTACAAATTGCATGGATTTATTGTATTGTATATATGTAACAATAAAAATGTTTTAAAACATAATTTAATTTATAATTATTTTTATTTACATTGCAATTTCATTAATTGCATATTTGATGAACTTAATATAAATAAAATTAAAAATTAATTCTCTTAAAAAAACAAATAAACATTGATAAAATCATTAAAAAAAATACAATAAGTCACATGGCCGCTATGCTATGGAGGGAAGTTACCAACTTCTTTGTAATTAAGAATGCATACTTTCAGTACATGAACAATACAAAATGACATAATATAAACAGATAATAAGACATTCATGAAAGTAAAAATATGTAATTAGAATATTTAACTGGATTATTTAATTCATTAATATTATCATGTGATTATCATGAGCGCATTTGAGCAACCCCCTTTGGTTAAGTGATCATAGAGTGGTAAAGAGAATGATTTTTTTAAAATTTAAAGTGTTTCTTCTTTCTAAGTGAAAGTTTTGGGTTTTAAAAATGTAAATTGAATTGCCTAATATTTTATTTGATTCTTGCTTTAATTAATATTTTTCAAATTCCGTTGAATTTTCAAAAACTAAAATGTAGTAACTCTAACTGTAAAATTTTTGATTTTATACTAAGTTCCACATTTGGGTTTATTCGATTAAAATATGTCAACGAATAATCTATTGTACCATGGTCTTTCGCGGTCCCGAGTTGATTTCCTCGAGCACTAGGTAGGTATTTTAATGCAAAATACCAACCGTACCTCGGATAAACTCAATTGAAATAATTCCAGAGGTCAAAATCAGAATTAAAATAGAATAGAATAATCAACCTATTTAATTAACAGAAACGGTAACAGAAACAAAAATTCAGAATAAAATAAAAGAAAACAAGAAAATTCCAAAAGAAATCAAAAGAAAAGATTCAGATATAATAAGTAACACAAAATACAGATGACGACCAATCACTCACCCCTTCAACCCCCCGCGTTGAGTCATGAGTCATGACAATCCACGAAAGTACCCAAATGCCTCAGAAATTACATGCGGATGCGGGGCTAAATGCACCCAGCTAGCACAATATTAAGGGGCCTTTAATGGCTGATTAACGTTTGTTGCACATATGACAAATCGGTCAATTGTTATTTTGCCAAAATAATATCAATGGCCCAAAAAATGATCCACAAACGGGATGTCGCTGTGGCCGTATGCAGGCCATAACACAGTTATCCGACAGTTATTAAAATATTTCTCATCTATATAAGCTGCATCAGATTTAATAAAAATGTATATGTATTCGGAAGAATTATATAGAGGTTAAAGTACAGCAGTTGTACCCACCTTGATTTCTAGCCAGGGAGTCTACCCTTCGCAGTACGTCTGCTCTGGTCCGTCAGTCCCACATTTTTACCATTGTCCTTATGTTAATCACGAATAAAACTCGTAATTAATTCATATATTTTTCAATTGAAACAACTATACAGGGTGTTCAGTTTCAAACCGAGTAGCATAGATATCTCGAAAACGGTAAATGCTAGAGACTTGAAATTTTGGCATCAGGAGTTATCCAGAGGGGCTGATCGATCTAAAATATTTTCAAAATGGTGGCACTTCCGGTTATACCGGAAGTCGAGACTAACTTCGTTATTTTAAATGGAACACCCCATTTTTTATTGCATTTTTGAATTCCTTGTCAAATTTGTTTTACCAAAAAATTTGTAACATAAGTCAGAATAGCGATATTAAACTGAAATTTGGGCTGAAGGTAGTCAGAAAGCTCAGCTACAATACTGCCTAATTGGTTTTGGATTTCTGATTATACAGGGTGTTGCTATAACCAGTTACATTTGCATCAACTTAAAAGTAGAATAACTTTTTTATTTGAAATGGAACAGCCTGTATTTTTTTGTCTTGTTTGATAGAGAATTTAATGCTGAATCGAATGGTATAGCATACCCTATACCTAGGATTGATAGATTTTGATATATATAGAAATTTATGAAATAAGAGCAAGTTTTTTGAATATTATTGCGAATTTATGCCCTAAATGAGACATATTTATTTAATTACATGCCAATTTTCCCAGCGTGAAAACCCGCTGAAGAGAGACCTAAATGAAATACATTTAATTTTGGGAATTGTCGTCCGCCAAAGGACGGGGTTGGGATTGTTAATAATCACATGCCAATGTCGTCCCCAACTCGCTATATTGATCGCAAAAATGACATTTTCTTCTCATTAGAAATTGTTAGTCTTTTGCTTCTTCCGCAAACGGAAGAAGATTCCATATGCAATTTTTTTATTGTTTTGGAGGAACTTTTTTTTTAATCGTTTCATTTAATAAATAAAACGACAAGTAGTTAACATATTTTGGGAATTTCATTTGACTCGACCTGCGTTGTACTTTAAATCCAAAGTGCAGGCAGTTACGCACCACGATCTTCGCGTGGCGGTCCGTTTTAAAGTAAAAAATAATATAAACTAGACGATCACTAATTTCAGAGGCCGATTCTGAATGGGTAAAATCCACCACAGAATTTTTGGTACCGTGACACCAGGATTCAAAGTTTAAACAACGACGCAGTCAGAGAGTTTTTTCTTAAATATATATTGTACAAATGTTACGTATGTACTATTTCGTACATATTAAACAAAAACAAAGGATATAATCGATCGGTATCCTCAAAGAATTTATAGAAAATTTGTGTTTACGAAAACAAATCTTTAACTAAAACGGTTTTGTTTGAGAAAAATAAACCCTCGACCGAGATGGGGAATAAGACGACGTCTAAGAGCCGTCTTATCACCAAGCCCGCCAATTTCACCCGTGCGACGAAGATCCCTTCGTGGTTCGCCCGTCAGGAGGTCGAGAACTAGGCGAAACACCGGGAAATGCAGGCCCAGCTGCTTCAAGCCGTCTCGGAGGAGCTCGTCAACGCCCGGAGGAACGTCGCTCCAGCCGATCCAGGGATCCAAGCCGGTATCGCCCAATTGTTCCAGACGACGGCGATCATCCATCAGGAGGACGATGTCAAGATGGCGGCCAATTGGGACAAGAGGACAAGACGCACCTTTTTAAATCGGAAGTACAATTATTGGGACACTTGTTTTCCGCTGAAGGAGTGCGCGCGGACCCTTCTAAGATGGACGAGATTCGAAAGTTTCCTACAACTCAAAATCGGAAACGGTTACGCGGGTTTCTAGAACTATGTAATTACTACCGTAAATTCAGTGACAAGTACAGTGCGGAAACGACAGTGTTGAATAAACTATTAAATAAAACAAGTTCCTGAAAATGGGGGCGTGAAGAAGAAATCGCGTTCAACACAGTTAAAGACTTATTTTTGGACACTGTGATGTTAGAGCACCCTGACTACAATAGGCGCTTTTATGTGCAGACCGACGGTTCGGGATATGCAGTGGGGGCGGAACTTTTTCAACTGAGTGACAGTGGAGATCGTGGGGTAATTGCGTTCGCAAGTCGGACATTACGCGGTGCCGAACTTCGCTATACCACGACCGAAAAAAAACTTTTAGGTATAGTGTTCGCGTTACAAAAGTTCAGAACGATTATTTTGGGTCAGGAGATCTTTATCCGGACTGATCATCAGGCTCTCACCTTTCTAAAGCGATGTCGTCTACTAAACAACCGGTTAACAAGATGTCACCCGGAAGTGCGACTTATGTCAAAGGACCAAGTATCCGAACAAGAGGAGCGAGGGAGAGCGAAATCCAGTGTTGACTAAAGACGTAGGTGAATTAGTGACGGTGGACTTCTATGGAAAATTGCCAAAAGGCCATGGCGCGGCCCAATACATCTTTGTGGTTATCGACACGTTCTCTAAATTCGTCAAACTATACCCGCTTCGATCAGAGAAAGCAACCATTGCTGCGCGGCGCCTAACGGAGGACTACGGCTAATACCTGAAGATTCGCACCGTTTTGAGTGACCACTGCTCACAGTTCACTTCAAACAAAGAGAGGGAAATTTGTGAGAACGCTGGTATTACAATCAGTTTCACGTCTATTTGTCACCTTCAATCCAATCCCACGGAGCGAGTGACGAAGGAACTAGGACGAATTTTCCGGGCGTACTGCAGCGAAAAACTTTCCGGATGGGTGAGGCACCTGTCTAAAATAGAGGACTGTTTGAACAAAATTCCGCATGTGAGTACCGGGTTCTCACCATACAAGATCCTTTACGGACGAGATCCACCTGCACCCCTGGATGCCTATTTAAATAAGCTCTTACCGCCAAGGAAGCCGCTGTCACCACTACAGATAAGGGCTCAAGCAGGACGACATCTGAGACATGCCGCCGAACTGAGGAAAAAGTACGGTCCTAATAAACCAACGGAGTATCGGACAGGGGACTTTGTTTTGTTACGGACCAACCCAATATCCAACGCAGGAAATAAGGTGTTTGGGAAATTCCTTCCGTTGTTCGAAGGGCCATTCCGTGTCCTTGACAAACCACATTCGAACACTTATTGACTCGAAGACCCATTGACCGGGGAAGTGCGAGGAGTATTCGATGTTACAAACTTAAGGAAGTACTTCCAGTAATCTTTGTTACAGTAAAATTTAAAAGAGATCAAGTGCTAGTGAAATGGGAGTGCTGTGAGGTAAAACGCAAAACCCTTTTGTGGGATAGTTTCCCGTGTGAAGTACCTTCAACGACAAACTATGGGGCGTATGAAAAGGTCTCCCATCCATCAGCTAACAACAATAAGGTTTGGAAAACGAACTATTAAGTTTTAAAAATTAGAAAATTCCTAGAAAGCTTTGTAATGTTCGTCACTCCGGTGGTGAACAGATGTTTGGACAATTTCGATTCGGAACGAATTAGTTTATATTTATTTATGAGTATTATATGTTCGACGCCAAACGTTTTGCTGCGGTACTTTAAGAAATATCCACCGAAACCTCGTTGCGTACCGAGAAAAAGAAACGTTTGGGTCGAAACATGTGCGTTATTAGTTTTAAGTTTATTGAGAGTATATTGTAAAGTATCGGTTAGAGAAATTCGAGATACAGGCTTTCCCACGAAAATAAGAAAACATGTGTTTTCATTAAATCATGTAGAAGTGGGAGGCTCACCCTCTTCGAGAAGGAAAAATTAAGAAAGAAACGGCAGTTAGTTTTGAACAGCCGAAACGCCGAGTTTTGCTTTCTTCGAATTCGCGTTTCTGTGAGTCTGTGACAGTTCACCAATTAAAAGTTATTATTCGTTGTGGGAATTTGAGCCAAAGGATTATCCAAGTAGAAAAGGTACTGTCACTTGTTTCATATTAACGATAAAAATCAAACGAAGTCTTTGAGCATCCTCGATCGCGGGAATTTTAATTTTAACGACATATATCATTTGATCGTGATGACGGGTGACTCGCGCTTCCTTGTTTGAGGCACCCTTCCGGCGACCTCTCAGAGGCCGGCTAGTCTGGAGAAAACTCCCACTAGTTGTGATTTTGATCACCGGACGACTAGGACATTTTCTTTGCTTTTCAACAATATAAAATCAAAAAGGGGGAAATTTTCCCAGCGTGAAAACCCGCTGAAGGGAGACCTAAATGAAATACATTTAATTTTGGGAATAGCACATGTTTTAGTGCGCCTGGAAAAATGTGTTTAGACTTTGGTTTATTGTCCATGTTGACGAAAATATGCTGATAAATGCCAACAAGCTACAGCTTGTTGGTTTTTTCCTATAATTACAAAAGTTCTTTGTTTAAATTTTTGCTACGTGTAACAAATGTATTTTACACCAAATCGCGGTGGCGGGTACTTCAGCGAGTCACGGGGTAACGAAAGTTTACCTGCTTTTCAGATTTCAACACCTGTGGCGCGAGTACCTGTTACCTCGGTTCGGTATACGAGGTGTATATAGCATTTATAGGTGTTCTGGGACACCTTAATTTCCCTGTACAAACAATAAATGAATTGTTTGATTTCTTAATTTTGTTTGTTAATTTTAGTTTAATCTGTAAGTGTAAAAGCTGTTCTGAACTCCAATCGAGCCAATCGGATGGCTAGTTGTTCGAACCACCCGAGAAGTGGTGGTTGTTCGGGGTAGTTTTTGGCGCTTTTCGGGAAGCTTAGAGAGTTAGTCAAATTTTCACCACAGATTCGAGTGGGTGACTTTCAATTCGTCAAATTCTCACACTACCGTTTTTGAAGAATAATTCCACTGGAAATTCGATTTGTTCATCTTCCATCATTTGTGATAATACAGCTTTCGAGATACTCTCACCACAGGTACTGTTCCTTTTTTTGAAATTATTTACTATCATAATGATCCTGTTAAACCGCGGTAAATATCTTCGGTGTTCGCGATAATTTTTAGATTGTTTGTTTTAAATATTAATTCACGGTACGCGTATATTCTTGGAACTTTTACGGCGAAACCCTCTCCAACTGCAGGCCTCCTGCCCTCCCTCACCTTAATTAATGCTTTTTTCTAGGGCCAAGTAGTGTCAACGTTTATTTAAGTACGGTTACGCCCTGCCAACGAGGGAGTACTAATACCTTTGATATACCTATTAAAAAAGAGGATTGCGACTACGCAAAGAAACAAAAACCCCATCCAAAGAGCCGACCACCTGAGAGGGATCGTAGCCGATTGCCACGACCAACTCACGATAGTTTTCTTTTTAATTTTAATTTAATTTTTCGTCGAGACTCAGGACAGCTTATTTGTTAGCACTGAATTTTTCATGTTTGCTTGTTTTTGGTTTTATGTATCTGGCTTTGTGCGTTATTTTGAAATGTTAAAATAAATTGCCATACACTTGTAAAATGAATTAGCGATTTTTATTTAGCAACTATTTCTCCGGTTTTCAAGTTCGCGGGCCCACTACTTCGAATAATAGAACCCCGGTCCCCGTTACGACGTCTCTTAGATATTAAAAGAAAAACTTTAAAAACACAACGTAGGGTCTGACTAGACGTTCGTGGGTGTGGTGGAAGCCGGCTCAGTCTTCACCGATAGAAAGGGCGTCCACTACAAGTTACAACGTTAATCTTTCCCTGTGTATATTGCTACTGTTGTAAATGTTGCAATTGTTCGTCCATATGGAAATTCTTCAAACGATTTTATCCTTCCGATTCTGCCTGTTGTGCAAGACTTTGTATTAACAGCCACAATTCTGTTAGTACTGGATCAATCTTTTCAGTTAGAGACATACCATTGGATTCTCTATTTAACAACGAAGACATCCGCGAGCGACATTCATCACACAAATCAATCAACAACATTCGTAATGACATCACTGCTGCCTTATCATCCTATCGTGCCGGTCCATCCAGCCGTTCACCAATAAAGAAGAAGTTAAAAATGTGAAAGTGAAAGTAAGATTAAAAGCAGAGCAGAGTGAATCAGTTTTAGTTAAGATTATTAGTTATTAAATTCTTATAGTTTTATTTTTTAGTGATTTTAAATTTTAAGTTTAATCTTAATTTCATTTATGTCGTATTAATTTTACATATCCTATTGTAAAGATACACAGCCCGGTCCTGATTGGTTCACAATCATTGGAAAAGTTAAGTGCTGATGTTAGCAAATTTCGGGTGTTGAAGGTTGACATGCGTATAGAGAAATGGTTCTGGAGCTTACTGGTACAGTTTAGTTAGTACTTGAGAGTTCTTAGTAAACGTGAGAGTTTAAGCTGAAGAAATTGATTGTTTTACAAAATATTTGGGTGAGTACGTTTTCTCACTTAGCTTGCATTGTTGTTAGTAATGATTAAAGTATTTTAAAATGATAAAGATTGAAAGAATATTCTTTTATATAATTTAAAAAAACTGAATGTTAAGATCCTAATATTTAAATTTATATTTTTATTAATAGAGAGTCCATATTATTACACTATATTCATTAATTATTTTCTTAATTCTCAAAACTAATTAAGGAAAATATTTAGATGTACAACTTTTGATCTTTTTATGATTGTTTTGTATTATTAATAATTAGTATAATTTCTATATTTCGTTCCCTTGATTAAAAATTGTAACGAAATACTTAAGGAGAGAGGCATGTTGTGTTCCCATCAGTTGTCAATCTAGACCACTATCAAGATTACTTGCCCTTTTTGCACTTCATCTAATATCTTATGTTCTTTAGTAAATGCATTTGAGACCTTTTTAACCTTCTGGGAAAGATTTCCAAAATTATCAATTTTTTTTATCTTCAAACAGTCTAATTTACAACCCTATGTTTTTTTGACCACCTAGGAAGTTACCCCGTATCTTATAATGTTAGTATATAAGGGCTCATTGCCACATTGTAAACAGAGAGTAACTTGTACGCTGTTACAGAGTACACTTCGTCTTTGAAACTAGCTGTTAAATAATACTTTTTCTTAAATAAATCTAATTATAAAATTTAAAAGATATAATTTATTTTTGGTCACAACAAGAAGTATTGGTCTACCTGGATGACATCATTGTTTACTCAGCCTATAATATTGATGAGCTTCTCGCACGATTAAAGAACGTATTTAACAAAATGAGGGATAGTAATTTAAAATTCAAACCAACTAAATATCATTTTCTACAAGAAAAAGCCAAATATTTAAGACACATTATTTCCTCAAAAGGTTGTGGAGCCGATCCTGATAAAATAGAAGTAATTAAGAAATATCCACAACCGCGGAATGTAAAAGACATAAGAGCCTTTTTAGGACTTTGTGGATTTTACAGAAAATTCGTACCGCAGTTTGCTAAAATTACACAACTATTAATTAGACTTACCAAGAAAAATACACTTTTCTTATGATCCAAGGAACAGGAAGAGGCATTTAACACACTAAAACCAGCTTTAATTTCACCACCAATTTTAAAATATTGTTAGGCTCTCACGCATAACTATCCAAAATGCACATATGGCCCTCTTGATAAACACATTAGTCAATCACAGGATACCTTAATAGTTTTCAGACGATATTTTTGTATGTTTAAGGGTTGAATCACTCATCTTTGGGGTTGTACGCTTATCGCGTACATATGTATATGCAGGCCCCCCAGAGTGTTAAAGAGTCTAACCATGCAAGCTTAAGATGTTATTCAATAAATTATGATACGTAACCACCACCACCCCCATAATGTTTACTACCCTAATAGTATATAAGATTTTAGGATAGAGTTAAGAAAGTTAGTGTTAGAACAGAAGAGTCGCTTAACTCTCCATTTAAGTTGTATTCGTAATAAACAGTATAATTCAAATTCGGCCTTTTATTTAAAGACACAACATAAAATTGGCGCAGTCGGTAGGATACGCACATTGCTACACTGGTCTTCGAACCATCCTCGACGAGAAAAAAAAAAGAAGAAAAAAATCCAAGTAAATAAGAAACCGCGAAATTGACTAATAAACCCGCGAGATCTTGGACAGAGAAACTATAGTTAGTACGGAGATTCTGCCTACGAATCTGCTAGCTATAATCGTTGTATCTCCCGAGTCTGAAGCAGATAGTAAAGTAAATGGAAAAAGTTATAAAATTAACACTTCCAGTGACAGACATTCCACAATAAACTGCTATTGTAATGAACAAAAATTAAAATTCCTATTAGATACTGGAGCAGCAGTTTCTCTAATAAATCAAAACGCATTTGAAAAACTAAAAGTACGGGTAATTTCTCTAACGGGGATCAGTCAAAATGTCCCTATACGCACTGAAGAAACCATAGGCATAAATATAAGTTTTAATAATAACGAATCGGAACGTGTTCCTATAGAGTTCCATGTGGTAAATAACATAAATTTAGAATTTGATGGTTTAATCGGCAATGACTTCTTTTGTAAACAAAAAGCCGTGATAAATTTCCAAGAAAATGTCTTGTTATTAAAAAACAAAATCAAGACAAAAAATTCCAATCACAACGACAGTGAAGAAACAATTCTTACTCCGAGATTCTTACTCCGGAAACTGTAATCAAAATTAATGTGGCTAACGAGAATTTAAAAGAAGGGATTTGTCCAGAAACCTTTATTGCAGAAGGTGTTTATTTAGCAAAAGCGATCGTAAGAATTCAAAATGGATATGCTTTTACTACTATTTTGAATACAACCAATAAAATCGTTAAAGTCGAAAAGTTAAGAATAGCTCTCGAACCATTTGACGTTGCTAATAGTAAGATTTTTATAATAGATGTGAAAAACGTTAATTTGGAAAATCGATTAAAACTACTTAAAGAAAACCCTAGATTAGATCATTTGAATCCGGAAGAAAAACATTCCGTACTTTCAACTTGTAACGAATACACTTATATCTTTTATTTACCTAACGATACCTTAACGTGCACCAACGCAATCGAACACAACATCGTTACAACAACACATAAACCAACAACGTCGAAAATATATAAATTTCCTGATGTTCACAAGAAAGAGTTAAAAAAGCAGGTTGAACAAATGCTTAAACAACAAATTATTAGACAAAAGTGGCGTATTGTCGTCGACTATAGACAATTAAACGACGTAACCGTAGGTGATGCGTTCCCATTGCCGAATATGGAGGAAATATTAGACATTCAGAATATTTCACCACACTCGACTTAGCTTTAGGATTTCACCAGATCAAAATGAACGAGAAAGACGGTTCCGCCAGCAAAACCGCTCTTTCCGCGTTGAACGGACATTACGAATTTACTCGTATGCCTTTTGGATTAAAAAATAGTCCTAGTTGTTTCCAACGCTTAATGTCTGCTGCCTTGTCAGGATTATTAGGAATGCAATGTTTTGATTACTTGGATGATATTGTTATATTTGCCAAAACTGTCGAAGAACACACGCAGAAATTAATGATAGACTAAGATCTAATAATTTGCTACTTCAACCCGATAAATGCGAATTTATGAAAAAAAAAAGTCGCTTACTTAGGACATGTAATCACACCTGATGGTGTCTCACCTAATCCGATTAAAGTCGAAGCAATAAAAAACTATCCACGTCCTGCGAGCGCAATACAAATTAAACAATTTTTGGGTTTAGTCGGTTACTATAGAAGATTTATTAAAGATTTTAGTAAAATATCAAAACCCTTAACTTCATTATTAAAGAAAGATATAAAGTTTAATTGGACCGAGGAACAAGAAGTCTTTCGAATCATTTAAAAACATATTAATGTCCGATTCAATTTTAAAATATCCAGATTTTAACAAAGAGTTTATTTTAACTACCGATGCCTCAAACTATGCAATAGGCGCTGTTTTGTCACAAGGTAAGCCTAATGAAGATTTACCAATAGCTTACGCGTCACGCACTTTGAATAAAGCCAAATGTAATTATTCAACTATAGAGCGTGAGTTATTATCAATCGTCTGGTCAACCCAACATTTTGGACCATACTTGTTTGGAAGAAAGTTCATTATTTACACCGACCATAGACCGCTAACTTGGTTATTTAATTGCAAAAACCCTAGTAGTAAACTGTTAAGATGGAGACTAAAACTCGAAGAATTCGAATATGAAATCAGATACAAACCCGGAAAAATCAATTCAAATGTAGATGCATTAAGTCGAAATGCAATTAACTATCTAAATGATAAATTAAACACTGAAACGTATAATCAATTCATTAAATACCATTATGAAAATGAATCAATTCTAGAGATAAATACAGTAAACGATAACATCCATACGCGATTTCCTAACGCTTTTATCTGGTCAAAAGACCTAGACGAATCTAATGTCAGTTTCAGTAATGTACAAGCAAACTATGATTTAGACAAATTGAACACAGATGAATTTTCTCTATATAACGTCATTAGACTCGAAAATGGAAAAAATCAAAGTTATTTGGTGTTGTCAAAGCTAAATTCTTACGATAAACTCACATATAATGATTTATTTTATTCATTACAAAATTTACGAACAAAAATTGAAGAAAATAGTGTAAATAAAATATTCATAAAGAACTCAATCGAAGGTAATAATCCTCACTTAAAACAAAATATGTTCAATGAAATGTTACACTTTTTGTTTAAAGATACAAATATAGAAATTATACTTGTAAATAAACCTAAAATTAAGCCAACTACAAAAGACGAGATTAAGAAGATATTCTTGGATAATCACTCTTCATCGGTATCAGGACTCTCATGTCTCCATAGAACGTATAAGAGAGTGAAAGAAAATTATAAATGACCAAATATGAAGAACGATATAAAAAGGTTAATAAAGTGTTGTGTCTCGTGTCAAACTAAGAAAACATTCCAGAGACTAGAGCTGGATATAATTGGGGCATTAGCATTAACAGAAAATGGCAACAAATTCATATTAACTATGCAATGTGACTTAACTAAATATTCCTATGCGGTACCACTACCAAATCACGAAGCAAAAACAATTGCCGAAGAGTTTGTAAAATTTGTGTCAATATTTGGTTTACCGGAGACAATTTTAACAGACAATGGCACTGACTTTACTTCTAATCTTTTTAAAGAAGTAAACAAATTATTTAAAGTCAAACAAATATTGAGTAGTGTATACCACCCTCAAACAAACGGAGCACTTGAAAGAAGCCATTTCACCTTAAAAGAGTATTTAAAACATTACATCAATAATCAACAAAACAATTGGGATGAATTTGTAAGCGTAGCAATGTTCACATATAATACCCATTATCATAAATCTGAATTTTTTTATATTTGTAGGTGAAAATCATTTGAATTGAAAAAGACCAACATAATATACATATATATATATATATCTATATAAGTATTTTAAAATGTGCATACATTAATATACTTTAACCTAATAATACTGTTATAGGTACCTACTAGGTACTCCGTGGCACTAGCCGAAAATATTCCTAGAATTTGACCATTTACTTAGTAAAATATTAATCTTTCTTCACGGTATCACACAAGCAAAGAAATCTTAAAAGAAAAGTATTTTATTTTCAAACAGTATCAGTATGTAATGAAACATTTTTATTAAGTGACCCATTGTTATTTCCCGAGTACTTTTCCAACTCTTCAAGTCAGTAGAATATTGATACGTTCAGAGTTCAGGGTGATGTGAGCAAACGTTTATTCTCGATAAAAATGCTGCCCTAATTTTCGCCTCGGTATGCAATCTACTATTTCATCGAGAAAAAGTTCTTAATAAATTATTATGAAATTAATAATAATAATTAATAACATATTGTAACAGGCTATTATTCATAATTAGGTATAGTTTGATCACAATAATAGTAACAACAACTGCTCTGAGTTTGGCCGCAACTGGACCAATAGGTCACATATATCGGCATCTACGTATCGGTACTAAAGCTTTCTAAGACGGATTAAGTCTAGGATTAAATTAGTCTCGAAGTAGGAATATTTTCCTTCGACTTCTCAGGTAGAAATTTTACGAGTCCCGAACCGGGAAGGTTTTCTACCCTTAAATACCTAGTCTCGAAGTAGGAAGTCCCGAAATAGGAAGACACGTTTCCAAAATAGGACTGAAATTAATCTTCAAGTAACCCATAAATGTAAACAACGAATTAATCGTGTTTCATTCGAATTAAAGAATCTCAAAGAGAAGTTCGAATCTATTAAACATTTAACGGGACACGGAGTTGAAAACGAAAATAAGAGAAAAAAGAGAGGTTTATTCAATGGGGTATCATCTTGTATCAAATGGTTATTCGGTACACCAGATGCTAATGATGCGCAGTATTACTCAGACGCTATAAAGCGAATATCCCAGCAGAACCACGATGTGCAATTGCTTATGAAACAACAAATTCATGTTATCTCAGATGCAATAGACAGTTATCACAATTCCATATCACTATTAAAAATGAATGAAGCCAAACTAAATAAGAACATTCAAGTCTTTAACGATTTTTCAAATAAAACGTCGTTCAAAATTAACCAGTTAACAATGACTCAAAGTATAGAATCACATTTTTCGCAATTATATGTGCTATGCCAACATTTAGATCAGAAATTCGATACTGTAATTTCGACCATTCTATTCCCGAAACAAAATGTTTTACATCCTTCGATAATCACTCCAAAACACCTAAGAAATGAACTGCCTAAAAAAATTACAAGGAGCTTTAGAATTTCCTCTAAATCCTGAACATTACGACGAAATTTATAAATACCACTATCTCGAAGTTAACGGTGATTTACATAAATAATATTTTTATCTTTGCAATCAAAATCCCTTTAGTAACGAAAGAACTTTATCAATTATATAAAGTAATTCCCTTGCCAGTGCAAGTTCCTAACAGTACCATTTATTCCTATATTGAACCGAAATTTCCTTACCTATTAATGTGCATCAGCCGCACATACTATGGGGAAATGAAGGATTTGACCACCTGCTTACAAGTACCTCCAGGAGACTTCATCTGCAGCCAGGTCACCGAGTATTTTCTAAAGGAACGGCCATCGTGTGAGACTTTAATGAAAATCAATCCAACCGATAAAATTCCGGAAGTGTGTGAAACCCGGACTGTGAAATCTGAGTTGCAGATATGGCATCGAATTGGACCCAATGACTGGCTATTTATATTGACGTTACCAACCCTAGCATCCGTAACTGGTTCTGACAATGTTCAAGAAATTGAGGACACGCGAATAAAAGGAGTTGGAATATTTAACATGAAAGGAAGATGCAAGTGTTTCACTTCTAGTGCAATACTCATTTCAAGTTCGAATCAAACGGCGAACTATACAAACTACATTCCGCCAATCAATATATCAGACGATGACTGTTGTTTCGAGAAACAAGAATTTCTAAGAACTACAAATATGGACTCAATCAAGTTAGATGCAGTAAATCTAGATGGTCATGCTAAGCATGTCCTAAGTCATGCTAAGCAAAAATTAGATCAATTCGACGAAATTTTGCAACACGAAATAAACCAACCGCTTGTATCACGATATTCGCAATGGTATAACACTATTATTGGAATTTTCACTACTATTCTGATCACATTGGCACTATTCTGGGTATGCTGCAAATGGTGCAAATGTTGTAAATGCAGCGATTTAATTAAATGGTTCAGAATAATTTTTCCTTCTGGCGAAACATGCAAAAACATAATTTGCATAAACAGTCTAAACTCAGTAAGTTCCAGTTCTATACATTCTTCACGAGATGCTAACCCAACAGGTTTAGAGATTGAAGATGACGAGGGAGGATTCCTTACACGGTTGTCTACAGAATCCTTAAACCAAATCAGAACCGATATTAACTCAGCCCTCGCTTCATATTCAGCATCACCGAAACGACGTCCTGCTCTTAAAAAGTCAAAGATGTGAAGTGCAAAGTGAACCAAAAGCAGAGTTGTGAAATGTGACAGTGAAGTAGTTAGTACCTTGTTTTGATGAACTTTCAATTTAACTTTAAGAAACCAAAATATGTATAAGTATTTTCTAAATCAATATTAGACACTTAAGTTTTCGAGGTTTAGATAAAAATTTGATTTTTGTTAATTTCATTTAAAAATTTAACAAAAAACTTAAGGTGGGAGGTGTGTTAGGTTCTCACGCATAACTTATCCAAAATGCACATATGGCCCTCTTGATAAACACATTAGTCAATCAATGGATACCTTAATAGTTTTCAGACGATATTTTTGTATGTTTAAGGGTCGAATCACTCAACTCGGGGTTGTACGCTTATCGCGTACATATGTATATGCAGGTGCCCAAGAGTGTTAAAGAGTCTAATCATGTAAGTTTAAGATGTTATTCAATAAATTATGATACGTAACCACCACTACCCCCATAATGTTTACTACCCTAATAGTATATAAGATTTTGGAATAGAGTTAAGAAAGTTAGTGTTAGAACAGAAGAGTCGCGTAACTCTCCATTTAAGTTGTATTTGTAATAAACAGTATAATTCAAATTCGGTCTTTTATTTAGACACAACAATATACACAAGAAGACGTAAACCAGGCACAAGAAACAATCATGTTTGGTGTAGAAAAAGAGGCAATTAGTAATATCATCATTGGGAAAATAGCTGGAAAAACCTTAGATAATCAAGGATTTTCAGCCACCAAATTATTTAATGTTGACGAGATTCAAGAAATGGCAAACTCGTATATGGAACAAATATATGGAGTGTTTATTGATATTGGACAATGGACCAGTGGATTCATTGGAATATTTTTCATCGTCAAGTGCGATAAGTTCCTTATCAGTACCCTGGTAAATGCCTTGGCCATACACAATGCAGTGGGCTGGACATACAAACTATTTGCGTCGTGTTGGGGAGCTCTGGCCTATTACGTGCTCCATAATCACACCCAAAATGAGTTAAAGAAGCAGAGTCGTATTCATGAAGATTGTGAAAATTCCGTACCACTAGAGGAAATGAATAACACATGTAAAAATACTAAAGAAAAATTGGCGGTTAATGAAGAAATAATTTCTTAAGAACAGACCGGCCCTTACAAAAATTTAAACAACCAATTAGAAGCCATGGAAACGTTATAAAAGCAAGTGCAGCCAGTACTATTACCAATTAGTGACTTAAACATTTGCACAAGTGCTAACTAACTTCACTTAGTGATTAAATTAAATTAAACAGTTAAAAATATAATTAAAAAAAATAAAAAATAAAAAAATGATTGGAGTGTTCGCGACCCTTCGAGAAATGCCTATTGCGGAGCAAATTCCCCTTGCACAAGGAATGATGGAAGATTACATGCATCTTCTGGACAACGTTCCCGATCTACCCTTGGAAACAACCATCTAGATCCAGGCACAGCACCGCATTGAGGTACTACATTTGTACCTCAATATGTTACTAATCCAACATTGGGGGCGTACAAAGCCAATATGCCCTTGGGTAGCCTGCGTAATAGAAAGCGACCGTCTCCAGAGGGAACAAATGGGTTATCCGGCCGCCTACGTACCAATGGAGGCGCCAGCACAGCCTCAACCACAAATCGCTCCACAACAGACGCCTACTCCACCTCGGACACCGCCACCACCCTACCAACCACCGGAAGCCGCCACCCAGATGATTAATTACTTCTTTGATCAATTAGTACCTCAGCCGAACACCAGCGCCGCCGCCAACACTAGTGCACGTGAAAGTTAAATGGCCTGTCTGAATAAAAATAAAAAAAAAGAAGAAAACGGAAAATAGTAATAAATATATAGTGTTAGTGCAAGTGAAATTTAAGCAAGCAAGGTAGTACGTAAGATTTATCATGTTATATTCCTAGAAATAAGTTTTAACATAGAATAGTTTAGCCAAAATGGCGTTATTGTCTAAATGTAATAAATCCACTGGGTTGCCAGCTACCAATGAAAAATTGTCACCGTACGGTCCACGTAATGAACCCAACAATGGGGAGTGGTCCGGAGCAGCACAGCTCTTGGGCCCATATAAAAGAACGACAAGGCCCTCCAGATTCCAGTAGACATAAAATTCTCTAATAATCAACATGTTTAACAATCACGAGTATTTCCAAAATATCATTGAAGTGGCGGAGGCGCACCCCCCCGCATATTCGTAGCGTAATATACTTGTGCGCCATGGAAGCGAGATTGTCCATCATGGCCCGAATGGAGGAAATGGATCAACGGACCTCCCTAAGCTACTTGCGGATTCTGTTAGAAACAGACCGCATCCATTTGCTACTGGAAAGATCCACAATGGAGGACGACACATATGGACCACCGGGGATGTGACCCTGCACTAGGTGCATAACATCCCGGAGTTTGCAGCCGCTTCCAGACCCGAACCGGTGGGGGAGGTTCCTAAGGGAGGTAGAATTTTGTATCGCCGAGGAGGACGCCGCGTTCCGGGAGCCACCAACCCCAGAACCTCCGAGAAGTCCCGATCCACCTCAGTTTATGGAAAGAGACCCGCTGGCCCAGGGGGAATTCCAACCGGATAACAGAGAGGACGATGCAAATCACAGAATATCATATACAGAAGTGCGACTCCTCCCCTTTTACCCGGAATGAAGGTTGAGTGCGCTTGGGGGGCATAAATTGAAGACCAGACGGACAGATTGTTCGTTGGTGTTCTCGATTTGTTACTTTATTTTGTCTTACCGATTGAAGTAGTGTAGTACGAACTTACATTGGGGGGATGTGGGCACCAGGCTTTACGTTTTTAAAACTCATATTTCGTACGTATATCGCTTCCTTTACATGCGCTTGGGGTGTTGAGCAGAAGAAAACTTACAGAAAAAAGAACTATAGAAAAGGGGAGGAGTCGTACTTCTGTGTATGATATTCTGTGATGCAAATAGTCTTACGGACTCAGACGCCACATGGACCAGTGGCCGGGGTAGCTGGGCACCCAACCCATAAAATTTTCGGTTCCAATTATTAACTCAAAGCCAATTAATTGTGATTATTTTAAGTTTGTTTATATAATGTTGTATATCATAATATTTACTAAAAATATACAAAATCATTGATTAAATAAGTATTGGTTATTGATTGTGTGCCATCAAATAATTGAATCCTAAGGTTCAATTTAAATTTCAGTGAAATCAAAACCTTCCCTCAAAAGAGAGAAAGAAAGAGAGAAGGGGGAACCATCACAAAGTTATCGCCCACATAAAAACTTAAGAGTTAAAAATATATAAAACTTGAAAGACGCACACAACCAATAAACGCTAGAGGAAGCCGACCAATATACTCAAGTAGGCGGTACTATTCGTACCTGTAACTACTGGTCGCTCCCTCTTTTAGATAGGTTAGAAAATAAGATAGTTAGCACATTCCCAAAGAGAATGTAAAGTTAGAGAACTATACATTCTTTTCCGGGATAGGGAGGATTGTGGTGAATACACCCTTGATAAACAAATCTTTAATTGATATTGGAGAGATTCATGAATATAGATAATCCCTATCATCAATGAACATGTGATAGGAAATAGACCAAATTGTAAATTAAAACAAGGGAAAATTATATGAGATGAAATACTCATCTATTCATTTGACAATTAAAAGTACCATCAGTTAAGAAATAGCTGATTCCAATAAGATTTAATTCAAAATTAATAGAAAATCATTAACAAAGAGATTTTCCTTTGTTTTAAATGGTCTCGGACAAATCGGTACCATCCGCGAATTCTTGGAAGGAAGCAATAACACGTGTATGTCACTTTCTTTGTTCCAATATTATTCCTAGAATTATAAAGGAAATGACAACGTAGTGATGACCGACTGCCACCCCTTCTACCAAAAACCCATCAGAAAACTGAGCAATAATTCTTAGAAAAATAATAGAAGGGGACAGGAAATTGCCGACTATAAACAAGATGAGCTAAAAAGACAAGGGAGTTCCTAGTCAGATAAACAATTTATAATGTCCGGTAAAAAGTCGAAATAACATTTTGTATTCCCCAATCCCTAGTTTAGTGAAATTTAGATAAGTTGTAATTGAAACAGTGTAAATAAAGTCTTAAAAAAATGCTATTAAATAATAAATATTAAAATAAGAAAATTAAATCTTTAAATTCTAAAAGATCCCTCTAAGCAAATTCACAAATTCAATCCACACTGATGCCACCCAACATTGAATTCACCAGCTACCCAGAGTGACGAACCCTCTATCGTCGTGGTACTGCACCTTCCCGTACTAGTTTCCAGCCGACACAGAAGCCTGCAAACAGTGAGTACTGCACAGACTGTAGCTTTGCTTAAACCACGTTAAAACGGACGAAGGCACCGGTCACCACATTGTGTTGATTAGAATCATGGTTTTATTAAAAGGAATCTTTTAGAATTAAAAGATTTAATTTCAATTTTAATGTTTAAGAGCATTTAAAGACTTGTTTATTTCAATTCACATTATTTTTCTGAAATATTTATTTAAGGGTGTAAACCTTATATAAAAATTATAAATTGTAAAATAATATTAAAATATATTTCTAATATAACAAGATACTATTAAAAAAACATATATATATATATTCTTTACTGCGAATAAAAACCCCTTCTATTCTGAACTTCAACCGTTTTAAATAAAAAAAAGAAGAAAATAAAGAAAAATTTATATAAAAGAAGAAACATAACCATGAGTGACAACCAATCAATATCAGGGGAATAAATCGACCAGTAAGATTTAAGTAGGCGGTACCACTCGTACCTCTCATAGGTCGCTCCCTTTTGTAGTTAGGTTAATAGTTAAGGAAAATAGTTTGTAAAATTCTGGAGAGAATGTAAAGTTAGGAAACTGTACATTCTTTTCCAGGATAGGGAGGATTGTGGTGAATACACCTTAAGGAATAATTTATAAGACATTTATTAGTCTAAAATATCTATACTTGACTATTTCTATTATGTATGCGGAAAAGAAACAGCAAATTTGGAACAAAGGAAACTATTAGAGAAAGTACCTAAATAATTCTTTACTTGATAATAAAATTAATTGATTAGACAATTATTAGAATACGATTAATAAAATAAGATTTTCCTTTGTTCTATTAAATGACCTCGGTGACACGTGTGCATCTTTGTCATCGACCTCGGACAAGTTGGTACCATCCGCGAATTTCTTAGAAGAAAGTAATAGCAGGTTTATATCACTTTCTTTGTTCTAATATTATTCCTAGAATTGTAAAGGAGAAGACAAAGAAAGTGGTGACCACCTGCTTCTCCTTCTACTTATGAACCGTGGAAAAATTGCATATGTGCAGACCGCAGCTGCACCAAATAACAACCTTGAGCAATTAACTCTTAGAAAAACAATAGAAGAAGAGGACAGGAAGTCGTCTAATATAAATAAAATGATCTTGTAAAACAGAATAATCTAGTGAAAACAGTGTTAAGATAAGATGACGATGTAAATAAGTTGGCAAATAATTAACAAAGTGTATTCCCCAATCCCTAGTTTAGTTTAAAAACATAATTTGTAATTCAAAGTGTAATAATAAGTTTATTTTTTTTAATATCATTAAATAATTAAAAACCAATTCAACTCTTTACATTTTAAAATTATCCCATTAAAAATAAATCGCAATTTAAATCAACACAAGTACCACCCAACGTTGAAATCACCAGCTACCCAGAGTGACGAAAACTCTATTGTCGTGGTACCGAACCTTCCAGTACTGGCATCCCGCTGCATACAGAAGCCTACGAAAAGTGAGTGCTAACCAATTAGTTAGCTTTGCTTATGTAAAAACGGGCGAAGGCGCCGGTCACCACAATCTGCAAATGCGAACGAAACGGACTAAAAACCGTGCGTACGTCCTCCAATTATATCATTTGACGAGCACTTAAGTTTTGTTTGTCGTGGCAAAAAGCAATTTCAATGCGTGTCCGTGCATTTATCCCACTTGTAATAATGAGAATAGAACTTATAAGACAACGGACCGCAAAGGGAGCTATTTACCTATAGCGAGTAATTAAGCAACAGGATCAAATAGAAACGCTGTTTCTACAGTTAAATATATAAATTCTTAGCAACCGTGAAAATAAGCTGTTTTCGAAAAAATTGTCGTTTAACACCAAATTGAATAAATTTGGTATCCGAAAATCAAGCGCCGAAGAAGCGCGTTGAGCCGAGAGAAACCAAATAACTGAACAAAATGACGTCAATTCAAGTAGGTACTTGGATTCAATTATTCGGCTCGAAATCCTTGCCCAGGTTGAGACAGTTTGCAGCTTGAAATGGGGGTGGTGGTACACGCCACACGCATTCAATGAAGCCTTCGCGAATAGAATGTAACACTCAATGGATTGCGATTCAAGACTTTTCAGATGACGAAACGAAACCCGCATTTGCGGATTCTGAGCAGGGTCGGTTCAAGCAACCTCGAAATCGTAAATCTCATAAATCGTTGTAGCAATCGTTCGCCGGACTGAACGCATTGTCCTTTATTGACAAAAGCTCATGGCCAATGTAAAGTTACGAAGAGTTCAGGAAAAAAATTAAAGAGACCGAGAGGATAAAGTTTTATTTTGTAGTGATAAAAAGAAATTTCAATGCGTGTCCGTGAATTTATCCCACTTGTAATAATGAGGATAGAACTTATAAGACAACGGACCGCAAGGCTCATCAACAAATATTAAAATATTATCCAAAGCAGGACAATATTTGTTAGAACGATATGTTTTTATGTTAGACGATGCTCCAACGTCTCCACGTTCGGCGTACAGATCAATATTGCAAAATAGGTACATATCTTGGGTTTTTTGGGTGTTCTTTACAGAACATATGATAACATTATTTTACATACAGTTTATGACACTTGGCTTCACAGGGCTTACAATTGGTGAAAATAATAAAAATGAGAATGACAAAATGTTTAAAAATATTTTGAAATTTGTTTCAAATAGGCTACCACCGAACTCATATCGTTTCAAATATTATTTGTTCTGTAAAATATATAAACTATCAAAATCAGTTAAAAAAAATATTAGTTTTTTAAAAAAATTGAGGTCCTAAGGTTGGTATTTAAAAAAATGGAAATAATTTTACAAAAAGTAATAATAAACAATGTGAGTATTTTAATTATTTTAATTAAGTACATAAATAATAAAAATGTCAAAATTTTGGGGATAAGCCAACTCACCAACAAATTTAATCTCGGATTATTTTGATAGGCTAACTCACCTCTCTCCACATAGAGGTAATTTCTATTTCGTCTATCGGTAAACCCTGACATCCGTGAGTTTTTCCAACCTCAAATGGCCCCAACCAACAAGTAAGGAGTATTGACAAAGATCAACGGGACCGAGTGAAACGAAAGATAATTTGATTCATTAATGAATTAAATAAGAATTGTTTTATTTTTTGTTTTGCTATGTATCACTAAGTATTTATTAGTTTAAGAATTTGTTGTTTTAACTTTTTTTTTGTTCTAATAAATGATATTTTTTTAATTTACTTTTGTTTTTAATTAAGCAGTGCAATATCAAACTGACATTTGATAAACAGTATGTCAGATGTCAAATAGTTGCCAAAAGCAAAATGTGTGTAAAAACATCTCAAACTTAAAGATATAGCTTTATTTTGAAGTACATTTTTGAAAAGGAAAACTAAACTAAAAAAAAGATCAAAACATTGTTACATTACAAAAGATTGTACGAACAAAAAAATTTTCAAAATTCGAATATTGGTCTACGATGGAAGATGTGATAGATTTAATGCGCAGCCAAAGAGGTAGCAAATATTAATTATGAATGCTTATATATAAGTTTTTGAAACGAAAAAGTAAAAAAAAAACAACACCGTTGTGCGTGTGTGACCCAAGAAGCTCCAGAGCAAGATGCCATATTTGCCTGTTTGTCATTTACGTTTGTTCCAAATAGTTTATATTTAATCGATTTTTATCTAATAAAAATCTGTGATACATATTCATACCTAGGTATACATACACTTGTGTGTATATGCAGAACGTGAATTTTGTTTTATTTCCATATATACATAATTCAAATGATATTTGAGCAGAATATGGCATTGCAGAATATGCAGAAGGAAGTATTTGTGATTAATGTTTATACGTCGTTTGCACGTATAATTAATTGATCATATTTTAAATTTTCAGCAAATCTATTAAACTTATTAGAAAGGACCAGTGTAATAATACCAACCCCTGTCTCACACAAAATGTACAAAACAAGAGAAAGTTTGACCTTGACTCTGAGGGGGGTAGACCAATAATCTGTAAAAAAGAAATAAAATTGGGGATTAGTTTATGTTGACTAAAACACACTTATGTGTTTAAATTATTTAAAATTTACCAACGCAAATTATATTGCTCTGTTGGAATTAGCAATTATAAATGTAGTTAATTGAATGGACTTTATTTTAATTTGTGCTTCAAGAGCTTCATTTTCTTAAATTTCTTCAATCGTCCAACAATCTACGATATTATTATTATAGTTGAATAATTTAGAAAGCGCTAGCATGGCTTAGTATTACATTAACGCAAGAACCTCACCAAGTTTCCCTTATGGCTAATGAGGAACTTTCTTTCTGGACGCTTTAACGTTAGCGCGTCTTGTTGGCGTCCCAACGGTGCACAGGCAGATTCGACTAGTAGCCCTTCTCAGGAGGTACCACTGTCTATCACAATGAACACTAAAACCAGCCACTCTATATTGAAAACGCTCAATGCTTATTATTTCAATATAGGGTTCAAATATGTCAATTTATGACAAGTATTAATAAATAAATGGCAATGTACAAATATTGCGCAATTCCAACATGCATCTTAAATTTTATTTAAAAGAATATTCCTTTATTTATTGTTTCATATTTTGTTTGGAATTGAAACCGCAAGAAATAAACAATTAAACCGCATAAACTAAGTGAGAGTACTCACCCCAAATATTAATATTATTAAATGAATAGTTGAAACATGTACAGAAAAATTTTCGGTTTCTGCCGGGAGTCGAACCCGGGACCTTTGGCTTTAGCCGCCAATGCTCTGATTAATATTATTGTCCAAAAGTGTGGTGTTCACTATTTTCACTATGTCGCACTCTGGAAACTGAATGTCCCGAATCCAGATAGTACGAAAAGCACCTTAAGTAATTATGCGCGCGTCGAACTTCAACACCGATTTTTTGCTACACACAGGCCCATATGCACCCAATGCAGATCCGGGCTGCGTATCTTTACACTAAACAGATATAAAGTTATTATCCAAGAAAAAAATACCATCACAGAATTATGTGGTATAGTGCTACACCACAGAAAAAATAATTATTTATATGTATTATTTTAATTTTACTATTAATTTTATCATTGTATTATTTATTATATTCATAATTTAACAATAACAATAGTAATTCAATATTGAATGAAATATTGAATGTTTAGATGAAGTTAAAATTTTAGATGTTCAGATTTAAGATTATTATAATTTATTTTTAAGGTGTTTATATTTCTTTTTAAATTCATAATTATATTGGATTACATATTAAAAGTTTGTATTTGTGATTTTACTAACCACCTAATAATTTGGTTTTTCACTTATTTCAAAATTAATATGGAACATTGAAAGAAAATATAAAAGCAGATAGGATGGCAAATAAAATTCCCATAAAATTTTTTTTTCGTACTGAATATAAACCAATTATTTAAATTCTACATTATTTCTGTACTCTTGAAATATGAAATTCATAAGAGTCCCGAACTGGGAAGAGTTTCTTCTCTTAATCACCTAGTCCTAAAATATGAATTTCGGAAGTAAAAATACTCTGCGATCAATAACATACTTTTCGGCCTTCTTCTTCTATTCGAGAAAAATTAATTTCTAAAAACTGATTATAATTTTCTGGAAAATATATTATTTTCCAAAAAATAATTTATGTTCGATTATTAAAGTTACAGAAATTTCTGTTTTAATAATTATATTCACTTTTTCCCTACGCGGCGCTTTATATTTTAAGCTTTGTAATTAATAAAGTAATAAATTAAATTTAAAAATCATTACAGGATTTTTAAGAATACATAAGAAAATTATGAGAGGAATTTTCAGGTCCACAGGGGCTGTAAATATACCTTATCTAGTGTTGTGAATGTTGTATTGTTATTTTTCTTGAATAGTTGTTGCCCATTGGTGATGTAGACATTGTAATAATACCAAGCCCTGTCTCACACTAAAATTGCAAAACAGAGATAAGTATGTATGACCCGGTCCCGAGTGGAGAAGACCACAATCTGTAATTAATAAAATAAAATGTAAGTAATTTCATATTTATTTCAAATTATTTTTATAAACGTATATTTAATAATTGCAAGACCAATTGCATTACTGGAATTGGCAAACGAAAAATGTAAATATTGGATGGACTGTCTCTTTTTTTATTTATTCAATAACTTCTATGTCATAAATTCCATCTTAAGGTTGCGGTCTGATGCGATGCTGAAATACTCTTCGAATCCTTGCGAGTGAGATACTCCATTTAAAAAGCACGGCTTGGAAAAAATACTTACCAAAAATTACCAAAACATTACGTGTTCCTAACTTTTGTATGAATTTTGTGTCAAATGGAATTTTTTGTATCTTTTGTAATTGTTGTAAAAAAAAATTATGAAAATTTCAACAAATAGGTACATATTATGAATATGAAAAAAAGCTTTATATGAATATAATAAATAATTTACTGGAATATTGAATAGGGATATTTTTATTGAAAAATGATGGTTTATGAATGTTTTTATGTGACAAATTTAATTTAATTTGAAACTAAAACAATATTTCCCCTCTTCTTATGGAAGACGAGACAAGGCAACATCATGCAAGACTAATTCAAGATAAGACATTTGAAAAGTCTTGGCTTCGCAAATCGCAATTTTCTATTAGTGGTCACGAGCAATCTGTTTTCAATTTTTATTTCTCAAATCCAACCAATATAAATTAAAAATGTGGTACTCGAACTTACCTACTTATTATTATCACTTGTGTTACTGTTTTTTATTGCATTGGAAAATATAACTAATTTTGCAAAACTCTAATTATGTTGTTTTTTGTGAATATGAAAAATGTATTGCCTACTCTCCACTGTAAATGGCTTACAACGGTAACTGATAAAAAGAGTTTAATTTCAACCGGTAGGTAATAAAAAAACTAATATGTAATGAAAATAACTAAAGAGTAAGGAAAATTAAAAGACAAATTTTCATACTGAACAGTAATCGCTCTCTTTCCAACTGTCAAATGTCTCCGAAAGTGACGTATTAATTACTGATTGTGAATAAATATATATTACTCGCTTGAATATAACAATTGGTCTCATTACATTACATACTGATTGTGAGAAAAGGTATTTTTGTCTCGAGGAATTGCTCACTTCAACCTTCGGCGGTCCTTAGTGAGAAATCTTTTTTCTCGACAAAAATGATGCCTTTTCCTCCTAAATAAGTAATCTACTAATTTCGACTACTACTTTTTTCAACGAAAAAACTTTACCATGGGTCCCTTATGACTTTATGAGAAACTCGGTTTTTTGGACACAATAACGTCTGAATGCGTCTTGTTGGCGTCCCAACGGTGTACCGGCTATCCCGTAGGAAACAAGAATGGTTCGACTATAGGTTTTGGCATTTGACTCTGTCGTTGCTGTAATTATCGTGGGATGGTAGATGTCCTTTTTCTAATGTTCGGACCCCTATCTACCAAAGAAAAGAAGTTTTACAGAAGAGTTTGGTTTTGGGTGGGTTTGTTCGGCATATACTTCAAGTGGTACCAAGAAGTAAGTGCGGACTAAAATGCAAATAATATTCTAATTGTGCATTAAGTTTATTTAAAAATGGAAAATTATTTATTTTTAAGAAATCATAATAAATGCGGTATCAAAACAATATTGAACAAAATATAGAAGGATAAATTTATAGAATATCAGTGGCCAGATTACATAAATAAATAAAAAATAGGGGAGACTTTGACCGAGTGAACCCATAAATAAGACAGGTATACTCTAAAATGGTATTTCCTACGTATCTTTTTGGTTCACTTCCCTTAAGCTAAATCGTAATCGTTCGGCATTCGTGTACTACCATTTCATAATCAGGTGAAAACGTTGCCTCCCTAGTGATTGTTGTAGGGATTTAGTAAACACAAAGTTTTACTCTTAGAAACTAAAATTTAAATTCCTGTATATTTACCAAAGTATGTTCCATTGAGTATGTGTTATAACTTAACTAATATTATAATTAAGTTTTTGACGGTCATTGATGAAGTATTGTCATTATGTACATGATTTCAAGAAATTTAATTAAATTAGCATTTAATAGCCGGTATATCGTTTTCTGTACAAATATGGGGAAAAATAACAAACATTTTCGGGGCAACTTAACTTCGTGTTCGAGTTATTAAATGTTATTGTCTAGCAATTTATTCGGTTAGTAAAATTAAACATGCCTAAGTAAGCATATGACAAATTTATTTATTGTCTTTTCTTGATTTAATTGTTTTTATTTCAATTCCAGCTGATATTAGATATTTACGTTGGCGGTTAATTGAAGAAGAGAGAACCAGGCAAGAAAGGGCGTCATTGATTCGGCACAAATTCGATTAAATGAGTAAAATTATGCGACAAATCTACATGATACGGAATTCGTCAGTTTAATTATGTACACATCATACATTCATTTTTTTGCAGATTGACGTTCCTGATTCACCGTCACCTCTAGTTCCCCGTTGATAGGGTCTCAACTTATTCACAGCGGTCCTTAAGAGAAAAACGCCCTGATTTTTTTTTTTTTTAAAGGATAATAAGTTAATAACCATCTTGTGGTAGAATTGAATATACACTTTCTTGATGAGAAGGTGTTGGAAAGAAAAGTACCAATTATAGTGTATATATAGTTTTTATTAAGAAGAACGAATCGAGTACTTTCGGCTTTATATGGCCATTCTCAGGATTCTTGTCAGGATTTGCAAAAATGGTTAGGATACTAACCCCAAAATCCCACTCATTTGTAAAATTCTAAAAATACAAAAGGCACCAGCACCTGATAATTAGAGACACGACACAGTTAAATGCCAAAACCTATAATAACGTTCTTTTGGAGGTACCATTGTCAATTCACGATGAAATGTAATATTGTGGATGCAAATAGTTCTAATTACATTACATATCTCACTTATTTCAATATAGGGCTCAAATTTACTGATATGTCGACAATACTAATAAATATAATTGTCAAATATTGCACAATTCCAACATGCATATCAAAATCAATTAAAAGAATTATCCTTCAATATAAACAATCATTTTATCTAAATTGACAATCATAAAAACTCCGGTCAGGCTGTATCTGTGTTACAACCGTAATTTTAACGTGAATACGTCTTCGATTGCATTTTTTTAAATAATGTGTACGCTGTTTGAATTGTGGGTATAGAGATCGCGGAATGAATATTATGAAATATTTATTTACTCAATTCCGAAATTACAAAAATTTTGGATTATAAGAAACATTTACCTTTAATTTGTCATTCCTATTTTAAAAGATCTTCAAAACCAAAACAACTTGTGTAATTTCATCCTATAAACGAACATTACAGTCTTTCAATTTTCACAATTTTTCACCATTTTTTAACAAAAATATTTTTAGTTGTTCTTGCTTTGCTGTTTTAAAGGTAACTAATTTTTACCCTTAAACTCCTTATAAGAACCAAATGCCGAAGAGGTATATAACAGCATGTGCGAGTCAATTTTTGTAAAGGCCACTCACTCATCATCCACTTAACATGTGGACATAATAAATGTGTCAATTATTGATGCATTCTTGCTAAATACATAATAGAAATAGGAAGAATTTATTTTAAATTTCCTTTTCCAATACTAAGAAACAACCATTTTTATTTCAAAAGGTACAGATATTTGGAACCTAAAGTCACATGACCATATTTAAAAATTATCCATTTTGGTCTCATTTACAGTTAACTAATTAAATTTTACGTTTTCTGTGAAAGTAAATTAGAAATATTTCCGAACTAAATAACATTAGGGCATTAATTAATATATCAAATTGTTCATTTTTGTTGAAATTTCGAACCATATAAATTGTTTGGTTTAAATTTTTAATAATACATAAAAAATTTAAATACTAAAAAAGTTGAGGACTAAGTATCACAAAACTTTTCGTTTTCATTTTTAATTAATTGCTTCAATTAAACAACAATAGGATAATAAGTAACATATCAAAATGTACCTTGTTCCTTGTACTTTAAAATCATGTAAATTGGTTTTTAATCAATATTTCATTAAAAACATCAGAAATTTGATTATGAAGATCATAGGAATGCGCGAGTAGGTACTACGTTCCGGATTTTGAAATTTTCCTTTTTCTTTTTTTATTTAATGGCTTCTAATTAAATTACCATAGGATATTTTAAAATATACCAATTTGTTCTTTATTTCATGCTCTTTAAAATCATATAATTTGTTTTTAAAAATGATTTTATTAACAATTAGAATATACATTTTGAATGTGGTGATGCACGAAAAATACAAAGTGTGACATCGTTTTTTGTTATCCTTTTTATATAATAACTTTTAACCAAATACCATTATAATAATGCTAAATATATTAAAATGTTCCTTTTTTCTTGTACTTTCAAATGATATAAATTGTTTGATATAAATCTTTTGTGATTTCTCATAAATTGGATTAAAAAAATTTAAGATTTTTTATGTTGCTTTAATACCTCCTAATTGGACAACTATGGGATCATAAAAAATATATCAGATTGTTTGTCATTTCGTCTACTTTAAAATGATATAAATTGATTGTTATAATTTTTTTGTAATCTACCCGAAATTAAATTATTAATGTAGTGCTGCATAAAACTGCACAGAGAGCACACATTTTTTTGTTATGTTTTTTATTTAATAACTTTTAACTAAATATCATTATGATAATGTTAAATATATTAAAATGTTCCTTTTTTCTTGTACTTTAAAGTGATATAAATTGTTTGGTTTAAATCTTTTCCGATTTCTCATAAATCAAATTAATAAAAAGTTTAGATCCGCGCGCGTCTCGTCTATCATTTTCTATCACGTTTAATATAGCTCTAATACCTCCTAATTAGACAACTATGGGATCATAAAAATTATATCAGATTGTTCGTCATTTCGTCTACTTTAACATGATATAAATTGATTGTTATAATTTTTTTGTAATCTACCCGAAATTAAATTATTAATGTAGTGCTGCATAAAACTGCACAAAGAGTACACATTTTTTTGTTATGTTTTTTATTTAATAACTTTTAACTAAGTACCATTATGATAATGTTAAATATATTAAAATGTTACTTTGTTCTTGTACTTTAAAGTGATATAAATTGTTTGGTATAAAACTTTACTAATTTCTCATAAATTGGATTAATAAGAAGTTTAGATCCGAGCGCGTCTCATTTAACATTTTTATTGTTGCTTTAATACCTCCTGATTAAACAACTATAGGATCATAAAAAATATATCAGCTTGTTCATCATTTCTTCTACTTTAAAATGATATAAATTGTTTGTTATAATTTTTTTGTAGACTACACGAAATTAAATTATTAAGGTAGTGCCGCACAAAGCGAACACCGTTTTTTGGAGGCTTTTTTGGTTGTTTTCATGCAAGGGCTTTTGAATACATAACAATAAGATATTGTGAGATATATTAAAATGTTTCTTAATTCATGTACTATAAAACCATATAATTTGATTTTAAATATTTATTTATTAAGTATCTGAAATTTCATTTTAAATAGAGTGATGCTAGTACGCTCTGCAGTGCGTTACACAATTCGACCATTTCTCTCGACATGCTACCCACTCTTTACAAACGATAAGACGTATTCACGTCAAAAAAATATTCAACGTAAACTAAGTGCGATAAACGTACTTACCAAATAACACTTATAATTCTTTTAATAATGGTACATCCAACTATTCACGTTCACCAAACCAAATAGGAACTGAATGTCTCAAAATAGAAAAGGTACGAAATGCGCTTGCAAATACTTATGCGCAAGTCGAAATTCAACACCAAATAAACACAAGCCCAAATATTTTGCTGATCTAAAGGACGAAGACCGGACTTTCTATCTTTACAATATACATATAGAAAATATTTACTTTATGATTTAAACGAAGGTTCGTTACATCGTCTACAGCAAGTAATAGAAAACAGTCATTGGAGACGCATTCAGGCTAACTGGTAGAGATAAGAATAATTTAAATTTTAAATTAACGTTACCAATACTAAATGCCCCAACATTATTTCAAATTCAATTATTGTATATAATGAAATAATTAGGTATATAATTATTATTACTCGTATTAGAATTAGATTTTTAGTTGCAAAACAATTTTATGATTGTAAAAAACGCGCGACAGTACTTCTCGGCTTATCGTCCGTCCATGTTGCCGGGATAACGCACATCCAACACTTCTTGCGGCACAACACAAGACAGGGAAAATAAGAAGAAATAACTACATGCTTAATCAAATAAAACCCAACACTGAGTCTAGTACTCAGTGGTCGACAACGCGACTCACCTATGATGGTTGATTGAATAACCGACGTTTCCAGTAATCTTGGTATTCACAAGCACAATACTTTCCGACTTCACCTTGCAACAATTCTACGGCAACTAAAGTCCACGATAGCGGTTTCTAAGGACTCAACATCCACCCAGCGGGGGTGAGTCACTATATTGGCCTCACAATCTGGCATGCAGACAGTACTTTCCAAAACACTTAAAAATACCCCAATAAACTATTTTATTCTAACTTCAAGTGACAAATGTGTCAGATGTTGTGTTAAACGATTGATTGGCAGAAACTACATTCTAAGAAATGTTTTTAAAAAAAGAGGTAAAAATGCTCCAGAAAAAATTCTTGTTACATGATGTGAATTCGTCTTATTTTTTGTAAGAGTGGGTACCATGTCGAGAGAAACGGTAAAATTGTGTAACGCACTGCAGAGCGAATTAGCATCACTGTAATTCTAATAGAAATTTCAGATACTTAATAAATAAATAAGTAAAATCAAATTATATGGTTTTATAGTACCTGAATTAAGGGACATTTTAATATACCTTACAATATCTTGTTGTTATGTATACAAAAGACCTTTTATGAATACAACAGAAAAAAGACTCCGAAAAACGGTGTTCGAATTGTGCAGCACTACTTTCATAATTTAATTTCGTGTAGATTACAAAAAATTTATAACAATCAATTTATAACATTTTAAAATAGAAGAAATGACGAACAAGCTGATATATTTTTTATGACTCCATAGTTGTTTAATTAGGAGATAATAAAGCAAAATTAAAAATAACAAATGAGACGAGCGCGTATCTAAAATTTTTATTAATCCAATTTAGGAGAAATCATAAAAGATTTTAACCAAACAAATTATCATTTGAAAGTACAATAAAAAAGGAACATTTTGATATATTTAACATTATCATAATGGTATTAAGTTAATAGTTATTTCATAAAAAATATAACATAAGACGATGTCACACTTTGTATTTGTTGTGCATCACCACATTCAAAATGTAATATCAAATTGTTAATAAAATAATAAAAAAAATATATGATTTAAAAGAGCATGAAATAACGAACAAATTGGTATATTTTGCATTATTTTATTGTTATTTATATAAAAACCCTTTCATGAAAACACCAAAAAAAGACTAAAAAAACAAATTGGTATATTTTACAATATCATATGGTTATTTAATTAGAAGCCATTAGCCAAAAGTGTCAAAATCCGTAACGTAGCACTCCCTATTATCTTCGAAATCAAATTTCTCATGTTTAATCAAATATTGATACAAAACAATTTACATGATTTTAAAGTTCAAGGAACAAGGTACTTTTTGATATGTTACTTATTATGCTATTGTTGTTTAATTTGAAACAATTAATTAAAGATAGAAACGAAAAGTTTTGTGATGCTATTAGTCCTCAACTTTTTTATTATTTAATTTTTTCTGTGTTATTAAAATTTTAAACCTAACAATTTATATGGTTCGAAATTTCAACAAATATTGAACAATTTGATATATTAATTAATGCCCTAATGTTATCTACTTCGGAAATATTTCGAATTCACTATCATAGAAAACTTAAAATTCACTTAGTTAACTGGAAATGAGACCAAAAAGGATAATTTTTAAATATGGTAATGTAACTTTAGGTACCAAATATCTGTACTTTTTGAAATATAAATAGTTGCATGGCTCTTAGTATTGGTAAAGGAAATATAAAATAAATTCTTCCTCCGATTTCTATTATGTATTTAGTTAGAATGCGTCACCTATTGACACATTTATGATGCCCACATGTTTAAGTGGATGATGAGTGAGTGGTCTTTACAAAAATTGACTCGCACATCCTGTTATATAACTCTTCGGCATTTGGTTCTTATGAGGAGTTTAAGGGTAAAAATTAGTTGTCTTTAAAACAGGAAAGCAAGAAAAACTAAAAACATGATTGATAACAAATGGTGAAAATTTGTGAAAATAGAAAGAAATAGAAACTTCGTTTATACGTAAATTGTTTTGAATTTGATGATCTTTTCAAATAGGAATGACAAATTAAAGGTAAATGTTTCTTATCATCCAATATTTTTGTAATTTCGAAGTTGAGAAAATAAATATTTTATAATATTAATTTCGTGATTTCTATACTCGCAATTCACACATCGTACAAATTAATTAAAAAAATGTAACCGAAATGTCCGGGTTTTTCAATCACATGTGTACTTTTTATACTTTCTTAAATGAAACATTTCACCATTTTCGAAAATATCAATATAATTTTGTGGAGTGTTTCACACATACTACATCAATTTGTGCAGTTCCATTCCGAAACACCCTGATTACATGGGCACAATATATTTTACCTTGATTCTCACCGTACGAATTATACCTTGCACTCGGCCTTAAATAGAGCTCTGGTTGCCAGCAACAGCATTGAATTGGATCATTTTATGTATGAACTAACAGTTTAATGTGCATTCTAAACGATCATACCTGTATACAGGGTGTCCTAAGATAAGCTTCCCGCTGGACTATATCGAAAATGTAAAAAGGCATTTCAATGAAAATATGGCAATATATCTTTTTGGGGATGGTCAATCTGATAAGACTATTATGAATGCTGTGACACATACGGTTATACCGGTACTCAACACTAACTTCGGTATTTTAAATGGAGCACCCTATATTTTATTACATATTTGGATTCTACGCAAAATTTTAATATTAGTTTATGTACAGTACTATATCTCTAGAGTTAATACTTTATGTAAATAAATACGCATAAATTTATATAATTTATATGTATAAATAAGCAATAAAAGATCAACAAGGAAGTATATCTATTTATTTACAAGTACATCAAAGAAACATTATATCTCTAAAATAATAAACTTCGGATGCAATTTGAAATTAATAAAGAAAAATAAGTACTCCTTACGTTGACATAACTAATTTTCATATTTAGTTAACTTGAAAATTTTTCATCTGAAATTAATTCATTTAACATGTTACATTTTAAGAATAGAAAGAAATCGAAACTGATTTTAGTCGAGTACTTTGTCGCACTAAATTACAATTTTGAAACGTTTGTATATAGAAAGTAATTTCATACAGTGCACACAAAACTATAGAAAATAATATGTATACCTACGTGCGATCATTAATAAATGCATTTTTCTTCATTTCTATTAGGGTTACTTCATTTGTTTGAAGTTACCAGTTCCAAATGGTCAACCAAAAATCCTTATCTCACATGATAAAAATTAAGAAGAATGCGTTCATTAATGATCGCCCGCTACCTAAATAATTTTTATTGATAATACGAGTATCCATACACACATAGTATACATCCATGCGTCCGTGGCGGTTGCGGTCCTTTCGAAAATGGTCATATAGAGTGGGTTGAGTGGTATATAGCAGACCAATTCATCTTAAACAAATTATTGGGCGCCCCAAATTATTTGGTGTGTTACTACAGGAAGCCGACTCTACTATTTTTTAAGCTATCTAAATCAATACTAACCTAAACTAAACTTATACGTCCTTTGCGTTTCCAAAATGAAAAAAAAATGTTATTTTCTAATAGTTCGTCGTGTTAGATATATTTTGTATCTGTCGTGCATTAATATATTTCCCTTGCATATTTGCGATTAATAATGACTGATTGACAATAAATGACAATTATTAATAATGAAACATGACTGATCATAGTACGACTTGCAATTCTCTCATACTTGCCATTGAAAATTCGGTACTTAATTTCCCATTGTTTGTCTAGGGTTCAATGTGCTGCCAAAAAGTCTGCGAAAATCCGCATACGTTGTCCATTCACAGTATATATCCCTGTCCAAGCTGTGGCAGTATGACTGAGCCAATATAAAAAATTTTCAGTCAATATACTTTCAGGTATATACAACGCTTTGCCATAGTCCTCTAATATATTAAGAAAGAGGACCGGATTATCCTTTTTATGGCATGTGAATATTTTTAATTACAAAAAGTAATAACAAGAAAACACTTGAAAGTCATGTTAAACTACGCTATTTTACTGGAAAAACGGAAAATAAATATTAATCAACAAGTATGTAACATATGCATTGCTTAATTTAAGATTATAATCGAATTTTTTTACAATAAAACTATAATACAATTCAAAAATTGTCACAGAGTGACGTCATGCGCAAAATGATTCAAAATTCGTTTTCGACTTGAGACTATCTTGTATTTTCATAGTATCATGTAAATCTATATTACCTGTAATTGGAGATTCTATTTTCGTCGAGTTTAGAGGGCTCTTCGCCCTTGCTCAGAGGAAATATGTATGATGTACGTGAGAACCGCTAGAATGCGGCCACGTTTTTTACCCAAATGATGAGGGATGATGATGAACACAGCAATGTTTTGATATCAATAAAGTACCGAGTTTATTTACTTCAAAAAATTAAAACTTTAACTTAAAAATTGCAATTTATAGTTCAACAGATATTAGAAAAATTTCTAGAATACTTGATGCGTTAACGACAAAAATTTCAATTCTGCTCAAATTACAAAATTTTTGTTATATCTTCCCACCTCCCACATAATACGTAACAAACAAAAAGTGGTCGTTCAACAATAACGATGGGAAGCGAGCGCGTTGTACTTAGCATTCAAAAACATAATAGAAAATATCCAAATTTACGACTGGCCCAAACAAAATATTAGAATTAATTATGGTCATGATTTGTTTTCCGACTCATTTGCTGTTATATTAGTTGTAGGTTGTGTTATTGGTGAATTAGCGGGTGTTATCCACTGTTGCAGCAGCCTGTTGCACAACAGGTACAGTTGTAGACGGACCTAATTGTACCGTTTGAAGTACCCAATTCTCTAATGCTTTTAATCTTCTCTCAAGCGTGTTTGCAGCAGTCTATTTTTCACTTTTTTTTGTTCTGTATACACTGCAAAGCACAAGAAGGCATAGCAGACTCCACCGTTTCGACATTTGGTGTTGACGTTGACATTTGACTTTCGTTGGCAATTGGTTGTTTCACTCATATTCTATTCTGATTTTGACCTCTGGAATTATTTCAATTGAGTTTATCCGTGGTACGGTTGGTATTTTGCTTTAAAATACCTACCTATTACTCGAGGAAATCAACTCGGGACCGCGAAAGTACGCCATAGTACGATAGATTATTCGTTGACATATTTTAATCGAATAAACCCAAATGTGGAATTTAGTATAAAATCTAAAATTTTACAGTTAGAGTTACTACATTTTAATTTTTGAAAATTCAACGGAATTTGAAAAATATTAGTCAAAGCAAGAATCAAATATAATGTTAGGCAATTCAATTTACATTTTTAAAACCCAAAACTTTCACTTAGAAAGAAGAAACACTTTAAATTTAAAAAAAATCATTCTCTTTACAACTCTATGATCACTTAGCCAAAGGGGGTTGCTCAAATGCGCTCATGATAATCACATGATAATATTAATAAACTGAATAATCCAGTTAAATATTCTAATTACATATTTTTACTTTCATGATTGTCTTATTATCTGTTTATATTATGTCATTTTGTATTGTTTATGTACTGAAAGTGTGCATTCTTAATTACAAAGAAGTTAGTAACTTCCCTCCATAGCATAGCGGCCATGTGACTTATGGTATTTTTTTTAATGATTTTATCAATGTTTATTTGTTTTTTAAGAGAATTAATTTTTAATTTTATTTATATTAAGTTCATCAAATATGCAATTAATGAAATTGCAATCTAAATAAAAATAATTATAAATTAAATTATGTTTTAAAATATAACATTTTTATTGTTACATATGATGAGAAAAAGTATAAAATTAGAGATTGCTCGAAGGACCATGAGAAATGCGAATAAAACACTTGCAGTTAGAAAAATTATTAGTTGCGTTTTATTTGTTTGTTAATTACATTAATTTAAACACATTAATTGATACGTATCGGTTTGACGATGAACACAATAGTAACCAGATTCCTGGCTGTTTAATAAAACTAAAGTTTTTACAGAAAATTCCTCAAAACGAGTTCGTATATATAATTTAAACTACCAACATATATACATTACAATAAATCCATGTAATCTGTAAGACATAATGAATAAACTTTTTAGCCACTGAGGAAGCCTAAAACACAGGGCGAAACGCGTATGGCATTATTCACAAAATCTGATGCAGTTTTACCATATTAACTCCTACAACCCAAGAAACCCAAAATTTATAATTTTATACCTTTTTCTAACATTTCGAACTCTACATAATCTTTTAATAGAAATAAAACAAAATCCAAAAGTAATGATGATAAGTAAAAAATAATTAGGAGTTTTTGCCTCCTAATTGAGATACAATTCCTCCATTTTCCGAACTTAACTTATCAATCTTCATCATTTAAATAGCACTCACAAGATCCTCGTAATTATTACCATCACTCCACTCACACACTCTATTGAAACATTTAAAACCAAAGTGCCCATATTCCTCGCACTTGTATCAGCTCTTCTTCTTAATAGGGTGTTTTGTGATGGGTGGAAGACAGTTGTGGTGGCGGTGTTTCCTCTGACTCCACCAAATCCTTATTCGGGACTGGTTGAAATTGTTCCTCATAAGTTTCAATGAAACTCCGGTGTGGATTTCATCCACATAGTGATCGGGAGAACCATAAGCAAAACATTCTGTGTTCTGCCCCTCTGTGTAATGGTTGAGTCTAAGTAAAAGAAAATATTATAGTTTATACCGTTACAAATACTTGGATTATTTATACTTAACTACTTTAACTTAACTCAAGTCATCTGAATGTATATTATTATTAGTATTAGTCCATTTACTATGTATATTATTATTAGTAGTCCTCTAAATAATAGTATGTTATACACCAAGGTGGTGGCCCAAGGTGGCTTTGGCCCGAGCGGAATGAGGTGCGAGGCCTATAAATGTCTTCACCACCGTAGTGTTTATACAATTTTTTCCACTACTAGCCAAATTTAAGGCAAAAATTAAAAATAAAAATTTTTCTGTCCGTCATGTTATAGTTACAGTTCCGAAAAGTCATCAGTCAGAATGTCAGCAGTGTCAGAATGACAGTAATTAAAGGCATTTTTATTTAAATAATTTTTTTCGTGTAAGGCAATTTCAAGCAGCAAATACGTTAAAAGACAATCTCTTGGGTATATAAAATTATGTTGCACAAGTTTCTGTTCAACAACTATCGCTGGATTCTCAAATCATTTGAATTTGTCCATTATTGACCTAGGTTAATAATAGAAAAAATTATTAACCACTACTAAGAAAAATTCAACTAATAACAATTGTCAACTTCACAGCTAGTAGTGGAAAAATTTATGTTTAGCCTTTTCAATCACATATATTGTGTGTTGAGCGGCGCCTTCGTCCGTCTTTACACAAGCTTAAGCTAGGCTCTTAGTACATACTCACTCTTCGTAGTCTTCTGTATGAAATTGGATTCCGGAGGAACGTTCTGTACCACGAAAATAGAGGGTTCGTCATTTTGGGTAGCTTGTGAATGTTGATAATTAGTGGATCAGTTTGTAAGTTTGAAAAAAATTATTAATGATTTTAGAATTACTTGATTTTAATTGGATCTATTGGTTTTAGGGAGATTTCGCTTGCCGCGAAAGAAGCGGTAAAATTAAATACATATACACCTATCACACACTAATTAGACTTTATGTATACATTCCGGTACTATCACGGGTAAATGCAAATTTTATATTTTTATTAGTCACAAAAGTTGTATGAAGTACTTTCTTGAAATGGTTGCTTAGTACTAAACTTGACCTTCGTCGTCCGTTCCTTTTCTTTTCTGCTTTGTAAGTTTATTCTGTACCTGTTTTTGCCGTTATCTATACCTAGAGTTAGAGTCCTCGATATACAGAGTAAAGACAACGCTGCTCGCGATTTTGATTGGTTAAACGAATATAAGGTCGAAATTCGCTTGCGTCCGCCATTAACATTCCAAACAATCTAGCCTTCCTTTGGAGTTTGAGTATTTTTACCACAATTTTCTTCATATTGTTCTATTTATTTTAAATCCTATTGTGTTATTGTGTTATTCATTATAATTGTGTTTCAATTATTAAGTAATAGTAAGTATAATTATTAAAATTTCATTACATTTTGGGAATATTGTGTGTGACTATTGCAGGTTCGTTGCTATTTACATAATATTTATTAATAAAATGGTTGGTTGCTGTGCGTTTGGTTGTTCGAACCGAAGCGAAAAGGGGTATATAATGAAATATTTCCCTAAAGATCCCCAACGCCGCAAAGAATGGACCATTAAAGTTAGAAGGGAAAATTGGAAACCAAGCAACAGTTCCGTTTTGTGCGAGGTAAGACACAACAAAGTCAATATATACTAAATTAATTTTATTTACCGTTTTTTAGAATCATTTTGCTCCAGAAATGTGGGAAAAAAACACGTGTGGATGGAACAAAAAAATTAAAAAGAAATGCTGTTCCCACTATATTTTCGTTTTCTTTACCACAAACTCATTTAAGGAAAAGTCCAATAAAGAGACAATATTTGTGACCCCATTCGACCAGCCAACTCACCACCGAAGTACTAACATCGATGCGCCAACTCGTCACTGGACCATAGTTCAATTCATCACTGAATAAACTTTTCTATAAATCCTCTTAAAAAATTAAAGGGATTGTATTCAAATTAGAGACATAGGAAAATATAGAAAATTCAAGTGATATATCACTGTGGTTTTTATTTATAGAAAAACAAAAAATTGACATGCGCTTCTATTTACCAAAAATCCATGTATGAAATAAAAGAGTAATTGCTAAAATTTATTAATATATATATATATAAGCAGTGGAGTGGCTCAATCTATAAACAGGGATGGGGTCTAAGTACCAGGTACCCGAGTGGAGAGTTGGCCTATGTACAAATGAGTATCAAACAATTTACCTGTAGTGGCGAGTGATGAGTTGGTCGGTTAAAATAAGCTGGTATTAAATTTAGTGGTGAGTGGTGAACCGCATTCGGAGAATGTACATGAATTTTAATAAAATACGAAGTTCAATTTGCCATATTTGGAACACTGATCTGCAAACGGTGCAGTCTTCACCACCATGAAGACCCGACATTCAATGGACTCGACAGGAAGAACAATTCTTTATCGTTCTTAATACTACATTAAACAGTAATAATTATTCGATGCTAAACCTATTGTAATTGTATTAATGATGGTGGTGAAGACTATTATTATTGGCTGAGCACCAAGTTTATTTCGCGAGGTGCTTTGCCCCGAGCGGAATAAGGTGCGAGGCCTATAAATGTCTTCACCACCGTGGTGTACATACTATTTTTTTCACTACTAGCCAAATTTAAGGCAAAAATTAAAAATAAAAATTTTTCATTTTGTCATGTCGTAATTTCAGTTACGGAATGTCATCAGTCAGAATGACTGTAATTAATGGCATTTTTATTCAAATAATTTTTTTCATGTAAGGCAATTTCAAGCAGCAAATACGTTAAAAGACAATCTCTTGGGTATATAAAATTATGTTGCACAAGTTTCTGTTAAACAACTATCGCTGGATTCTCAAATCATTTGAATTTGTCCATTATTGACCTAGGTTAATAATATAGAAAATTATTAACCACTACTAAGAGAAATTCAACTTCACAGTGGGTTAAGAGACGTAATAATGATCAATTTCACAGCTAGTAGTGAAAATAATAAATTTTTTAAAAACGAATTTCTACTAAAAGGAAATTTAAGTTTTATAGTACTAGTGTATAGTGATTTATCTATTAAAAATATCTGGCCCTTTATTGCTTATCGGTCAATTTACCTGCTTGGGTTTATAATCGGTTTATAACTTAATTCTACCTAATTGTAGGAAATCTTAAGGATTAAGTTGTTTGTGCATGCATTATGATAATATTTGTTTATACATATTTTTGTATGTCCGTCGATTTATATTTTTTATTCAATAAAAATATTTCATACTTTCATAAAACTTGACATATGATACAGTCGTGAATAATAGTGACAATTTACCAAGCCATACAGCGTACCATAATTAATTAAATTACCCGTACATTAACGATTGTCATAATATTTTCCTGATGTTGTATATTATATTACTAGCACTATCAGGTATTAGTAATATAATAAAACAATGAGCAAATTTCAATTATGAAACTCAAATAAATGCTTAAATGACACAATTATGAAACCGACAATTTTGTAAAATTATCCTTTATAACACGATTTTTTTCTATTTCGGTTCAAATTTAATTTTTTGATCCAAAAATATTTTAATGTAACTACTTTTTTTGTTGTATACATATGTATAGGTAAACACAAATGTCAATTTAATTTTGGAATTAAAAATTCCTGAAAATTTTTTTGTTAAAAGGAAAATATTTATCAAAGTCGATGGCGAAAATGCAATATTTTATTACAATTAATTACTGCAATTATTATTTCATATTAGTATTGTACTAGTATACATATGTACATATACACATACATATATGTAAATTATAATATTTTACTTTTATTTCTTCTACTATTCATACTTTCTCTTTCTCTCAATTATTTTTAATCCGAATTTTCGGGCTATCTATTTTTATTAGATATGTACCTGCTTGAAAGTATTTATAATGTAATTACTTTTAAGTCCTTTTTGGAATATTTATTTGTATTTTTCATTTTAAATACTGTATGGTCATTTTATTAAACCCCCATTTAAAGAATACCTTTCTCTCAAAAAGCAAGGGCCATAATATAGTACAAATATTCTTGCAGAACAGAGTCAAGAGCAAGACATACTCAGTAGTGGGCTAAATGTCAATCAAGATGACTGTAGAAGTACCTACAGTCGAAGTTTAATTTAAATTCAGATTTTACTAAGATTTCAATATTAAAACTTTGATCGTTAAGTAACGTTGATCAATTTTCACTTATTATTATTTGTCAATCAAATTACGTTTCGTTTATTCTTTTACATAATCAAGTTATTATGTGAGTAAACAAGTGTTTTATAAAAGTAATAACTGCTTCGTTTTCCAAATAATCTTAATTCGGTGTAAATAAACTATTTAATAAACTGTCATATACACCAAAAAGTGATCGTTATATGTAGATACATATATGTATTTATATAATTAAATAAATAAATGCATACAACCCCATCATTTACACCACATTTGGAAAAGACAACTAAACAACAACTGCCATCACAATACATACATTAGGTACGTACATCAACTATTACATTGGAATGAATATTGTGTAATGTAAATTGTGATGTTGTGTGTTTGTTGATGTTTGTTCGTTGGACATTCGTTTGTATAACGATTGAAATGTAGACTGCCTCTAGTTGGTACTGTAATGTGTAAGTTTGTAGATTTGTGTCGTTGTTGTGTTTGTTGATGTTGGTTTGTTGGTCGTTCGTTTGTTGAACGATTTAAATGTGGGTTTCTTCTGGTTGGTACTCTAGTTTGCGTCCATTAACAAACTGAGAGTGTAAGACAATTAGGTCCGTCATTATTCGTTAAAGGTGATTGGATTGTTCGAATTGAAAAGGTAACACGACCGATAAAGTTTATAAAGTTCTTATTTATTGAACACACGGTGAAATATAGGTTTACAGACACGAAATATAAATATAACTAAATCGAATTGTTGTAATAGTTATAAACTCGTAACACTTGTCTAATAATAATGATATTACTCGTACTGACTTAATAGTAATATAATGTAGTGTCTAGTAATGGTAACACGGGTACTATTGCGATATCTAGTCTAGTCTGGTATCTAATGTGTTTTTGAAGGGGTTGCTACATGAGTTTATATAACATCCGTTCTTATTTCCTAAAAACTTTCTAAAAATTAGAAATTTTCGAAAACATCCTTTTGTGGAAATGAGAATAATTTTTAACACTTTGTTAGGGATGTTTCGTAGAAAGTACACTTCCAAGAAAGCTGTTTTCATTAAAAAGACCCTCATCCTATCCCTCATTGTGGATAATTTATTTGCTTTAACAAAAGTTGTCAAGCAATGTTTAAAAAGATTTTTTTTAGCGTTTCAAATTTACGAATGCCTGTTTCTATTGGAAAGCATTCCCGAAGGTACTATTATTGTGTTGCGAAGGACGCAGCCTTCAAGTCTATACATTCCATTCCCCCCTTATAAAAATAAAGAATAAAAAATTAATCAATTAATTAGGTTAATTTTTTATGATTGGCGATGTGGGGGAATGTACTTTGTTAAAATTTCCTAACTGTAATACAAAACATGTGCACATACATATAAAAAAATAAGATTATTTTTTTTTAAACCTAATATAAAAAAGTGGTATACAAAAAATTAAGGTAAAGTTAGTTTTCATATTTTAATTGCGGACAAACTTCCTTAACATATTTTTTTTGTTTATTTATTTATCCTTGTTTTATCCTTGTTACGGGATTTTTGTTATTGTCAGTGGTCACCAATGACTTTATTTTTAGAACTTTTTTCGATTCACTTTTGGTTCACCATTCACTGTTTTAATGGCGATTTAGAAAAAGAGGGTTTGGTGGTTTTTTTTCAGTAAAAGTTAGTGGTTTTTCTGAAATATGGTATTTTGTGTTATTTCTTATTACTAGGTACATACATAATTTTTTATTAAGAAATGCACTTATTTAACTAGGTACTAAACATGTATAAATTCTTTTTTTTTATTATTTGTTATTATTATTATTATTATTCTTTTCTTATTCTATAAAACATGTATCTAAATATAATGTTACTATAATATACTAATGCTAGACATTTTGTTAGTTCTGAACAATTAATCTATTGAAAAAACAATTAGAAAAAAATTAAAAATCAAATTAAATTAAAAACAATTAAACAATTTTCTGCTAAAAATTTCCGATGTTTGGGGATGGCCTGGTTGGTTCTCTCAATCCCACATTTGTTCTATGTGGTTGTACTCCGGGAGGCTCTGGAGCCGGACCCGGAGCTCGAACAGCTTAAACTCCAGATACGGACGGTATCCCCGTCGATTTTGTTTGATGTGGTTGGGTGCCACCAGGCACCCACAGCGACAGGGTATGGCCCTTCTCGAACGTCCTTGTGGTCGGCCCTGGCACATTTCTTCATGTGTTTGCAAGTCCCTCTTGGGGACCACGTGCTCTGGATTATACGGGCATACTGCCCACTGCTGGACCAATCGGTCTTGGTCTTCAATCGGTATTGGATTTTTTCCAGCCATTTCGGGTTTCGATGTTTTGTCGTCGATTTGGTTATTAAATTATTTCAGCTAGTGTACGTTGTACGTTTAGCAAACTGACTGATAACTGTGGGGTAGTTTGAAGCGCTTTATATATTGCGAATTTTGCTGATTTTCTACCTCCACTTTGGTTATCGGTCGGTTTATCTTTTACATTCAACAGTTTTATTTCTACTTAACTAATTAAAAAAAAATCTTATTGGCTATTTATAAGCGCATTTCTTTTGAGAGGTTGTCGGCAGGGCGGCAAAATATGTTTTCTGTTAATACTATATTTTATAGATAGTGTCTAAGTAGATGTGACTGTTTGAATTTGGAATCCATGATACGTGAGTACGGGATCGGATTCGATGTTCGCAAACGAAGGGACTATTGGCCATCTGGAAGAACAACCGGTTTTAATTGATCTTTATGGATTACATCTTTCCTTATTGTTCCGTATTTGCGAATTCGTCGATTGCCGTGTCCGTTACTTACAAGTAACGTTTCCACGTAGTTTGCGTGAAACGAATTTATGGACACGCGCAGGAGCTATTTGTGACCGCTGAGCCACTTTGGCTTTAAAAGGATACTTACTTTAACTACGTTATGGTAGTCTTGCATTTTTGCTAACTTTTTTGTTTTTGCTAATTTTCACTTTACTTTTCGCTTTTCGATACTTTTTAATGCTTTTGCTCAGCTGCGATTTTTCATTTTTTATGCTATTAATCTTACATTTTGAAGCTTTTCGATACTTTTTAATGCTTTTGCTCAGCTGCGATTTTTCATTTTTTATGCTATTAATCTTACATTTTGAAGCTTTGCTCACCGTGTGGATTAATAGGAATTTAGTGCATTTTTGTGCGTGCTTTGTCTACTATACATTTCGCAATTCTACATTGCTTATTTTTTGGTGGACATTTTGGCACAAACAATATCTACTTAACAATTGCAACGACGTCCAGAACGTGCATCTTACTTCCTGCATCAATGTGTAGGCAGCAACTAATTACAAGTGCTCTTTTGTCCTTGATTGCTCTATATTTTTACGAATTTTGTATTAATATTCCCGCTATTTGTTTTATTAAAATTTGTGTCTGGACATTCACAATAAGACGGATTTATTGTGCTTATTTTTCATCATTGCGTTGTCCATATTGTGGTCCCTCGAACCGGATATTTATTCCAAGAATTTCTTCCACATCAACACTCTTGACCTTCGCATTCCAAATTTAATTCGAATTCGTGTTAACGACTTTTTTTACAAACAATTCATTTTCACTGATACCAAGTCGATTTTCATTTTTTAATTGTATCGAACGCTTTTTTTTCAAATTTCTCAATAAACTCATAATCTTTCGTATTAGTGTTTCGTTGTCTTTGAAGTACTATCCTTATTATTAATAGTGGGATAAATTCACGAACACGAATTATACGAACTTCAATCTCAACATTTTCAACAAAAACAAGTCAACGGATTTTAATCTCCTCTCCCCCGCGCTTTTTCTTGTTTATTCTCATGTATCATGGGCTCTCGTCAGTTAAAAACGCTTCGGTCAGTTTCCAAAACTCTTCATAAAGCGATAAATGAATTTCACGACTTCAGGTTCGAACCGATCCTACACAGTTTCCGTGCTTACGAGTTTCGTTCACTCGTGTGGAAGGTCTCGAGTCACAGTTCATTGAATATCATAATGACAAGGTGTATTCACCACAATCCTAACTATTCCGGAAATGAATGTATAGTTCTCTGATTTTACATTCTCATCAGAAATCTACAAAGCTATTTTACTTTGTTACTAACCTAACTAAAAGAGGGAGCGACCAATTCATGAGATACGATGTTACCGCCTACTTTTTACATTGGTTGCTTATTTTAAACGTCATTCATTGGTTGTAAGATCCGAACCCAATATATGAGCATTGTAATAAAGGAAGATAATTTAAGATTATTTCTTAATTTATTTTTATTTTGAATTTTAGATTCATACGGAGGGGTGTTTGAAAGACTTTTATTTTTTGAAATACAAAAATATAAACAAAATGATATATATTTTGAGAGCTTAGAGATTAGTTGACATCATTTTCCAACATATCAGAATCTTCTTGGTTCCTAGGAATTTCCTCTGGATTTCCCGACTTCCCGGGGAATTTACTTCTAGATAGTTCTTTATGTTCTTCTTTTATGGCGGTTTAAAATTTCCTCATCCATTGTCCCCACATTCTCTCGACAGAGAACGGTCGAGGTTGGCACAAGTAGCAACGACAATTTTTGTTGACCAATTCATCGTCTTTTGAGATGGCCCGTTCCATTAATTGATGCAGGAAATCAATTTCCATTAGCCTCACTTGGTAAAGGGGATTCTCCCCATCTCCTGGATGCGAGGCTGTATTAGCTATAAGTAAGTCAATTGCTGGATTTTAGGCGTTTGATTTTTCACATGGTCGAGTATTTGACTTAGTACTGGTGAAGGGTTCATACTGTTGGTTTTTTTTTTCTTTTGGGTAATTGGTAAAAACTAAGCAGTGTGCTCTTTGTTTGTGGCTTATATAGTCGAACTCTAGGTGGCGCATTCTCCTTTTCTTCCTTTCTTCCAGGATATAATTCAGGCCCGGTTTTGAGTAAAAATGACTATTCTTTTATGCTCTCAAATATATAGGTTTAATAGAAAATATTTATTCTAATAGGAGAGTGACTTTTAACTATTATAATATTTCTAACCTTATCTATGCTAAATTACAAAATGGTGCAAACATATTACATTTTCCGTACTTATAAAAGATAATAGTTACTTATCTCTAGTATAGTGGCGGCACTTTTCACAATTTCACTATTCAGGCCTTTCATTCTCTATTGCACTTACGCTAGTGTTGGCGGCGGCGCTGGTGGCTGGCTGAGGTTGCATTTGGTCGAACAGGTAATTAATCATGTGGATGGATGTCTCTGCGGGTTAATATGGCGGTGGTGGTGTCCTTGGGTGGGCTAGTGAAGGTTGGGGTGTTCCATGGGAAATGGGGTTCGCTGGCGCCTTCATGTGAACGTGGGCGGTATGACACCCCATTTGTTCCCCTCGGAGACGGTCTCGTCCCATAATGCATGCTTTACAAGGGCATACCTATTGGTCTTGTATGTCCTTAGTGCTGGATAAGCAGCATCTTTAGGTACATATAAAGTACTTCAATACGATGCTGGGCTTGCACTTCGATGGTGGGGCCACCAAGGGTAAATCAGGGACATTGTCGAGAAGGTGCATATAGTCTTCCAGGATCCCCTGTACAAGGGGAATTTGCTCCGCAATAGACATTTCTTGTAAAGTCACGAACACACCCGGCATTTTCATTGTATATTGTTGATTTTTTATATTGTTTTTTGATTTATGGGATCACTAAGTGATGGTAAAGTTTATTTTATGAAAATTTTTAAGTCACTATATGATTATAAGTACTGTTTGCGCTTTCTTTTATAGTTTTCTCATGGCTTATAATTGGTCGTTTACATTTTTGTAAGGAGCGGTCTGTTCTTTAGTGATTATCTCTTCATTAGCCGCCAATTTATCTTTAGCATTTTTATATGAGTTGTTCATTTCCTTTAGGGGTACCTAACTTTCACAATCTTCCTGAATACGCCTTTGTTTCTTTATCTCGTCTTGGATGTGATTGTGGAGCACATAATACGCCAGAGTTCCCCAACATGATGCTAAGATTTTATATGTCCAGCCCACTGCATTATGTATGGCTAAGGCATTTAGAAAGGTACTGATAAGGAATTTAAATGCACTAGATGTTGAAAAATATTCCAATAAATCCACTGGTCCATTATCCAATATCAATAAATACACCATATATTTGTTCCATATAAGAATTTGCCATTTCATGGATTTCATAAACATTGGATAATTTAGTGGCTGAAAATCCTTGATTTTCTAAGGATTTTCCTGCAATTTTCCCAATGATGATAATTGCCTCATTTTCTACGCCGAACATAATTGTTTGTTGTGCCTGATTCACTTCCTCTTGTGTATAAATGCCACCCGCACCGATGTTCTGTATTTTTTTTTGGTCTCGGCTCTTGCGACAAATTTATTTGTTGATTATTTAAGCGTGGAATTCGTTTACGACCTCGATTTTATAGAATACATAAATATATTGATATAAACTAAGAACGAACACATTTAAGAATAACAACTTAATGTCTAGGCTGATGATAAACCAATGACACCCTCAAGTCCATCCTTTTGGCAGGTACCTCCCTTAAGAATGACCTTGCATACAGGGTGTGCAAGTATATCGTTTACAATTGTTGAAAATAAACTGTTTCCAGACAACATATCAATTGTTGAATTTAATAAAGGCAAAGGAAAATAATCTGTTTCAGTAATCGAATTTAATTATCTTTGATCTATACAGAGTCGGTACTCGACATCTTCTCCTTCATGTAATCGTTTTTCTACTAAAATTGCTGGAAATGGCCATGGTGATTGGCTTTCTACTATTATCCTTTAGTGTGTTCGGTGGTTGAATTTGAAGAAAAGATCGGTAATTTTTAACACCACATATTTATTTACTCGATTAATTACACTTACAATAGATTCGCTGGTTGATGTGACTGAGTGATGGACTGCTGGATAATTGTTGATTTCGACAAGGAAGTGTTAGCTTATATAGGAGGATGATTGGTGACGTCAGAGGACTAGGTATACGGAAAACATGGGAATTGGAAATCGTGCCACTGAGAGAAATAAAATGTTAAATTAACTCAAAAACGATTACTTCAACCGTTTTTGCATGTTAAATAGAGACAATGTGCACTGAAGATTAAGTTAACCGTTTCAGTTTGTTATTTCAAAAATGTTCATTTAACATTAATAATTTGTTAATACAATATTCTGAAAAAATTAACGTTACAGCCAATATATTCTTATTTTAATACTGTATGAGTTTAAGTTAATCTTTTTTAAATGTTGTTTTAAAAATGCGAAATATAAAATTGACATAAATAATGTTTAGTTTAACAACATCTTTGTACTAATTTTAAATATACAAATATTGAAAGGACAGTCTAAGTTCTTTGAAGGAAACAGTTGTAAATATTAATTAAATTAACTTTCAATGTCAAATGAACATCTATACTAGTATTTGTTCAAATATTTTTAAAATTATTAAGGGAATTGTTTGGGATTGTTAAAATTGTAACGAACCTGCATTTTGGCCACCTGAAATGCATTTCGTTAATACATTGTTAATAACGATTTGTTGTCTGATTTATTACCTGATTACTTTCCGCTTAATATTTCGCGCTTAACTTAGCTGATTCTGTTCTGCATTCAATATTTATCTGCATTTATCGACACATTTAATCTTCTGCATTATTTTAAGGTTAAGTGTTTGTTTTGATTCTGAATAATTAATTGCCAGTTAAGGTATTGACCATAGTCAACCACCTGTACCGCGTTTTTAAATTTGTAACGGGTGGAAGTACTTCCGCAACCAAAATTGCCGTGTGGAATTTACTAGCAAAAAGTCATTTTGCATTACATGTGCTATAATTCTTGTAAGTGCAATTACAGTGTAATTATTGGTATTGTTGCTGCATTTCCCACATTTTTGGTTGTGATTCACCGCATTTAACAGGGTAAGTCCGATTTACTGTATTGTATCTATATTTTCATGTACATTTATCTTTGGAATGTGGTTAACCACGCCACTTCCTATTTTATCCCTGTTTCCCCTGAATTGTTCCTGCATTTAACCCCCGCATCCGCATATATTTTCTGATGTGTATTTCTGAGTCCTGATTCATTCGTATGAATCAACCCCGTAGATGAAGGGGTGAGTTATGTCGTCAACCGCATTTTATTTTACGTGAATCTGTCAATTTATTTTCTTTTCCAATTCTGAATTATGTTATTTTCTTTTCTTTTATTCTGAATAATTAGCCAAGGCTAATTATTCCAATTACATGAATTACCCCCCGCTCTTTTGGTACTTCTAGTACCCCACCGCTGAATTCTATAGTTTTTTGGGGTGTTTTTGACGTCATTATCTCTTCCGCGCGTACTCAGAATCCCTTCTCTGACTTCCGCATATAAAATCGGCTGCAAAGTGCCTAAAAATTATTATTTTCTGACTGATAATTTTCCAGAGACAAAATCTGTGTCTCTCTGAAATCTGTTTCTGTCTGTCTGGCGTTCTGCGCATCTGTTCTGAAAATTATTAGTTCTGGTGATATTTAATTTTGAATTGCACTTGTGTAGTATTTTTTTTTGGGAGTTATTATTTAGTTTATTTCGAGTTATCACTCTTTGATTTATTTCTATCGACTGTGCTACAATTTATTCAATTGAGTGCTGTGAAATTGTGGTGACTCCGCTTATTTCCGCTTTTGTATTTCTGCATTTTATTTTTACCGCATAGTGATTCTGTTTAACGTACCTCCGCATAGTAAATATTTTGTCTGTAAGTTTATTTCATTTTATTTTTATTTCATAACGAGTGTTCATTTTATTTCTTTTTTTTAATTTATCAGTTTAAATAAATTAACTTGAAATTCAATTTATTTCTGTTTTCATTTTATTTCGGTACGTTTAATTAAATACGTTTATTTTGACCCCTGGATTGATTATTTCTTCACTGAGTTTTTACCCGCGGTACGGTTGGTATTTCACCTCAAAATACCTGGCGCTCGAGGAAATAGCTCGGGTCCGCGAAAGTACGCCACAAAATATAGGCAATATTATTTTTTTTACATATTTTATTGTCCACAATGTAATCAACATAAAATCGAGGAAATCAAGGGTGGGATCAGGAAGTCTATCGTCCGCCGAATCGAATCTTGTCGGTTTTTCTTACAATTTCCAAATTGTAGGACGACAGAGTTCGATTCGACAGAAGATAGACTTCGTGATTCTACCCCAACTTACGTTATATAAGAAGGAACATAATTATTTGCTATCAATAATTTTTACAGTTGTAGATTTATAACTACTTAACGAAAAAAAATCAACTAATTTGAAACATCCTTTTTTTTGTGTGAACTTCATATGCATGGTAATGTTCATTAAATGAAACAGTTTTTAATTCTTCTACAATAAAAAATACTTTAAAATAATGTTCTACAAATATTGCAACAATTTTCCCAAAATTTGGCACAAAATTAGATGTGTTTATGGTCACTACATGTTGAAGACCATATTTTATTCCATTAATAGTTATCCAGGTAATAGAAATGTAATTATTTACATCGCTGATGCAATACATATTCGAAAATATTTTGAACTCGTTGGTTGTTTCAAAAAACTCATTTTGCTTTCCAAACAACATTTCAGTTTCAAATCAATTTTTAAATAAAAGTCTCTGACAAAAATTAAGTTGATTTTTTAAAGCTAAAGTATACAGTATGTTTTTTCTAGAGTTAATGGAATTAGCTGCAGTTTTAAACTGTCGGTGTTTAGCTTCAAAACGCATTAACGATATGTTAATAAGAGGACCTAATTTTCGCAAAAGTCGAGGGTAATGGGTCATGAAATGAAACTTTGGTTTTATTGTTCCAAATAACTGAATAAAAAGTGAATGGTGTTAGACGCTGACTAGGTATATGTTGTTAATGGCATTTAATAAAAGCTTACCAAATCATAGGCTGAAGCATTTTTCAGGATCGGTCAATTTATCATAAAGTCGTGGACTGTTTCAGTTGTACTGTTTTTTCTTAAAACAAAAGTTTTTTTTCTAATTTTCGAGTACCAACTCCCAAGGTGAATCATTGTTTTTTAGCCAGAGCATACACTCCAATATATCATCTAAAAGTACGGGTTTCGCATAAATAAGAGTCAATATATAATTTACACAAATCAAAATATGGATGTAGGTCCAGAATCGGAAATATTACCTTCGACAACTAATTGTTTATTACTTTCACAATCTGTCTCAGAATTGTTTGTGCCCAGTTTTGAAGAATCATGGTAGAGTCTTCTGAGGTTTCGAAATTTATCAATCAATTTTCCTCTTGCATTTACAGGCTTTACTTTGTTATTTCCAGGAACACGTGGTATATAATAAGTAGCTTTTGTTTCGGTAGGAAACAACTCCACAATTTTTTCCGAGAGAATGACAAAATCCGTTGGTTGCAAAGTATTTCTTAAAATTATAGTTTAAATTTAGGTAATATGTAATTCTTATTCATAAACATTAAGGAATAGGCTCGGACTAGGTACTTACGTATTTTGTTCAGACATAAGTCCACTCATCAATATATAAGCCAATTGGGCTCTTGTTTTTCTCGTCAACTAATTTGTTTCTTTATACTGCCTTAAAATGTATTTTCCAGCCACTGTTTTTTCTAAAAATTCTTAAATATTCAAGTGGTACACGTCCCGACATGCTTTTTTTAGGTTATCTTCACCACAGAATGCCAGTTTTCTTTTACACGAATCATGAAATGCTAAATTTAGAGTTTCACTGCTTTCGTTTACAATATCCTCAACATTTTCAGACGAACATGACGAAGGTGGTGATAAAACTATAAGTTGGTGATTTTGAGCAGACTGGACCTCTTGATGTATAAATAGCACCTATAAAAGAGGCAGAATTGTTATTAATGAGTTCAAATTTTGTAATGGAAAATAAAATACTTACATTTTTTTCATTACAATCCGCGTCACTAGTGCTAATATTTACATCGCTTAGAGCCGCAGTAATCAACTCCTTGAGTTTTTTTAGAAACTTTAACCTTGGGCCTACCTTCGGAATTATTTCTTTTAAGACGTCGGAATTTATTTCCAGGAGGGCATCCAAGTCGATTTCTTGTTCTATAATGGCAAAAAACTATTTATTGCAGATGCTAATATTGCAACAATGAATTTAATATATTTAAGACTCACCTTCAAAGGTTTTAATTAAATCTGGAAAGCCCCATATCGTCAAAAGCTCATCCATTTTATTGCTTTTATGATGCAATGTATATTAGGGATTTTTGAGAGAAATTTATTATTAATGAAACTTGTACTTACCAGTAAAAAAGAACAATTTTTGTCAGTTAGGTTCGCACACCCAACTTGCAACACGCATTAAACGAAAATGGAGATGCCACGCGGTACGACACGAGGCTCTCTAATAAATCCGCACTACACAACATGTTAACAAATCCGGAGATTCATCGAAGTATGCAAAAAACTTCCTTCAATATTCACTAAAGTTAAGTGATGCTAAAAAATGTTAAAAGAAAGATTTTTTTCTTAAATTAACATTTTAACAATGTTAATTCAATGTACGTTATTTTAAAAGAAAAATACAGAGATATTAATTTGATATTCAAAATATGTTACTAATACATTAAATAATTGTTAAACCAAAGTTTAACAGTTGTTCATTTAACATAATATGTGATGCTTGTTTTAAGAATATAATAAATAGTTGAATCAACAATTAGCAATGTCAATTTTGATTTTTAACTAAAAATAAATGTTAAATTAATCCATATAATTTAACAATCTAAAAATGTTAATTGGAAACACTATTATCATTTAATGCAATAAAAAAAATGTTCATCCAATATCAAATCGAGTGACATTCATGAGACGATTGATTTAACAAATTCATTTTTCTCAGTGATGGGATTGCAACAAATCATAAAAATATAAAAAATATATAAATATACATTTTGCCGACAATATTATCCCAGAGAGTTTCGGTGGATGTTCTTAGAAAACTTTCTAACGCGGCCCCGGCTGCTTTGGTCCACATCTGGACGCGGCTGGTCACGGGCCGATGTTGTCCCTCCATCTGGGTGCGGTGCGTCCAGTGCCGACCATTGTGGATTTACCGCCACAATCGCATTATCTAATAACTCTTTAATTTTCTCATTTAAAATTTGTTTTCGTTGATAGGGTACTCGATACGGTCTCTTGAAAATTGGCGGTACATCTTCAGTTATATTTCGGTGCTTCACTTTATTCGTACAAGTCAATTTCTCATTTGGGGCTTTAAATATATCAAAATAATCAACAATTAACTCTCTTAATTTCCATTCTCCATCATTTTTCTGATCGCTTATATTCAATTGTTTCAAAATAGTTTCTACTTGTCTTTGTATTTTTGCGATGCGTTCATTCTCTTTCATTTTTAACTCGATTTCCGTTTCCATTGTTTCTAGTAATTTTCGATAATTTTATTGTTTCTCCTAGTCGACAATTTTATCTCTTCATTGCTTACATTCATTATTCGTATTGGTACAAATTCTTTATTTTTACATATACTTTGTGCGACAATTATTCCATGTTCCCGTATTAAATTCGGTTCAATCACATCTGTACTTTTATTCTCCTTATAATTCTTTAGTTTGGCCAAAGTTAGAATTTCAGTTCGCGCTGGAATTTTAATATTCTCACTTAAAAATACTCCATTAATTTTCTTTGATTTCTGCACTTTATTTACGCTTTTTACGGTGTTTCTGTTTTCAGTTTTATTCTGCAATAATGGTCGAATAGATGGAGCACACTTCTTTCCAATTTCGGATTCTTGATACTAAGAATTTTCGGGCAAGGTTGAATGAAATGTCGATCAAGCATTTCATTTTTCTTGTCCATTTTCATAATACCAATATCCGTCCTTAGTTCTTCCACCATTTGTCGAATTTTACTTACTTCCATTTTTAAAGCGTTTACTTCTATAATTAATTGCGTTGTATTTTCTTCATTTCTCCGATTATTCTCTATTAAATCATTTTTTTTGCGACTCCATTTCATTTAGGTTTTCTTTACTAATAACATTATTACTTCTTGAATTCCCATTTACATTATCTTTGCTAATATCTTTATTACTTGTACCATTGTGACACATCGCAGTTTGCTAAAAAACCTTTCACTGTCATGTTGGTACTGCGATCTATCAGCATTTGATTGCGCGGGTCCACTAACAAGTCATACTGAGCTTAAAAGTCAAAACCGATAATTGACTCTGAAACCTCCGCGACCACGAAAGTCCACGGAAAATCGAGGCGTAACCCTAAGTATAACGCTTTGTATAATGCCCCGTACATATTAATTTCTGTCCCATTTGCCGCACATAATTGATACGGGTGTCTTTTTGCTAGTTCGCGAAGATATGTCTTTGGGTACGCACACAAATCCGCACCAGTGTCCACTAGATAACACTCATTACTGTTTCTGTCCTTAACGAGAATGCGACCACTATTCGCGGGGCTACAATCGTCGGTCGCCATCAACGACCACCCGATTAGTTTCCCGCGCGAAATGAACACGGTGGAGAGCACTTTTTGGCGTTTGCACCGAATTTATAATGATACCAACCCTGCCGTTCCGCACTAACTTCACGTGTGGCCCCGTTTCTGGTGTTGCTACGCGATCTTGACAACCAGCCTTGTGCGGGTTGTCTTCTAATTTCTGATATTTCCGTACGCACTAGACCCAGTTCCTCTCTGATCGTTGCAAGGATCATCTCTCTTAAAGTGCCCATACCAAATGTTGAATCGAGCGCCATTTCCGAAACGTTGTGTTTCGGTTGGGCGATTGTGTCCGCTATAACTTCGGCCAGTTCTGCCGCTTTGTCCAGGGGGTGATTGACTCGTGTCGCCAAAATTACTTGAATATTTTCTGGCAGTCTTTTGGTCCAAATTTCTCTAATGACACTATCGGGGACCTCATAGCCTCCCAGTCATTGTAAGTGTCGTATAAATTGCGATGGTGTTTGATCGTCAATTTCTTCGTGTTGGAGCAACCGATTGATGTGGCTTGGGAAATTCCAAGACGTGCGATTAGTTGAGTTTTTAAATATTTGTCTTGTTGCGTTAAATATTTGTCTCGTTTTTAAATATTTCTCTCGCTCTGGTGGATTTTTCAGGATATCTTGAACTTCGGTAGCCACGTCCATGTCCAGGAAATGCACTACGTGACCGTATTTGTCCGAGTCGTCCGTTATTCTGCCGGTGGTAAAATTGGCGTCCAGCAACATAAACCATAGCCTAGGATTTCGTGTTGAAAAGAGTGGTACGCAGACCCTAATTTTGTCCACCGTGCTGGTTGCTGTTGAGCTATTGCCGTTTACACTTGGTACGTCTTCGCTGGGCATTTTGTTTGTCACCAAGGACCGAAATTACACCACAATTGTTTGAATAATAACTGATCACGTCGGGGTCACCACTTTGGTAGTTCGGTGATTTGGTGAGGTAATTGCGATGGGCGAACAAATGTTAAATAAAAACACTTCTTTTTATTAACAATTATTAACTTTATTAAACACTTTAAACAAGAATTTTGTCACAAATGAAATGCTGGATATCAACTGGACTGGATGATTGAAAAGTATGAATTGGTTTTTGTGGAAAGGAAGTACTATATATTGGAGGATGGTCAGTGACGTCAGGAGACTAGGTAGTTGGAAATCGTGGAAATTGGAAAGTGTGGGACGGCAAGGAGCAATAAAAAATATACATTTAACAAGTAAAAAACTATTTACACCCCAAATGGTCTTGGCAGACGGAAATTTTACAGCACGGTCCGGCTTCTTTGTACCGCATCTGTACGCGGCTGGTCAACGGCCCCTGTGTTCTCCATCTGGGTGCAGTGCGTCATCGATGGATGTGCGGCCTACGTTGCCGCCACAGGTCCACTGCATTCTCTCTTATGGATTCCGGTTCCAGGCTTCGTGGTTCAGGGGTTGGTGGCTCCCTGAAGACATCCTCGTCTTCAGCCAGGCAGAACTCCATTTCCTTGACCCAGCCCCTCATTGCATTGCGTTTGGGAAGGTGTTGCAGGCTACGTGCCCTCGTACACCGAGAGCACGGGCATAGACCGGAGTGGGTGTCATCCTCCATTAGCACTTTTTCCAAAAGTAGGTGTAATCGATCTACCTCCAGGACGATGCGTATGTAATGAGAGGATGAAGTGCAGTCGGCTTCTACCATCCATGCCAACAAGTGCATCCTTGCTTCGATAGCACTTAAATACACACACTTCTTGTATGGGGCGGATAGGCCTCCGCCAACTCAATAATTGTCTGGACTGCGTCGTGATTGTTAATCATTTTGGATTTTGACTAGTGGTTTTAGTTCTTGTCGTGCTTATACATATATGCTCCCGAGATGCTTACAGTATTGTATTGTCATCATTGTAGGACCCCTCCCATGAGTGCTTTTGTAGATGGACCGTGTTAGTACTTTAACTTGTTCGAGCTAATAAGTGTAAAGAAAGATACACTGGGATGATTTAACAAATGACTGTTTACTCGAAACACACAAAAATTATAAAAATATTCAAGTCGCAAAGTGACGTTGACAGAAAGAATGAGTGAATGGATCGTTTTGATTTTTGAGGATTGGTATATATAGGTCCAGGAGGGATAGAAAATCGTGAAGAGTGTTCAATGGAAAAATCCAGGGATAATTAATATTATTCGGAAAAGGGATGGGTAATAAAACAAAGTTGAAATTCGGAAAGGATACAAAAGATGGGAAAGTACAGAGTATTATATACAAATTTGCAAATAAAACAAAAAAATATTGACCCTAATAAACCGATTACAATAAATTTCTTGGGAAATTTAGTAAATTGGTTTGTGTGGGCCAAACCGGCGTTGATCCTAAACATGTGCGAGGTTCCAACATCACCCCTCTACCATTGACGAAGTCTGGGAAAATCCGGCTTGATATCGTTCGACGAAACGGACACGTCTTCCTGACCTGGTTGATTATATTACCATCATCTGAAGGGAAGAAATACTGTATGACGTGTGTCGACAGATATACTAGGTGGCCTGAAGCATTTTCCACTGAGAACCAAGAAGCTGAAACAGTGGCTCGCGCCGTTTACATGATATCGATGTGAATGTGTTTAAATCGACCTGATGGTACACCGAACGACTGTAGTTCGCTGTTGGTGTGTCTCGATATCTTTGATTTCTGGCATTCCATACAACTGCGACAAAACTTCTCTAAGTCGCGTTTTATGAAGAGCCAAACGAATCTTTCCCATACGCCTTTAACTGTGGCGTTACTTCCGGGGTGGGAAAGATGATGGACCATTTGGAAAGCTACCTGACGGAAGTTCTTCATCACGAAAGGTCTTGCTCTTAAGGTTGACACGTCACAAAAAGTATCACGTCCCTGCTAGGTAGTTGCACCTGTATGAGCTTCAATGATGAATTCCCGTTGTTCAACTGTGTTTGGAGTTCCAAGTCTCTGAGCTGGTCTTCTGCTAGTTTTTGCATGTCAATGGTTTGGTTGTTAATGCTCTCAATTTGGGAGAGGGCGTCCGCGACTACATTGTGTTTTCAGGAAATGTGTTGGATGTCGGTGGTAAACTGTCCAATAACATCTAGATGGCGTAGCTGTCTCGGCGAACACTTCTCTGGGTTCTGCTTGAATGCAAATATTAGAGGTTTGTGATCGGTAAAGACTGTGAATTCTCTCCCTTCGGCCATATGTCTGAAAGGTCTAATGGAAGGGTAGATAGCTAATAATTCTAGATCATATGCACTGTATTTAGTTTCAGCAGATGATAATTTTCTCGAAAAATATGATAGTAGCCGCCAGCTACCGTCGACGGATTGCTGCCAAACGGCGGCAGTACAAAGCGTCTTTTAAAAAAGCTAATTGTGCGCCGGTCTGCTGATGAGCTAATAATGCTGCACCGGATAAAAGTTTCCTGGATTCGTCGAAAGCAGCTTCTGACTGACTGTCCCATTCGACTGCTGCTTTCCCTTTCTTGTTGCCTCTCAACATGTTGTTCAAGGGAGCTTCCTCTTCCGCTGTGTCTGTTACGAAACGATGATAAAAGTTGAACATGCGAAGGAATTTACGTAAGCTTTCTGCTGTAAGCGGTTTCGGGTACTTGACGATTGCTTTGTCGTGCCTGGAAAGGCTTAGCATTGGCCGAGCGGTTGCCTTTTTAAATGCTAAATTAACTTGCGGGGTAAGACCTTAATTCTCCACTCAATGCAGAGCTACCGCGCTAGAGGATTTTATACTCAACACTCAGGTCTACGGACAAAAACTCTATATGCGATTCTACAGATTTTATTAATTAATACTACAACAACGCTACACAATTTCTACAAAAATTACCCATAAAAGAGTCTACCTTTTGGCAATTGAAACATATTGCTTGACGACATCTTTGACTTGATTAATTTAGAAGGAATTTTCCCAGTTAAACAAAAACACACAAAAAGAGCAAATTTCACAGTTATTGACTACAACGAGTACAAGTATGAAACTGATTATTGCTATACTCGTGATTAGGTGGGTACCTGTTTAGAATAGTAACCACCCCTTACAATTTGTCACTAATCGGCTCCCTATTGCCCATTGTGACTTCTTTTGTTAACAAATTTATGACTTTACTACTTATGTCTAACACTGAATATATTTTTTTTTGACTATGTGAAGCAGTTGCACACTTATTGTTGTCAATGCGAAGCAGATGAAAAACGTATTGCTTATAGTTTTCTCCTTCAGTCCAAAGCCCTTTTATATCAATCCGGGAAAAGAGAGTGTCAACACTCATCAATAAATATGGTGCCAGCGGTAATTTTACTTTTCCGCTTGGTTGAGCTTTACCTTTGCTTGTATATAATATATGTCAATCGGCACCAAAATTTATGATTTTTCTGTCTGGATTTCTGCATTTATCCAGTTGTTGCTGGTCTGAATTACATACACGTGCCGATACAATTGCTGTCCTGCCGATACCCATTTCCAGCATTTCGTCAAATTCTCGTTTCGCGGCTCGATAGCGGTCTGGTGCAAGTCGTCGTGGTTTCTGCGCTATTGGCTGACCAGATTTAGTGTTTATGTAATGTTTAACGTTGTGTTTCACTTCTCTAGGTGCGCCTAATGGTCGTCTGAATTCAGGAAATTGCATAACCAGCTGTTGATACGCGGATTCAGCGTTGATGACTTTCACACTTTGCAATTGATACTTGGCACTTTGTCCTCCTACTGATTGAAGCGTTTCACCATCTACTAACTGTCTGTTTCGTGGGTCCACTAGTAAATAAAAATGTTCTAAGAAGTCTACCCCGATAATCGTCTTGGAAACATCGGCCACGACGAATTGCCCCGAACTTTCTCCTTAAATCAAAATCAATCACTAGAGTTATTCTTCCGTACGTAAATATATTTGAACCGTTCGCGGCTGTTAACGTGTAATCCGAACGACGACGCAGTTCTCTCACTAATGTCTTGGGAAACACGCACAAATCTGAACCAATGTCTATTAAAAATTGTCTGTCTTCTTGACCGAACTTTTGGTGATACCAATACTTTCCGTCGACGTGGGGCCGGTTTCTTGATTAGGAACGCGTTCTGTCGCGGCTGTTATGCCGGTTTTGCGAGTGAGATCGGTTAATAACGTGACATAGATGACACAGCGTGGTATAGATGACACATCTGACGACATTTCGCTTAGTTTACGCGACATTTCCACTATTTGATGTTGGAGAGACACGATCATCTGCTTCATCTGGATTGTTGACACTGCTTCATCTTGAACCGCAACTGCTGCTACACCCGGAGCTCTGGAGTTGTGTTCCCCTATAACAACGTGACATCAAGGGAGCATTTTACACTGAAGAAATCCAGAAAACTGCACACCCGCACATTCAATTGATCGAGAAAATGGTTCGAAGAAAAGGAGACAAACAATGTTAAGTGGTTAGGATTCGATAACACACACAATAGTTGGATAAGTAAAAAAGACATTGTTAATTAAGTTATAAAATTTGCATGTGCATAATGAATTTTTTTCGTGCAGACAGACAGACATTGATTTGCATAAAAAAATTGATTTCTAAAAAAGTTAAAAGTTTATGTAATTTACATACAAAAAAGGCAATGCACTGAATTAATTGATAATTAAAGCTTGTGTGCAATTGAAAGATAGTTTATATTCAAAAACAATTTAATAAAAATGTCAAGAAAAATATGTGACCTTTTTACACCACCACCAAAACCTAGCTCCCCCACAAAAAATGAAGGTGAATAAATAGTGCACAATCTTGTGGACAAAAGTCAGTTTTGAAAACTAAGCTATTTTATTTTCAAACGAAAAAAAACCCAACAACAATTAACTCTAACAATAACGCTCGACCATCAACATCTTCAAGAAGAGGGCGTAATTCAAACGCCGCCGCCACCACCACTGCCGCTGTCTCCGCTACTAACACCACTGCAACCTCCGCCGCCGCCGCCGCCCCCAGCATGGCCTCCACAACACCTACAGACCCATTCTCCTCCAGGGTTGCACGTCTGCTGCAGCTCCAAATCTCCAGGTACACCACCACTGCCACTGTCTCCGCTACCAACACCTCCGCAACCGTCGCCCTCAGCATGGCCACCACAAGCACTGCGGCAGCTGGTGCTAGCGGTTCCCGTATTGGGGTTTGTGCCTAGATTAGAAGCCCCAGCCGTGGTGGAACTGGTCAGCGGGGAACCGTTCATGGCATAAGAAACTCGCCGTTCGCTACCGTTACCATGAGCACGTCCAGCGCCCCCTACGCCACCGCCAGCGCTGCCACCTCCAACGCCCCATTTTCCACCTCAGCTCGCGCCACCTCCACCTCCAAATACCACAACCGCCACCGCCAAACAAACCCCAGCGTCCAACACGCTATTGTGGGGGTGCACATGGATGCCAGGGAACGCGAGCTGTTTAACAGCCTGGTGAGGGTTCTGCGGTTGACCTCACCATATCCGGGGTCAACAATGCTGCCCCCCTTCACACTAAACATCGGTGTGAGGACTATATGGGGGCAGGAATTGTCTCCAATAAATCCAATGGGGATTTTTGATTCGCAAGAAATGCTTACGCATTTTTTCGAATGTTGGGGGCCGCAAACCCTATGAGAACCACGACTTCTGCTTCGTCACCCCCACCCATATTTTATCAGGACGTACCATCAGATGAAGAGTCAGACTACTGGGAATTCGTAAGAGAACTGATAAACCCCCACCCCCAGGAACCTGATGATGATGTTCCTGATGACCTCCACAACGTGGAATAGCACAATGGACGGAAGTGGAGGGGGTGGGGGTGACGGTGGTGGTAGTGGTGAGGATTCTATAAAAATGAGGGAAACTACGATATGAAGCACACATACATTGAGTAAGTAATTTGTTCATTGTCTTTTTTTTTTTTTCATTAAATTTAATATGGTTTTTTTTGTTTCAGCGGGAAAAACCAACACACACAAAAATGTCATCGGTGCATGAGCAGCAGCAGAAGCAGGTAGCGGCGGCGGTGGCGGAGACAACAGCAGCAGTAGCAGAAAATAGAGGCAATAAAGAAAATTGAAATTGATTACGATCCTTCGTTTTTCTCAATAATCGAATCCAGATTGAACCAAAATTGTGTATTGGTTCGATATCTGGGCATGATTATTGAGAAAAACGAAGAATTTATAAACAATGTTAATTTTTTTTATTAGGAAACCACAACGAGAACAATCACAACGGCGACGACGACGGTGGACAAGATGTTTTGCATAATGGAGAAGGTAATAAAGGAAATTAAAAATATCTTCAACTATTCCGCACTTTTCGTACTAATAGTGCACAGTCAAGTGGGGGAAAACAACCCATGACTATGTATACTATTTATACAAAAAGTATGGAAAAGTAAGATATTTATTTATAATTTTCTTTATTAAGGACAAAGTGAAAAACCTTGGACAGCAGTATTAGCGACAACAGCAGTGGGCGGGAATGGTGGCAACAGAAACCAGGTAATAAAAGAAAAAAGTTCAACCTTTCACGATTTATTGTTTTAATAATTCTCTTATACGATTATCGAGAATTCACCTTCTATTTTTTGTAATTGATTCTCTCTCAAAAAAAGTAGACTGGTGAATTCTCGACATGGTGTAAGGGAATTATTAAAACAATACATTTTTAATGGTTGCACTATTTTCTTTTATTAGGAAACAGCAGTGCTGGCCAACAAAACCAACAGCGTCACCACCGCCGCCGTGGCATCAAGCGAAGGCGGCAGTGAACACGACAACAATGTTGATGATGAACCATATGGCCAGGACATTATGGAGGATAATTATGAGGAAATCGACCAGGAAACGGGGGAGTTAAAATCCTGGAATCTCCTCATGGAATTTTGCCTCACTTGCCACCAAGGGGTGGACAGGAAGAAACAGCCCCTTCATCATATTTACTGTGCTTGCTATAAGGTATGTTATAATTTTTTTTTTATTTTTCCTCTTTTAATAATTGTTTTTTTTTGTTTTGTTTTGTTACAGAGACTATCGGATTTTATAGAGAAGCCTGAAAAGGAAGAATAAGTCCAGCCGGAAGAAGGAAAAGCAATCCACCAGCCGAAGGAGGGAGAAGAAGAAGACTGAAACAAATGGAATGGAATGGAATGGAAATGGATTTTTTTCTTTATATACATATATCTTATTGTTAATGTTTTTTTCCATTTTATTTCGTTCTATTGTGTAAAAACAAATAAATACAGTTTTTTTAACGAAAATGTTAAATATGTTTTTTTATTACATAAAAAAAACAAAAAACCGCCATTTTCCCCCACACCCAGCTAACATAGTGTTTTAATCTTTCAGTATGTGTCTATAGGTTTTTTTGATGATGCTGAATAAAAATCGATTTTTTCTCGTTAAAACTAGTTTTTTTATTACGTAAAACCCCTTAACCGTCATTTTCTTCCACACACAGTTAACATAGTGTTTTTTCCGTTACTGTTTTTTTAAATATGTATATGTATATTTGGAAAAAAAGAATATAATAAAATGAAAAAAAAACAGTTAAAAATTTTACAAAGTTTTTTATTCACCCCCATGTTTTTTCTCCCCCACACCCACATAATAGGAGGTACACTATATTATTAATAATTCTAATAATAAATAACCAGAGAGAGAGAGAGAGAGAGAGAGTTTTGTTTACATTTTAAAACTCCATTATAGGTTTAATTAGCTCCATTGTGGCAACATAATCTTCTGGATTTCCTGATGGCCATAAACCCGAATCAGGTCCACACCTCCATCCCACATCTTCGTTTTTCTCCATTTTTCGCAAATTTTTCAAAAGCCATTTTACTACATCCATATGTGAGTCTCTTGTTAATATCTCCAATTTGAAGTCTAAATTTTTCTCTTCCAAAGTTTTCAAAATATTTCCAACAAATATTGGATTTTGTTAATATAATAATTACTATTCTTATAATTGGATAATATATGTAAATACAAATAAGATGATGATGTTGGATCAAAAGTGGGTTTATTAATATCCAGTTTTGTTAATTGCATTATTAAATAACATTTGTAGTCATCAGTGAAATTTTTATATGGTACAGTACTGATGATTTCACTTAAATTTTCATATGTAAAATCAATTACATTTAAATTTAACAATTTATTAGCAATTAATACAATAAATTTATCATGTTCCAATTGGGATGTGAGTAACACATTTAACATTTCAACATTGCACAATCGTAATATATCATATGTTAAAATGTGTGTGCTTGGAATTGCGATACGTTTTAAAATCATATTCATTTCACTCACATTTGAACTTTTTATTCTTTCCACCAAGTGATTTTGATATACCACAGAATTACTGTCATGTAAATCATTTACAAGTTTTATTTCACTTTTTGATAACATTTTTTGTTTTGTTTAAGTACTATTTGTCTAGTGTGTCTTTGTATAATGGTACCTACTGATGGGGTGGTTCGGATCCTGCTGCTGCTTCTGCTCTTGCTACTGTTTCTTCCACAAAACCCCACGGCAAACTGTCTAATGAATCATGCAGTGACATTCTTTTATCATCACCAACATTCAAAACAATTTTTCGCTGTTTTATCGAATACATTACATGTTTCTTACTTTGCAATAGAATTTGTTGTCTTACCATTTCCCGTTGATTCAATAAACAATTCTTATAATCATCAAATGTGATTGTTTTCAATGTACTCCAACCCTTGGACCTTTTTATTTCTGCACCGTCACCCCACATTTTAAATGAATACATTTTCGATCGTAGACCAATAAATTCCAACATAATGCGACCGGCATTTTCATCTTTAAACATACCAAGTTCCTTCCTATTCACACGCGGTATATTAAAAATATTCGCTTCATCATAGTCGCTTGTATCGAAATATTTCCTACAATCACGTCTTATATATTCATAGAAATCAATATTTTTAAATAGATATATAAAACTGTCTGTGTCCGTGTAACATAAATCCACGCTATTTTCATCAAATTGTCTTAATATATAGTCATAATGAAAATTATACATGTGTAATTTACTTAAATCTAAAATTGTAAAATCAATATAAATGGGTTTGTTCATTTCCACCTCATTTCGTTGCATTTCTATAATCACCATATCATTATCATATATTTCCAAACTGTGAAAATTCGGTTTCGATATTAGGGCCCGTGCTCCAGATCTTCCCTCCCAACTCGTCACTAATTTAACATCTTTATATTTCCTTACATTTTCAATGGTCTTTCCAAATGCCGAATTCACCATTAACTTGAAGAAATTTTTTTCGAAATCATTTTTTGATTGTTTTCGCAAATTTATATTCAATTCCACATAACTTTTCATCCAGGCATACTGTTTAAATTTCAATATTCGGTGGATTTTTCGCAAAACCAATCCTCTCTTTAAATAATTCTTTAAATTTCTATAGTGAATAACATAGTTGTGTTTATCGTATAATGTTGTCATTAATTTACTGTATTTACTGCCTGGTGGTGTTAAATGTTCGGGGGCCAATGGGAAATCATTGTGTAAATTGTGTAGATGAGATGGATAATGAAGGTCCACCTCCAAAATATAACCATATTCTGCATTGTCTTCAATTGATAATACATCGAAAGAATTACCGTCGCTACCGCCGTCGCTACTGTCGCTGCCATTGTATTCATCCTCTTTTAACCATTCAAAATCTTGGTATGGTAGAAACTCACACATTGTCGTTGAATATAATGCATTTTTATCTATATAAATTAGATAAGTGTCCAATTGGGTGGGGTCATAGTCATCCATCATATATTTATTGTTGGCTTTTGCACACGATTTTATCACAGCAGAATAGCCGCCACGTATTCCCAATTCAATAAACAAAATCATATCAATATCTTGCATTAAATGCAATTTTATGCGTGTATTTTTTAGCATTGCATCAAAACTTAGGCCGGGCGATGTGAAATAGTGCAATGGATCCAATTGATAGGTCCTATAACATGTTTTACGGAAATTTTCAAATACATCACTCTATAAAATCACATCTGTTTTAAGGTAAATGTCCGAGTATTCACCTAGTGTGTGCACATTAAATGTTTGCCATACATTCTCAGCATGTCTATAATCTTCCGCAGATATTGTCTCGTTTTTCAGTTCATTGAAGAAAGCCTCTCTTGTCGGCAGATGAGTTTCATTTAATTTTTCCCAACTATCAATGTATGCATAGGGAAAAACACCTTTTCGCAATAACAATTTAAATTCATTGTCATTCGGATAAAACGATCTCATTATGGTCTTTTCTTCGGCACGCAAGTACGAGGATAATTTGTCCAAACTGGATGCCATAAATCTGAAGGAATCAATGAATCTCAAACTGATGTTTGTATTTTCAATTTTCTTTGTGAACGATATATATTTCTTTTTTTTTTTTGTAGGAATGTAAGTTAAATAGGGTTGTACTTCCTTGTTGTAGTATTTATTATCTTATTAGACCGGTTTCGACCTTCCAGTCATCTTCAGTAATAACTACAAAGCATTTATAAATTATAATGTACCTAAAAATTATGTTGTTTTATGGTTTTCTTACTTGTCAATTTTTAGGTTAACTTAAATAAACAATACATAACAGATTAAAATTGTAAAAATGGTACACACGTTATAAATAAGACGAACGAACGAATAACACTTAATGTATACATGTATAAATAAATAAATAAATAAATAAAATAAAATAAAATAAGTTAAAATAGTAAAATTGTATAAAATTAAATGTTATTGTTTCTCAGTCTTTTGTTCTCGTTGTGTCGTGTTCTTATTGGTTGATATTATGTAATAAATACTACAACAAGGAAGTACAACCCTATTTAACTTACATTCCTACAAAATTCAATGAAACCTTGTTAAAATGGATCTAATCAACAAACAAAAAAATATATATTTCTCCTTGTTTATGGGTAGAAGAGAAATGGGTCCTTTGATGCCTGTTGCCAGTTCTTCAATTATAAAATAAGAATCGTAGCCGCTTAAATTGTGAAAAACAATTGTACAATTGTTATAAGTAGAAGTACCCGCTGCATTTAATGGATTGCATCGGTTAAAAATCACTTTTAATGATATTATTTCCGACAAACTCCATCCAGAATCACGTTCTTGAAATTCACTAAGTCTATTCAAAATTTTATCTTTTACCAACGTTTCATACCATTCCTTTAAATTTGTAGTTGCATCAATTACTTCATTCCTTGTGGTGAATGACTTTAAATCTGTCTCTATAATCTCTCCACTCTTTTTCGCAAATTCACCAGTAAATGTACAATTGACTTTTATGCAATTATGATTTTCATGCAATTTCTTCTTCACTTGCAACAGAAAACATTTCTGTGCTTTATCTAGAAACATAACAGGATCTTTTACCGTTAAATTTGTAATTATGCCACTACTGATACTATTCCTAAAACAATTCTCTAAATTTTCTCATTCTACACAATTTTGATATTTCTTTTGCTGTTGCTGCTGTTTCCGACCACGATTACGGTTTGTCTTTGATGTGATGGTAGTCGTCAAACCTGCGCCACCAATAACATTTAATTTTTCCTTTTGAATTAAATGTAGTCTTTTTCTACATGTTTTCAATAAACTTAAATTGTTTGTTAGTTTTAGAATGTTATCATTGAGGAACAATAAGTTGCTTACATTATCTTGATCATCTTTTTTCTTTAAGCCAATCACTTTCCGTAATGTTTGAATACACTTATTCGTTTGTTTTAAAATAGCAATCACTTCATCTTTTTTTCTTAGCAATGGAAATGTTTTACGGAGTTTTTTCAAAAAATTATCACTAATAGATGTAACAGTTTCTGGATGATGATGAGTGTTGGTCTTCTCATCAGTTGACATATTACCAATTAGAAACTAACTAAGTCATGAATCCTATTGTATTATCCATTTATACATATACACCCCTTTTTTTCGCGCCCAGAGAAACACACAATTAAAAAATACTCTTCTTATAATTGTGATGAATCATTGAAGAAATTACAGAACAACAACAACAACACTCCCCCACCCCACCCCACTAAGAAATTATGTAAATTGGTTTGTGCGTGTGCGTGTGTGGTGGGATATGGTTGGATGAGGGATGATGACGTATTTTTCCTTGTTTAAAAGCCGCTGCACATTGCACCCAAATGCATTTCTAATCTCAGTATCAATATTTTATTTTTATATACCTATATATTAAGATAAAGTATATTTTTTGTAAAGTGAATTTATCAGAAAGAAGACGAAAAATGAATACTGAATTTAATACTGTATCAAGACCCTTCATCAAAATTTCCGAATTAAAGGAGGATGTGACATATAAAATACGCTCTCTAAGAGTCATTCAGACAAAATATGGTCAAGCAGTTCTTATGATAATTGAAGGCCTCGAAAATGACGTCATATTGCCAAAAAGGTACAACCGACTACTGGAAAACGTTCCCGAATATAATGTGAGACTAAAGAATGGAGAAAATCTTTCCTTCATTGTACGAAAGCCCATTCAAACCAACAAATGGTGGCAAGTGGAATTTTTATAAAATAAGGAGAACTATTATAGAAAAAACGTAAGAAAATTTATTTCCCTTTTTTACACATTTTTTCTTATTAATAATGTTTTTTTTTCTATTTCAGGGATCATATATGGACACTTAATTTCCATTTTTTTTCTGATTTTTTTTTATATATACATGAAATAGAAAAATAATAAAGATAAAATAAAATGCATTTATTGTTTTATTTCTCTTAAATAAAACTACCTCTATTTTACCCTACATTAATTATTGACCCATATTCAGAAACAAAAACGATATATGTAAATTACAAAATGTGCATGTGTCAGGAAGTTAATGCAAAAAACAAGTGAATAGAGGTCACTTAACCTTTTAAAAATTTGCATATAATACAAGCGCCAATGCATTTTTTTTCCTCTTGATGCACTTCCTCACTTTTTTCCCACTCACATACACACAGGTGTGTGTGAGAGAGAGAGAGTGCGCTCGGTACCGCCACCGCTCGGTGGCGGTGGTGATGGTGGTAGTTCAACCCCCAATCCAATACTCCACCCACCATACACAGTACTCTCTTCCCTCATTAGCAGTACCCATCAACACAAAAATGCTAATTTATGCTAATTATACACATTTATGCTAATTAACACCTACCAACACACTTCTATGCTCTGTCCACTCCCCCTTACCCCTCCCAACTCCTCCTCCCATATTTCAACCCCACCGCCGCCGGGAACTACCACCCACCGCCATCTATCGGACGTTTAATGTACTACTGTGCCAATCCCCGCAGTTTTACACTACTCCAGGAGTCAATATTAGTGAATTTAATTAGACGTACCGTATTTAAAAAAAAATAATTGAAAAGAAAATTGAACAGAAAAATCAAATTTATTTAAAACTGATGATAAAGAAAATAAATAAACACTTGTTGTGAAACAAAATAAAATCAATTTGAAACAAACTTACAAAGAAAAATAATAAATATATGGAGGTATGTTATTAAAACAATTATGCAGATACAATATGCGGTGGTAGAATAAAATGCAGAAAATACACAATGCAGAATCACAAAGCGGAATCACAGAATCTTCAATCACAAGTAATCCAAACCAAAATAAATCAAAATAAACCAAAGATCACTCGAAATAACAAATCAAAATAAAACTCTTCCAACTTAAAATTTAAAACTTAAAACAGGTCACACCGATGCGCAATGCCAGCAGAAAGACAGATTTCCAATGGGCACAGGTTCCCGGTTTGGAAATTTTACAGTTCGAAATTAATAAATAATTTGGCACTTTTCAGCGGATTTTATATGCGGAAATCAGAGAAGGTATTCTGAGTTGGCGAGGAAGAGATAATGACGTCAAAAACACCCCAAAAATCTATATAATTCAGCGGTGGGGAACTAAAAATACCAAAAGAGCGGGGGGTAATTTAAGTAATTGAAATAATTAGCCTTGGCTAATTGTTCAGAGTAAAATAAAAGAAAATACACAATTCACAACAAGAAAAGAAAATAAAAGAACAGATTCCAGTAAAATAAAATGCGGTTGACGGCATAACTCAGAAACACACATCAGAATATATATGCTGATGCGGGGTAAAGTGCAGTAAAATTCAGAAAATCAGGGGTGAACTTGGAAGCGGCGTGGTTGACCACATTCCAATGTTCAATATTCAATAATTACAATTAAATCAGATAAATGTGATTTCCTCAAGTAAATGCGGACAAATAGTAATCACAATGCAGTTGCAGTTAAGTCACAAAACATCAGAACAAATCAGTAAACTGCACTTTTGTGAAAAATGCACATGTTAGTACTTTTTATCACCAAATTCCAATAATCATATTTGGTTGCGGAAGTACTCTTAATTGATAACAGATTTTTAAATGCGGCACGGGTGGTTGACTATTGTCAATCAATTAATAATTAATTAATTATTCAGAATCAAAACAAACACTTAACCTTAAAATAATGCAGAAGATTAAATGTTATAATGCGGAAAATAATCAGGTAATTAATCAGATAAAACAATTCGTAATAATTTCATATTAACGAAGACATTTTAAGATGGCCAAAATGCAGGTTCGTTACACTGTTTCGTCTCTGATTGCAGTGCCCAAGAAAGTGATTGAGCGCCCCAGCACCGCAGGGCCCCAGATTGACAGTATTGAGCATGTTTTGGGTCTCAGTGAAGTATATTTCGTAGTCGTTCAGTCGTTCATGTGCTTTTCTAAGTCTTGAGGATCTTCTAGGTTCTTGTTCTTCAGTGTTATTTTTTTCGTCGGAATTTTGTTCTTAAAATGTGTCATCGCCTTCATCTGGATTTGTGTTTTCATGATTTTCTTCTTTTTCTTTTCCTTTTCTTCTTTCTTGATTGTTTCATTGTGTTTAATTTGAAAGTCTTGTTCAATTGGAATGAATATTGAATCGTCTGAGTTATTACTGTCTATGAATTTTAAGTCTGATAGTACCAAAGTTGTGTTAGTGTTTAAATCAAACTTGAAACCTGTATTAGTGTTTTTTATGAAAATATAGGGTTTAGTTTTTGAGTCAAAACGACTTCTAAAACCTTTTTTAACGAGACCATGCGCTTCTGCGCCAAAAGTCTTTATTTTATTATAGTTGTCAGTTTTGTTTACTAATTGTGTGGGTATATTATTATTGATAGCTGATGATGGTAGGCGATTCAGTAAATAAGCAGGGTAGGTGACTGCTTCAGGCCATAAATTTTTATTATTTTACGAGTAATTTTTCATCGAGGCGTGAATAGTGGCGACATCTATCGGTGGATGTCCTAAGTTGGCGGGCGGCCATTATATGCGGCGGCGTTGCGCATGACAGTCGTGGAAGAAAGTTGGACGAGGCGCCATTGGATTGTAAACTACAGTTGTGGAAGGCTGGGTTTAATAATCTGTGCTTGATTTGTTGTAATTAGATTGATTTGTATTGTATATTTGTGTAAATAAATTCTTGGCGTAACAATTAAGATTCCCGTCAATCAACATGGCGCGTGCCATTTCCGTAATGGGCCCATAACATGGTATCGAAAAGTGGTATTTTTTTTAATAAATCGAAAGATTTTTTTTCAATTTTTTGGTACCATTGGTTACTCTGTAGCTATTACCATTAATTTTTAATTAGCGTTTATAACTTCTCGTGACGTCACTCATGCGTTCGATAAAAAATTTGAAATTTCAAGGAATGTAGCTGTTGGTGTGACAGAGGCAGCAACACTCCCACTCCAATTCCTAGCGTTTCTAATGCTATTTTTTGTCGGTCGCATGGGTGACGTAGCAGTGACGTTTTTCAAACTTTAATAATTTTTGTTAAATTTTTTGAGAAAAGTACGAGGGGTGCGAGTAGTCAATATCCAAACATGCTCTATCGATTGCCATTAAAAAAATCATGTTATGGGCCCATAGTACAGTTTGCTCTTTCTGCGACCCCGTTAAGAGCACACACGCGGGAGTTATTTCGATCTCCGATTCATGAAACAAATCCTTGACGGAAGCATTTGCAAATTCCCCACCACCATCGCATCGAATGTTTTTGATTTTATTTTCAAAAATGTTTTCGACTTTTTCTTTAAATGTTTTTAATTTTTTAAAGACATCCCTTTTTCTTTTCATTGGGTAAATTATTATTAAATGTGAAAAGTCGTTTACGACTGCCCACAAACGTCAACATGAATTTTGCCAAGAGTTTTCTTGTCTCGCGGACGCGTGTCTTTATGTGGAAGTTCGGAAAGTTTAGTTTGAATGCAAACGGCACAGTCATTATCTGGTTTAAATCGAAAAGAGTGGCCAAATCTACGGTGCCAAGTTCATTATCGCGTTTTGTACTTAAATTCGCAGAGAAATTTTTGTTTATAAACTTATAAATAAACGTAGTGATGTATAAACCTTGTCCTTCATCACTTTTAGTTATGATTTGGTTGTTACGTTTTATGAGACAGTGCCCTTTTTAAAAGCTACTTCAAAACCCTTATGTTCGAGTTGGCGAATGGATAGTAGATTAAATTTTAATTCATGAACACAGTGTACAAGAATGCTGACAGGTTTATTATTGTAAAAAAGTTTTAGAGTACCTTGTAATTGTATAACCAAAATTTGGTTCTGTTTTGCGATATTGATCTTGATCGGCTTGCTTAATTTCTTCTCGTTCGTTAATAAATCTTGATACTTGTGTTGTAAAAGGTAATGTACTGCACCGGAGTCGATGGCAAATTAAATAGTTTCGGTTTGTTGTTCCGTTTCAGTTAGATTGGTATCGTATTGTATTTCAGTCATGAACTTCATTATTTCATCTTCGTCTTTTTCAACAATGTGGGCCTGGTTTTGTTTGAATCTTCTCTTAGGACCTGAAAAATTATTTAATCTGTGTTGGCTTGAATTATTACCGTTATGGTGCCGAGGATTGAAGTTGTTGCTGAAGTTTGGTGGCCTTGATTGACTTCTTGAAATGTTGTCTTCTTGGGTTTGATCTGCAGTCTTGTTTCTTGTGCCCCTTCTTGCCGCAGTTGAAACAGGAAAAGAAAGTGGATTCCACTTGGATGCCGGTTCTTCGGTTGTGGAGCACATTTATTCGGTAAATAATTAATTAAAAATGTTTATATTTTCTTAAACTTTAATCTTAAAAATCAATACCGAAGTGTGACTCAAGTCCTAACCCTCTACCCCTGGTGAAGACCTCTACAAGCCAAAGCCCTCGCTGATTCGCGGATGGTATTCGCCGATGGACAAAAACTTTTCCTTCGGCAAGTATTGATGTCAATGTCCATTGGTAACGAATACCTAATCAAAACGCACAAGACAAATCACGGGAAAGGAGACAGTAATTGTATCGTCACGTGTAAGTAATTTAGGCCAGCAACAACTGGATAAATGCAGAAATCTAGGCGGAAAGAATCAAAAATTGGGGTGCCGACTGACATATATTATATACCAGCTTAGGTAAAGCTCAACCAAGCGGAAAAGTAAAATTACCGCTGACGCCAAATTTATTGATGAGTGCTGACACTCTCTTTTACCGGATTGATATAAAAGGGCTTTGGGCTGAAGGAGAAGAACAATAAGTGTACAACTGCTTCGCATTAACAATCAGTTTATCATCATACAACAATAAGTTTTTACTCTGCTTCCCTATCACAATCAGTTTAACATAGTCAAAAATTATACTCAGTGTTAGTCATAAGTGTCAATGATAGAAGTGCCAATAGAGTTGTAAACTATTTTTTGAAATGTATCTATATCCAAAGTATGGTGAATACAAAACATAATGGTATATTTGAGAGGGGCTAAATGTTTATAATTTTCGCGTAATTAATTATTAAAAATTAAAATTTCGACAACACTCGAACCTCGAGCCGATTTGTTCGTGACGTCACGCTCGGTCCTCTCAAAATGAAACAACTCTGTCACTTGTAAACAGTGGATTGCTTTTTTTGTTGGTACTTGAACTTATACTCTACCTGTTCGATTTCAGGTAAAATTATAGTCCGGAGCGGACCAACAAACCACTCTCTCCCCATTGGATGTTTGAACGTGATGTCGACCCCACGTGGTTAAAATCGCGGGTTTCGTTAAAATTTAAACTTTGTTCATTAATAACTAATTAAATATATTCAAATCCGATTAAATTTTAATGACAAATCATTTCTTTTAATACAATCTATTCGATTAAGTGGTTAAAATTGCAATTTTCCAACTTAGTTTACAACTCTGTTGTATAAATCCTTGTACAAACACTAAATTGTGTGAGAGCAAGTTTGTACAAAGTCGTAAATTGTTAACAACAGAAGTCACAGTGGCCAACAGGGAGCCGAATTGTGACAATTTGTAAGGGTGGTTACCATTGCAAACAGGTACCCATCTAATCACAGGCTCAACAATAATCAGTTTCATTGTACAGTTTTCTCTATAATTTAATCTAATTTTACCAAATTTTATTAATTAATGGAACATCTCGCTACCTCTATCAGTGGAATGCAACTTAGCGACTTTTTGTAAAGGTAGCGGGTGGACATTAATTTATTGCTCTCTTCTGTTAAAAACCATCAAGGTGACCGTATCGTTTCAAAATTTTAATGTGCAATTTTATACTTGATGTGTTTAATTTTAATAAATATAACAAAAATAATAACTTAAGAAGAGTATGAATTAACCAACGAAAGCAATAAACCCAGCGTAAACGAAACAAAAATTGGTCCTTCGAGCCGGATCTTCTTCACATCCATTTTCCGTCCATCCAAGGACGTCCAAGAGTGTAGTAATATTCACGTGAAGAAGTCCATTCCAGTGGATGCAAGGAACGCAAGGTACCTGCATCATATTCGTTTTCTTCCATTGGGAAAATCGTTTTCTTCCATTGGAAAACGTGTTCGAGGCCATTCCAGCCAACGCCCACACAAGCGGCACCGATTGAAGTAGTAATATTCACGTGAAGAAGTCCATTCCAGTGGATGCAAGGAACACAAGGTACCTGCATCATATTCGTTTTCTTCCATTGGGAAAATCGCTTTCTTCCATTGGAAAACGTGTTCGAGGCCATTCCAGCCAACGCCCACACAAGCGGCACCGATTGAAGTTGCGGCGATCCACCACTTCAAAGACCAAATTCCACCAAATTCAAGTGTGTAAGTCCAACTCTTTACATTAACATCTACAAACCACATTCGCTCAAATTTGCATGAGTACTGTATATTGAGTCAAATCTCATTTTCAATCATTATTTTCTATATGTATTATCGTTCAAATTTATCATGGACCACTTAATCCGATGTCGGGCTTCTTCAAAGGCTAAGGTCACTATTTTCAGAAAGTTCCTGACAGAGCTTGTGAATTCTTGCGAAAACAGAAAATTTATTACGGATCAAAATGCATTTATTGAATTACAACAGCGCCTAGAACGTTACGAACGCGTTTTCGATTAATTTAATATCGTTCAAAATCAAATCGAAGCAGCAACCGATGACGAGCATATTGAAGCTCAAACGGCGGAGCGTGAAGCCTTTGAAAACTCGTTTTACAAACTTTCGTCTGAAGCTCAGAAACTAATCGACGATAATACAAAAATTCCCGAATTGTCAACGAATCTTCCTCCTCGATCAGATGCGGGTTCAATTAGTTCTAACGTAGCAAGTCAAATACCATCGAATCAAAATATTAAACTCCCAGTCATTTCATTGCCACATTTTGACGGCTCATATGAAACTTGGCTGGAATTTCGCGACACTTTCAAGTCTTTAATTCATTCAAACAGTTCTATCCTAGGTTCTATCCTAGACATAAGTAAGTTTCATTATCTGCGTGCGCAATTGGTAGGAAGCGCATCACAAATAATTGCTAGCTTAGAATTTTCTGACGCTAACTACCAAGTAGCTTGGGATCTCGTGTGCGACAGATATAATAATAATCGTATCCTTGTTCAAAATCACGTTAAGGCATTATATAATATCGAAAAACTGTCCGTGGAAACGTCGTCCGGAATTCGAAAACTAATAGATACGGTTTCCAAGCACCTGCGCGCACTTAAGAAACTTAATCAACCAACTGATCAGTGGGACACTTTAATAATTTTTCTAATCGCGTTAAAATTAGATGAAAAAACCTCACGTGAGTGGGAAAAAAAAGGCTGATTACGAGACACCATTATTAGCTGACTTAACAACGTTTCTAAAAAATCGTGCGGATCTAATAGAATCATTAGTAGAGAACAAACCTGTTCGTGAGCCTATTCGCGAGCGAAATGTAACGAATCAAAATAGAGTCACATCCCTCATCACTGTCAAAATGCAGTGCGCATTCTGCAAGGGCGAACATTATATTCAGAAATGTCCAAACTTTTTAAAACTAACGGTCAAAGACCGAATAGATCAAGCTAAACGCAATAAATTATGCATTAATTGTTTACGATTTGGGCATTTGGTGAGTCAATGTGTATCTGGTTCGTGTAAAGAGTGCAGCGCTCGGCATAATACTTTATTGCATCTTTCTAAATTGAACTCGGTAGAAAATAACGCAAATATCAACATGCCAAATAACAACCCATCCACTTCTAGCGTTGTAATGTCAGCACAATCACGTTCTTATTCTAACACTCTTTTATCAACGGTTCTAATTAAAATTTACGATAATTCCAATAAACCACGCATAGCACGCGCTTTACTCGATCCAGGAACGCAAAGCCACTCCATTACAACTTCCTTAGCGAATTCGCTACGACTAAATCGTTCGAAACTTAACGTAACAGTTTCCGGTTATAATCAGTCGGTATCAACGATCTCTTCCAAGGTTTCAACTCGTATTCAATCTGTCTAAAATAATTTCATGCTATATCTCTCTTTCTTAGTAACACCAAATATTACGAACAAACTTCCAGAAAACGTCGTCGACGTAGATTCAATAAATATTCCATCTCACTTGAAATTAGTGGATCCCAATTTCTATATTCCTGGCAAAATTGAATTGCTATTGGGAGTCGACTGTTTCTGGCAAATTATGTGTACAGGACAAATTAATTTGGCAAATCAAGGTCCTTTCATGAGAAAATCTACGTTTGGGTGGATTGTCGCAGGTACTATTCGCAGTACTTTCCCAGAAACTATACAACGATCAAATACCGTGTCCTTATTGTCCAATATCGAGTCGCATGTAGCAAAATTTTGGGAAATCGAGGAAATTCAATGCGCGAATCCGTGGTCTTCAGAGGAAATTGCGTGCGAAACGCATTTTGCACAAAATGTTCGTCGGGACGTAACTGGGCAATTTATAGTAAAAATTCCTTTTAAAGACAGTCTTTCAAAACTCGGCAATTCGTATGATATTGCCAAGCGTCGTTTCTTATCATTAGAAAGAAAATTCAGTCATAATCTTGAATTTAAACAGAAATACTCAGAATTCATTCACCAATACATCGAGGTGGGTCATATGAGAAAGGTAATCACTGATTCTGAACCATCAGTTTCCTATTACATGCCACATCATGGCGTTTTACGAGAAAACAGTCTTACAACTAAATTACGGGTTGTCTTTGACGCTTCGTGCGCCACCTCCTCCGGTATATCGCTAAATGATCTCCAAATGGTTGGTCCCACCATACAATCGGATTTACTTTCATTACTAATAAGTCATCGCCACCATAAATACATATTATGTGCGGACGTAGAGAAAATGTTTCGAATGTGTAAAGTTGATCAGTCACAGTGGCCTCTGCAGAGAATCCTGTGGCGAGAAAGTCCAGCAGACGCATTAGAAACGTATGAATTAACTACTGTGACTTACGGCACAGCAAGTGGGCCCTTTTTGGCAGTCCGGTGTTTACACCAAGTAGCATTAGATTGCCAAACAACGTTCCCAAAGTTGTCCAAAATCATTCAATCTCAATTTTATGTAGATGATTTACTTACGGGTGGTGACACAGAAGCCGAAGTTATACAACTCTCGCACGAAATCTCTTCAACTTTAGCACAAGCTAATTTTCGTCTATACAAATTCGCTTTAAACAGCCCCTTCATTTTACAAAACATTTGCTCTACGGGGCGCACATCAACTCGTCACTGGTAATCCCTTGCAAAAATTTAGAGGTACCCAAGACACATAAACTCGTCACCGAAACCTTAGTGAGATGCATCAACTCGTCACCGGGACGGATTAACTGGTCACTCAATTTTTAATTCTTTTAAATATCTTTGGGTATGAAGATATAAAATTTAAAGTACAATAAGAAAAGACAATACGTTTTTTCAAAAAAATATACATATATTTTGTAGTATCCATATAATGAACATACAGTATCTATACAAAGAAGGTAAATAATTTTACCTAATTCATCTGATGACCTTTTTGGCTCCCAACAAACTCTACTTCCACATCCATTGCACTTATAAAAATCGTTCTGATAATACGTTCTACTTCTAACACTGTCGAGAATGGTATATTAGAATGAGAATATGTCCAATAAAATTCACAGTTATATAGGAGTAATGAGATACGATTCTTAGAATTAACTAATTATACCTAAGTACCGCAGTGACCAGTTAGTGTGTCTCCGACAGGTCCTTAGAAAATTACCTGAAATCGGCCGGTGACGAGTTAGTGTATCTTACTTGAAAAGGATTAAGTCTGGTGACGAGTTAGAGTGTACCCGCTCTACGAACGAAGACAACAATATTATCGATTTCAGCGAAAATCACAATACAAAAACATTGGGAATGCAATACAGCGGTGTAACCGATTGCTTCTCTTACTCTATAAATTTACCGAAAAGCGTGCAAGTAACTAAACGTATAATTCTCTCAGAAGTATTCCAAATTTTTGACCCTCTCGGATTGGTGAGTCCGTGCGTAATAACTGCTAAAATTCTACTTCAAGATTTATGGTCTTTAAAACTGTCATGGGATGAATCATTGCCAAGTCATTTACACACAACATGGCTACATCTACGCAATCAATTTTCTCTTTTAAATCAATTGAACGTCCCCCGATGGGTATTGTGTTCAAATCCAGACGTAATCGAACTCCACGGCTTTTCAGATGCCTCGTTAAAGGCTTATGGCGCTTTTATTTACCTGAAATCCCAAAATACTCACGGTGATACTGTAGTACGGCTAATCTGTGCGAAATCTAAAGTCGCACCACTCAAACAACAAACAATTCCAAGGTTGGTGTTAATGGGTGCTTTATTACTGGTAAATCTCGCTAACAAAGTGATTTCTAGCATGAACAAGATCTCGTTGGCCAGTATAAACTTCTGGTGCGACTCCACAATTGTTTTAAGTTGGTTAAAAATGCCGTCAAATCGTCTCAATACCTTCGTTGCAAATCGCGTTACAAATATTCAGAATCACTCTCAAAGTAATAGTACGTGGCGTTACGTCCCTACCAATCTAAATCCCGCTGACATTGTGTCCAGAGGAGTAGACCCAAAATCGTTGTCCGACTTAATCGCCTATTGGGAGGGACCTGCCTTTTTACAGTCACCGTGTAACTTGTGGCCAAATCGGGAAGAAAATCGCAATACTGACGATTCATTACCGGAATTACGAAAGGTGGTACATGTAATGTATTGTTAGTTGCATACAGATCAGAGATTAGGGATTGACAGATCAGATTAGATTAGATATCGATTGACAATAAAAGTGATAACATTAATAATAAAATATAGAGTTCATCCCTGTGTTTCATTAACGGGTAACAACCCCTACCGTCTCTACAACACCACATTTTGGCGACGAGGTATTTATTTTTGTAAAAAAAAAACACATTTTGTGAGAAAAATTTGAACATTTTGTGCATCGACCACGCTAACGCAAAAAAAAATGGATCGACGATCAACCCTTTCGACCCACATGCCAACCACAACAACATCGGCGAAAACTGGTCCAGATGGATAAAACGCTTCGACAATTATTTGATTGCTGCCAACATCACGGATGATGCCCGAAAAGAAGCAACGCTGCTGCATTGCATTGGTGAGGATACTTTTGAAATTTTTAGTTCTCTCCCTAATTCCACAAACGCAACCCTCCTAACACGTTATGACAAAGCAAAAGACAAACTTGCGAAACATTTTGTTCCAAAAACCAACACCGAATTCGAAATTTACAATTTTAGGCAATCAAAACAGGAAGCGAACGAAACCATGGAGAAATTCTACACGCGGTTATTAAAATTGTGCACTAATTGTAATTTCACAGATAAAAACAAAGAAATCAAATCCCAAATCATTCTCAACACATCATCAGCAGAATTGAGACGGTATGCCTTACGAGAAACACCTCATTTAGAACAACTGCTAACGTACGCAAGAACCATCGAAACAACTGAACATCAGGCGGCACAGATTGAAAACAAGGAGAACGAACTAACGGAAAACATGGTAGCCAGATTACAACACAGAAAACATCAATCGAAAAGTCGATTCAGCAACAATGACAATCGTAAGTTCAATAACAAAAACACTATTTGTAGAAATTGTGGAGGAGAGTGGCACAAAAACGGACGCAACACATGTCCAGCGCGAAACGTCACGTGTCATGGATGCAACAAAACAGGACATTTCATGAAAGTATGCATGGCAAATCAACAAACAACATCAAGCAACAGAATGAGAGGAGAAAAGACGGTAAGAAGAAACAGCAACAGAGACAGGGTATATCAGAACACGGAAGAAGAAACCCAAAACAGCGACAGCGACATCTCATTCAGCATCACGGTGAACAACATCAAAAAAGAAAACAAAAAAAGAATGCCAAAGGTGACACTCAAACTAAACAAAACACAACTTGAATTTCTTCCAGATTCCGGATCAACAGTAACACTTATCAGTGAACAAGTATTCAATCAGCAACTAAAAGGAACAAAACTACGGAAAACTAACACAGCAATCTACCCGTATGGCAGTCAAAAACTCGAAATCGTTGGAAAATTCAAAGGTACGATAAAATTCAGAAAATCAACAGTTGAGGAAGAAATTTTCGTATCAAAAGGGAAAAGCGACAACATTCTAAGCTTCGGTGCATCAACAACACTAGGCATCATAAAGGTAACACATGCAATAAACACTAACGAACCCCCAACAAACGTAATAAACATAAATTACATTGAAAATAATCGAACTATTAAACGGTCTAGGAAATTTAAAAGGAATGCACGTAAAGCTGTTCATCGACGAAGACGTTCAACCAGTGGCGCAAAAACCTAGACCATGCCATTCCATCTGCGAAACAGGGTGGAAGAAGAGGTAAAGAGGCTGATTAAACAAGACATCATCGAACCGACGACAGACCCAACTCCATGGGTGTCGCCAATAGTAATTGTTCCAAAAAATAACAACCCGGATGCAATACGTCTATGTGTGGACATGCGCGCAGCCAACAAAGCAATTAAAAGGGAACGACACATAACACCGACGGTTGACGACATTATTACACAACTAAACAAAGCAGCCATTTTCAGCAAACTCGACCTAAACGAAGGGTACCACCAACTAACGTTAGATGAAGACAGCAGGTTTATCACCACGTTCTCAACACACATCGGATTGTTCCAATACAAACGATTAAGTTTTGGCATCAACACAGCGGCAGAGATCTTTCAAAACACAATCAGACAGGTACTAAACAACATAAACAACGTAATCAACATTAGCGATGACATACTAGTGTATGGGAAAACACAAGAAGAACAAAATAAAGCTCTAATAGAGGTACTAACGAGACTCAAATCGCGAAATTTGACGATAAACCAAAAGAAAAGTATGTTTAATCAAGAGAAAATATGTTTCTTTGGCTATGTTTTCAGTAAAGACGGCATGTATCCAGATCCAAATAAAGTTAATTCCATACTACACATGAAGGCACCGACAAACGCATCAGAGGTGAGAAGCTACCTTGGAATGCTCAATTACGTGGGAAAATTTCTACCAAAGTTGGCAGAAAACACCAGCTGCTTGAGAGAACTCACAAAGAAAACGACAACATTCAAATGGATGGAAAAACACCAGAAAACATTTGAAGCGCTAAACCAACAATTACAAAACGCAAACAGGTTATCATATTTTGACATAAACAAAGACACACACATCTTTGTCGATGCAGGTCCAAATGGCATAGCAGGAATATTGTCACAACAAGGAACAGACAATAAAACAACGATTGTGGCATATGGTAGCAGATCTCTCACTGAAACTGAAAAACGCTACAGCCAGATTGAAAAGGAAACATTATCAATCTCGTGGACACTGGAACACTTCCACATATACCTGGCCGGAACAGAATTCACAGTTCACACAGACCACAAGCCGTTGATAAGCATCATTGAAAAACCATCGCTACAGCCAACTGCAAGAATCGAAAGGTTGTTACTGAAAATTCAACAGTACAACTTCAACATCGTACATCAAAAAGGAGAAACAAACCCGTCCGATTACCTATCAAGACACCCCTTGCCGATTGAAGGAAAGAATAGAGGAGACGTTACAACAGGTAGAAAAGGCGATACACAACAACAAATGGGAAAATCCCAAGCTGGAACAATACAAAAAGGTAAAAAATGAACTCACTACAGCTAATAAAATCATTTTACGAGGAAACAGGATAGTAATACCCGGAAGTCTACAACAAAAAGCGGTAAATTTGGCGCATATTGGACACCAAGGCATGGTAAAGACGAAACAGCTCATTCGAAGTAAACTATGATTCCCAAACATTGACAAGATGGTGGACAAAACGGTAAAAGACTGCATAGCGTGTCAAGCAACAACAGCTGCCACAGGTAACAAACCACCAATAATAAGTTCAGAGCTCCCAAATGCACCATTTCAACAGATAGACATTGACTTCGCGGGACCATTTAAAAACGGAAAATATATTGCGTTAATTGTTGATGAATTTTCCAGATACCCAATAGCTGAAATAATATCGTCAACCGCAGCACATGCTGTAAAACCAGTTCTAGAAAGAACATTCACAACGTTTGGAATACCACAGAGACTGAAATCCGACAACGGACCACCATTTACAAGCAAAGAAATCGAAGAATTCATGGAAGAATACGGGGTACATCACATAAGAACAACACCCTAGTGGCCACAAGCCAATGGACTAGTAGAAAGACTCGTGAAGACCGTAAAACGATCGCTAATCTGTGCACAACTGGAAACCAACAAATTCGACTCGCAACTCAACAAGTTTTTGTTGAACTACCGAACAACACCCAACACAACAACACAAGTTGCACCTGCAGAGGTAATTTTCAAACACAAAATCAATAACTTATTACCAATGATCACAGAGAAAGTCACGGAGGACCCGATGAGGGACGTCGACAGAAAAAACAAAGAGAAGCAGAAGGCGCTTGCAGATCGGAGAAGGAAAGAGACAAAAATGGAAGTTAAAGATGTGGTACTCTGCAAACTACAAAAAAGAACGCACTCACTCCGGCATACGACCCGCTACCATACAAAATTGTAGAAAAAAAGGGCACACAAATCATAGCACGAAGAGGAGAGAAAACGATCAAACGAAACATATCGTTTTATAAAAAGGTAAATGAAAAATTCCTCAACAACTCCTATCCCTCAAACAGCTCCAATTCTGAGAACAAAAATTTAGCGTATCCATTCATTTGGCCGACAAAATCCCAAGAACCACCGAGAGGAAGAAGTGAAGAGCAACCAGTCCATACAAATGAGCAACCAACCATTCCAGACGAGCAACCAATCGTTCCAGACGAGCAGCCAGTCGTTCCAGACGGGCAACCAGTCAGTCGAGACGAGCAACCAATCGTTCCAGACGAGCAGCCAGTCGTTCCAGACGAGCAGCTAGTCGTTCCAGACGAGCAGCCAGTCAGTCGAGACGAGCAACCAATCGTTCCAGACGAGCAGCCGGTCAGTCCAGACGAGCAGCCAGTCATTCCAGATGAACAACCCATCAACCCAGTCGCAGAACCAACAGCAGGAGACCGACAACTTGCAGCCCCAGAACAACAGCTCGCCACACAACTTACAAGGCCAATGAAAAGACCACACGAACCAGACAGCCCCTACAGACGCCACTCAACACGACCATCGCAGCCTCCTAAGCGCAGCAAAGACTATCTATACTATTAAAATGACGTAAATGTCTAAGTGAAAGGAAAGTAATAAAATGTGCAGTGAAACAAAGTCATAACTTGGTGAAATAAGTGATATATGTTTATATGTATTGTAAGAATGTAACGAAAAGAAATTGTATGTAAAATAAGTGTAATGTATTCGTAATTTAAATATTTTGACTTTGACAACACTAAATGTAAACAAATAATTAGGTGGGGAAGAATGTAATGTATTGTTAGTTGCATACAGATCAGAGATTAGGGATTGACAGATCAGATTAGATTAGATATCGATTGACAATAAAAGTGATAACATTAATAATAAAATATAGAGTTCATCCCTGTGTTTCATTAACGGGTAACAACCCCTACCGTCTCTACAACACCACAGTACACATTCATGTAGCCACAAATAACTTGACACTCGCCTTTTCACTCGAAAATTTCTCTTGTCTCAACAACGCAGAACGTACTATGGCGTACTGCCTAAGATTTACATTTAACTGCAGAGCGAAGGCTATTGAAAGACGTTCGGGCCATTTAACATACAGAGAAATTCACCAAGCCAATTTAAAATTGATACAAATTTCGCAATTTCAGTCATTTAGATCAGAACTTAAAACTTTGAAAGAATATGAATCGGTTGAAAACAAGAGTAAACTCGTTAAACTAAGTCCATTTTTGGATGACGAAGGTTTGATTCGTGTAGGGGGAAGATTGGTCAACTCTGAATATAATTACGACAAAAAACATCCAATAGTTTTAGATTCGAATCACATGTACACAAAGCTTTTATTCCGACGTGAACACATCAAACTGTTTCATGCAGGACAACAATCGCTATTATCACACATAAGATAACGTTTTTGGCCAATTTCCGGAAGGCAGTTAGGCAGAAAAACAGTTCACAACTGCGTAATATGCTTTCGTGCAAAACCACGTCATATAAACCCCATCATGGGGCAATTACCTGCTGAACGAATCATGCCTGCACCCCCTTTTTCTATAACTGGCGTAGACTATGCGGGACCTTTTCGTATCAAAGATCGACAAGGGCGCGGATGTAAGATAACAAAGTGTTACGAATGTCTCTTCATTTGCTTCACGACTCGCGCGATTCATCTTGAATTAGTTTCGGATCTTACCACGGAAGCTTTTTTGGCTGCTTTACGCAGATTTACATCTCGTCGTGGAAAACCAAGTAAAATTTGGTCTGATAACGGAACGAACTTTGTAGGCGCTAACGCGGAATTATTAAAACTAAAAGAGTTCTTAAGCCATAATTCACAAAATCTGTCAGAAACTATTGAAAATGAAGGTATTTCGTGGTCATTCATACCGACTCATTCTCCGCACTTTGGCGGTCTCTGGGAAGCGGGAGTCAAATCCTTTAAATCACATCTTTATAGAATCGCGGGAAATGCCACTTTCACGTTTGAACAACTATATACAGTACTGGTGCAAATCGAAGCTATACTAAACTCGAGGCCGTTACACTCACCACAGAATATCATACACAGAAGTGCGACTCCTCCCCTTTTACCCGGAATGAAGGTTGAGTGCGCTTGGGGGGCATAAATTGAAGACCAGACGGACAGATTGTTCGTTGGTGTTCTCGATTCTAAATCTGTTACTTTATTTTGTCTTACCGATTGAAGTAGTGTAGTACGAACTTACATTGGGGGGATGTGGGCACCAGGCTTTACGTTTTTAAAACTCATATTTCGTACGTATATCGCTTCCTTTACATGCGCTTGGGGTGTTGAGCAGAAGAAAACTTACAGAAAAAAAAAAATAGAAAAGGGGAGGAGTCGTACTTCTGTGTATGATATTCTGTGCACTCACTATCCAACGATCCGTCAGATTGTACTCCCACCCTCACATTTCCTTATTGGACGATCAGCTGTGTCAATCGCCGATCCTGACGTCACACATATACAAGAAAATCGTTTGAGCGTTTACCAACGAATTCAGCAAATTCAACAACATCTGTGGAAAAGGTGGTCGAAGGAGTATATAAATGAAATGCAACAGAAACTAAAGTGGTAAAAAAATCACGGGTTACTAAAGGCAGGTGACTTAGTCGTAGTAAAGGACGACAACCTACCACCGTTAAAGTGGCCCATGGGCCGAATAGTGGCTGTTCACCCGGGGATTGACGGTGTAACGAACCTATTTCTGCGCCTCTTAATTATTTACACGATTTATATTATCCCTCTGACGTTTGCATTTGTAAACAAACATTTATTTTAACTAATTATGCAAATTGACCATAGACAACCACCTCAGAGTCCCTCGGAAAAGGATTTTCGAAAAAAGTACTCCCGCAACCAGGAGTACGGTGTGAAATTCTTTAGTACAAAAAAACCCTTTTGTAAGTACAACGTGCTCTGTACAATTGCGATTGTGTTTTCAATTATTCAAGTGATTTTCAAGTGCCATTTGGCGAGAATTAATTATTCAATTGAAGTATTATTCCCTCTACGTAAAACGGTGAGTCCAGAATTCATTTAATTGTATTTATTTGATATGTATTTTGTATTGGAATGTGGTTGGCCACGCCGCTTCCAATTCTTATATTTATTGTCCCAATTTGTCATTATTTTTCCTCTGTACTTTAAGTGTTTAATTGGATTCACACACTATTTAATCGTTTACATCTGATTCAATTATCCAACATTTAATTCCTCTGAATCAGATGAAACATACGTGCATTTTTCGGACATAATTTTATTTTAGTTTACATTTTAATTTCGAGTTCAATTTGCTTTTCTTTTCATTTCTTTTCTTGTCATTTATTCTGAGTGTAATTAGCATCCTCTAATTACACTCATTATCTCAATTGAGCCCCTCCAGAGCACATATTCTCATTTAATTGTTTTCTATATAAAATGCCCAATTTATGTATTTTTATTTGCCTCTTTCGGGATTTTATTTGTCAACTCATTGCATCCAATCTTAGTGTAATTAATTTCCCTCTAATTACACTAAGTACACTAATTGCCCCTCTCTCCTCGTACTAATAGTACCCCCACCTCTCAGATTTTGGGTTTTCGTGGAATTTTTCCTCTCTGCGCTTACTCAAAATCCCTCTTAACTTTTCTCCATATATAAACTCTTGCACAAGCCTTTTAGAAGAGATTTTTATTATTATAAAATTATTGTTCTCATATTATATATTTCAAAGACCAAAATTCAGACAGAATTTTATTGGTCCAGTTTGTTAATTTGATTTTGATTGTGATTTAACTTTAGTTTGATTCGATTTCGTTTCGTATTTAATTTTGTAAAGTGTTAACTAGTTTTAACGGTTATTGCTAATGATATTTTGTTCCTCATATTTATATTACATTGTTGCCTCTCGTTTTGCCTCTATAAAATTTAATTTACCATTTGTAAAGTTGTACATATTTTTATAAAAACGCGAAAAGTAGAACAATTGATTTTTATTCAATAAATATAATTGATTAAGTGCGATTCCTCTTTTAATTTCGACCCCTGGTCTAAAACTCTCTCCACTGAGAGACGCTCGCGGTACAGGTTGGTGTTTCGGGCCTAAAAACACCTGGCGCTCGAGAAAACCCTCCCCTGACGAGGAAAACACGCCACAACGGCATCGCAAGAGTGGCAACAATTAAAACCGCAAGCAACGAAATCAAACGCAGCTTTTCGAAAATTTGTCCTCTTCCCTGCAATAAGTGAGTGCACAGTGAGTTCTAAGGGCAATTAGTTAGTGAATATCAAAGAGCTTCATAATTGCTTGGTACCATTTTTATCGTATGTTTGTACATTTGTAAACTTGTAATTGTAATTTTTACCTTAACTATATGTGCAATGAAATGTTTGTTTACCTATATTATGTTTATGTCTTGAAACCCGTTCAGATTTCAAGGGCGGGAGTATGTACAGTTTTCTCTATAATTTAATCTAATTTTACCAAATTTTATTAATTAATGGAACATCTCGCTACCTCTATCAGTGGAATGCAACTTAGCGACTTTTTGTAAAGGTAGCGGGTGGACATTAATTTATTGCTCTCTTCTGTTAAAAACCATCAAGGTGACCGTATCGTTTCAAAATTTTAATGTGCAATTTTATACTTGATGTGTTTAATTTTAATAAATATAACAAAAATAATAACTTAAGAAGAGTATGAATTAACCAACGAAAGCAAAAAACCCAGCGTAAACGAAACACAGTGGATTAAACAAATAAGGTGAGAGGACAACCCCGAGTTCAACATTTAATAATGTAAGTTTGTTCTTTAATTTACATTTGATTTTATGTCAATAGGAGAAAAGCTGTTCGGACACATGGTTTATAAATTTAACCAAAAATTTTCATTAAATGATTTTAATTTATTAATTATTAAAATGTCCACCATATACCTGTCAAGGCTTTTTCAAAGTTTTAGTTATTCCTCTATATGGACGAGTTTGATCAGTACCGGCTGAGACCGATAATTTTTACTTGCGCGTTTATTCCAAATTAAAACGCATGCAGAGTTTTGTTATCTTTCGTGCTCTGGCCCCAAAATCTACTGATTGAACAGGATTGATTTTCAGCACAAAGTGTACTTTCTAACTGTTAATTAACGTTTAATGCTCAAGGTTCAACACACTTTGCCAAATATTAAAGACTGGATATTGATTAGCAGTAATATTGAATGTTCGATGTTGAATACTCAATATTCAGAATTTTATATTATTCTCCTAAATCGAAAACCTTAGTCGGGCAAATAACTGTGTTTTAAAATGTTAACATTTCCGATGAACTATAGTATAAACCAAACGCCGGCCATGACAACTTTTTGGGCTCAATTAGGCACATTCTTATGTTGACCAAATCACAAACATTAATTTTTCTCTAGTTTATGCATATTTCTGACGGGCATTTTGCTTTTGATTCAAGTAACATTAACAACTTCTAGTCAAATGGTTGTTTTACTTTTGAACATCTTTTCTCTAACACGCTCTATTTTAGGATTTATAACGCCAGAAATGAAAAGACACGCCTTAGAAAATTAAAAGACAGTTTATTCGCTAATATAGAACTTAAAAAAAACCAAACACAGCCTTCTTCTAGAAAAGTATGGTCAGGAATGGCGCCTTGTCCATATCCGCTTATGCTCCCACCTCCTGCGCCGTGCCACCGCGATTGTAGCGCCCCGCCTAGCTTTCATTATTCGCCGTTAGAGGGCGCCAATTATGGTTTCCCTCTGTACAGTGATGCCCGCCAAATGTTGGTCATGGCCGCCGCGACAACATTAGAGCCCGTTGGTAAATTTTGTGGTAACATTCGGCCATCCTGAAACAATAAATGTCCTCATTTACTGTTTTTCATTACCACCATCAGGTTTGCTATTCGCCAGTTTATTTGTCCAATGAAACCAATCTTGAGACTGAAATAGAATTTTGATTATCTCATTCTCACGCCAATAAACTAGTCAATTCAGATCTATACATTCTCACTGGTTAGTATTTTCACTCATATTCATCACCTTGCACACGCCATTCTATGACAATTTTACCCCCAACTACCCCAAAACTTTTTAATTACCCAATGGGATTCGAATCACGCCCATTTTACTTTTAATTAGGATTCTGAGACGTCCAGTAAGTCATCGTTGTCCTCGATCGCCTCCTGATTGTCTTCGGCACCAGGTACCTCCACCGGCACGGAATTTGAGTATTTTCTTAATGCATCTACAGCCACCAAGAATCGCCTATTTTTATAGCCTCTTACGCCTTTGACTGCAGTAATGTAGTAACGATAGTTACCGAGTACTCTTATCACCTTGTAAGGACCGTTAAATCGCCTGGTCCATTTTGCATTAACGCCTTGGGAACTCGTGCTGGTCGAGCCCTCACGCCAAAGAACTAAATCGCCATTTTTGTAAACCATTGGTCGTTTTCGTTTGGAGTCAAAACGCCTTTTCATCGCCTCGCCTTTTAAATCTAATTTCCTCTTTGCTCTCATTCGCCTTGTTTGAACGCCTTCATCATCACCTTGAGGGTCCTTGTCGCCATAAATTGGAGTGTGATCAGTTACTCCAGCGCGCTTTTCGCCTTGTCGCCTTGCCAGCATATCGCCATAGTCAGCTCCACCAGAATATGAAAACATCAATTCTGCTGGATTTTGCTGTGTAGTAGCATGCTTAGTGTTATTAATGCCCCATGCCACTTTTGGTAAAACCTCATCCCATGAAGCTTCGTCGTCAATGCTTGCCATAATGGCTTCTGTAAGAGTTCTGTTGATTTTTTCCACTTGGCAGTAGCAATGGCATTCATGATGTGTTTCACTCCTTTGTCCACCATAAACTCTTTAAATGCTTTACAATCAAATGCTTTACCTCTATCGCTTATCAATCGCCTTGATTGATTGTCTCGCCTGTGCCCACAGTTTTGGTTGGATGTAACACCACAAACTTGGTAAATGAATCAATTAGGACCAGAATATAAGCGTTTCCTCGGACACTACGTACAAATGGACCCAAATGATCCACATGATAGTGTCAAATGGCTTATCTGGCTTCTCAATTGGATGTAAATTCTCCTTCTGTTGCCCATATGTGCCTTTACTAAACGCACACTCAATACATGCATTTACGTATTTTCGAACAAATCGCCTCATCTTCGGAAACCAATAATTTTTCTATACCACGCTGAGACACCTCTTATAACCCGGACGACCAATATTGTCATGACAACACCTCATTAAACTGAATGCCGCCGCCATTGGCACATAAAGAACATCGCCTTCGATTGTTTTTCGATATAATCGTCCATTTTTCACTTTGAATTTGTTTATCTGCTGTTTCAGTCTCTAACGCCGTGTAAATCTGTCTGACTCCATCGTCTTGTAGTTGTACAGTCAAAAACCAATCCTCCTCACCGACAATCACATTTACTCATGTCGGATTCCTACTCAGCGCATCCACATTCTGCATTTTCGCACCTGGCCTGTATTCAACAGTAAAATCCAATTCTAGAATGGAGAATCACCACCTCGCTACACGTGGAATCATGTCCTTTTTCTCGAACGTCGCCCTTGGTGCAACGCAATCAGTCACCAGCTTGATGTGTACGCCTACTAGATATACACGTAACCGCTTGTTAATCGCCTTTTGAAACACCGCCGGACTATTGGCCAAACCAAATGGAACTCGAACATATTCATAATGGCCGTCGGGAGTCACAAACGCCGTTTTGTGAATCAAATCAGAATCGATACGTATCTAATAAAACCTCGCCACCAGATCTAATGTTGTATAATACTTCTTTCCCGCCAATTTATCCAATTGTTCATCTATCAATGGTAATGGGTGTCGGTCCTTTACAGTTATTTTTTTAACTCTCGGTAGTCCACACACAATCTAATATCGCCATTTTTTTCGGTACCACAATTACTGGATTTGCATATTGAGAACTACTTTCTTGTATGATGCGGCCATGCACTAATTTGTCAATTTTCTCTTTAATCTTTAACGCCTCTACACTCGCCAAACGATATGGTCGTTTCACGACTGGTTTATCAGTCGTTAGATGTATTTCCATCTCTACTAAATTAGTAACTCCCACATCTACGCCACTGCTCGCAAATACATCTACATATTCTGTTAACAATTCCTCCAATTGCCGCCTTTCGTCATCCATCAAGTCATTCACTTTGATGTTACGAATTATGTTAGTGTAATCACTGATCGTACTTACATTAACTTGTTGCGCCACATCCAGCACCGCCATGCCTCTGACACCTCGATTGCCCCGATCTCTAGCCAACATATTCTTGAAACGGGCTTTCAACGCCTCCATTTCATTTAGTACAGTGGATACACCATCATCTGTTACTTGATTGTCACCAATCGGTACTAGTGCACCGGCTTCATCCATCTTGTCAGTTTCAGTCAGAATTTCCACAACATCGCCTTGATTTGCCGCCTTGGAAAGTGTTACATTTTTGCCTTGGATTTCTAATTTCACATCGCCATTGTTAATAGATGGTTGCCCTAAAATTACATCAACATTAGGCACCTCAATTTTCGCCACTGTCGCCTCTACAGTTAATTCACACCCTTCCAATATAATAAAAATTTTTTCCGCCTTATTGACTGCGACTTGGTCACCACCGAAGCCACTTAAAACGGCTGAACAACCTTTTGTTTCTAATTTCAACCGATTAACACATTCTGGTGAAATTATATTGAACTCGCTGCCAGGATCTAAGTAAATGTGCAATACATGACCTTGTTTTGTTTCACCCGCCTTGAAATATGCCGCCACGCTACGCTGGACCAAATTAGCTTTCGGTCTACCAGCTCCACTCGATCCACCGCGTAGTGACGCCTCGTAGACAGCCATTGCCCTCTTCTTACGACGACAATATTTGCACCTGTCTTCCACTCCCTGTGGACAATTTCGGCTCAAATGGCCTCGTTCGTGACAATTGAAACACGTGGTGAATCCATCTTGCTGTTTCGCTACTGCACCGTGTGTCGACGCCATTGTCAACGCTGCTGACGCCACTGGAATGGATACCGCCGCCACTGATGGTGTCGGTTTGACTACTTTACTCGGCAACGAATAATTTCGGCCGCCCGCCGTCTTGCTGATCGCTGCGTCGCCCTGTTTATATACTGTCCCGCCGTGAATCTAGTTTGCACAGAAAATGATTGTACAAATCAAGTGGAGTGTCGCACTCGAAGACCTCCGCGTTCGTCTGATCGTTCATTGGCAATCCACCGATTAATACGGCTACTGTGTTTTTTGGTGTACAACCAAAACGTTAGCACATACGCAACACATCTCGGTAATAAGTGGTATACGATCGTTAGCCCGTTTATTTCGCCTTGAGATGGCCTCCATTTGCGTACGATAACCATATACGCAAGGGAAAGCCCTATTTATTCGGCCCAACTCCATTCACCCTGATTTGTGGTTATCTGGTTGAAAAACCACCGCCTTGCCTCGCCACCATGCCATATGAATCTGCTGTACCATTTCATGATCATTACACTCGTGTACTTTAGCCATCTGCTCCACCAATGCGATACATTCTTCGATACTACTACATTCAGACGCCTCGTTCCCATCGGGATTGAAAACAGGGATAATTCCCTTCGCCTTGGACGCTTCCAAATGGAAACGTTTAACTTCTAGTCCGCCTTAGTCTCCCACACTCATTTCAGAACGAGCTGATGACGTTGTTTCGCCTTGCCGCCCTGAAACAGTACGCAATTGTACCGGTGACGCCACTATTAACTGTCGGACGATCCGGGGAGTCCCAGAAGTCTCCGATACACTGTTACCTGCTGCTACCGCTGTACTTACGGGAGTTAGAGGAGTCTCTGGCCCTGCAGCTGCTTGAGGAACCGATGTGTTTATAAAATTGACCATAGCACTCATTGTGTCCGCCATTTTCTTTTCTAATGCAACGAATCGCGCCTCCATTTCAGCCACACGCCGTTCGCTCGCATTTTTCTCACGCTTTAGCTTTTTAAGCTCTTCCTTGAGCAGCCCATTTTCGATTGACGCCTCGTTTTCAACTTCTTCGTCCGACACGTGGCCGGTTATCACGTCTTGGTCTTCTCCATTCATTTTTCACGGTTTTCACCCAAAACTTCACAAGCCACTACGTTCACTTTAATCCCACTTCTGAATTATAACGCCAGAAATGAAAAGACACGCCTTACAAAATTAAAAGACAGTTTATTCGCTAATATAAAACTTAAAAAAAACCAAACACAGCCTTCTTCTAGAAAAGTATGGTCAGGAATGGCGCCTTGTCCATATCCGCTTATGCGCCCACCTCCTGCGCCGTGCCACCGCGATTGTAGACAACATTAGAGCCCGTTGGTAAATTTTGTGGTAACAGATTACAGAAATATTTCATTTTATGATAAAAATATTTGAAACAATGTAACTGGGAATTGAGACAATAGAGAGTTTTACAAATTTTTCCAAAGTATGAAGGCTACAACCACAGATTAATGCAGATGGCAAGTCCGCCCCTTTTCCATTGTTTTCGAGGGATTAAGTTGCGCATATTTTTATGAGAAAGGGATAGGAATCAGCACTAAATAAATTAAAATTCAAATTGCATTTAAGTTAAATTGAAAGAAAATTTGATCTATATAAATAAAATATCGAAGATAATTGTTTATAAAATAGTTTATTATCAAAGAAAACCTTTTACAAATGCCTTTTTTAGTCTCTGCTTAAAGCAGTTTGTAAACATACACTCCGCAAAATGAATTTTACAAATGCGTCGTTGTTCATAGCAAAACTTAGGTTTTTTTTCAAGTAGATTTGTTCGATTAACATTGTTTAACCATATCTGTAATCTGCAACAGGTAAATGTATAACATATAGGTTAAAAATGCTATTTTTCAGTAATTTATAATTCAAATATTACCTTGTAACTGAATTTGGCAGGCGAAATAATGTCTTTTCGCCTGTTACACTTCCGCATCCTCGAACAATACACTTTTTTAATGATTTAAAATAATCTGACATTGTAAACATTTAAACTTAACAGTCAAATGACAGAATATAAACAATGAACTTCTGAGTCGCGTACCGTGCGCACAACTCGCATCAGCGCCCCCAGTCAGACATCTGTATAATCTGTGCTACAACTGCACACTCTACAGGTACATATATTGTATATATACGTTCTTCTGAAAAGAAAATATAAATAATTACAAAATAGTTGATATTTTCCTGTTTACTGTTTTAACTTACAATAAAGGATGCTGAAGTTATCACCATCGTCGTCGTCGTCCCTTTCTCGATGTTTCTTCTTCAAAGACTCAACGAGCTCATCGAATAAGAGTGAACACATTTTTCTAAAGCCGCATTTTTCTCTCCACTCATTTCTTGAGTTTCCAAGTTCATGTCTCCACCGAACACACACTGAACAGCTTTTCTGTTTATTAATATTGTCGGATCCACCAATATCGGTTTTTCATCCAATGTAGCGTACGACAAGTGCTGGTGACTCAAGTTTACTGTGTAGAAATTATCTATAATTATTAGATGGGGAATCAATTAATAAAAGACTTTTTTAGAGCAATTTATTTAACTTACTGTATTACGGCTGTGGGTCGGAGCTATAGGTTTGGATGGAAGTTTAATTTTTCTTCTAAATTTACTTCAAATATTTCGGGTGGAATTCATGGTATCGTGTAAAGCAGCCGGTGAAAAACTATCCTTTGGTCAATGATTTTGTGTATATGTTGGTGAAATAAGTGAACTACACTCTAACTCTTTAACATATTTCGTAAAAACTATGGTTACAAGTTAGATAAAAATTGATTAATCGATAGGTCTGAGTTCCTCCCAGTTCCACAAATTTTTTTCAGACTTTAGTTAAACAAATGTTAGTTTTCGGGTTCTGGCAGTCAAAAGCAAGTAGGTTACTGCCCAGTATAGGAATGGTTAAGAAGGCTGTCATATAGATGCCTTGAGCCAGTCCTAGCAAATAAAACATTAGTTACTATTGGAGTGCGCAATAATAATTTAGTTGGAAAAATTACTGTGAAGCTCGCAAAACAAATTTTCAATTCTTATCATTATTTTTAGGATAGATATATAAATAGTTATAAAAGTGATTTCTTACGTGTGTAATTCTGTAAAGATATTATTAAGACTAGATTTTTACAAAAATGGTTTAAACGTAATAAATTAACGCGGTTCAGGAAGATACACGATCTCTTCTAATTATGACCCAGAAGGGTTATAATTAGAAGGGACTTTATTGGGAAGGATGGGCGTTGGATACCGTCGGCATTTCATATATGTTTTGCTGCTGAATGCTTGGAACGCCAATGGTCAGTGGATGCATTGCAGGAGGAGGGTAGGATACTCTCGGCATTTCATATACATCTTGTTGCTGAATGCTGGGAACGTCAATGGTCAATGGGTTCATTGGAGTTGATGTTTGGGTATTTAGTGAACCCCTTCCCATTTGACTTTGGTACTGCTTTATTTCGTCGTCTGCTTTTACCAGTCTCTGGTTGTGAAGCGCGTTATAGTAGCTTCTAGTAGCTTCTAAAATATAAATATCATATATTCAATTATATATTCACTCAATTAATAGAGTTATTACAAGGTGTGGAGCACAATTATTCGGGAAATTATTAATTAAAAATGTTTATATTTTCTTAAACTTTAATCTTAAAAATCAATAATAAGTGTGACACAAGCCCTAACCCTCTACCCTTGGTGAAGACCTCTACGAGCCAAAGCCCTCGCTGATTAGCGGATGGTATTCGCCAATGCACAAAAACTTTTCCTTCGGCAAGTATTAATGTCGAATTGTCGATGTCCATTGGTAACGAATACCTAATCAATACGCACAAGAAAAATAACGGGAAAAGAGACAGCAATTGTATCGGCACGTGTAAGTAATTCAGGCCAGCAACAACTGGATAAATGCAGAAATCCAGACGGAAAGAATCATAAATTGGGGTGCCGATTGACATATATTATATACCAGCATAGGTAAAGCTCAATCAAGCGGAAAAGTAAAATTACCGCTGGCGCCAAATTTATTGATGAGTGCTGACACTCTCTTTTCCCGGATTGATATAAAAGGGCTTTGGGCTGAAGGAGAGAACACTGAGCAATAAGTCTTCAACTGCTTCACAAAAAGCAATAAGTTTTTTTTCATCTGCTTCGCATTGTCAACAATAAGTGTGCAACTGCTTCACATAGTCAATAAATATATTCAGTGTTAGACATAAGTAGTAAAGTCATAAATTTGTTAACAAAAGAAGTCACAAAATTGTACAAAATCCTTCTTTCAAGATAAAAAGATGTCTTCACCAATGTACCAATTACCAAAAGGTAGGCTCTTTTACGGGTAATTTTTGTAGAATTTGTGTAGCGTTGTTGTAGCGATAATTAATAAAACTTGTAGAATCGCATATAGAGTTTTTATCCGTAGACCTGAGTGTTGAGTAAAAAATCCTCTAGCGCGGTAGCTCTGTCTTGAGTGGAGAATGCTGAGAGACGCGAGGTCTTACCCCGCAAGTTAATTTAGCAGTTAAAAAGGCAACCGCTCGGCCAATGCTAAGCCTTTCCAGGCACGACACTATCCAGAGTTTGGGAGCCGGTGGAATTTATACGGAACAAGAAATTCGCGATGCCCAGAATGCAATGTTGTTTGGTCTGGAACGAAAAGCCGTCAGCAATATAATCACAAGAAAAGTTGCTGGGCAAAATGTCCAATCCCAAGGTTTACTCACTGTGCTGACTATTGATACGATAGCATTAATTCTTTTCTATATGATCCTCGCGTACTGTAAACTTTCGGATTGTTCTACAAATACGTCGCCGTCACAAACTTTTGAACAACTTATTGACAATAGTGAAATACCACCATGCGAAGCCTCGAATGACACACTTCATCAAAGTTCGCATTCTTGGGAATTTGACTCGGTATTTTCATCTCATTACGACCGACCGCGACCACATTTTCAGTGTCCGCCTGAACAATGTTACTCTGCACCAGCAACCCCGCGTAATAAACCATTTATTCCGTTATATGAAAATCTCCCTTCATCAAGAAGAACAAGTGTAGACTCTCTAGGATATTTGCAAATGAATAAACCCCGTGAAAATGACCAAGAAACCGCAGTTTAATTAATAAATAATATAATATAAAACTGTAATATTTAACCATTGTTTTGGTGCATCTCCAGTAGAACGTAGAATTAACTAACACTTTACTAAAAACTCTATTTAAACAACTATATGCCTAAATATCCTTCGTGTCATTAGCACACCGGAGTAATTTTCTTTTAGTATTTCCACAGTGAAATGGGAAAAAACGTTCGCAGCACCAAGTGATGCTGCCAAACAACAATTATTCGCATTATCAAGTGAGGCAAATGATGAGAAAATCGAACAGACGTCGCCCCCCATACTGTTTCCCTCTACCCCAATGCGAAGAGTGTGGCGAGGCGGGCCACCTCACTGAGGAATGTTTCTACGCGTCATCGGAGGATTGTGACAGCATAGACTTTGTCTCCCCCACAGCACTGGCGTGGAAGAAGCAGAAGGGCACTCCTTCACCACCTCCTGTGAGTGATGTCAACCAACAGAACGAAAAATAACCATAGAAGAAAATTCGTTTTTGGCGGGTTAGCAGCCGGCCAAAACCAAAAAAAAAAGAAAATAATTATGAATCTTCTATAATTCACCTCTGTGTTGTTTTTTCTGGTAAAATAAAAAAGAAAAGGGTGGAAAGCAAAAAGTACGTTATAATTTATTTTTTTCCCTTTTTCTGCAACATGTATACCCAACAGTTAAACATTTAGTCGTATAAGGCATTTTAATCATGTATACCCAACAGTTAAGCATTTAGTCGTATATAAGGCATTGTGGAGTACATTTATTCGGTAAATAATTAATTAAAAATATTTATATTTTCTTAAACTTTAATCTTAAAAATCAATACCGAAATAAGTGTGACTAGCACAAGGGAATACGTCCAGTGACACACAGAAGTGCCTATAATCGAGTGTGATAACTTCCTAGAGGGAAATGCAAATTTACCAAACGTATTATTAGCAGAAAACGGTAGTGAATTATTATCGGAAAGTGGTAGTGAGGCCTCAAGACACAGACGACGAGTTCAACGCCAGTAGTGAAAATGAAAGTGAAATTGAAGCACCTCTGGAAATTAATGAAGACAACGCGGAACAATAATATCTGAGAGCGAACACTCAGAGACTATTGTTGGTCCTCATACTCGAAGTAAAGGACCAGCACCCGACCTACCGTGGGTGTTGCGTAAACGAATATAAAAACAAACAGATATTCAATAATAACCCTATAGTAATAGTATGTATAATCTGTATGTATATACTGAAAAACATAAATCTCCGACAAATACGAGCACAAACGGATGAAAGAACACACACAAAATATTGTACAGCTCTCCGAGACAGTAAGGAGGACCACTATCTGCCGATGTGGAACGACGTTAAAGGAAATATTACCGATTTATTGAAAGAACTCTTCAAATTTACCAGGGCAGAAGACAGAAGACTCCAGCGGATTGGACATCGATTTTTAACACAAAAAGGATTTCGACCCATTGGAAATCGACATAGTTCTAGCAGAAGAGGTGATCAATAAACGCCTTCACGACTTGAAAAGAAATGAACAAAGAAAAAGAAAAAGGAGAAATTTGGATGATATAATTTTATTCCTCCATCGTCGATTGAAATCTCGAAAAAGTTCGTTAGTTCTCTACCCAAAAGCCCAAGCTGTGGCCGATAGCTATGTGGCGCAAACCCAAGCAGAAAAGGTGATCAATAAACGCCTTCACAACTTGAAGAAGAGTGAACAAAGAAAAGGAAAAAAGAGAAATTTGGATGATACAATTTTATTTCTCCATCGTCGATGGAAATATCGAAAAAGTCCGTTAGTTCTCTACCCAAAAGCCCAAGCTGTGGCTGATAGCTATGTAGCGCGAACCCAAGCCTATAGAAAAACTCAACATTTAAGTATGAAAATATTTAGAGAATGAAATATAAGTAGTAATGTAGAACTTGCGAATGAGTAGTCTATAGAAAATGTGTGATAAGCATGGAGAGCATGGTTAATGTAGAAGTACATGGAAAGTATTTTCTTTGTCTTCAGCGGACCAAATGGGCGAAACATCGTGCACGAACTGCCAGCAGCCGGAGCAGCCCTCGTGCTACAGCACGGAGGACCTCATCATCCTTCTTACGGATGGGGAAGTCGACGTGGGCAATTCGACTAAGAACGAGCTCCAGATATACGCAATGTTAAGTCCAGCGCTTGAGCTTGAGGAACAGAATAGAGAAGCGAGTGAAGAATGAATCATCAAAAATTATAATAGTAATTAATAGTAATTATACATGTAACCATATTGTAGATTTAAATATTTTAATACAATAACTTAACTTAAACTTAAGAAATCGTTTTACGCTTTTTGAAATACCAATTTCTATGTTTATCCTCAAATAACAATAAGAATTAAAATCAATGTTTGCAAGCGTCACAGTAATCTTTCTAAATGAATGAATCGTTAATGCGCACACTAATAGTAATGAATGTTTTACTTCTTAGGACTGGCTCAAGGCATCTACATGCTAGCCTTCTTAATTTTTCCTGCAATGGGCAGTAACTTCATTGCTTTCGACTGCCAGAATCCGACAACTAATATTTCGGTAATCTCTTTACATGATGTAAAACAATGCCCAGACTCGGAATTGGGATACGAATTAGAATCGGTAACAGTACAATTTATTTAAAAACCGAAATTTAATAAAATTCATGTTAGAACCAATAGTTCGCATTCGTGGGAATTCGAAAAGTTCGATAAAATTGGAAAATTCATGCCAACCGAAATCTCTATTACTCATTATGACTGTCCGCTATCACACATACAATGTTCTAAAAAACAGTGTTCGTCTGCACCCGTTTCACCCGTAAAGAATAGTCAGTAAATTGCAAATCGTGAATATAGAAGTATTGCAAATTTTAAATTTTGTTGTAACTACGGGAGTTGAAAATATTAATAAGCGTTTAGATTTAATTCAAAGATATTTTATGTTGAATCAAGAACTTCAGTCAGCCATTTGGGAATTATTCGCTATTTGTATGCTTAAATTTCATGTTGATTGCAATAAATAATTAATGTTTAGACATAATTTCATAATTTTATTCTATGTGCGATTATAGTAGAAAAGTTTTAAATATTGTAATTCTAACCAATTAATTCAATGCGTACCAATCAAACGTTTAATGAACGGGAAGATTATTGTATTTTGCGCGAAGAGAGTGAAACTCTTTCTATAAAACAGATTAAACGGGAATTGAAAAATTTACGTAAGGCTCTAAAACAAAATAGGAGTCTGCTTATTTTGGTATTAAGAGATTGTTCTCAAGTAAGTTTAGATTTAAGGCAAGCGCGAAAAGGAATTCGACAAATTCAAAATGAAATTGGCAGAATTAGAGAGAGAGAAATATCTCAAAGAAATTAATAGACTTTGGGAATTAAATGGTGAATTAAAAAGTCAAGTAAATAAATTGCAAGCCATAAGATTAGAGAATCATCAGCGCGTAGATCTTTTAATGCATAACCACATAAAATTAATAGACCAATATAGAACGATATTGTTAGAATATAAAAAGGTTATCCAGGGCTGAATAGTAAAAATCTAATTACCACAAATGAGAATCACCAAAATTGTGTTTTGGGTATTTGTATTGTTGTTAATACTTTTTTTTTCAGGAGTGCAGGTAGGAGTTTTACATTTCTATTGTATTAGTCTTGGAGCAATATTAATGTCATTTGTATAAAAATTTAATTTCGGCATATTACTCTCAATTCTGCCCAAAATATTGAGAACAAATATAATAACGGTCCCCAATAATAGTAGGTAATAATAATAAGATAAAGGATTAAACAAAATTGTTAAATAAAATAGCAAAGTATAAGAAAGCTTCATATTGAAAAATAATATAAATTAATTGTGTTAAACGTTAAATGAGCGATCTTGAAGAAGACAAGTATCCGACGGATGTTTTAAGCGGCCGGCATACGCTATTTAGAACACCACCTCCACAAAGACAAATAGAACCTCCAACAATGCCTAACAGAACGCCACCACAAAGTGCACCACCGACGCCAAGTAGGGAGACAGCTTCACAAACTAACCTTCCGCAGCAACCGCCTCGTCCGCCACGACAGCCACCTTCAGATCCAACAGCAGCGAATCAAGCAGTAATAGCTTTGGGAACTGAGATTATCCCGCAGTTTGATGGAAATCCAGGCAGATTAATGGAGTTTCTTCACATAATAGAAGACGCAGCATTGTTAGCAAAATGGACGACAGAACAAAAGCTAGCCATCGCTAAATTAAAATTGGCCGGTACGGCACGAAAAGCCGTGATGTGTGATCCAATGTTGAGAACTGCAACTACTTGGGAGAAATTTGTGAACAACTTAAAAGACAGATTTTTGGAACCCGAAATTCCAGGTGCCAAACTGTATAGATTTAGGACCTGTAAACAACGTGTCGGAGAAAGTATTAGAGAATACGTGGAACGATTAAGAGCCGCAGCAAATGATACTCTGACAATCACAGACGATCCTCAATATAATTTAATGTGTAAGGACAAATTGAAAGCGAAAACATTGTTGCAACTAATTAAAGGACTTCTACCACCCATTAACAAAGAGGTAATGATCGCTAATCTTTCAACATTGCAAGAAGCAATAAATATTGCTCTTCATCATGAAATGGTAGAAAAAAGGACCAAAAAGGATAATGGAATAATCAAGAAAGTAAATTTCTCCAACAAAGAAGTGGCAAATAGGCTGTCATGCCTGCTTTGGCACATTCTTACATTATTAGGCCGAGCGGAGACCTTTTCTTTCAAGTGGGGTCCGACCCTCGCGTCGTTCGGAACTCTGTGCATTTTTGCACAGCTACCGCGCTTAGGATTTCAGTGTTTAAATTCAAATCAAAGAGTTACCTTGCTTCATTACACAACATTTATTGCTAATACTACGACATTCCTTACATTTTTCAAAACTACAAATACAAATCTACAAAAAAAAAACAACCCATAAAAGTGCCTACCGTTTGCTGACATCTTTCTTGATTTCTTTGGGCTCGACCACAAATTACAACAATTCTGGACTAGCAATAACTTCACTACTTATTCAACTCACTGATTAACTAAATAACTAACTTCTTCAACGCACAATTTCAACAGACAAACGCACAAGTGCAACTGACTACAACTGCATTGGAACTGATACTGACTTTTTCCCCAAAATCGCATCGCATTTTATACCTAAATTTTTCCTTCTCTCGAGAGGGTTGTTTTCAATTATAAGACGTCGCGACATAGTAACAGCTCATAAACTCCCATTCCTGTCCACTAAAATTCCCTATTTTTAAATCAGACCATTCACTTTCGATTGCTTTTCTCGCTTTTTTATAGCTTTGTTTTTCTCTTTGAGAAAATTGATAATTCCCCTATTGACAGTTTTATTTTGTTTATGATATTAGTCTATTTGCTCGGATCAGGATTTGCCTATGATTATTCCGCTTATGGTCCATTTGTAATTGGATTCACTATCACGCATCTTAACATTTTTCTCCCCCCAACAATGATACTATTAATTTTTCCCCTTGTTAAACATATTGATGCTATCGCGATATTTCCGTCCCCAGATGCTATTTGTTTGAAAGATGCGATTTTGGTTTACAATTAACAATTATACAACTCTAAGTTTCTAGTATTAATAATTTTACATTTCTACGTCTAGTATTTCCTACTCTATTCTACATGCATTCAAATCAATACATGCCATACATACCACTTAATTACTCTACTTTAAATGCGCCATATATATATATATATATATATAATTTGGCTTCACAAGGCCTAATAACCAGTCAAAGGAACAATTAAGTGGATTACAAGTCAATCCGGTTAAGGGAAAGTATACAAATAAAAACCCTAATTCTCCATTTTTATCAGGTCGGCAAGTTCTTCTTGGGAAACGGACAATGACAATAAGAGTTAATAACACAGCAAATCATCCAGCACACGCTCAAAACGCGACACAAGCCGGATCTCAATTCAGATGTTCTGGATGCGGAAGCCCCGACCATTTTATAAGGGATTGCCCAACCAGAGGACAGGTAACATCACACGATGAACAATGGAAAGTTGGTAACAGAAACCCTACGTTTCGAGGGCCACCCATTCAATGTTTCAAGTGTGGAAAAATGGGACATACCGCACCAAATTGTTACAATAATAATGGACAAAGGCAAGATTTTCGAGGGGCATATAATAGAAGTCCGTCTTCACAAATGTATCCCAAATATCAAAGTACATCACAACAAGCCGCATATAATAAACAACCACAGCAAAATGGCAGTAATAGGAATCAATACCCACGACCGTGGGGAAAAAATGAAACAACTCAATGGGCGTCAACAGCACAAAGGGGAGAGAATCGACAGTATTGGAATGACAACACCAATATGCAAAGGAATTCTCAAGACCATAGGGAATGGTCAACTCAACCGGAAAACGATGTGAGGGTTACTCCACCTCCCGAGGGTGTAACCCACAACGATTAGAGGGACTAAATATTGATAACAATAAAACCTATACAATACCAAGTATAGGGTTTTAAGTGGCGAAAAATGCTTTAGCATTATAAATATAAAAGTAAACAATTTTAATTTAACAGCAACAATTGATAGCGGTGCAAAAATATCTTTAATAAAAAATTTTCCGTTTCTTAATTTAAATCCACAATATAGTCCGGCCATCACTTTATGTGATGTACAGGGTAAACAAATTGAGCATTTAGGGGCAATTCAAGTGCCAGTTCAAATAGGGGAAATTGCGCTTACTAGACAAAATTTTATAGTAGTTTCAGAAACAACGAGCTATGATGCTGATATATTATTAGGAATGGACTTTTTACAGGGCCACAGAGTCAGTATTTCGTGGGAAACCAATACGTTAAGTATGTATGGAACACGAATACCATTAATTGATGAATATTCTGTGCAAAGGGAAATAACTGAAGAAATTAATAAGTTAGGAATATATAGGGTAAAGTCGGAGGTGAATAAACCCCATATTTTGCAAAATGAACAGTTAAATAGTAAAAATTTTATAGAACCAAATAAAAGTAAAAATGAAATAAAAGAAAATGTAGTAGATTTTGCAGAGAAAGGTAAAGTCAATAAAAATGAAAAGCTAGTTGTAGATAATAAAGGTGACAATGAGTATAGTGTTAAAAATGTTGTAAAAGGTACGCCAACTACAAATAAAAGGATCAATAAAGTAGAAAATAATAGTTCAAGTATAGAAGTTGAAAAAAAGGTTGAAATAAATTTAAATCAGGTAGAAAGTTTAGATAGAAAGAATAAAGAGAATAGGACCCCTGATCAAGGTTCTCTCTTGAATGTAAAAGTAAAGTTAGCAAATAATTGTAAAATACCAGCCCGAACATCGGGGACAGTTTTTGGAATAATTGATGGACCAATAAAAGATGCCGAAATAGTCTTTGAACCCTCTCGCGAAGTACCCGATGGTACACTCATTGGTAGAACGTTTTCAGTCGCTGAAAGGGGTCTGAAAAAGGTAAAAATACCTGTTTCTATAGTAAATACCACGGCACTGGAGAGAACATTGCAAAAAGGCACAGTCATTGGACATTGTAATGAAGCGACGGAAGTTAAAGTAGAAAATGATAAAAATAGTAGAATTTTTAATGCGGATGAAGAAAATAATGTTCATGAATTAATAGAAAATTTAAATATTGAATGTGCAGATGAGGAAAAAAGAAATAAATTAAAAGATTTAGTTAGTGAATATAATGATATTTTTAGAATTTCAACTAAGGTTCTTTCTAGTACAACAAAAATTCACCATCGAATAATCACAGAAGACGTGCACCCTATTGCACAAAAGCCCTATCGCGTCCCCCATATGAAAAAAGAACTCTTAAACAAAGAAATAAATAAAATGTTAGAATGCGGGGTCATAAAAGAAAGTTTTATTCCATGGAGCGCACCGGTTGTTATGGGAGAAAAGAAATGTCATCCTGGAGAACAGCCAGAAATACGCGTTTGTATTGATTACAGAAAATTAAACGAAATAACCAAATCTGATTTCTATCCGTTACCAAACATATCCGAAACAATTGACCAAATTCAATTCGCAAAATTATTCACAGTATTAGATTTAGCATCCGGTTATTGGCAAATCCCAATGCATCCCGCAGATCAAGAAAAAACCTCGTTCACCATCTAGACGGTCATTATGAATTTGTTAGATTACCCTTCGGTCTAAAAAATGCACCGGCCACTTTTATGAGATTTATGCAAACAACATTAGCAGGATTAACTGGTATTAGTTGTTTAGTTTTTATTGATAACATTGACGAACATCTTTTAAAACTAAAACAAGTTTTTGAACGATTGCGGCAAAATAATTTAAAATTAAAACCGACTAAATGCAATTTCTTACAAAAACAAGCGAAATTTTTAGGACACGTGATATCCGGTGAAGGATGCGCAACTGATCCTGATAAAACAAAAATCGTTGAAAATTATCCGAGACCGAAAACAGTTCGCGAAGTCCGCGCCTTTTTAGGATTATGCGGTTTTTATCGGAAATTTGTCGCTAAATTTTCAGAATTATCATCTCCTCTTACAGAATTAACCAGAAAAAACGAACCTTTTATTTGGAATGATGCGCGAGATAAAGCTTTTAATTCGTTAAAACAAGCTTTATTATCACCACCTATTTTAAAGTATCCCGATTTCAGAAAAGAATTCATTTTGATTACAGACGCAAGCTCAATTGCCATTAGTGGAATTTTAGCACAAGAATACGACGGAATCGAACACCCAATTTCATATTCTAGTAAAATGTTACTCGATGCAGAAACGCGTTATTCTACAATAGAAAGAGAATGTCTTAGTATTGTTTGGCATATTAAACACTTTAGAATTTATTTAGTTGGGACACATTTTACAGTTTACACAGATCACAGACCGTTAAAATATCTTTTTAATATTAAAGATCCAAGTTCGCGATTAGCTAAATGGCGACTTTCATTGCTAGAATATTCATTCACAATTAAATACAGGACAGGCAAAACAAACATTGCTGATTCATTAACCCGATTAGATGATAATGACGAAAATGAAATATTGCATGTAAATACTATTTCGGAAATAAAAGCGCACAATGAATTAACACCTTTAATACTTGATGTACAAGAAATTCAAACCTTGCAAGAAAAAGACCCTCAAGTTCAATCATATCTACTTGATGAACGGTTTTATAAAGCCAAAAACGGTATAATATACAAAAGTAGAGAATGCGGCGAACGAAACGATAAAGTCGTTCTTCCAGAATCATTAAAAAATCAAATTTTAAAAACTATATCACCATAATCCCATATTTAGTCATCCAGGACAAAAGAAAACTTTAGAAGCGATACGTAGAGATTTCTATTGGAAAAAGATGTCAAATGATGTGAAAACATATTGTGAAACCTGTGATTCATGTAATACACGCAAAAGAACAAATATACCGCCAGCACCTTTACAAAGAATGCCAGTACCCTCAACTGTATTCGGATTAATTTCACTAGATATTGTAGGGCCATTAACTAGAACGGAAAAGGGGAATAAGTACATATTAACATGTATGGATTATTTAACACGCTACCCCGAATGCATTCCAATACCAGACATTACTGCTACCACCGTAGCAAAAGCTTTTGTAACGCACATTATTTTACGCTTCGGTACCCCGAGATCATTGTTAACTGACATGGGATCACAATTCATGTCAGAATTATTTACTAATATTTGTGAATTATTACAGATAAATAAATTACACACCACTGCATATAGACCAGCTACAAACGGTGTAGTTGAAAGAATGCATAGTGTATTAAAAACTATGATTTCTCATTATGTTTCTGAAGAACAGTATAATTGGGATGAAGTATTACCTTATTGTTTATGCGCTTACAGAAATCTTGTACATGAAAGTACAGGAGAAACGCCTTTTTATTTAATGTTCTTGCGAGATCAAGAACTACCAATTCACCACATTATTAAAAATGAACCAGTTAAATACGATGTTGATGAAAATTATGCTTCGGAAATGATAGCTAGAATGAGACAGGCACATACTAAAACACAAACTGTTTTACGACTAGTTATGGATAAAAGGTGTGAAAAATTCAATAGAAAAACAAAACAAAAAACACTTAAGGTGGGAGATCGAGTCTATTTAAATGTACCAGTAAATCTCACTACTAACATAGCAGCCAAACTTAAACCAAAATATAAAGGACCATATAGAATAATTCAACAAATGGGACCAGTAAATTTCAAAGTTCAAGAAATAGGAAGCAGCAAACAAGAGATAGTGCATGCTAATAGACTAAAGTTATGCAAACAAAGGATAGTAGAACCAGAAGTTCCAAAAGAAGGAACATCCCACAGTACGTCCAGTGAAAGTGACATTGAATTTGTCGAGAACGATATTTTCTTCGACGCTATCGAAGAAAATAACGACGAATCAGGTGGAAACGAGGAAAGTGAGGAAAGTGTAACTCGAAGTGACCATAACGAAACCATCCCCGAGGTGGAGGAAGAAAGTGACATTTCGGAAGCACAGGAAATCACCGAAGAAAATGCGGAACAACTAACGTCCGAAAACGAACAACCAGCCACAATAAGCGGCCATCATACACGAAGTAAAGGGCCAGTCCCTAATTTTCCATGGGTTTTACGTAAACGTATTTAAAATAAAAACATTAACTTAAAATCTGAAAACTTTATCCAGTAAATAACTGTATAAATTGTTTATTTCGATTCCATAAAAGTAACGACACATCATTCTTACAGCATATATACCAACTGATCTCATGCCAACATGGAATGAATTACGGGAGGATGTTAAGAGAATGTTGGACACGCTTAGTACTACGATCGCCACATATGCAACTGAAGACTTAGAATATATATTTGAATATAAGACTCTTCCAATCAGTTGGGACATCATCCTTGCTGAGGAAGTAATTAATAAAAGAATTGAAATTTTAAAGATATTGGATGCCAATATACAAATGGATCAACAGTTTGAGGAAGTTCTGTCTCAACTGAATCTCTCATAAAATCGGTACAATTAAAAACAAATATTTATACCCGTTTATATATATATATATCCAATTCATATTCGAATGGTAGAAGTGTGTATTGTCGTGTGATTTTTCGTGCAATTTTCTATAGTAGAATTGTGATTCTAATTGCATCATGGTGTGAATTGCGTGACTCTCTTTACGAAATGCCTATAAGAGCATCTTCTCTCTCTACAGAAAAATTGAATGGTATACCGCTATGCGCAGAGTCATGTGGATTCTGTGGTCATTATTACCATTATCTCCGAATTGGCAAACTTATGGACCCTCTCCAAATTACAATACCGGAAATACTTTCCCAGGAATTCAATGAGCCCCAAGGAAGCGTTTTACAAATCCCTCAGGACTGGTGTAGTTCCTTTTCGGCAAGTTCCGAGGAGCGCTCAGTCCCAAGTCCATCGTCCCCGTGGGCAACAAATGCACAGAGTAGTGCCTATAATATGTCTACGCCCATTTCATTGGACAGTACGGATCGGTTATCTGATGGATCCTACATTATGGCATTCTCGCCAACACCCTCCGAAAACGCTGAATTCGAGGAAATGGCACAAACTTTTATGGATGAATCATGCTTTCCATGAATTTTCCCTATAATAACCGCTAAGCCTGCTCCGAGAACGGTAAAGTGGTGATTATAAGACTTTTAAAATACATATATACTCTAGTAATTATTTCATCTAATTAAGTATAGCTAAAATATGTTGAGCGGAGTCGAAAATTACAAAGACAATCGCTCATATATGTATAAGTGTATAAGTAACAAAAACTGGTTGTGCGGAGTCGAAAAAATAACTCCACTCAATCTTAAAATTTTATTATATGTAATACTATTTGTACTCATGAGAGCAATTAAACTTAATATTGGAATGAGAAATTTTCTTTTTATGAAGGCAAACCATTAAGTGCTATGATCGCTATAAATAAGTACAATAATCTTTCTAATTTAAAATAAAATAAAACATTATGATATATCTAATACAATATGTTCTTCTATCAGTAGGATTGGTAGGGATTGCATGCATTTTGATTTATTGGTGTAATATGGCTATGGGAAACAATCTCATTGCATTTGATTGCCAAAATCCTACTACAAACATAACGGTCATTTCATTACATGATGTTAAGCAATGCCCAGACCCAACAGTGGGTTATGAGACAGAGTCCGTCTCTGTACAATTCATTCAGAAACCTAAATTTAGTAAAATCCATGTAAGAACCTGCCTTATACAGGTAACACGCGTAATCACATATTATGGCATGCATAGTCACAGTAGCATGGTGTCAAACGGGTTGTTGACATATATTTATTCGGCCGGAAGAGATGGATGCAATAACATCCACCTTTATAAAGAATTTTGAGCTTTTGGAGGAAATGTAATTGCCAGATTGGAGCCTAATTCAACAACAACTACTCCATTAACACTCGCAGGCCGATTGGATGCGGATGGAAGTTGTCAAGGAAGTGTATATGCAGAAGATGGTATGGGATGGTCAAACATTGTAGTTGTCGCCACAGTTTCAGTACGATTGACGGATTATATGGCATTAGTTGAGGGCGATCAAAACGAAATAAAACTCCAAGGAGGCGTTACCTGCGAACTTCTTAGTGGATACTGCATGGACACCACACTGGGTGAGAGTGTTTGGCAAACTACACCGCCAAACGCTTGTACGTCCCTCACCAACATATACACTGGAAAAGGAAGTAAAATCACCTATAAAAATGACAGATCCAAACAATATATAGTGGTGGAAACGGCCGAAAAAGTATTTGCAACATCATTGAGGAAAGAAGAATATTTTTGCGGAAGTATGGCATGGCAGACGGAACATCCCTTTTTAATGGTTACTTTTAATATTCGAGATTTTCCTTCAAACCCCCTGTTAGCTCAAAATATTGATTTAAACATGTACATCAATACTAAATTTCTATATGTTGAGCAATCATTTAAAACCACCATAGATAGAATGCATACTAATACAGTACACCGCCGTTGCATGCTAGCTCGAGAAATCCTCAAGAACCGATTAATCTTAGCACACAATTCTATGGAACTAGTAACACAACTCATACAGGGAGGACCGGGGTACGTTGGAAAAATAGCAGGAGAAGTATTATATATTCTACGATGTACACCCCAATTGGTACAAATACGACCAGCCACTAAATGTTACATGGAACTTCCGGTCACATTACACAACCAGTCTTATTTCTTGTCACCTGTGACAAGAATTCTCAAGAGATATGCCGAAGAAATAGAGTGTAACTCTCTAATTCCACCGATGTACAACATAAACGAACAATGGGTCAGTCTGTCACCTGCAGTAATACCACGAATTCCACCGACAATTTTAGAGGCCGACACCGAAGAAAAATTAAATTTTCAACCTATCCAGAATTTGGGAGCCGGAGGAATTTACACGGAACAAGAAATTCGCGATGCGCAGAATGCAATGCTGTTTGGTCTGGAACGAAAAGCCGTCAGCAATATAATCACGAGAAAAGTTGCTGGACAAAATGTCCAATCCCAAGGTTTCAATATGGTAAATCTTTTTAATCCCGAAGAAATTGAGCACTTAGCTCAAACAACATGGGAGAAAATGATTGGTGTATTTTGGTCACTTGGAACATGGACCAGCACCGTAATGGGAATTTATTTTATAATACGACTTATTAAAGCTCTTTTTGATATAATCATCAATACCATGGCTCTTCATGCAGCATATGGATGGACTATAAAAATGTTTGCCAGTATTTGGGACTCGTTAACTTATCTCCTCCTCCATAAGGAGCACAAGCGAAAAACAAAAGAAAATATACAGGAAATAACTACTTCCCTGAAGCCGATAGAACAAGAACCACCCAAAGAGAATAGAGAGCCAGTTCCAACTCCCAGCACACCTGCTCCTGTCTATGCAAATGTACAACAGGCTGTTGATTACGCAAAGAAAAAAATGAATGAAATGAACTGGGTTTAAGAAAGTTTAATAAAGGCAATAGTAATCTATTCATTCAATGTGTGGCAAAAGAATATAAATTATAATGTTAATTAGATGTTGTAAATGTGCTTATTCCGACAATTATTGTAAACCCATAAAAGATGACCTAATTACTAATTGTTCCTATTAAAGGAATCTTCTTAGGCGTTATTTTATGCCTCGTTTCATTTTGCGAAACGAAACCAGTAGGCAACTCGTCAAGTGAAGCTGTGATATATGCAGTCAACTACGGAAGATTGGTCTGGATCTCCTGGAATGGAGAAACTCTTCAGCCAGCTGAACTGTACTTAGTTCAATTCACCATGGTTCTTCCTCACATTTACCCGATGGGAAGAGTGTTAACCACTGACACGGAAATCGGTTTAATCGGAAGGTGTGGCGCACCACTAACAATACGTCTCGCGATTTTGGATCAAGTGTTAGCAAAAGAACGCCGCGTAACAAAACATACATACGTTCCGCTGTGTAATAGACCGTGGTATGAAAAAGACATTTTCTTTTTACTCGCTGTGCTGATTATTGCTACGTTAGCAATAATTCTTTTCTACATGATCCTCGCGTACTGTAAACTTTCAGATAATTCTACAACTACGTCGCACAAACTTTCGAACAACTTATTGACAATAGTGAAATACCACCATGTGAAGCCTCGAATGACGCACTTCATCAAAGTTCACATTCTTGGGAATTTGACTCGGTATTTTCGTCTCATTACGACCGACCGCGACCACATTTTCAGTGCCCACCTAAACAATGTTATTCTGCACCAGCAACACCGCGTAATAAACCATCTGTGCCGTTATATGAAAATCTTCCTTCATCAAGAAGAACAAGTGTAGACTCTCTCGGGTATTTACGAATGAATAAACCCCGTAAAAATGACCAGGAAACCGCAGTTTAATTGATAAATAATATAATATAAAAACGTAATATTTAACCATTGTTTTGTGCATCTCCAGTAGAACGTAGAATTAACTAACATTTTACTAAAAACTCTATTTAAACAACTATATACATAAATATCCGTCGTGTCATCAGTACACAGGAGTAATTGTCTTTTCGTATTTCCACAGTTACCCGCTTTGAAAAGTGCGCCCTTTCCCTGGAAAACTCTTCCACCTCCGGAGACGAGGAGTTTAATCGATTCATCGGTCCCGTCAAGCCTACGATAGTAAAACGTAGGCCGCTGAGAAAAGTGTGTTCTCTAGAGGCCACACCAACTCCACCTGCAAGTGATGCCGACGATGAGTCGTCGGAGGAGGAAGTGGCTCTTACGAAGCCACTGTCGTCTCCATACCGCTTCCCCCTACCTGAGTGCGAAGAGTGCGGGGAAGCTGGTCATGTCAGGGAAGAATGCTTCCCTGACACTGACACCACCGATGACGAATGGGATTACGTCAGTCCCAACGCCAACGTAGTCCCAGAGGGCAGCAGTGACGGAAAGGCCGGCACAATAATCAACGAAGGGGACACCACGGACGTTCCGTTCCGGTTCCCCCTGCTAAGATGCGAGGAGTGTGGCGCCACAGGCCACCTCGACATCGAATGCTTTGCCACGTCCTCGGAGGATGACGATGGTCTGGACTTTGTCTCCCCCACATCCCTTGCGTGGGAGAGACAACAAGAAGCCCCTCCACCACCAATGGAAGAAGATCCTCCGGCACGGCCGAAAACAAGAATCCATCGGCTGGTCCATCTAAGTGGGCCAAATGTACTGGCTAAATATATAAAATAGGCCAATTGTGTTTTTAATAATAATAATAATAAAAAAAAAGTGGAAAGTGTTAAATCGGTTATTTTTTTTTTCTTTCTCTCTCTCTATTTTTCCTTTGTTTTCTCTCTATTGTAAAGAACACTGAAAAATTGCATTTTACATTATGCAATTTTTATATTTTTAGGGGGGGAGTATTATGTGGAGCACATTTATTCGGTTAACAATTAAATTAAAATGTTTATATTTTCCTAAACTTTGAGCTTAAAAATCAATACCAATAAGTGTGACTCAGGCCTCTACCCCTGGTGAAGACCTCCACAAGCCAAAGCCCTCGCTGATTCGCGGATGGTATTCGCCAATGGACAAAAACTTTTCCTTCGGCAAGTATTGATGTCGAAGTCCATTGGTAACGAGTGCCTAATCAATACTTACAAGAGAAAAATCACGGGAAAGGAGACAGCAATTGTATCGGCACGTGTATGTAATTCAGACCAGCAACAACTGGATAAATGCAGAAATCCAGACAGAAAAGTCATAAATTGGGGTGCCGATTGACATATATTATATACAAGCATAGGTAAAGCTCAACCAAGCGGAAAAGTAAAATTACCGCTGGCGCCAAATTTATTGATGAGTGCTGACACTCTCTTTTCCCGGATTGATATAAAAAGGGCTTTGGGCTGAAGGAGAGAACAATGAGCAATAAGTCTTTAACTGTTTAACAATAAGCAATAAGTTTTTCATCTGCTTCACATTGACAACAATAAGTGTGCAACTGCTTCACATAGTCAATAAATATATTCAGTGTTAGACATAAGTAGTAAAGTCATAAATTTGTTAACAAAAGAAGTCACAGTGGCCAATAGGGAGCCGATTAGTGACAAATATTAAGGGGTGGTTACCATTGTAAACAGGTACCCATCAAATCACGAGTATTAGCAATAATCAGTTTCATAATTGTACTCGTCGTAGTCAACAGTTGTGAAATTTGTTTCTTGTGCCGTTTCCTTGAGAAAATAAAAAGAAAAACCCCTCGTAACGATGTCTACTCAAAAGATGTTTCAATTGCAAAAAGGTAGGCTCTTTTATGGGTATTTTTTGTAGAAGTTGTGTAATTTGTTGTAGTGTTAATTAAATAAAAGTTGTAGAATCGCATATAGAGTATTTGTTGGTAGACCTAAGTGTTGAGCATAAAATCCTCTAGCGCGGTAGCTCTGCCTTGAGTGGAGAATGCCGAGAGACGCAAGGTCTTACCCCGTAAATTAGTTTAGCATTTAAAAAGGCAACCGCTCGGCCAATGCTAAGCCTTTCCAGGCACGACAAAACCATTAAACTAATAAACCAATGAAACCTTTGCGAGTAGAATGACATTATACCACTCAATGAATTGCCATTCCAGACCTTTCAGATGAGGAAACGAAACCCGCAGATACGAATGATGAACAGGGTCGGTTCAAGCTTGAACCGCGAAATCGTGAATCTAAATCTCATTGATCGCCGTAACAAGCGTTTTGCGGACTGAATGGATTGTTCTTTATTGACGAGAGCACATTGTCAATGCAAATGAACAAAAAGTACAGGAAGAACAGGTACAGAGTCTGAGAGAATTTAAATGTTTCGTAGTGGCAAAGATCAAATTCAATGCGTGTCCGTGAATTTATCCCACTTGTAATATTGAGGATAGAACTTATAAGACAACGGACCGCAAATACAGATATGTATAGCTATTAATTAAGTGTCACAATCAAATAGAAACGCGTTTTTTACAGTTGAATATATAAATTCTTGCCAACAGTGAAAATAATCTGTTATCACAAAAATTGTCGTTCGAATGTTAAATGTCGAAGAAGCACGTTGGGCCGAAATAAACTAAATAACTAAACAAAATGACGTCAATGCAAGTAGGTAGGGCTACTTGGGTTCAATTACTCGGCTTGAAAGCCTAGTCGACATTGGGAGAGTTTGCAGATTACGAGGATGGAGCGATAGATTCAATAAAGTCAGCATGAGTAATTTGAAATTCAAGAGTTTGCTTCATGATAACTGAAAAAACAGCGATATCCTCGGTCGTAGTCTCATTCAATGAAACCTTTGCGAGTAGAATGACATTATACCACACAATGAATTGCCATTCCGGACCTTTCAGATGAGGGAACGAAACCCGCAGATACGGATAATGAGCAGGGTCGGTTTAAGCTTGAACCGCGAAATCGTGAATCTAAATCTCATTGATCGCCGTTACAAACGTTTTGCGGACTGTACAGATTGTCCTGTATCGACAAGCGCGCATGGACAATGGCAGGAAACTAAGAGTTTAGGTAAAAAATTAAAGAGACCACGAGGATTAAGTTTTATTTTGTAGTGATAATGTGAAGCCAAATTAGATATGTATATGTTGCATCTCAATTAGAGTAATTAAGTGGAATGGTTGGCATGTCTATAAAAGTAGTTAAAATAAGAGTAGTCTTGATTCTAATGCATGTGGTAAAATAAAATAGAGTAGGAATTACTAGACACTTAGAAATGTAAAATTATTAATACTAATTGTATAATTGTTAATTGTAAACCAAAATCGCATCTTCCAGACAATTAGCGTCTGGAGACAAAAATATCGCTATAGCAACAATATGTCTAACAAGGGGAAAAATAATATAATCATAGCATCAACAAATATTTTGTTATAAAATGCGATGCGATTTTGGGGAAGAGTTAGTTGCAATTGTGCGTTAAAAGTTGAATTTTCCCCGTCAGTTAGTAGTGTAGTTAGCTAGTTGGAAAAGTGTTTCCTGTTGTGATCAGTTGTAAAAGAGTAGCCGGTAACAATCGGTTGAAAGTGCTTACTAGTGGTGATTAGAAAACTTCATTGTTGCTAGCGTGCTTCACGAGAAATTCGCAGAATTCCATTTTATCCAAGAGGCTCAAGGTTGCAAAGAACGAGAAAGTAGGCACGACAATAAAAAGCAATATCAATGCGTGTCCGTGAATTTATCCCACTTGTAATACTGAGGATAGAACTTATAAGACAACGGACCGCGAAGAGAGCTATTTACACCGATTTATTAAGGGACAGAATCAAATAGAAACTAGTGATGCCGTCGATAGACTATCGTCGAGAGAGTTACGTCTATCGTCTCGTCTCGATTTTATAATGACGGAACAATTTTCCTCTCGTCTCGTCGCGTCGAGAGATGAAAATCTCTCGTCGAGAGAATCATTTCTATCGTCTCGTATATCGTCTCTCGTCTATCGTATCTATATGACATTTGACAGTAACTGAACGTATTAATATAGGATTCTATTTCATAATATAAGATCTAGGTACTGAACTCACTGTGAGTACGGTTCATTAAAGTGTAAGTAACTTGTTAAATATTAGTTTACGTAAATAAAAAGAAGTGATTTGATTACCATTTAAAACCTGGTACCTATTATTAGGCAAGTATAAATTTTAATTATATGCTGAATTGTTTCAACAGATTACCTACCTACATATAATTACCTAAATAAATATCACTTACCTATATTAATTCAATTTTTTCTAATTAAGGGAAATTGTGACAATAAAATAAGGAGGATTTACTGAGTGGTGATGAATCCGATACGGATGTAGGTCCATCAACCTCCAATAAAAGAAAATTGGATAATGCAGATGAGGAAATTATAATACCAGCGAAAAACACTAAGGATGTTTCATTACCCGCAAAATTTTCAACATTTTTCACGGCAACTTTTATTGATGGTGTGAAAACTGCAGAATGCACTCTTTGTTTAAACAAAAATAACCGTTCCGTTAAAATCAAAATGAAACAATCTAACACATCAAGTTTAAAATGGCATTTGTCAAAGAATCATCTGACTGAGTATCAATCGATATTTCCAATGACCTCAACTGGTTTACCAAAAAGTCAAAGGACTTTAGCGGAGGTTCTAAATGCTCAAAAGAATGTGGTAAGTAGAGACATTTTATGTACATACATATGAATATGTATATATAAAGTGGGGCGCAAACCAACGCGGATTTTGGTGCGGTGGCGACGCGGGTAATTTATTTTAACATTGCCCGCGTCGCCACCGCTCCAAAATCCACCTTGGTCTGCGCCCCGCTTAATTTTTTTCAAGTAGGTATAATCATATTAATTGATTCTTTTTTAAATTTAGGTAAACAAAGTTGAATTGCACCAAAAAATCGTAGAGTGGATGGCAATCAAGTACTTGCCTTTTAGTTTTTTTGATGATCAACATACTCAAGATTTTTTTTCATCTTTAAATAAGAACGTTGAAATTCCAAAGCGCACAGCGCTAAGAGAAAAAGTGATCGACACTTTCAAAATTGTACAATTACGAGTTGGAGAGATTCTTCATAATAATCCATCTAAAATGTCGTTCACAATAGACGGTTGGACGTCAATTGCCAATAGGTCGTATTACGGAATAACAGCACATTATATTGACGAAAACTGGCAATTACATTCATTGGTTCTGGATTTTATTGCTAGCAGTGGGGCGCATACAGGCAGAGATATTGCAAAAGTTTTTAGAGACTGCCTTAAGCAATATAATCTTCTGAATAAAATTGGTGGTATCACCGTTGACAATGCGGCCTCAAACACTAGTTTTATGGTGGAATTAGAATGTTTATTACGCGAAGAACAAATTTCGTTTAGCTCTACCGATCAACATTTTAGGTGCTTCGCTCACATTTTAAATTTGGGAGTGCAGGATGTACTAAAATGGCTATATGTCAATGAGAACAAAAATGACAATGACGATTTTTATGCAGATTCAGACGATGAAGAGGATTTTGACGATGATGGAGACATTGCTTTCAAAGTACCAATAGTTCGATTGCGTTCACTCTTTTTAAAAATAAAAAGATCAGAACAATGGCAAAGAAAGCTGGAAAGTTGTTGTGAAGCACTTAATGTAAAATATTATTCGCCAAAAATTGATGTATCCACACGTTGGAACTCAACATCTGATATGATGCAACTAGCATTAACTATGAAAACGGCAATTCATGCACTTTGTTCCAACAACCAAGATTTAAAATGTTATACTTTGTCTGAAGATGAATGGTATATATTATCATTGGTTCATAAATATTTAAAACTGTTTAAAATATTGTCGGCCACTCTTGGCGGTGATACTTACGTAACACTCCCACTGGTAATAATTGGATTCAATATGCTGATCAATTCATAGGAAACATTTGTCCGGGAGTTAAATGATAAAGAAGACCGTTCTAAGGTGGATGAAACCTTAATATACGCATTTCAAGCTGGACGAGGCAAGATGCTTAAGCATTATTATAAAACAAACTGGACTTACTGTGCCGTTTTAATCCTTGATCCAAGACACAAATTGGAAACTTTCTCTTTTTCGACTTGGGGACGAGAAATTAGAGATAAATCTCTTGAAAAGTTTGAGGAAATATATAAAAACTCTTACGCTCCAAAATATATAGAGCAAGCCGATTTGTCTACGAATGAAATACAAAGCAATGTCAATATGGACAAAAATTTGGACGTACTATCGTTATTTGAAGTTAACTCTGTAGAATACATTGCTCCTGAGGAATATTGGAAGAAGGAAACAAATATATACCTGACAGAAAAACGAGCTTTAAAGGGAGAAGACATCCTTACATGGTGGAAAAAACATGAATCAGATTTTCCAAATTTAGCCCAAATGGCCAAAGATTATTTGACCATTCAGGCTACAAGTGTCCCGTCAGAGCGACTGTTTTCTAAAGCTGAACTTATTATAAGAAAACAACGAAATAGATTAAATAATGAATCGGCAAGAACATTATTATGTCTCAATTCGTGGTACAGTTCGTCTATTAAAGATGTTTTAAAAAAATAATAAAGACATTTTAAAAACTATTATAATACTATACGTATACTCTGTTTTATTTTTCATTATTTCATTTTAATATTTTTTCTCCAAATGTCGATAGATGTCGATTTGTATCGTCGATATGTCTCGATTTATTTGACTCTCTCTCGTCTTGTATCGATATCGGTCTCGAGAGCAAAATTTTTCTATCGTCTCGAAAAATCGAGACAAGACGAGACAATATACGACTCTCGTATCTACGGCAACACTAATAGAAACGCATCTTCTACAGACGAATATATAATTATAATTATTGAAACAGTTTTTATTTATTTTGTTTTTATGTTGAAAACCAATGAAAATTATAATTATTGAAACAGTTTTTATTTATTTTGTTTTTATGTTGAAAACCAATGAAACACTAAAGTCGAAATAATAGATTTATTATAACGGAGAAAATTTGTTATTTTACAATAAACTTGGTCGCAACGAAAAACCGATAGAGGACCGAATTACGATGTTAATTGTACGAAAACAAGATAACAAGTAAGCTATTAAAAAGTACAATGTAATAGGTAAATGATACTATGGAAAAAATGCGGAAATGCAAAGATGCAGAATTCGCATTTTATTCTATCCATGAACTTGTAGGTTGAACTTAGTTTCCTGGATGCAAAGTATTGTAATGCAACACTTAATTGTATTTTGCAAGTTATCATAACTATATAAAATAACTTAGAAATAGTGAAAATCAGGGGTTTTCAGAAAAATTTCTTTAAATGCGAGGGCCAAACGAAATAAAAGAAATAAACACTTATTGTTGCAAACGTCCAAAAACAATCAAGTAAAATAAGCAAAGTAACAAAAAATTACAAGAAAAATGTGTATAATTAAAAATAAGCAAAAGACACTTACAGTTAATTGGTGCAAAGCGTAAAGTAAAGCTGACATTGGCTGGGTGAATGCTTGGCGTCGTCGTGCCGCTAACTGGCGTCGTAAGTTGTAAACGGTTTTGACTAAGACAAATAATAGTAATGTTGATTGCAATAAAAAATCACAAAGGCACGTTCACGTAAAGGAATGCATTAAAGAAACTTCTTAATTAACTCGGTGAGCAACAGGTTTAATTCATAAGGAAATAATTGATCAATGGAATATTAGTATAATGTACATATATATATGGAATTTTTAGGTACCAATTTTTTACCATTAGGTACCAAGATTTTTGGATTGTTGTTGCCCATATTGGTGATGTAGAAAAGAATATTCACTTTAAGATTTAAACGTTAAGGTCCCATACTTCGTTTACATTGAGTAAGAAATAAACAGTCACATATAATCGCCGAAACACTGCTTATTTACATTATCTAACAATAAAATCAAATATAGCTCTTCTGTCAAGGATTGACGAATGTAACTACAACAGTCGAAGGTTCCATATTTTAAACCGGAGTAGAAATCATACTGTTCTTAAGTGAAGCTTCAACAGTATTTATATTAGTAACCTTCCCCCTCCATTTTTGGGGAAGGCTAAAGCAGGGTAGCTTTAGAATCAGAATCTAAGGGATTAAATAAATGACCATCAAGTAGGTACAATCAGATCCAATTAAATAAAATTAAATATTCCTTGGCAGATTTAAGAGTAATTACTAATTACATTTAAAAAACTTTCAAGTTAATAGCGATCATAAAGTAAAAAAATTAAATGAAATAATTTTATAAATAAAAAATGTGTATAACCTGTTGTAATATAATATTAAAAAAATGGGAGAAGTAATGCAAAAGGGTTTAAATATAAATTACAATTAAAGTTACATAATGCAACTTTCCGTGCGTAACCTTGAAAATTTTGACTTTGAAAGTCAATTTTAGGGGCTTTAATGTACTTTAAAAAAAAAGATTATGAATGTATTAATCATTTGATGTGTGTTAGAACATATAAACCGATGCACAATGAACTGAACGGCAAAATGGCAAAAAATTAAAATCTAACACTTTCGAATTTAACAAATTCAAACAATAATTTATAGAAATAGATGTAATTATGTATTATATATGTGTTCGTATGTTTTAGAGAAATTATTTATGTTGAAGAGCAATAATCTTTTCACATCGGCAAAAATCTGTATTTGTCCCGTTCCTGGAATGACCACGGCACCCCATGGATCGTCAAAGGTATTGTCGGGAATTGAAGGTAATAACACTTATATTTTTTATGGTACAGATGGCAACTTTCTCTATTTTTTCGCACCTGGACGGCAAATGTAAGATGCCCCTTCTACGTGTCACCCCATCAACATTGGAAAGAACTCGGTGCATTTTGCTTGCACATAAAAGATTTTACCTATAAGGTCTAGGCTGTTCTAGTCTAAGCTTGAGCTTGGAGCTATAAATGTCAGATGAAACGCTATTGTCAAACCTACCCCTGCAATAGCAAAACTATATTGTATCTTATATGTCCCTTGCATACAGGCAGGGGTCATATATTAGATTTCAGTTTCAATTCTCCAGGTGCTATGTTGAACCCACCATAGCGTACTAACTCTCATTCGAGATACTTTGTATTCAATAGTCAAACTAAAAATAGCGTTCCTCTTTAATTAAGTTTAATGAGTTTGTAATGTCCCACAAATGTACTACACGTATCACACCATAGCAAACGAAAACGACTTTCCAGAAAAATAATAAGAAAAACCGAAAAAAAAAATAATTATACAGTCAATGAGATACGAAAATAAGAAAAAAAGCCAAAGAAACCACCACATACAGACAAATTATATACTCCGGAAGAATAAACGAAAAAATAACAAAAACCTTCAAAAACATACTAAACCACATTCGACCACTTGAATAATTACAAAGGAAAAACGAAAAAACTGGTCCAAATCGGAGTATACAAAATCTACTTGAAAGACTGCGAAGCGACTTACATTGGAGAAACCAGCAGACGACTAGGGACAAGAATACATTAACATAAAAAAGATAAAATCCACTCCAAAGCCGGTCGATTCTTACCCTTTACAGGACACACAAAAGACGAAGACAGAAATCATACACAAGTGCGAAATAGGATAAACTAACTCTTTTAGATGCATAAGAAGTTCATATCGAAATACGGAAATAAATAAATGTTCAAACAACCAAGTAGATCTAAAACACACTCATTTTTCAAATACATTAGCAATAGACAACTGACCTGCCACAACCCACAAAACAATAACCAGTGACACAGCAACACAATGTAATAAAAATGACTGACGGTCAGTCATGACTAGGGCCCGGATTTATATGCAGTGCATATATAAATGCATATAATGCATATTTTGGCATTTTTACAGTTTGCATGCATATTTTATGATAGTGCATATTTCTTTGCTTAGAAGCATATTCTTAGCATATATTGTACTTTTAAGTAACTTAAGCCATTAAATTCGTGGAAAACTATCTTAAATTATACCTGAACGGCTCATTAAGGGTTGATGAGAACCCTTCCCCCCTCTTTCTGAGAAAAATAATTTACCCCTTCAAAACTATAATGAACCGACGGTATATTGCAAGACAATCGAAAATGTTTTTCCTTTAATAATTTAAAAAAATATGTACTTAAATGTAAATTGCAATCAAATTTTGTGACTTTATCATTTATATTTGTACCTATATGTACTTAATATTTTATGTTTGTTTGTGTATTTTTCCTTATGACAATTTATTTTTCGTTACTTATGTTGAAAATGTTAAAAATATGTAATTATTAATTATGTTTATACAAAAAATATGTCTTTTATTAAAAAAAATTGTTAAAAGTGCATATTTGAATGCATATTTTGACAATTTTAAAAGCATATAAATCCGGGCCCTAGTCATGACATTTAATTGATTACTCACTGTAATATTTATTTAATTTATTTATTTATTGTAGTGATTTATTTGTATTAAGGTAGCAGCAGACGCCCTCAGTTACTTTGCGACGAAATGCAACCAAAGTGCCGACTATACCGGCACCGGCCATCTCGCCGCGGGCGCACATCAACTCGTCACTGGTAATCCCTTGCAAAAATTTAGAGGTACCCGAGACACATCAACTCGTCACCGATACCTTAGTGAGATGCATCAACTCGTCACCGGGACGGATTAACTGGTCACCTAATTTTTAATCCTTTTATATATCTTTAGGTATGAAGATATAAAATTTAAAGTAAAATAAGAAAAGACAATATGTTTTTTCAAAAAATTTACATATCTTTTGTAGTATACATATAATGAACATACAGTATCTATATACAAAGAAGGTAAATAATTTTACCTAATGCATCTGATGACCTCTTTGGCTCTCAACAAATTCTACTTCTAAAATCGTTCTGAATATTACGTTCTAACACTGTCGAGAACGGTATATTAGAACAGAGACAAAACTGTTTAGTCTCTGATTAGAATGAGAATATGTCCAATAAATATCACAGTTATATAGGAGTAATGAGATACGATTCTTAGAATTAACTACCTAATTATACCTAAGTACCCCAGTGACCAGTTAGTGTGTCTCTGAAAGGTCCTTAGAAAATTACCTGAAATCGGCCGGTGACGAGTTAATGTATCTTAGTTGAAACGGATTATGTCTGGTGACGAGTTAGTGTGTACCCCTCGCCGCTCGAGACAGGCCAACTCGCCGCCCGGCGATAATCCCTTTCACCGCTGGTTATTCATACCTTACCCTTCAAGAAGTACAATCACTGCCGTTTGATTACTATTCGGAACCAAATTCGACAAAATTTTAATTAAAGGTAAAGTCTACATGCTTAACCTGATCTATAATTGTTTCTTCCTCCTCTTTGGTTTTGAATAAAATCCATAACGACATCCATAATTATAGCTTAAGAAGCGCACGTATACCAAAACGATTAAATCGCAAATAAAAGTGTTTTTTGCTAAATTTATTGGATTACCGATTTCTCATCTCATCATGTACTTACCACTAATCAGCAAATAATGGGTTAAGGGATTAAGAAACAGAAAGGTTCTCTGGCGGCGAGTTGGCCGGTCATGTACAGGCCATTGAGAAATTTACGTGACACGACCAGCAGTGAGATGGCCGGTTGAAATAATCCGAGATTAAATTTGGCGGCGAGTTGGCCGGTGCCTTATAGAGCACAAGTGTCTAAATATTATATTGAACTTTAAACCATTTGTACACAAAACTACTTATTTCAATTAAACATTGAAATAAATTCGTTTAAAAGTTTCTACTGTGAAATCCCGACATATAGTACCGTCTCTGTTCTCTAAATGTAAAATGTAAATGTAAAATGCCGAACGATAATTATACGTGTTTATTTAAAATGTGCTTCTATTGAAAGTGCGACATTTAGAAAAGACAAATTAAATCTCGTATGCAACATATTTAAAACTCAAATGTATATATCAAAACAAATACCTATCAAACAAAGAAATCATACAAAATGGTCTTTTTATTTAACTCCACTCTGAGGGTCACGGCACACTGTAATAATATCAACTCTCTCGAATATATCATTTAAAGTGAAAAGAAAGAGTGCAAGCTGACCAGATTCTGAGCTAAATAGACACTGAAAATAATCAGAAAAGAGCACGTTAGTTTATATTGACTAACGAATATATTTGAAATTATAGCCTATATTGTGAAACGTTATTTTAACGTCACAACAAATAATCAAAATAAATATATTAATTGTTCGAATACTGTCAATAACTTCTTTTTCAAATTTATACAATTAATATAATTAACATAATAAACAGCGACGTTCGTCTGACAATATTATGTAGTTGTATAATAAACTCTGATTTCGGAATTATCCATAATCATATGAGTTTTAAAATTGTATATAAAAATCCATCAGCGTCCTGGAGGTGCCAAGCGTCCCTGACAATATTTATAGTCCTCATTTGCGAAGTAACTATAACCTTATAACCCACAATACGAGGTATGAAGGTGAAAATGTACCAAATTGGTTAAATCATACACCAAAATGGACATATAAATATACTTATAAAATGCACATAATATCGTCACACTAATAGTCGAAATAGAAAACACAGTTTCTATTGAACGCTATACGGCTGAACAAGGAAACTGCCAATTCAGCAAAAACAACTTTTGAACATGTCCGTACTATTCGTACTCGAACAATTAACAATTCACCCAAATTGAAATATGTACGAGAAATTATTAAAACAAGTGTAACAAATTCAAACACTTAGCATAGTTTCTTTAAAAAAAAAAATCACATTATGTTAAAAATATTTTCGTGTATTCTGTCCAATAAATAAGTCAAATGGCATCTGGAGATTTTCTTCTCGGACCTGGGTCAATAGTAACGTTGACAGGACGAGTGTATTTCCACAGAATTGGAAATAAATTTATCTATTACAGATTGCAAGAGAAACAAGTGGATGGCCACCCATAAGGGCTACATGTGGTGAGAAAACTCCACTGCGATTGTAGCACTGGCAGTTGACTTATAATTTTCGGGAAGACAAGTCGAATTAACAACCCCGTGGTTATTATAGTTTATTTGTCAATAATTATTAATAAATCAGTTCTGAGATAGTGTGTTGAGTGTGTACACAATACACGGATTACGAGAATAAAATATATTTGAAGAGTAAAGAGGTGAGTTAATCACTGAGTACCAAATTAACTATTTGATCAGTAGTAAATGTGCATGTAGAGAGTAGAATGGTGCCCATCATATTGTTCGTGTCTCTGTCTCTCTGTGGGTCGAAAGAAATGCTGTCGCGCGTTATTTCCCTTCAGCTTGGACGACTGTGAGCCAGGAGATGTGTCAAAGACTGTGCACCCTTTGGCACGGCTCTTAATAACACGCTTTAGGTGGTATCTCGCGCGTCTTCCTTGATACCGCTACAAACTTAAAGAAGTACTGTGGTGCGCTATTCCCCTCAGTACTGGAGACGTAGTTAACTGCATGACTGATGTACGAGTGTTTTATAATGAATGAAGAAAATATGGTACTCATAGACATTTTCTTTTATTTTGTTACAGTACGAATGAGAGAGAAAAAACGAGGGTCACTGAACAATAAACACATCATTATAACGAGGTCTGTTAGCGAATTACCAATAATACATTTATGTTAACTAAACACTCCGGTATCATATTCGCGTTCCTTTTATTTCATTATGCCATTTTATAATATATTCATTATCTTTCTCGTTTTCCTATTTTTCAATTATTATTCTTATTTGAAAAAAAATATTAATAAATAAAATATTTAGTAATTTTACTTTTACACAAAAATACGTATTCTTAATAAACAAATAAATATCTATATAAACTAGTGAGGTAGTCACCAAATAAATTGTTTCTAATCATCAACCATCAAAAACACTATTTCACACGTGAACACACCAATGTCTAGCGACTGAAATGTTACTTTCAATTCTGGAGTGTCCCTTCAACACGCCTGAAAAAATACCACGTGACATAGATAAGGGATTGTGCTAAAACCACAGAATATCATATATGATATTCTGTGGCTAAAACTGAACAGCAAGTCCCTCTATGCAATTATTGAAAAATAATTTCAAATTTAAATGATCGAAGAATCTGTGTTTTCACACTATTACTCTGGTGAGTACATTCTTGAGTTATTTTATTTTATTGCAAACATCCTTTATATTAGTTTAATGTTCACAACATATTTTGTTATTACATTCTCGATTTCAATGTTTAACAGTTACAGATCATTTTATTCAATATTCTTAAATTTAGACATTAGACATTATATTGTAGTTCAATATAAATAAGTATTTGATATACTTATTGATGGACAATCAATCGGCATCCAGATGCGAACTTTTATCACATTATTTTGTATAAGGAACTGTGAAATATTATTGTTATACTCAAAATCTTTTATATTTTGACATATAGTAAGTCTCTTATAATTGGACGAGTAATTGGCTAATTACATTACAATGATTATTAAAGGAGTTTTGTATATCTACTAGGACGGTAATGAATGACACATTTAGGGTACATGTATTTTGAAAATCATTTAATTTTATTTCATTTAATAAATAGTCAAGTTTGTTAATTGTTGAAACAATACGTTTTAATAAGTTTTACTTATTACATGTTTATTGTAAAAATTTGTTCTCAGCTAGTCGCGTAGACTAATGGCTCATTTTATTTCATTTAGATAGTCTTCTTAGATTAATTATAATTAACCGTAATATTTCTTTTGTTTGCTTAAGGCAAAGATATGTTGCGAAAAAAAATTACCAATATCATAAATAAGAAACGTACATCAAAACACACTTCCATTTAACATTAAAATATACATATCTTCAATGTAATTCAAATGAAGATGGATTAGTTATTTTTAAAGCTCGGACAAAAGTTGTCCTTGATGATTATATTGAAACAACTAAATAAAGGAATATAATATACAAGGCATTCCTATTTATGAAGTGTTTAACTAGCAAAATCTAGGAACAATAAATGTAGTTGATTAAAAATTTGTAACTACTGATTATCATATCTTATAATAGAGATGTTCGTATTAATTAAATTTATGTATAGAATTATAAGAATTTAATGATGATCAATCTCATATATTCTTAGTGAACATATGATATTGATAATAAAGATTGGAAAATTTACGTAAAAATGTACATTTAAATCATTTAATTGAATAAGAGAGAGATTCGTTTATTAAAATAAAGAAGAACTGTGAAGAATTTACATAATTATATTTTCTAGGTGATGAACTAAGTCGCACAAATGTATTGGAACATGAAATTTATATTAAATGAGTTACACCAATTTGTTTAAATTTTATAGTGTTGTACCTAGAAAGGCTTAACATTGGCCGTGCGGTTGACTTTTTTAAATGTTATTTACTTTTGCTGGGTAACACCTCGCGTTTCTCGGCATTCTCCATTCAATATAGAGCTCCCGCGCAAGAGGATTTGTTGAAGTTTGGTATTAATCAGGTAATTTTTGTTTAATTTATAGACCAATTTGCCACTGAACCTGTTAGCGGTGTCTACCTGTTAGTTAATCCCTTTTCGTTACCGACAGTGTTATTTTAAATATCAATTTTAATGTCTAATTCACTCAGATTTATTTATTATTTAATGCTGACAAATGGTTTAGGTGTAATTATAAAATTCAAAATAATATAGTACGACTTCTCTGCGTTACAGATGGCAAAAAATTTGCGAATTTCGCAACAAAAACACGAGCGCATAAAGAACTGTTTATGTAAGAGTTAATACACTATACTTTATCTACGACCACACTAAGAAATGCTTGATTATCCATACCACGGCTGTATTATTAGAGGTTTGGAAAGTGGAGCTCTGGAGCGGGAAATAAAACTAGGCGTCGCACATGCCATGACCGACCTTATGTCAGCGACACGGATTAAACTCGAACTACGTACTACTTTTTTGTTTAATACTGTTATTCGAATTCAAATTGTAAATCGTTTGTGATATAATTGTTTTCGTGTAAAAAATAATAATATTGTGAATAATAAAAAATCATACGATAATCTGTGAGGTAATTAAACACTAATTATTTATATTACACTTTATTTTAAACAGTACAATGGACAATAAATTCAATACAAGTAATATTTACAAATGTAATTATTTATTTATTCCTGATCCCCAGATGGTCAAGAAATGCGCTGTAATGGGGTGTAAAACCCAAGGAAAAATGGGAATTTCCATATTTTCAGTTCCTACAAATCCCCCTGAACTTCTGGAATGGCAAAAGAGTTTAAAAATGACTTTAAATTCGAAAGAATTTGTTTGCGAATTGCATTTTCGAAAAACCGATATAATTAAAGAATAGTATATTAAAAAATGAGTATCGTACGGGATATTTTAACGGATGAGTAAATTAAACCGTTAGCCGCGTTAGCGGCTAACGTTTGATTTACGAATACGTTAAAATCCCTTACGATACGAATTTTTTACAGTATTTTACCTATTTGCGTCTAAAATATTTAATTATAAATAAATAAATTAGTCATTTCATAATTGTAGAGATTTTTATTTTCTAAAGTTGGTTCAATTTTGTTTTCAAACATTTCGAGTGTGACAGTTTTAAATGTTGTCATGCTGTCAATGTCAATAACTCTCGCTGTATCTCAACGTAAATCTGTTGACAGCGATTCAATTGACAAGGTTTCGCCAACCCCAAATAGTAAAAAATTACCATTTTTTTACAGAAAAATTATTTTCATTACAAAACCCGAATCTGACAGTTCTGTTTTGTAATAGAATGTTTTACAAACGCAAATAGGTAAAGAATGTATAAAAATGAAACTGGTGAAATTATAGGATCGGTATTATTTTCTTAGTTTCTCTATCATAATTACTTGAAATACCTACAATTCCGCAATTTCCAGGATCCACTAAAGAGACCTTCTTTATGTGTTAATTAGATCCATTTTTTCAAGGGTTATTTTATAGGAGTTCTATAAATCAGGATTGTACTTCCTTGATGTAATTATTATTTATTAGACTAGTTTCGGCGATCTGCCATCTTCAGTACTAACTACAATTTAAAATACATGATTATGTTTTGTGTAAAATGAAGATTTTCTGGTTAGCTTACTTGTCAATAGGTTAACTTAAATTTAAGACAATACATAACATATTAAAATTATAAATGGTATAGCACACACGTTATAAATAAGACGAACTAACAAATAATTTTAAACATATAAATAAAATAAGTTAAATAAATAAAATTAATAGATAAAATAAATAAATAAATATGTAAAATGTTTAAATGTTATTGTTGTTCGTCAGTCTGTCAATTTTTGTTGTGTCACATTATTATTGGTTCCTGCTATTAGTTGGTTGGTAACTTTTTATAAATTTAAAAATTGGCGTCTGTTTTAATTCAACTTGATCGTTCAGGCATTTTTTGTTGTTTCTCATTTCTTTTTGTATTTCGAAGGCTTCGAAGAGTGTTAGTTTGTGTCCTTTGTCATGTTTGTGTATGATTTTTGTTCTGTTTTCGTCTATTTTGTGACCTGTAAAGTGTAAATGTCTTCCTACGTTAGAATGAATTTTGTCTTTTTTATGTTCTTGTATTCTGGTCTGTAGTCTTCTGTCCGTTTCTCCGACATATGTGGCTTCGCAGTCTTTGCAGTGGATTTTGTATACTCCGTTTTGGTTCATTATGTCGGTTTTATCTTTGTAATTTTTCAGGATATCGAAGATGTTCCTGTTGGTTTTGTGTATTGGTTGTATGTTGTATTTTTTCAATTTCTTCGTTATTTTCTCGTTTATTTTTCCGAAATATGTAAATTTTCTGTATGTTACAGTTTCGTTTTTCTTTTCTTCTGTGTTTGGGTATCCCAATGAATGTTTTATAAGTTTTTCTTCTGTTTTTCTGATGATTTTGTTTATTGTTTTGTTGGGAAATTTGTAGTTTTGTGCGATGTTTTTGATTTTCGTGATTTCTTTTCTTCTATTTTCTATTGTAAGTGGTATGTTGTACGCTCTATGGACCATGCTATGTAGTGCTGCGAGTTTATTTTGTGCTGAGTGGTGTGAGTCGTACGGGATTATGCAGTTTTTGTTTGTTGGTTTTCTGTATATGTCGAAGTCGATTTTGTTGTTGTTTTTGGTTAGCGTTAGGTCGAGGAAGTTGATTTTATTGTTTAGTTCTGTTTCTAATGTAAATTTTATTTTTGGGTCTATATTGTTTATTGTATTGTGGAATTTGTCAAGTTCTGTTGTAGTCCCAGTCTAGATACAGAGTATGTCGTCAACGTATCGTTTCCATAGTATTATGTTTTTCGCGTCTGGTGATTTTAGTATTGTGTTTTCGATTTTGTCAATGTATATGTCAGCTAGTAGTCCTGATAGGGGTGCGCCCATGGGTAAGCCGTCTTCCATTTTGTATATGTGATTGTTAAATTTGCAGATGTTTTGTTTAGTACAGTGTTCGATTATTTTATTAATGTCTTCTGCTTCGTTATCGTCTTGTAGGTGTTGTCTGAGGATGGATTTTGTTATGGAGGTGGTTTCTTCTATGGGTATGTTGGTGTATAGGTTTGTGATGTCAAATGAAATAAGGGTGTATTTGGGAGGTAAGTCTATTTTTTGGATTTCGTCGGTCAGCTCTTTGGAGTTCTTTATTGTGTGTGTTGGTCTGTAGTCTATTGTTTTTGTGAATAGGGTGTTAATAAATTTGCTTAGTTTTTCTGTTGGGGTGTTGATGAATGTTACTATGGGCCTTATGGGTGCGTTTGGTTTGTGTAGTTTTGGTAAAGCGTATAGTTCTGGAAGTTTTGGGTTCATGGGTGTTATTTGTCTAGTGTTTGTGTATTTGTCTAGTGTAGTCTTTGTGTCTTTGATTAGTTGTTTTGTGTCTTTTATTATTTTGTTTAGTGGGTTGTTGTTTATTTCGTGAAAGTTGTCAGTCATGAATTTTTCTGTTTTTTCAATGTAGTTTTCTTTGGTTATTAGGACTATTTCGTTACTTTTGTCGGCTTTGGTAACTATTATGTTGTGGTCGTTTAATTTTTATTTAAGGTTATTGAGGGTTTGAAGTTCTTTGTTGTGTACTTGTTTGTGTTCTTTGTGGTTCTGTATGAGATTGATGCATTGGTTCCTTACTTCTTCTTGTACTGGATGGTGTTGTATTGCGCATTCCAGTTCGATTGCTGTTGTTACTATGTTGGTTTGCGTGTTTGTGTCCTCTGTTGAGTAGGTTTTCTTCCTCTGTTGTTAGTGTTATATTTGTTAAGTTGGTGTATTTAGTTTCATTTGTTAGATTGTGTGTCGTTTTATTTTTTGTCTGGAGTTTGTTGTTTCGTAGTTTGTTAAGTTTCATGTTCTTTTTACGCCTTCTTTCTAGTTTTAGCAGGTTATTTTCTTCTATGTTGTGTTTGATTATTTCTTCAACTATTATATAATGTGTTTTCTTTGTTAGTTCTGTGTAGGTGACTTTAAGCTTTAGGTTTATGTTGTTGATCTTTTTATAGAGTGCATGTCTCGCTTGTATCAGGGTATTCCGTGTGATGCGTTCTTTTGTTGTTGCTGGTATGTTTTTGGATGTTACTTTTGCAAATGTTGGTGTAAGCTTTTCAGTTATGCAAGTGTTCACAAACCATAGACGTTCTAGTTCTTTGTTTAGTTTTGTATATTGCTTATTGTAGTTAAGGATCAGTTCGGCCGTACTTGCGTTTTTTAATGTGTTAATTAGATCCATTTTTTCAAGGGTTATTTTATAGGAGTTCTATAAATCAGGATTGTACTTCCTTGATGTAATTATTATTTATTAGACTAGTTTCGGCGATCTGCCATCTTCAGACCTTCTTTAGTTTCTGGGGTAGTTCCTTTTATTCCAATTATTGATTCGCCGAAGAGATCCGCTGATACTAAGGCATTGATTCAACCAAAAAGAATGAAAACCGTTGATTTGGAATATATTTTTGAAAATATGCAAGAATCTCTTCCTCCACGTTGGGCCATAATTTTGCCATCAAATTTAAATGACACTTTAGTTTTCTCTTTGTTTCAAACCAAAGTAAATGAAACAGGGCATCATTCGTTGATTGCGATAAAAGAAATTTTTGCCTCACATAATGGCTCCTTAACATACAACTGTTACGGGCTTTCAATAAAACCCATCAGCAACTTTTCTTTAACAGTTGATGATTCATTGGATTCTCTGAAAAAAAACCATCAATTATTTTGAAAAATCTAAAATCTGTCCTGGTTTTAAGTTGATGGCAAACGTAGAACGATCGGATCAACTTTCCGTTGATAATATGGATCAATATCATTCCCTTTTTCCCCTATGATTCTGTTAGAAGATTGTTCGATTTGCCACTACTGTGCTAAAGCCTCCAGAATATTAAATCGTCGTCGAAGATCCGTAAAGCCCATAGTTTTGACAAAATAAATCGGCAAACTGCAACAAAAAATATATAAAAATAATAGCAAAATTCAAAACATAAAATTCAAAATTGGGCAAATTAAAAAGAACTACGAGAAGGCTTTGTTAAAAAATAAAGTCACTTTATTGAAAAATATCGAAAACCTAAACATCACTGAAAATGAAAAATTAGTATTTACTGAAATTATTGCCGCTACCAAGAAGAAAAGCATGAAGGGTCGTAAATATTCCGAAAATTGGATTCTCTTATGTATTCTGTTGCATATCAGGTCTCCAAGTAGATACGCATTTTTAAGAAATTCAAAAGTTCTTCCTTTGCCAACTGCCCGAACACTACGCAATTATATAAAATTGATGAATTTTTCTACTGACTTTGACAACGGATTCTTCGTCTTATTCGCCAAAAAGATTAAAGAAAAACCAATTCGTGCACGTCATGGAATTCTCATATTTGATGAAATTCAAGTCCGAGAAAGTGTGTCCGTGAATGCATTAAGTTTAAGTTACATTGGTCTTTCGGATTTTGTTTACGGGAAATAAGAAGAACAGCCTAAACCCAATAATTTGGACAATATGGCAAATCATGGCTTGGTTTTTATGTTTCAGCCTCTTGCAGATACTTATTCTCAGCCAATTGCTGTATTTGCCTCAGGAGGTCCTGTAAAAGGTATTATTTTTATTCTGATAGTCTTTTGCATTACCACTTAATTGATGTCATTTTCAGGAACAATTCTAACACAGTTGATTTTACAAGCAATCATTTTGCTTGAAAAAGCAGGCGCCAAAGTTCATGCGATTTTAGCTGATGGGGCTCAAACTAATCGCAAGGTCTGGTCTCTTTTGGGTGTCAGCGGAGTCAGAGAAAATTTTCATAATTATTTTGCCCATCCTGTTTCATCCAATAGGAAAGTATTTGTTTTTTCCGACACTCCACATCTAATCAAATGTATTAGAAATCGTCTATATGACCAGAAAATACTTCGAGTAATGATTTGTCGTTTTTATTGTGCTTTTTTTATGTTATATAATTTTTTCTTATCCATTAGCTACATCCTGACGACAATTTAATAAAATGGGACCATTTTCGCATCCTTTACAATGAGAATCGAAAATTACCTGGTAATTTGCGAGTGTGTTCGAAATTGACCAATGCCCACATTGATCCTTTAAATACTTGCAAAATGCGAGTGCGATTGGCAACGCAAGTATTTAGTCAATCTGTGATAGCAGGGCTGAAGTTTTATTCTTCGCGTGGGGTTGATGGGCTGGAGGATTTTAACGAAACGGCCATGTTCTGTTTGTTGTTGGATCAGATGTTCGACGCGCTGAATAACAAAAATCCAATAAAAGGATTAACGCCAACGTCAGAATCATATCTGGTATCTTACCTTTATATTTTCACTTTTTTCATGAATTCACTTAATCTACAAATTTACAACAGGTTCTAAAAGCAGCTATCAAATGGCTCAACGATTGGCAGGATAATTGCGATCGGGGTCTAATTAATGATAGGGAATTCCTCACCAAAACCACCGCCGAAGGACTGCGAGTCACTCTGAACTCCACCGTTGATTTGTGCCACTATCTTCTAGAAAATTTTGATTTTGATTATATATTAACTGGGAGACTAAATCAGGATCCTTTAGAGGTGTTTCAATAGTTTCAATTCTCGCGCATCTGCAATCATTCGTAAACGCGCCTATATTAATTCCTGTACATTTATCCATTTATCCACTTACGTAAATTGTACGGAATTCTTTCAGAAATTCTTCGGGATTATTAGAATGGCTGGTGGACAGAACGATAGCCCCTCAACACCGACGTTTTTGCAATTAAACAAATTGCTCTCCATACACAGCATGTTGAAGCCTCCGAAGTAGGGAAATTGTTCCGTAACGTCGACTGAAAATGGTCCGCAAATGATGTTTTCCATTGCCGAAATCAAATCCATTTTTGAAAACAGCGGTAACAAAGTCGACGCTTACTTTAAAATAAGAAATTCACTGTCGAATTTGGTGGAGACTACTGAGTGGGAATGCGACGATATAATTCCAGTGGATGCCAACTTTGCTGAAGCTGTGGATTGTATCATCTACTACGTAACGGGGTACCTCTGCAGACAAATCAGGAAACACACCAAATGTACGATTTGCTTAAATGCCATCATTATAGACGGAGTGGAACACTCACGGGCAGCTGAATCTCAATTGACTAACATCAAAACAAGAAGTGGATTAATTCATCCAAATAGGAAGCTATTTGAGCTTATTCAATACATTGAGACGCTGTTCCAACGACATTGCCACGAAGAAAATGTGTTGGAGGATATCCTCAATGAAATGATGGCATTTGGCGGAGACATTGTGTCTTTTCCCTGCGTTGACCATAAAGATGAAATGGTCTGTTTCATTGTCAGGTAATTTGTGGTCTTTTTCTTCATAAAACGTATTTATAGGTATATCTACGGAGTAATAATAAATATTATTTTTTATAGGTATTATGTTCTAATGAGAATGCGGCAGTATACACGGCAACAAAATCGGGACAACGCTGGAGTGAGTAACCATAAACGAAAAGTTGCGAAGTTTTAAAAGTCCTAAGTAAATGTATACTTACTCTAAATTGGTAAAGACCCCTTTTTGAAATTAATAAAATTCACTAATTATTGATTTGTTTCATGTAACAAAGTTGTTTATCCTACACGTGCCGGTATCTACTTGCGATAGCTGACTGGACGAGAAACACACGAACGTATCTTCAAAACGCACTTGAGGAAATTGCAAATATTATACGTTTTTATTTGGTCAGCAACCAGTTATCGCAGGAGGGGTTTTAGTGGGTATTACGTCCATTATAGTGAGTCCCACACTATTTGGAGATAAACTCTTCATTTGTGCGTAAAGGCATTTCCCCTCCTTTATCAAAAAAAAAAACAAATTCTGGTAAAAAAGTATAATTATTATAGGTAGGTAGGTATATGTTTTATTTGATCATGTTTCCATAATTATATAATTTTAAATACAAATTTGTTTAGGCAAATCTTTACCTAAGTTTCAATTGAAATACATAATTCATATGTTAATTTTTTAATATTTGTAGATTAAACACCGGTACTAGGTATAGCATTCCGTTCTCGATTCAGTTGAATATTTTCGCTTAATAGGATTTGGACATTTGGATATAAGGACCTCAAAAAGAACATGAAAGTTAGCAACTACAAACAAAGTTTTTTTCTAACCATATGTTTTTTCATTTAGATGAAAATTCATTTTACGATTTTTAAAATAAATGTGTATATTATGTAATTTAATCAGGTTCCCAACACATTGTTATTCTTAAAACTATATATAACTTTGCGGAGCAAATCAGCAATACAAGCCACGATTGCCATAAAATGCCTTATGCAACGAATTCTTTATGCTATTTTTTGCATTTCGGTCCATTTTTAAAGATTTTATGTGAAAAATGGACATTTGGATATAAGGACCTCAAAAAGAACATGAAAGTTAGCAACTACAAACAAAGTTTTTTTCTAACCATATGTTTTTTCATTTAGATGAAAATTCATTTTACGATTTTTAAAATAAATGTGTATATTATGTAATTTAATCAGGTTCCCAACACATTGTTATTCTTAAAACTATATATAACTTTGCGGAGCAAATCAGCAATACAAGCCACGATTGCCATAAAATGCCTTATGCAACGAATTCTTTATGCTATTTTTTGCATTTCGGTCCATTTTTAAAGATTTTATGTGAAAAATGGAAAATTTATTTGATTTTAGTAACTTTTTGTATTTTTCGATTGCATAAAAAATGCAACCAATAAATCAAAACAAGCACTTGTCATTTGAAATTTTTGTCAATTATGTCATAGAGTTAGAGAATTACAACCTCAAAATAAAAAAAATCACTAAATTTACAGCCGGTCGTGAATCAGATTCACGCTCGCATATGCTGGCCTGAATGTGGTTGTTATGGTACCGAAATGCAAAAATGTATTTAAATAATTAAATAAATGTATATTACATTATAATTAAACGTTATGGTGTACATATAATAAAGTTAAGTTTTTAAAATTCAAATTATTCGTAGTTCGATTTAAATCCGCTCTGTTTGAGGTCTCTGTCATAAGGACAGTCATGGCATGTGTGACGCCAAGTTTTATTTCCCGTTTTTAACGATGAAAGCGGCTCGCTTTCCAAACCGTGATCCATACTAAGTTTGACATTAATTTTTCATTTGCGGACTGAATGACAGATGAATAATTGCAGAGATATTTTTGTGATTCAAAAGAAGAATAATGGATGGCGCACATATTTCTTAAATGAGAACTTCAATGTTTTTGGGTACAATAAAAATTATATTGACAAATATAATGTAGATGTTAAATAATATGTCGATTTATCATATCAATAATTGTAAGTTTTTTTAATATTTTCTGCCTAATAAATTATTCAAATTGAAGTGATATTAATTAACGTGTTTGACGATAGATTGCAACTGTAGATAGTCGACTGTGGCGGTATCGCTTGTGCCGTCTATGGCGATAACACGTAGGCAACCAAGGAAACAGGAGTTGATTCCACGGCAAGAATTTTAGGAAAAATGATTATTATGTTGTTAGCACTGAAAGTAACTGAACTTGACTTTTCAAGTGAATAAAAACTCTGTAAAAATATAATAATAAAATACCAATCATTTAATCGCGGATTAATTTCGCGAATTCGCAAACGAATTCGCGAAAAATCCGCTCTTGCAATAAAATTCACCTTATCAAACTCATTCTTTAATATACTATTTTTCGAGTCATTTAACCCGTTAAAAACTATTTTTTTGCATTTCGGTACCATAACAGCCACATTCACGCTCGCATATGCGTCTAAAAATGCACCGAAATGCAAAAAAATAGCATAAAGATCTCGTTGCATAAGGCATCTTATGGCAATCGTGGCTTATATTGCTGATTTGCTACTCAAATAAGCAATAACGCCACTTTTGCCATAAAATTTGCCTCATGCAACTCGTTCATTAATATATGTACTATTAAATTTCAAAATTTAAATTTTGTTTGCAGTTGCGATATGGCAACACAGCAAATTGGCCCCGCCCCAGACCGGCCTCAGAAAAACTCAACAATATTCCTAAACAAGTGTGTTAGAAAAAGAAATATTTAATATTTCTACAAACCTTAAGTTGGTTGCATAGTTTGAATTTAAGAATTTTCATTTTACATTTGCAATTTTAAAGGTAGAAATAGTTATTTAAACACTGTTTAGAAGGTTGATTTTCGTTATAATAAAGGGAACAGGTAAGTATAATATTACAATGTATTTGTTTTCATCCACTTTTTGGTCCATTAAACACCCTCTGTTCCTCTATTCGCTATGTGCAAATCTACTGTGTTGTACACTAATTTTCTTGTGCTTTTGAAAATATATCCTTACTAAAAGTGTTGTTCAGAAAACTCACTAAAATACATATTCAAATTTATTGTTAGTCTTTTCGCGCTAATAAGCTTGCTGATTTGTATTTATTGGCGACTTGATCATGCGTCGTTGGACTTGGTCAAGAATTCCAGCAGATATTGAATTCGTCTCGAAAAGAGAACTTGTCGCATTCTCGAAATAAAAAATCTTACTTGTCGTTTTCGAAGTAATAATTACTTAATTAGATCACAACCTTTTTCGCATCGATACATAATTATTGTGCACATAAACATTACATTTGTCGTTTGTCGCGAGTGCATTTTATGTATTGACTTTGCGGCTTTGACCATTTCCTTTGTCGCCGTGCACGTGGATCTTTAAGTGAACCAGGGTTCCCACTGCATCGTACGAAGTCGCATCATTGCATACATTGTCGCCTGTTCACACAGCGTTGCCGCTTAGTGAATTGCTAACAAAATTAAAAAAGTGGGAATAACCTCTTAGAACATTCTCGTTTTCTCGCTTGTTATTGAGATTTAAGATAAATTAAAAAAATATATGTCTAATGGATTTTCATTCTCTATCGACTCATATAGTTCAAATTTAACTCCCCCTAGCATGTAAGTTGTCCATTCGTCGTACTTGAAAAAAGAAGTATTACAAGCATGCTAGGCAATTTCCCTAGGGAATTTCCATATTTTCAGTTCCTACAAATCCCCCTGAACTTCTGGAATGGCAAAAGAGTTTAAAAATGACTTTAAATTCGAAAGAATTTGTTTGCGAATTGCATTTTCGAAAAACCGATATAATTAAAGAATAGTATATTAAAAAATGAGTATCGTACGGGATATTTTAACGGATGAGTAAATTAAACCGTTAGCCGCGTTAGCGGCTAACGTTTGATTTACGAATACGTTAAAATCCCTTACGATACGAATTTTTTACAGTATTTTACCTATTTGCGTCTAAAATATTTAATTATAAATAAATAAATTAGTCATTTCATAATTGTAGAGATTTTTATTTTCTAAAGTTGGTTCAATTTTGTTTTCAAACATTTCGAGTGTGACAGTTTTAAATGTTGTCATGCTGTCAATGTCAATAACTCTCGCTGTATCTCAACGTAAATCTGTTGACAGCGATTCAATTGACAAGGTTTCGCCAACCCCAAATAGTAAAAAATTACCATTTTTTTACAGAAAAATTATTTTCATTACAAAACCCGAATCTGACAGTTCTGTTTTGTAATAGAATGTTTTACAAACGCAAATAGGTAAAGAATGTATAAAAATGAAACTGGTGAAATTATAGGATCGGTATTATTTTCTTAGTTTCTCTATCATAATTACTTGAAATACCTACAATTCCGCAATTTCCAGGATCCACTAAAGAGACCTTCTTTATGTGTTAATTAGATCCATTTTTTCAAGGGTTATTTTATAGGAGTTCTATAAATCAGGATTGTACTTCCTTGATGTAATTATTATTTATTAGACTAGTTTCGGCGATCTGCCATCTTCAGTACTAACTACAATTTAAAATACATGATTATGTTTTGTGTAAAATGAAGATTTTCTGGTTAGCTTACTTGTCAATAGGTTAACTTAAATTTAAGACAATACATAACATATTAAAATTATAAATGGTATAGCACACACGTTATAAATAAGACGAACTAACAAATAATTTTAAACATATAAATAAAATAAGTTAAATAAATAAAATTAATAGATAAAATAAATAAATAAATATGTAAAATGTTTAAATGTTATTGTTGTTCGTCAGTCTGTCAATTTTTGTTGTGTCACATTATTATTGGTTCCTGCTATTAGTTGGTTGGTAACTTTTTATAAATTTAAAAATTGGCGTCTGTTTTAATTCAACTTGATCGTTCAGGCATTTTTTGTTGTTTCTCATTTCTTTTTGTATTTCGAAGGCTTCGAAGAGTGTTAGTTTGTGTCCTTTGTCATGTTTGTGTATGATTTTTGTTCTGTTTTCGTCTATTTTGTGACCTGTAAAGTGTAAATGTCTTCCTACGTTAGAATGAATTTTGTCTTTTTTATGTTCTTGTATTCTGGTCTGTAGTCTTCTGTCCGTTTCTCCGACATATGTGGCTTCGCAGTCTTTGCAGTGGATTTTGTATACTCCGTTTTGGTTCATTATGTCGGTTTTATCTTTGTAATTTTTCAGGATATCGAAGATGTTCCTGTTGGTTTTGTGTATTGGTTGTATGTTGTATTTTTTCAATTTCTTCGTTATTTTCTCGTTTATTTTTCCGAAATATGTAAATTTTCTGTATGTTACAGTTTCGTTTTTCTTTTCTTCTGTGTTTGGGTATCCCAATGAATGTTTTATAAGTTTTTCTTCTGTTTTTCTGATGATTTTGTTTATTGTTTTGTTGGGAAATTTGTAGTTTTGTGCGATGTTTTTGATTTTCGTGATTTCTTTTCTTCTATTTTCTATTGTAAGTGGTATGTTGTACGCTCTATGGACCATGCTATGTAGTGCTGCGAGTTTATTTTGTGCTGAGTGGTGTGAGTCGTACGGGATTATGCAGTTTTTGTTTGTTGGTTTTCTGTATATGTCGAAGTCGATTTTGTTGTTGTTTTTGGTTAGCGTTAGGTCGAGGAAGTTGATTTTATTGTTTAGTTCTGTTTCTAATGTAAATTTTATTTTTGGGTCTATATTGTTTATTGTATTGTGGAATTTGTCAAGTTCTGTTGTAGTCCCAGTCTAGATACAGAGTATGTCGTCAACGTATCGTTTCCATAGTATTATGTTTTTCGCGTCTGGTGATTTTAGTATTGTGTTTTCGATTTTGTCAATGTATATGTCAGCTAGTAGTCCTGATAGGGGTGCGCCCATGGGTAAGCCGTCTTCCATTTTGTATATGTGATTGTTAAATTTGCAGATGTTTTGTTTAGTACAGTGTTCGATTATTTTATTAATGTCTTCTGCTTCGTTATCGTCTTGTAGGTGTTGTCTGAGGATGGATTTTGTTATGGAGGTGGTTTCTTCTATGGGTATGTTGGTGTATAGGTTTGTGATGTCAAATGAAATAAGGGTGTATTTGGGAGGTAAGTCTATTTTTTGGATTTCGTCGGTCAGCTCTTTGGAGTTCTTTATTGTGTGTGTTGGTCTGTAGTCTATTGTTTTTGTGAATAGGGTGTTAATAAATTTGCTTAGTTTTTCTGTTGGGGTGTTGATGAATGTTACTATGGGCCTTATGGGTGCGTTTGGTTTGTGTAGTTTTGGTAAAGCGTATAGTTCTGGAAGTTTTGGGTTCATGGGTGTTATTTGTCTAGTGTTTGTGTATTTGTCTAGTGTAGTCTTTGTGTCTTTGATTAGTTGTTTTGTGTCTTTTATTATTTTGTTTAGTGGGTTGTTGTTTATTTCGTGAAAGTTGTCAGTCATGAATTTTTCTGTTTTTTCAATGTAGTTTTCTTTGGTTATTAGGACTATTTCGTTACTTTTGTCGGCTTTGGTAACTATTATGTTGTGGTCGTTTAATTTTTATTTAAGGTTATTGAGGGTTTGAAGTTCTTTGTTGTGTACTTGTTTGTGTTCTTTGTGGTTCTGTATGAGATTGATGCATTGGTTCCTTACTTCTTCTTGTACTGGATGGTGTTGTATTGCGCATTCCAGTTCGATTGCTGTTGTTACTATGTTGGTTTGCGTGTTTGTGTCCTCTGTTGAGTAGGTTTTCTTCCTCTGTTGTTAGTGTTATATTTGTTAAGTTGGTGTATTTAGTTTCATTTGTTAGATTGTGTGTCGTTTTATTTTTTGTCTGGAGTTTGTTGTTTCGTAGTTTGTTAAGTTTCATGTTCTTTTTACGCCTTCTTTCTAGTTTTAGCAGGTTATTTTCTTCTATGTTGTGTTTGATTATTTCTTCAACTATTATATAATGTGTTTTCTTTGTTAGTTCTGTGTAGGTGACTTTAAGCTTTAGGTTTATGTTGTTGATCTTTTTATAGAGTGCATGTCTCGCTTGTATCAGGGTATTCCGTGTGATGCGTTCTTTTGTTGTTGCTGGTATGTTTTTGGATGTTACTTTTGCAAATGTTGGTGTAAGCTTTTCAGTTATGCAAGTGTTCACAAACCATAGACGTTCTAGTTCTTTGTTTAGTTTTGTATATTGCTTATTGTAGTTAAGGATCAGTTCGGCCGTACTTGCGTTTTTTAATGTGTTAATTAGATCCATTTTTTCAAGGGTTATTTTATAGGAGTTCTATAAATCAGGATTGTACTTCCTTGATGTAATTATTATTTATTAGACTAGTTTCGGCGATCTGCCATCTTCAGACCTTCTTTAGTTTCTGGGGTAGTTCCTTTTATTCCAATTATTGATTCGCCGAAGAGATCCGCTGATACTAAGGCATTGATTCAACCAAAAAGAATGAAAACCGTTGATTTGGAATATATTTTTGAAAATATGCAAGAATCTCTTCCTCCACGTTGGGCCATAATTTTGCCATCAAATTTAAATGACACTTTAGTTTTCTCTTTGTTTCAAACCAAAGTAAATGAAACAGGGCATCATTCGTTGATTGCGATAAAAGAAATTTTTGCCTCACATAATGGCTCCTTAACATACAACTGTTACGGGCTTTCAATAAAACCCATCAGCAACTTTTCTTTAACAGTTGATGATTCATTGGATTCTCTGAAAAAAAACCATCAATTATTTTGAAAAATCTAAAATCTGTCCTGGTTTTAAGTTGATGGCAAACGTAGAACGATCGGATCAACTTTCCGTTGATAATATGGATCAATATCATTCCCTTTTTCCCCTATGATTCTGTTAGAAGATTGTTCGATTTGCCACTACTGTGCTAAAGCCTCCAGAATATTAAATCGTCGTCGAAGATCCGTAAAGCCCATAGTTTTGACAAAATAAATCGGCAAACTGCAACAAAAAATATATAAAAATAATAGCAAAATTCAAAACATAAAATTCAAAATTGGGCAAATTAAAAAGAACTACGAGAAGGCTTTGTTAAAAAATAAAGTCACTTTATTGAAAAATATCGAAAACCTAAACATCACTGAAAATGAAAAATTAGTATTTACTGAAATTATTGCCGCTACCAAGAAGAAAAGCATGAAGGGTCGTAAATATTCCGAAAATTGGATTCTCTTATGTATTCTGTTGCATATCAGGTCTCCAAGTAGATACGCATTTTTAAGAAATTCAAAAGTTCTTCCTTTGCCAACTGCCCGAACACTACGCAATTATATAAAATTGATGAATTTTTCTACTGACTTTGACAACGGATTCTTCGTCTTATTCGCCAAAAAGATTAAAGAAAAACCAATTCGTGCACGTCATGGAATTCTCATATTTGATGAAATTCAAGTCCGAGAAAGTGTGTCCGTGAATGCATTAAGTTTAAGTTACATTGGTCTTTCGGATTTTGTTTACGGGAAATAAGAAGAACAGCCTAAACCCAATAATTTGGACAATATGGCAAATCATGGCTTGGTTTTTATGTTTCAGCCTCTTGCAGATACTTATTCTCAGCCAATTGCTGTATTTGCCTCAGGAGGTCCTGTAAAAGGTATTATTTTTATTCTGATAGTCTTTTGCATTACCACTTAATTGATGTCATTTTCAGGAACAATTCTAACACAGTTGATTTTACAAGCAATCATTTTGCTTGAAAAAGCAGGCGCCAAAGTTCATGCGATTTTAGCTGATGGGGCTCAAACTAATCGCAAGGTCTGGTCTCTTTTGGGTGTCAGCGGAGTCAGAGAAAATTTTCATAATTATTTTGCCCATCCTGTTTCATCCAATAGGAAAGTATTTGTTTTTTCCGACACTCCACATCTAATCAAATGTATTAGAAATCGTCTATATGACCAGAAAATACTTCGAGTAATGATTTGTCGTTTTTATTGTGCTTTTTTTATGTTATATAATTTTTTCTTATCCATTAGCTACATCCTGACGACAATTTAATAAAATGGGACCATTTTCGCATCCTTTACAATGAGAATCGAAAATTACCTGGTAATTTGCGAGTGTGTTCGAAATTGACCAATGCCCACATTGATCCTTTAAATACTTGCAAAATGCGAGTGCGATTGGCAACGCAAGTATTTAGTCAATCTGTGATAGCAGGGCTGAAGTTTTATTCTTCGCGTGGGGTTGATGGGCTGGAGGATTTTAACGAAACGGCCATGTTCTGTTTGTTGTTGGATCAGATGTTCGACGCGCTGAATAACAAAAATCCAATAAAAGGATTAACGCCAACGTCAGAATCATATCTGGTATCTTACCTTTATATTTTCACTTTTTTCATGAATTCACTTAATCTACAAATTTACAACAGGTTCTAAAAGCAGCTATCAAATGGCTCAACGATTGGCAGGATAATTGCGATCGGGGTCTAATTAATGATAGGGAATTCCTCACCAAAACCACCGCCGAAGGACTGCGAGTCACTCTGAACTCCACCGTTGATTTGTGCCACTATCTTCTAGAAAATTTTGATTTTGATTATATATTAACTGGGAGACTAAATCAGGATCCTTTAGAGGTGTTTCAATAGTTTCAATTCTCGCGCATCTGCAATCATTCGTAAACGCGCCTATATTAATTCCTGTACATTTATCCATTTATCCACTTACGTAAATTGTACGGAATTCTTTCAGAAATTCTTCGGGATTATTAGAATGGCTGGTGGACAGAACGATAGCCCCTCAACACCGACGTTTTTGCAATTAAACAAATTGCTCTCCATACACAGCATGTTGAAGCCTCCGAAGTAGGGAAATTGTTCCGTAACGTCGACTGAAAATGGTCCGCAAATGATGTTTTCCATTGCCGAAATCAAATCCATTTTTGAAAACAGCGGTAACAAAGTCGACGCTTACTTTAAAATAAGAAATTCACTGTCGAATTTGGTGGAGACTACTGAGTGGGAATGCGACGATATAATTCCAGTGGATGCCAACTTTGCTGAAGCTGTGGATTGTATCATCTACTACGTAACGGGGTACCTCTGCAGACAAATCAGGAAACACACCAAATGTACGATTTGCTTAAATGCCATCATTATAGACGGAGTGGAACACTCACGGGCAGCTGAATCTCAATTGACTAACATCAAAACAAGAAGTGGATTAATTCATCCAAATAGGAAGCTATTTGAGCTTATTCAATACATTGAGACGCTGTTCCAACGACATTGCCACGAAGAAAATGTGTTGGAGGATATCCTCAATGAAATGATGGCATTTGGCGGAGACATTGTGTCTTTTCCCTGCGTTGACCATAAAGATGAAATGGTCTGTTTCATTGTCAGGTAATTTGTGGTCTTTTTCTTCATAAAACGTATTTATAGGTATATCTACGGAGTAATAATAAATATTATTTTTTATAGGTATTATGTTCTAATGAGAATGCGGCAGTATACACGGCAACAAAATCGGGACAACGCTGGAGTGAGTAACCATAAACGAAAAGTTGCGAAGTTTTAAAAGTCCTAAGTAAATGTATACTTACTCTAAATTGGTAAAGACCCCTTTTTGAAATTAATAAAATTCACTAATTATTGATTTGTTTCATGTAACAAAGTTGTTTATCCTACACGTGCCGGTATCTACTTGCGATAGCTGACTGGACGAGAAACACACGAACGTATCTTCAAAACGCACTTGAGGAAATTGCAAATATTATACGTTTTTATTTGGTCAGCAACCAGTTATCGCAGGAGGGGTTTTAGTGGGTATTACGTCCATTATAGTGAGTCCCACACTATTTGGAGATAAACTCTTCATTTGTGCGTAAAGGCATTTCCCCTCCTTTATCAAAAAAAAAACAAATTCTGGTAAAAAAGTATAATTATTATAGGTAGGTAGGTATATGTTTTATTTGATCATGTTTCCATAATTATATAATTTTAAATACAAATTTGTTTAGGCAAATCTTTACCTAAGTTTCAATTGAAATACATAATTCATATGTTAATTTTTTAATATTTGTAGATTAAACACCGGTACTAGGTATAGCATTCCGTTCTCGATTCAGTTGAATATTTTCGCTTAATAGGATTTGGACATTTGGATATAAGGACCTCAAAAAGAACATGAAAGTTAGCAACTACAAACAAAGTTTTTTTCTAACCATATGTTTTTTCATTTAGATGAAAATTCATTTTACGATTTTTAAAATAAATGTGTATATTATGTAATTTAATCAGGTTCCCAACACATTGTTATTCTTAAAACTATATATAACTTTGCGGAGCAAATCAGCAATACAAGCCACGATTGCCATAAAATGCCTTATGCAACGAATTCTTTATGCTATTTTTTGCATTTCGGTCCATTTTTAAAGATTTTATGTGAAAAATGGACATTTGGATATAAGGACCTCAAAAAGAACATGAAAGTTAGCAACTACAAACAAAGTTTTTTTCTAACCATATGTTTTTTCATTTAGATGAAAATTCATTTTACGATTTTTAAAATAAATGTGTATATTATGTAATTTAATCAGGTTCCCAACACATTGTTATTCTTAAAACTATATATAACTTTGCGGAGCAAATCAGCAATACAAGCCACGATTGCCATAAAATGCCTTATGCAACGAATTCTTTATGCTATTTTTTGCATTTCGGTCCATTTTTAAAGATTTTATGTGAAAAATGGAAAATTTATTTGATTTTAGTAACTTTTTGTATTTTTCGATTGCATAAAAAATGCAACCAATAAATCAAAACAAGCACTTGTCATTTGAAATTTTTGTCAATTATGTCATAGAGTTAGAGAATTACAACCTCAAAATAAAAAAAATCACTAAATTTACAGCCGGTCGTGAATCAGATTCACGCTCGCATATGCTGGCCTGAATGTGGTTGTTATGGTACCGAAATGCAAAAATGTATTTAAATAATTAAATAAATGTATATTACATTATAATTAAACGTTATGGTGTACATATAATAAAGTTAAGTTTTTAAAATTCAAATTATTCGTAGTTCGATTTAAATCCGCTCTGTTTGAGGTCTCTGTCATAAGGACAGTCATGGCATGTGTGACGCCAAGTTTTATTTCCCGTTTTTAACGATGAAAGCGGCTCGCTTTCCAAACCGTGATCCATACTAAGTTTGACATTAATTTTTCATTTGCGGACTGAATGACAGATGAATAATTGCAGAGATATTTTTGTGATTCAAAAGAAGAATAATGGATGGCGCACATATTTCTTAAATGAGAACTTCAATGTTTTTGGGTACAATAAAAATTATATTGACAAATATAATGTAGATGTTAAATAATATGTCGATTTATCATATCAATAATTGTAAGTTTTTTTAATATTTTCTGCCTAATAAATTATTCAAATTGAAGTGATATTAATTAACGTGTTTGACGATAGATTGCAACTGTAGATAGTCGACTGTGGCGGTATCGCTTGTGCCGTCTATGGCGATAACACGTAGGCAACCAAGGAAACAGGAGTTGATTCCACGGCAAGAATTTTAGGAAAAATGATTATTATGTTGTTAGCACTGAAAGTAACTGAACTTGACTTTTCAAGTGAATAAAAACTCTGTAAAAATATAATAATAAAATACCAATCATTTAATCGCGGATTAATTTCGCGAATTCGCAAACGAATTCGCGAAAAATCCGCTCTTGCAATAAAATTCACCTTATCAAACTCATTCTTTAATATACTATTTTTCGAGTCATTTAACCCGTTAAAAACTATTTTTTTGCATTTCGGTACCATAACAGCCACATTCACGCTCGCATATGCGTCTAAAAATGCACCGAAATGCAAAAAAATAGCATAAAGATCTCGTTGCATAAGGCATCTTATGGCAATCGTGGCTTATATTGCTGATTTGCTACTCAAATAAGCAATAACGCCACTTTTGCCATAAAATTTGCCTCATGCAACTCGTTCATTAATATATGTACTATTAAATTTCAAAATTTAAATTTTGTTTGCAGTTGCGATATGGCAACACAGCAAATTGGCCCCGCCCCAGACCGGCCTCAGAAAAACTCAACAATATTCCTAAACAAGTGTGTTAGAAAAAGAAATATTTAATATTTCTACAAACCTTAAGTTGGTTGCATAGTTTGAATTTAAGAATTTTCATTTTACATTTGCAATTTTAAAGGTAGAAATAGTTATTTAAACACTGTTTAGAAGGTTGATTTTCGTTATAATAAAGGGAACAGGTAAGTATAATATTACAATGTATTTGTTTTCATCCACTTCTTGGTCCATTAAACACCCTCTGTTCCTCTATTCGCTATGTGCAAATCTACTGTGTTGTACACTAATTTTCTTGTGCTTTTGAAAATATATCCTTACTAAAAGTGTTGTTCAGAAAACTCACTAAAATACATATTCAAATTTATTGTTAGTCTTTTCGCGCTAATAAGCTTGCTGATTTGTATTTATTGGCGACTTGATCATGCGTCGTTGGACTTGGTCAAGAATTCCAGCAGATATTGAATTCGTCTCGAAAAGAGAACTTGTCGCATTCTCGAAATAAAAAATCTTACTTGTCGTTTTCGAAGTAATAATTACTTAATTAGATCACAACCTTTTTCGCATCGATACATAATTATTGTGCACATAAACATTACATTTGTCGTTTGTCGCGAGTGCATTTTATGTATTGACTTTGCGGCTTTGACCATTTCCTTTGTCGCCGTGCACGTGGATCTTTAAGTGAACCAGGGTTCCCACTGCATCGTACGAAGTCGCATCATTGCATACATTGTCGCCTGTTCACACAGCGTTGCCGCTTAGTGAATTGCTAACAAAATTAAAAAAGTGGGAATAACCTCTTAGAACATTCTCGTTTTCTCGCTTGTTATTGAGATTTAAGATAAATTAAAAAAATATATGTCTAATGGATTTTCATTCTCTATCGACTCATATAGTTCAAATTTAACTCCCCCTAGCATGTAAGTTGTCCATTCGTCGTACTTGAAAAAAGAAGTATTACAAGCATGCTAGGCAATTTCCCCATAACAGTCCTCATAAGATAAATTAATACCACATAATTTATTTTTTCTACTACTAGCTGTGAAGTTGTCAATGGACAACTTGCATGAAACGGGGATTTTGAAATAAACCATATGACTCGATAGAGGAATGAAATTTATTCGACAATTTTTTTTTTCATATTAGCCCACTAATTACGGAGAAAGTGAAGATTTTCCAAAGCACTTTTCAAATCTACGGAAAGTTTACTAATCGGCAACGTTTTCGGCTATTTGTCTCTGTCTTACGCGTTAAGATCATTATGTTCATGCACACTCTTTCACACAGATTAGTTGAGCGCGTAAGTATTTGAAATTGAAACAAACCGGGAACTTAAACAAAGTGCGCTCCTCTGTCGAACATTGTTTAACTCAGGGCTCTTTATGGCCGGGAGGCGTGGTCTATTTGCGAAGTTGCCATATTGCAACTTTCCGTAACCTTGAAAATTTCGACTTTCAAAGTCAATTTTAGGGGCTTTAATGAACTTTAAAAAAATATTGATGAATAAAACTACCCCCAATTGAGGGTCTATTTTCAGAATCCGTAATAAAAAAATTTCATGCAAGTTGTCCATTATTACGTCTCTTAGCCAACTGTGAAGTTGAATTTTTCTTAGTAGTTAATAATGTTTTCTATTATTAACCTAGGTTAATAATGAATAAATTCAAATGTTTAGAGATCCAGGAATAGTTTTCTAACAGAAATTTGTGCAACATAATTTTATATACCCAGGAGATGGTCTTTTAACCTATTTGATGCTTCAAATTACCTTACATGAAAGAAAATATTTGAATAAAAATGCCATTAATTACTGTCGTTCTGACATTCTGACTGATGACATTCCGTAACTAAAATTACAACATGACAGAAAGAAAAATGTTTATTTTTAATTTTTGCCTTAAATTTGGCTAGTAGTGGAAAAAATAGTATATACACCACGGTGGTGAAGACATTTATAGACGTCGCACCTTATTACGTTAGGGGCAAAGCCCCTCGCGAAATAAACTTGGTGCTCGGCCACTAATAATAGTCTTCGCCACCTTGGTCTATAATATCCTATTTTGCATTTCGGTGTCATAACAACCACATTCTCGCCCGCTTTTGCAGGCGTTAATCTTATTATCGCCCGGCTAGAACCTTAGTGATTTTTTTTATTTGGAAGGTGTAACTCTGGAACTCTATGACATAAATAAACTAACCAATGCGCTTGTTTTGATTTATTGGTTGCTTATTGGTTGCATGCTTTAAGCAATCGTAAAATACAAAAAGTTACTAAAATTTAATAAACCCCCCATTTTTCATATAAAATCTTTAAAAGGCACCGAAATGCAAAAAATTGCATAAAGAATTCGTTGCATAAGGCATTTTATGGCAATCGTGGCTTATATTGTTAATTTGCTACGCACATAACGTCAGTTTTGCCATTCCTTAATATACTATTTCCGTCTGAAATTGGTTTTTATGGCGTTATAATATAATATAAATTACCTTTTATATAATTCCTCTGCTTTTTTATAATAACCCATTCGTTGAGCAAAATAATCAGGGCTTGGATCCTCAATTTATTGAAATAGCGAAATTGGTTATTTCCTCTCACTCCTCACCCATGTAGTCGATTCGTTACGTTAATATGAAATCCTGAACAAACATTTATTATTTAATGAGGATGGACATGGATGGACATGGATTATTTAATGAGAATTTTTAACACGATAAAAAAGCTGCGTTATGTACGAACATAACCTAACTACTCTAATATTTTTACCTCTACTAAATAACCTACTATTAACATTAACCTCGTGGTGCTAATAATTTATACAATACAAGCGTGAAAGTATGTAATAATCAGTAATATCATTCTTTTCATAAAAATATTATTTTTCTTTCCTTTTAGAAATAAATTTAAAAGATTTCAAAAAATATAATTATGTATACAAAAAAAGAGAGAGGCTCTAGAACAACGGCTCGTCACCACTCCACAATGATTGAGTTTTTGGGAAACCATCCGGAAATGGTTTCACGTAAAATCAAAACTTCTCATTGTAACATAATTACAATTTGATTCGATAATAAAATCAATGAATGTGTATATTAAATAAGTTGGTTTTCTTCTCCTTATGTAATTGTAAATAATTTTTGGATTTCTTGTGTTATAGGAGGTTTAAAGTAAATGCTTCACCAATTGTTTGAATAAAGCCAAACGCTTTTCGCCCTCTGTTTAGGGCTTCTTCAGTGGCTGTAATTTATTTAAGGATAGTACATGTTGTTTAATGATTAACAATGAGTAAAAGAAAAGAAGTATAAAATTTTACCTATTCATTTGGTTGCGTTAAAATTGTGATAAAATAATAAATAAATAAATAGTTAAAATGGTAAAATTTTTGTATAGATAAAATTGTTAAAAGGTTAAAATCTGGCACTGAAGAGTGACTAGATAGATGTATAAATAAAGGTATTCCTAAAAGAAAAAGAATTGTAATGATTTTTGTGTGTTTCTTGTGTGTATTGTTTACCTTATTTGTTAATTAGCTGTAATTGTTATTGTATAATCTATCACAGATTACAGATTTATATTCTTTATCTCAGCATAATAAAATCCATAAAACACAGAATCCTAAACCTATCACATCCCCCCTTTCATAAAAAACTTTGGCGAAACCAAAAAATTAAGATTTGAGTTGTCCATAGTGTGTGAGATAATTTTAAATTAAATTATACAATGTAGGTCACTTCTCACAACTTTATTAGTAGATAACAATTACAATCCCGACATGTTTCGGCTATACCTTATAGCCATTTTCATGGAAAAAAGTGTTCAGCAAACCAAATAAATAAGGATTAAGTTATTGAAGAAGTCAAGTTGTGTTAACATGATGTGCTATTTTATGTTAAATATTTTTGTTGACCATATTAATTGTATTTAGTGTTATTTTGCGTAAGTGAAAAAAATATAAAATAAGTATACAAAATCCCATGCAACAATTGAAACGCAACATACATTGGACAAACTAAACAGCACCTACATAATAGGGTAACACAACCTAAAAACGACTGCAAACCCAACAAAATACAAAACACAGGAACAACAGTACTAACACAACACACTTTCCAGACAAACCACACCTTTAATTTCGACAAAACAATAATACTGGACAAAGAGAAAAACCTCAAAAAAAGACTCATAAGCGAGATGATACAATTAAAAAAGACAATAACGCAATTAACACAAGAACAGACACCGACAATCTCAGTGAAATTTACGAACACCTCATATGCCCCAGTCCGACTCTGACCACACAACAAACCAATAGAATAACTCCCACCACAAACTTAAATTAACAACACGTATACAATCAAAATTCTAATCTGTGATAAAGTATATAAATCTGTAATCTGTGATAAATTTTACAATAACAATTACAACTAATTAACAAATAAGGTAAACAATACACACAAGAAACACAGAAAAATCATTACAGTTCTTTTTCTTTTAGGAATACCTTTATTTATACATCTATCTAGTCATTTTACAGTACCAGTTTTTAACCTTCTAACTATTTTATCTATACAAAAATTTTACCATTTTAACTATTTATAATTTTATCACAATTTTAATAATAGAATCTAAAGGATGGATGTGATTTACACTTTAAAAATACAAACAATTCAACGCAACCAAATGAATAGGTAAAACTCGATACTTCTTTTCTTTTACTCATTGTTAATCATTAAACAACATGTACTATTCTTTAATAAATTACAGCCACTGAAGAAGCCCCAAACAGAGGGCGAAATGCGTTTGGCTTTATTCAAACAATTGGTGAAGCATTTACTTCAAACCTCCTATAACCCAGGAAATTCAAAAATTAATATTAAATTAGTTTATTTGTGTAGGTACTGTCTGACTGGACGAGCAGGGTGAAGGGTAAAGTTGCACAGTTTAAGAAGCATTCGGCCGGCACGGGTGGTGGTCCACCAAAGTTTGATGAACCAACTTATTTAGAATGAAGGTTGATGAGGCTAAAAGGAGCACTTACGTACGTTGATTTTAGCCGATGTAGTTCCTGAAGTCCAATGAAGTTCCTGGCGTCTGGAAAGGCGTCTTCGGCGTCTATCTGACGTCTCTTATGCGAAAATAGCGTCGACAGAGGCAAAATACCGAAATAAAAATATGCACAATGCACTAAAAGCAAGAAAAAAGCACTAATTAATATTGGCAACGCCAAAAAGTAATTAGCACGTGCACTAACAGTTAATAGGGGTCATAACTAAGAGTTAAAGCAGCTAAATAGTGTAAAAACACAAAGAAATCAAATGAAAACTAGAAAAAGGGTCGCGTGATCGATTTTGCAGAATTCAGAAAGTTGTTTTGATTGTTCGTGAATATTAATTTTCTTCCGCGTGGAAGTAGAAAAGTGGGGCCGAAATAGCGCATGTCTACCTGGGTTGCCATGAAAATAAGGCAGGAATCATCCCGCGAGAAACAGAACAAAAAGAAAAGAGATGGGACAAGGGAAAATTGTAAAAAAATATCAAAAAAACTATTTTATTCACAATCAGTATGTAATGAGTCATTTTCCGATATTTTATAAAAATGGAAAGTGACCCATTGTTATATTCAAGCGAGCAATATTAACTTTCCTCTCTAGAGAGAAAAATGGTCACTTTCCTGGCTTCCCATAATCCTGGCTACTACAATTTTTAATAATATTCATATTGGGCAACCAATAACAAGCCATTTCTCACTTGTCATTTGATGAGTAACAACAAAAAATTGTGATTAGTGACATATGTCAAATGTTGACAGACAAAAAATTTATAATGAAACACATTCAAAAGACATATTTTTTAATTAATTGTGCCTGATTGTGAATAAAATAGTATACAAACCTCGGCGAAAGGGCATTCCTGTCTCGAGAAATTGCCCGCTTCGGCCTACGGCCTCAGCGGGCAAACTTTTCTCTCGATAGTAATGCTGCCCTTTCCGCCTCGGTATGTAATCTACTATTTCTTTTCAAGAATTGTCAATTATAATAAAATTTCATGACAAACAGTTATTACTGTTTATAACACAATAATTCTGCCTCACTTTGATTACTTTTGTACTATTCTAAATTTTGCCATAAAAACTCAATAAAAGTTTTACAAGAACTACAAAACAAGCGAATAAGGATCCTACTAATAAAATGTAACGGCCCTCTCAGTTAAAGTGGCCCTCAATCGAAAACAGCATTAAATTCATTACTTTAACATTTATGGGTAAGAAGTTTTGTAAATAAAGGTTGTACTTCCTTGATGTAAATTTTATTTATTGGACTAGTTTCGGCGATTTACCATCTTCAGTACTAATTGTCAATTATAGGTTAACTTAAATTTAAAACAATACATACTGAAATTAGTACTGAAAATGGCAACTCTTCGAAACTAGTTTAATAAATAAAATTTACTTCAAGGAAGTACAACCCCTATTTACAAAACTCCTACAAACAACCCTTGAAGAAATGGATGTTATCAACACATTTATCTTTAAAATGACTAACAATTTGTCACCTGCATAATTCAATTCATTGATGATTCTTAATACTTAGGTAACACCTACCGTACACGGTCTGAACATGATGTGCATATTAATCATGTTAATTTAAAAAGTTCAATGAGGTTTCTATTATATAAAGCTGCTAAACAATTTAATGAAATACAATCTACTATTAAAAATAGTAATTCTTTATTTATTATAAAAGCAAATTAATGATATATGTACCGTGAAACCCGCATATAACAGCATCGCTTTTAGCGAAAACTCCGTTATTACGTCACAATTTGTCCGGTCCCGGCAAATGTCCAAAAGACGTAGTTTTTTTTCGGTTATAACGTAACTAAATAACGTAAACCCTGTTATAACATATAACTAATTTTGATGAGATGACGTTATAGGTTCTTGTTTGTTCGGTCTTTCCAACAAATATTCCAGAAATTTTTGAACTTTTGCTACCTTATATAATCTTTCTAGTCTAAATTAGTAGTAGCTAATGAATTTTTCTTAAGAAAAGCTCTTCCAGGTATGTGTCGTATCCTTGTATATGGCCAATAGCAGCATGTATTACACGAAAAATTCTCATACATTGGTCTTTAATAAATTGTTGCTTTGTTGTTTTCTTTTATAATATATTGAACTGATTGCTAATATATAGAACGATTTTTATAAGTGCAATGGATGTGGAATTAGTGTTTGTTGAGAGCCAAAGAGGTCATCAGATGAATTAGGTAATAGTAATTTACGATACAAGTAATGTAAAAAGCGCATAACATTACGTGTATCGTAACACGTTTTATTTTATCCCATAATGGTATTGTAGAAAAAGCAAAATCATAGTTCAATTATGAATATATTTTTTATTTACTGTCAAAACAGTGTGTGAGTGATTACTGCATAGCAACGAATAACAGCACTAGTGCTGTTAAGAGTATCTTAACGTTATTCGTTGCTATGCAATAATCACTACAATAACATTATAGGATAAAATAAAATTATTTACCTTCTTTGTATAGATACTGTATGTTCATTATATGTACATATATTACAAAATACATGTATATTTTTTTGAAAAAACATATTGTCTTTTCTTATTTTACTTTAAATTTTATATCTTCATACCAAAGGAAATTTAAAAGGATTATAAATTGGGTGACCAGTTAATCCGTCCCGGTGACGAGTTGATGTGTCTCGGGTACCTCTAAATTTTTGCAAGGGATTACCAGTGACGAGTTGATGTGCGCCCGTACAAATGAGTATCAAACAATTTATTTGTAGTGGCGAGTGGTGAGTTGGCCGGTTAAAATAAGCTGGGATTAAATTTGGTGGTGAGTGGTGAGCCGCATTCGGAGAATGTACGTGAATTTTAATAAAATACGAAGTGCAATTTGCCATATTTGGAACACTGATCTGCAAACGGTGCAGTGTTCACCACCATGAAGACCCGACATTCAATGGACTCGACATGAAGAACAATTCTTTATCGTTCTTAATACAAAAATTAAAAATAAAAATTTTTCTTTCTGTCATGTCGTAATTTTAGTTACGGAATGTCATCAGTCAGCAATGACAGTAATTAATGACATTTTTATTCAAATAATTTTTTTCGTGTAAGGTAATTTCAAGCAGCAAATATGTTAAAAGACCATATCTTGGGTATATAAAATTATGTTGCTCAAGTTTCTGTTAAACAACTATCCCTGGATTCTCAAAACATTTGAATTTGTCCATTATTGACCTAGGTTAATAATATAAAAAATTATTAACCACTAGTAAGAGAAATTCAACTTCACAGTTGGCCAAGGCCGGTTACATTGCTAGCGTTTTTGCCGCGCGTGGTTTCGCCGCCGCGTTTTTGCCGCAATTTGTTTTGCTTTCATTGCTAGCGATTTTAACGCGCGCGGCAATACCGCTTTTCTCCAAGACACACAGTTTCTTATGTGAGTTTATACAGCTAGCGTTTCTGCCGCTCGGCGTTTAGCAGCCGCATCAAAACCGCACTTTCGCTTAGTTCGTATATCGTACTGTTATTTAATGTCCCATATTTAGAATACATTTATATTATTGAATAAAGGCTATTTAAAAAATATACTTGCTCGTATTGTATCCACATACATTAGTAGACATGTAATATCTCTAATATAAGCACGTTCTTAATAGTATTCTTAGATTAAATAGGTAAATTTATTCCCTTATCCCATTACAAATAATATTTAGTACCAGGAAGTTAGGTACTATTCAAACTATTTAATTACTCTAATCCCATTTCTTCGGAGTTTGTTAAGAATATTCTCGGTATTTCAAAATAATCCTTCTAGATAAGTGGTTATACTTAATAATATATCTTGTGGGGTGGTAGGTATTGGTAGGTATTAGAAAAGCATATAAACTCTTGCAATAAATATAATTTTATTTATTTTATAATAATTGCTGTTGTGTGTGAACGTTGAAATATGAATTCAAAATTAAAAACTCTTTGTGTCATGGAAACGTGTGGACTGTTGGATTGTGAAAAAAAGAAAAGACAATATAGAGTACATCCTTTCAATGTGAAAAGAGACAATAATGTTAAGTTCGAAATTTTATGAGAACATAAGAAAGTTCGAGGACCAATTTTTTGGGTATTATAGAATGACAACTAAATCATTCGATGAACTTTTAAGTGTTGTGCAACCTCACATAAAAAAAATATCAACCTTTCGAGAGGACACCATATGTGCTAAGCAGAGATTTACAATAACAATAAGGTAAGTAAAAAAAAGATATTATGTCTATTAAAATATATGACAATTTATTTTAATAAAATTACATGTATGTATAGGTTTCAAAACAAAATTAACTCAAACAAACCATTAAACACTTTATAAAATTTATAGAAAATATTTACAAAAAACAATTTACAAGTTTTTTGGTAGGAAAAACTTCCAAAGCAATTATTTGGATTGTTTCTCTTATTCCGGATGTCTCTAAAAAATTGCAGTACCATAAATTTAAAGTAATTTTTTTCGTCTTGGTTTAAATTTTTAAAGTCATCTAATAACGAGAGCAAATACATTTTATCACAGTCGTCATTATTATTAGATGCTGAGCCTTCCAAATGTTGCAATAATTTTGCTTGGAAACTATTTAATTTTGTGCCATTTTCTCTGGAGCTAATCTGTTTATTTTTTCGTGTTTTGATGCCGCATCACCACTTTTTCCCGTATTTATATTTCATACTCCCATATTAGTACAACCTGATTTTACCGATATCATTACAAAATGCTGCTGTGTGTTACACAATTTTGTTCGTAGAAGAGATGGATCAAAGACCAGTCTGGAGGAAATGGAATCGTATCCATTTTCTGATGTAACAAATTTTCATGAAGGTCCTTTGGGGAATGGATTAGATGTAAGAGAACAATTTGCAAACTATTTTTTAAACGAAGGTGCAGTCCCGTTTCAAAATTCATACTTGTTTGATTAATTCAATTTGAATTTTTTTAAAACTTTATAAACCTATATCAGTACCAAGTTTCTAAATAGATATGTTAAAAAATAAAAAATAAATAATTGTACTTACTTTTTTTTGCTATTTTCTGAACTGTCCATTTCTGCCCAATTTTCTAAAATTAATTCACAAACTTCGGACCACGCTTGGTCTTTTAAATTTTTATTTGAAAAATCTTTGCTAAATTTTTCCCATAACGAGGGTCGTTCTTGGATACATAAAATAAACTTTTCGGTGTCGAACATTTTAGCAGTTTGAAGTTGATATAGCTCTTGCTAAACTTAAAATGCTACTAAATTGAATGACCATTGTAATTGTTTATGATCCAAAGGGTACCTATTTAAAACAATGGAAGTGGAGGAGGGTTGATTATTGATTTTGGGTAATTCCAAAACTGGGGAACACCAAACTGTTTTGTCTATATGCTATTGCATTAAGTTATAAATTTCCAGATAATTTTAGAAAAGGATACATATGCCGCTATTATTAATCCGGATCTCTTTAGGTAATTTATAGTAAATACATACTCCTGTAGGTAAATTTGTACTTATATGTATGGATATAAAAATGTACCAAATACATATGTACATTATATGTATCTGTATGTACCCAATTAAGTATATCTTAATTATTATTACTTTTATTGTTATTATTATCTGAATATGTGAATTCGTAGTCGAGACGAATTGATTTAAAACTGACATAATAAAAAAACTGTTTTTTAACATACTTATTTTGTAGTTATAATTTGTGGTAAATCAGAAAGCGGCAGATTTTTTGCCGCAACATGTCGGCGGTCGAGCGAAAATGACGCTAGCTATGAAAGCTTCCATTTGAAAGTACATGTTGTCGAGAACGGCGATTCTAACGCATGCGACGAAAACGCTAGCAATGAATGGCCTTTCAAATTGCCAGCGTTTTTGCCGCAAGCGTTTCAAGAATACACGTTTTACATTTACTAGTGGAAAACTTCACAGCTAGTAGTGGAAAAAATAATTTTTTTAAAAACGAATTTCTACTAAAAAGTAAGTTTTATAGTGATAGTGTATAGTGATTTATCTATTGAAAATATCTGGCCCTATATTGCTTATCGGTCAATTTACCTGCCTGGGTTTATAACTTAATTCTACCTAATTGTATGAAATCTTAAGGATTAAGTTGTTTGTGCATGCTTTATAATAATATTTGTTTATACATATTTTTGTATGTCGGTCGATTTATATTTTTTATTCAATTTAAATATTTCATACTTTCATAAAACATGACATATGATACAGTCGTGAATAATAGTGACAATTTACCAAGCCATACCGCGTACCATAATTAATTAAATTACCCATACATTAACGGGTGTCATAATATTTTCCTAATGTTGTATATTATATTACTAGCACTAGCAGGTATTAGTAATATAATAAAACAATGAGCAAATTTCAATTATGAATTTCAAATAAATGCTTAAATGACACAATTATGAAACCGACAATTTTGTAAAATTATCCTTTATAACACGATTTTTTTATATTTCGGTTCAAATTTAATTTTCTTATTCAAAAATATTTTAATGTAACTACTTTTTTTGGTTGTATACATATGTATAGGTAAACACAAATGTCAATTTAATTTTGGAATTAAAATTCCTGAAAATTTTTTTGTTAAAAGGAAAATATTTATCAAAGTCGATGACGAAAATGCAATATTTTCTTACAATTAATTACTGTTATTATTATTTAATATTAGTATTGTACTAGTATACATATGTACATATACACATACATATATGTAAATTATAATATTTTACTTTTATTTCTTCTACTATTCATACTTTCTCTTTTTCTCAATTATTTTTAATCCGAATTTTCAGGTTATCTATTTTTATTAGATATGTAGGTACCTACCTGCTTGAAAGTATTTATAATGTAATTACTTTTAAGTTCTTCTTGGAATATTTATTTGTATTTTTCATTTTAAACCATTATATTGTATGGTCATTTTATTAAACCCCCATTTAAAGAGTACCTTTCTCTAAAAATGCAAGAGCCATAATATAGTACAAATATTTTTACAGAACTGAGTCAAGAGCAAGACATAATTAGTAGTGGGCTAAATGTCAAACAAGATGACTGTAAAAGTACCTACAGTCGAAGTATAATTCAAATTCAGATTTTACTAAGATTTCAATAGTGAAACTTTGATCGTTAAGTAACATTGATCAATTTTCACAGTATTATTTGTCAATGAAATTACGTTTCGTTTATTCTTTTACATAATCAAGTTATTATGTGAGTAAACAAGTGTTTTATAAGAGTAATATAACTGCTTCGTTTTCCAAATAATCTTAATTCGGTGTAAATAAACTATTTAATAAACTGTCATATACACCAACAAGTGATCGTTATATGTAGATATATATATGTATTTATATAATTAAATAAATATATGCATGCAACCCCATCATTTACACCACATTTGGAAAAGACAGCTAAACAACAACTGCCATCACAATACATACATTAGGTACGTACATCAACTATTACATTGGAATGAATATTGTGTAATGTAGATTTTTGTGTGTTTGTTGATGTTTGTTCGTTGGACATTCGATTGTATAACGATTGAAATGTAGACTTCTTCTGGTTGGTACTGTAATGTGTAAGTTTGTAGATTTGTGTCGTTGTTGTGTTTGTTGATGTTGGTTTGTTGGTCGTTCGTTTGTTGAACGATTTAAATATGGGTTTCTTCTGGTTGGTTCTCTAGTTTGGGTCCATTAACAAACTGAGAGTGTAAGACACTTAGGTCCGTTAAAGGTAATTGGGTTGTTCGAATAAAAAACGTAACACGACCGATAAAGTTTATAAAGTTCTTATTTATTGAACATTCGGTGAAATATAGGTTTACAGACATGAAATATAAATATAACTAAATCGAATTGTTGTAATAGTTATAAACTCGTAACACTTGTCTAATAATAATGATATTACTCGTACTGACTTAATAGTAATATAATGTAGTGTCTAGTAATGGTAACACGGGTACTATTGCGATATCTAGTCTGGTATCTAATGTGTTTTTGAAGGGGTTGCTACATGAGTTTATATAACATCCCTTCTTATTTCCTAAAAACTACCTAAAAATTAGAAACTTTCGAAAACATCCTTTCGTGGAAATGACAAAAATTTTTAACACTTTGTTAGGGATGTTTCGTAGAAAGTACCCTTTTAAGATTGCTGTTTTCAATAAAGGCTTAAACTCAATGTGGATAATTTATTTGCTTTAATAAAGTTGTCAAGCAATGTTTAAAAAGATTTTTTTAGAGTTTCAAATTTACGAATGCCTGTATCTATTGGAAAGCATTCCCGAAGGTACTATTATTGTGTTGCGAAGGACGCAGCCTTCAAGTCTATACATTCCATTCCCCCCTTATAAAAATAAAGAATAAAAAATTAATCAATTAATTAGGTTAATTTTTTATGATTGGCGATGTGGGGGAATGTAGTTTGTTAAAATTTCCTAAACTGTAATACATAACATATGCACATACATATAAAAAAATAAAAATTAATTTTTTTTAAACCTAATATAAAAAAGTGGTATGTATATAAAAAATTAAGGTAAAGTTAGTTTTCATATTTTAATTACGGACAAACTTCCTTAACATATTTTTTTTTGTTTATTTATTTATCCTTGTTTTAATGGCGATTTAGAAAAAGAGGGTTTGGTGGGTTTTTTTTCAGTAAAAGATAGTGGTTTTTCTGAAATATGGTATTTTATGTTATTTCTTATTACTAGGTACATACAAAATTTTTTATTAAAAAATGCACTTATTTAACTAGGTACTAAACATGTATAAATTCTTTTTTTTTATTATTTATTATTTTCTTTTCTTTTCTTATTCTATAAAATATGTATCTAAATATAATGTTACTATAATATACTAATGCTAGATATTATGTTAGTTCTGAACAATTAATCTATTGAAAAAACAATTAGAAAAAAATTAAAAATTAATGAGACTATACCAGGGTCGGGCAATTTAAATTCAAATTTCCCGCCCCGATGCGTTTTGGCGTGATCGTCTCCCCCTACGTTGTGTCGTCGTACTAGCGAGTTCTTTCGAAGAGTTCTGCGTGACTTTGGGAAATAATACACAAATCGAACCACATAACAATATTTATTGTACAAAATTTATTAACGGCGTTCTCAAAGCTGCCGGTATACAATGCAAAACAGGGAAATTATACAGAGTATCACCAGGACCATAAGCGTTGTCGCGACGTGAAACAAAGCCATAACGTGCCGTAGTGGATTTCCTGTAAGAAATAGAGAGTTAGCGCGGTATGCCGGGGGTGACACGGGGTGATGGTCGCCTGACACGGGCCCACAATGTCTCCCCCGATGCGAGGTGTTCTTGCTGACAATCTGCCCTAGGCGTTGGTACCAACACGACATCCGACATACCCAGACATGAAATAGAGTGTGCAACACGGGGCACGTTTGTGTATGTTTATGTGTGAATGTGTCTGGTGGACGTCTTCTTCGGGGAGGACTTCCTTCCTTCATGGTTGGCACGTTACGGAAACATACAAAATAATAGTGAAGCAATAATCGGGCCCAGAACACTAAACTCTTCGATGGGTGTTAGTAAGAATTAGGCTGACGGGTGGCCGTGCATCGGGAGTCTTGGTCGAAGCCCCAGTGTCAATCCCATACCAACAATGTCGCTAGCGGGATATGTGTGGCCAGCGGTCATACCCTTGTGTTCGAAGTCGCCAATGACATCACTCCCTCGATGAATGGTACCTCTGCTGCCAATTATGGCCTAGATCGGCAAGCAACTACCAAGCCCACCGATGCAGAGAGCCACGGGAATCCATCGCGAACATGTAAAAACCAAAGAAGATATTAGTGTTACGCAGTGATACTAAAGAAAGTTAGTTAACATCGATACATTAATACTAATAAAAATATTATCCAGTGGATACAATAATCCACCGCGACGGACCTATGATTTGGGCCGTCGAACGAGGGACATCTTCTTCGGAGCGGACGTTGGCCATGGTGGAACGGATGGTGCGTGACGATGGACGGACCTTCTTCGCGGAGACGGTGGTACAAACGTTGCGGCTTTTTCCCTATCCGGGGCCGAGTATAGTTGCTGCTTATTCCCTATCCGGGGCAGATGGAAGAATCGGTGCGGCTTTTTCCCTATCCGGGGCCGAGTATAGTTGCTGCTTACTCCCTATCCGGGGCAGATGGGAGCTGATTCTGACGGTTAAGTCTGAATGTCTTGCTCTCGGAAGTGGACCCTCTTTTATACGGAAATGCTCTCGCTTCTGACGTCACAAACTACCCTCTCTCGTTGCATCCTCATTGTTTGTGGTGAAAAACCTAAATGTTTTACAAAAGAGAAAACCAACTTACCAATAACTTTAAGAACGCGAATCTATTCACGGTGATGAATTAAGTTTCGATTTACCCGCGATAATAAACGAATTCGAAGTAATTAATTACGCGGCGTCATGGCGAGTGTCGCCCTCTAGTAGTGATGAGCGTAAAATCGAGCGCGAGATTCAAATTCAAAAGGGGCGGAGTCGTCACACTTCATTAAATTAAATTATATTAAAAACAATTAAACAATTTTATGCTGAAAATTTCCGATGTTTGGGGATGGCCTGGTTGGTTCTCTCAATTCCAGATTTGTTCTATGTGGTTGTACTCCGGGAGGCTCTGGAGCCGGACCCGGAGCTCGAACAGCTTAAACTCCAGATACTGACGGCATCCCGTCGATGTTGTTTGATGTGGTTGCACAGCGACAGGGTATGGCCCTTCTTGAACTTCCTTGCGGTCGGCCCTGGCACATTTCTTCATGTGTTTGCAAGTCCCTCTTGGGGACCACGTGCTCTGGATTATACGGGCACAATGCCCACTGCTGGAGCAATCGGTCTTGGTCATCAATCGGTATTGGATTTCTTCCAGCCATTTCGGGTTTCGATGTTTTGTCGTCGATTTGGTTATTAAATTATTTCAGCTAGTGTACCTTGTACGTTTAGCAAACTGACTGATAACTGTGGGTACTTTACTTTTAAAACTCTTTATAGTCAATATTTATACATTTACATTTGTCTACGTAACAATTGTTATAGCGCCACAGCGCGTACATTTGTATAAGATAGATCAAATGAGATACTTTATTTACAATTTATTCCTATCTACAAGATTAACTAAATATATTTTATTTTGTACAAAGTTTGTAATAAATTATTTTTGTTGTTTACATTTTGTGTTCCTAGGGAAAAAATGAGTGCAAAAACCCTGGCAGTTATTGTTAGTAGGTGATTATTTGAGTTTTATATGGTTTTTATTGATTTAGTATTTGTCTTGCTGTTTTAATTTTTTACGTTGCTGTGTGGTAACTTGTATTTTAGTTTATACGGGGCCTTTGTATATAATTTAATGTTTCTGTTTCGTGAAGGTCGTTGATATATGTTTTATATTTTGCATTTAATATGATTCTTAGAATTTTGTTTTGGATTATTTGTAATTTTTGTATGTTTGTGTTACTAGTGGTATTAAATACGGGTGCAGCATACATGATTATTGGCCTTATGTATGCCTTGTATATGTATAATTTAAGTTTGGTTGTAAGTGTGCTCTTGTGTGTTAATAAGGGGTATAATACCGATAAACTGTAGTTTGCTTTCTGTTTGACTGTGTTGATATGTTTAGAAAAATTGAGTTTCTTGTCTAATATTACACCTAAGTATTTGACTGTGTCTGTAACTTTAATTGTCTTGTTATATAGGGTGACTTGTGTGTTAACTTTTTGTTTGCGTTTCTTACTGAAGTGTGTAATCGTTGTTTTTTCAGGGTTGATTTTTATTTTCCATTTATAGAAATAATATTCAAGTTCTGTTATGTGTTCTTGTATGTATTTGTTATTTTGATTTTCTTGCCACGATTCGGATATTATGGCTGTATCGTCGCAAAAAAGCGCAATTTTGGTTTTTGTGTGTTTTGGAATATCATTAATATAGTATAAGAAGAGTTGGGGGCTTAAAATTGCACCCTGAGCTACTCCACCCTGTATTTTTTGTTTGCTTGAAAGGGTATCACCGATTTTTACTTGGAAGGTTCTATTGATAATGAAGGAATGGATAAATTTTATTAGGTGAGCGGGTATCTTGAATTTTATTAATTTGTATATCAGTGCGTTGTGCCAGACACAATCAAACGCTTTTTCTATATCTAACGTCATAAGGGATGTGACTTTGTTTATGTTGTAATTGGTTGATATTATTTCCGTGATGCGTGTAAGTTGGTGGACTGTACTGGCATTAGATCTGAACCCGAATTGCTCTGGAATTAGGCAGTTATTTTTGTCTTCGAATGTTTTTAAGCGCGTTAAAACTATTTTTTCTAGGAATTTGCTCAATTGTGGTAGTAAACTGATTGGTCTATAGCTTGCCGCATGTGAGGGGTTTTTATTTGGTTTGACGAATGGCAGCACAATGGCGTTTTTCCAGTTTATTGGAAAGTACTGATTTTTTAGGCAACTATTAAATATGTAGTAAAGTGCTACAATCGCTTTCTTTGGGAGATTTTTAATAGAGTTGTAAACTATTTTTTAAAATGTATCTATATCCAAAGTATGGTGAATTCAAAACATAATGGTATATTTGAGAGGGGCTAAATGTTTATAATTTTCGCGTAATTAATTATATAAAATTAAAAATTCGACAACACTCGAACCTCGAGCCGATTTGTTCGTGACGTCACACTCGATCCTCTCAAAATGAAACAACTCTGTCACTTGTAAACAGTGGATCGCTTTTTTCGTTGGTACCTGAACTTATACTCTACCTGCTCGATTTCAGGTAAAATTATAGTCCGGAGCGCACCAACAAACAACTCCCTCCCCATTGGATGTTTGTTCGTGATGTCGACCCCACGTGGTTAAAATCGCGGGTTTCATTAAAATTTAAACTTTGTTCATTAATAACTAATTAAATATATTCAAATCCGATTAAATTTTAATGACAAATCATTTCTTTTAATACAATCTATTCGATTAAGTGGTTAAAATTGCGATTTTCCAACTTAGTTTACAACTCTATTACTTGGTTGGAAATTCTGTCTTCACCCGGTGCCTCTTTAATGTTTAAATGTTTAATTATGTTTGATATTTCTTTTGGTGAAGTTAAGTCGCTATTGGGCGTTTTTATTTGTTTGTTGCTAAAGAATCGTTGTATCACTTTTTCAACGTGCTTTTTTGTGCTATCATTCGACATGTTCTCTGTCTGTTTGTGTACCCGATAAAAGTATTTGGCAATTGTTTCGGCTTTTTCGGTGCTGCTGTAAACTAGACCGTTTTCGGACTGGATTGCGGGCATGTTTTGTTTATTTTTATTTCTCTTTAACGCTTTGGCAATGCGCCAGAGATTGGATGGATTTTTAGGAGTGATTTTATTTAGTTCGTTATTCCATTTTTCGGTTTTTATATTGGAAATTTCGGTATTTATTGCTCTCGTTAAATTGTTAATTTCATTTTTAATTTTCGGGTCTCTTAAACGCTGAAATGATCGTCTCAGATAGTTTTTGTACTTTATGAGTAATAGAATGCTGTTAGGCAGTTTCAGTGTTCGCTGTGGAATTTGTTTTTTATCAGACGCGCGCTCGAAACAGCTGTATATTATTTTAGAAAACGTCTTCACTTCTGTGTTTATGTCGTATTTTGCGTGAATTTCTCGATTTATTTTAATTTCTTTATTGACATTTTTTCTAAAGGTTTCCCAATTTGTTGTTACTATTTGCTTGTTTGTTGTCTCTATGTAGTTATTCAATTTTAAATTGACAAGCACCGGAAGGTGATCCGAGTTTAAATCCTCTTCTGTTACGATTTTGTCAATATAGCAATTTTTATAAATCGCGAAATCGATCACAGATGGTGAAGTACCGTTATCTGGAAACAATGTCGGTGAATTTTCCGGATATGCAATTTGTATGTTGTTTTTGTTTATATAATCATTGAGTATTTTTCCGTTTTTGTTTGCGTTAAAATTGTTCCAGATTCGGTGCTTGGCATTGTGATCGCCTATTACGATTACTTTTGTGTTTGAGTTGAACAAGTTATCTAAGTCTGTAACACTCAGTTTCAAACTTGGACTGTTATAAACATTAAATAAATTTAGGTCTCCGATTTTTATGCCCACGCTTTCGTAGGTATGGGTGGGTTTGTTTATTTCTGTGAATTCGATATTAGACTTTATGTAGATTAGTAATCCATAAACTGTGCCGTTTGGCTTATTTATTACATTGTAATTTGGTAGTTTATGCGGGTTCATTTTATTTAGTTTTGTCTCTTGGATAAATATTATATCTACGTCCAGTTGTAAAACTAAGTGCTCTAGTTCGTTGTACTTGTTCCTTATTCCTTGTGCATTAAACGAGAGGATGGATAGATTATTTATTCTATTGCGTGTTGCTTGCATTTTAAATGTTATGTTTTTCTATTAGATTCATTAAAATCTCTAATTTTTCTAATGGATCATTTATGGATTCTAATATTGTGGCTGTTTGTTTTAAATCTTTAAGCAGTGAAATGAGATTTCAAATATTATTTGAGTTTGTTAAAGAGTGTAGTTCGTTTAAGATATTTGTGTTATTGCCGCTTTTTGTCGCTTGTGCGTAGGTATTTGTTAGAAAAGGAGTTCTGATTGTATTTGAATTTGAGTTTTGTCTGACAAATTTGCCAAGCGAGGGGAATTTTTGTGTATTTATGTCAAAGTTAATTTTGTTAGTATTTGAATCTTTATTGTATTATTTGTGTTTGCCAGGGGTTTCGCACTACTTACAGCTTTGTTAAGGTGCTCTGTGATATATGGACAGTTCCTAAAGTTTGCGGGGTGGTTCCCCCCACAGTTGCAACATTTCAATTTCTTCTTGTTTTCTTCCGTCCTTTCTTTTATCCCGCAGTCCCTGGTGAAGTGGTTTTCTGCGCATTTTAAGCATCGTGGTTTTTTGAAGCAATTACTGCTTCCGTGTCCTACATCCTGGCATCGCCAGCATTGTGTTACGGGATTTTTCTTGACAAAACCCTCCCATCGTAGTTTGGTATGCTCGATTTCTTTTGTTGTGGTGAGTTGTTTAATTTGTTCTTTATTTTGGGTTGAAATTAAGAACGAACTTGATTGTACGCCTTGTTTCCTTGATAGTAGTTTGGTGCAGTTGGTAACCGCTATATTTTGTGTATGGAAGAACTCCTTAATTTCTTCTGGTTCCATGTGTGGGGCAGCTTTAAGTACGACTTTGTGCTGTTTGTCGGCTTTGGTGGTATATGTGAAGCATTCCACTTTCCCTTGTGCGAGTGTTTGTTTTAATTTGTTAAAATCGTTCAGATTGGATGTTTTTACTATTGTGTTATTTCGCTGATAGTCGATTTGATACTTGCTGCCCTTGAGTGTTTCTTCTATTTCTTTGTGGAATTGTTTATAGTTTTGGATTTTCGATCCCACATAGCAAAATTATATTCTTAGGATATTCAATGAATATGACTTTAGTATTTTGGAATATGCCTATAATATTACTTCAAGTTATATATATTGTCCTGGAATCTTCTAGGCACATTGTTTGTCACAGTTTTCCATGTTCCAGGTGTGTTCTATATATATTCCGTTTAATATTCGGGGAATATACCAAGAACATTCAGTTCTAGCGTCATTCGAAAGAATATAATATACTTATAACATGCTTATAACATGTATAGAATACCCCTAAAATTACCTTCTAATCAAAAATAAATATTTTTTTTAATTATTTTTAATATTTTTTAACGACTTACTCTTGTTTGGAACCCTGAGTAACTCCAACTCACGTATTATGTCTTACAATTCTGATGAAAAGTCTCTTACCTATGGGGGAATCGAACTCGAGTCTTCTGGATCAAAGCTTTACACTGTACACACTGAGCTACTAATTTGTTGACCTTTATTATTTTAAAACTAATATATGAGTACAACTTTAGTTAAAACCAATTTGTATGATTTCTATTTTAAAATGAATGTACTAAAATCATTTGTTGTTACATAATTAATTTTCTGTGCCGAAATTATAACTTAATTCTCTAAATTGAACATCAGGCATTTGGCTGCATGCAATATTTCAAAAAGAATATACATAGAACCTTTATTGAACATTCTGAATTAATAGGAATATTCTATTACTGATCATATCAAATGCAACTAAAATATTCTTAAATCAGTACTTTTTTTCATCTTCTTAGAATATCACGATGTGATATATTCGATGAATGTTCTAAAATTTATATATGCAGAACATTCTCTATAAATTAGAAAATTATAAGAATATTCTATTCATATTGAATAATCAGATTCCTACAAAATATATTTTGTTATCTCCCCGAAATGTTCCAATTGTATATATTCATAGAAAGTTCTAAAATTTATTTATATATTACATTCTTTATAAATTGGAACATTGTAAGAATATTCTAATCATATTACATAATAATGTTCCTGCAAAATATATTTTGATAACTAACTGACATGTTCGGACTGTATGTTCTACGAATATTCCCTTAGGCACAACCATGGAATAGTCCCAAACATTTAGAATATTTTTGGAATATTCCCATACAATGAAATAATAATATTCTAAAAAGATTTTTTTTTCATTTTCTATAATGTTCCAATAGTACATATTCATTGAAGATTCTAAAAGGTATGCGAATAAAACATTCTCAGAAAAATGGAATGTTCTTAGATCAATTATATCATAGAAATTAATAATATTTCCAGAATATGCTACGTAAGAGTTCCTGAAATCTTCCCAGATTATTTAAAAGAATTGGAACATCCTAGGAATATTCAAAGTAATGCAATGTTCTACAAGTATATATTCAGAATATACCGAATATTCCTGGAATATCTGGAACCAATATTGAATATTCTAAACATATAATTTGCTATCTGGGATGTTATTATTATTGGGGGAGGCTTTATTTCGTTTGTCTCGTTGGTGTTTTTAGGCTCTGTATTTTTATTGTTGGTGTTAGATGTATCCATTTGAGCTTCTGAATTTGAATCGGTGTCGTCATCATCAGATTCGTTATGTAGGATGCCGAACCTGTTTGATGTGGGAATTATGCCGCTGTTGCTGGGTGGATTTGTGTTGCTTGTTGATTGGCCGTTTCTTGATACGCTCGCCATATTGATTGTGTCGACTTCTTCTGGAGTGATATTGGATTCTGCGATGGATTCTGTTAAACTTAGTGCTCGTTTGATTAGATTGTGTTCATCGCTTTTTTCAGCTAGTGGTGTTTTTGCCGTTTGTTGCAATCGTTTTATTTTGTTGCGGATTCTTTTCGTGTATAGGGTGTCGAATTGTTTGGACTCTACATTGAGCACTGGCACATTTAGCGGCCTTCTAAACATTAGTTATTTCGCTTTAGCGTCTTTCCGAATGTGGGCTAAGCCCACTTTTTTCAAGTAGCACTCACTGAGCGTCTATTTGATTATTTCACTGATAGATGGATCACTATTTATTTAGTTTTTTGCACTTGTTCTCTCACTATATTTTTACTGTGGTGAATTGTAATAATGCTCAATAATAATTCGCCGCTGACCGCTGACCCATGATGGCCGCCCGATAACTGTGGGGTAGTTTGAAGCGCTTTATATAGTGCGAATTTTGCTGATTTTCTACCTCCACTTTGGTTATCGGTCGGTTTATCTTTTTACATTTTACAGTTTTATTTCTACTTAACTAATTAAAAAAAAATCTTATTGGCTATTTATAAGTGCATTTCTTTTGAGGGGTTGTCGGCAGGGCGGCAAAATATGTTTTCTGTTATTACTATATTTTATAGATGGTGTCTAACTGTTTGTGCCAATAAGAGTATTTTTTGCCAATTTAGTTTTTAATATTGAATTTGTTTATTACTCGTAACAAATTTGTGTGGGGTTTGCACGACGGAGTCTTTCGCTACGTCGCGGTTTAATTGGTGTCGTTTCGCGATGTTCAATGCGAATGTCGTCTTGACTTCCGCCTCTGGTGGCGGTTAATTCTACGGATTCCACCTCGCGCTGTGGGGGTGCGGTGGGTCGTCGCATTAATCTAGTTCTTATGATGTGAGTGCAATTTAATCGTTTATAAATTCCTTGTGTTATGTAAAGGACTATTGCAATAATTGCTTGGTACAAGAAAAATTTTTGTTGAATGTGTTCGAAGATCTTGGGCTAATTTAATTGTTCCGCGGCGTTCATGATGTCGTCGAGTTTATGACTAGCTACATCCAAGTTGTCGGTGTCGATATTGAAATTTGGCAATGATTGGACGGTTAATAGTTTCTCCGGGATGAAGGAAATATTACAGCATTTGTCTGTTAAAATGTTATAGTGAGGGATTGCGTTGGAAATTTCGCTGTAGAAATCCGAGCGCGATGATGTCAATGTTAAACTTCCGGCGTAAGCTCTGCAATTTCACGCAAGGGTTAGTCGTCCGGTGTTGGTTATTGTTAAGTCTTGGGTTCTGTGCCCGTGGCAAAGAATTGTAATTAATTGGGCTTGTGGGGCTACATAGATGTAAGAGTTGCTTTGTTGTAGTTTGTACCAGAACGTGTTTTTAAAGGCTATTTTTCTAAAATCGCATGATTTTGGAAGTGCGATTGGACTGTTTGTTAATATCTCCGTTTCGCAGATCGATTGTTCTTGAATTGGTCGGGGTAGTTCGGTTAATTTAGCAATATATTTTTCCGGTAGCGAGGTAAGGCTGCCTAACCCTGAGAATGTGGTGAAATATTGTTTATTAAAAGACAAAGCCAAGTACTTTACAGTTGGGTGGATAAATAAGAAATGTTCGCGGTTGTCTGATACGGGAAGCGCTTTTATTTTGTATAAATTATAAGGGGTTTGGATAATTAGAGGGTGTGAGATGACGAATACTAATTTGCTGTTTTGGTAATAAACGGTTAATGAGGCGGCATGCATTATTTCGGCGGCGTTGTCCAAAGTTAACGATAAAACGTAAGAAGTGAACACAGGTACAGGATGTAAAGTGGTTGTTAACTTGGATACAATTTGCTCAGGGGTATGTACAAATGGGTGCAGTATATTGGCTTTGGCGGATAAAATACTGTTTATGAGAACATCGTAATAAAACTGCAAGTCGTTTAAAAAAAGTTGTAATAATAGAAAGCTGTCCTCTATTCTCATTTCTTTTTCGAGGCTACTTAATTGTTCGAATTGACGGTTTAAAATGTCTTTGATTTCTTCAAAGTTCTTATTGATTATATCTTGTCTGTGTTTTACATATAATATAGAATCATTGAAGGTGCTAATTGCTGACTTTACTACCTGGGTTTGATCTTTTATTAAATTTACCAATTCCGTTTCCCAATGATCTAATTTTTCGGGAATGCTGTATTTGCAAATGAATTGTTCGACTAAAGTTTTCGTAATTGTAATTGCTTCATGGTTTGGGAGTGCGTATGCTTGTGAGAATTTCGATAGATCGTCCTGAAGGGTTAAGATAAATTTAATTTCGTTTTCGGTTATTGGTAAGGGTCCTACTATATCAAGAAAGATTTTTTCTAGAGGTTTTTTAGATGTTGTGGTTATTTCCATTGGCATTCGATTTTTTCGCCTATTTAACTTATTTATCTGGCAAGATTGGCATTGTTTAATATAATTAGCAATATCGTGTTTCATGCCCTTCCATTTATACGCTTGTTTGATACGGTGATAGGTTTTATGGACACCTGTGTGACCTGAGTTTGGGGTATCATGATTTTCTTTAATAATATCTTTAATTTCGTCTTGATGGGGAGTAATCAAAATGTTGTGGTATATATTGCTCGTAATTCCGGTACCTTTAAATATGTAGCGGAACATTGATCTGATTTTTGACCAATGTAGTTTATTATAAATATCCGAAATTCGCGGGATACTAAAGGAAGTTGCGTTGTTTTGAATAAGTTTGTTTTTCAAGTTAACTAGGGTTTTGAATATGTCTTCGTATGAGCATTGGTACCAAAAGTTGATTTTATTAAAACAATAATAAATACGTTTGTCGATTTCATTGATTACGTGTACATCGTATTGATTGAAGTTAAGTGACTGTAATATATCGCGGTGGTCAAATTTTTTAAAGATATTTTTGATTTGTTGTTCGTTATTGTCTAAATCTAAAGGGATAAGTATGCATATATTTTGATCGCTGCTAGTTACTATTTCGTCATTATGGTCGTTGAGATTACCGTAAGAGATTATTGTCCTTTCTAATGCTTCTAAGAATTTGCCATAGGAATTGTTGGCGGTAGTATGGTTTATTTGTACTAAGTTTTTACCTGGTTGTATTCTACTTCTGGTATTCTACTAAGGCAATCAGCTACTTTATTGGTTTTGCCAGGTTTATACTCAACAGTATAATCAAATTCTTGCAATAGGAGCCGACAGCGCAGTAAACGTGAGCTGGGGTCTTTTACATTATCTAAATATTTCAGAGCAATATGGTCAGTAATAATGTTAAAACGTCGACCGAAGAGGTACCGTCGAAAGTGCTTTATAGACGCGACTATAGCTAATAATTCGCGGAATGAGACATCATAGTTTTGTTCGGCTTTACAAAGTGATCGGCTATAATACGCTATTGGCAAATTGTCTTGTGTGAGCACCGAACCGACGGAAACGTTTGAGGCATCAGTTACTAAGGTAAATTCTTTAGAAAAATCTGGATATTGTAGTATTGGTTTTGAGCAAAGTTTTTGTTTTAATGTTTCAAAAGATTGTTGTTGTAAACTAGACCAATTAAATTTCTGATCTTTTCTTAATAATTTGGTTAGGGGTTGTGCCAAAAGACTAAAACTGTCTATAAAACGTCTATAATATCCAACGAATCCTAAAAATGATTTGATTTCCTTTACATTCTTCGAAACGGGGAAGTTTTGCACGCATGAGATTTTACCAGGGTCCGGAAGGACTTCTTTATCAGTGATTAAATGTCCTAAATAAATTATTTCTTTACGGAGAAAATTACATTTCAGCGGTTCTAATTTCAAATTGTATTTTTCTAAGCGATCGAACACGTCCGTTAATTTTCCTATGTGTTCATTAATGTCACTAGAGAAAACAACTATGTCATCTAAATATACTAATGCTCGCCTATTGTTTTGTAATCCGGTTAAAGCAATATTCATAAGTCTTTGAAAACTGGCTGGTGCCGATTTAAGACCAAACGGCATTCGGGTGAATTCGAAATGACCGGGAGGGACACTAAAAGCTGTTTTGTGAGCGTCACGAGGGTGAATTTTTATTTGATGGAAGCCGGATTTTAAATCTAATGTAATAAAGTAACGAGAGTGACCTAATTGATCTAGAATATCTTCAATGTTTGGAAGTGGGTAAGAATCGCCTATAGTGATATTATTTAATTTTCGATAGTCAATGACAACACGCCATTTTTTATTTCCTTGAGCGTCGGGTTTCTTTGGTACTATTCAGACTGGAGAATTCCACGGACTAGTGGAGGGTTTAATAATATTTTGTTCTAACATAGAATTAATTTGTTCTTCGACAACTGATTTTAATGCTTCTGGGTATCTATAATTTTTAACATTGATTGGTATTTCATTTTCAGTGTGTATTTCATGCATAATCAAGTCTGTGCTACTTAAACTATCGCCTTCGATATAAAATATATGATTGTAGTCTTTACAAAAATCTTCAACTATTTTACGTTCATAAGAATTTAAATGATCAAGTTTTAATTGTTCTATTAGTTTATCAATTCGATTCGAACGATTATTTAATAGATTCGCATTACAAGTATTTAGTTTATTGTTGCTTATCATCGTAGGAGAAACACTATTAAATTTTCCTTTTAACGACTCTAAGGTAATTTTGATATTAGAAACATCCATTTCCTCATTAGATGCATTTAAAATAGTAGTGACAATTTTATCACCTTCAGTAACATTAACTAAACTAACAGGCAAATACACATTTGGACTGATCTCAGTGTTTGGCGCCAGGCCACATCCCACACTAGGATTTACTTTGGATAGGAGTGACTTGGATCATGCATACGGTTTCTGACCTAGGTTTAATTATCTGTTTAGCATCGTGGTTAGTACTATCTTTATTTCTAAGAGATTCAATAAGAGTAGAGGCTTCCGTTTCGTTTTTATTTATAAATAAATTACTCAAATCAATTGTTTCCTCAATGCTATCGCAAGTTTGTATAAATGTAACGTTAATTATTTTATCATTAAGTGGTTCGTTATTTAATTCGTCCTTATTAAATGTTTTAAATTAATTTTTGTTTTGTTTCTTCGATTTTTGATTAAATTTAATTTTAGATACCGTTTCTTTTGAAATTACGGTAGATCTACTTTTACTTTCCCTACCTGAATTGTCATTATTGATTTCTTGTAAGAACTGCTGGTTCTTATTTAGATTTTTATTACAAGTAAAAATGTCAGGCTTATTATTAGATTCAGTAATTTTACCTGAAGTTTCAACTTTCTTATCAGAATCGTTTCTAAAGTTTTGCATAAGTGGGTTAATAACGGGAGGTTCAATAGGCTCTACGGTTTTATGGTTGTTGTTAGAAACAGGTACCAAGTGTTTGTATCGAACATTGATAAGGAAAAATTTGTTAGGGTGAAAACTGAATTTTTTTGTTCTGTAATCTATATTGACTTGATCAGCTGCACAAAAATCGTTACCTATCATGCCATCATCTTGGATCGGGAATTCGTCTTCGACTACGTGAAAAGGGTAATCAATAATAGAACCATTGGGTAAAGTGATTTTGAGAAAACAATAACATAAAGTAGTAATAGGTCTATAAATTTCTATGTCAAAGAGAGAGAGAGGGAATCCGATCAGTCTACGTGGCAGTGTTGGGATGAAGTGCATGTCATTAAATCAAACAAATTTCAGAGCCTGTATCTAATAAGAGAGAACTTGTGATTTTAAGTTGAGGACCGTTAATTAAGATGTTAGAAGAAGAACATCCGTAAATAAATTTATTTAAATGGCCAATGAAGCATTTTGTAATGGTGCTCGAGGACCGGCCTGAGTCTCGAGCGTTGAGGAGTTTAAAGAATTCTCATTATGTGGAGGGTGTGAAGATTGTTGACGTTCTTGGGGCATACAATCAACGCAGGTGTATTTATGACACGTATCTATTGCATTTACTCTAGGATTATGGTGGTTAGGTTGGTTGTTATTACTGTTAGTATGAGAGAAATTAGTGTGATTGTTGTGATTTGTGGTATTATTGTTATAATTGTTATTAGGACGGGAGTATTTGTTTGGTTGATTGTTGGATCTTTGGTTACTTTGAGGAGGATTATTATTTAATGAATGATTGTTAGAATAATTGTTCTGTTGAGGATAATTACGATTTCGAAAATTATTTTGAGAAGAAGGGTTTTGTTGATTATTGAAAGAACTTCTGTTTTCATTAGGCTGAAAAAGTCGATTTTAGTTAGAATTATAGTTGATTCGAGAAAATGAATTCTGATTTCCAAAGGAATGATTATTAGAGTAAGCATTATTATTACGAGGGAAATTATTACGCGAAGAGTTTTCATTTCTCAGTCTTTGTCGACAATCCTGATAAGTATGTCCCAACTTGCTACAATAATTACAAACAATTGGGGAATTTTGATTATTTGTACTTTTATTTTGTTTGGCAAAATGGTGAAATCTGCAGTCTCGTGTTACATGATCCGTTTTATCACATATTTCGCAAACCTTACTCTCGTTAGCCAAAGCTTTTTCAGATTCTAAGGCGTTATTTTCTGATATTGAAAAAGCGTCTTCTAAACTAATGAATCTGTTTGTTTTGACAAACATTCTTAGTTCTTTAGTTAAACCATCCATAAATGCTTGAAGGGCTAACTGATTAGATAAACTGATTTGAACGCGACGTGCCTCAGGTGTTAAATTAGCGTCTAGATTGTGAATAATGCTCCTTAAAACTTTTTTTGATTTTATTGATATATTCTGCTAAGTTTTCGTAATCCGTTTGTTTATGACTGTACAACATTTTATTAGCTAACGCGAGGTTGATCCTTATGGTGAATTCAGATCTGAGAAAACGTTTTAAATCTGTCCAATCGTTAAAAACTCTATTTGCTACTTTAGCAAATGCATCTCCGAAGGAGGTCCGAAGGGACTATTGGCCATCTGGAAGAACAACCGGTTATAATTGATCTTTATGGATTACTTTTTCCTTATTGTTCCGTATTTGCGATTTCGTCGATTGCCGTGTCCGTTTCTTACAAGTAACGTTTCCACGTAGTTTGCGTGAAACGAATTTATGGACACGCGCAGGACCTATTTGTGACCGCTGAGCCACTTTGGCTTTAAAAGGATACTTACTTTAACTACGTTATGGTAGTCTTGCATTTTTGTTTTTGCTAATTTTCACTATACTTTTCGCTTTTCGATACTTTTTAATGCTTTTATTCACAATCAGTATGTAATGAGTCATTTTCCGATATTTTATAAAAATGGAAAGTGACCCATTGTTATATTCAAGCGAGTAATATTTACTTTCCTCTCTAGAGAGGAAAATGGTCACTTTCCTGACTTCCCATAATCCTGGCTACTACAATTTTTAATAATATTCATATTGGGCAACCAATAACAAGCCATTTCTCACTTGTGATTTGATGAGTAACAACAAAAAATTGTCATTAGTGACATATGTCAAATGTTGACAGACAAAAAATTCATAATGAAACACATTCAAAAGACATATTTTTTAATTAATTGTGCCTGATTGTGAATAAAATAGTATACAAACCTCGGCGAAAGGGCATTCCTGTCTCGAGAAATTGCCCGCTTCGGCCTACGGCCTCAGCGGGCAAACTTTTCTCTCGACAGTAATGCTGCCCTTTCCGCCTCGGTATGTAATCTACTATTACTCAGCTGCGAATTTTCATTTTTTTTGTGCTATTAATCTTACATTTTGGAGCTTTGCTCACCGTGTGGATTAATAGGAATTTAGTGCATTTTTGTGCGTGCTTTGTCGACTTTGCATTTCGCAATTCTATATTGCTTATTTTTTGGTGGAGTTTCGGCATTTGCTCTAGTGAGCCGCTTAACAATATCTACTTAACAATTGCAACGACGTCCAGAACGTGCATCTTACTTCCTACATCAACATGTAGGCAGCAACTAATTGCAAGTGCTCTTTTGTCCTTGATTGCTCTATATTTTTACGAATTTTGTATTAATATTCCCGCTCTTTGTTTTATTAAAATTTGTGTCTGGACATTCAATAAGAGGGATTTATTGTGCTTATTTTTCAACATTGCTATGTCCATATTTTGGTCCCTCGAACCGGATATTTATTCCGAGAATTTCTTCCAAATCAACACGCTTGACCTTCGCATTCCAAATTTAATTCGAATTCGTGTTAACGACTTTTTTCTACAAACAGCTCATTTTCGTTGATACCAAGTCGATTTTCATTTTTTAATTGTATCGAACCCTTTTTTTTCAAGTTTCTCAATAAACTCATAAAATCTTTCGTATTAGTGTTTCGTTGTCTTTGAAGTACTATCCTTATTATTAATAGTGGGATAAATTCACGAACACGAATTATACGAACTTCAATCTCAACATTTTCAACAAAAACAAGTCAACGGATTTTAATCTCCTCTCCCCCGCGCTTTTTCTTGTTTATTCTCATGTATCATGGGCTCTCGTCAGTTAAAAACGCTTCGGTCAGTTTCCGAAACTCTTCATAAAGCGATAAATGAAATTCACGACTTCAGGTTCGAACCGATCCTACACAGTTTCCGTGCTTACGAGTTTCGTTCACTCGTGTGGAAGGTCTCGAGTCACATTCATTCATTGAATATCATAATGACAAGGTGTATTCACCACAATCCTTCCTATTCCGGAAATGAATGTATAGTTCTCTGATTTTACATTCTCATCAGAAATCTACAAAGCTATTTATGTTTAAAAGAATTTTATTTTTTGAAATACAAAAATATAATCAAAATGATATATATTTTGAGAGCTTAGAGATTAGTTGACATAATTTAGATCATTTTCCAACATATCAGAATCTTCTTGGTTTCTAGGAATTTCCTCTGGATTTCCCGACTTCCCGGGGAATTTACTTCTAGATAGTTCTTCATGTTCTTCTTTTATGGCGTTGTAAAATTCCCTCATCCATTTTCCCCACATTCTCTCGGCAGGGAACGGTCGAGGTTGGCATAAGTAGCAACGACAATTTTTGTTGACCAATTCATTGTCTTTTGAGATGGCCCGTACCATTAATTTATGCAGGAAATCAATTTCCATTAGCCTCACTTGGTAAAGGGGATTCTCCCCATCTTCTGGATGCGAGGCTGTATTAGCTATAAGTATGTCAATTGCTGGATTTTAGGCTATTGGATTATGGTATTAAATAAAACACATATATATATTGTTTCTAATATTATTATTTTAACGTCTGAACTATTTGAATGAATTTGGAGAAGTGGAGTATTTTGTCTTAGACAAATCTGGACTATATAAAACCCAAACAGACCATTAATACAATATAGCAAATAAATGTATGACACAACATAATAACAATAATTATGAAAATTCAAGTCCAATTTTCTTCCTGTTGTCTTCGAATTTTCCAGTGCCTAAACATTTGGTAAACATATCTGCTAGTTGTTCATCTGTGGAAATATATTTTAGTTTTATTACATTTTGTTGAACTTGTTCACGAGTAAAATGGTATTTGATATCAATATGTTTCGTTCGTTTATGTTCAACTGGATTATTTGCAATTGCAATACATCCATTATTATCCTCATAGATTACTATTGGTTTCAATAAAGTAATATTAATACTGCCTAACAGTGATCTTAACCATAATGCTTCTCGCACTCCCTCAAAAAGAGCCATATATTCTGCCTCCGTTGATGAAGCAGCAACAGAATTTTGCCTTTTTGTAATCCAGCAAATCATATTGTTATACAATTTAAAAATATAACCTGTAGTACTTTTTCTACTTATTTCATCACTTCCCCAATGTGAGTCCATATATCCAATTAATATGTCATCACAGCACTCAGATTGAATATAAGTTAATTTTAAAGTTATTGTACCTTTAATATATCTCAAGACTCTTTTAAGAGCTTGCCACAGTTCTTTATTGTTTTTATTTTGGAATCTGCTTAGAATATTTATTGCAGTACATAGGTCTGGGCGAGTACAAAGCATTACATACATTAAACAGCCTATAAGATTACGGCAAGGAGCATCAATTTCATCATTTGCATTTAACTCAATATAATTCAATTTAGGTGGTAATGGCGTTTTTACTGGTTTGCAATCAGACATTTTATATTTTTCTAAAACACTGTTTAAATATGCAATTTGGCTCAAACTTATCTCTTTTCCATTTCTCTCAATTTTAATTCCAAGAAAAAAATTTATTTCTTTTAAATCCACCATTGAGAATTGAGACATTAAAACTGTTTGAAATTTTGCATTATATTTAAATCTTGTGTGACAATTACAACATCTTCCACATATAAAATGACAAAAATATTTTTTGATATAGGTCCCTTATCAAGAAAATATAAACATCTGTCTACAGATGAACTTTTGAAATTATATTGTTTTAATATGATATCAAAACGTTCAAACCAGCAACGAGCTGATTGTTTTAAACCATATAATGATCGATTTAATTGGCAAACTTGATTCTTGTTTGCTTTGATTCCTTCTGGTACTCTCATATATATGTCCTCTTTTAATATTCCATTAAGAAAAGCAGTTTTTACATCCATGTGATGTATTAATAAATTATATTTATTTGCAAAAATTATGATAAGCCTGAATGTAGTTAATCTTGCAACGGGAGCAAAAGTTTCATTGAAATCTTGTAAATAGACTTGACTAAAACCTCGCGCTACTAAACGAGCTTTGTATTTGATAGGTTCACCCTCTGAATCTGTTTTAATTGTAAAAATCCATTTACAATCAACTACATTCGTATTTGGTGATTTATTAACAATTGTCCAAGTTTTATTTACTGTTAAGGAGTCAAGTTCTTGCTCAATAGCTTCTTCCCAATACCTTTTGTCATTTCTATCTTTAATTTCATGATAGTTTTTCGGAATTTTATTTATATCAGCTTCTGCAATCAGTAAATATTTAATTATATCTCCATCATATTCATGATATGAAACTGGAGATAAATTTTTTATCCTGTCACTCCTTCTACAATTTTCATTTGTAGTTTCTGGAAGTGAAATAATATTTTCATCTGTTTCCAATTCATCAACAGATTTATCTGTATTCACATTTACAGATTTATTATCTTTAACTTGCTTTTTAACATCACTATTCCCTGATTTGCAGTCATATTGTTATTACCTATTTTTATATTCATAGGTTTTTGCTGATTTTCAAACTCATTTATCAACTCATCTTGATTTTCACTATCAAGTAATTGTGGTCTTGATAAATTAGTATTTAATTCATCAAAAATAACATCTCTAGCAATAATAAATCTATTATTTTGTGGTACAAAAATTTTGTATCCGGATGCATTGTAACCAACTAATATACCTTTAAAAGATTTCTTATCGAATTTACTTTTTCGATCTTTATTGTGTATATATACTGTAGACCCAAAAACTTTTAAATGTTGTAATTTTGGATTTTTATTATGCCACATTTCAAATGGTGTTTTGCCTGTTTTTAAACATTTTGTGGGTGTTATATTCAATAGATAAGTAGCAGTTAAAATCGCTTCACCCCAAAAATTTTTATTTAAATTTATTGCATGTATCATTGCACGACCTTTTTCACACAAAGTTCTGTTCATTCTCTCCGCCACAGAGTTTTGTTGAGGAGTATATGGTACTGTTAAATGGTAACTTATACCTTTTTCTTTACAAAAATTTTTCATATCATTTGAAATGTATTCACGTCCATTGTCACAATACAAATTTACAATTTTCAGATTAAAATGGACTTCACTTTTAGTAACATAATCTTTAAAATAAATATTCAATTCTGATTTATTTGTCATTAAGTAAACTACGGTGTAATGAGTGTATTCGTCAATAAATGTGACAAAATAATTTTTGTCATCAATTGTAGTTGGACTTATTGGTCCACAAATATTTGAATGTATATTAAAAAGTGGTCTCTGAACATGCGTTTTTCTTTACGTTTCAAAAATGGTAATCGGGACTGTTTCCCTAAAATACAGGCTTCACATAAATCATTATTCGGCTTAATATGCTTTATTTTATCACATTTTTGTAACATGTTCTTAGTTTTTATTTCTAAGAATTTATTTTTACTTATATGACCCAAACGTTCATGCCATAATTTATAATTGTCAATTGCCACAGTATTAAACGCTTTTATATAAAAAATTTGCTTACCTTGAAAGTTAAAACGTACCAATACTAAATTATTTATTGATTCGCCGGTACATATGATTTTACCATTTCTCTTAATATTGACATCTCCGCCTGCCAAAAATTTCACAGTATATCCAGTTATTTGCATCTTTTTAACTGACAAAAGATTGAAAGTAAGATCAGGTACAAATATTACATTTTCCAGAATGCCCTCCATTCCATTTGTAGTAGTCACTTTGACATTTCCTTGTCCATAAGCATCAACAGATGAATTTTTTCTAGCGGTACCCACTTTCGTTGGTGTTTTAAAATCTTCATATGTTGAAAAATATTTAATATCACTAATCATATGATCTGTTGCACCAGAGTCTAACACAAAATTTATTAAATTTTCACCATCTTGAAAATATTCACTGTGTCCAGCCATAAAAGCAAAACTTCCATCTTCGGTATTATTACTTGTTTCAGCAATTTGAACTGTTCGAAGAGATGATTCTCTTCCTCTATTATTATTATTACTGGTATTTGCATTTAACGTTTTCTTGTAATAATAACAATCCCTTTTCAAATGATTTGTTCGTCCACAATGATAACAATTACGAGCTCCTTTTGTGTTATTTGCTGCATTTTTATTCCATTTATAATTATTTATATTTTGTGAGAAATTTTGATTCAAATTTCGTTTAAAGTTGTTTTTAAATTTACGATCATTGTTAAACTGTTTCGTTGCTTGTTTAAAATGATTAGTTTGTAAAGCTTTTAAACTTGTATCAGTTGATTCTTGTTTTAGTTTTGTTTCATAGTCTAATAAGCGATTTTTAACAAATGCTAATGTTAAATCGTCCTCGGCTAGTGTTTGAATTGCAGTGACAATTCCATCGTATGTTGTTGGTAGTGTCAATAACAAATGTGCAATTTTTGTAGTCTCATTTAAAGCGGCACCAGATGATATTAATTCTATTATCATATCATCAAATTTAGTAAAATGCTCCATTAAAGATGTGTTTCCTTTAAATTTGAAACTTAGAAGTCGTTTTTGTACATTTAATTGTGTAGCTAAACTTTTTCTTTCATAGATTTCATTGAATTTAGATATGATAGTAAATGCATTTTGATTTTCTGTCACCATACCAATCATGCAATCATGTAGATATTCAATAATTATACCTTTAGCCACTCTATCCTTTCGTTGCCATAACTCCGTGGCCCGTTGTTTTTCTGTACTATCTTCTAGTGCTTGAAGGCAATCTTCTTCTTGGATTAAACTTCTTATACGAAATTTCCATATCGCATAATTTTCACCATTAAATGGTGAAATATTTCGTTTACCTTTTCTGTCCATAATTATTTCACTTAAATTAAATATGAGTATTAACTGTAGAATTTTCTTAAAAATTTATAATTGTTTCTTATACACTAATCTATTGTTTATTAAGCACTAATTTATTGTTTATTAAAAATACTTATTTTACACTAAACATTAATCATATACGCGATTCACTGGGCCCATAACCTATTGGATTATGGTATTAAATAAAACACATATATATATTGTTTCTAATATTATTATTTTAACGTCTGAACTATTTGAGTGAATTTGGAGAAGTGGAGTATTTTGTCTTAGACAAATCTGGACAAGCTAAAACACACTTGCACAAACTGCAACTTTATCAGTTACTTTCTCTTTCCCATGCACACTTATGTATTGACAGAAAAAGGTCTAACATTGACACTTTTAGAACATAATTTATTGCAGGGTATTTTGTTTCATCTAACTGATTATTTTTGAATACATATATTTAATATAGGCGTTTGATTTTTCACATGGTCGATTATTTCACTTAGTACTGGTGAAGGGTGCATACTGTTATGTTTTTCTTTCTTTTGGGTAATTGGTAAAAACTAAGCAGTGTGCTCTTTGTTTCTGGCTTATATAGTCGAACTCTGGGTAGCGCTTTCTCCTTCTTCCTTTCTTCCAGGATATAATTCAGGCCCGGATTTGAGTAAAAATGACTATTCTTTTATGCTCTCAAATATATAGGTTTAATAAAAAATATTTATTCTAATAGGAGAGTGACCTTTAACTATTATAATATTTCTAACCTTATCTATGCTAAACTACAAAATGGTGCAATTTTTACATATTACTAAACTAAAAATGGTGCAAACATATTACATTTTCCGAACTTATAAGAGATAATAGTGACTTATCTCTAGTATAGTGGCCGCACTTTTCACAATTTCACTATTCAGGCCTTTCATTCACTATAGCACTTACACTAGTGTTGGCGGCGGCGCTGGTGGCTGGCTGTTGATCCATTTGTATATTGGCATCCAATATCTTTAAAATTTCAATTCTTTTTTTAATTACTTCCTCAGCAAGGATAATGTCCCAACTAATTGGAAGAGTCCTATGTTCAAATATATATTCTAAGTCTTCAGATGCATATGTGGCGATCGTAGTACTAAGTGTGTCCAACATTCTCTTAACATCCTCCCGTAATTCATTCCATGTTGGCATGAGATCAGTTGGTATATATGCTGTAAAAATGATGTGTCGTTACTTATATAGATTAAAAAAAAAATTTAAATAGTCATTTACTAGATAAAATTGTACGGATTTTTAGGTTAATGTTTTTATTTTAAATACGTTTACGTAAAACCCATGGAAAATTAGGGACTGGCCCTTTACTTCGCGTATGATGGCCGCTTATTGTGGCTGGTTGTTCGTTTTCGGAAGTTAGTTGTTCCGCATTTTCTTCGGTGATTTCCTGTGCTTCCGATATGTCACTTTCTTCCTCTACTTCAGGGATGGTTTCGTTATGGTCACTTCGCGTTACACTTTCCTCACTTTCCTCGTTTCCACCTTATTCGTCGTTAATTTCTTGGATAGCGTCGAAGAAAATATCGTTCTCGACAAATTCAATGTCACTTTCACTGGACTTACTGTGGGATGTTCCTTCTTTTGGAACCTCTGGTTCTCCTATCCTTTGTTTGCATAACTTTAGTCTATTAGCATGCACTATCTCTTGTTTGCTGCTTCCTATTTCTTGAACTTTGAAATTTACTGGTCCCATTTGTTGAATTATTCTATATGGTCCTTTATAATTTGGTTTAAGTTTGGCTGCTTTGTTAGTAGTGAGATTTACTGGTACATTTAAATAAACTCGATCTCCCACCTTAAGTGTTTTTTGTTTTGTTTTTCTATTGAATTTTTCACACCTTTTATCCATAACTAGTCGTAAAGCAGTTTGTGCTTTAGTATGTGTCTGTCTCATTCTAGCTATCATTTCCGAAGCATAATTTTCATCAACATCGTATTTAACTGGTTCATTTTTAATAATGTGGTGAATTGGTAGTTCCTGATCTCGCAAGAACATTAAATAAAAAGGCGTTTCTCCTGTACTTTCATGTACAAGATTTCTGTAAGCGCATTAACAATAAGGTAATACTTCATCCCAATTATACTGTTCTTCAGAAACATAATGAGAAATCATAGTTTTTAATACACTATGCATTCTTTCAACTACACCGTTTGTAGCTGGTCTATATGCAGTGGTGTGTAATTTATTTATCTGTAATAATTCGCAAATATTGGTAAATAATTCTGACATGAATTGTGATCCCATGTCAGTTAACAATGATCTCGGGGTACCGAAGCGTAAAATAATGTGCGTTACAAAAGCTTTTGCTACCGTGGTAGCAGTAATGTCTGGTATTGGAATGCATTCGGGGTAGCGTGTTAAATAATCCATACATGTTAATATGTACTTATTCCCCTTTTCCGTTCTAGTTAATGGCCCTACAATATCTAGTGAAATTAATCCGAATACAATTGAGGGTACTGGCATTCTTTGTAAAGGTGCTGGCGGTATATTTGTTCTTTTGCGTGTATTACATGAATCACAGGTTTCACAATATGTTTTCACATCATTTGACATCTTTTTCCAATAGAAATCTCTACGTATCGCTTCTAAAGTTTTCTTTTGTCCTGGATGACTAAATATAGGATTATCGTGATATAGTTTTAAAATTTGATTTTTTAATGATTCTGAAAGGACGACTTTATCGTTTCGTTCGCCGCATTCTCTACTTTTGTATATTATACCGTTTTTAGCTTTATAAAACCGTTCATCAAGTAGATATGATTGAACTTGAGGGTCTTTTTCTTGCAAGGTTTGAATTTCTTGTACATCAAGTATTAAAGGTGTTAATTCATTGTGCGCTTTTATTTCCGAAATAGTATTTACATGCAATATTTCATTTTCGTCATTATCATCTAATCGGGTTAATGAATCAGCAATGTTTGTTTTACCTGTCCTGTATTTAATTGTGAATGAATATTCTAGCAATGAAAGTCGCCATTTAGCTAATCGCGAACTTGGATCTTTAATATTAAAAAGATATTTTAACGGTCTGTGATCTGTGTAAACTGTAAAATGTGTTCCAACTAAATAAATTCTAAAGTGTTTAATATGCCAAACAATACTGAGACATTCTCTTTCTATTGTAGAATAGCGCGTTTCTGCATCGAGTAACATTTTACTAGAATATGAAATTGGGTGTTCGATTCCGTCGTATTCTTGTGCTAAAATTCCACTAATGGCAATTGAGCTTGCGTCTGTAATCAAAATGAATTCTTTTCTGAAATCGGGATACTTTAAAATAGGTGGTGATATTAAAGCTTGTTTTAACGAATTAAAAGCTTTATCTCGCGCATCATTCCAAATAAAATGTTCGTTTTTTCTAGTTAATTCTGTAAGAGGAGATGATAGTTCTGAAAATTTAGCAACAAGTTTCCGATAAAAACCGCATAATCCTAAAAAGGCGCGAACTTCGCGAACTGTTTTCGGTCTCGGATAATTTTCAACAATTTTTGTTTTATCAGGATCAGTTGCGCATCCTTCACCGGATATAACGTGTCCTAAAAATTTCGCTTGTTTTTGTAAGAAATTGCATTTAGTCGGTTTTAATTTTAAATTATTTTGTCGCAATCGTTCAAAAACTTGTTTTAGTTTTAAAAGATGTTCGTCAATGTTATCATTTGAATAAACTATTATGTCATCAATAAAAACTAAACAACTAATACCAGTTAATCCTGCTAATGTTGTTTGCATAAATCTCATAAAAGTGGCCGGTGCATTTTTTAGACCGAAGGGTAATCTAACAAATTCATAATGACCGTCTAGATGGTGAACGAGGTTTTTTCTTGATCTGCGGGATGCATTGGGATTTGCCAATAACCGGATGCTAAATCTAATACTGTGAATAATTTTGCGAATTGAATTTGGTCAATTGTTTCGGATATGTTTGGTAACGGATAGAAATCAGATTTGGTTATTTCGTTTAATTTTCTGTAATCAATACAAACGCGTATTTCTGGCTGTTCTCCAGGATGACATTTCTTTTCTACCATAACAACCGATGCGCTCCATGCACTAAAACTTTCTTTTATGATCCCGCATTCTAACATTTTATTTATTTCTTTGTTTAAGAGTTCTTTTTTCATATGGAGGACGCGATAGGGCCTTTGTGCAATAGGGTGCACATCTTCTGTGATTATTCGATGTTGAATTTTTGTTGTACTAGAAAGAACCTTAGTTGAAATTCTAAAAATATCATTATATTCACTAACTAAATCTTTTAATTTATTCCTTTTTTCCTCATCTACACATTCAATATTTAAATTTTCTATTAATTCATGAACATTATTTTCTTCATCCGCGTTAAAAATTCTACTATCTTTATTATTTTCTACTTTAACTTCCGTCGCTTCATGACAATGTCCAATGACTGTGCCTTTTTGCAATGTTCTCTCCAGTGCCGTGGTATTTACTATAGAAACAGGTATTTTTACCTTTTTCAGGCCCCTTTCAGCGGCTGAAAACGTTCTACCAATTAGTATACCATCGGGTACTTCGCGAGAGGGTTCAAAGACTATTTCGGCATCCTTCATTGGTCCATTAATTATTCCGAAAACTGTCCCCGATGTTCGGACTTTACAATTATTTGCTAACTTTACTTTTACATTCAAGAGGGAACCTTGATCAGGGGTCTTATTCTCTTTATTCTTTCTATCTAAACTTTCTACCTGATTTAAATTTATTTCAACCATTTTTTCAACTTCTATACTTGAACTATTTTCAACTTTATTGATCCTTTTATTTGAAGTCGGCGTACCTTTTACAACATTTTTAACACTATACTCATTGTCATCTTTATTATCTACAACTAACTTTTCATTTTTATTGACTTTACCTTTCTCTGCAAAATCTACTACTTTTTCTTTTATTTCATTTTTACTTTTATTTGGTTCTATAAAATTTTTACTATTTAACTGTTCATTTTGCAAAATATGGGGTTTATTCACCTCCGACTTTACCCTATATATATTCCTAACTTATTAATTTCTTCAGTTATTTCCCTTTGCACAGAATATTCATCAATTAATGGTATTCGTGTTCCATACATACTTAACGTATTGGTTTCCCACGAAATACTGACCCTGTGGCCCTGTAAAAAGTCCATTCCTAATAATATATCAGCATCATAGCCCGTTGTTTTCGAAACTACTATGAAATTTTGTCTAGTAAGCGCAATTTCCCCTATTTGAACTGGCACTTGAATTGCCCCTAAATGCTCAATTTGTTTACCCTGTACATCACATAAAGTGATGGCCGGACTATATTGTGGATTTAAATTAAGAAACGGAAAATTTTTTATTAAAGATATTTTTGCACCGCTATCAATTGTTGCTGTTAAATTAAAATTGTTTACTTTTATATTTATAATGCTAAAGCATTTTTCGCCACTTAAATACCCTATACTTGGTATTGTATAGGTTTTATTGTTATTAATATTTAGTCCCTCTAATCGTTGTGGGTTACACCCTCGGGAGGTGGAGTAACCCTCACATCGTTTTCCGGTTGAGTTGACCATTCCCTATGGTCTTGAGAATTCCTTTGCATATTGATGTTGTCATTCCAATACTGTCGATTTTCTCCCCTTTGTGCTGTTGACGCCCATTAAGTTGGGTCGTTTCTTTCCCATGGTCGTGGGTATTGATTCCAATTACTGCCATTTTGCTGTGGTTGTTTATTATATGCGGCTTGTTGTGATGTACTTTGATATCTGGGATACATTTGTGAAGACGGACTTCTATTATATGCCCCTCGAAAATCTTGCCTTTGTCCATTATTATTGTAACAATTTGGTGCGGTATGTCCCATTTTTCCGCACTTGAAACATTGAATGGGTGGCCCTCGAAACGGGTACACACTAACTCGTCACCAGACTTAATCCCTTTCAAGTAAGATACACTAACTCGTCACCGGCCGATTTCAGGTAATTTTCTAAGGACCTTTCGGAGACACACTAACTGGTCACTGGAGTACTTAGGTATAATTAGTTAATTCTAAGAATCGTATCTCATTACTCCTATATAACTGTGATATTTATTGGACATATTCTCATTCTAATCAGAGACAAAACAGTTTTGTCTCTGTTCTAATATACCGTTTTCGACAGTGTTAGAACGTATTATTCAGAACGATTTTTATAAGTGCAATGGATGTGGAAGTAGAGTTTGTTGAGAGCCAAAGAGGTCATCAGATTCATTAGGTAAAATTATTTACCTTCTTTGTATATAGATACTGTATGTTCATTATATGTATATTACAAAATATATGTATATTTTTTGAAAAAACATATTGTCTTGTCTTATTTTACTTTAAATTTTATATCTTCATACCCAAAGATATTTAAAAGGATTAAAAATTGGGTGACCAGTTAATCGGTCCCGGTGACGAGTTGATGCATCTCACTAAGGTCTCGGTGACGAGTTGATGTGTGTCGGGTACCTCTAAATTTTTGCAAGGGATTACCAGTGACGAGTTGATGTGCGCCCCTCGAAACGTAGGGTTTCTGTTACCAACTTTCTATTGTTCATCGTGTGATGTTACCTGTCCTCTGGTTGGGCAATCCCTTATAAAATGGTCGGGGCTTCCGCATCCATAACATCTGAATTGAAATCGTACTTGTGGCGCGTTTTGAGCGTGTGCTGGATGATTTGCTGTGTTATTAACACTTATTGTCATTGTCCGTTTTCCAAGAAGAACTTGCCGACAAGTCAATCCGGTTGTTGTCAATCCACTTAATTGTTCCTTTGACTGGTTATTAGGCATATTTGCCACTTCTTTGTTAGAGAAATTTACTTTCTTGATTATTCCATTATCCTTTTTGGTCCTTTTTTCTACCATTTCATGATGAAGAGCAATATTTATTGCTTCTTGCAATGTTGAAGGATTAGCGATCATTACCTCTTTGTTACTGGGCGGTAGAAGTCCATCAATTAGTTGCAACAAAGTCTCCGCTTTTAATTTGTCCTTACACATTAAATTATATTGAGGATCGTCTGTGATTGTCAAAGTATCATTTGCTGCGGCTCTTAATCGTTCCACGTATTCTCTAATACTTTCTCCGACGCGTTGTTTACAGGTCCTAAATCTATACAGTTTGGCACCTGGAATTTCGGGTTCCAAAAATCTGTCTTTTAAGTTGTTCACAAATTTCTCCCAAGTAGTTGCAGTTCTCAACATTGGATCACACATCACGGCTTTTCATGCCGTACCGACCAATTTTAATTTAGCGATGGCTAGCTTTTGTTCTGTCGTCCATTTTGCTAACAATGCTGCATCTTCTATTATGTGAAGGAATTCCATTAATCTGCCTGGATTTCCATCAAACTGCGGGATAATCTCAGTTCCCAAAGCTATTACTGCTTGATTCGCTGCTGTTGGATCTGAAGGTGGCTGTCGTGGCGGACGTGGCGGTTGCTACGGAAGGTTAGTTTGTGAAGCTGTCTCCCGACTTGGCGTCGGTGGTGCACTTTGTGGTGGCGTTCTGTTAGGCATTGCTGGAGGTTCTGTTTGTCTTTGTGGAGGTGGTGTTCTAAATAGCGTATGCCGGCCGATTAAAACATCCGTCGGATACTTGTCTTCTTCAAGATCGCTCATTTAACGTTTTACACAATTAATTTATATTATTTTTTTCAATGAATCTTTCTTATACTTTGCTATTTTATTTAACAATTTGTTTAATCTCTTATCTTATTATTATTACCTACTATTATTGGGGACCGTTATTATATTTGTTCTCAATATTTTGGGCAGAATTTTGGCAAATGACATTAATATTGCCGCACGACTAATACAATAAAAATGTAAAACTCCTACCTGCACTCCTGTAAGAAAAAGTATTAACAACAATACAAATACACAAAACACAATTTTGGTGATTCTCATTTGTGGTAATTAGATTTTTACTACTTAGCCCTGGGTAACTTTTTTATATTCTAACAATAGCGTTCTATATTGGTCTATTAATTTCTTGTGGTTATGCATTAAAAGATCTACGCGCTGATGATTCTCTAATCTTATGGCTTGCAATTTATTTACTTGACTTTTTAATTCACCATTTAATGCCCAAAGTCTATTAATTTCTTTGAGATATTTCCCTCTCTCTAATTCTGCCAATTTCATTTTGAATTTGTCGAATTCCTTTTCGCGCTTGCCTTAAATCCAAACTTACTTGAGAACAATCTCTTAATACTAAAATAAGCAGACTCCTATTTTGTTTTAGAGCCTTACGTAAGTTTTTCAATTCCCGTTTAATCTGTTTTATAGAAAGAGTTTCACTCTCTTCGCGCAAAATACAATAATCTTCCCGTTCATTAAACGTTTGATTGGTACGCATAGAATTAATTGGTGATTAATTACAATATTTAAAACTTTTCTACTATAATCGCACATAGAGTAAAATTATGAAATTATGTCTAAACATTAATTATTTATTACAATTAACATAAAATTTAAGCATACAAATAGCGAATAACTCCCAAATGGCTGACTGAAGTTCTTGAATCAACATGAAATATCTTTGAATTAAATCGAAACGCTTATTAATATTTTCAACTCCCGTAGTTACAACAAAATTTAAAATTTGCAACATTTCTATATTCACGATTTGCAATTTAAGGACCATTCGGGTAATATATTCTGCTCTTTGTCTTTCAGTCATTTTGGAATTTTATTCTTACTTTTCAAAAATTAATTTTCATGAATTTAATCTGATTTTTCCGCGATTTTATACTGAGTAGACTATTTTAATTTGAGCATACCCCACTCCTGACACCAAAAATTATGTCGTGCCTGGAAAGGCTTAGCATTGGCCGAGCGGTTGCCTTTTTAAATGCTAATCTAATTTACGGGGTAAGACCTCGCGTCTCTCGGCATTCTCCACTCAAAGCAGAGCTACCGCGCTAGAGGATTTTATGCTCAAATACTCAAGTCTACAAACAAATACTCTATATGCGATTCTACAACTTTTATTTAATTAACACTACAACAAATTACACAACTTCTACAAGAAATACCCATAAAAGAGCCTATCTTTTTGCAATTGAAATGTCTTGCTTGACGACATCTTGACTTCAGAAGGAATTTTCTCGGTTAGCAAGAACACGAAAAAGAGCAAATTTCACTATGAATAACCGCAACGGATATCAGTATGAATGTGGTGAATACACCTTTGGATAACTGATTCTCAACTATGAATTAAGGAATTATTATTGAAAATACTTCCTTCATTATTATGCATGCAATAGAGATACAGACCCACTTACAAACTGTTAACTAAAGAAATTATTCTAAAAACAAAGGAAAATTGAATCGTAATTCAAATTATTAGAAAATAATAACAAAATAAGATTTTCCTTTGTCTACTGAATGACCTCGATGACACATACTCATCCTAATCGGCCTCGGACTAGTCGATGCCACGCGGATTCCTAGAAGAAGGCAATAACTCGTGTGCTTCATTTTCTTGGTATTAACACTTTTCTTAGACAAAGGCAATAACCGTGTGCGTCACTTTCTTGGTATTAACACTTTTCCTAGAATTGTGAAGGAAAAGACAAAGAAAGTGACAACCATCTGCTACCCCTTCTATCAAAAAAATCATGATAAAGTTGCTACATGCAGACAGCAGCTGCACTGGGCAACAACCTTGGGCAAATAATTCCTAAAATAGATAATGAAAGAAGGGGGCATGATGTCGATTAGTATAAATAGGATGAGTCTGAAAAGCCAAAAGAAGTCTAGTGTCAGACAGTGTCTAAGTTATGAAGAAAAGTAAATAAGTTGGCAAAAAGCCTTCAAGTATATTTTCTAGTCTATATTAGTTTAATTTACTTGTAATTGAAAAGTGTAACGTCAGTCTCTAAATTTCATTAAACATTTAAAAATCAAATTAATTCTTTAAATTCTAAAAAGATCCCTTTAAATAAAAGCATAAAATCAAATCGACACTAGTACCACCCAACATTGAATTCACTAGCTACCCAGAGTGACGAACCCTCTATTGTCGTGGTACTAAGTGAGTACTGGGGCCGGAGCACGTAAGCTAACTTAGAGAAAACTCTATGCTTCATGCGCCAGAAATTCAAAGAAGCGAGCACGTAAAAATTGTCGGACTCTGCCGGCAGCGTTCGTACTCGTCCGCGTAAAGGATAAAGTGGAGTTTAGGAAACACATCTAGAGGTGTTTCTTGGACTTTTTAATAAATTTAAAACTACAACATTTTTAGGACAAACATTTAATATTACCTTTTGGTACATTAAAAAAATAAACTTAATATATTTTTAACAAAAATCTTCATCGTGACCGCCTTCCTTCCGGTCTTTAAACCACTGAAAAAAGGCAGAGAGTGACTCTGCCATTTATTCAGTGTTTTTGGCCAATGTTGTCTCTATGGCAGAGAGTGATTGTGCCTTTTTTCCGTGTTTTTCGCCAACGACTCCACTTGCGCCAAGAGTTTGGCTTGGTTTTCGGTGTACAATTCCTCCACCGACTTCGTCCCACTCCTTTGATTAATGGACGGTTTGATTTTTTTTGGAGGCGGCTGTTGACGGGGGGGACTCTTCCTCTTTCTAATTAGGGGAGTTTCCATGTCCCCCGAATTATCCAATGGCCTTAGGGGTGGTGGTGATTTTTTAGGCGTTGTTGTCTGTAAACGTAGCTAGCTTGCTTGTGTAAAAACGGGCGAAGGCGCCGGTCACCACAACTGGTGTCAGAAGTGGGATTTTCGCTAAGAAAATCCGAAAAGCAGAGAAAATCGCTCTGAGACCGTGGGAAATTCTGTTAACCACAACAGTAGACTTGATTCAATATGGGTGAATCAGAGGAAACGCCTAATTTCGCTAATCTATACCAAAATAATGAAGAAGAAGAAGATGTTAATATCGAACCAGAAGAGCCAACGCCCGGGCCGAGTCAAACAAAGAACGAACCAAATAACACTGGACAATATGGAAATTTCTTTGTGCCGAAGTCATTACCAATAATAAGCTTAGAAAGTATTCCATTTTTCGACGGCACATCAAAAGTAAAAGAATTTCTAGGGACAATTAATGAAATTTTTAAATGGGGAAACTGGGGTGACGAAGAGAAAATTTCAATTACTAAAATAAAGTTACAAGGGATTGCAAAGTCGTTTATAGAGTCAAACATCGAAATAGAGAATACGCGAAACTGGAATACATTCGAAAAAGCTCTAACAGAGCAGTTTAAAGAAATACAGGTACCGAGACAAAATTATCGAAAATTTTTCAATTGCCGACAACAAAATGACGAAACTGTTAAAAACTTTGTTGTAAGATTACAACTAATTGCAAATGGAATAATACATTATGGGGATAATACAGTCACAAACGCCGCTATGAAGAAACACCATGATACAGAAATAATGACTCAATTTTTAAATGGATTAATAATGCCCATACAACAAAGAGTAATGTTACAGCGACCTAAAACGTTAGAAGAAGCTATAGAAATAGCCGAATCAGAAGAACAAATCGAGCAAATGACAAACCGACGACCCATATGAGTTGTAACGCAAACAGCAACATCAAATGAAAATAGTAAAAAGCAAATAGAATGTTTTTACTGTCACAAATTAGGTCATTTTGCAAGAGAATGCTATGCAAAGAAAAACCTGAACGGTCGTAATAACAATGGAAATAATAATCGTGGACAAATAAGGGGAAACTATCGGCAAAATTATAACAATAGACAGCAACAAAATGGTAATAATTATAATGGTACTCGCGGAAATCAAAATCCTCGATTTAGCAATACTAATAATCGCCCAGCATACTCTAGCAATCAAAGGACATATAACAATGCTTATAATAACCAAAGAGGGGAAAATAGAAGACAAAATGGTCATTATCAAAGGCAAATTTGTAGATTGCGCAGTTTTCTTGTAACACTTATTTTAAAAGAAACGCCCGAACAAACAGTTTAACATTATTTATTGAAGCAATTGTAGAAAAGTACCACGTATATGAGATAACAATAATCGAACATTCTTCTTTTAAAGTTGTAGTCAAAAGAAAAAAGATTAATATAAAATAGATAATTAATTTCCCTAAATTAAACAGTTTAAACTATTCTGGTGTACAAAATAAAGTCCCTAAAATTAATTTTTAAATTCAAATATGTCCATATTTTAACACTCCCCATAAAAATTAAATTTTAGTTTTCTAACCGTAATGAGATCTGAATTGCGTAAATTTGTTGTAACCAAAGGGTTTGGTGAAGATGTCTGCGATGTTTTCAGAAGTTGGTACGTAGCGTAGATCGATTTCGCCTTTTTCGGTGGCCTCCTTAACGTAGTGGTATTTTATGTCAATCGATTTGCTGAATTTCCCTTCTTGGTTCTTTGCAACGGAGATTGCTGCTTGATTGTCGCTGTATATTCGTGTTTTCTGTAAATCAATTTCCATAAAATTTAATAATTGACGTACATAATTGATGTCCTTTGTAGCTTCGGCTAAGGCGGTGTATTCGGCTGCACAGGTTGATGTGGAGACCGTTTTTTGTTTGACGCTTCTCCAGTGTATGAGATTACCGTATACGAAGAAACAGTAGCCTGTTGTGGATTTTCGTTCGTCTAAATCGTCTCCCCGTGAAGAATCAGCGTATACAATAAGCTCATTATCATCGAAGTCTCCATAACATAAGTACATTTCCTGCGTGGCGATCAAATATCGAACAATTCTTTTGAGTCCAGAATAATGTTCTTCTGTAGGATTTGCCTGAAAACGACTTAATAAATTTATAGAGTATGTTATGTCGGGTCTGGTTAATTGGGATATATAAAGTAGTGAACCTAAAAGTCTTTTGTATCGTGTTATTAGTTCTTCTTTTGCCTTATAGTCTTCTGGTGCGGATGAGTATTTCGCGTTGGCTTCCATTGGTGTGTTTCGTGATTTTGAAAGAGTGAAGTCATGGTCGTTGATTAATTTTTTGATTTGATTTCGTTGTGAGATGATCAGATTGTCGTTTTTGGTTTCAATTTCAAAGCCAATGAACTTTTTCACGGTTCCGATGTCGTTTGTTTCAAATCTTTTACTGATCTCTCTTTTATATCTTCGAATTTCGTCCATGGAAGTTGAACTGAGGAGTATATCGTCCACGTAAATTAGAATGAATATGTATTCACCATTGTTGATCTTCTTATATAGACAGTGGTCGATTTTAGATTGTTCATGAAAATTCTCTTTCCCAAGAGAAGGAAGCCTGACGTAGACCATAAATTGCTTTGTTTAACTTACATAATTTTCCATGATCAGGGAAACCTTTTGGAATGGTCATGTATACTTTCTTCATCTAGAGTATTGTTTAGAAAAGCTGATTTTATGTCGAGTTGATAGAGGTCCATCGAGTAGTTGATTGAAATTGCCAGTACAGTTCTGATTAGAGTTGATGTAGGAACGTGAGCGTATAAGCTTTCTTCGCGATATTGTTTACAACCTCTTGCGACCAGTCGTGCCTTTTTAATCTCTTTTCCGTTGTTGTCGATCTTCCTTTTAAATACCCAAATTGCGTCTATGCGTTTTTGTCCAGTATCCTCGATTATGGTCCAAGTGTTGTTTGAAGTGATGTTTTTCGTTTCGTCTCTGATAGCAGCGCTCCAGCCATTCTTTATTGCGTCGTCGTAGTTCAGGTTGTCTGTGTTCAGCATGTTTTGAGTCTCTGTGAAGTATATTTCGTAGTCGTTCAATCGTTCAGGTGTTTTTCTTAGTCTTGTGGATCTTCTGGGTTCTTTTCTTCTGTTTCGTCGTTTTCATCGGATTTTTCTTCTTGAATTGTGTCATCGTCTTCATCTGGATTTGTGTTTTCACGATTTTCTTCTTTTTCTTCATGGTCTTCTTTCTTGGTCGTTTCATTGTTTTTAATTTGATAGTCTTGTTCGATTGGAATGAATATTGAATTGTTTGATTTATTACTTTCAATGAATTTTACGTCTGAACGTACAAAAATTTTGTTAGTATTTTAATCAAGTAATTTGAAACCTGTATTAGTGATTCCAATGAAAATATAGGGTTTAGTTTTTGAATCAAATCGGTTTCTAAAACCTTTTTCAATGAGACCATGCGCTTCTGCGCCAAAAACTTTTATTTTATTATAGTCAACAGTTTTGTTTATTCATTGTATGGGTATATTATCATTGATGGCTGATGATGGTAGGCGATTCTGTAGATAGGCAGCGTATGTGACCGCTTCAGACCATAAATTTTGGTTAAGATTCCCGTCGATCAACATGGCGCGTGCCATTTCCGTAATTGTACGGTTTGCTCTTTCTGCAACCCCGTTAAGAGCGTGTGTGTACGCGGGAGTTATTTCGATCTCGGATTCGTGAAATAGGTCCTTGATGGAAGCATTTACGAATTCCCCACCACCATCGCATCGAATGCATTTGATTTTATTTTAGAAAATGTTCTCAAATTTTTCTTTAAATGATTTTAATCTTTCAAAAACGTCACTTTTCTTTTTAATCGGGTAAATCATCATTAAATGAGAGAAATCGTCTACGATTGTAAGGAAATATTTTTCAGTATCAAGTCCAAGGGGTGAAATGGGTCCACAAACGTCAACGTGTATTTTGTCGAGAGTTTTAAAGTACCTTGTAAATGTGTAGACAAAGTTTGGTTCTGTTTTGCGACATTGATCTTGATCGGCTTACTTAATTTCTTCTCATTCGTTAATAAATCTTGATATTTCCGTTGTAAATGGTGATGTGTGGCACCGGAGTCGATGGCGAATTGGATCGTTTCGGTCTGTTGTTCCGTTTCAGTGAAGTTGGCATGGCAATATATTTCAGTCATAAATGTCGTTATTTCATCTTCGTCTTTTTCAACAATGTGGGCTTGGTTTTGTTTAAATCGTCTCTTAGGACCTGAAAAATTATTTAGTCTGTGTTGGGTTGAATTATTACCGTTATAGTGCCGAGGATTGAAGTTGTTGCTGTAGTTTGGTTGCCAGGGTTGATTTGAGTTCTTGAAATGCTGTCTTCTCGGGTTTGATCTGCAGTCTTGTTTCATGTGCCCCTTCTTGCCGCAGTTGAAACAGGATAAAAAGGTAGATTCCACTTTATTGTCGGTTCTTCGGTTCGTTCCTCGTTTGGATTTCATCTCTTCTTCCAATAGGCAGTCTTTAACGAATTCTATTTTGATATCTTTATCTTTCGCATTGAGTGTTTCGATCGCAGTTATCACATTGTCGTATTGGTGTGGCATCGCATAAATTAGTTGTGTAATTTTCTCTTCGTCGGTCACTTTGCTGCCGGCATTTGACATTTTTGACAAGATGGCGTCAAATTGTAAGAAAAAATCGCTCATGTCGTCTTTGTAATTGTGTTTGAGGGAAATAAATTCTCTACGGAGGCAGAGCTTACCCACGGCGCCAGTTTTGGAGAAACGAGTTACGATGGCGTCGTACATTTGTTTGGTGGTTGTCTTGTTGTCCAAAAGTCCAAGTAATTCATCACTTATGGAGCAAGTTAATAGGGCTCGTCCGTACTTATCTTTCTTCATGAAATCGATGTAATCTGCTGAGTTTTCGTCTTTAGGTGGTAATGTAGTCAGAATTGTGTCGTGCTCTTTCATCGTGAACAGGGCGTTAATACGTATTTTCCAAGCATCGAAGTTATTAGCTTAAAATAGTTAGCGGTATATCTAGTTTACTTGTTGACATGATGGATTGGGTACTTAGCTTTCGCTGATGGTGCAGTTGGAACGAGATTTTTGACTTTCGTCGAAAAATCACCATGTGCTTAACCTCCAAATTTGATTTTTAATTTCCATGCATCAGTGACTTTCGTCGACTGGGCCCAAAACCTGTAGATTGCGCAGTTTTCTTGTAACACTTATTTTAAAAGAAACGCCCGAACAAACAGTTTGTAAACTGTTTTTATTTAATGATATTTAAAATATAAAAATATATTAATCAAACTAAGTTAGGTGTGTGTAAAGCTTACCTTCGCAGCGGATAGTACGTTGGGCGACACTCATACATGAAAAACAAAAGGGGTTTGACAACTAATATCTGTGTGTATAGAAAGAAACATCTTACCAGGGATTATTCATCCCCTTACGTCGCTAATATGCGACGGTCCTCTAAGCGACTGGCGATACGGATGATGATGTTGTGATGTATTCATACTTCTGATATCATATCGTTGCTAATTACCGCAATACCTATCACTGCTTAGGCAAGACTCAGCAATTATTTTGGGCTACTGTCCGCCTCGGACATTAACTTTAGGTAGCGAACCTTCAGCTAATCACTAGTCTACTATAACTTGTAGATATACATACGATTGACTAGGTCATGTTCGAACACATCGAACAGGTAAGTAACTAGTTACACCACAGCGTAGTACCTCGTACTCTGTATCAATTACTCTATACTATGTACCCCGTACTATAACAACAATATAAATAGTATGTACTTTTACATACCCTTTTCTCATCTCTAGTACTTATTCGTACCCCACGAAAACAGCACAGATACACACAGATAGTCTCTTGTTCCGCCACTTAAACCCCACAGGTCTTTTACCCTATACGTCACGAACTCAACTGTCCCTCAAAACGTACTATCCTCTCTTTGCCATATTTCGACCCAAACTCGATGTCATATTTTCCTTTTAGAAAGTGCTTAAAAATATCGACCCTAACAGCTCGGCCATCCGACCTATATTGGTCCCCAATATTGACCATAATTAATGAAACACAGCATAATTATATTTTTGTTTTGGAATTTTATTACTAAATATTCAGAAATTAAACAACTTAACTTGAACCATTGAGATTTCTAGACTCTAACATGTAACAAAAAAAATAATACTAAAATAGACTTTAAATTTAAATTAAAAACGAAATTTTAAATGTAATTAATCGATATTGCTGTAAGATTAAATGATTAATAAGTAATTAGACAATTCGGTTAGTCTGATTCATTTTCTATGGGTAAAGGCACTCCATCGCTTCCACTTTCAGACTCAGTAGCGTCCGACATTCCACTAATTGGCACCCACGACTTTAATTTGTCAATAGCACAGACATTTTTATAAGGCCGCCGATAACTTCTTGTAGTGTTCGGAATATCTTCCACGTAGTACCTATCATTAGGTAATACCTTTTTAACCACCATCGGGCCACTGTACTTAGGTATTAATTTCCTGCTAGTTCCCTCGCCGAAAATATTCTTGGCGACTAATACTAAGTCTCCCTCTTTGAATGTTTTAGGTATTTTCCTTTTTCGATCATACCTCTCTTTCATTTTCGATTGGTCTTTTCTAATTTCGTTTGACACTAGAGTTCGCAATTCTTTTAAATCATGTCGTACTTGATCAATTTGTATTTCATTTAAAAGCATCGCTTCAGACGAACTTTTTGGATTATATCCCAACAAAATTTTACTTGGAGTTGCTTTAGTCGTTTTCTGCATGGTGTTATTAAGTGCAAATTGTATATTTAAAATTTCCTTATCCCATTCATCTTCATTTTCCAAAACAGTCATACTGGATAAAATAGTACGATTGTACCTCTCTACTTGGCCATTTGCTCGTGGAGTTGCCACAGCATTTAATATGTGTTTAGTCCCTATTTGTTTACAATAGTTTTCGAACCTTTTCGAAGTATAGCACGTACCTCTATCTGTTATAATCCGATTGGGCACTCCGAAAGTTTTTACAACTGTCTCCATTAATTGTATGACCGGCTTGGTTTTAGTTGAACGTACAGGTTTTAAGATACAAAACTTAGTGAAAGCATCAATTAAAACTATCAAGTGAATATTATTTTTCTTCGTTTTAACAAACGGTCCTAGATGGTCTAGGTGAATCGTATGGAATGGAATCGCGACTTTCTCGATTGGATTTAACAAGCCCGGATGTTTTCCGCCTTCGCTTTTTGTATATAAGCAGGGTATACAACATTGTAGGTATTTCTTAACATATTCGCGCATTCTCGGGAACCAATAGTTATCTGTCAACTTTTCCAATGTCTTCTCTAATGAAAAATGTCCACAATTATCATGCACTAATTGAACCACTTGTCGGCGCATCCCTTGTGGAACTACCCATTGAACGCCTTTGACCGTAATACGGTACACTCTTCCATTTCGTAGTGCATAATTTTTATAAACATTTTTCTCGTAATCAGTAGTTGGTTCTCGTGACAGAATTTTTTTGATTTGGTGTATTTTTACGTCGGTCATTTGTGCACTTAGAACCCAATCGGCCGCTTCTATTTTCATAATTGGAATTGGGTTCCGACTTAAACAATCTACATGTTGCATTTTATTTCCGCTCCGATGTTCAATTGTAAACGTATAGTCTTGAATTGTCAACCACCATCTTGCGATTCGCGGGACCAAATCTTTCTTACTATTAGCCGTTGTAATTGCGCTACAATCGGTTACGACTTTGAACTGTCTTCCTAATAAATAAACTCGGAATTTCTTTAGAGTCTCGACCACGGCAAGAGTTTCTAATTCAAAGGAGTGGTATTTCGTTTCGGCTTCGGTAGTATTCCGACTGTAATAATACACAGGATGCCATTTACCATCAATCTCTTGCATTAAGATACCAGCCAACCCATTGCTCGACGCATCGCAATGAACTTCGGTATTTGCATTAGGATTATAGATTGCTAATATTGGTCGAGTTATCAATTTCTGCTTTAATTCATTAAAAGCAACTTCCTGTTTTTCACCCCACGTCCATGCTTCATTTTTACGCGTCAATATAGTGAGTGGCTTCGCAATTGCAGCGAAATCTTTAATAAAATGCCTAAAATAACTCGCTAGACCCAAAAATTGACGTATTTGTTTTACAGTTGTGGGTGGTGGAATCTTTTCTAATACCAATATTTTGTTTTCTCCCGGCCGAACCCCTTTTTCCGAAATTTCGTACCCCAAATATAATACGCTATCATAGAAAAATTTGCATTTGTCGAAATTTAATGTGAGTCCTTCCGATGCTAATGCGTTAAAAATAGTCTCTCGAAATCTCCATCTTGGTAATTAATTTTACATAGCCGTAATGTTCTGGAGGAATTATCGTATTTTCGCACGCATAAAGTGAAACTTTATCGTTATTCATTGATTTTGTGTGTTTGTACTTAATTATTAATTTGTCACTATCTTTAATTACTAGAATGCCTGGCTGGTCAGTGAACGGTTGACCAATAATAACTGGAATTGTTTGAACTGAATTCGGTACTACCTGAATTTTTACTTCAGTCTCCACCTCATCTACTTTAAGTTTGCATTGAATTGTTCCCAATGTATTAGTAATAACATTTCCATAGCCCTTAATTTGCAACGTTTCGCTATGATCAATTGGTAATTTTAACTTTATTGTGTGTTCCTGATTTATGGTTATACATTGACTTCCCATATCGATATATGATTTAATAGGTGTACCATTTATAAAAGCGTCTTTATGATATTTAACATCGGTTTTGTACGTCATAAGTCATAATTGTTTCTTAGTACAATCGCGTTCCAAATGTCCGGTTCGATTACACTTTCTACAAAACTTTTTCTCCATTTGTGGGCAATTTTTAAGTAAATGTCCACTTTCCTTACAAATAAAACATCTGTATTCTTTGTTAAAACTATTTCTCGGTTCGAAGTTACCGGAACCAAACTGCTTCTTTTTGAAGGCAAATTTGTTTTTATTGCATTCAAACGACCGATGTCCCGTCCGATTACATTTGTGACATCTAACTACCGATTTAGTTGCGTTTGTTGAAAGAAATTTATTGTCGACTTTGTACGTCGAACGCTGGTCAAATTTTTTTAAATAATCCAAAACTTGCTCTTCGGTTTGGAACTTAACGCTTAGGGCGGTGGCATGAACATTTTGATCGTCAATCCCGTCGACAATTATATCGATCGCGTTCTGCCCATCTATTTTAGCGGCATTCAACATCCCCTTTATATCGATAAAATACTGCTCGTACGTTTCATTGGCCCGCTTTCTTCGACCAACTAGCTTTTCTAATATTTCCCGATATCGTGTGATTTTTGAGTACGTTTGCTGTATTTTTATTTTCCACTCGGCCCATGAAAGTCCAAAGTTGGGCTGCAATCGATACCACTCTTGTGCCGTGCCCTCCAATTTTCGCACGGCGTAATAGATGGTGGTTCGTTCACCCCAACCGAAGACATTTTTAAGCTCCTCTATTCCTTCTATCCACCGTTCGACGGTGACTTTGCTGGTCGCTGGGTTGAACGGTGGAATCATATCGTCTTTTCCGATTGACGTATTACTTTCGCGGAACGGCCGTTGTTCCGATTGAACAGATACGGTACTATTGGACGTTGAAGGCATACACGTTTCGATAGGTGTAGTTGGTGTTAATGAATTAACCCGCCCCGATAATTCGTTGACAATGTTGGTTAATTGGGTTATCTGACGTTCGAAACGACTTTCGGGGTTGTCATTGCTATTCTCTTCTTCAGAACTTGAAGATAATCTCCGCGTAGAGCGCATCTGTTAACGAATAAAAATTCGTTTGGTTAATTATGTAACCGGCTCCATTATTTCAGACAGCATTCGCCTAATAAATAATTGCTAAAGATTTTACCTTGGCGATGTTCATGATGCAAGTAATTCGAGGAGCAAATTCCAAATTTAATAAGTTCAGTTGAACAGAACTTCGCACAAACAAATACACACTTTTAGTGTTTCAAGATAACTATTAATAATAAGTACTTAATCAAAGTACACGAAAGTCAAATTGTCTCAATGGTAATGTTTATTTATTATAACGCAATTTAACCGCACCTTTAGGTAAATTTTTAACATTACACACAAGAATTAAAACTGAGTTCGAAATCTGCGACACGAAAAAGACGTCTATTTTAGTTCACAAATAAACAGAAAGTGTCCGTTTTATGTATGGTATTTTAAAATTGTAAACTGTTTTTATTTAATGATATTTAAAATATAAAAATATATTAGTCAAACTCAGTTAGGTGTGTGTAAAGCTTACCTTCGCAGCGGATAGTACGTTGGGCGACACTCATACATGAAAAACAAAAGGGGTTTGACAACTAATATCTGTGTGTATATAAAGAAACATCTTACCAGGGATTATTCATCCCCTTACGTCGCTAATATGCGACGGTCCTCTAAGCGACTGGCGATACGGATGATGATGTTGTGATGTATTCATACTTCTGATATCATATCGTTGCTAATTACCGCAATACCTATCACTGCTTAGGCAAGACTCAGCAATTATTTTGGGCTACTGTCCGCCTCGGACATTAACTTTAGGTAGCGAACCTTCAGCTAATCACTAGTCAATCATCTACTATAACTTGTAGATATACATACGATTGACTAGGTCATGTTCGAACACATCGAACAGGTAAGTAACTAGTTACACCACAGCGTAGTACCTCGTACTCTGTATCAATTACTCTATACTATGTACCCCGTACTATAACAACAATATAAATAGTATGTACTTTTACATACCCTTTTCTCATCTCTAGTACTTATTCGTACCCCACGAAAACAGCACAGATACACACAGATAGTCTCTTGTTCCGCCACTTAAACCCCACAGGTCTTTTACCCTATACGTCACGAACTCAACTGTCCCTCAAAACGTACTATCCTCTCTTTGCCATATTTCGACCCAAACTCGATGTCATATTTTCCTTTTAGAAAGTCCTTAAAAATATCGACCCTAACAAGTTTAACATTATTTATTGAAGCAATTGTAGAAAAGTACCACATATATGAGATAACAATAATCGAACATTCTTCTTTTAAAGTTGTAGTCAAAAGAAAAAAGATTAATATAAAATAGATAATTAATTTCCCTAAATTAAACAGTTTAAACTATTCTGGTGTACAAAATAAAGTCCCTAAAATTAATTTTTAAATTCAAATATGTCCATATTTTAACAAAATTAACGAAAATCCGAGACCAAATAGCGATTTAAACGAGAACGCAGCGACGTTCATGTCCCGCAACGCCGCTGTCCAGCCGAAGGAACAACAGCAATAAATCAAACACAGGGACGGGCTTGGGAACGTTGCTCCTCAATAAAATCTATTTCTCAACCCCGCACATCTATTCATATTACTATTAAAAACAAAATTTATAAAGGAGCATTAGATTCAGGATCAATGGTGTCCCTCGTAAAGCCAGAAGTTGTAGCGGGAAGACAATTACAAGACACAAATGTAAAATTATGTGATGTACAAGGAAATCATCTTAATGTTATGGGTACAGTGGATATTGCAATCGATTTAAATAAACATGAAAGAATTTATCATACATTTTTCGTATGAGATGATGCCGTATATAATGGGGATTTATTAATCGGAATCGAGTTCCTTGAACGATTTGGTACAAACGTAAACTGGAAAACGGGCTTTGTAAAAATTAGTAACACATGGTTAAAATTACAAGAAGATACATGGACAAAAATAACGGCAGTAGTGAAAGTAAATGTACAATCTACAAATAATCAAGCGATGAATAGAGATAAAATAAAAATAAATGGTACAATTAATAAAGATATTAGCAGAGATATTGTAAATGAGAATTCAAGGAATAATTATGTTATTAGTAAAGAAAACGTAAATACAATGGAATTGCAACAAAATGATTTAATGGAGAAAAATCGAAGAAATAACGAAAATACAACGGAATTATTTAAGGAGGTAAACGCTTTAAAAATGGAAATAAGTAAGATTCGACAAATGGTGGAAGAACTAAGGACGGATATTGGAATTATGATAATGGACGAGAAAAATGAAATGCCTGATCAACATTTCAATCAACCTTGCCCGAAAATTCATGACAACAATAAACCGAAATTAGAAAAGAAGAGGTACCCTTCTAATCAACCATCATTAAAGAATAAAACTGAAAACAAAAACACCGAAAAAAGCGTAAATAAATTGTAACCTTGGCCAAGGTGAAGAATTATAAGGAAAATAAAAGTACAGATGTTGTGATTGAACCGAATTTAATACCGGAACATGGAATAATTGTCGCACGAAGTATATGTAAAAATAAAGAATTTGTACCAATACGAGTAATGCATGTAAGCAATGAAGAAATAAAATTGTCAAATACTATAAAATTGGGAGAAACAATGGAAACAGAAATCGAATTAAAAAGTAAAGAGAATAAACGCATCGCGAAAATACAGAAACAAGATATAGAAACTATTTTGAAACAATTGAATATAAGTGAACCGAAAAATGACGGAGAATGGAAATTAAGAGAGTTAATTGTTGATTATATTGATATATTTAAAGCCCCAAATGAGAAATTAACTTGTACAAATAAAGTGAAGCACCGAATTATTACTGAGGATGTACCGCCAATTTTTAAGCGACCGTATTGAGTACCCTATCAGCGAAAACAAATTTTAAATGAGAAAATTCAAGAGTTATTGGACAATGGAATAATAGTGGAAAGCCAATCCCCATGGTCATTTCCAGCAATTTTAGTGGAAAAACGATTACATGAAGGAGAAGATGTCGAGTACCGACTCTGTATAGACTATAGAGAATTAAATACAATTGCAAAAACTGATTATTTTCCTTTACCCTTATTAAACTCAACAATTGATATGTTGTCAGGAAACAGTTCATTTTCAACAATGGATTTAGCAAGTGGTTATTTCCAAGTAGAATTAGAGGAAAAAGATGAATGAAAAGTGCCTTCTCTACACCTGATAATCACTACGAATTTGTGCGTATGAGTATGGGATTAAAAAACGCACCCGCAACTTGGCAACGTATGATGTATACGATTTTTAGCGGATTGATTGGACAAGAAGTATTGGTGTACCTGGATGACATCATTGTTTACTCAACCAATGATATTGATGAGCACCTCGCACGATTGAAGAATGTTTTTAACAAAATGAGGGATAGCAATTTAAAATTTAAACCAACTAAATGTCATTTTCTACAAGAAAAAGCTAAATATTTAGGACACATTATTTCCTCAAAAGGTTGTGAAGCCGATCCCGATAAAATTGAAGTAATTAAGAAATATCCACAGGCGCGGAATGTAAAAGACATAAGAGCCTTTTTAGGACTCTGTGGATTTTACAGAAAATTCGTACCGCAGTTTGCTAAAATTACTCAACCGTTAATTAAACTTACCAGGAAAAATACACCTTTCTTTTGGTCCAAGGAACAGGAAGAGGCATTTAACACTCTAAAAACAGCTTTAATTTCACCACCAATTTTAAAATATCCAGATTTTTCTCGACCGTTTATACTAGTGACTGACGCTGGTGGAGAGGCCATTTCGGGCATATTGTGTCAAAAATATGATAATATTGAACACCCAATTTATTATGCCAGCCGAACGTTAAATAACGCTGAAAGAAATTATTCTACAATCGAACGAGAATGTTTAGCAATTGTCTGAGCCATAAAGCACTTTAGATGCTATTTAGTGGGCACTCATTTTACAATAATTGCCGACCACAGGCCCTTGAAATATCTATTAACTATAAAAGATCCTAGCAGCAGACTAGCCAAATGGGCTATGTTTTTAATGGAGTACGACTATAATATCGAGTACCGACCTGGGCGACTGAATACCAACGCTGACGCTTTATCTCGTATAAAGCTAGAGTATAATGTAAACAAAAAAAACAAGCCAAACACACTAAAAAATGACGGAAATAATGAAATATAACCTATAGCAAATGTAATCTGGTCTAGGGAAGAAATAAAAAGGGCACAAGATGAAGATGACGAAATACAACAAATTAAAGTCAATCTTAAAGGAACAGACGAAGATATTTATTATTTAAATGACGAAGGGATTTTATATAAAATGCGAGAAGGAAACGAACGAAACGACCAAATATTTGCACCAAAAGTATTTAGGCCAAACATTCTTAAAATTTATCATAACTCTCATTTATCTGCACACGGCGGACAACATAAAACAATCGAGCTGATTAGGAAAGATTTTTACTGAAAACAATTAGTCCGAGAAACAAAAGATTATTGCAACAGATGCCATTCATGCAATTTAAGAACAACCAATTATTTAAAACCGGCCGAGCTACAAAATTTTAAAGTGCCTAGTTTGGTGTTTGGAAGAATATCTATGGATATTGTAGGACCACTTAATAAAACACGTCATGGTAATCAATACTTGTTGACATGTATGAACTATTTAACACGATACCCTGAATGTATACCTATCCCAAATATACATAGTGAAACTGTAGCCAAAGCATTTGTAGAAAATATAATCTATAAATATGGGACGCCTCGTGAATTATTAACTGATTGCGGTACACAATTTCTGTCTAAGCTATTTAAAGAAATTTGTAAGATACTAAACATCCATAATCTACAAACAACTCCATATCGACCAGCATGTAATGGTGTGGTCGAACGAATGCATAAATCTTTAAAAACCATGATTTCACACTATGTCACCGAAGAAAACACTTCATGGGACTTTGCACTTATGGCTTATCGAAACCATGTGCATGAGTCAACCAAAGAAACCCCATTCTTTTTAATGTTTGGAAGAGATATGGAATTACCCCATCATTGTATGTATGGTCCACAACAAGTCAAATATGACCTTGATGAAAACTACGCAACGGAAATGTTCTTAAGAATACAAAAAGCTCATGAAATTGCAAAATCTACGTTGGAGAACACCGCCGATAAGAGAAACAACCAATTTAATAAAAAAGCCAAGACCCGCGAATTCAAATTGGGTGATAAGGTATATTTATACACACCAGCAGTACCGACTAAGAAAAATAAATTAGCCACAAAATTCTATCCAAAATGGTCTGGACCACATCGAATAATCGAAATAAAAGGACCAGTTACATACAAAATTAGAGAGATAAATGGTAGAAAGGAACAAATGGTCCACATTAATCGACTTATAAACCATACTTAGATAATGCTGAGACCGCTGACCAAAATATAACTGGCGAGCAAGAAACACCGCTACAAAATGTCGACCTTGATGACGAAAGCCAATTCTACGAATCGTGTACAACTCCTCCCGTTCTTATAGTCGAAAAGATTAATGAAACCGCGCATAAGAATAACAACGATATGGAAATAATAAATCCTTCAACTACACATAGCGTAAACAGCGAAGACGATGAGTCATCACGAAATCATCCTTATGAAATTACTTTACAAAATAGTAATTCGGAAAATATCAGTATTAGTCTAAACGAACAATTAGAACCCCTTATTGCGTCAACAATTGGTAGTGACGTAAGCAAACTATCTAATATGGAAGATCTTATCGACTTATCCAGTATTGGCGATGAAACTGATGAAAATAATATAACAGTAATACCCAATGATAATTACGAAGAAGAAGAACAAGACAGGGTGACCGAGCCTCGTTATTGTACAGAGCATCCCTAGGTTTTAACCACACGAATTTAATACATAAATAATTACGATATAAATAAAACAAAAAGTAGTATAAACTTTTGTTCCAGTGGGAAAACTACGCTTAATTTTAATAGTCATAATAATCTCAACACTTCTAAGTACTGACGTGTTAATTGCGTACGATTGCACAAATCCATCAACAAATATTACAACGATATCATTAAGAGACGTGACAGAATGTCCAGATCATGATGATGGATTTAAAAGTACCGAATTATATACTGTTATAGTAGAACGAAAACGTTATGAACAAGTCCAAGTGAAAACATGCCTAATAGAAGTAAACAGACTTATTTTTCATTGCGGAGCTTTTTCACATATGAGTATTGTGGAAAATGGAATTTTATCATATGTACACGAAATAGGAGCCGATGGATGTACACAAATGCATCAGGAACGATCTTTCACGGGATTTCATGGTCAACATACCATCACATTGAGGCCAAATGCCACAATAACGACACCTTTAACCTTGGCGGGCGCCGTAAATAAAGACACAGCGATAGTATTCACCGATAAGGGTAGTACCTGGACTAATGTAGTTGTCACAACTACCATAAAAATTACACTAACCGATTATTCAGCCACTATTAAATTAGAAGACAATGAAATCGTGTTAAGGAACGGGTTAAAATGTTCCTATACTGACGGATATTGTATGGATTCACATGAGGGCGAGGCAGTATGGACTTTACTACCCCAAGAACAATGTAAGGACCTATCATTAATATACCAAGGCGAAACTATGTTGGTGGAAGAAGATGTACCGAACGGTCCACCCAACAAATACATAGTCGTAGAACAAGATGATAAAGTATTTGCTGTAAAATTAACAAAAAAGGAACTATACTGCCATGAAGAATTTTATCTAACAGAACACCCTCGATTATTAGTATTAATAACTGACCAACCATATGCTCTTCAACCGTGGACCAAACTGCAGAAATCACACGATATTGACCTAATATTATATACAAACACTAAATTTTTATACATTGAACAATCCTTCAAAAGATTAACTAAGGAAATGTATGCACATACCGTTTATAGACGCTGTCTACTACAAAGAGAAATATTAAAGAATCGGCTGCTTTTAGCGCAATTAAGTCCAACGGCCGTGGCTCCTTTAATTAAGGAAAAAATGGGCTACATTGCCAATATGGCTGGGGAAGTTCTGTACATTTTCAAATGTTTACCGGTTTACGTGGATCCACGTAGAGAAAAATATTGCTACGATGAGTTACCAGTACTATATAAAAATACAACGTATTTTATGGCACCTATTACAAGAATACTACAAAAACACGCTGTTCAAAGGACCTGTAACCCTTTAATTCCGGCCTTATTTTATATTGATGGCTCGTGGTTGGGATTTACACCCAATCCAACAACTAGTTACACACCCATAGAAGTTTCCGCAACAAAAGAATCGCCTATTCAATTTAAACAAATTCAAATTATTGGCGCGGGTGGCATTTATACACAAGAGGAAGTAAACCAGGCCCAAGAAATGTTCGGTGTAGAAAAAGAGGCAATTAGTAATATCATCATTGGAAAAATTGCTGGAAAATCCATAGATAATCAAGGATTTTCAGTCACGAGACTATTTAATGTTGACGAAATTCAAGAAATGGCAAACTCGTATATGGAACAAATGCACCGTTTTAGTTCAGAAAAATGTAGAAACTGCACCAATTTTGTAGTTTAGTTTGTAATCTAGCATAGATAAGGTTATAAGAATTATATTAGTTAAACGTCACTCTTTTATTAACATAAATATTTTATTAAACTTTAGCTATGGTCGCGCTAATTTAATGTAATAATCACTACTATGCGTGTGTTAGGTTTGTAAACGAAAAACGAAGTTTTTAACACAATCACAATTATTTATTAATGAAAAACGTTGGAGGTTTGACAGTGACAAGAATGTCGGAGCTCTGGCAAGAATTGTTCAGAACTGTCAAGAAGTGTCCTGTTACAATTTTATTTAAACTATATATACTAGGAGGAGTGTGGGAAAAACGGACATTTAGGACTTTGGGAAAACCGGAGAAAGTAGAATTAGGGTTCTTTCTAGGAATGCCGAAAAGAGGGTAATTAAGAATATTGGATGGAGTAGGATTTAAACATCTGCAGGATAAATATTAATGGGATTATAGAAATAAATATTTACAGTTTTACAATACCCTACTAAAGGTAAATAAAAGTAAATTCGACATGTTGGAATTTCCGAATGTCACAAAAATGTGCGCGGCACATGAGCCGCCACAAAACTATATATTTGAGAGCATAAAAAAAATATACTCAAATCCGGGCCTGAGTTATACCCTGGAGGAAATAAAGAAGGGGAAAGCGCCACCCAGAGTTCGACTATATAAACCAAAAATAAAGAGCATACCACTTAGTTTTCGTCAATTACCAAATCAAAAATGAATCCATCACAGGTGCTCAGTGAAATCATTGAACATGTGCGAGATCAAACACCAAGGAACCAGCACTTAACGTACCTGGCGCTCATCCAGCCTCGCATACAAGAAATGCGAGGACTACTATTCATGGGCGAAACAGAGAATCCCCTATATCAAATCCGGCTATCGGATGATATCTGGAAATCGATTTCCTAAACCAATTAATGGTAACAACGATATCTAAGGATGATGAACTGAAAAATAAAGAAGTGTAAATGTTACTTGTGCAATCCACGCCCGTTCCCGGCTGAGCCAATGTGGGGCCAGTGTATGAGGGAATTAAACCGAGTAATCCAAGTAGAACATGACTCATTAAGGAGAACCGTCTCTGGGGAAACAGAAGACACCGAAGAACCCACAAGAAGCCAAGTAGATTTGAAAATGAACAATGTTAGTTAAGAAATTAAGAAATGCTTTCAAAATGTATCAGTTTTATATTTTTATATATATCCAACAATAAAATTATGAATATGATAATTAACTTGTTTAAATTCTGTAGCGACCCAGCGCGCAGGCTCTACTTAAAATAGTGACCACTGGTCAGTCTAGATTCAGACAAGGCCTATAATACATGTATACCGATATAAAGTTAATTAAAGTACCTGTAATTAGTGTAATTGTTTAATTGTAAACCCCGCCGGCCGTACCCCGTTACATAAGTGGCGACGAGGATAAACTATTATAACCGAAATTTGGCTTAAATCGCGTAAGAAAAGGTATTTTTTTTTGCGAGAAGAAATAAAAGGCGAAAACGTGGTCAAGATGGCCGGCACCTTAATTGGAAAAGTTTCGGAATTCGACCCCGAAAGGGAAGATTGGACAGTATATAGTGAGCGGCTTGAGCAATACTTCGAAGCAAATAAGGTGGTGGATCCGAGAGTCAGGGTAGCGACTTTGTTGAGTCTGATCAACTCGGCATCGTACAAACTGCTACGCGACTTAGCCAGCCCGGCCCTGCCTAAAGAAAAAACATACGAAGAACTCACATCGCTTCTAAGTACACATTTCGGGCAGCAGATTTCGGTTTGGTGAGAACGAATTAAATTTTATGCGGCGACACAGTTGGATCTAGAGAGCGTAAATCAATGGTACGCGAGAATCTGTAACTTAGCAGCGAACTGCAAGTTTGGAGACCAGCTGAACAACGTACTGGCACACAAGTTCGTAAGCGGCATGAGGAAAAAGAGGATCCAGAAAAAGAACCAGAGAACCAAAAGATGAGAGAACTTTTAAAGTTGGCGGCTGAGAAGGAGACCTGGGAGAACTACGACGACGCGCATGTCAATTGGATAAGAAGAGAACACGACAGAGGCGCAGGTCGATCCGCACAAGGCCAACATGCGCGGTTCAACAGAGCAACAGCTAAGAAGACGACAAACGAACTACCAGTACCAAGGCAAGATGGCGGATATGTCAGCAATGTGAATGTAAACAAATGGTGTAACGTATGTGGAAGTAAAAATCACGTAAAAGTGCAGTGTCGTTTCGTTAATTATAAGTGTAGGAAGTGCAACAAACAAGGGCACCTGGAAGCGGTTTGCTTTAAGAATAGAAAACGACAAAATTTTGTGGAAGTTGTGGAAGAGAACAACGAGGACTGTGCCGAAATCTTTGACATTTTTACAATGAGTTGCGGTAATAAGAGCATTAATGACGATTATATTTTAGATGTGATGATTGACGGCAAGGACGTACGGATGGAGGTGGACAGCGGAGCTGCGGTAACCGCAATGAGCCGAAGGATGTACGAGGATTTTTTTAAGAACAATCGATTAGTAACCGACAACGTGATGTTACGTGGGTATACTGGCGAACTAATGCGACCCGACGGATGGTTTATAGCCACGACGATAGTGTGTGGTGTGGCGAAACAAATAAAGTACTATGTGGTGAACCGGGGAGGCCCGGGACTGTTAGGGAAAGATTTTCTTAGAACGTTCGGCTTAAGTTAAGTATGTCGCCCCGTGTAGGCGAAATGAATGAGATAGGTGTAGAGGACGTAAAAAGTAACTTAATTAAAATGTTTCCAGAGGTATTTTCAAACAAATTAGGGACCTATGCATTCGGAAAGGTAGCGATCACACTGAGAAAGGACGCACAACCGATTTACTTGAAGCAGGGACGAAATCGAGGACCAGCTCGACAAAATGGTGAAAGAAGGCATCATAGAGCCGACGGAGACGAGTGAGTGGGCGACACCGATAGTGCCCGTAGTTAAGGCGGACAAAACGATTAGAATATGCGGAGACTATAAGTCGACCGTGAACAGAGCGATAACGGAGGCGAACCAGTATCCACTGCCGAGGATCGAAGACATTTTTGCGAATTTAAGCGGAGGAAAGTTCTTCACCAAATTAGACCTAAATAAAGCCTATACCCAATTCATGCTGCAAGAGGAGACGCAAAAAGTTTTGACGTTGAACACGCACAAAGGGCTGTTCAAGATGAAGAGGATGCCGTTCGGCATCGCTCCGGCAGCGGCCATTTTCCAGAGACATGTTGAACAGTTGTTCAAGGGGATGAAAGGGGTAGCAAACTATTTGGATGACATTCTAATCACCGGTAGTTCATTTCAGGAGCATAAGAAAAACATTGACATGGTGTTGCAGAAGCTTAAAGACGCTGGTTTGACGCTCAGGAAGGAGAAATGTATGTTTTTCGAGGAACAGATAGAGTATTTGGGTCACATCATTACTCGAGAAGGGCTAAAGAAGACTGACAAAAAGATTAAGGCTATAGTGGAAGCCCCGCGTCCACAGACAGTGACGCAGATTCGTTCATTCTGTGGGATGGTGCAGTACTATTTGAAATTCGTGCCGCACATCTCACAAATTTTGAAACCGATTTACCGACAAACGAAACAAGACGGGAACGGGAAGGTGATGTGGGACGCTGAGTGCGAGGCGGCCTTCAAAAAGGTAAAAGAGTTAATTGCGCGAGACCTGACCTTAGCCCATTATGACCCGAACAAGGAGCTAATTCTTGTCACGGACGCAGCTAACGAAGGAATTGCGGCGATTTTGTTGCAGAAAGACAAGCACGGAGAACGTATTATAGCCTGCACTTCGAGGACATTTACGGACGCCGAAAGAAACTACGCGACAATCGACAAAGAGGCGTTAGGGATCGTGCACGGTGTGAAGCACTTTAATCAGTACCTACAGGCGAGGAAGTTCGTGCTAAGGACGGATCACCGACCGCTGATCGGCCTATTCGGTGAGATGAAGGGAATACCGCAGAGGAACCACGACCGGTTACAGAGATGGGCGATCCTGCTGTCGAGTTTTGATTACCAGATCGAGCACATAAAAGGCCGAGACAATCACTTTGCCGACTGTTTATCCCGCTTGCCGAATTCAGCTGGAGAGAGAGAGGAGGAATGGACATACGAAACCGAGTATTTGAATTTTGCGGCTACGAGTAGGGCGTGGCCCATTGACAATCAGCGGGTGGCGGAAGAAACAGAGAGTGACTCGGTGTTAAAAGAGGTAACGTTGTATTTGAACAAAGGATGGCCTAACAAACGAAGCGAAGAATTGGAGCCGTTTTATAGAAAGAGAGAGGAGATCGTCGAAGAGGGAAACTGTCTTTTGTGGGGACATCGTGTCATAATTCCGGAGAAGTTGAGGCCAGAGATGCTGAAAGAACTGCACGTTGCGCATTTAGGTGTAGCAAAAACAAAATCCTTGGCTAGATCGTATATTTGGTGGCCGGGAATAGACCGAGACGTTGAAAACAAGGTGAGATCTTGCAGTGCATGCCTGGAAAACCAAGACGAACCGGCAAAGAGTACTATAGATCCCTGGACGGTACCGAACGCTCCTTGGAAAAGGCTACATATGGATTTTTTAGGTCCAGTAGCAAACGATAATTATTTAATTGTAATGGACGCGTTCAGCAAATGGGCGGAGGTATACCGAATGAAGACGTTGACGAGTCGCGAGACGGAAGACAAGATGCGAGATGCTTTCTCGCGGTGGGGACTCCCCGAAACAGTGGTAACAGATAACGCTAAGACGTTCACATCACAGGATATCCAAGCATTTTTAAAGAAGAACGGAATTAAGCACAAAACACCGCCCCCGTACAGCCCGCAGTGCAACGGTGCCGCCGAGAACGCTGTGCGAACGTTCAAACGGAAGATGAAGACAGCTTTATGCGACCAAAACAACAAAGGTACACCGGTGAGCACACTGATTGCACGTTTTCTCCTTAATTACAGAAATGCAGAACACAGCTCCACAAGGATGTCGCCGGCAATGCTTATGCTTGGAAGGCAGTTAAGTAGTCGCATGAGTTTAGTGATACCAGCAGAGGAAGTCACACAGACGGACGCGGAGAGGTATCAAACGGCGAAGGAGAATGTGTTAAGGGCACAGGAGAAGCAAAAGCAGGCGAAAAGGGGCAAAGACAGAACGTTTTCAGTGGGCGAAAGGGTAATGGTGAGAGACTATCACAACAGAGAAGGAAAGAAGTGGACCACAGCGGTCATTGAAGAGAGATTGGGACGCAACATATATCAATGTCGCTTGCAATCAGGTGAACGGTGGAGACGGCACGCGAATCAGATCACCCGTAGGGAAATTGAGAGAATATGGGAGAGAAATGACAGATCAAGGAGCCCTGAAGGGACGGTACGGTCAGAAGAAAAAAGGTCAGTGTGTGTGAATCGCAAACCTTCGAATGCAAGTAATTGTAATGCGTCGTACAATCGGGTAATAACATATAAAAATTCTAGCCCCGTCAAACATACAGATGTACGCGATTCGTCTGATGTGGTAATGAGTCGTTTACCGGAAATTGTAACATTTAATGTACCTAAAAGTGTTAATAACTTACCTGTAAACGTAGAACATACAGATTGTGAAAATATTAATAACTTACCTGTAAATGTAGAGCACACAGATTGCGAAAATGTGCCTGAAAATGTTGATAACTTACCTGTAAATACCGAGCATACAAATTGTGAAATTGTACCTGAAAAGATAAAGGTATCTGTGCCAAATAAAGTCGTTTTCAGCCCCACACCAGGTGACGAGTCCAAAGAAGCAGTAAAGCCGAGGCGAGAAGCAACCAAACAGAAGGCAACGCTACCATTAAAGGAAGTCATTAGACCTAAGAGGAACCGGAAGCCACCGGGGAGATTTTCGGACTTCCAGACTTAAGTATGGAGGGATGTAGCGACTCAGCGCGCAGGCTCTACTTAAAATAGTGACCACTGGTCAGTCTAGATTCAGACAAGGCCTATAATACATGTATACCGATATAAAGTTAATTAAAGTACCTGTAATTAGTGTAATTGTTTAATTGTAAACCCCGCCGGCCGTACCCCGTTACAAATTCAATTCAACAAAAAAAAAACTTAGGAAATAATCTTAAAATTACTTTCCCCACTAAAATACTCATATAGTGGATTCAATTACTATAACCTATGAATGACGTTTAAATTAAGCAACCAATACAAAAAGTAGGCGGTACCCTTCGTACCTATAGAAATTCACTTGGGGGTCACTTCCTCTCTTAGTTAAGTTAGTAATTAAGTAAAGTAGCTCTGTAAATCATGGATGAGAATGTAAAGTTAGAGAACTGTACATTCTTTTCCGGGATAGGGAGGAATGTGGTGAATACACCTTTGGATAACTAATTCTCAACTATGAATTAAGGAATTATTATTGAAAATACTTCCTTCATTATTATGCATGCAATAGAGATACAGACCCACTTACAAACTGTTAACTAAAGAAATTATTCTAAAAACAAAGGAAAATTGAATCGTAATTCAAATTATTACAAAATAATAACAAAATAAGATTTTCCTTTGTCTACTGAATGACCTCGATGACACATACTCATCCTAATCGGCCTGGGACTAGTCGATGCCACGCGGATTCCTAGAAGAAGGCGATAACTCGTGTGCTTCATTTTCTTGGTATTAACCAGAGATATAGAGTAGGGAGATTAGGCATCAACCTGCGCAAATGGGAAGATATTGAAGTCCTCCATTTTCTACTCGTAACCGGCAACCTGCTAGTGTGAAACTAAAGTTTTATTGAAAGTTACTAACTTTTAGCGGGTAAATTGAAAACAATGGAAGTTATCTTATTCGAAGCTGCCGGTACAAAGCTGTAGGAAAACGCGTCCAATTTCTGCGAAAGTAGTTATGTAGCCATGAACCCCGTAATTAAGTTTCAGGTGTAATATTGCAACTTGCAGTCTCTTACGCGGAGACTGTCAATCTTGCACAAATTGTTGATAACAAATGCGAAGCCTCGAATGTAATGCACTTTTATAGAAAAGGCAGTTACATTCATATTGTACAACTAAGAGGCTGCGAACACAAATCGTCGCGTTTCTTTTAAAGTTAAATTCAAAACTTATTTTTTCTTTATTATAATTTTGTATAATAAAAATACAAATAGTATTTCAAGTAATTGTTTTATTGACAACGCCGTCACTTACATAATTAAGTACAACGCCAGGTTTAAGATTTTTTTTATTATTATTTATAATGAAATCATCATAATTGAAGTGCTCGCTACACACTATTGCTTGACCATTTCCAATTTTTGTCTTTAATGTGTAGCGCTAATAGCCACTTTTCTAACAACGGAGGTTCACGAGGAAATCTAAAATATCAGTTAATAAGATATACTTTGTAAATTTCTATTATTTCTTATGTATACTTACACATGAAAAGCAATATTTGGTGGCCGAAATTTTTTATTATTTTTACATCGGGTCACCTGACACACAGCCATTATAAAATTAAACAATTATACTTGTATTGTACGTCCAAAAAGTTTAAAACAAAACAAAACTGATAATTGACTGTTTTAATCTGAACAAGATTAAATAAAACACAGTGGTTGATTTTATTGTGTCTATTAATAATAAACTTTTAATATACGGAGTATGTATGTTGTTCTACAACGACAGTACAATTAGTGTGTTAAAACTAAAACTTAAATCCCCACCATTCTACTAGTCACTTCCTTTGACAAACAATAGATGCCATACAAAACAATAATTATTGAATTGAATTCAACATTCCCCCTCAATCCAATAATCATATAAATAATAAAAAAAATACAATTATAAATCTTTAACATTTAACAATCCCAAACTTAATCTATGCTTTAAGAATAATTCTCCATTCAAATTTTTAGTCATAACATCAGCAAGTTGATTTTTACTCTCAATATGATTAATATCAATTTCATTTCTAGCAACTAAATCTTTTACAAAATTATACTTAACATCTACATGTTTGAGACGTTTATGTTCAAATTTCTTACAGAGTTTAATACAAGACTGATTATCTTCAAATACCTTAAAAACTTTCTTTGAGTAACCAAAATCATTCAGCAGTGTACACAACCAAAGTCCCTCTCTAGCCGCTTCTGCCAAAGCAATATATTCTGCTTCAGTCGACGAAAGAGCAACCGTTGTTTGTTTCTTCGTATTCCAGCTAATTGTACCTCCAAAAACTTTAAATACATATCCAGTAGTTGACTTTCTACCAATTGTATCGCCTGCCCAGTCCGAATCAACAAAACACTCCAGTTGTGTATTCACTTTGTTCGAGAAAAACAGTTCCAAATCTAATGTACTTTTCAAATACTTAAGAATTCTCTTTAGTATATTCCATAACTGAATTGTAGGCTTCGATTGAAAACGACTACAAATATTCATCGACGCACTCAAATCCGGCCTCGTTGCTAACATTAAGTACATAAGACAACCAACTAATTCTCTTACAGGTTTATCTTCACACAACTCATTTGTTTCAGCATACAACAAATTAAAGTCATCTGGTTTCATTGGTACATTTGTTGGATTGCAATTTGACATATTAAATTTTTGTAACATGTTTTCAATGTAGTTTCTTTGACTTAAATAAACGCCTTCTTCACTTCTCCTAACATTTATTCCAAGAAATGTTTTTATCAAGCCCAAATCCTCCATTTCAAATTGTTCTTTCAGTTTAGTCTTCAGTTTATCAATTTCTTCCTGTTTATCACTTGTTATAAGAATGTCATCCACATAAACAAGAACATATGTGCAACTATTTTTCATTTTATAGATACAAGGATCACTTTCACATTGACTTAAGCCTTCATCATTCATGAATTTGTTAAATCTTCTGTTCCAACAAATTGGACCCTGTTTAAGACCATATAATGCTTTATTCAATTTACAAACCTTGTTTACATGAGCTTCAAAACCTTTTGGTATTTCCAAATAAATGTCTTTATCAATCTCTCCTTGTAGAAATGCAGACTTTACGTCTAATTGATGTATTGCCATATTTTTATGATTAGCAATCGCAATAAAAATTCTAACAGCTGTTAATCTTGCAACTGGTGCATATGTCTGCTCATAGTCAAAATGTTTTCGTTGCATAAATCCTTTCGCAACTAACCTAGATTTATATTTCACAGGAACACCATCTTCATTCCTTTTTACCTTAAAGACCCATTTCGTGTCTATGATTGTTTCGTTTTCTGGTCTGTCAACCAAACACCACGTGCCATTTTTATTTATTGCCTCTTTCTCTTCTTCAATAGACTTCAACCAAATTTTTGTATCATTTCTGTCAAAAATATCTTCATAATCATTTGGTACATTTTCAACAAATGACATTGCATTTAAAGCCAAATGTTCCACTTCTTCATTAACAACATAATCTTCTAAATATCCTGGCCTCTTACGTATTCTACCAGTTGTTTTATTAACTTGACTATTATCAACAGTTTCACTATCATTCTTTCTTTCTTGCACAATATTCAAATTATCCATTTCCGTCAAATTTTCATTACAAGGTGATTCAGATCCTTTCAAAACCATTTCTGTTTCCTCCATCTGTTCAGTTTCGGACACCATCTGTTTCCTCAAATTACCTATATTCTTACTTTCATCAAAAATTATATTTCTCCCAGTAATAACTTTTTCCTTTTCCAGATTCCATAATCTGAAACCATTTGGTGCATATCCAATCATAATATTAATTTCACTTTTAGCATCAAACTTTCCCAAATGTTTTTCTTTAGGTACATGGTTGTAAGCAACAGAGCCAAACAATTTTAAATTTTTAACATTCGGTTTTTTCCCATAAAACATTTCAGCGAGCGTTACATTCTTTATGGCAGCAGTTGGACTTCTATTTAGCAAATAATTGGCACACAGAATTGATTCACCCCATAATTTCTTTGGTAATTCTGACTGCAATAGCATTGCCCTAGCCTTTTCTACCAGAGTTCTGTTCAGACGTTCTGCACATCCATTTTGTTCGGGATTATATGGAATTGTGTACACTACTTGAATTCCTTTGGCCAAACAATAATCTCGAAATTGGTTAGAACAGTACTCTTTTCCATTATCACATCTAATAGAACCCAATCTACAATTAAAATGATTAGTTACTAACATTTCATATTTCTTAAATAAATCAAAGAAATTACTTTTGTTTTTCATTAAGTAAACAACAGAAAAATGAGTATAATCATCAAGGAAAGTAACAAAGTAGCGACAACCGTCATGCGTAATCGGTGTTATTGGTCCACATATATCACTGTGAACTAATTGTAAAGGTCTTTTAGTGTTCTTAAAAGATTTATCAGCAAATGGCAAACGACAAATTTTACTTTGGGCACAAATATCACATATTTCAGTTACATTTTGAACATTACTCAAATCAATTCCTTCAACTAAATTATTTTTATACAAGTTGAACATACTTTGATCATTAAGATGACCAAATCTATCATGCCATAATTTAACACCTGATTTAATCTCACAAACATGTGCATAACTTTTTGACAAATTGAACTTTATTATATGCATATTATTTACCATCACTGCTTTACCATAAATTTTCTTTCCCTTTTTAATCAAGGCATAATCATCAAAATAAATTACTTTAAAACCCTTTTTCATAAGCCTTCCTACTGACAATAGATTTTTACTCAGATCCTCAACATACAGTACATCCTGAATCTCAACATTTTCATTTATATTACTTAAATATACCTGTATATTACCTATTTTAGTGCATGGCATATATTGATGCTTTTTAGCAGTACCAACTTTAAAATTATCAACAATTTTACAGCTCTTAAAATATTTTTCATCATTTATCATGTGCTCAGTAGCACCACCATCAAGAACAAATGTGATTACATTATTATCAACAACATCAGTTTGTGTATTCAATGCTATACCAGCCACAAATGCAATTCCTTTGTTTTCTTCTTTTTCTTCAAATTCAGCATGATTAGCCTCACTTTTTGACCAACAATTCTTACGAATATGACCCAATTTACCACATTTATGGCACCTCACATTTATAAATTTATTATCTTTAGAAAAACTTTTCTCACCTTTTTTAAAAACACTGGATCTCTTTTTAAAATCACTTTTCCGACTTACAAGCGCTGATGGTACGTTTTCTTCCATTTCCACATCCATATTCTTCCTTTTCAGCTCGTAGTCCAATAATTTACAGTGCAGTTACAATTGCATCATATGACTTTGGTAACGTGAGTAACAAGTGGCACACAACATCTACATCTTCAAGAGTTGCACCAACAGACTTTAACTCACGAACAACCTCCTCAAACTTAACCAGAAAACTCTCCAGAGAATCATTTTGTCCAAGTTTCATTGTTAACAGTTTTTTACGCAAAAACAATTGTCCAGCTATACCTTTACGTTGAAAGACTGACGCCAAAGCTGACCACATCTCAAAAGCTGTCTCCTTGTCTTTAATATACTCCAGGTGTGAATTTGCAACACATTGCACAATTATAGACTTACACTTTTTATCAGCAATTTTTAACTGTTCATTGGTTAAATCAACAGCCTGATCAACACAGTTTTTGACATTAAACCGATCAAGAATAGTTTCCATCCTAAATTTCCAATGGTCATAGTTTTTTCCATCAAACTGTTTTATTCCATACTTTTCACCCTCCATATTGTTTTAATCACAAGAACGCGGGAAAATCAAAAAGCACCTGGGCCCATAACCTGATAATTGACTGTTTTAATCTGAACAAGATTAAATAAAACACAGTGGTTGATTTTATTGTGTCTATTAATAATAAACTTTTAATATACGGAGTATGTATGTTGTTCTACAACGACAGTACAATTAGTGTGTTAAAACTAAAACTTAAATCCCCACCATTCTACTAGTCACTTCCTTTGACAAACAATAGATGGCATACAAAACAATAATTATTGAATTGAATTCAACAAAAACAAACACCTGTTGAATAACTGTCACTAAACGTCAAAACGATAAATAAACAAAAGAAATGAAAGGTCGAGTAGAAAATGGCGGACACTATGCCGTCTCCCAAAATTTGGATGCGCAGTGGTCGAAGTCGGTTCTCCCTTCTCTATTTCTCTGGTATTAACACTTTTCTTAGAAGAAGGCAATAACCGTGTGCGTCACTTTTTTGGTATTAACACTTTTCCTAGAATTGTGAAGGAAAAGACAAAGATAGTGACGACCATCTGCTACCCCTTCTATCAAAAAAATCATGATAAAGTTGCTACATGCAGACAGCAGCTGCACTGGGTAACAACCTTGGGCAAATAATTCCTAAAATAGATAATGAAAAAAGGGGGCATGATGTCGATTAGTATAAATAGGATGAGTCTGAAAAGCCAAAAGAAGTCTAGTGTCAGACAGTGTCTAAGTTATGAAGAAAAGTAAATAAGTTGGCAAAAAGCCTTCAAGTATATTTCCCAGTCCCTAGTCTATATTAGTTTAATTTACTTGTAATTGAAAAGTGTAACGTCAGTCTTTAAATTGCATTAAACATTTAAAAATCAAATTAATTCTTTAAATTCTAAAAAAATCCCTTTAAATAAAAGCATAAATTGAAATCGACACTGGTACCACCCAACATTGAATTCACCAGCTACCCAGAGTGACGAACCCTCTATTGTCGTGGTACCGCACCTACTCGTACAGGCATCCGGCCGCTTACAGAAGCCTACAACAAGTGAGTACTGTACACGTAGCTAGCTTGCTTGTGTAAAAACGGGCGAAGGCGCCGGTCACCACATGAAACTGAATATTTGTTGGGCTCGTGATTAGATGGGTACCTGTTTACAGTGGTAACCACCCCTTACAATTTGTCACTAATCGGCTCCCTATTGGCCACTGTGACTTCTTTTGTTAACAATTTATGACTTTTTCCAAACTTGCTCTCACACAATTTAGGGTCGTACAAGGATCTTCTTCAATGGACTTTACTATTACTGACATTTATGATTAACACTAAATATATTCTTTTGACTATGTTAAACTGATTGTTTATTGAGAAGCAGTTGGAGAGCAGTTGCAATACTTATTGCTTATCGTTAAGCAGTTGAAGACTTATTGCTCATTGTTGAGCTGATGAAAGCTTATTGCTCCTTCTTCTCTCCTTCAGCCCAAAGCCCTTTTATATCAATGCGGGAAAAGAGAGTGTCAGCACTCATCAATAAATTTGGCGCCAGCGGTAATTTTACTTTTCCGCTTGGTTGAGCTTTACCTATGCTTGTATAAAATATATGTCAAACGGCACCCCAATTTATGATTTTTCTGTCTGGATTTCTGCATTTATCCAGTTGTTGCTGGTCTGAATTACATACACGTGCCGATACAATTACTGTCTCTTTTCCCGTGATTTTTCTCTTGTAAGTATTGATTAGGCACTCGTTACCAATGGACTTCGACATCAATACTTGCCGAAGGAAAAGTTTTTGTCCATTGGCGAATACCATCCGCGAATCAGCGAGGGCTTTGGCTTGTGAAGGTCTTCACCAGGGGTAGAGGGTTAGGCCTGAGTCACACTTATTGGTATTGATTTTTAAGATCAAAGTTTAGGAAAATATAAACATTTTAAATTAATTGTTTACCGAATAAATGTGCTCCACAAATCGGTGTGTAACTAGTTGTTGGATTAGGCGTAAATCCCAGCCATGAACCATCGATATAAAATATGGCCGGTATTAAGTGATTACAGGTTCTTTGAACAGCGTGTTTTTGTAGTATTCTTGTAATAGGCGCCATAAAATAAGTTGCATTTTTATATAGCACTGGTAACTCATCGTAGCAGTATTTTTCTCTACGTGGATCTGCGTAAACCGGTAAACATTTAAAAATGTACAGAACTTCCCCAGCCATATTGACAATATAGCCCATTTTTTCCTTAATTAAAGGCGCTACGGCTGTTGGACTTAATTGCGCTAACAGCAGTCGATTCTTTAATATTTCTCTTTATAGTAGACAGCGTCTATAAACGGTGTGTGCATACATTTCCTTAGTTAATCTTTTGAATGATTGTTCAATATATAAAAATTTTGTGTTTGTATTTAATATTAAGTCAATATCGTGTGATTTGTGCAGTTTTGTCCACGGTTGAATGGCATATGGTTGGTCTGTTATTAATACTAATAATCGAGGGTGTTCTGTTAGAAAAAATTCTTCATGGCGTTATCGTTTCCTTTTTGTTAATTTTACGGCAAATACTGTATCATCCTGTCCCACTACTATATATTTGTTGGGTGAACAGTTCTGTATATTTTCGTCATCTAACATTGTTTCTCCTTGGTATATTAATGATAGGTCCTTACATTGTTCTTGGGGTAGTAATGCCCATACTGCCTCTCCCTCATGTGAATCCATACAATATCCGTCAGTATAGGAACATTTTAACCCGTTTCTTTACACGATTTCACTGTCTTCTAATTTAATAGTAGCTGAATAATCGGCTAGGGTAATTTTGATGGTAGCTGTGACAATTATATTAGTCCAGGTACTACCCTTATCGGTGAATACTGTCCCTGTGCAATCTCCGTCTTTATTTACAGCGCCCGCTAATGTTAAAGGCGTCGTTATTGTGGCATTTGGCCTCAGCGTAATGGTATGTTGTCCATGAAATCCCGTAAAAGTTCGTTCCTGATGCATTTGTTTACATCCATCGGCTCCTATTTCATGTACATATGATAAAATTCCATTTTCCACTATACTCATATGTGAAAAGGCTCTGCAATGAAAAATAAGCCTGTTTACTTCTATTAAACATGTTTTCACTTAGACTTGCTCATAGCGTTTCCGTTTTAATATAATAGTATATAATTCGGTACTTTTAAATCCATTATCAGGATCTGGGCATTCCGGTAAGTCTCGTAATGATATTGTTGTAATATTTGTTGAAGGGTTTGTGCAATCGTATGCAATTAGTGCATTAGTTTTCGGTTTACGGTGCGTTTAATATGATTATTTAAATTAAGCGTAGTTTTCCCTCTGGAACAAAAAGTTTATAGAACTTTCTGCTTCTATGTTATTGTAATTAATTTTATTATTATTAAATTCGTTTGGGTAGGACCCAGGGATGCTCTGTGGCAGGTCCCTGTAATCGAGTACAATAACGAGGCTTGGTCACCCTTTCTATTTCAGGTGGTTCCATTTCTCCATCGTAATTTTCGTTAGGTATGACAGTTACGTTATTTTCGTCGTCTTCGCCGTCAATACTAGATAAGTCGATAAGATCGTCCATATCTGTTAGGTCGTTTACATCTCTACCGATTGTAGATGAGACAAGGGGTGCCATTTGCTCATTTAGACAAACACTGATGTTGTCCGAATTACTATTTTGTAGAGTAATTTCATAAGGGTGATTTCTAGATGAATCATCGTCTTGGCTGTTTACGCTTTGTGTAGTTGAAGGATTTATTGTTTCCGTATCGTTGTTATTCTTATGCGCGATTTCGTTCATCTTTTCGACAAAGGAACGGGAGGAGTTATACACGATACGTAGTATTTGCTTTCGTCATCAAGGTCGACATTTTGTAGCGGTGTTTCTTTTTCACCATTTATATTTTGGTCAGCGGTTTCAGTGTTTTCTAAGTATGGTTTAAGTCGATTATTGTGGACCATTTGTTCCTTTCTACTGTGTATTTCTCTAATTTTATAGGTGACGGGTCCTTTTATTTCAATAATTCGATGTAGTCCAGACCATTTAGGATAGAATTTCGAGGCCAATTTGTTTTTCCTAGTCGGTATTGCTAGCGTGTACACATACACCTTATCGCCTAGTTTAAAATCGCGGGTCTTTGCTTTCTTGTTGAATTGGCTGTTTCTCTTATCAGCTGTGTGTTCTAACGTAGATTTGGCAATCTCATGGGCTTTTTGTATTCTAAGCAGCATTTCTGTCGCATAGTTTTCATCAAGGTCATATTTGACTTGTTGTGGACCATACATACAATGATGGGGTAATTCCATATCTCTTCCAAACATTAAAAAGAATGGGGTCTCTTTTGTTGACTCGTGCACATGATTTCGATATGCCATAATTGCGAAGGGTACCCACTCATCCCATGAAGTGTTTTCTTCGGTAACATAGTGTGAAATCATAGTTTTTAAAGATTTATGCATTCGTTCGACCACTTCATTGCATGCCAGTCGATATGGGGTTGTTTGTAATTTATTGATGTCTGTAATGTAATGTATTGATGTCTGTAATGTATTGATTGAATATTTTACAGATCTCTTTAAAGAGCTTGGATAGAAATTGTGTACCACAATCGGTCAATAGTTCACGTGGCCTCCCATATTTACAGATTATATTTTCTACAAATGCTTTGGCCATAGTTTCACTATGTATATTTGGAATAGGTATGCATTCAGGGTATCGTGTTAAATAGTCCATACTTGTCAACACGTATTGATTACCGTTGTGTGTTTTATTAAGTGGTCCTACAATATCCAGAGATATTCTTCCAAACACCAAACTTGGTACTTTAAAATTTTGTAGCTTAGCAGGTTTTGTATAATTTGTTTTTATCAAATTACATGAATGGCACCTATTACAATATTCTTTCGTTTCCTTGACTAATTGTTTCCGGTAAAAGTCTTTCTTTATGTAAAAGGAAAAATTACTAAATATTTTATTTATTATTATTTTTTTCAAATAAAAATAATAATTGAAAAATAGGAAAACGAGAAAGATAAAGAATATAATATATTATAAAATGGCATAATGAAATAAAAGGAACGCGAATATGATACCGGAGTGTTTAGTTAACAAAAATGTATTATTGGTAATTCGCTAACAGACCTCGTTATAATGATGTGTTTATTGTTCAGTGACCCTTGTTTTTTTTTCTCTCTCATTCGTACTGTAACAAAATAAAAGAAAATGTCTATGAGTACCATATTTTCCTCAATCATTATAAAACACTCGTACATTAGTCATGCATTTAACTACGTCTCCAGTACTGAGGGGAATAGCGCACCACAGTACTTCTTTAGGTTTGTAGCGGTATCAAGGGAAGACGCGCGAGATACCACCTAAAGCGTGTTATTAAGAGCCGTGCCAAAGGGTGCACAGTCTTTGACACATCACCTGGCCCACAGTCGTCCATGCTGAAGGGAAATAACGCGCGACAGCACTTCTTGCGACCCACAGAGACACGAACAATATGATGGGCACCATCCTACTCTTTACATGCACATTTACTACTGATCAAATAGTTAATTTGGTACTCAGTGATTAACTCACCCCTTTACTCTTCAAATATATTTATTTCTCGTAATCCGTGTATTGTGTACACACTCAACACACTATCTCAGAACCGATTTATTAATAATTATTAACAAATAAACTATAATAACCACGGGGTTGTTAATTCGACTTGTCTTCCCGAAAATTATAAGTCAACTGCCAGTGCTACAATCGCAGTGGAGTTTTCTCACCACATGCAGCCCTTATGGGTGGCCATCCACTTGTTTCTCTTGCAATCTGTAATAGATAAATTTATTTCCAATTCTATGGAAATACACTCGTCCTGTCAACGTTACTATTGACCCAGGTCCAAGAAGAAAAACTCCAGATGCCATTTGACTTATTTATTGGACAGAATACACGAAAATATTTTTAACCTAATGTGATTTTTTTTTAAAGAAACTATGCTAAGTGTTTGAATCTGTTACATTTATTAACTCGATTGTTTTGTGTTGACCGCCGTGTGCTGATAAATGCGAATTATGATAAATTTTAAGAATGTTTGGACTGATTACTTTTGGTGCAAATATTTGGTCGTTTCGCTCTGTTCCTTCACGCATTTTATATAGAATTCCTTTGTCATTTAAATAATAAATATCGTTGCTTGTTCCCGTAAGATTTGCTTTAATTGCTTGTATTTCCTCATCTTCGTCTTGTGCCCTTTTTATTTCTTCCCTAGACCAGATTACATTTGCTATTGGTTGTATTTTATTATTTTCTTCGCCTTTTTATGTGTTAGGCTTATTTATTTTGTTTACATTATATTCCAGCTTTATACGTGATAAAGCGTCAGCGTTGGTGTTCAGTCGTCCAGGTCGGTACTCGATATTACAGTCGTACTCCATTAAAAACATGGCCCCCTTGGCTACTGCTGCTTAGGTCTTTTATAGTTAATAAAATGTGTGCCCACTAAATAGCATCTAAAGTGTTTTATGGCCCATACAATTGCTAAACATTCCCGTTCGATAGTAGAATAATTTCGTTCAGCGTTATTTAACGTTCGGCTATCATACAATATGCCCGATATGGCCTCTCACTAGCATCGGTTACTAGTATAAACGGCCGTGAAAAATCTGGATATTTTAAAATTGGTGGAGAAATTAAAGCTGGTTTTAGTGTGTTAAATGCCTCTTCCTGTTCCTTGGACCATAAGAAAAGTGTATTTTTCTTGGTAAATAGTGACCAATATTGTTATATCGGATTATAGCGGATCGAAGACTGGAATCAAATCCTCCCACGGCAAAATAGGGTGGAAGTTGCTTGCTCTGCCCGACGGCCCTACTCCGTACTGTGCGACAGTTTCCAACCGCTGTTGCAGCTCCCGTACCACTTTGGTTAGACGGTGAATCCGTGCGGCATCCGAATTTTCCTCTTGGAACACGCAGAGTTCACTCTCACTTAAAGAGCTCGAAATGCGTCTTAATTTCCTTGTACTGGCCATTTTTCTAAATAAAATTTAATTAGTAAATTGGTCAATGAATCACTCACCAGTATGTTAATTACCTCTTTAATCGTATAACGAATTATCAATATAGATAATAAAAGATTGATAGATGCGGATACTTGTGAGACTGCGATGTGCACTAAGCGACAGTTTCAGAAAAACTGAATCTGACAATTTTTAGTACCGTCAAGGCGGTCCCACCAAATGTTTATCAGTACCGTTTTCCGAAATACTTAACAATAAAAGAAATGTCAATGTTTTCAAGTGGCCAGATGACATTTCTTAACAAATAGTACAGGTCAGATTTATGGCAAGGGTCACCATAAACCAGCAAATATAACTAGGAAATTCATTTCTAGTTCTCAGCGGGTAATTTCGGAATACATTCGAAATCTCTAAGAAATATATTTTGTCTGCAAATGTTTTCTAATTTCTAAGAAATATTCTAGGCAATATTTGAGTTTAATCCCACTTCTGACAAAAATTTACCAGTAGTGACCAATATTGTTATAATACGTTTTATTCTAAATGGACGCTCTGTATAACTTTCTACTTTTTACAGCTCACGGTTACCCCACTGGTGTGACCCTCGGCGGACCCTCTGGATGGTGGTGGCTAGGCCGCATGATGGGGTGTCCTTTTCGTCAATTAAGTAAACATATCGCGACATGAGATAGAGATACGACATACATATTGGCAGATAATTATTACCAATCAGATTAGTTGAACTTACGGCGGGGTGGATACCCCTGGCGGTGTCACATTGATCCCCCTCTCTGTTCCTCTCGGTGACGACGTTGATAATGCCTGTAATTCAGATGGTTGTCCCATGGGACTCCAATGAACTTAATCACAATGCAATGCCTGTATACGGGCCACGCCGTGTCTCCGGTCATCAACCGCGAGCCCAGTGGACGTGCTTATGCAAGGCTACTGTCCGCCTTGCTGGACGCCGCTGTTCCTCACTTTTCAGCGGTTACTGTCCTTGTCCTTTTCGCAACCATACAGGTCATGGTAGCGGGATGGGCTAGATCCGCGCTCCGGGTAGATGTCGACATCAGTTGGCGTCTACCAACTCTTCGGCGGGGTCGACCCGCCGGTTATCTTACACACACCCTTTCTTGGAGTACACAGCCCGTCACACAACACGGTGACACCACATCACTTATATTTTAACAGACTCTGTGTACAACTTTTGCTTAACAGCACACGGTTACATACTCTCTACCACACTGCCCCTTTTTCCCTTTTTTAATATTCTGACCATCTTTATAGTCGTCTTACAGCACTTCCCCGCTTCTGTAACCCAGCCACTCCAGAGGGTGCATTGCCGAGGTCACGTCGATTTATTATAGAGCGTTAACGACAATTGGTATTTTGTCTTTAAAAATATCGATCACTAGAGTAAGTCTAATTGATGGTTGTGTAATTTTAGAAAATGTAATGTGTTTAGTGTTGTTGTCGTTAAGGCTTAGAACTGGAACCGGATCAATGTCGAAGTACTGGAACTGGAACTGAAACTGGACGCTGGACGATGTTGAAACAAAGAAACGATGTTCAGACTTAGATAGACGGAATGTCTAGCTCCAATGATGCATTCGTTAATATGAATTTATTACGAATTGCTCTCTCTGATTAACGGGAAAATAATCAGGTAATTATTTTCCCGCTTTTTAACATTTAATCTTCTGCATTATTTTAAGGTTAAGTGTTTGTTTCTGTTAGCTGGTTTTCAATAACTAAATCATTTTACAGAGTGTTCTAAGAAAATCCCCAGGTGGTTATTTAGTGTGTATTGCTTACCTAATGTCGACTCAATGTTTTTCTTTCATTGAACGAGGATTTCATCTCCCATGAAAATTAAAGTAGAATGGCACTTTTTAGCAGAGAAATGATTATTTAATTAAAACATATTTTCTTACCGGGGGGTTTCCATTCCCATCCCATTACCTATACGATCCCATTGTGTAGTTGTATCGCTCATCTAATTGTAATATTTACCATTGTATTCTTCGATTAATATTCGCGGATTAATTACTGCATTACCTATCACTGTTACTAGGTACGCCCAATAATTAGTTACGGGTAATAGTCAACCCTGGACACAAGAGCTAGGTAGCTATCCTAAACTCTGTCACTGATTATAATTAACCAGGTCATGTCTCAAAGACAGGTACGTAACAAGTTACTTCATAACAGTGCCTATATTGCATACTATTCATAATATAATTAGTGATTACCTGTATTTATCACTAAATAGTATTGTACGATACCCTTGTATTGGTATCTTAACGACACCCTGTATTTGTGTCAAGCAATTGCGGCCATTAAACATTAGTACTCAACGTACTATTACAAATACACCCTGTACGTATTTGTCAACCTTTCACTTAAAAGACCACCACTAGACTGCCCCCATCTCCTCATGCTCGCCTAAAAAGTGCTTAGAATACAAAATAGCATTTCGTTCCTTGTTCAACATTGAGTCCTAATCATTGATAAATTAAGCCACGCTAACAGTTCGGCCATCCTACATTCATTGGTCCTCCAATGAAGAATTTGATTAAAACAATTTTTTTTAAAGTTAGAATAGGAATAAACATTTTCCTAATTTTATTAACTTACAAATAGAACGAATATAAAAATAAAAAATAAACTATATTATAAGAACAAAAGAAAAACAAAAATTATTTAATGGCACACCATTACTTCCACTTTCTGAATCTGTGGTATCAGAAACACCTTCACAAGGCACCCACGGCTTCAGTCTGTCTATTGACAACACATTTTTATAGTTTTTCACAAAAACTCTTGACGTGTTTGAAATATCATCCACATAATATCGATCTCTGGGTAAAACTTTCTTTATGATCATTGGCCCACTATATTTATGTTTCAATTTCTTGCTTGTTCCAACCTCAAGAACATTTTTCGCAATCAAAACTAACTTCTAACTACGCAAAACCTTCTTTGAAAATTTTAGGTAGTTTTCTTTTTCGGTCATATCTATGTTTTGCTTTCACTTGCTCTACTCTCTATATTCTCTGTAGAAATTTTCCTCAAATCCTTTAGATCTTGCTGAATTTGATCAATTCGAACTTAATTTAAAATTGTCGACTCACCAAAAGCTTTTGGTCTAAATCCCATTAAAATTTCATTTGGAGATACTTTAATTGCCTTTTGCACAGTATTGTTAATGGCAAATTGTATGTTCGGAACTTCCGTGACCCATTGTTCTTCATTATCTAGTGCTGTTAGACTATTCAAAATTGTATGATTATACCGTTCAACTTGCCCGTTTGCTCTTGGAGTTGCCACAGCTGTTAACACATGTTGAGTACCAATCCTTTTGCAATATTCTTTAAATTGTTTTGATGTAAACGCTGAACCTCTATCCGAAACAATTCTAGCTGGCACTCCATAAGTAGAAATAACTTGGTCCAGAAACTGAACTACAAATTTTGTTTTTGTGGATTTAACAGGCTTCATTAAACAGATTTTATTAAAACCATCTATTAAAACAATAAGGTGTTCGTGACCACGTCTAGTTTTGATAAATGGGCCTAAATGATCAATATGAACTGTATGAAATGGAACCGCTATTTTCTCTATTGGATTTAATAAACCGGGTTGTTTGCCTGTTTGACTTTTTGTGTATAAACAAGGAATACAACAGGAGATATACTTTTGAATATAGGTCCTCATTCGAGGAAACCAGTAATCGTTGCACAATTTATCTAAAGTCTTTTCCACTGAAAAATGTCCGTTTTCATCGTGTGCCATTCTCACAATTTCCCTTCGCATTCCTTGCGGTACAACCCATTGCACTCCTCGCACAGTAATTCGGTAAATTCGTCCATTACGAAACGCATAATCTTTATAAATTTTATTTTCATATTCGGTGACATCCAGTTTAAATGAGTGATATTTACTTTCAGCTTCAGTAGTATATCTGCTGAAATAATAAACGGGGTGTAATTTTCCTGAAACTTCCTGAAGTAAAATTCCAGCCAATCCCTGTCCAGACGCCTCACAATGAACTTCCATTGCTGCATTTTCATCATATATTGCCAAAATAGGGCGAGAAACCAAATTTTCTTTCAATTTATTAAAAGTGTTTTTACTCTCTTTGCAGAGTTGCGGTTGCACTGCTAACGTTTATTTTTCTCTTTGAGTTTTTGTAACTGATTGATTACATCAGCGACAATGCACAAAAAAATAATAACGATTACGTAACGAATAACGATTAATTTATTTGATCGAATTTTTAATTGTATATACTAGTACAGGCAGAAAAATGCTTTCGTTAACGAAGATGTCATATTACAAAGTGACCAGTTTCCACTTCCTTCCACTTATTGGCTTTTGTCACATTGGGCAAATACTAGTCAATCAATCAAGATAACAAGGAAAAGGAAGCGTCTTAAATTGAAAATTACAAAGATAATGAAAAAAATACAAACATAAACTCCCCCATTAAAGTGAAGCTTTAATGAAATGGAATAATCGAACAAAATATTTTGAGAAATGATGACAAAATCTATACAATTTTACAAATTTACAAATTAACAAGTATCGATAAATATACAGAAAATTCACAAAGACAGTTTGTTTGCAAGTTACATGTATACTTGAATAAGTCAGTCTATGGCAATGTCCACTTTTTTTTAAGTTGCTGTAGGTAAAGGTAAACGACAAATTTTCGCAACACTCCGTTTAATAACGCCATCCTTGGTTTTAACAGACACAACGCGTACCACTTTATCTTTACCAGGGTGGATCTCTACGATCCGACCCAATGACCACCTTAACGGCGGTAAATTTTCATCTTTGATCACCACTAAGTCACCAACACTGCACTGAGCTGCTTGTTATTTACCCCATTTCGCTCGTTGTTGCATTTCTGTTATATATTCTTTAGACCAACGACACCAAAAATGTTGTGTTAACTGTTGCACTCGTTGAAAGTGTGATAGACGATTTACTGTAACTTGTTGCAAGTCGGGCTCGGCGATGGACGTCAACGATCTTCCAATAAGGAAATATGCTGGGGTAAGAGGAGTGAGGTCCGAGGGATCACTAGTGAGAGGGTACATGGGTCGAGAGTTCAATATTGCTTCGATTTGTGCTAAGAGAGTGTAAAGTTGTTCGAATGTTAAAAGCGCGTCACCGGCTACTCTTCGCAAATGGAATTTTGTCGATTTTACTCCGGCCTCCCAAAGGTCACCGAAATGCGGCGAATTTGGTGGTATAAAGTGCCAAAGTATGCCCTGATTTTCGACATTTCGCGTTATAAAATCAGATTCTTGTTCAAAAAATTCACCAAGTCTACGCATCTCCGCATTTGCTCCAACGAAATTCGTACCATTATCCGAGAATATTTTAATTGGTTTGCCGCGGCGCGCGATGAGACGCTTTAAAGCTGCTAAGAATGCTTCAGTGGTTAAGTCCGAAACTAACTCAACGTGAATCGCTTTGGTAGAAAAACAGACAAAAATTGCCACATAGCATTTCCAAATTTTGCATCCACGACCCACTCGGTCTTTAATTCGTAGCGGTCCGGCATAATCTACCCCTGAGATGTAGAATGGAGGAGCTGGCGTAACTCTCTCCCTGGGCAAGTCACCCATAATTGGCATATTTGAGCGCGGTTTTGCCCGAAAACATTGAATACAAGAATGCACAACCTTTCGTGCCAAATTTCGTCCGGACAGCGGCCAATATTTTTCCCTAACCGAAGAAAGTAGATGTTGTTGCCCCGCGTGCATACATTTTTTGTGTTCGCGTTCAAACAGTAGTTTTGTAATGTGGTGCTTGGCGCACAGTACTATGGGATGTTTTTTGTAATAATTGCAATCGGTATTGTTTAATCGACCGCCAACACATAACAAGCCGTTGTCACTGATTAGCGGATTTAATTTTGCTATGCGGCTTTTAGAGTGTACGAAGCCGCTTTTTTCAAGCTCGCTAATTTCGTTTTTGAATGAATCAAGTTGAGCGGTCTTTATCAAGTATAATTCAGCATTGTTCATTTCATCGCGTGTTAAAGGACCTGAGTTTCGAGTTGATTTAGAGTTTCTAGAATTGTGAATAAATCTCAGACACCAAGCGACGATTTTTGATAGTTTTCTTAAATCCGAGTAATTACGTGCGCATATGAGAGGGGTAGTGGTTTGAGCCACCTTTGCCCTTACAGTTTTTCTAATTTCTGGTAGATTATCACAGTCAATTTTGTATTCGGGCACGTCAAGGGAATTGTTGCGGAGAAACGCTGGGCCGTTCCAAAATATATCGAGATTTTTTAGCTTAGAGGGGTGAATTCCCTAGATACATGGTCAGCCGGGTTTTCCGCGGTGTTTACGTAGCGCCATACGTTGTTTTAAGTCATTTGTTGAATTTGAGCCACACGATTTCCTACGAAAGTCTGTAAACGATTTGGCGCAGTTTTCAACCAAGCCAACACGATCATTGAATCGCACCAATAATTTATGTTACGTATGTTTATATTGAATGACGAAAGTACCTTATTTACCAATTTGGTTGACAATAACGCACCCATTAATTCGAGACGCGGCATAGTTAATTGTTTTAGCGGTGCGACTTTACCTTTAGAGCAAATAAGTCGAACGAGAACGCCACGCTCGAAATTAAGCCACGCTAACATTTTGATTCTGAATAATTAATTAATTATTAATCGATTGACAATAGTCAACCACCCGTGCCGCATTTAAAAATCGATAATCGATTAAGAGTACATCCGCAACCAATTATGATTATTGGAATTTGGTGATAAAAAGTACTAACATGTGCATTTTTCACAAAAGTGCAGTTTACTGAATTGTTATATTTTGTGACTTAACTACAACTGCATTGTTATTACTATGTGTCCGCATTTATCAGAGTTAGTCACATTTATCTGATTTAATCGTAATTTCTGCATATTGAACATTGGAATGTGGTCAACTACGCCGCTTTCAAGTTCATCCCTGATTTTCTGAATATTACTGTACTTTACCCCGCGTCTGCATATATTTTCTAATGTGTTTCTGAGTTCTTTCGGTGATTTTTCTGAATCAACCCCGAAGATGAAGAGGTAAGAATTATATCGTCAACCGCATTTTATTTTACATGAATCTGTTCACTTATTTTCTATTTTTGATTTGAATTATGATTAGCCAGGGCTAATTATTCAAATTACATGAATTACCCTCCGCTCTTTTGGTACTTCTAATACCTCACCGGTGAATTCTATAGTTTTTTGGGGGTGTTTTTGACGTCATTATCTCTTCCGCGCGTACTCAGAATCCCTTCTCTGATTTCCGCATATAAAATCCGCTGCAAAGTGCCTAAAAATTCATGATTTTCTGACTGTAAAATTTCCAAACGGGAAATCCGTGTAAGTTGGAAATCTGTCTGTGAAATCTGTCTGACTGTTATTTTCTGGCACTGCGCATCTGTAAATAATTTGAGTTTTGAGTTTCAAGAAGTTTTATTTTGGTTTTGAATTGTTATTATTTAGTTTATTTCTTTCTCTTTTGCTACAATTTACTTAAGTGCTGTGAAATTGTGGTGACTCCGCTTTATTTCCGTACTTTGTAAATGAGTGACGATTTGTTGAATACTTAAAACAAAAGGATGCAAAATATTAGCTTTAGTGAATAAAATGCTATTAATTAAAACATCTAAATAAAAATGCATGTCATTTAAGAGTAATTCTAATAACAAAAGTGTCTCTTCAATACGTGTTCGTATTTGTAATTCATCAACGGCGTCAACTGTAATTCGTAATGCTACTTTAATGGTTTTGAAATTTTTTAAATTAATAAAATCGGACTAGAATACGGAGAGTTTGATTCTCGAATAATATTATTTTCTAATAAATCTTCAACTATCCCTTTTACGACTTTTCATTCATCGAATGAGAGTCCATATGGTCGATAAACTACAGGATTATCATCCTTTAATCTAATCGACATTTTTAGCAATTCGCTTTTTCCCAACTGCTTATTGTTTTCAGCAAAACAATCACCAAATTCATTGATTAAATTAAGTAACTGACTACTATGTTCATCAGTTAAATTTTTATTATAGTTAATTTCGTGTAAAGAAAATCTTTGTTTGTTCAAAATTATCGCAGAAATAACTGTTATTTGCGACTTCAACATTTTCTATTCGAAACAAGGTACACATCGAATCAAAATATTTTTATCACTCACCTCAATTTCTTGTTGAGATACTTTATTGATTGTTAAAAAACCATTTGATCCAATCATCAAGAAAATGCTCTTTTCCAGGAACCGGTCGAAAATCCCTTTGGACATAAACATCTCCAGCAAATTGGCCTCGTGCCGTCACTGCCACAAAAGCTTTTGTTCTTGCAGGTATACTAGTGCGTTCCACTGCCCACATTGGAATTTTGCGAACTGGCAACTGTAAATCTTTCACCAAATCTGAATCCTTGGATAAAATTCGAACATTTGTGCCGTCAATGATAACCACTGCATTTTCTTTATTAAGAAAACTTTGACCAATTAAAATTGGCATATCTTGAGCACCATTTCCTTTCCGTTTACCCAACAATCAAAGTAGTACGACTCCGAAGCACTAACATTTTTAGTTTTGACTTGTTGATTCTTAATTTTATTTTGTTTTCTTGTACAATCCTTTTCAAAATGCCCTAATCTGTGACATTTCTTACATTCTATACGTGGCTTAGTACAATTTGTAGAGAGATGACCAATTTCCTTACAATTATAGCATTGAATTTTCTTATTATTCGTATCTATTTTGCGAAATTTATTATCAGATGATTTTACCAATTCTCTTTGTTCCGTAACAAACTACTCTTTATTAAATTGTCGTCTTCCGATAAATTTACCACTTTCTGCTTTTAAAGTTGACAAATATTCTGCATAGAATAATTCGTGAGTTTCAAATCATCCTGCTCTTGCGCCTATTTGAATGTTTTCGTCTTGGATTCCATCAATTAACAATGAAACTGCTTTTCGTCCAGTAATTTTACATGACGAAATCATTTCTACTTTATCAAAATAGTACTGCTCCCAAGACTCTTCGATATTTTTACAGCGGTAAATCATTTTGCGTAAATTACTAGCAAAATCTTGGTGTTCAGGAAAAGTTTTTAGCAATAATTCTTTCCACTCATTCCAAAAATAATTGTAAGTCTGTAAACCATTATACCATTTTCGACCAAAGCCACTTAAGCGGTTCTGCATGTGGTTTACTTTTGTCGGTTCGTCCCAAGAATTTATTATTCCTAATTGCTCTATCTTATCCTACCATCTGCCACAAGACATGTTTATATTTCCTGGTGTAAATTCTGGAATGTATTCGGACCGGGTACACACTAACTCGTCACCAGACTTGATCCATTTCAAGTAAGATACACTAACCCGTCACCGGCCGATTTCAGGTAATTTTGTAAGAACCTTTCGGAGATACACTAACTGGTCACTGAGGTCATTAGGTATAATAAATTAATTGTGAGAATCGTATCTCATTTCTCCTATATAACTGTGAATTTATTGGACAGATTCTCATTCTAATTTACCTACCATTTTAGACAGTGTTAGAACGTATTATCAGAACGATTTTTATAAGTGCAATGGATGTGGAAGTAGAGTTTGTTGAGAGCCAAAGAAGTCATCAGATGATGATTATCAACAATTTTAAATTTGGCAAAAGAAAAGAATTAAAAAAATTGCAATATTTTGTGGACGTGTGCTAATAGAAAATGTAACACATTGTTTTTTATTATTTTACTTTAAATTTTATATCTTCATACCCAAAAACATTTAAAAGGATTAAAAATTGGATGATCAGTTAATCCATGTCCCGGTGACGAGTTGATGCATCTCATTAAGGTCTCGGTGACGAGTTGATATATCTCGGGTACCTCTAAATTTTTGCAAAGGATTACCAGTGACGAGATGATGTGCGCCCTTCGGACCGTCCAACAACAATTGACCTTCGATTGGTATTTTCCACTTGACTTTCGATAAATCGTCCAACAAGATTTTCCAAACGAGAAATGTTGTCACCACGGTTTCCATTACTCAAACTTTTTGGAGGAGTATATGATGTTCTACTTATTGTTGGTCTCGGCTGATGATTTGGGCGTCGAATTCGTTTACGACCTCGACATCGTTTATAATTGCCGTCACTTCTTGAATCAGACGTAGTACTAGACGTACTAGACGACGAACTAGATCTTCTACGACCCATCTTAATCAATTAATATTAACAGAAATTATTTACACAGTTAACAACAACAAAAAAATAGTTTCGGCACTTAAAGTTTTAGAAATTATCCCACCGCTGCATTGAAATCACTTATATAATTAAATAAGAATGCTATTTAATATCAGAAAACATATAAATTGATATAAACTAATAATGAATTATAATAAGAGAACGAACAGAGTAAAGAATGACAACTTAATCTCTAGACTGATGCTAAACGAATGACACCCTCAAGTCCATCCTTTTGGCAGGTACCTCCCTTAAAATGCCCTTGCATACAAGGTGTGCAAGTATATCGTTTACAGTAATTAGCCAGGATTCATCAGAATAACAACTGGTCATTTTCCAATTTAGAAAACAATGATAAAGTGACATATTATTTACTGCACGTGAATAACAGATTTTCAATAATGGAATATATGTATAATGGTATATTAAATAGTAAGTATAGGTATTATGTTTACATACCACATTTTTTATTATTTTTTTTTTTCATACAAAAAAGAAATCTGTTAACAAATATCTATTATTCTCCATTTTACTCGATCTCCTAAACGGTTAAAGATAGGACATCGTGGTTTTCACCAGTGGATTTAGCACCTCATTTTACATAAAATAAGTCTTATAAGTCTACTCTCAAGAGATGATAAAGGTACAAACGAATAAAATGTTTATATATCACATTTTCAAATATCTATTATTCTCCATTTTACTCAATCTCCTAAACGGTTAAAGATAGGACATCGCGGTTTCTGAAAAGAAAAGATTTAGCAACAATTTTATTGCTTTTTTTACTAGAGCACTCTTTGATGACATGAAATAAAGTGCCATTTTACGCATAAGATATTAATAAGCTAAGTTAAATAGATGTTTGGGAATATGTTTTGATTTGATAGTAACAGTGCTTATAAGAGTATATACGTATAACTGCACTAATGTACCGAAAAGAAATAAAATTTTTATATGTAATATTTTTTGATTATCGGAGTTTTAGTATTTATTTCTATTTTTTTATGGTATTGTGTACTTGTGAACTTTTATGATTTTCAGAGTTTATAAATTATTTTGTTAGAACTTGTAAACTATTGTTTCTTACTGTTTGTACACTGTTTAATTTTAAATCTTAATTTTAGCCGGTCTTAGTCTTGATCAGTCATTCTTGAGTTCCCCTAAGGCCAAAACTTAAATCTAACCTCAAGTATTGGTGTAAATTATAGGTGTAAGTTAAAACACATTAACAATATATGTACGAGAATCAAGAAAACCAAAGTAGAAACTTTTATATGTACCAATTGGCCAAGTAGTTGTAAAAAATGTAAATTGAAAATAAATAATCTAACGCGTTAATTAAGTGATAGTAAGGTTTCCGCATGACGCGAAAGCCTACTCTGCAATTAGTTTAAGCCTCCACTGGACCAAAAAAAATCTATTTAGAGACATGACATTGTTTTGGTATCAGATGTTACGATGTTTTATTAAGACAAGAGTTTTTGTATGCAATTTTGCTTAGAAAAATATTTTAACGAATTGTAACAATGATAAATGCCCTATATATAGAAAGATTATTGTATTTAACGGAGAAATATTACTCTAATCTCACTACTAAAAGATTTTTAAGGTGGATACGTTTTTTTATAAAAATATTGACTCTACAAACTGGATTTTAAAAAACTTCTTCCAAAATTAGCTGCTGCAACAGTTATAGCTTCTCCAGGAGCATCAGTAATAGTTCCTTAGTTTGATGGAATTTCCAGAAAAATGGAAACTGATTATTGCAAAATGGTGGGAATACCAGGCACAATAAGCACTGATCCAACTATGAGAAACGCAAATACTTACATTGGTGAAAATCTTAAAGAATTTAAAAAAACTGAAATTTTCTAGCTAAGATGTTTATATTTCGAATGTGCAAACGAATAGTTGCAAAAAATCTAAGAGGATACGTCGAGACACTTGTATCTGAAGATTCATTGTGAGATGATATATGTACATATGTACCTTTAGTGAAAAATGGAATGTGCTAAATTAAAAGGCATAAAAATATATTGACTTATGATCCACATCCACGACAAGTTAACTCTTTGACCCTTTGAGTTCCCAAGTAGCCCGATCAATTTTTACCAGGTGACGAAAGTAAGTGTCTTGTATTCCAAGTTTGGTAATGGAGGCAAAGTAGGGTGCTAACCAAAAAAAATCTACATTCAACCCGTTCAACAGTAACATCATTTTTATTATTGTTATTCTGTAACGCTCAGTTGTAGCTAAACCGTTTTGTTTCACACGTACACAACACATTCGTACAAACAGCTGACCCAGCAATTGTTACACCACTGTAAAGATAATTAAGTATATGTATTGTACAAATATATGTATTCAAAATTATTGTAGAAAATAATTCACAAAAATATGTACTTATTGTTAATAATTTTTAGTTCATTTTGTATTTTTCATTATAGAGTCAACATTCGAGACTCTTCATATCATAACTCATTTCACCAAATTTCATTATTTTAAGTAGGAAGTAGGGAGTATATAAAAGTTTTGTTATCAATAGACCTTTTCATTTTAAATTCACGCATGCGTAGTTTGCCTTACATTTCAGCGCGATTTGTTTGTGCGGACAAAATTCAAATTGCCCATGAGACTACACGTTATTATAAAACACTTTTATTTAAAATTGTATCAATTATACGGTAAGTTTATATGATTAAATTGATGGCAAGTTAATGGAATACATTTTTCAATAAATAGGGAAGTGAAGAAAGGTACATTAATGGTAGTATTTATTATTTTCTAACCTCTCTATGTGCTTTGACACAATTTGTCCGCAAATTTCTAGCGCATGCGTATCTAACCATATCTAAAATTAAAAGGTCTATTAGTGAGTAAGATATTAGTAAGATAGTCAGAGACGGAAAGTTCACCTTCCGATAAGTTCCCGGGGTAACTAACTAAAACCTTGATTCGGATTTTTATTTAATATACACGTTTAGTCAGGATTACAGTCGTAAAGTTTTATAGTTAATAATCAGCACCTTATCTGAAGTCAGTAATTTCTACAAGGACGAACCTTGTTAATTTTCACTCTAACCGTTAATACATACCTATATCATAATTATGAGTTACAATAGTGTAAAATTGATGTTTTTAATAAATTTAAAAATTTAAAATTATTATGTTGTGTTATTCGATTACCTACCTAATCCAATACTAAAGAATAAAATACCTAGGTACGAACTCTCATGTTATAATATCTACAATACAATAGACAATTTAACAATAAAAAGACATTTACAAATACGATTGATTTACAAAAACATAAGATTGGCATTCGTCCAGATAGCATTAGATATGTCAAATACATATATACATAAAGGGTATACCCCATTAAGATTGTCAAAATGCCCTCCGACGGGAATTTTAAAAATAATTATTGGAATCGAATCTTCACGTTAATAGAAGATAATGTAACCCATAGGATTTTTGAAAAATTTCTGGTTGCTGAAGAATGGTCAAATATGACATATTTTACTAAATCAGCATTTTTCTTCGTTCCCGATTGCAATAAAATGCCTTATCAAACGAATTCTTTATACTATTTTATCTATTTCGGTGTAAATTTACGATTTTTGTTTAAAAATAATATGCATGTCAGTCGTTTGACATTTGTTGCTATAATAAGCGGATGACAGTTCCGTGCTAGAATGTGACACTAATGACAGTTCCGCTTTATTATCAGCTATTATTAAACGGAACTGACATCAAATGAGTGTCAAAATGTACCTGTTATAGCACCGATATAGATAAAATCTTCTATCTACGACCATACTAAAAAACGCTTGATTATGAATGCGATTTTTGTTAATAAAATTTTACTTTGCGCACAAGTGGAACACAGTGGACCATAAGGTTTCTTTTTGCATTTCGGTACCATAACAACCATATTATGGACCGGCTGTCAACTTAGTGATTTTTTTTACTTTTAGCAAAGAATTGAAATTAAAGAACGAACAAGCATACATGATTATCTAATACGTCCTGTAATCGTAGGGACAAATTACTTTTACCTATTTCGGTGCTAGAACAGGTACATTTTGACACTCATTTGATGTCAGTTCCGTTTAATAATAGCTGATAATAAAACGGAACTGTCATAGTGTCACATTCTAGCACGGAACTGTCATTAGTGTCACATTCTAGCACGGAATTGTCATTAGTGTCACATTCTAGCACGGAACTGTCATCCGCTTATTATAGTCAACAGATGTCAAACGACTGACATGCATATTATTTTTAAACAAAAATCGTAAATTTACACCGAAATAGATAAAATAGTATAAAGAATTCGTTTGATAAGGCATTTGCAATAAAATTCACCTTATCAAACTCATTCTTTAATATACTATTATATGTCTCTCACCCAGCAACAACATAATATTCTATTTTCCTTCTTTGTCAGTACACCGGACGTAACGAAATGGGAAACGCATGCGTATAAGGCGTGAAAACGCTTGTCTTTGATTGAAACCGGAAACGGCAGATCAGCCATTTTTATTGTTTACATATTTTTTGACGGTAATTGACAGTTAGGTTTTGAAAAATTTTATTCTTAAATTAAGTTTTAACTTGATAACCATTTATAAAACTGTGTAAAAAAGAGAGTTGTTTTGTTTTTATTACGCGGTTAAGCGTGTTACATCAAATTTCGATCAGAAAATTGTTTTTATACTTTAGTAACTACATAAATTATATGGTTGGCCCCACTGAGGTGTACTAACAAAGAAGGAAGATAGGAAGTTTCGTTGTTGGAGAGTGAACGCTTGTGCACTATGTCAAATCCGCAAGGTAACACACTTGTCATATACTTTATTCAATCTTTATTTTCATATCTTTGATATTGTGTATGTAAATGTAATTGCACGTAGGTTCTGTATGTAAGATTGTAAGGTGTAATAAGTAAAAATGTTGTACTGTTAGAAAAACTAAATAAGAAATTTTATTCAGGACTTAACTTCTTACAAGCTCATTCGCTAATGCCCTCTATGTATTATTGTTCCAACTGAAATATTCTCGTTCCTAACTAAAAGTAAACATAACAATTACTTCCCCTTCTGAGGAACACAAAAATTACAAATTAAGCCTCTGTACTGGCTTCGACACTCTACTGGATCTTCGCAAAGGAACAGACTGTTGACTAGCTGGACATACACTTTGACCAGCATTATTTAAATTTGACCCAATGAAATCAGACAAATCTGTGATTAGTCTCGCACACTTCATTGTCAACAAACTCCCGCATATCGGAATTAACTGGACTCTCCAACATTGGAATAGATGTGGTCGCCGTTGCTTCCGCAGGTACTACAATTGTTTTTGGTATAAACTGAATAGGAGTATTTTCTCCAATGGCACGCAATTGATCGATATGCCTCTTCCACACTCTATTATCATCCAACCTAATCAAATAATGTAATTTCCCTATTCTTTTTAAAACCATTCCAAATTTCTATTTATCCGCAAAAAAATCCCTAGCAGACACTCTGTCTCCTTCTTGCAATTCTCGGACTTTTGTTTCATTTATACCCGTTTTGTGTGGTACTGATACCATTAAATCCAATCGCGATTTAATCACTCTGTTAAACATTAACTGTGAAGGACTCACTCCAGTCACTGAATGTGTTGTAATTCTATAATGAAATAAACAGATTTGCAAATCACTTTCTTTATTACTAGAATTCAATTTTCGTAATGATTGTTTGAACGATTGCACATAACGCTCCACTAATCCATTCGTTGCTGGATGGTACAGTGCCGTAAATTAATGTATAATACCATGTTCTTTTGTGAATTGCTTAAATTCAAATGAAGTAACGGGCGCACATCAACTCGTCACTGGTAACCCCTTGCAAAAATTTATAGGTACCCGAGAAACATCAACTCGTCACCGAGACCTTAGTGAGATGCATCAACTCGTCACCGGGACGGATTAACTGGTCACCCAATTTTTAATCCTTTCAAATTGTCTTTGGGTATGAAGATATAAAATTTAAAGTAAAATAAGAAAAGACAATATGTTTTTTCAAAAAAATATACATATATTTTGTAATATATGTACTTATAATGAACATACAGTATCTATACAAAGAAGGTAAATAATTTTACCTAATTTATCTGACCTTTTTAAATTTTATTTATGACGTCTTTGGCTCTCAACAAACACTACTTCCACATCCATTGCACATATAAAAGTCGTTCTGATAATACGTTTTGACACTGTCAAGAATGGTATGTTAGAATGAGAATATGTCCAATAAAGTTCACAGTTATATAGGAGTAATGAGATACGATTCTTAGAATTAACTAATTATACCTAAGTACCACAGTGACCAGTTAGTGTGTTTCCGAAAGGTCCTTAGAAAATTACCTGAAATCGGCCGGTGACGAGTTAATGTATCTTACTTAAAAGGGATTAAGTCTGGTGACGAGTTAGTGTGTACCCAGTAAAAGATCTACCATTGTCACTTACAATGATTTCGAGAATTCCGAACGTAGCAAAAATTTGTTTTCACAATACAATTGTAGTTTTTGATGTAATATTTTTGACGAAAACGAAATAAAAACAATTGTAAAAAAACCCGGCGTAATCTATATAAACACGTTCAAACGGTTTAGACGCTTGTTCCCAAGGATGTGTTACTACTTTTGCCGGTGTATTTTTATGCTTATTACATTCCTAGCAATTTTTACACAAATCTTCAATATCCTGTGAAATTCCCGGCCACCAACAATAACTTCGGGCAAGAGCTTTCATTTTAACCACTCCGAAATGAGCTAAATGCAATTCCTGTAATATACTCTTACGTAATTTTGGAGGAATCAAAACCTGTTGACCCCGGAAAATGCACCCGTTTTGTAGAGAAAACTCTTCTTGATCAATATTAAACCGATCTTTACTATCAATTACTTTTCCACTTAATAACCCATTTCGTAAAATCTTTAACTGTTTATCGTTGTCTGTTTCTTGTTGTAATTGTTTACTATTAATCGGTAACGTCTCTATTTGTGAAATTTCAAAAATATCCGGTTCATCATACATGTATTTTCGCCTTTTAGGTATTGGCAATCTTGATAGCGCATCCGCATTCGAATGTAATTTTGTATTTCGGTATTTTATATCGTATTGAAAAGATTGTAAAAATAAAGCGTAGTGTTGCATTCGAGCAGCTGCGTATGAAGGTAACACTTTAGTCGGTGAAAATATCCTAACTAACGGTTGGTGATCAACCAATAACGTAAATTTTCTACCAAATAGATAATAATAAAATTTCTTAATACCGAAAATAATACCATAAGCTTCCTTGTCTATCTGTGCATATCTTTGCTGCACCTCTGTAAGAGTTTGTGATGCCATTTGTATTGGACGTTCAGTACCATCCGGATACCTATGTGAAAGCACAGCTCCCACTGCATATGAACTTGCATCAGTAGCTAAGATAATCGGTAGACTAGGATCAAAATGAGCAAGTACTCTATCGGATTGAACTTCCTGTTTAATTTTAATGAATGCATCATTGCACTTTTTGTCCCTCTTGGACTTAACATTGTCTTTGAGTAAATTGTAAATCGGTTGTAATGTATCACTCAAATTTCTAAAGAATCGACCGTAATAATTAATAAATCCTACTAACGCTCTAACTTCAGATTTATTTGTAGGCACTTTTGCATTTTGTATCGCTTCAATTTTCTTTGGGCATTTGTGAATTCCTTGTTTATCAATTATAAACCCACAATATTCAATATTATCTTTCATGAAACTACATTTATCTCGATTTATATGAATATTTCTTTCCGCTAAACGTGATAGAACTAACTCTAATCTTTGGTAATGTAAATCATCATTAGGTGCTGTAATTTTTATATCATCAATAAAGACTGTAACTCCCGGAATATCTTTTAAAATATTTTCAATTTCACGCTGAAAAATAGCAGGGGCACTCGCCAATCCAAACATTTATCTGGTACTTTGAAATAAACCACGATGTGTACTTAATGTTAAATATTTCCTATCATCTTTATGCACCTCCATCTCTAAATATGCTTAACAATTGGTACTATTGGGGTCGCCCATTCCGTACTATCTACTTTAACTAACACCCCCTCATCCTGCAAATACTGTCACTCTTGTTTAACTTTTGGTAATAATGCATGTGGTACTTTACGCGCATTAATAAAAACTGGCTTCGAACTATCTTTAATTTGCACTCTCGCCTGTAAACCTTCAATTTTACCTAACGTTTTATCAAAAACCGTTGGATATTTTTCTAAAACCCTTTGTAATCGAGATGAATCACCACTTAAATCAATTTTTGAAATATTGCAATTATTATCATCTACCAATGGAATGTGTAATTGACGTATCCATTCCCTACCTGCTATAAGTGAACCGTTTTCCTTTACAATATACAAATTTAAATTCATTGTAATATTTTTGTACTGCACCTCAACAGAAGCAAAACCGACCACATTTAACCTCCGTTTACAATATGTTATTAACTTTGTACCCGAATTCTGTATCTTTACATCAGGAAACATACTCTTAAATTGTGTAAGACTAATCACACTTACCGCAGAGCCGCTGTCTATTTCAAATAGAAACCCTTTTTTATTTACCGGTAATGTGAGAAAAAACTTTTTCCTATGCATCGTATGCTCAGCCTCAATTGAACAAATCTCTTCCACCAGATGTGTCTGTTCTACTTCATTTTTCATGTAAACTTTAGCCAAATGTCCCTTCCTTTTACATTTGTTACAATCTAAATTTTTCTTTGGACACTTATTAGCTAAATGTTGGACTAAACCACATCTAAAACAACTTAAATTATTTGGATTCTTAACATCTTTTTGAAAATTAGCTTTTTTTCTTCACTCCCTGATGTCGAAATTTTTCTTCGTTCCCAGTTTTTCGTATTACTTTTTCTTTTACCATACACACGTCACTTGTAGAATTGACACTTGTATTGAAACTCTTGTGTAACTGTGCCGCATCTCTTGATGATGTTTCCATACCAATAGCAACATCAATGGCTTTCTCAATCGTTAAGTCTTTACGCTCTAACAGTCTACTTTGTATATTTTGACATCTCAAACCAAAAACAAACTGGTTTCTTAAAGCTTTCTTCAAATAATCTCCAAACTTGCACAATGTTGCTAAACGTTGTAACGCCGTGACATATTCTTGAACAGATTCACCTTCCAATTGCTTTCGTTGTAGAAATCTGAAATTTTCAGCAATTTCCAAAGGCTCTGGATTGTAGTGTTTTCTCATAGTATCAATTAACTCATCATAAGTCTTCGTATGTGGCATTTCTGGAGAAATTTTATCGCATAGCACGTCATATGACTCTGGCCCCATATAATGTAATAAATAGGCCGCTTTCTTGTCGCTTGGTACATTGAAAACACTGAATGCGCTTTCCAGCCGCATCAGCCACCGATCGAACTTCTTTGACGGATCATAAGTTTCGATTGAAAATACCGCATGTATTGCGTGTGCATTTTGTACATTAACATTAGTTGCTGTACTAGCTATACCTGTACTTGGACCTAAAGTTGGGCCTGGAGTTGCAACTCCTTCTGTATTTTCTTTATCCCCCATGATTATAACTTCTTAAAACCACTTGGATAACCTCAAAATTTTCTGAACGTGCTCACTTTTTAGGTTAGTTTTGTAAAAATAACCAAAATGTTTCAAAACTTCGCAAGTCTTCGTCGCCAACTTTGTTGTGTATGTAAATGTAATTGCACGTAGGTTCTGTATGTAAGATTGTAAGGTGTAAGTAAAAATGTTGTACTGTTAGAAAAACTAAATAACAAATTTTATTCAGGACTTAACTTCTTACAAGCTCATTCGCTAATGCCCTCTATGTATTATTGTTCCAACTGAAACATTCTCGTTCCTAACTTACAAAACTAAAAGTAAACATAACCTTTGATTTTTAGGTTGTAATTTTCTAACTCTATGACTTGACATACATTTCAAATGACAAGTGCTTGTTTTGATTTATTGATTGCATATCTCTTGACCACTTTACCAAACTTCCATAAGTATTTATTGTTTTGGAAGTACTGAACTTGTACTCTCTCTCCCACTTTAATTGAACGAACTGGATTTGTCTGCATCTGTGTTGTTGTCTGAAAAGAGACAAAGTTCGACAGGTGATTTTCCACAAGCTAATGGAGTGGCACGGTAGCGAAATAGAATCTTCTTTACTTTATCTTCCATCGATAGATGTTCTTGGGATAGAGAACGCAGGCGATTCTTCAACGTTTGTACATTTCGTTCAGCTAATCCATTTGTGGCAGGGTGTCTGGGTGCAATGAATTTCTTCAAAATGCCATTTCTCGAACAATAACCACGAAATTCTTCGCTCTGAAAAATGCTAGCCTTATCTAACACAATACATTTAGGATAACCGTGAGTAATAAATATGTCATTTAACAAAGAAATGGTCAATTGACTTGAAGGCGCTTTTTTGACAATACCAATTTCAGCCCATTTCTCTTGGCATCGACACAAATTAAAAATTATTTTTTTCAAACGGACCGGCATAGTCAATATGAATGCGCTCCCAATTTTGTTCTGGAGGCTTCCATGAATGGATTGTTACTTTTGGCGGATTCGCCCGGAGTGCGGCACACTGTTCACATATTCGTACTAGATTTTCAATGTCTTTGTCAATTCGGTACCAATACACATATCTGCGCGCCAACTGTTTCATTTTCACAATACCTAAGTGTGTTTCATGAAGTTCATTTAGAATTGGGCCTCGCAGTGTAGCTGGAATAACAACTGTCTTGCCTGAATACTACCCCGTTCAATATGGTATATTCAGAATCTTGCGACACGTTTTTCAAACCAGAAATGATTTTGTTTTAATCTTCATCTTTCCTAGTCTCTTATTGAATGGTGGCAAAAGTTATAAATACACTTGAAATATTAAAAATCAAGTCCATGTATAGATGGTTGACTTCGTTACCGAAAATTGAGTCAGTTAAATCGTACTTTTCCTTAATTGCGGCTCTTGATAAACACTCAACATTTGTGTTCAACTGTCCTTTCTTGAATTGTACTTTATAATCAAATCCAGACAGAAAAGATGCATAGCGTAACTGACGAGCTGATGTCATCTGCGGTAAAGCTGAGTTAAATGAACGACCAAGCAAATAATTATAGAAATGATTTACAGCAAATACAATAGCCAACGCTTCTCTGTCAAGCTGACTATAGTTCATTTCTGATGTTGTCAATGATCTTGATGCGTATGCAATAGGACGCTCTTCTCCATCAATTTTGTGGCTTAAGACAGCGGCAATACCGGTTGGACTCACATCCGTCGTCAAAATCAAAGGTAGATCTTGATTATATGGTGTTAAAACTTTATCATTACATATTTCAGTTTTTAACTTTTGAAACGCTTTTTCGCACGCCTGAGGCCACACAAATCGCTTATTTTTACGAAGCAACAGTCGTAATTGGTATGTTAATGATGAAAAATTTGGTATAAATCGCGAATAATAAGTGACAAGACCGAGAAACTTCCGCAATTCATCCACATTACTTGGCCTTGGCATGTCAGTGACGGCTGTGATTTTTTCAGGTGATTTACAGATTTCATCTTATCGAACAACATGGCCCAAATATTGAATTTGGTCTTTCAGAAAATAACACTTTAATTTATTCAAGTGTAAATCGAATTCAGAGAGTCTTTGCAAATATGCACGTAAATTAGTCAAACATTCTTCCTCGATTGACCCGTGAACAATTAAATCATCGAAATATGCTTCCGTTTTGTTTAATCCCGCGAGTATTTGTGATAAAATTCGATTAAATTCAGATGGCCCTGTTTTTATACCGAAACTGAGACGATTCACTTTATATGTACCTTTATGAGTTGACATTGTCTGAATTTGTGCACTTTCATCGGTTACTTTAAGGTGCAAATATGCTTTGAATAAATCTAATTTACAAAAATATTTTGAATTACGTAAACTATTTAAAACATCATCAATCCTGAGAATTGGATGATTAGCTGATACAAGTCTTTCGTTTACGCCACATTTGTAGTCCACACATCTGATTTTGGAATTACTACTAATGGAGAGCCCCAATCACTAGCAGTTGTGGGTGTAATTATTCCCTCGGCTTCCAATTTATCCAACTCTTGTGACACTCGTTCTCGCAACGCATATGGTAGAACACGCTCTCTTGTAAAAATTGGATTACTTCCTTTTCTTAACGTTAAATTTACCTCGTATTGTGGCACAAATCCAATTTTTTCTTCGAAAACCTTTGGATATTCGGCAATAATGTTATCTACGGTGCTGATAGCATTGATGGTTCCCTGTTCAGAGGTACAATTCTTTCTTGAGTCAATTTCTTTTAAATCAATTCCCAATCCACGAATCCAGGTACGACCCAATAACGGTGAACCATCTGGTATAATGTTTAAATCTCCTTGCACCTGGGTGTGTATTTGACGGGACCGACGAAAATGGGGAAGAAAATGTCAACGACGGCAATGAAGACGGTGAAGGCGGCAGGCGAGGGGAGGAAGTTAATGAAGACGATGATATTGAAGACGACAATGACATCAGCACGCTTACTACTCGCCCTATGCATACCTACGGGATGGTAAGAAGTACCACGAGCAGGTTTACCGTTAGTTTTAGAGGGTACACACTAACTCGTCACCAGACTTAATCCCTTTCAAGTAAGATACACTAACTCGTCACCGGCCGATTTCAGGTAATTTTCTAAGGATCTTTCGGTGACACACAAACTGGTCACTGGGGTACTTAGGTATAATTAGTTAATTCTAAAAATCGTATCTCATTACTTCTATATAACTGTGAATTTTATTGGACATATTCTCATTCTAATATACCATTCTTGACAGTGTTAAAACGTATTATCAGAACGATTTTTATAAGTGCAATGGATGTGGAAGTAGTGTTTGTTGAGAGCCAAAGAGGTTATCAGATGAATTAGGTAAAATTATTTTATCTACGCCCAACACTGAAAATGTACTATTTCTACATTGTTTTTAAGCGTTGAAAGTCCCACTTTTTTCTATAGTGATAAAATGAAATTCATACCATCACTCACATAAACCTTGAAAAGTTAGATATAAGAAATAGCACATTTTCAATATCGGGCGTAGATAAAGTATCGTGTTTAACACTTGTAGAAAAGTGATTTTTTGTGTTGGTTTTTGAAAAAACATATTGTCTTTTCTTATTTTACTTTAAATTTTATATCTTCATACCCAAAGACATTTAAAAGGATTAAAAATTGGGTGACCAGTTAATCCGTCCAGGTGACGAGTTGATGCATCTCACTAAGGTCTCGGTGACGAGTTGATGTGTCTCGGGTACCTCTAAATTTTTGCAAGGGATTACCAGTGACGAGTTGATGTGCGCCCGTTTTAGAGACATTGAAGATTCCATGAAAAAATTCAGTGGAAAAGACGAATACCCAGTCGAACGTTTCGTAAGGGACTTTGAGGAAATGGCTGTAATCATGCGATGGGATGAATTCCAGAAGTATATTTTCGCGAAGAAGTCGCTCACTGGCTTAGCCAAACTGCATATCCAGGGCGAAAATGGGGTGTCATCCTATGGCATTTTAAAACAAAAGCTGCTCGAAGAATTCCGTACTAAAACGAACAGCGCAAAAATTCATAAATTGTTGGCGGAGCGGAAAATTCAGAACGGCGAAGAAGTCCACGAGTATTTCCTGAAAATGAAAGAGCTTGCTAGTAGAGGTATTGTCGAATTTGACGCATTAATGCATTATGTTGTAGAAGGTGTTACCGAGGACCCGAATTTCAAATTAATGTTGATGGGCGCCACAAGTCAAGCCGAATTTAAGAAAAAGTTAGATATGTTTAAAAATATGCGTGAATTGAAGGGAAAGACTGACGTGGTGAAGAGATTTAGAGGAGGAAACGAGTTAAGGAACGACAGAAAACGAGAAACGATTGGTAGATGCTTCAATTGCGGCGCTAAGGGTCATAAATCCGACAGCTGTGATCAAAGAAAGAATGGTCCGAAATGTTTTACGTGCAATAAATATGGACATATTGCTAAACAATGCAAGGAGAGGCGAGAAACTGAAGCGTCAACCAAACCAGGCCCAAGTATGGTGGCCAATATCGGCCAAAATGTTGGTTTAGTGGGCGGAAAGAAATTTAAAGAGGTACGCATTCAAGACAAGCAATTCACGGCGTTAATCGATCCTGGTTGTGACTACAATTTGATGAAAGAATCGGCGTATAAATCTTTGGGGTTGAATACATCGCTAGGCAACACATCTCTTTCATTATTCGGCTTTGGTGAGGCAGTGAGCGAAACCAAGCCGAAAGGATATTTTAAAAGCACGATGGTGATCGATAGTGAAGAATATTCGTCCACGATGTACGTTGTTCCCAACGCAGCGTCACGTTATGACGTCATAATAGGCAACAAGTTGCTCGATCAGACCGAAGTCACAATCAATTCGCGTGGTGTCAAAATTGAAAGGGAAAAGGATCCAGTGACACAAATCATGACGATTATGATCGACGAGACCCAAGAAAACCAATTGAAAGAGGACATTTGCCCTGAAGTACAACGGTTAATTGACGATTACCATCCAGAGTCAGTCAAGGACGTAGGTGTGAAGATGACTATCAACCTGAAGGAGAACAAGACAGTATCCTGCAGACCAAGACGATTACCTTTCGTGGAAAGAGAGTTAGTCGAGAAACAAGTTCAAGAATAGGCAGAAAATGACGTTGTGGAACCCTGTTATTCTGAATTTGCCAGTCAAGTGGTCCCTGTGAAGAAAAAAGATGGCACGCTACGACTCTGTGTAGATTCCCGAAAACTAAACGACATTACGGTAAGAGATAGATATCCCTTACCACTAATTGATGATGTTTTAGATCGCCTACAAGAAGCTAAAGTGTACAGTACGCTCGACTTGAAAAATGGGTTTTTTCATGTGCCAATCGATGAGGAAAGTCGCAAATATACGAGTTTCGTGGTGCATAACGGCCAATATCAGTACAAAAAAAATGCCATTCGGTCTCTGTAACAGTCCAGCCGTATTTCAGAGGTACATCAATTGTATATTTCACGAGCTAATCAAGAAACAGGTGGTACTGATTTATATGGACGACATCATTGTACCCAGTAAAGACAGAGCGAGCGGGTTGGAGTCGTTAAAGTTGTTTTAACGCTAACAATGGAGCACGGCTTGGAAATAAACTGGAAGAAATGTGAATTCCTGAAGACGACAATCGAGTTTCTGGGGCACGTTATTGAGAACGGCACTGTACGGTCGTCCCACCGAAAAGTACAAGCTGTCATGCAGTTTCCTGTACCCATATCGAAGAAAGATGTTCAGAGTTATTTGGGATTGACTGGATATTTCCGAAAGTACATCCATCAATACGCGACCGTGGTTAAACCGCTAAGCGACTTGTTGAAAGAGGCCAATGAATTCAAATTTGGGGAACCAGAGAGAGCTGCGTTCGACCGATTGAAAGAAATTCTGTCTCAAGAGCCTGTATTACGAATATACAACCGGAATTATGAAACCGAGCTGCACACAGATGCGAGCATGCAGGGATATGGTGCCATTTTACTGCATCGAAACCCTGAAGATGGTAAATTTTATCCAGTTTATTACATGAGTCGAAAAACGACGGACGCAGAAAAAAAGTACACTAGCTACGAACTCGAAATTCTTGCTGTGATTAATTCTCTCAAAAAGTTTCGCACTCTTTTACTGGGGCTGAAATTTATTATCATAACCGACTGTTCGGCTTTCGAGAAAACAATGCAGAAGAAGGACTTAACTACTAAAGTGGCACGATGGGTTTTGCTGCTAGAAGAGTTCGATTACACGATTTGTCACCGAAGTGGCACACAAATGCGACATGTGGACGCACTATCGAGAGCACCGATTGCGACGGTCATGGCGATTACAACAGAATCACCACTCGTACCGAAAATCGTTAAAGCGCAAGACGAAGACGGCGAAGTGAAGGCGATTAAGGAACTACTGAAAGAGAGGGAGTACGGGGAATATTTTACTAAAAAGATGTCCTGTACAAACTAATCGAAGGAAAAGAAGTTCTAGTGGTACCGAAAGCGATGCAGCAAAGTTTAATAAAATACATACATGAGGATGGGCATTACGGCGTTGAAGCGGTTGAACAGCGACTCAAGAACGATTTCTACATAGCGAATGTGACAGAGAAAGTCCGGAAGGTAATAAAGAATTGCGTTCCGTGCATTCTGGCGAACAAAAAAGCCGGCAGCAAAGAAGGATATTTGAATAATATTCCGAAAGGCGAAGCACCCCTGAGAACATACCACATGGACCATTTAGGCCCTCTGGCTTCGACAAACAAGAACTACAATCACATTTTGCTGATTATCGATGGATTTTCCAAGTTCACGTGGCTCTATCCGGTGAAAAGCACTTCAACTAAGGAAGTTATTAACAAATCGGAGACACAACGAAAGCATTTTGGTAATCCAATCGACATTATCACAGACAGAGGAACGGCTTTCACATCAAGCGAGCTTAAGGACTACTGCGAAGAGGTAAATATAAAACACCACTTAATTACTACGGGCTTACCACGAGCAAACGGACAAGCCGAGCGCCAGAACAGGACGATTATACCAATATTGACGAAGTTATCGATGAACGATCCAACCAAGAGGTACCAACACATAGACGCGGTACAAAGAATTCTAAACTCAAGATATCAGAGAAGTATCGGGCGAACGCCATTCGAGGTGATGTTCGGCGTAAAAATGAGGGACAACAGAGATGTCAATATACAACAGTATATGGAAGAAGAACTGGTGAACGCGCTGGATGAAGACCGAGACACACTCCGGAAAGATGCCAAATAACAAATAGCCAAAGTACAGAACGAAAACCGCAAGCAATTCAATCGTAAGCGAAAGCAGGCAAGAGCATACTCTGTGGGTGATTTGGTGGCTATCAAACGTACGCAACTAGGACCGGGTGCAAAGCTCAAGAAGAAGTTCCTGGGCCCATACAGGGTAATTAAAATTAAAAATAATAATAGCTATGAAGTTTTTAGAGTTGGCGACAATGAGGGCCCAAAGTCGACATTTACGTGTGCCGAATTTATGAAACCGTGGATTCCATACGAAGATTCATCCGGGTCGGATGACGATGTGGATGGCCGAGTGTAGAGCAGGATTTTGGGGAAAAGGATCGGCGCGTGAAGGACGATGCGCGGGCAGAGGGTACTTAGCAGCGAGCGTGGGCGTTTGACGAAAAGAGACTAAAACTTAAAGTGCCAATTGTTTGCAATCTAAACCTGAATTTATTAAATGTATTGTTATAATTACGTGTGCTATTAAATGTTTTTGTGTTAAATTGAAAACCCGTGTCTCAATCCTACAATAAAATAGCAAAACAATTAATATTGACTGTAATAAGAAATACGAATAAAAATATGAATTTAAAACCGGCTCTGTATCATTATACACAAAAATGAGGGGTTAGTAATTTAAATAGACTCCACACTTCATTAATCTGAGACTGTTTTGGAATAATCCCCGTACCTACAATGTAAAGTCCCGATATATGTGGCCTGGCTGTCATATCTGTGGTCGAAGTGGACTAATACATCGAGTTCCCTCGTAGAAAGGTACCTCGGATGCCACACATGGCCTTGGATAAAAACCGCCACAAACAAATGAAGAGCAAACATCTATACATTAGAGAAAAACTCATCTGTGTATAATGTATGAAATGATCTTGATAGAATAAATTATACAAAAATATGAAACATAAAACAATAAAAATTAGGATGCGTAAAACGAAACTGGAGCGTTAGAATCAGAGAGTTCACCAGGCTCACTCATGGTGGAATTTCTATAATACGAGTAAGAAATAAGATGGATCCTCCTCGAGCTTATTCAGCAGCGAGTGGTTCACAAGAATAAGAATTGATCCTCCTCGAGCGTTTTCAGCAGCGAGTGGTTCGTAAGAGAAAGAGTTGATCCGCCTCGAGCGTTTTCAGCAGCGAGTGGTTCGTAAGAGAAAGAGTTGATCCTCCTCGAGCGTTTTCAGCAGCGAGTGGTTCGTAAGAGAAAGAGTTGATCCTCCTCGAGCGTTTTCAGCAGCGAGTGGTTCGTAAGAGAAAGAGTTGATCGTCCTCGAGCGTTTTCAGCAGCGAGTGGTTCGTAAGAGAAAGAGTTGATCGTCCTCGAGCGTTTTCAGCAGCGAGTGGTTCGTAAGAGAAAGAGTTGATCCTCCTCGAGCGTGCTCAGCAGCGAGTGGTTCGTGAGAGAGGAAAAAGCTTTCTCCGCTGGCTGAAGAAATTAGATCTCTATTTATACTCGAAAATCTCCGCTTCTGACGTCACACGATGACCTTGCAGCATCTTGAAGAGAGAAGGGTTGTACTGATGGTGGTGAACCTAAATTTTTTACAGGGAACAAAAATAATAGTTCAAATTTCAAACCATGGTGCGAATTACCCGAATTTTGAATTTAAATGTAAAAATGCGCAAAACGTAAACACCTAGGGGCGTATATTTTCAGTCTCCCCCACTTATTTAGTTTTAGCTTCAGGGAAGGAAATAAAACGAAATAAGTATAATATAAAATATACAAAATTTTTATAGGTTTTATAAAGGGAACAGAACAAATCTTAAAACTATAATGAACACAAATATTAAAAATTAAAAGGAACACAAAACAAAACTTAAACACAAATAATAGTAATCCTAAAAATTAAAAGGAACACAAAACAAGACTAAAAGTAAAAAGAATACAGAAAAATATTAATTATCACTATATAGAATTATTACTAGAACAAGAGTGCTGACGACGTCTCTTACTACGTTTGGTTTTATGAGACTTCCCAGTCTTACGACCTCCCAAACCAAATAATTTTCTAACATATGGACGATTTCGTACTGGTTTTTCAACCATGGCAGGCACTGAAATTTCTTCAGTAGGTGAATTCAATTTCACATCGTTTTTGTATGGTGGAGATGAAATTGGAAAAATTAAATCCGGAATTTGCATCTCCTTTACCAAATTCTGAATTTCCTCATTTTTCTTCTGTATTGAAGAATCCAAATATTGTTTGTAAATTTGAATTGGAATTTGCACTTTGAGGGAAGTGGGAAAAATTTCTTGTTCGCAATCAAGTCCCAAATCCTGAATGTCGTTATCTAAATCAGGCATATTTTTCTTAATAGGAGGATGATTGAATAAACAGTAACTTCTTAATAAAGACGGCACTTCTAATTCTAATATACGTTTAACAAACTCTTCTTGGTGAAGAAAGTGATCGAGGGTCTTTTACTTGAGAATTATACTCTTTGGATATTAAGTGTACACCAGGAAGACAAATTTGTAACTGCGTACAATAATAAAGTAGTAAAAGATGAGCAATTTTTTTATGGTCAAAAACTAGAAAAAAAAGGGATGAGCATCTGGGTATAGGATCTATGAGTTCATAGGCATTTTTGTGTGGAATGGCAGAAATAACAAATGGTCCTTCAAAAAGTGAAGACACTTTTTGTGCAACACCATCACTAGCACTAGATTGTGGATTAGTACGAAGAAGTACCATTTGTCCCTTTTTAAATATAACTGTGCACTTCTTTTGTTGTTTTGCCCTTTTTACAGCCATTTTAATTAATTGTTGACGTATCATATTTTGGTCCACTATTGATGTTGTTTCCACTGGTAAATACTGTTGAAAGATGTTATTAAAAGAATGAGTTGGTTTTATTCCCATAATAATTTCAAAAGGAGATAAACCAGTTGAAGAATGGGTTCAATATTAGGAATTATTTTAGCCCATGACGAATGTTGCTGATGACAATAGGCTCTTAATAATCGTCCAATTTCTTTCATATATCTTTCTGATAGATTGGAGCTGGCATGTCTAATAGATGAAAAAGTGGGCCTAATATTTAGTTCCAATAAACGTTTCTTCCAGTGCTTAGCGGTAAATTGGGTCCCATGATCGTTAAGGATCGTCTTAGGATGAATGATAGGCAACACTTTTTCCAAACGATTCAAAGTAGCTACAGTATTGGCTTTCTTTAAAGGAAGTAATTTACAAAATTTAGAAAACACATCCACCACCACAAAAATATACGAGACTCCACCTATAGGTACTCTTAGGTAAAGGGCCATAATAATCCACAGCTAATAGGTCACCCACATTTTCTGGAATAATTGCTTGTATAGGACCCTCGTACTTCTTATTAGGTTTCTTTGATTTTTGACAAAGATCACAGGTGCGAAATAATTGATGTATATACCGACTCATATTTGGCCAGTAGTAGAATTGTCTCATTAATGGATAAATTTTACTGGCCCTAAAGTGACCAAACTCTTTATGATAGTGCCAGCATAGTCTTTCACATAGACTCTCCGGTATCGCTAATGTCAATTTATTTGTAATTGGATTTTTATGTAGAAGTATTCCATTTTGAAGAAGATAGTTTTCCACCAGACGTAGTTCACGATTATTGGTAGCATTTCTTGTCCCCAATTTGATAGATTTAATAGTATTAAGTAAAGGATCCTGTTGTTGAGCTTCTTGTAAATGTTCTAATTCAGTAATCATTTTACCAGTCTCTTCTAATAAAAAGGTGGCAACTATAGGATTGTCTATAGGTGAACTATAGGTTGTAGAAAGAGTAACCAACGAGTGAGTCTACCATTTAGAAAACGGCAGCTACGAAGAAAAGTTAGAGAATTGTGATCTGTACGAATAAGTAATGGAGAATTATAAACATATATTCGAAATTTTTGTAAAGCATAGATAATTCCAAGAAGTTCCTTTTCAGTAGTAGTGTAATTCAATTCAGCACCTCTTAAACTTCTACTCTGAAAAGCAACTACACCGGGAGATCCATCTTCTTGTTTTTGATAAAGAACAGCACCTAATCCATAATTTGAACTATCAGTTTCAAGTATAAATTTCTGTTGAAAATCAGGATGAATAAGCATGACAGTCTTCAAAAATTGTTTTTTAATATCGGCAAAGGCTTTATCTTCATCAGGTCCCCATATCCACTTAGTTCCTTTTTTTAATAAATGGCTTAATTGACGAGTATAATCGCTATAATGTGAGCAGAATCTGCGATAATAATTGCAAAGACCAAGAAATGCTCGAAGTTGTTTAAGTTTAGTGGGTGTTGGAAACTTCTGAATAGCTTCTATTTTATCAGGATCCGTATATATTCCATTAGGAGTTAAAATATGACCTAAAAATTTGATTTCTTTCTGTACAAATGCAGATTTTTCTAAATTTATAGTCATTTTAGCAGCTTTAAGTTTTTCAAAAACCATTCTTATATGTTGTAAATGTTGATCAAATGTTTCAGAAGCTATCAATAAGTCATCGATGTAATTATGAGTAAATGTTCTTACTTCTGGTCCCAGTACTATGTCCATACAACGCGAGAAACTTGCAACAGCAGTTTTCAAACCAAATGGCAATACATTATAAACATAACTCTTGCCATTATATAAAAATGCTGTATATGCTCTACTATTAATATCCAATGGTATCTGCCAATAAGATGCAACCAAGTCAATACTAGACAAAAAATGAATGTTATGAAACTGTTGCAATAATTCTTCTATGTTTGGCGGACTTTCATGATATGATCAGCGACCATATTGTCATTAAGTGTCCGAGCATCCAAACAAATACGTACAGTATTGTCTTTCTTTCTTACAACAGTAATAGGGCTAGAACAAGCAGATGGGGCTCTACTTATGACACCTAATTCCACCATTTCTTTTAATTTATTTTCAACGGCTTCTCGTAATGTCAAAGGTGGATAACTCTTTTTAATAAAAGGCTCCTTATTGAAAAGCTGGATTTGATGAGTATATAAATCAGTTAAGCCAGGTGTATCTTGAAATAAGTCTTGAAAATTCAACAAAAGTTCTTCTAAGTGTTTCTTTTCTTCAAACGGCAATGGTAAATCCTTAAGTTTTTGTTGTATTTGGTCTGAAGAAGTAACAACGTTAATTACAGGTTTTGTTAAAACATCTCCAATGTTTACCACTCAAAAAGAGAACAGACACTCTGACATTATTTTTAGTGACATATGTAAATATGCGAGAATCTAATAAGACTCTTCTTTGATTTTCAGACATCCAATCTAAACCAATAATACATGAGCATATTAGTGTAGGTGAAATAAGAAAATTAATGTCATTTATTTCTCCCCCAATTTTCGTTGCTAATAAAACTTGTTTTGTTATTCTACGACTTTATCCATGAAATGCACCTTGCATGTGAATAGCTTTAATTGGAAGAAAAGGTACTTTATTTCCCGTTTGAAGTATATTATTCCATGTTTCCTCTGAGATTAACGACATTTCGCTACCAGTATCAAGTAAAGCTTGATTATCAAAACCATTAAGTACCACAGAAATTTGTGGTAATGTATGTCTTTGAGGTTGAGGGAAAACATTGTTGGTACCATATAAAGGTGACAAACCCAAACCAGTATGATCAAGAGGGGTTTGCCCATAAGATTTTATAGGAAAACGTATACCTTGCTGAAAACGTCCTAATCCTAATAAAGGTTTCCATTCCATTTTTATTAAAAGTTGTCGTCCAATAGAAATCTGATTATTGCTAGATGACTGTCTAATTAATGGAAAGGTCGCAAGCAACAGACTCTTATTTACAGCGTCTTTTGGTTTCCCGCTAATGGTTTGGTCCATTGGTAAGGTTTATTATTATGATTCCTAGGTCGAGTTTCCTTAAAGTAATTTCTCTCTAGTGGTTGAACATGTGAATTATTTATATTGGTATTACTGGATTGCGATGGAGATGGTACAGATATAGATTGAATTAGAGTTTCTTGTTGTCGTAAAAATTCTGCAGCACTAGCTATAGTATGATCATTTTTCAAAGACCATAACGACTGAATATGTAATGGAAAATGTTTCATTACTTGTTCTACCAATGTATGTTCAGGTATATCGTCGGTCAATGTTTTAGCCAAACTTATGTAATGAGCAAAATGATTAACCATAGTTGTATCTCCCACAACATTCCATTGAGTAGTATTAATTAAATATCGTATTGAGAAATTAAATTAAATCAAATTAAAATAACCAAGAACACCAGAGTAAACTCGCGACAAGAAATGAAATAATTGAATATTAAATCAAATAAACAAATTACAGTCAACATACAAAAACAAAATAAATGAAACATTAAAAATTCATCAGTAATGTGTTGTTTAATACCCCACACCTTAAGACATACCACCCTCCTAGACCTAGAGCTAAATAATTCGGTCCTTGTGTTCGAAGAGGAGGTTAGGCAATAGGCCGATGGCAGTCATGACACGGGCCCACAATGTCTCCACCGATGTAAGGTGTATATGTGACAGATCACTGTACAAGGCATATACAACAAAATCAATAGATAAAAACAAAATAAAATAGCAAAACAATTAATATTGACTGTAATAAGAAATACGAATAAAAATATGAATTTAAAACCGGCTCTGTATACATTATACACAAAAATGAGGGGTTATTAATTTAAATAGACTCCACACTTCATTAATCTGAGACTTTTGAAATAATCCCCGTACCTACAATGTAAAGTCCCGATATGTGTGGCCTGGCTGTCATATCTGTGGTCGAAGTGGACTAATACATCGAGTTCCCCCGTAGAAAGGTACCTCGGATGCCACACATGGCCTAGGATAAAAACCGCCACAAACAAATGAAGAACAAACATCTATACATTAGAGAAAAACTCATCAGTGTATAATGTATGAAATGATCTTGGTAGAATAAATTATACAAAAATATGAAAAATAAAACAATAAAAATTAGGATGCGTAAAACGAACCTGGAGCGTTAGAATCAGAGAGTTCACCAGGCTCACTCATGGTGGAATTTCTATAATACGAGTAAGAAGTAATATCGATCCTCCTCGAGCTTATTCAGCAGCGAGTGGTTCACAAGAATAAGAATTCTGCCATGGTTGTTGTCATTACGATAGCGTTGGTTGGACACTGTTACTTTGGAGATGTCACTTTGAGCAAAACTTGAATTAGCGACACTTGTTTGCTTTGTTAGTTCTTGACTTTCTATTTTTGACGCTTCAAGCGAAAATGCTTTAGCTAAAATGTCGTTAAACCCCGTAAGATTTGATTGTAGTTAGTGTTCTCGTAGCCAATTATCACATATGCGAACACTCTTCACATTCCGCAATAAACTCACATTCGTGTAAATCTGTTTGGAGAGCAGCGACAAAATCTGAGATTGTTTGATTTTCTTTTTGATAAATGTTCAAGAAATAATGTTGTGACAGCACTACACATTTCTTCGGCACTAATAATTGTGTAAAGTTCTTCACCAATTCTTTGTATACTTGATTGTTTTAATAGTTTTTTCCGGACTCAAAAAAGCGGCTAATGCAATATAATGCGCTGATCCAATTGACACACACAGAAGCTGAGATTTCTTTTTATCGACTGTAATGTTTTTCATGTCGACATAATTCTCGAAACGTTCTAAATATCAAGCAAATTTTTCATGTTTTGAATCGAAATGCTCAAATGAAGCGACACTTGACAACTGATCTTTATCATCGTCTTTTTTTGAAAACTGAGACACTACTTTGTTCAACATCTGCTCTTGTTGTTCTTTGAAAACGTTTAAAAACGTTACAAACTGATCGGAATCCCTTATTGCAATATGGCGACACTACTTTTTTAACGATTGTCTAAATGACAATGTGAATGCCGACATTGTTGGGCATGCGCGATCATTTGTATTGTTGGTTGCATACTTCAACATTAATTTAAAAATGTTGTTTTCAATCAGTCACTTTTGCGCGCAATATTATTGTTTCTTCATCAGTTGTCAATTAGGTATAACGTTAATTATATCAAGCAAAATATTTTTCCTGATTTTGTTATTGAAAAATGGGGGTAATATGTGATATATGTGGCACCATATATTGTAATCAAGGTACCTTAAACAGGCATAAAAAAAGGTACATAATGTTTCCATAAGTACGGTCTCCTACGACAAATCTGTGTGGAATTACAAATGTTTAGAAGAAAATTGTAATAATTCCTTCAAAGAAATCAAAGGATTAATCGATCATTTAATTAAAACTCATAAACATGTCTTTGAAGAGTATGAAATTACTGTGAAAGACATGGATGGTAGGTTATATTCCAAAAATTAGACGTTCAACTTTCGTAAACTTGCACTATTCTTCTTTTATCCAGAGTTTCATTTATGAACTATTTATAGGTTACTATTGTAATCGAAGTCATAGAGCTGGTAATTTTTATAACTACCTTATGTGTGTATTATAAAATAGAAATTACATAGGTAAATTTATATTTAGGACGTCGTTGCAGAGATAAAAATCGTGTTTATAAAAGATTGTTGAAAAGTCAGGGTTCCTGTAAACTGGCGGTTAGTTGCACCAGTCAAATTAAGGTTGTGAAGAAACCCGATGGTTTTGTAATTCAGTGGCAAAAAAACACATTACGTTCATACAGCACAACTAGAACATTTAAGAATCCATCCGAACGATAGGCAAATGATTGCATCAAAATTAATTAATGGTGTAATGCCTACCAAGTATGTTAAATTAAATTTATTTACAACAATAATTATACAATGTAAAATTTATCAGGGTCTTAGACTCAAATCGTGATGGTATTAACAATCAGCTCAAAAGATTGTATTTACTAACTTCTAAAGATATTTGAAATATCAAAGACAGTTATAATATTCAAGTTAAAGATGGAAAGAGACACGAAAATGATGCAATTTCGATAGATTTGTTTGTTACCGAATGTTTTTCCAAAAATGCAGATGAAAATCCAATTTTATTTTATAAAAAACAAGGAAATCCCGCAGATGATGTTTTTCAACAACAGGATTTTTGTCTCATATATGTATATCAACAAGGCTCAAGAAATTTTGTTTAAAGAATTTGGAAATAATATTTTAACAATTAAAAAAATCGAATTTTAAAAATATCTCCGTACAGAAAAAAAATTAACAAACCCCATTTGGTACACTTACTTATCTCATAATGACATATCTTACTGCAAAATTTAAACAAAATCGGCCGCCCCCAACTCCACTTTTTGACAAAGGGGTGGCTTACCACCTTTGGCCATTTGTGTGGGGGATGTCAAATTTTAATTCCGTTGAATCCTATCGATAGCAAATTTAATACGGAAACTTTTTTGTCTCTTGGATTTTTTTCGTACAACGCACCGTTTTCGAGAAAAATGCAATTTTATATGAACTTGCCAAGATTTTTTTAACTTCAGTGGTCCATAACTTTTCAGTTAATGCACCGAAAAATCTAAAAAAAATATTGTAAGATCACCATAGGCTATATAATATAATTCTTAATAAATCTTTGTTATAATTTTTTTTTAACATGCCGAAGAAGTTGATGGCCTCTATTTCCTCAAAGAGACATTTCCAAGAAAAAAGGAATAAGTTTTCGACTCAGGGTGACCCACAAAATCTACCATTTCTTTTTTGCCCACTTTAGCTGAAACACCCTGTATATAAACTTCTGAAAATGTTGCAACAACAAACTGAACTGGACAATTTTGAAGTGACTGAAAAATTCTTTGGATTTAATGTTAAGTGACAAAGAGACTGAACGATTTGGAAATTACTTTAAAACATACTATAGTTCAAATTTTGCTAAATGGGCATATTGTTATCGAACGAACTGTGGAATTAACACCAATATGCATCTAGAGTCAATGCATAAAGTAATAAAATATTTTTATTTGGAACGAAAACATATCAGACGTCTCGATAAAAGTCTTCACGTTCTAATTAAGTACGTACGTGACAAAACAGTCGAACGTATTTTTAAATTAACGAAGGAGAAAAACTCAAATAAAAAAAAACATTTTTGATCGACATAATAAAGCGCTTCAATCCAACTATACTGTCCAACTATCAGAAGATACATTGACTGCAAATAATTTTACTTGGAAAGCAGTAAAATCATCAAATGATTCAAATGAATATTACGAAGTAACTAAATTGAACGATAAAGTGTGTTGTGTAGATGTGTGTTCCACCTGCAATGTTTGTGTACATATGTATGCATGTACTTGTTGCGATTATTTAAACAATAAAATTTTATACAAACATATTCATTATGTTATTCAAAATACTTTAATAACGAACCACGATTTGAGAATTAGCAATGCTATAAATGTGAAAAATGAGTGTCAAAAAGAAGCTATTACAGATATATTATGTAAAATTGATGGTATTCCGAACACAGGCAATATTTCAAAGGTAAAAAATGATATAAATAATGCATTTTTAAAAGTACAAAATTTAGATTTTGATAAACTGGATACCGATATTGGTCAACAAATACATTATCATATAAATATAATTCAAAATTTGACAAAGCTACCCGAGAAGACCAATTGTTATCAAGAAAATGTATTGATGAATAAAACTATTACAAACAAAAAATTATTATTACCGCAATTGAGATTTTCATCTTCAAAAAAGAAAAATAAGAATAAAACTCCCTTTCAAAGGCCAAATAAAGAAAAGGTTTTACATCTAAATGATGTATTAACTAATTGTAATTCACTATTTATTTCAAAAAGTATAACTAATGATCACCAATACTTTTAATTCAGTGCAATGTGTGATACAGATTACCTATTGTTGTTTTGGTCGATTCCTCGGACGATGGTTTAGATAAACACGAATTTACACTTAACAAATATGTTTTATTAACAACAAATTGACTTAGTAATAATTTTTAACAACTTTCTTGACAGATCGATTTTTTTGACAGACATAGACATATTAATTAATTAATTAATTGACATCCTTACAGATCTATCTATCTTTTGTTTTCTATCGATAATGTCGTTGATCTATAATTTGTTTATTTTGATTTGTGTTTACAGTTTTCTTTAATAATTTCAACACCTATAAAAATATTTGACCTAAATGTATGTAATAAGCATTTATTTTTTTTTTAATAAAAATTAATTATTATAAAAATCTTTTTATTTCAGAAATAAAAACTGTTAAAAATTGTTCTAATATAGATTACGATCAATTTTTAGATTAATGTTGAATAGAGCTGTAAACTAAGTTAGAAAATCCCAATTTTAACCACTTAATCGAATAGATTGTATTAAAAGAAATGACTTGTCATTAAAATTTAATCGGATTTGAATATATTTAATTAGTTATTAATGAACAAAGTTCGAATTTTAATGAATCCCGGGATTTTAACCACGTGGGGTCTGACATCACGAACAAACATCCAATGGGGAGGGAGTTGTTTGTTGGTTCGCTCCGGACTATAGTTTTACCTGAAATCGAGCAGGTAGAGTTTAAGTTCAGGTACCAACGAAAAAAGCGATCCACTGTTTACAAGTGACAGTTGCCGATAGCATGTCGAAATTTTAATTTTTAATAATTAATTACGCGAAAATTATAAACATTTAGCCCCTCTCAAATATACCATTATGTTTTGTATTCACCAGACCTTGGATATAGATACATTTCAAAAATTAGTTTACAGCTCTATTATGCAACCAACAATACAAATGATCGCGCATGCCCAACAATGTGGGCATTCACCAGAGATAGGGAGAACGCGCTTCGACGAGTGCGCATCCAATTTTTTGGGGACGTTATAATGTCAGTTATTTTCTTGTCTCTTTGTAATTCAAACGAATGTCTCTAGATGGCGCTACCAAGGGTGCAAACACAAACTTATAATATGTCAAAAGCAGACACAAGATTCTACCAAATGTGTGTTGTTTCTGATCAAAAGTGTTACAATGTGTTTTTTTTTTTAAATTGATAAACTTATTCTTGTTGTAATTATGGCATCATGCATTTTAATTTTCCCGCAATTAATATACATAGTAAAATTTGGAAATTTCTAGTTACTTTTTAACAGTTGGCAATTGTCCAACATGGCGGTCTTCAATTTTCCCCATTTCGCGCATCCACAACATCCTTCTCCCTACCTCTATTTCTCTGGCATTCACATTGCCATTTAGACAATCGTCTCTTTTAACCTTTTTTTTCTCGAAAAAACATGTGCTCTTTCAATCACAACTTAAACACGATACTCACCATAGAATAATAAGACTACGTAGTCTTATTATTCTATGATACTCACAGAGAAAAACACATGAGAACAAAAATCCCACTCGTCGCCAATTATTGTGACCTTATTATTGAACTAAATGATACTTGTATGTAAACTTATTTAACAAATTTATTAGATCGTATTGTCTTGCCAACACGCTACATGACATCTTGTATCTTAGTTCTTATATATCTCGATAGAGGGACATAACAGGTTCCTTTGGTCACAGAATAAGAAACACAGAAGTACGACTCCTCCCCTTTTGGCCGGAATGACGCCTGGCCGCTATAAAGTTGAGAGCAGTCGGACAGATTTTCACAAATGACAGTAGTCTCGCACGCAAGGTGGATGATCTGTTCGTTGGTGTTCTCGATTGTACTCTGTTACTTTATTTTGTGTTACCGAGTGAAATGATGTAGTACGAACTAACATTACAATCTTTTTAATTGTGAACATACAATTTTGAATTTAAAATTGTTTTTCAATTTGGTAGTGTTTTTCTGATGGATTTGCTAGAGAACGGCTCCTTATTTAGCTAATTAGAGAATAGACGCATTTGTAATTTGCATTTTGAGGACATTATGTTTACAGACGTCTTAAATATTAAATTGAAAAGGAGCACTATGGCCACTATACATATTACAACCATCTGATGAAGTTATTTTTACTTTTTATTTTAATTTTAAGTTTTTACAATTCTTATATGTGGGATGTGGGTACCAGGCTTTAAGTTCTTAAAACTCGTATATTGCTTCCTTTACATGCGCCTGGCCTAACACTCAGTAGAAAACTTACAGAAAAAAGAACAATGGAAAAGGGGAGGAGTCGTACTTCTGTGTTTCTTATTCTGTGGTGTGGTTCAGATCGATGAGAGAGTCGAAAGAATCATGCTGGTCATATCGTTCCGCCTAAATGTATATTTGGGAATCTTCTACACAGCGGCGATGAAATGGTATCTAGTAGAAGTTCCGGATAGAAGTGGAGAAACTCTTAAGAGTCATATTAGCCGCGTGGTTATACCAGGATCAATTATCAATATCGATGAATGGCAGCGTTATTGCGTTTAAAATGACATGGGTTATACCCGTGATGTGAGTATAATGGTGTGCTATTGCACATGTTATTGCTATCTCTCTCGCACAATTATGACGTCAGATGGGATGGAAATTCAAAATGTTCAAAATTTTCGGTTTTATTCGGAATTATTCGGTTTTATTTTCGGAATAATTTTGATTTTTTTAATGAAAAAATCGGACTTTAGTGCAATATTTAATATTTAGATTATAGTTTTAACCATAAATAATAAGACAAGATTCATATTTATCGAAATTGTTTATTTAACAATGCAAACAGTATGATTTTTATTTTTAAAGTTATTTTTTTAACATAAAACGTTAAAAAGTACCTATATTTTCGAAGAGAAATTCTTATTGCCAATAAAGACACTTTGAAACTACACTGTTCTCTTTGGCATGTCTTTATCTACCGAATTTCATATTTTTTTCCCGTCGAAGCACTTTATTTCATTACCTTTGGTTTCCTTATTATAATTGTGACAATCAAATGTCGCACAGGTAGGCACTATTTTCAACAAATTTTATAACTTCTTATTTTATAACCGATGAACGTTAAACAGAGGAACACCAAAAACGAAATATAAATATAAACATTAAAGATATTAAAAAAGCACTTTTATTTCCACGGAGAATATACATATTCAGTTTAATTTGAACTTAAATCAAATTTTGATGGTAATTATTTACTTTCTGGACACCACTCCGATTTTGATGAAATTTTCAGAATATGTGTATTTTGGGCCATAAATAACGAATCTGAAAATGAAAATTGGGGCAAAGGCCCCGTTTTTGAGATATTTCACTTTGAAATGTCAAATTTGACAACTTCACCCTATAGAGATGAAGTTCACTTTTAGGTTATTTTGATCACTTTGTTTATATTTTTTACTTCTTTTGATCCATATATTAATGCTTTCTATTTATATTACTTGCTCATTATTCATTGTATAGTTTTTATTGTACATTTTCCTTCTTTCAACAATTTAAATTTACACGAACAGATCAAAAAGATGCTGGGTCAGTGAGGTTGCATATTTTCATAGCCAACTATTTTAAATTAAAAAATTAAAATTATTTATATCTGTCATTTTTCATATAAAAGAAGGAAAATGAATATTTTTTGTTTTATAATAATAAAAACAACGAGTAGTAAATAAAAATCTAAATTGTAAATTGTCTAAAAGAAGGAGAAAACGATCCAAATGATCGAAATCGACCTGAGTGAACTAGGCCAATTTTGACATTTAAAAGTGAAATATCTCAAAAACGGTGCTTTTGCCCCAGTTTTCGTTTGGAGATTTGATATTTATGGCCCAAAATACACATATTCTGAAAATTTCATCAAAATCGGAGTGGTGTCCAGAAAGTAAATAATTACCATTTATTTTTATAGACATTAATTTTTGAAATAATGAATAAATCAAGTAAATTTTTTTAAACATATATTCAAAACAATTATTATATGTACAATTTAATGAAATGATAAAATATAATATAATACTTCTTTTTTCTTCTGGAATTCTGGTCATCATTCATTCAACGTATCTCCAAGTTACAGTTGTAATATGAAACAAACATAAATTTGTAATTAGAATTAGAAATTATATAGCTAATTATACACATCGTACAAGAAATGAGTGTTACAATACTGTAAATTGTAAATTTATAACACTTACCACATATTAAATACCTATATATTGGACACTGGGAAGGCAAAGTGGGGTTCAAGTTATGCGCCATTCATCCACACAAGCGCTAGTATCGGCATTAATCGCGCTTGCGCCGACTTATAAATAATTTTTTTTGAAGTTTGTTTGAGTTTGACAGTTAACCGCCATTACAATTATATTTATAATTTTTTTATTTGTTAAGTAATTTCACATAAATTAAAAAAAAAGGCCACAAAAAAAGTGTATTGTTCAGATAGAAATAATAAAAGGCACCGGTAAGTTCTCTTAAAAATATTGTTAGGAATGTTACTTAAATTATTGGTATTTTCGTTTTCCAAATCTCAACATGAAAAACGAACTGTTTCATGAATGGATTTCACACCATCTACTAATCTTTGGGGAAAGAAAAGGGGGCTAAAGACGAATGCCTTACCAAGTTTATTGGTACCCGAAGCAGGAAATAATATCTCTATGTAGTGTCTTATTTTATTATTAATCGTATTTTTATTCTCAGATATTTCCATAAACACAGTCCTAGATCCAGAGTCACTACATTCCATTCCATTGAATCAAATTCAGAAACCCGACTTGCATTTAAGAGGATCCATCTATGCAGAAACCGTCTACGTCGAAGAACGACTCCAAAAATTCTTGTTGACTCCTCGTAAAAATAATAGTAATTTGAATAATGATGGGTTTATATATAAAATTTAGTTGTATAGATGTAAATTTAAAAATTAACCATACTGTTCGATGTGTTAGTCAAACTTAAATTTGCAACTAAATTTACATTCAAATTTTCTGTATAAACCTATGATTATTATATATGTATATGCACAACTTATTCACTTTACACTTATGTAACAAAAATAAAAAATTCACCAACATATTCGAACTTTGTTTTAATTCAAACCTCTTTCATCACACTTCACACTAAATTAATTTTCACTTTGTAATACTCATAAATGCTAGATTTTATTAATGAAATCTATCATTTATATGTATTATAAAGTGAAAATTTGAATTTGAATAACATTTTCATATAAGATGGGACGAGAGAGAGAGATAGCATTAGAGAGGGAGCACACGTTTAATGCCCCATTCAAACACTTCAAGCGCTAGTTGCAACAGTATTCCACCTAATATGTGGCACTTACCTTAAAATATCCTGTTGGATTGAAACGGAGAAATTGTTTTTTTTCCACCAAATTTTTGTTTATGAAATTTTTGGACATCTTTTTTTGGGTTGTGCTGTGTACGAAAACAACACTTTAAACATCGTGAATTTTTTAACAAAACTAATATCTTTATATGCACATATATTCAAATAAGAGAAAATTAAAAAAAAAGGTCTACACACATCAAACGCAAAACTTTTCCGCCATTTGTTCACATATTTGTTGACGATTCGTCATTTGTTCTGACGTCACGATCAAATTAATTTCAAATTTAAAAAAAATACAACTAACGCCACCTAGTAATGGTCGTGGTACTAATCTTCATTGAAGATTGCGAATGCCGTTAGATGTCCGGTTCGATGGTTATACAATATACATACCCATCAAACCGTTAACCATTCGGTTCATTTCGTCAATTCTGATAATCAGATTTGCACGAATCAGGTCGAAGGATAGGTGGTCCCGACTGAAACGTTTCTTGAGACTCCATTTGGGGGACTCCATTTTTGCCGAAATACATCGATCAATTCCTATTAGAAGAGCGATACACCGTGACTACGAGAGATCGTTTTCACAATTTCGTTGCTCATATTAAAGAGCGTTATCCATCGCAGGTAATTCAACGCAAAACCAATCGGTTCTTATTAGAGCCACCAATTATATTCTAATTAAAAGAAATGACTTATTGAGTTTGCTAATTTTCCCTGATTTACCTCTCCAAATCCCCGTATTTAGGTCTGGTTAGTTCAGGTTAGGCTAGGCTAGGTTTGTATAGCATTTTGTTAGTTGACACACTGTAACGGGCAGCAATAACTGGTCTGGAATCACGAACTACGATGTACGATTGAAATATAAACTGCTTTCTTTTTACAAATTTCTGTTAAATACTGAGTTAATCTGATCCATTTTATTGGAAGAAGTGGCAGAAATTCAAATAATACTAGTTTCAATTTTGAATTACCTTTAAATGGTGGAAAAAAGAAAACTCGCTTACGATTCAATCGTTCAATTCGATGCAAAATGTACGTCAGCTACATAGTAGTCGTACGCAAGTAGTCGATTTGAGTCTTATTAATACAATTCAAAGTTAATTCTGAATTAAAAATAGTATTTTTGAATTTCTACCACTTCTACCAATAGACCTCGTGCAATGGAGATCGCTAACTTCAGGGTGTGGGAACTGCACATGCGCAGTAACGATTATTTTTAAAACTAACGATAGATTATTAAATACAATTAGCAAATATTTAATGAAAATACAAGAAATTAAGCAAAAAACTTTGAAAACACTCGAAATGTCAATTTACAGTCGATGGTATTTAATAATTTATGGTTAGATTTCAAAATAATCGTTACTGCGCATGTGCAGTTCCCACACCCTGAAGTTGGCGATCTCCATTGCACGAGGTCTATAAAATGGATCAGGTTAACTAAGTATTTAACACAAATTTGTATAAAGAATGCAATTTATATTTCAATCGTACGTCGAAGTTCGAGATTCCAGCACTGATATGCACACGCTCTTCACTTTGCGAAGCGAATTGCTTCAGTTGCAATTTTCTCGGAAAAACGGGGTTCTTTCGCAAATTTTTCTTCACAAATATAGTATTTAAAACTTGTGCTTTCCTTCTGTAAAGTTACCCTTTTTCGGAATGTTACGGTTCGGAATGTTAGTGTAAATTCGTTGGTTACGGTCATATGGCAGTAACATTAATCTTCGTGGGCCACGGATTTTCAAATAAACAGTTCCATCTGTTGTTATATAGTGGAATGTTACAGTATTCTGTAATTAGGAACGTAAACCATTTTACTTACTAAAATTTAATTAAACATATTGTTTTGTTACAAATTTTTAGGATAAATAACAGTTGAAATACATAAAAAGCAGTTATCAAAAAACATTTCATTAATGGAAAATAATTGTCTCTGAAAATGTTCAAGTTACCGTATTAAACATTGATAAAATGACATAAAAACGCAAAAAATATAAACCAATACAGACGAAAACAAATAAAAATGTATGAAATCTTAGAATTTATATTGAAAAAATAGTAAATTGAACAATCGATATAAAAAATCATGCTAAAATGTTAGAAAAAAACTGCCTTTAAATTTCGAAATGCACAGCTACAAAATGAACGATCCACTTACAATTAAACATAATCTAAAAAAACAACAATCTAAAAAAGAAATTGGAATAAAGCTTAAGAAAAAATAAAGCTAAAACGAAAATCCTCCATTGGGCACATTAGTCGTTGTCGAAAGTTGCATTTGACCATCATTCGTTTCTGGTTGTGGCATTTCGTCCACATTTGCCTCCGAAAAGTAATTCTCAATCAAATTCAATGCCTTCTCATAAATCTTTTCATTCTCATGCATTTGCAACGTTTCAATACCATCCAATCCGCCACATTCTTCAATCATCAATGCAACTTTCTGCACTTCTCCCAATTTATGGGCAGCATTCAAAATATTTGTTAAACCATCCAAAACCACAACGACCGTCTTGAAATCTTTTGAATTCAATAAATTACACATCGGTTTCAATGCACCCATCTCCACCAACGTTGCCAATTGATGTACCGTTCCACCACTTGTATAATTCGTCACTGCCCAAGCCGCTTCCTTCTGTGACTTAAAATCACCCGTCTGAAGGACATTCAACAAATGCGGCACAATATTCGCATCTAACACTCTCTGAATCTGTTCACTATTGCCAGCCGTTAAATTGGAAATCGTCCATGCCGCTTCTTTCACAATATTCAATCGTTTATGTTGTAATAATTTCGGTAAAACATTCAATACACCAGCATGGATCACCATGTCAGTTTGTTGATCATTTCCAGTGACAATATTGCCAACAGCTCGCAAGGCTGGCGTTAAAACTGTGTTTTCATCACTATGCAAAAGCTCCACCAAACGTGTTACACAGCCAGTTTCCAGTACAGTTTGAATTTTATCATTATTACCATCAGTTAGATAACTTAAAGCCCAACAAGTGTCCGCTAACACATCCTTGTCGTTGTAATGTAAGAGTTTTGCCAACACAGGCAAAGCTGGACGCACTAAATTGAAGTCTGGCTGTGGATTTTTGTTTCGACAGAGATTCGAGATGGCCCAAACGATGTTCCTGAGTAATGAGAGTGGTACGTTCGGTTGGACGAGTGCTAAGAGATTCGTTAGAATGCCATGCGAGAGGACCAAGTCGCGAGTTGCTGGTCCATCGCCTGCAATATTACCCAAAGCCCAAACGGCTTGTTCAGCGATGTCGACGCGAGATGAGTTGAGGAGTTGTTGTAGTTTAGGTACGGCTTTCTCTTGTACGACGGCGGCAGTTTGTTCGGAGGTGCCGGAAGCGATGTTGGTGAGCGCCCAGCAAGCTTCAAATTGCAATGAAGGACTGAAAATTAACGAGATTAGAGAGAGTTTCGATTGTTTTATGGTGTGATTACTTGTGGGTTTTGGTGAGGAACTCCACACAGCGGGGGACGACACCCAAACGGATCATGTGGTCGATTGGGGGATTCCGTTCGCGACTTAAAATCTTCCGACAAGCTTGTGTCGCACGGAATTGAACCGATTCATCCGGATTCATCATTCCTACATTAAAAACAGTTAGAAAACTAGCCAAGTATGATAATAGAGTGTTGTTTTACCCAGAAGAATGTCTTCAGCTGACATTCCATTGGGAGATGTGGGGTTTTGTTCTTGTAAAGGCGACGTGGGCTCCTCAACATCAGCAATATTTCTACGTTTTAATAATTGGTCTTCTTTTTTCGCTTTACGTAATTCCACGGCTTGGCCAATACGGCGTCTACGCATTTCCTAACAGATTTTAATGTAACTTTGTGCAATAAAACGAAATAAATTATGAATCATGTTTTACCTCTGCATCTTTGCCTTTGTTCTTAAATGCTTTTATTCTACTCTCATCAGCCATTTTAATGTAAATAAAACAATTACGATAATATTAAAACACAATTTGAACAATTAACAAGCTAAACACAACGAGAACGAACAGAAAAATGTAAAATGGCAATGCCCGGAAGTGTCGGTTAAAAAATGTACAAAAAGTGAGGTTAGCAGTTTATTCTGATTGGTCAGTTTAAATCAGACTGATTTGGGGGAATTTCATTTTATTCTAGGGTAAAATCTGATTGCAATTTTAAAATAAAACAAGTTTCCTGATACATAACTTTATTAATTATAATAAAAGTAAGTATATAAGCATCAACTTATTAGAAAATCCACCAAAAAATCCGCTAATTAAATATCTGCTTTTGTTTATAAATAATAAAAATCTAACTTGTCGTTGGTTCGATGGTCTCGCCTCCACGTATCTGACCCCAACCAATTAATCGCCAATGTTTCTCTACTCTTCTACTCAATGCAATCTTCTCACCAATCTCCGTACAAACGGGATTTGTTAATGCAATTTTACATAAATCAGCTTTCGTTGCAACCACCCGACCGCCAGTACTTAACGAGCCAATATTTACTAAGAGAACTTCATTCTTGGTTAAACGTTGCACTTTTGCTCCTTTACGATCGCCTTCTGTACGTACACCAAGCAAACGTTTCAATAGATAGTAGCTCACCTGAAAATTAATATTTTAATTCATTGTTCGCGCCGAATTTCAAATTTTGACACTTTTAAAATCTTAATTTGCAAACTTCAGAGTGGAAAAAATTTAAAAACTCTAAAACTAATTACAAGACTACCATAAATTAGATCCAATATTTGAGAAAAAGAATATAGTTTTCATTGATTTAAATATTTTCTACTATATAATCGTAAAAATTTACAGTTTCCTGTAAATTCAACTTTGAATTGGTTAATTTACCTCCAATTCGATGAAAATACTCGGCAAAGCGCCCACAGCACCCAAAACTTGTCCCACCAATCGATCAGCCCTACAAAGTGTCGGTTCAATTTTCGTTCCCACACCAATCAATCCACCAGGCACAGCAAATTGCAATTCATTCTGTTCCGTATACAATGAAACAATTCGCGAAAAGATCGGACGACAAGTCAACTTCCCCTCTGCATCTTTACTGACCAAACCCGGCCGTACTTCGATTTCCTGTCCCACTTTCAAAACACCACGCAAAATACTGCCACCAGCAACACCGCCCTTCAAATCATTCACCTCACATCCCGGTTTATTCACATCGAATGAACGAATAACAATCAAACGGGGCTCAGAAGTGAAATCACGCATCGGTACGGGAATCTTCTTCGTTATATATTCGCATAAAACTTCAATATTGTATTTCAATTGTGCAGAAATCGGAATTATTGGTGCCCCTTCGGCAACCGTTCCCTGAACAAAACGCACAATTTGTTCATGTTGCTCCTTCGCTTGTCCCTCTTTCACCAAATCGATTTTATTTTGGAGAATTATGATGTGTTTTAATTTCATAATTTCAATTGCAGCTAAATGTTCGCTGGTTTGTGGCTGGGGACATGATTCGTTACCTAAAAACAAGACAACATAAGAGAAATTTGCAATTTTCAAGTAAATTTTTTACAAACCAGCAATTAATAGAAGAGCAGCGTCCATAACAGCGGCTCCGTTCAACATTGTTGCCATAAGAATGTCGTGACCAGGACAATCAACGAAACTCACGTGTCGAACCAGTTGGAAGCGTCCAGAACAAGCGGGACGTAAACATGGGAAACTGTCATCTTTGGAAGAACTGCCAGAAATGTAGCAAACGGGACGGGGGCACTTGGCATTGTCGCATTTGTAGATTTTTGCATTGGCGTAACCTGAAAGTTGAAGAGAAAGGAGAGCCTTTTCAATTTTTGTAATATTCGCACAATAAATAAAACATTTGAAGTTGATTACAATGATCAGTTAGTAATGGATTTCTACGAAGGCGTAGAACGGCCACTGGTAGACTTCTTTTTTAAATTCATACATTTTTTTATGAATTCATACAAAAAAAGAGTGAATTCATAGAAAAAAGTATGAATTTACAGATAAAAGTGTGAATTTTCCAAAAAAAAAAGAACTAATTTACGCATAAAAGTGTGAATTCACAGAAAAAAAGTATGAATTTACAGAAAAAAGTACGAATTTACGCATAAAAGTGGGAATTCACAGAAAAAAAGCATGAATTTACAGAAAAAAGTATGAATTTACAGATAAAAGTGTGAATTTACAGAAAAAAAAGTATGAATTTACAGAAAAAAGGGTAAATTTACAGAAAAAAGTATGAATTTACAGATAAAATTGTGACTTCACAGAATAAAAGTGTGAATTTACAGAAAAAAAGCATGAATTCAGAAAAAAGTATGAATTTACAGAAAAAAGTGTAAATTTACAGAAAAAAGTATGAATTTACAGAAAAAAGCATGAATTTATAGAAAAAAAGTATGAATTTTCAGAAAAAAGCATGAATTCACAGAAAAAGTATGAATTTACAGAAAAAAGTTTGAATTCATACTTTTTTCTCTTCACATTTTTGCCTATGAATTCACACTTTTTCTGTGAATTCACACTTTACTGTATGAATTCATAGAAAAATGTATGAATTTAAAAAAAAGTCTACTAGTGTCCGTTCTATGACTTCGTACATTTCTTACTCCTTTTATATCAACATCCGCTTCTTAAGAATTATGTTAGATAATTTACAGTGATGATGAAATTAAATTTTTTTTGAAGATTTTATTAACTAAAAAATGGTATGGATAAATTCTCTCAAGTACTGAAATAATTTGTTAACCAATTTTCATGGCTTGGATTATTTTAACGATGTCCTTTCTTAAAAATTTAAAATAGGATTTTCGCTTCTGTAGGATCCCCAGAATTCACCATTTCATTTTGGTTCAATCGACGTGTACACTCAATAAAATGTCCGACTTGATAAAATGAAAAGAATCTAATATTAACATTTTCTTCAGTTGATTTCGTTTTGATTTTTGAATGTTTTTTGTATAAGAAATAATCTTAAATATTGCAAAATTTTAGTAAGAGCCAAAAAAAGGGGAAGGAAAAATTGATTATCCAAAATAAAAGAGAAAAATTGGATATATTTCGTTATTATGATAAATTTATATCAAATTTGTATTATTTATAAACAACAATTTTCAATTTCCAGTCAAATCAGAATTCTTAAAACTAATATTTACATCTAGAAATATAGATTTAAATTTTGCGATAAAATATATCTTACGTTGTTCGTAGAAAAAAAAGTCACTTAAAAATTAACAACTAAAAATATACTTAAATAAACTCCAGTTTATTTATTAGAAAACTTGAACAGATATTTAAGAACACTAATTCAAAACACTTTACCATGCATATTAACGATCAAGTTTACAAACACTCCGAACAAAAGTAAAAAAAAACTACATTAAAAAAAGTGCCTAGAACTAATAAATAAATTGATCACTGTTTCTATACTTTAAAACAAATTGATCACTGTTTCTATACTTTAAAACAAGTACCGTCGACAAGATTCAGCCGCACACTTACAAATGGACCGGCCATTCTCAATCACCTTACTATTCGGTGTCAACAATTTCTTCACCACACTTTTCTCCGGTGTCCCTAAATCCGGATTCATCATATAATCAAACGTCAATTCTTCTCCTTTCTTAATTTCCCTCAATGCAAACAACGCCAATTGCGGCAAATTCGGATCCAAACAATTAATCCACACTGGAAACACCACCAAATTCGGATCACATGAATGATTAATAAAATGCGAAACATTCCCATAAATTGCCGCATCGACCGTATACAAATTATCCCTTGAATCGTAATCCAAATCAAACAAATACGTTCTACCCTCGGCATCGTAAATCCTCCCTCTCCGTTCGGCCTCCTCATGTGTAATCACTTCCCCAACATACTCGCATACAAACTCCCCACAATGCACCCGTCGCAATGTTCTCACACCCCAGCCGCAACCATTATTCGTACGGAAAATACTCAATGGCACTTTTCGGCCTTGTTGCACCACGCGATTCTTACATTCCGGTCCGCATTTGCACAATTTATTGCACTCGTATATCGGAGTGCCTGGATTTACATTCAGCAGCGCCATCGCACCGCGATATGTGAAACTATTGTACTTTTGACGTCCACAGCAGTTCTTCAAACGCGGCCCACAAGTGTCACATTCACAGCCAACCAATGGCTTTGTGGCGATTTTTATATTGTCAGCAGCGATGTATTCGTTAATGTAAACGAAATTCTTTGGTGGCGGCTCCAAATCGACATTGTTCTCCACTTGGATGACGGCTTGTTCGGTGGCTCGAAGATTTATTAGAGCTTCCCATTCGCGAAGCGATTCAATTTGACGTTCCCTTCGTGTCATTACTTCATACAGGCGAATATTATATTCGGCGTTTTGGTATTTGTGAACATGTTCGATTTTCGGCAATTTAAAATGAAGTTTTAATAAACTTTGTAAGATTTCCACTTTATTCGGTAATGAATCGATTTTAACGTTTGGTAATTGACTTAACAATCGTTCATTACTGATCCGTGATGAGATTTTAAAGTATTTGTAGAGTTGCGGCAGTTTATCGTGCAGAAAATTGGTAAGGAAATCCTCCAGAATGGCTGGAGAGTTTTGTAAGTGTGCAAGCGGTTCCCATGTGTTACAATTGTCGGAATAATGTTGCCATTTCACATAGAACACTGGCACACCTTTGTCATAGACACAGTCTAGTATTTTTTCCACAACGAATTCTTGACTGTAAACGTGGACGGATTTTGTGGGGCGCACTGGTCCGTTTGGTTTTCGTTTACGTTTTGGGCGTTTTAAATTGTTTAAATTCGTCACTTTCACACCGTAGAGAGATTTTGGCCATATTATTGTGGAGCCATTCGCATCGAACTGGATCTTCTCTATAAAATCCCATGGAACAAATAAAAAGCAATTACTCATTTGGTATATAAAGAAAGGGAAGAGAGAAATAGACTAAAATAAGCGAGATTTTATATAAAAATACCGACAGTTCGATGCAAACGTCCCGAGGGCCGTTTGCCGCTCGTACAGGTCACCATTTCTACTTACCCAATTTGATGGTGATGTTCCTTTCCAATTCGTTTTTGAAACGTACAGTTTGCACACCAGAAATTGCTTTAACAACTGTCGATTTGCCATGAGCTACATGACCGATTGTTCCAATATTTATTGTTGCTTGTCTACTGATCACTTCGGGTGATAAGGCAGTGAGTTTTGTTACGTCCTAAAAATGGGAAAACGTTGAATTAATGATGCCATAAGGAAGAACACATTACACTTTTGAGGTTAGAATTTGTTGGGTGTAATTTTATGTGGTATTTCAAACATTGGGTAGTAAAATTGTTGATTTAATTAATTTATAGATTGTTATTTACCAATTTCGATAGATCTTGCTTATGTAAATTCGGTTGGCCTGTTGTAACGCCGCTATTTTCGGATGACGCCATGTTGTCAGAAGTTTGTTTAAGAAAAAGGCGGTAAAAGTCTGAACTCATAACTCAAGGTGGCATCCTGATGGGAGTGGATAGCTTTGGTTCCCAGAGTGATGGAAAGATGGCAGCATTACAAAAATTTAATATAAAAATAAAAATGGATAAAAATGAATGATGTTACTTTGCCAAATCAAATCAAGATTTTAAATAGAAAAACTGAATTAGAATTTAAAGGGTTTTTAATTTAAAATAGATTTTATTTCAATTTGTATATTTGTTTGTTGCGTTCACTATATTTATAAATTTGTAGTGCTCCTCAGTGCTAGATGGAGCAGTTGCTGAGCTGTAAAACAAAGAAACCCTTTTTTGTTTTCTATTTCATATACAAGATGACAGAATAATGTTTGTTTTGCCATTTTATTTTGTGTTGATGACTTCACAGCACTGTTTTTTGGTGAGTATTTGTAAGTTTTTGGTTTAAGTTTTTTAAAAGTATCTGGTTTATTGGTTCGTTTCTTTTCATCTAAAAGATTTCTAAATAAAATTATATTTGAGTATCCAATGTAATTAAAACATTTAAAAGGCAACATTTATAGGTTATATGTAGAATCACATTCACGCATAGAATAATTAGACAGTCTAAAGTAGTCTAATTATTCTATGTATTCAAGTTATTCGCTATCACAGCAAATCTTCCTGTAATAATGATCCGAATTTCCTTTGAAGCGTTTTTATAAAGACTGTAAAAAATAAAAACAGTGAAAATTAAAGAAAAACATAATATAAATTAATAGCGAATTCGATTCATTGCACGAGTGCAACACTGGTGTATCTATCTTTTTTAATACATGATTGTAAAAAATGATGCAAATACCTACACCAGTGTTGCACTCGTGCAGTGAATCGAATTCGCTATATATTAATGCCAGAAAAACAGAGGTGCGTTCAAAAATACTGAACGTTCGTGCTCGGACATACGAATACATTTTTTACCCTAAATTGCATAATATTTGAAATTTTGTTCAAAAACGTTTGCCCTAATGTTTTTTAAATTCGAAATGCTCCACTGTCACGAACAACTTTTAACCACTTTCAAAAAAATAACAATTTAGTGTAAAAGATCCGAACGTTCTGTATTTCTGAACGCGCCCCAATAGATAAACAAATTTTTATATTAGGAAAAAAGGAAACGTTCTGCATATACATATATGCATGTTCTACATATTGAAAATTATGATTGTTATAATAACAATATCTTCCGGATAGCAATATAATAAATGCAGTAGTAAGTTTATCAACTAGAATAGACGAAATAAATACCTACACTGAGTTCTAATTAAACTTAGTAGATCTGAGACAGATCTGAAATGTGGACTGAGTTTTCTTCTTGATGACCTTAAATTTCTGTTTCAAAATTTCCAAGCTTAAAAATTTTGTAACAATAGATTTGATTTTATCTTCCTCGCGTACCATAATAAATAAATCCTATACCTCAACGTAAGATAATAAAAAAACGGTGTTTCACTTTTTAACTTGAACGTAAAAATAAAGAAGAGTGTCGTTATTGGTAAGGAATAATTGATTAAAAAATATCTTATTGTCAAAGTTTCCAATTTTTAAATTACCTAAAATGAGATTCTCGGGTTATCGAAATATTTTTGAAAATTCTTCCAAATCCAATTCAAAAGAATAAATAGCCACTAAAAAAGCCCCAAAGAGGGTGGTAAACGCGATTATCTTTGTTTTAAAAATTTGAATATTGAAGATTGAAGAATATCACACAAGGAAGTTAAAACAACAGAATTTAGGTACCTTATTGATTCCAAGAGTTTTCTACCAATCTTTTGTGTATATTCACATCTAGTTGATTCATTTCTGCTAAAAATTCGCCTCATAAGAGTGTAAATTCTCTGCGGTTTCAACTCGCGTTTTGAACATGGAATCACGATTCCAGATTTCAGTTTCATTTATAAAATAAAATTCTACAATTTCTTCAAATTTTCTTCGTTAATCCCCACATATTAAGAAATTTCAGTTGATTTTAACTATTCAATAAACCAAATTGAGACACTTGACGAAAATTATAGAATTAGTTTCGTTGTGAAATTTTCTGAAGAGTTGGGATAATGTCACACTGATTAACATTTAAGGTCGATTTATACAAGTGCCTTTGCCGTTGGCATTGCCGTTGCCGTTCGCTTTAACCAATTAAATAACTAACTGGTATGAATTTCTATCATTTGATTGGTTAAAAGCGAATATTTACACTATTTTCAACTTTTTATATAGTTATTTATTATAAGTAATGAGATTTTTAATTAAAAAAGATTAGCGAAATATTCATTCATTCATAAATTCATTATGGGACTCGTGGTACAATAAATTGAGAATGATGGTACCAAATACAAAAAAAGTGGTTGCCACAAAATTGAAGAAAGATGCAGCTAACAAGATAAATGAAAGATGTGTTCTGCACTTGCATTGTCTTTATTTATAATATTATCACAACGTTTCGGTTAACTGATATCTTAAATCGTTATCCAGTAAATAATTACAAAATTCGAATCTGTATGTAATCATCGGTGCGTGAGTGAACATAATTTTTCGAACGGTCTCCTACCAATGCTTCGTTGAAATGTTGAATTTAACACTAGCTAGATGAATTTGTCTACAACTCGGTCTACAACTTCAAACAATCATAACAAGATAAAGTTTACCAAGTTCATATACACAGAGTGTAACTGCTCGATTGAGCCAAAATTAAATGGTAGATTCGGAGGTCATCCTGTGTCAAAAACTCATTGAATGTTTCATGGAAATACCTATTTGAGGAATAAAAGCCATCAACTTTTTCGGCAATTTTAACAGAATTTAGAACACAAATTTATTCAGAATGGACAACTTGCATGCTACGGGGACTTAAATTTGAATTTATTTGAATAAATTTGAGTCGATAGAGGATGAAAATTCATTAAACACATATTTTTTTATTTTTCTTAAATCTGAACAACAAGCGAGAGAACGCGAATTTTCTAAGAGGCTATCCCCACTTTTTCAATTTTGTCAGCAATTCACTAAGCGGCAACGCTGTGATCATATTCGACTTTCCGTCGCATCGGAGTTCTTTGTCTCACTTATTACAATCATAGCTTCTGTATGAATGTAGGACTTACGCATTTCTCAAGTGTGGAGCGAAAAGTAATGGATGCTGTATTGGCTATACGAAATGATTGAAGTTAGCTAGTATATTGTACTTTAAATTTAAAAATTCTGCGAAGACTTATGGCCTAACAGATAAATTAAGCTTAAATGGTAGATTATGTAAGTTATAGGATATTGAAAACCCTAAAAGAACTTCCAATCGGATAAATATATGATATTGGTTTTAAATTCTTCGAAAAATAACCTCATTAGTGTAGCGTTTATGTTAATCTGCAATAGGAGATTATCAAGAACAGTAGTATTAAAAAACACCTTGAAATACTATTATATATGATGAATAATAAGTTGATATCGAATGGTTTAATAATAGATTATATTAATTATATTAATCTTTACTATTGAATCTGGTATATCAAGTATATATATTTTTGACAGAATACAGAATTATTACTTGTGTACATAGTCAACTGCAATTACAGGTTTCTCATACATTAAACAACAACATAATAAAACTAAAGACACTACAATTCTCCCGCGCTTATTTGAAACTTACAATTTTACTGAATTACAAATTTAATCGTTGAACAGGTTTCCTTACTCTCTGTGATCTTCTTACTTCCGGTTGTTGAATGATTCTCGACTCACAAACTTCTTCCATCCTCTGCGGTGGGTTGTAATTTTGTGGTTTAACTATATTCTTCTCAACACTATTTGCTGACTTTAACACAATGTCAGGTATTTTGAATGTAACAACTTTTTCATTCTTCCGTTCTTCACCAATCACTGTATCGTTCTCCCCTTCTTTATTTTGAATTTCGCAAGATTTCATCTGGTCAATATGTCGTTTTAACATGTATCCGTTATCTAGTTTCACCAAATAAAGTAGTTTTCCCAGTGTTCTTTCGATTGTCCCCAATTTCCATTTCTGATTTCCTACATAATTACGACATAACACTCGTTGTTTATTTATGAACGATCTCTTAATTACTAATTGTTGTTTGTTTTCCACTATTGGTGGGGGTTTTAGCATATCAAGATTTGATCGAATTTTTCTTCCAAAATGAAGTTCAGCTGGTGTCTTTCCATTTGATAACGGTGTAATACGGTATTTAAAAACAATTTTTCTTACCATTTCCTCCATTTTCTCTTTTGAATCACACAATAACATCGCTTTCAATTTATATTTGAAAGTTTGTACGGTCCTCTCCGCCTGACCATTTGTAGCAGGGTGATATGGAGCTGAGAAAAGTTGTCTTACCGAATTAAATGTACAAAATCCTGAAAATTCTTCTGATTTGAAAATACTGGCATTATCAGTAACCAAATAATATGGTATTCCATGTGTAGAAAATATCTTTTTGAATGCTTTGATTGTCGACTTCGAAGTTGGTGCAGAGTCAAACGGTATAATTTCCACCCATTTTGTAAGTGCATCTATCACAATAAGGAACTGATAACCATTTATAGGTCCAGCGAAATCCGCATGAACTCTTGTCCACGGTTCTTTTGGCTCTTCCCATTTATGGATTTCTTCTTTAACCGGATTCTTTTGATTTTGTACACAACCAACACAATTTTTAACTAATTTTTCGATATCTTTGTCAATATTTTTCCAATAACAAGTTGTCCTGGCTATGGCCTTCATTTTTACCATACCAACGTGTGTGCTGTGCAGTTCATCTAACACATCTTGTTTCATTGTTGTTGGAATTACTACTCGATTCCCTCTTAAAATGATACCATTATGGCTTGTATATTCGATTTGAGTTTCTTGTTTCGCCGGATTTGTAATATTTTCCATTAATTGAATCAATTCTGGATCCTTTGCGGTTTCGTGTTGAATTCTTTCAAACGTAATTTCCGCAGTACTAATTTTGTTTACGATCAATTCTTGAGTTTCATACGTTTCTTCTTTATCTGGCATTTTTGTATACATCGGTGCTCTAGACAAATAGTCAACATTTTGATTTTCTTTTCCCGGACGAAATTTAATAGAATATGTAAATTGTCTCAAAAATAGTGCATATCTGTTTAATCGTAATGCTGTAATTACAGGTAGATTTTTATCAGGATTAAATATTGTTTGTAACGGTTTATTGTCAGTGATCAAAGTAAATTTATTTGCGTATAAATATTGTGATAGCTTTCTTACCGCCCAATATATTGCAGTCGCCTCTTTGTCTAGTTGACTGTATTTTCTCTCCGCATCTGATAATGTTCTGGATATGTAAATGACTGGCTTTATTTCTCCATCAACACACTGTGACAGAATGGCTGCAATTCCATACGGGCTGGCATCAGTTTCGAGAATTATGGGTTTTGATGGATCGAATGGTGTTAATACTTTGTCACTGCATAATTCATTTTTAATTTCTTGAAATGCTTTTTCACAGTTGTTTGACCACTTGAATGGAACGTCTTTTCGCAGTAACTGATTAAGTGGATGAATAATAGTTGAAGAATTTTTTATGAAATTGCTATAGTACGACGCTAGTCCAATAAATGAACGTACTTCATTAGCATTTGTCGGTCTTGGTGCTTTCACTACTGCTTCGATTTTCTTAGGATCTTTTTCCAATCCTCGACTTGAAATGACATAACCCAGGTATTTTACTCGGTCTACGAAAAATACACATTTATCTTTATTCAATTTGATGTTGAATTCTTGAAATCGTTGTAGGATTTTTACAACGCGTTGTTCACACTCTTGAATTGTTGCTCCTTGTATAGCAATATCATCGAAAAAATTGACACATCCCTCCATGTCATTTATAATTGGGTCGATAATCGAATGAAAAATGTTTGGAGCTGTTTTAAGTCCAAAAAATAATCGTTTGGCTAAAAATGTGCCCCGGTGCGTACTAATAGCCGCAATTCTTGAACTTTCTTCGTCCATTTTCACGTGTAAATACGCCTTTTTAATATCGAGAATACAAAAATATTTACCACCTTTTAATTTCGTAAAAAGGTCCTGGATTCGAGGAATTGGATAATGCGCATCCTCTAACTGTTTATTTACTGACACACTGTAATCAGCACAAATTCGAACTCCATCATCTGGTTTTGGTACAATTACCAATGGCGTACCCCATGGACAGTACTCTGTTTTTTCGATAATTCCATCATTTACCAAACGGTCCAATTCTTGATCGACTTTCCCAATTAAAGCATAAGGAACAGGTCTTGGTTTTATATATACTGGAGTTGCTCCCTCTTTTAATTTTAGAGAACATTTTATATTAGGAATTTCACCCATTACATCGTCAAAAACGGTATGATATTTTTGCAGTATGTTATCGACAGTTTTATTGATATTTGCTGGTGCAACCTGGAAACTCTTGATTTTATTTACTTGATCGACACTATCTAGATCCATAATTTTCAATTTTCTTATCCAAATTCTTCCTATAACTGGAGAAACATTTCCACGAACAATAAATAATTTGCCTTCGTTATATACGTCTTTATATGCAATTTTAACTTGAACTGTGCCTTCTGGTTTAATAATTGTATTGTTATAAGCTCGTAGACGGATATTTGTGCACTTTTCGATAGGTAGATTTAATTTTAATTTTTCGTAGTCATCTTTGGAAAGAACTGCAACTGCACTACCAGAATCTACCTCGAATTTTTGATCACGTTCGTTTATTTTTACTGTTGCAAATACTCTCTTCGCAAAATCTCTTTCTGTGTTGTTTCCCAAATTAATGTATTTAATTGCATTAATTGAATATTCATCGTCATCGCTGTCATTTATTTGCTTTACGTTTCCGGATTGGCGTTGTTTTTGGTTTTGCTTGACTCTGGATGTTATACACACTTTCGCAATGTGCCCTTTTTTTATGACATTGACTACATTTTAGATTGGATTTGGAACGACAATCAGCACTGGTGTGGTTGTTTTTTCCACATGCCAAACAACATTCGGATAATCCCAATTTTTCGACTAGACTTTGCTTTGACAACTGGTTACTCCGATTATTTCTATTATTACTTCTGGATGTCGATCTAAAACTTGTAAAATTATTTTATTCACAATCAGTATGTAATGAGTCATTTTCCGATATTTTATAAAAATGGAAAGTGACCCATTGTTATATTCAAGCGAGTAATATTTACTTTCCTCTCTAGAGAGGAAAATGGTCACTTTCCTGGCTTCCCATAATCCTGGCTACTACAATTTTTAATATTATTCATATTGGGCAACCAATAACAAGCCATTTCTCACTTGTCATTTGATGAGTAACAACAAAAAATTGTCATTAGCGACATATGTCAAATGTTGACAGACAAAAAATTGATAATGAAACACATTCAAAAGACATATTTTTTAATTAATTGTGCCTGATTGTGAATAAAATAGTATACAAACCTCGGCGAAAGGGCATTCCTGTCTCGAGAAATTGCCCGCTTCGGCCTACGGCCTCAGCGGGCAAACTTTTCTCTCGACAGTAATGCTGCCCTTTCCGCCTCGGTATGTAATCTACTATTTATGTTCAGATTTTAATTTGTTTACCGTGTAATTTGTTTGTTTGTATTCTTCAATATTGTCTTTGTGGGCTGCTTCCATTGCCAATGCTGTGTCTAATAACTTATCTAAGGGTGTGTTTTCTCCCATTTGTAGAATTTTCTCCCGTATATAGACATCTTTGACTCCTCGAATGAACTGCGCTTGAAAAATGGCATCAATTTGTTTCCCACAATTAATTTCTGGACAATTCCATATGCATTTTTGTCCAATAACTTTAAGTTCTGCAATATAACTTGCTAACGATTGATTTTGTTTTTGTACAGTCGATAAAAATTTGTGTCTTTCCGTATGGACACTGGTAACTGGAGTGAAATGTTTATCTAGTATAGTCACTAGTTCCTGGTATGTTTTGTTCATCGGTTTTAGTGGAGCGGTTAATGAAGATACTAATTGGTATTGTTTACTTTTCAAACAGTTCAAAAGTATGTCTCTTCTCACTCCATCCATTTCTGGCCCTTCAGCATTAATACGTCGTAATTTGAAAAAAATTTCTAACCTTTCAATGTAGCTTTTAAACGATTCTTCCTCTGGATTAAAGGCTTCAAAAGTAATGCTATGCGATAATAGCGCTTGTGATACGGAATTTTGGTTGTTTGGATTGCTTTCTTGAGTCGATTCACCTCTTTTATCCATTAATGATTTAATCGCTTCCCCTTGTTGTAACAACGTGTTCAACAAAGCTTCCAATCGTTCTTGATCCATCTTTGAATATTTCTGGTATTTTACTTATCCTCGTCGCCACTTTATTATATATGATGAATAATAAGTTGATATCGAATGGTTTAATAATGGATTATATTAATTATATTAATCTTTACTATTGAATCTGGTATATCAAGTATGATGTAATTTGAAGTTAGGGTTAATAATGCACTATAGATTTATACGATTTATACAAATTTATTAAACACTTAGACAAACATTGTTGACATTATACATTACAAATAGGAAGTGACTGTCTAATTGATTGACATCGACGGTTATTGATTTATTGACAATCGATACAGAAGGCGGGAGATTTAAATCTGTTTTCTTTCTTTTACAACATCTCCACTAAAACATATTTAAACCAACTCCTTTAGAACAGAAAATATGTTTATCTTTCGGCACTGCTTTTGTAAGGAAGTCTGCAATCATTTCTTCACTCTTGACGTAGTGAAAATGAACCAATCCATCGGCTAGTTTCTCTCTCAGGAAGTGGTGTCGAATATCAATGTGTTTGGTGCGTGGCTGATAGCTCGACTTTTTACTTAAACAAATCGCACCTTTATTATCACAGTTTATAATTGTAGACTTACTTGTATGGAAAATCTCTTCATAAAGCGTTTTCAACCATAATGCCTCTTGGACACTCGCCGCCATGGCCATGTACTCTGCTTCACTGGTAGATAGAGCGACTGTCGCTTGCTTCTTGGAGCTCCACGAAATCGCTGCGCCTTGAAGCATGAAAACGTACCCACTCGTGGATTTTCTGTCTTCGCTGTCACCTGCCCAATCTGCATCGCAGAATCCACACATCTCTGACGGCCCATTTCTTGAGTATTTCAATTTTGCGTTCATGGTCGCTTTTAAGTATCGCAACAATCGTTTTAAAGCTGTCCAGTGCGGTGTACCATAATTAGTGTTGTATTTACTCAACTTGCTTACAGCAAATTGAATATCTAGCCTGGACACTTGCGCGAGATACAAAACGCTTCCAATCACTTCTTGATATGGGACATTTTCTCTCACCATATCGCCCGTTGAACACATATCACTTGTAAGCACCTGATTGTGGTCCATCGGGGTCGCTACTGGATTGGAATCAATCATCCCATACTTCTCCAGCAAATTCTCAATGTATGCACGCTGATTAATGGAAATACCATCATCTTCTTCCGTGATTTCCATCCCCAAAACGTAACGTGCTCTACCAATGTCTTTCATTTTGAATTGTGAAGACAAATAGTTCTTTAATTTCGTTTTCAAATCGGTATCACTGCTGAATATAAGAATGTCGTCGACATAAACGGCAACAATCAAAATTTTGTCATTCTGGAACTGATAAAACACACAACTATCGGCCTTTGAACATATCATACCGTACTGTAATAGGGCCTCGGTCAGTTTGGCGTTCCATACTCGACTTGACTGTTTCAGACCGTATAACGACTTGATCAACTTGCAAATTTTTCCAGCTCCATGTTCATATCCCTCCGGCTGTTCCATATATATTTCTTCTTCAAGTTCGGATTGGAGAAAAGCTGAAACTGCGTCCATTTGGTCCACTTGTAAATGCAGCTTAGCAGCAAGTGCTAGCAGCACTCTTAGTGACGCATATCTCAAAACGGGAGCATACGTTTCACCGTAATCTATCCCCTCCCTCTGTAGACACCCTCTCACGACTAATCGAGCTTTATACTTAACGACTTGGCCCTCGCCTTGAACACCCATTTGTTGTTAATCGGACGGCAATTCTCTGGTTTGTTGACCAATTTCCACGTTTTATTCTCTACCAACGCTCCATATTCTTCATCCATGGCTTTCTTCCAGTGACTCGATTCTCTGCTGTCCATCGCTTCCTGGAAACTTTGCGGCTCACTCTCATGACCCTGGCGGTGGCTGAGAAAGACGTGGAAATAACCTTTTTTTAGGCTCTCTACTAGACCTTCTTATCATTGTTTCGGGCCTCGGCGTCTCCAGACTTTCTTGTTCGTCTTTTTGAGGTGTACTTGTGCTTGCCATCGGTTCATCGCCACTAACAGCCGCATGGAACGACTCAGATTGGTCTGACGATTGTGTTGAGAGCTCGTTATCGCTTAATTCTTCCAATTCTCCACTGGCTGACGAAATATCGCCAGTGTTTTCGGTGCTCTCAGTCTCAGATGTTTGAGTACCGACACCGAACCTCAACAAAACCGTTCCAAAAGCGTCCTTCTCATCAGGAAACTCTTTTTCTCGACTCATAGTCTTGTTTTCCATAAAAACGACATCTCAACTGACCATAATTTTACGTGTTACGGTACTGAACACTCTGTAACCTTTATTTTCGCTCGAATACCCAACGAATATACATTCTTCTGACTTTGCAGAGAACTTTTTCCGTTTTTCTTTTGGTATGTGCACCATACATTTGCATCCAAATACCCGAAAGTACGACAAGTCTATTTCCCGTCCTTGCCACATCTCTTCCGGCAGTTTTCCGGTTGCTGACGCCGGTGAATGGTTAATTACGTGAACTGCTGTACAGACAGCTTCACCCCAAAATCTTCCTGGCAAATTTCCATCGAACAACATGCATCTCGCTTTCTCTACGATACTTCTATTCATTCGTTCAGCTAAGCCGTTCTGTTGCGAACTGTATGGTACAGTCAGCTGATGAACCACTCCATTTTCCTTCAAGAAATCAAAAAAAGGTTTGTTACAATATTCTCGCCCATTATCTGAACGTAGAATTTTGATTTTAGCCCCGGTTTGATTCTCGACCATCAACTTAAACTCTCTGAACTTTGAAAATACCATGTCCTTCGATTTTATCGTATAAACAAACGTCTTACGACTCCAATCATCGATAAATGTCAGGAAATATCTAGAACCGCCCAAGGAATTCTCATTCATTGGTCCACAAACATCAGAATGAACGATTTCCAATACATTTGCAGCCCTTTTTTCACTGCTGGGAAACGGCAACCTACTCTGCTTGCCCTTCAAGCATATCTCGCAGTTCTCGATATCAGCTTCCGTACATTTGAAGCCACCTACCATATCACTCAGCTTTTTAAGATTACTACGCCCAATATGGCCCATTCGCCTGTGCCACAGACTCGCCATGAAGGACCTTGGAAGATCTGTACGTTGCAACCGATATAACCCATCAACCAGATCAGCTACGGCCAACAATTTTCCAAATTTGTTAAACACAGCGCCCCCTTCTTCATTGAACACTACATAACGACCATTTGTCGCCAACCTTGATACGGATAAAAGATTAGCGCTCAAATTAGGGACATACAAAGCACTTTCAACATTTATTTGGCCCATTTTCCCATCGCCATCCACGACCTTGACTTCCAAATCGCCAACACAGTCCGCCTACGCTGTCATACCGGATCCGGCCATTGCCACCTCCACGCCAGCGACCTTCGAACATTGGCTCAACACGCTTTTGTCATGCGTCATGTGTGTAGTGGCGCCAGAATCTAAAAACCAGTCCTTTTTGTTAAGAAAACTCACCGCAAGGGAGGCAAAATGTTGAACTTCTGGCCGTTTTCTTCCTTTTTTAGGGCAACTCTTCGCGAAGTGGCCTTCCTTGTGGCATTCAAAACACTTGAACGTTTTCTTTTTCTGGAATTTCTTGTGACTGAACATCGCAACTGCTTCATCTGGCTCGAACTTCATCTTAACATCTTGCAACAACTTGGTTTTAACTGTATCCGACGTGATCTTCAATCCAGAGCTTTCCAAACCCATTATCATGGCCGAGTACTCCTCTGGCAGTCCGGCAAGCAATAATGTGCCAACCCATTCGTCGTTAACATCCATTTGTACATTTCTCAGTTTATTGGCTGTTGAAATGATAGTATTAACATAATCTTCAACAGACTTACAGTTTTCTAGTTTCGTTGATGTTAATTTCCTCAATAAGCCAACTCTGCGAGTCAAACCACTATCTTCAAAGGCGCCGGTTAGATTTGTCCAAATTTCTTTCGGAGTTTTTGCTTGCTGTATATGTACATAGTTCATGGGGTCCACCAACAGTATTAACTTTGATTTAGCCTACACCAACTTGGTCGCATCAGTCTCTGTGCCCAACACGCACTTCCAGAGCCCCTCTAGCTCCAAATAGGCCTCGGTCGCAAACTTCCAGCTCTCAAAGTTTTCTCTGCCTCCCAACTTCTCCATTGAAGCAACCAAACCACTTGTACCAGACATAACGTTACAAAACGATCCACAGCACTTGCCCACAAAAACACGAAAAACTCAAAATTTTCACTTCAAACCGTAAAAAATATTATAGCACCAGCAATTCTGGGCCCATAACCTGATGTAATTTGAAGTTAGGGTTAATAATGCACTATAGATTTATACGATTTATACAAATTTATTAAACACTTAGACAAACATTGTTGACATTATACATTACAAATAGGAAGTGACTGTCTAATTGATTGACATCGACGGTTATTGATTTATTGACAATCGATACAGAAGGTGGGAGATTTAAATCTGTTTTCTTTCTTTTACAACAAAGTATATATATTTTTGACAGAATACAGAATTATTACTTGTGTACATAGTCAACTGCAATTACAGGTTTCTCATACATTAAACAACAACATAATAAAACTAAAGACACTACAAATACCTGATTCTGCGAATGTAAATTACTTTTGTGTTAGTGTCGGTGTATATGTATAGTATATAGTACCTACCTTAAAGCAACATATTCAGATTTCATCAAATATTCAGACAAATTTATCGTGCTATTATTATTCAATTTATTATGTTCAGAGTTCGTGATTGTGTTTACTTTAACACCTTTATAACGCATTAGTGTGATATAGTGTTTGGAAGGTAAGTTATAAAATTTAATTATCATTATCATTATTTTCTGTAAAATTCTTAAATTTGTTTAGGAACCATGTCAAGAACTAAAGAGACTGAAGATAGACATGATCAGGCCGATTCCAACAATTTGCCTTTAGTTACTGCTAACATGATAACTGACTATTTTCTTTCTAATGCATCAAGTTTAAATATTGAATCGCTGGTCAAAAGCAGTCGCGGTCAATATTTTAATAGGTAATACAATTTTCAAATAAACTTACAGTATATATTGTTTTAGTTCCACCAGACAGTCATACGGAGATGATGTGTCGGATATGTACAAGTGAAACGACAGGAATCCATTTGCACAACAAAACCTATACAAAGGTAGTTGTTGTTGGGGAACAATTGATTATTAAAAATATTGTGGAATCTCGTTGTTTGGATTGCATAGCAGCACGAGGAGTATGAAAACATTCGATTGCATTTATTTTTCGATTACATCACCGTTCTGAAGACCCATCGACAACTGAAGCGTTGTGTTATTGGAAGAAGTCGAGCTTAAGTAAAGTTCGTACGGAACTGGTGATATTAAATGCAAGTAAGTTCCGTACGAATGAAGCAAGATAGACCTCAACAACAATAAATTCATCTCAAATTCGCGATGAAATTTTTAAACACTTTTTGCTAATCAAGATATTGACAGTATGATTTTAAACATTGAGAGAGGTCCATCTTATATGACATTATCCATCCACCAATTATTTTGAAGTTTCTTAGAAGAAATCAATACCCAAGATGCACAATGGTTTTTTAACTTTTGTTCAGGAACTATGCAAGAAGATGATTGTGCAAAAGCCGAGGAACTCTACCAACAGAAATCTTAGTCCAATATGGTTTGAACTAAGATATGGCAGAATCACCGCTTCGAGGTTGTATGAAACTGCGAAATGTCGTACAACAGAGGGTGCCTACTAAAAAAGATATTTGGACCCCCAAAAATCATATCGACAGCTGCAATAACTCGACGGTTTAAGTTGGAAGACTTTCGGTATTTGAACAACAAAACAACATAAAGATGAAAAAGTGCGGACTCGTATTGGATCCAACGTTACCTATATTTGGAGCATCGCTTGATGCAATCACGGACGAGTTTGTAATTGAAATTAGGTTTCCTAAAACAACTGTTGAAAATTTTATAAAGAATAACGAACTCGTTCCAAAATGCCAAGCACAAGTTCAGCTGCAAATGCGGATGTGCAATAGACAAAATTCTATCTTGATTGAGGCGGATCCAAATTTTGAGGAAATCCAACTTATTATTACGTATTATGTAAAATATGATAAAAACATGAGATAATTTATTTGCAGAAGCTGGAAACTCTTGGAGACAACATGTACATATTTGAAAAATTATTATCAGTAAACATGTAAATAAGAATATAATGTATATTGTTTGACAAAATATATTTCAAATTAAAATAACAAACCTAAAAGTAGGTTCTCATTAATGATTCATCTTTATTAATTCTGGTTGAAGATTAATTAAACCACATGCAATAATTACAGCAGAATCTAAATATTGAATTAGATGTAAATCTACATTAGCATGTGGGGCCAAAAATTTAAAATTGCTGATCCTGGATATGACCCGTTCAATGTGAATCCTTAAGGCGGCAATATTCCTACTTTCTATCACTTCCTCTGCAGATAGTTGAGTCCCAGATGGTGCACTTGGTGGCGTTATCAATTTCACATTGACGGTCGCCAACAGTGAATCTAAATGCTTGAATCCGCGATCGGCCATCACAGCAGTACCATGTGGAACGATGTTCAAAAAACCACAGTTTTCAGTGATTAATAAATTACTTGTTCGTCCACCACACTCATCAGAAACGAAATTTATAAACCCATTTGGCGTTGCGGAAATTAAATACTTCATTGTATTCGTGTTTTTGGACGATGACCATGTTAGGGCTTGATTAATTGCTGAAGTAGGTTTGTCAATCGAAACTTCAAAGCAATCTATAATTGAGGTGACGTTGCTGTAGTTGTAGCGGAATGGAATTGGCAGAAGTCGTTTAATTTGGGTGTTGGACGGCCAATAAATGTAATCTTTCATTACATTCGCCATGTCATAAATAGTGTCACAAAAAATACGACTCACTTCTGATTCGCTCAGTCCAAAGTCGAAGCCCAGTCTCTTGAAGGAATCATTGAGCCGAATTTTCTTAAGTAATATTAAAATATTCCTTTCCTGCATTTCCCCTCGTGTGGAAATTATTTTCACCACATCGTATACATCGGATGGCAGCCCTAAAAAGAATCTAGGATCCTTTTCAATCAATATCATCTCTCTATTGTAGGACATTTCATTCAGTTTTGCTTCGTCTTCAGATTGTGCTAATAGACATTCCATCGGGCTTGTACTAGTCGCACTCTCTAGATTTAAATCTGTGGTACTCAAAGATCCGCTGGACGAGAATGAAATGGAGAATGACTTATGGACTGTAGGTTCCATATCACTGCTCTTTGATGATGGGCCTGGTTGATTTTCTTCTTCGATTGACACCGAACTTTCATCGCTAGACACTGATGAATCCATTTGTGAACGGAATTCTATTTTCGGTGACACTAAATGGAGATGCGGAACCACATCTTTTTTAATTCGTATCCTTTTCGTTGGATTACTTTTATAATATTTGAAGTCTAAGCAATCTTCCTGTAACTAAAAAAACAAATAATTAATCCGTGTTCACCTAACATAGAACGAACATAACTTACATTAAAATGATCCTCGCAGCAATGCTTTCCTGTTCGGACAAAGGGAACACCAACTGCCTGGAACCATTTAATTCGTATGTCTTGTCGTTGTGGAACCCAAATAAATTTTTTGTTAGGGGCGTTTTGTACAGTATTGTTCATATAGGAACAAAACAAACTTCCTTCATATTTCTATAATAAAAAAATGCATTATTAAAAAAAATTAACACTTCAATATAATCCAACTTACGACACAAATAGGTATTATTTAAACCAATAAAAAAACAACACTTTTAATACGGATATATATTCAAAAGCACAAGAAACACATTGTACAACACAGTAGATTTACAAATAGCAAATAATAAACAAACTAATATTAAAAATGCTTTATACATATATGTATATAGTTAAAAGATTGGGGTGCGATGACAGGTAACAGAGGGAATTAAATATGTATACTGGTCATTATGTATTTTTTAATATACAAAAATTTCTAGTAATGGTATTATAAGGGAATAGCTGTTTAATGAACCATGAAGTGGATTAAAACAAATACATTGTAATATTATACATACCTGTGCCCTTTATAATAACGAAAATCAACCTTCTAAATAGTTTTTACTATTTGTACCTTTAAAATTTTAAATGTAGACTGAATATTTTGAAACTATATTGAAACTATGCAACTAACTTAAGGTTTGTAAAAATTTATCTTTTTCTAACACATTTGTTTAATATATTGTTGTGTTTGTCTGAGGCCGCTCTGGGGCGTAAATTGGAAAAGCAGTATAGTAAAAAAAACGAGTTGCGTAAGACAAATTTTACTGCAAGAGTGAATGTCATCGAGTCCCGCGAAGCTCCCGACTCTATGAAACATTCACGATTGCAGTAAAATGCCTTACGCGATGAGTTTTTTATGCTATTTTATCTATTTTGGTGAAAATATTGGAGCTTTTTAAATAAATGAATTATTTAGTTATTTTAGTACACAAATTTTTATGTTGGCTTACCTAAAATGATGTGACAGTTAGGTTATTTTATCGGAAGATTTTTGAATTCAAAATGTCAAACGTCAGATCTAACAACACCAAATTTAAAAAAATTGCACCACATTTTATCGCATTATAAATTTCATTATTGTCGAGTAATGGCGGCCAGTTTAGAACGATAATGTACACTTGATAACACCAAACTAGATAAAAGATTTTTATGAATGAAACCCTACTTTATTTAGGGTCTAATTTCATAATCCATCATACGCATAACCAAAACACATTTTTGCATTTCGGTACCATAACAACCATATTATTGTCCTTATTAGATTATGAATATTAGATTACGAACCCGCAGTCAACTTAGTGATTTTTTTATTTTGAGGTTGTAATTTTCTAATTCTGTGACATAATTGACATAAATTTCAAATTCAATTTAAAATTCAAAAAGTTACTAAAACCAAATAAATATTCAATTTTTCACATAAGCTGTTTAAAAATGCACCGAAATGCAAAAAATAACAGAAAGAATTTGTTTCATAAGGCATTTTATTGCAATAGTGGCCTTATCATTTATTAATATATAATATTGTCCCTCAAAAAATTATTCATACATATATGAAGTCAGCGTAAACTGAAATTAAACTCGGCGCTGTTTTTTTTCGCTGAGATAAATAAAAGAGATAAATTTGCTTTTGCGACTAAAGTTAATAATATAGACATTGATACACTTTTGAATTATATTGAATTGAATTTCACTAAGATTTATCTATGTAGCTTAATATATTTTGTGAAAGTTAATTTTTTTGTGTTTCAGGGGAAAAGAATGGATATAAAATAGAGACCGGAGTTCTCAGTTCGGAGTTTAAGTGTATTCGATTTCTTTTTTGATAAGCATTTTTTTAAAGGAAAATAATCCATTGATCGATATTCAAACCTTCGCAAATTCTAAATTTGGAACTTCTCAGTTCAAATTATTGAAGCTCAAGACAGCAACGTTTACCTCATAACGTAATTTTACTCATTTCGATATAGATACCAGAGACAAGGGTTGTCTCTGATACATACGTAAGTAATATAAAACAGATTATACTCTCCCTTAATCACACAATTAAATGTCTTGCAGTGGTCTAATACAGGATTGAACTATTATTATTAGTTTCTTTTAAATTGTAGTCAGAAACGTCTTTCATCCCAAGTAAACGAGATCTTTAAAAAATGAATGAAACTGGTAAAAAGACATACAAGTATTGTATCACGCCGTTGTGTACTAATACAACAATATCAGCACCGGAAAAGTTATTCTTTCATCTACCAAAAGACACTGAATCAAGGGATAAATGGCTAAATGCGTGTAGTAGAAACCCAAAAGACATTTCTGGTAAAACTACTGCATATGTGTGTCAAGATCATTTTAATGTAAGTTTTTTTTTTGTATATACAAATATGTCTATGTACATAAAATCCATTGCAAAACTAAGCTATTCAGTATGCATCATATAACTATAGTCATCTTATTCTAACATTTAATCGAAGACATTTATTATTCTGTGTTCTCATTTTTAATATAAAAATATATTCATTTTAGTTAAGAGAAGATATGGAAAATTTTATACGACATCAAATGATGGGCGGAAAATTAAAATTGAAAAATGGCACCGTGCCACATATTTTTGATTGCCACGACCGTAAACGACAGTCTACATCTTCACTTCCGAGAACAAAAAGAAAACAGTCAAGAAAAAACAAAAACGCGTTCAATTCAAATTCATCGCTTATTGAATCATCTGAAAGTAGTGAAGATATTTTGCCTTCAACATCGGCTGAAGAATTTTTTGAGGATATTAAGATTGAAATAAAAGAGGAAAAACTGATGGATTGGTTTGATGATGAAAATATTTACGAAGCTGATTCATCGGCTAATTCTGTGCAAGTTAAAACTGAATCCATCAGTCCAACAATGAATTCTCCAAAAGAAAGCGCAAGTGTACTAGAGGATACCAGTCCGCATGTAAATGTTGAAAGCAAAAATGATACAATCTTCAATTTGGAATCAATGGAGGGCAACGACTTTATGATGGATTGTCGTCAACATACAATTGCCAAAATTAACAAAAGAATGTTTCTGTACTTGGGAGTACCGGATAACCAAAGATTCATAATAGATTCAGTAGAAAGACACAGCAAAATATGTGCTTTAAATATTTATATTGTGTTAAAAAAAATTCGAACGGGACGTACATTTCTAGAATTAGCAGATGATTTTGGGTTTACCGAAGAAAGGATCTGCGAAATATTTTTTCAGTCGGTTCCGAATATAGAAAAGTACTTACGGAAATTTATATACAAGCCAAATAATCATTATGTTAAAAAGAATTTACCTATTCTATTCAAAAAAAGTTTCAGTAAAGTGGTTTCGATTATTGACTGTTTGGAAATTGAAATAGAAAAACCAACTAGTACTGTTCAACAAACCCTAACATGGTCAGAGTTCAAAAAGTGTTATACTATTAAATATTTAATCTCGTTTACTCCAGACGGTCTGATAAATTTTGTGTCTGGTGGGTTTGGAGGAAAAGCAACTGATGCGATTCTTGTGGAACGGAGTCAATTTTTAGATTTTTTAGTACCAGGAGATGAAGTGATGGCTGTTAAAGGGTTTAATCAAATTGAATGTCTTTTACGTTCTAAAAGAAATTGTAAACTTATTAGACTTCCAAGTGTACCTTTCAAACCTCTAGAAAAGAATCTCACTGAGAATTTAAGAATTCATATAGAAAAAGTGATTTCTCGTTTGAAAGAATTTAATATGCTTGGACCTTATACCTGTGTTGATGTGAAAATTATTCCTTATATGAATCATATTGTGAGAATTGTTTGTGGCATGGTAAATCTACAACCTTCTTTAATAGCTAGATTCTAAAATTGTTAAATCGATTTGAAACTTAATGAAGTTAATTTGAACTTCTTAAAAATCTGTTACCTGAATGACTTGATTATAAAATAAACTAAAAATTAATAAATATTTCTGATAATTGTTTTAGTAGATTCTTTTTATACTGAGTCAGAAAAACCATAAAATTAGTTTTTGCATTTCGGTACCATAACAACCACATTCACGCCCGCATATGCGAGCGTGAATCTGATTCACGACCGGCTGTAAACTTAGTGATTTTTTTTTTATTTTGAGGTTGTAATTTTCTAACCCTATGACATAATTGACATAAATTTCAAATGACAAGTGCTTGTTTTCATTTATTAGATGCATGTTTTATGCAATCGTAAAATACAAAAAGTTACTAAAATTAAATAAATTGTCCATTTTTCATATAAAATCTTTAAAAATGGACCGAAATGGAAAAAATAGCATAAAGAATTCGTTGCATAAGGCATTTTATGGTAATCGTGGCTTGTTTTGCTGATTTGCTTCGCAAGAGTCTTGCAAAAGTCTCGTCTTGCGTCTAACGCGTCTCTCGTCTGGTTACTTGATTAATAGTCAAGTTTCTTTTTGTGAATATAAAAGGAACCCTTTATTCAACCAACGATTGGTGATATTTTTTGGACAACTTGACTAAGCAAAAAATGCACACTGTGTCTGCGCACATAAAAAAGTCGGCATTCTATAGTGCGTGAACTGTTGTTCAGTTTCAGTATTAGTAGGTATTTTTCTATTGACAAGTTTTTAGTTTTCCTGTTTGATTGTTAATTGATATACATATATTATATTGTAATTTGTTTTGATTAAAGCAAAATGAGTAATAATTTATATTTTTCATTTTTAATTTACATGTAGTTCTATACCTATGGTTTTTTGTTTTTTTTTTTTTAAGAATTCGATTTAGTTTATAAAGTCAATACTGAAAACTGTGAACAAAATAAAAAGTCTGCAAAAATTAAGTGTTTAAATTACATATATAAACATAGATAAATTCAAATACGAGTACATTTCCAAATCTTAAAATCACATGGTGCAAGACTTCTTGCTTTTGCAAGATTTCTTGCTCATTGTTGTCTCGTCTCGTCTTGGTCTTGTCTCGTCTTGTCTCGCAAGACCAAGACGAGACAGCCAACACTAGATAAAATTGGAAGCGGCGTGGTTGACCACATTCCAATGTTAATTATACCTAAAAATGTAAATAACATAAAGTAAATCGGACTTACCCTGTTATATGTAGTGAATCGCAACCAAAAATGTGGAACAATACAGCGACAATACCAGTAATTGCACTTAAACACAAATTCCAGCACGTGTAATGTACAACATGGGTTTTTTTGTTAGTAAACTCCACTTGGCAATTTTGGTTGCGGATGTACTTCCACCCGTTTACAAATTTAAAAACGCGGTACCTGTGGTTGACTATGGTCATTATCTTAATTGGCAATTAATTATTCAGAATCAAAACAAACACTTAATCTTAAAATAATGCAGAAGATTAAATGTGTCGATAAATGAAGATAAATCGTTATTAATTATGTATTAACGAAATGCATTTTCAGGTGGCCAAAATGCATGTTCGTTACAGTCCTGTCTTTCTACATATATGTTTCAACAAATCATCGCTTTGAAATAAATTATTTGACCTTGGACTGGATGAATAGTTGAATAGATGAAAATTATCTTTATATTTTAAAATTAAATGAGTATTTTCTCTGAAAATTGTTTCAGTTATCAGGCACACTTTCACAGTATCTGGCGAAGGTAAATTGTAGACTCCTCTATTCTTTAAGTTAATCAATTCTCAAGAATTATAACTGTCGGATACTAAGAGATTAAAGCAAATATTACATTCGATTTTTTTAAATATTTTATTACAAATGCACCTATTATTATATTTTGTAATGTCCTCAACTAAGGGATATAATGCAAAAGCATTATTTATATACTCCTCTTCAAAAAAATCATCGTTATCATTGTTTTGAGTATTAAAAATAGGATCTCTAATATTTCAAGATGAAAATAAATTGCCCTGTGAAGAAGCTTTTGCCTCGTTACGCACTAGTAATTTTTAATAAGCAGCCTGAAATTGCAAAATGTTTGTTATTAAAACTGCCTCAACTTCTAATACAAATGAAAAAGGTTTCAATGTGATCTAAGTTTAAATGTTAATAAATACTGTTAGAATTTTAATTTTAAAATATCATATAGATGAAACATGTTTTGCAGACCTATAACAAACTAAGAATCCCGGTTTTTCTGTTTGAATTAATTAAAATAGTATTATCTTCATCCATTTTATTGCATATATATATATATACTCAATTAAATGTTGACTATATAAATATATACTTTTAAAAAATCGTAGTTTTCAGCATTTAATGCTAAACTGTGCGATTTTTTCTTAAAGGATAAATATCTGCAGTTTAGCATGTCAAAGGCATTATTCATGAATAACGCCATGATATTTGATTTTCTCCATCAAATAGTTGTTTTAATTGTTTTTTCTCCTTTAGAGTACCTATTCCTTATGAGTTTCAGCATATGGCAGGGATCCCAAAAAACAAATATCCTCTCATTTGGGTCGCAGGGGTGAGTGAAGTAAGGTCTAAAATCTGCAGGCCAGTCAAAAGATGCTCCCAATTTTTTCACCATAGCAATATTGGAAGGTGCACTTTCAAAGCAAATTGAATTTCAATCACCCCAATCTGGTGTAATTCCTCTAAGCAGTTGCTCAAGTGGCTTGCTCTCTCAGTGGCATTTAAAGAATTTATAAAAAAATATCCCAATAGCAACTTCCAGCTAGCATTTAATTAGTCCAACCACCAACATGACCCAAGCATATTTCGCCAGCGAAGAAGTTTGCGATGAAGAACTTTCAATTTCATTGTCAACGTACCCACGGAGGAAGTTTTCCTTATACAAACTCTGTGATCTTATGCTAATTTCATCCATTACCAAATTGCATATATAACTGGGCCATCGCTAGCCATTTTTTCCAGTAAAGCAAAAGACTCTTCGGTTAATCCCGGCTTTCCATTATCCATTCTATACCAGTCTCTCAATGTTGACGGATGTGGCAGTAAATTTTCGAATGTTAAAAGTTGTAAATTGTTGGATGTTAAAAGTTTGTCCGAGCGGAGACCGTGCACATACGAATGGTCAACTTTCTCGTTATTCGGCATTCTGAGTAATAATGTCTTAACTATAAATCACATACAAAAATACTCTCCTTAGGCAGTTCATTTCTCTATGTTGAGACTATACCAGGGTCGGGCAATTTAAATTCAAATTTCCCGCCCCGATGCGTTTTGGCGTGATCGTCTCCCCCTACGTTGTGTCGTCGTACTAGCGAGTTCTTTCGAAGAGTTCTGCGTGACTTTGGGAAATAATACACAAATCGAACCACATAACAATATTTATTGTACAAAATTTATTAACGGCGTTCTCAAAGCTGCCGGTATACAATGCAAAACAGGGAAATTATACAGAGTATCACCAGGACCATAAGCGTTGTCGCGAGGTGAAACAAAGCCATAACGTGCCGTAGTGGATTTCCTGTAAGAAATAGAGAGTTAGCGCGGTATGCCGGGGGTGTCGTGTGGACTTCCACCCCACAGCCTCGAGCGGACCACCCTCCTTGACCTAGAGCTCTACATGTCGGCCACTGTGTTCGTAGAGGAGGTAAAGCAATTTGCCTATGGTCGCCTGACACGGGCCCACAATGTCTCCCCCGATGCGAGGTGTTCTTGCTGACAATCTGCCCTAGGCGTTGGCACCAACACGACATCCGACATACCCAGACATGAGATAGAGTGTGCAACACGGGGCACGTTTGTGTATGTTTATGTGTGAATGTGTCTGGTGGACGTCTTCTTCGGGGGAACTTCCTTCCTTCATGGTTGGCACGTTACGGAAACATACAAAATAGTAGTGAAGCAATAATCGGGCCCAGAACACTAAACTCTTCGATGGGTGTTAGTAAGAATTAGGCTGACGGGTGGCCGTGCATCGGGAGTCTTGGTCGAAGCCCTAGTGTCAATCCCATACCAACAATGTCGCTAGCGGGATATGTGTGGCCAGCGGTCATACCCTTGTGTTCGAAGTCGCCAACGACATCACTCCCTCGATGAATGGTACCTCTGCTGCCAATTATGGCCTAGATCGGCAAGCAACTACCAAGTCCACCGATGCAGAGGGCCACGGGAATCCATCGCGAACATGTAAAAACCAAAGAAGATATTAGTGTTACGTAGTGATACTGAAGAAAGTTAGTTAACATCGATACATTAATACTAATACAAATATTAACCAGTGGATACAATAATCCACCGCGACGGACCTATGATTTGGGCCGTCGAACGAGGGACATCTTCTTCGGAGCGGACGTTGGCCATGGTGGAACGGATGGTGCGTGACGATGGACGGACCTTCTTCGCGGAGACGGTGGTACAAACGTTGCGGCTTTTTCCCTATCCGGAGCCGAGTATAGTTGCTGCTTATTCCCTATCCGGGGCAGATGGAAGGTGATTCTGACGGTTAAGTCTGAATGTCTTGCTCTCTAATAATGTTTCTACGTTTATTATCGAGTCGGCTTGTGTAGCCTTTACTCTTGTACAGTTAATTGTTAAATTTACAGTGGCTTGTATTTTGGTTGGTTCAGAGGTGTATACTGTCCCGGTATTCACCTTAACGTCGAGGAGGAAACCTCTGAAAAACTCCCGACAGGACAGGCGGCTCAAGGTTCTCCCACACCGCACCTCAGAAATCCGCTGCGAGCATTCCGCAAGTGGTAAGAATGCGTGCGCAACTTTTTTTCTGGCGAGTGCGGGGTTCGATCCCGTCACCTCCCGAATGGGAATATAGTGTGATTCCGGTTGACACACACGGCCAATTCCCTCGGTGTCTTGCTCTCGGAAGTGGACCCTCTTTTATACGGAAATGCTCTCGCTTCTGACGTCACAAACTACCCTCTCTCGTTGCATCCTCATTGTTTGTGGTGAAAAACCTAAATGTTTTACAAAAGAGAAAACCAACTTACCAATAACTTTGAGAACGCGAATCTATTCACGGTGATGAATTAAGTTTCGATTTACCCGCGATAATAAACGAATTCGAAGTAATTAATAGCGCGGCGTCATGGCGAGTGTCGCCCTCTAGTAGTGATGAGCGTAAAACCGAGCGCGAGATTCAAATTCAAAAGTGGGGCGGAGTCGTCACACTTCAATGTTAATTACACACAAACATTTAAAATTACCATAGCCCAAATAAAAGTTTCTAACTCGTGTTACTCAGACCGCTGCTATTGCTGCTCTGACAGTTCTGAGCTGTCATTATTGGAGGTTTCTTTCAGTGCTAAGGCTGCCGAGTTTACTTCCGACGGTTCATTAACTTTTTTCACTTGTCCTTTTATTTTTCACTACAAATTTTTTTTACTAACTTTCCATCTAGTTCCTCAGTTTAATTATATTTTAGTTGACAGTCAGACTGATTACAGTTCAGTTTGGCTCTTGTTTATCGACATTTCAAACTTGAGGTAGGAGACTGACTAACTCAGTTACAGATTAACTATTCAGATACTCTTAAACACTTCTCTGCCATTTCAAGATCCCTGTAATTATTCTAGCTAACTCACCGACCGAAGTGTATTTAAGTGTGACTCATATTTGCATGTTAGTTTTTCAATTGAAATGTAGTGATAATATTAGCGAGTTATGCATTCTGTTAAAAGTAGTCCTAAATATTGCCAAATATTTCTAAACATTATTGTTTATGTAGATAACATAAAATAAAACAGATTGTACTTAATTGTTGTCCTTTTTTATTTTCTTATTAAATCGGTTTCGACTTTTCAGTCATCTTCAGTAATAATTGTCAATAGGTTAGATTAATTACACAAACAATACATAACAGATTAAAATATTACATAGATTGCACATACGTTATGTAAAGTCGAAACAGGTTTAATAAGAAAATAAAAAAAAACAACAAGGAAGTACAATCTGTTTTATTTTATGTTATATACATCAAAGAAACCCTTGATAAAATGGATCTTATCTTATCAACACATTATTGTTTAAATTGTAAGCAAATTCGTTGGTAGCAAAGACACCGACTGGGCTACTTGGATGTTATTAACTCTAGTTTTGGTAGGAATATGTAGTATATAAGCAGATAACTGTTAAGTGATAAGTCGGTCTAATTATATCAAATAATAAAATAAAAAGCAACATAAGCGTATCCGACTCTCTCTTCGACCAGCTAATTCCCAGCATTACAGAAATAATTGAAAACTTTTCTTCACAAACTATCGGTACTCACACATAGGTACATTTGACTTTCCGAATTTTTCATTATTTTTGGCTCCACCGTATTGAATATCAAAATTTGGGCTCTGTAGCGCTATTCGTTTATCTTTTAGGAATCTTAATTTTGAGATATATTCACCAAAAAATATGACCAAATGACTTCATAAGGCCAATTCATCGATACCCTTGCAACTCATTTGCGAAGTAAAAAATGTCAGTTTACTCGGACGCCACCTAATTTACTCCTTAATCAGCAAAGATAAAATACAGATAAGAAATACGGCAATAACGGAATATTTTCCATCACTGAATTCACAGTTACAAAATCTCTATTTGCTTTGCTTAATATTGCTTAAAGAGACTGCTGAAATAAAATTCCACCACAAATGATACTCAATATTTCATAAATCAATTAAATTTATTAACTTTACTATTATATGGTTTAAGACAATCCTTCTAAACAAACCTGAAATTATTCCTTTATCTCTGCATACACCATGTGAATAAGTACAATCGTGGCTTGAGTTTATTTAAAATAAAATTATTTATCCTTCTGTTTTCTTCTATTTTGTTTGACATTTTTTAATTTTCTACCATAAATAGCAAGTGGTGGGAAGTGTCGCCAGCGACACTAAGAAGCTCCGTGACCCAGGCTTTAGAAATTTCACAACTTCAATGTGACCATTCTGTGCAGCGATATGTAACGGTGTCCAATTATCCTTGTTGCAAGCATTCACATCTGCACCTCTTTCTATTAAAAATTTAACGACTTCAATGTGACCATTCTGTGCAGCGACATATAATGGTGAGGAATTATCCTTGTTGCAAGCATTCTCATCTGCTCCGCTTTCTATTAAAAATTTCACGACTTCAATGTGACCATTTTGTGCAGCGACATGTAATGGTGTGACATTATCCATGTCGCAAGCATTTAGATCTGCACCGGTTTCTTTCAGAAAAATCACGACTTCAATATGACCTTTCTCCGCAGCGACATATAATGGTGTGATATTTTCCTTGTCGCAAGCATTCAAATCTGCACCGCTTTCTTTAAGAAATATCACGACTTCAATGTGACCATTCTGTGCAGCGACATATAATGGTGTGGCATTATCCTTGTTGCAAGCATTCACATCTGCACCACTTTCTTTTAGAAATTTCACGACTTCAATGTGGCCATTCTGTGCAGCGATTTGTAACGGTGTCCAATTATTTTTGACGCAAACAGTGACATCTGCACCGCTTTCTTTTAAAAATATCACGACTTCAATGTGACCTTTCTCCGCAGCGACATATAATGGTGTGATATTTTCCTTATCGCAAGCATTCACATTTGCACCGCTTTCTTTTAGAAATATCACGACTTCAATGTGACCATTCTGTGCAGCGACATATAATGGTGTGGCATTATCCTTGTTGCAAGCATTCACATCTGCACCACTTTCTTTTAGAAATTTCACGACTTCAATGTGGCCATTCTGTGCAGCGATTTGTAACGGTGTCCAATTATTTTTGACGCAAACAGTGACATCTGCACCGCTTTCTTTTAAAAATATCACGACTTCAATGTGACCTTTCTCCGCAGCGACATATAATGGTGTGATATTTTCCTTATCGCAAGCATTCACATTTGCACCGCTTTCTTTTAGAAATATCACGACTTCAATGTGACCATTCTGTGCAGCGACATATATTGGTGTGGCATTATCCTTGTTGCAAGTATTCACATCTGCGCCGCTTTCTTTTAGAAATTTCACGACTTCAATGTGACCATTCTGTGCAGCGATTTGTAATGGTGTCCAATTATTCTTGACGCAAGCATTGACATCTGCACCGCTTTCTGTTAGATATATCACTACTTCAATGTGACCTTTCTCTGCAGCGACATATAATGGTGTGACATTATCGTTGTCGCATGCATTCACATATGCACCACTTTTTTTTAGAAATATCACAACTTCAATGTGTCCATTCTGTGCTGCGACATATAATGGTGTGGCATTATTCTTGTTGCAAGCATTCACATCTGCACCATTTTCTTTTAGAAAATTCACGACATCAATGTGCCCATTTTGTGCAGCGATATTTAATGGTGGCCAATTATCCTTGTCGCAAGCACTAATATCTGCACCGCTTTCTTTTAGAAATTTTACAACTTCAATGTGACCATTCTCTGCAGCGACATATAATGGTGTACGACCTTGGCCATTCTCTTGATTTATATTTAAACCATATTTTATTAGGGTTTTAAGAACTTCATAATTGCCATATCTTGCAGCTACATGTAATGCTGTTTCTTTGAATTCATTTTCGGAGTTTTTCTTTATACCATTATCTAAAATCCTCATTGTTATATAGATGTTGTTATTTTTTACTGCAGCAAATAACATTTTTGTATACAAAAAAACGTGCTTTGTATTTTTAAATTTGCAAATTTTTAAAGTTTTGTCGTTCATGAATATTTTAAAAATATTTTCATTGTTTTCCAGGACACTATTGTAAATAATATGAAAAAAAACCTCTACAGTTGTTAACTGAATCTTAGATGAACTTTTTAAATATTGTTTGTAGTTATTAAAATGAATTGTTGTGTTTGTTTCCGAAGAAAATAAACTATTTAAAAAGATGCGCACGTTTTGGAAATATTCATCACATAATACTTTGCTTAGAAGAAATTCAATTTGCTTCGGAATGCAGTTCATTTTAGTAAAATTAATGAATATAAAAGTAGTAAAAAAATATTCTGCAAATGTTTGATGAATAAATTTAACTTCCTCTCCATTAATATGAGTCACGATACCTTTGTTACATATATTAGTCTGAATTTCTGTTAGATTTTGTTTTTCAATTTCTGGAAATACATTATTTACACTCTCAACTTGTTGATGTAAAATTAAATATATTGATAACACTTGATGATGGTAATAGAATGATTCATACCCATTTGGTAGAATGCGTCGCACTTGTTCTATATTAATTGATTCCTTTTCTTCAAAATATCGCTGGTACATGGCTTTTGTAAAATATTCGTACAATTTATTTAACTCAAATTCTTTTGGTAATCCGTCAATTTCTAAATCATCGCAATTATCTATGAAAATTTCACTTATCATTTTTAATATCAAAGGTATCCCAAATAATGTATACTCTTTATTATTTATCTTTTTCCTAACCAATTCTAATATTTTCTCAATGTACTGTGATTTGTCCTCAATTGTTTTGCTGCTAACTTTATGAGCAATCCTCTCTTCAAGAAATGATTTTTGATTTTCTTCTGTAAATTGTTGTAATGTCGTTGATAAAACATTAAGTTCTGTTTCCAATTCATTTACCACATTGGGTCTGGAAGTGATTACAATGTTCACATTGCTCATTCCATTCAACGTAGAAAGATGTTTTCTAAATAAATTTCTCGATTCTTCCGATTGAATTTCATCGTATCCATCAAACAACAAAAGTGTTCCATTTTGACTTTTAATTCCGTATTTTAGTAACTGTTTATAGAATAGATTTTCTTTAGTTAATAATTCACAAACGAAATCCTCTGGTTCTTTAATGGATCGATCTCTCAACTTGTTAAGTGTTTCTTGTTGTTCATTAAACTTAATTAACACCACAAATGAAGAAGGATGTTCTTGGAGATAAAGTTTCTTAATATAATTGACTGAAGACGTTTTCCCCAAACCAGCAACCCCCGTTATAATTTGTAAGTGGTTGGAAAATTGTGTTAGTGTTATTTCTTTTAAATATACATTCTTGTTTTCTGTCAAGTTCTCTCTAATACTAATCAATAAGGCGACGGACCCAAAAGTAGTTTTCCAAATACATATATTAGACTTATACTCAAGCCAATGGATATTTTTGAATTTGTCCTCTTCTTTAATTTTTTGAAGTTGATCAATATTGTCACCTTGAAAAAATTTCATTTTTCCTGGATAATCTTTCAACCATTGTTTCTTCTTGGAATCATCTATTACTCCACTAATTAAAAACAGTTCATTCTGCATAGATTGAGAACGTTTTAAAATATCTTCGTTAAAAACACTCGGAACAAATTTCCTTGGTATGTAAGACTCATCCGTTTCATTCGTATCAGTAGAATTGAAAAAAGTGCTTTCCTCTAAAAGCAACGCCTTTAAGATTTTTGGTGTAAGAATTTCCTTTAATGGAGAATTCTGATTTTTTGGCAATATTGTTTTTAATGGAAGTTTTTCTCCTTGACAATCAATAAGGATCTCTAAAACTTTTTCTATACTTTTTATATCATCAATATATATTTTACGATCTTCCACTTTTGAACAATTTTCAAATGTAATGGTTTGATTATTTGTTATCACAATAAGCTGTGCTTCATCTTTAAGATCTTCAACTGTTTCCTTTAATTTTTCAATATTTCCCCGCATCTCCCAATTTAACACGATTGTATATTTTTTGGCGTTTTCCTTTCTTATTAGTAATGGTAAATCAGAACAGTTTTGACGTCGAAGTAAATCGTTTTTTTCAAAATACAAGAAGTTTGTAGATAACGTGTTCAGATTATCAATAACTTTAAGAACTGTGAAGAACACTTCTTCAGAGAAGATTATCGTTGTAAACATCGTTGTATCCCTTTGGTTCTTGGTAATATTGATTATTTTTTCTTGGAAATAAATGTCAAATTGTGATATTTTCTTTCCATAAAATGTTATATGATCATAACTTATCTTCTGTATTTCGATTTGGGAAATATGATTTTTAAAGTCGCTGAATAATTTATCTTTATCGGTAATCCATTTTTCTTCTTGTTTATTTTTTCGGCGCCATTCTTTAATAAAATTCTTAGTTTTGCTGCAAATATATTCTGCTGCATCTGACAATCCAAATAATTTGCTGATTTCAAATTCGCTCTTGGTAGCCTGTGATAATTCACCCAAATTTGGTTCACCAACTTTAAATTCCAGGATTTTTAGAAAATTTAGGACATCTTCTTCCGAGACAGATTGAATTGTAGGAAGTTGTACAATCAATGTAGTATTTTCTTTTGGTTTCTCTCCAAAGGTTCTCCACACTTTCCAAATTTTTCCTTTGAGAGAAGCTTGAAAATCCTGTTGACTCAATTTGGATTTATCCAAAAGCCCTATGAAGATTTGATTGCCAGAATTTGTGCATTTACAATTTTGGAAATTTTCGTGAAAACCACATTTTGCAAACGTATCCGCTTTTCTTTTCTTCTTCGTAGTTTCTTTATCAGTTGATGATTTGTAGTCTATTGTTACTTCGTTGTTATTGTAAACAGTTAAAATTTCATGCTCCACTAGTGCATTCTGATAATATTCTAGAACACCTTCATTCTTCATTGGATTTTTATTGGCATATTGTTCATCAGTATATTTAAACAATATATTTATTAATTCATTAAAATCAGTTTCAACCATTTGTAGTTCACGAACAATATCTTTACCATCAGTTGAATTTGTATTAATAGAACATTTGCTTGTTTTGTCCTTTGCACTTAAAATCTGATTATATTTGTCCACGTCCTTATTAATAGATTTTAAATTTTCGTGTAGATCAGAAACGGTAGAATAGATAACAAGTTTTGATAAAACATTTTCACTGTTTTTAAATTGTTCTTTTATTTTTAGATATGATTTAAAATACTTTTTGAGATTAAAATCATCAATGTTAAAAGAGATTTGTTTTTTGCCCAACAAAACATCTTTGTCCAACACTTTGTCTTTTCCATCATTCACTAATTTAACTTGGCAAAAGATATAGTACCACTTACTAGTGTTTTCATTTTGATATCTTAGAACAACATCATCAAACTTGTCTGCAATTTTAACTTCTTTCCCAATGTCGAATGGTAAACTATATCCTTTGATTAGCAGTAAAACGAACAACCAAGTCTCATATAGTTTTCCATTGCTTTCATAATTTGAAATGTAATTTGATGTTCTGTAAAAATAAAAAAAATAGCTACCAATAATAGGAGTAAATCAATTCATACTTGTTTTCTGGCATTGTTATGTTCTTAAAAAATAAATATATAATGTATAACAAACATAATGCAAACAGACTCTGTTTAGAAACTTTAATTCAATATTGCTATACCTACTGAAATAGCAATCTTAAAATTCCAAAGAACAAATGTCATAAAGGTGATAAGGGCGATAAGATAATTTAGAAATACCTACCTATGTACAAGTATCACAAATATTTTGTATTTTAAAATAAATTTTCGTTCTGTTTCAGTTTTCGATAGAAATTTTATTCACATTCATGATAAAAAGTTTTCTCACCGTTGTTTTGAATTAAACTGATACTTTCTTTACTGAGTGTATTGTATTCATGATGTAATTGTATTGCTATCTCTAATTCTATTGCTGTGATTTCCAATTGTAGGTTTGTTTTAGGTGCATATTTGTGTCCTTTGTTGAGTAGTATGGATTCTACCAGTGTTGGGATTTTTTTAGCGTGACCTACAAGGATAAATGTCACTACCGTTCCGTTGCACTCGCCTAAATTTCGTTATTGAAAATGATTCCAAATAACCTTAAAATTTCGTTTGGTAACTAGCGATCCCTAGCGGTTGAAAAATTTAAAAACAATTCAAAAATGAACGATTGATACACAATTCGATTTATCGATTGATACAAAAAATTTCGTCCAGTAAGTAGCTCTATCTGTAGAGAGCTACAGATCATTAAACTGAAAAATCAGAAAACATAAATGATTTAAACGCGGATTACAGATTCGTACAAAACTGAATCATTTTAGTTTATATTTTTTAGCTAGAGCATAGAATAATAAGACTACGTTGTCTTATTATTCTATGAGCTAGAGGGATCCAGTTACCAAACTATTTTAGAGGTTATTTGGAATCACTTAAACAGGGCGAGTGCAACGGCCATATGGAGAGGTAGTGACATTAATCACCGTAGGCCACGCTTTAGACATGGCGGCTAGGCCTGTAGTAAAAACGCGGGTAAATTTTAGGTTTAAACTTTGTAATTTTTTTGGCGAAACCGGGCAAAAAAATCACATGTGTTATATCACATTAAAGCATTTTTAATGTAGATTACAAAAAAAAAATAAAAAGAAACGGTCACTTCCTTATTCTGACCCATGTTACAATTTTTTTGGTAAAACAGTGCAAAAGCCAACATTTTTTCACTATTAACTCAATAGGTTCTTCTATAGTATACATAGTCTAATTATTCTATATATTCTTATAGAATTCCATGCCAAAAGCGGCCGCCATATTTGGTCTAAAACGATTTCCTCTCTCTCAAGGAGCTTTGCCTCTCTCTCACACTGATTGGCTTTATTGTTAGTAATTAAGTGTTACCAACTTTGTTGCACCCCCGAGGTCAATCAAAAAAAGTAACCAGCTTCAAAGGTGCCAACAGGGAATTGTAATATCTATATAATCTGTGTTCTCATTATAAATGTGGATGCAAATATTTGTAAATTATGAAATCTAAGCATCTACATTTCAAATATAACAATTTAATTCGGTTTCTGATTAGTATAATTTATTTTTAAAACATATGGAATAAGCAAAAAATGTTGTGAAAAACATTTCAAACTTAGAATTAAAAAAATGTTTATATTCAAATGGTGATTTTGATAAAATTTGGAATAGCTTACAGGCATTTTAAAAATGTCATGAATGTAATGAAAAAACTGATTTGATACAAAATGAAAAAAATGCATGTGTAACCATTGGTTTTTGTAACTAAATTATATTTCATTTTTTCACGCAGTAGCAAAATGGTACTTCGCGCATATGTCTGATTTGAAAAATTCTGATTCTTTGATTAGCTGATGACATTTTTTAGCAGGATATTTTAAAAATTCTGACTTTTCATTGGCTGATGGCATTCCTGCTAGCAGGAACTTTTGCTACATGCAGGAAAAATGAACTATAGTAAAAATTAACAGGGTACAAGATCCATGATAAGTACAAAGTTAAATTCTTCAGAATTGTACAATTTTCTTCAAATTCGTCAATGGTAAATAGAAGAAAAATATTTCCATCAATAAAAGAAAGAAGTTTTTTAATGCTATTATTAAAAATTATAAGAATTAATTACTTAAAACTGGATATATTTGTTTCTTCCAAAATTCCGTAGCACTTGTCATTAAATTCATACAATACTTTTCATCATACTTTATTTCAACATTAGTAACTTCCTTATTTTCTTGAAATTGTGGCGACGCTATACAAATTAAACTCTTTTTCCTATTACACAACAACATTTCCAGTTGCATTTGTGCGAAGAGTTTCATTGTTATTTGACCATCAGGTAAATAATTTCTCAATGTTGAATTCGTTGGACATTTAACTTCAATACAAAACTCCTCACTAATCCCATCAGGACTAGCTCCAAAAATCGGATACCTTGGACTTATACAAAAACCAATTTGATTAATTTTTATGTTCCGTTGTGTGGCTACACTATTTAATACAAGATCCTTTAACTGATTCCCACCCTTGTCTCTTTGCTCAAACTTCGATGATCCCATAATTCCGTCGATCATTGCATCATCTGGGGTTTTGCAATGTGCTGCATCGTAAAATTTCGATGCAGTTATTCGACCAAAACGTAAATCAAACCATTTATTGTCTTTAGCTTGCTTTTTAGTTTGTTTTGATGCTTCTTGTGACAAGACTGAATTCATGTTCTCTTTGCAAAATTTGATAAAAGTGCCAGCATCTAAAATGCCTCTAGCATTTGCTGTATAGTTTAGGTGTAAATGGTATAAAGAAAATTTTTCTGTAAGTGATGCAGAATTTCTGAAATAATCAAGAAGCACAGAGTCAATTTCATAGGTGAGACCGTAATTAACAACTTCATCTAAGAATGAATTTTCGCCATCGGATGGAAGTGGTTCTGGACTAATTTTGAAAATATTTGCAACTGATAAATCTTTTGAAGCTGATCCCAGTTGTGATAATGTTGATTTTCGCCAGTAGGAAATGTTTGGTTCAGAACTTGTAATAGATCTTCTGTATAGCCAAAATAGAAAATCGATGGCATGTTTGCATCCGTCTATAAAATAAGAAAAAAGTTATCACAAAATCGATATGTAAATGGAGAGTGGATCACCTTTATTTGATATGCATTTCATACATTTGCTTTCAATAATTTCAGGGTGGTCTTCGGTTTCGTTTATGACAGTTATAACGCGATATTCAGATGGAGGAACGCAATATTCTGGTGTTACGATGCCGTGTATGGTGCATAAGTTTGATTCCCTTTTAAGTTGGACATATCCAATTACTTCGTCTGGGCATGTTGCATTTTTACTACTAAAAATTTTATGTAATTAATGTCTAAATTTTAATAATTTGGTTTGGTGTTGAATAATGAAAATATTTAATTTTACGGAAACAATGTTGAAATCGGTTATTCCAACTTTCTTTTGTCATAAGATATTAATAAAATTTTTTACCAATTTGAATGATCTGCATCTCTTTAACGAAGCTTTTAAATATATACAGAAAGTTAAAAATAGGTACTAATTCTAAAACAATAAGACGCCAAAAAAGCAGAGTTAGGCAAAATTGATAGATAATAAGTTGTGACGATAATTCTATTGAAAAAAGCCCACAACTTACCTAATATTACCAATATGTTAATGAGACGACGAAATTGCCATTTTTCAGAGACTTTTAAACCAAGTAGGTAGTAGCACAAAATACCAGACTGGTATTGCATACATGAGATAATAAATAACAGAGATGAGAGTTAAAAATGGTTAAAAATCTTAAGTGGAAAATAAGTAATCAATCAAAAAACAATAAGATCCCTCATTAACTGGACTATAGACAAATATAGCCATCGGAGGAATTGGCGCTCCCGAATGTTCAAATACCTAACAGTATTTGGTTGGTTGCATATGGCCGACGATTGTAACCAACGAATATAGGGGCCGGAGCACGTAAGCTAACTTAGAGAAAACTCTATGCTTCATGCGCCAGAAATTCAAAGAAGCGAGCACGTAAAAATTGTCGGACTCTGCCGGCAGCGTTCGTATTCGTCCGCGTAAAGGATAAAGTGGAGTTTAGGAAACACATCTAGAGGTGTTTCTTGGACTTTTTAATAAATTTAAAACTACAACATTTTTAGGACAAACATTTAATATTACCTTTTGGTACATTAAAAAAATAAACTTAATATATTTTTAACAAAAATCTTCATCGTGACCGCCTTCCTTCCGGTCTTTAAACCACTGAAAAAAGGCAGAGAGTGACTCTGCCATTTTTTCAGTGTTTTTGGCCAATGTTGTCTCTATGGCAGAGAGTGATTGTGCCATTTTTTCCGTGTTTTTCGCCAACAACTCCACTTGCTCCAAGAGTTTGGCTTGGTTTTCGGTGTACAATTCCTCCACCGACTTCGTCCCACTCCTTTGATTAATGGACGGTTTGATTTTTTTTGGAGGCGGCTGTTGACGGGGGGGACTCTTCCTCTTTCTAATTAGGGGAGTTTCCATGTCCCCCGAATTATCCAATGGCCTTAGGGGTGGTGGTGATTTTTTAGGCGTTGTTGTCTGTAAATAATAATAAAAATTTGTTATTAAATTATTTATACTTAATTGGTTAATTACCTTGCTGCAAGATGGAACGGCCAAGTCTTCGTCATTCCTACCAATTTCAATTTCTTTATTGGAGGCATTCTAAATTTTAAGATACATTTATATATATATAAATTAATTTAATTAAAAGAAGTACATTAATATTTTACAAACCATGGATATTGGGAGTGGATGAACCCCGATTTCTCCAATATCGTCACCTACAGCGTATTTTGGCCCTATAACGGACATAAGACGCTGCTCCATGTCCGTTAAGGGAACAGCATTTGACGGACCGCCTCCCGTCCGTCTTTGCTCTCTGGCAAATTTGGCTGCCTTACATTTTGTTTTGGACTTCCATCTAGCAAAAGCCTGAAATAAATATAAATTTATTATAATATATTATAAATATAATAATTTCAGTCAACACATTATTACATCAATTAATTATGTAAATGTAATTTTAATTTGACTTACTTTTTGCCACTTATCGCCGGTTTTAATCCCGTACCCCAATGCATTTAGAGCCGTTGCCAATTTGTCCCACTGCTCTTTGTAGGCCTTGTTACCTCCCCGGCTATGAGTAAAATTAGTCCGCAGTAATATCGGATGACTTTCCATCCAGGACAACATCATTTCCCAGTGACATGGCTGGCATTTAAAGTCTCTATCTTGATCTATAAGCACAACGAAATAATAATAGTCATCATGTCTAATCTAATTACTTAAAAAAATCAATTGGCACACTTACCCATTTTTGTAAAAATAACGTTATAACACAATATATTTACTAATATGCAACAAAAACCGTTGATCTGAATCGAAAGTACCGAACACACAAACTAAAATGAATAAATATCGTCCAATATGCCCTTATATATGAAATTAAAACGTCTCAAAGATGAGTTTAAGAATATTAAAGAAGGAAATTGGCCCAATAAACAATAATTTATGCATAATAGTTGTATTTAGGGAAAATCCTATGCATTTAAATAAGTTGCATTCGCAACATATTTCTCAAACAATTGGAATTTCCTTAAATATTTATAAATTGTAAAGGGATTTGTATTTTAAATTATGTACACCTAAATACTATGGGGGGTTAATGTCGTCACGTCGTGATTGTTTGGGCTAGGTAGACGAAAAAGGAACTATTATTACTATTACTACGCCCTTTTTGTTAATTTAATAAATTAATGTAAACAACTACATTTTGGCGTTTAATTTAATTTAATTTAAATTAAAGTATCTGTTTACAATATCCTGTCTTTTCCTTCTTCCTTCCTGTAATAGTTGTCCATTGTTTTGTGCATTTAAATTTGCCATATTGTCCATATTGTCATTGTCTTCCTCAATAATTGGAGCATCCATTGGCACATTATTTTTCATACATATATTATGTAAAACGCAGCAAGCATAGATTATGTCACCGGCCTTTCCCGGTTCATAATTTAATTTTCTATCACCGGACAAGCACCGAAAGCGCGATTTTAAAATTCCTACAACAGTCATATATTTGTTACACGCCTTATTATATTTTTTAAGTTATGCAAAATTACCTATGCATCTTTCAATTGTGTTCCGAGCTCTTGCTAAGCAGTCGTCGAATCGGCGTTCCGGCGTGTTGGGGGCAGTGTTATTGAATGGTATCATCATCCACGGTTGTAATGGATACCCACTGTCACCAATAAGCCACGTTTGTTCATTTGGATTATGCAAATGGTGATTAGACATTATATCTCGAATTTCGGAATTGGCCCAAATAAAAGAATCATGGGCACTCCCACCATGCATGGCGTTCACACCTAGTATGCACATATTTGCATCACATATTATTTGGACATTCTTCGAATGGAACCCTTTTCTGTTAAAGTATATGCCTTCATCTGCGGATGGTGCTGCAATAGGTACGTGTGTACCATCTATAGCACCAATAACTCCGGGAAATCCAAATTTAACCATGAATTCCTGTTTTATCCTCTGCCGTTCTACTTCTGTTTGAGGAAATTGAATCCATACATGTACCACTCGCAACAATGCATTACAAACCTCTAATAAGTATTTTGAAACTGTTGTCTGTCCCATTCCTAAAAAAAAACAATATTTATGTACTTAATACTTAAGTATTTCATACTTGATTATTTTTCAGCCTTACCTATAGTGAATGAAGTGCCAATACTTCTTTGATATGAGCCAACAGCAAAAAAATTTAATGCCATTAAAATTCTACATTCCACTGAGACTTTAGTGGATCGTTGTGCTGCACTCATGAATGGTCTAAGTTGTTCAACCAATTCCTGATAAACAGTTTTTGTAATTCGAAATAAGTTAATAAATTCTGCGTCTGGTAAATTTATAGCAACATTTTCTCGTCGAACTTTAACTCTATGTCGAATTAATGACGCGCGTGCTTCTCTATCCCGTTCTTCTTGAATTAAACGCAAAATATTAATTTCTTCTAAAGGATCTATAAAAAACATAAATGTCTTTTTACCAAAAAACAAAACGAAAATATCCTACTTACTCATTGTGTCTAGATATATTCACTTATATACTTTTTTAAATTAACAAAACTATGTCACTGCAAATTTTACAAAATAACTTCAACAAAATTTAACGAGGAATGAGAAAACTAAAAGGTCGCAGTGTCTTATATATTTTCTAATTACTAATTAACGCCTAATCTAACAAATTTGAATTTAACGAGTTAATTTCTTTCAAATAGTTTAATGTACATAATTTAGTGAAATACAAAATCTTCGAATTGTTAAACATATTATTAAATGCTGGCATTTTATTCCAGAAATAGGATAATGAGGGGATTACAAGAGAAATAATAGATACTTTATGCTTCGTATAAAACAATATTCCTAGGAATTTAGGCAGTTTTATACGAATACATATATGTATAACACAAAAACAACATTCATATACATGTTTAGGTATATTTAACTTTGAATTCTTGTTTACAAAATGTTTGCAACCAAGAAATTATTAAATCCCCAAAAATATCACTAGATAGCCAACGTTTTTACCCCAATAGGTAAGGGTAGTACACGAAAGCCGAACGAGTCCGAGAAGAGGTAGTGCGAGCGCATAGCGAACTTTCATGATCACTACTCTTCCTCTGTTCTTTCGATTTATTCTCTTTGCTCTATGCTTTACTCTATTCTCCAGCAACTTACGTGCTCCGGCCCTAGGTACACTATTCGCAACTAGTAAATGACTTTAGAATTTTGCTTTTATCCAATATACAGCCCTCATAGAATAATAAGTCTAATTATTCTATGATTCGGACCTTAAAAGGGCATACATCGGAGGTTTTGTTGAGGTTTCCGAGAAAAATCTCAACAAAATCATGTGTGAATTGTCGATTTTCCTGCAGATTTCTTGATTTTGAAGATTTCGCGGTCTAGGTGCTACTACTGTCAATCGCGTTTTTGTAATACATACAGGGTGTTTAATTGGAACTTGTCAATGAATTTTCATTTTTTTTATTTTGGAAAAATTGATGAATTTGATTTTTCGTAAAAAAAGTCCACATACCATTTACTAGGTGAATGTTTTTTAATGACAAATAAGCACAGTTTAAGTAAATTGGTTGAAAATACGTTATAATAAAATACCATTTTTTTCGAAATCGATGTTAATCATTTGCTTTCCTGCGATGTAAAAGAATTCTTCCTAATTTATTAGGACAAATTTAATAAAAAATAATTGAAATAGCGTGGTATATTTAGTTATTAACTAGTACAATAAATAAGTATAGTTATATAACTTACTATTGAAAATAACATATTACATTTACCTACATTTTTTAATAAATTACACATTAATATTTTTAATAAATTGACTAAAATCCAAATTTTATTTTTTTTGTGTGGCATTCACTTAAGTCTGTGGGTTGTTATGTGAAATGTTTATTGAATTGTTTTACTGTCAATAATAATTAGAAAGAATACATAAAATTTTGTGACACAACAAAAATTGACAGACTGACGAACAACAATAACATTTAAACATTTTACATATTTATTTATTTATTTTATCTATTAATTTTATTTATTTAACTTATTTTATTTATATGTTTAAAATTATTTGTTCGTTCGTCTTATTTATAACGTGTGTGTTATACCATTTATAATTTTAATATGTTATGTATTGTCTTAAATTTAAGTTAACCTATTGACAATTAGTACTGAAGATGGCAGATCGCCGAAACTAGTCTAATAAATAATAATTACATCAAGGAAGTACAATCCTGATTTATAGAACTCCCACATAAAATTTTAAAGAAACTAAAATTTTTCACTCTTTGGGGTGGAATTCACCCCATTCTAAGGAATATTGGGTGAAATGATAAGTGAATTGTATATCTATTAAAACAAAATAAATAAAAACACCAAATACTAAATAAACTAGAAATGTTCACTCTTTGAGGGTGAAATTGACCCCAAGTCTGGGGTTGTTGAGTCAAATGTTTATTGAATTGTCTGTTTATTAATAAAAGTAGAAAAAAGAGAAAACTATAAAAAAATATATTTTTAACTCGAACGAGGGTTTTTTAAATAATATTATTTGCCCAAAAAGTACAATGTTTTATTAAAACACCCTGTATGATGTTATAAACAGCAATATTTCCAAAATATCCTTTTCTCGGACTACAAGTGAAATAATTCGGCATTCAGAATTTATTCTCGTATTCTGCATCGATCTGCCATCTATTTGAGATTGCTGTAAGCTGTAGTTCGACAAATGACCACCGTTTAAAACACTTCTCCCCTTTTAACAAAGAATAAGTACCTATAAGAAGAGACCCTTTGTTTTTTATGAATAGGTTTTGGAGAACGCGTTTCATTGACCTTCAGCCATTTTGTTAAATAAGTCCATGGGCTTGCTTACTGTCAGAGGCGTCACATAGGGGTTTGTTTAAAATAAACATAGCAATAAACATACATTAATATAGCACATTGCTATATTAATATTTTTCATAAAATTGTTTAATTAAATATTAATTATGAAGGTGTTTATGTATGATTAATTTTTTAATTTGGTAAATAATGTAATAAAACAAGTATATAGAAAAGAAATATTTGATTATTCAATGTATTCTAAATATGAATTTAGAAATATTACAAAAACCAACATTTTAATTATAAATTACATAAAGTTACATATTTTCGGGATTTGCGTGGGAGGCTATTTAGGTGTTCATTGGTTTTTTTAAGAGTGTGAAAAATTTTAAGTTTACAATACAATTTTATTAAATACAAGGTTGGAAAATCCGGACATGGAGCAGCAAAACTAATCGTTTGAAAAATTTCAGTCAATCTTAAGCCAACGTTGTTCTCAGTTGCATTTTTTAGAAAATGTGTAACAAAACAATCATCCAATTGTTTGACGAAATGAACAAAATTAAGACCGGAAGTAAGTAAATTGCCAAATGTTGAACAATCCTTTGTCTCATACGCTTTCTTGTATGTCATAATCATAGTTTGCGATACTTCTGATATATTTTTACTGTATGAAACACAAGCATCGCAACGAGGTTTACTGAGACATTTCATATACAAGTAGCCGCAGACGTATTGCAACGCATTTTCATATGGAAGGTCATTGTTTGGTAGTCGTCTTCCTTTGGCAAATACACAATTGTTTCTTCTTTATCAAATAATTGAACTGGCAAAGCATTAGTGGAAGACAAATCATTCAGTAAAGCTTTGAAATCATCCTCGCAATTACCACGCTCACTGATTTGTGCAAGTTCCACCTCTTGCACGAACAGCACCAAAGAAATTCTCCAAACAGTCTTGGTTGAGTTTTCTGGTTTGTAAAAATTTTACACTAGGAAATTCATCTTTAATATTTTTAAATAATGACTTCAATGAATTTATCAATATAAAATTTCTCAATTTCTCAATAGAAGCCACCCTTTAAAGCACTTAAAAGTGTTGGTAATGTCTCTGTTATTTTTGTTAAAAATCATTATGGAGTTAAAAAGTAAGCACATTTCTTCTAAAAAGTCCAATTGCAAATCTGTTGCGTTAAATGGCTGATTATGCGGTTTTGTGTTGAAAGTTTTTGAATTAAATAAATCGAACAATCTATCAAACTGTAATATAAACTCCTCTGTATCAATAGCATCTTGTGGTAATCCATTTAAGTTGACATAAGTTGAAATACCCACGGCTACACTCTCGCTTAATATCTGTGTTGCGAGTTTAACACGCATTCTTTCGAAGTTGCTAGGTTTAATGTGACTATTGGTGAGTTTTGGACATATTCTCAAAAGGTTTATTCTTATCATTGTCATAAAATTGTTCCACATATTTCCAATTTGCAATTTTTCTTTCCGAAAACTGTATATAATTAGAATTCAGTAGTGCATTTCTTACGGACTTTATTAAATGTGGTAGATCATATAAGATGAAAATAGTTTTAATACCAAATGGTGTTTCAATTTGAAAGAAAGGCCTCTCAAGCGAAATATCCATTGTGTTAATCAGTTGTATAAAATTGGAGCGTTGGTCGCTTATTACTGCTTTTACTTGAACGGACAATGCAAATAATTTTTCCAGTGTGTCGTATAAAATCTGTTTGCAGTTACTCATCGAATTTTTACAAAAGTAAAACGAAAGTGGTTGTTTCCAATTGGCCATAAATCCACGCACCATGAGCACTAAAACTTTTTCTGTCGATTCAACCATTATCAACAAACCCAATGATTTTATCTTAGGAGCAATTGTAAAATAAATGAGTTTTTATACTCATTTCGTCCCAACTTCTCCTCATCACTCATTTGGTCCACTTTTAATTTCAAAGCCTCAAATGCCAGGTCACATAATCCTGGTTGAAAATTTATTTGGAAGCTATATCACTGTAAAGTTCTCACAGTGGGTAAAGTGAATGTTTTGCGGACGAATTTATAAGCTTTGGGGCTGTCGTGCCTACTTTGGCACAATTTTACATTATTAGGCCGAGCGGAGACCTTTTGTTACAAGTGGGGTCCGACCCTCGCGTCGTTCGGAACTCTGTGCATTTTTGCACAGCTACCGCGCTTAGGATTTTAGTGTTTAAATTCAAATCAAAGAGTTACCTTGCTTCATTACACAACATTTATTGCTAATACTACAACACTCCTTACATTCTTCAAAACTACAAATACAAATCTACAAAGAAAAACAACCCATAAAAGAGCCTACCGTTTGCTGACATCTTTCTTGATTTCTGTTACTTTGGGCTCGACTAATTAGGTAACTTGAAGGATTTTCTGACTGCTACACCACAAATTACAACAATTCTCCACTAGCAATGACTTCACTACTATTCAACTCACTGACTAACTAACTAACTGTCTTCTTCAACGCACAATTTCAGCACAAGTGCAACTGACTACAACTGCATTGGAACTGATTTTTTCCCCAAAAACGCATCGCATTTAATACACAAATTTTCTCCTTTTCTCGAGAGGGTTGATTCCAATTATAAGACGTCGCGACATAAGCTTCCCCTGTTGACAGGTTTATTTTGTTTATGATATTAGTCTGATTGACCAGACCAAGATTTGCCTATGATTATTCCGTTTTGTAATTGGATCTCTTATCGCGCATCTTAACATTTTTCTCCCCCCAACAATAATACTATTTAGACAATTCTATTAATTTTTCCCCTTGTTAGTCATATTGATGCTATTTGTTTAAAAGATACGATTTTGGTTTACAATTGTACAACTATGCAACTCTAAGGTTCTAGTAATAATTATTTTACATTTCTACGTCTAGTATTTCCTACTCTATTCTATATGCATTAAAATCAATACTACTCTTATTCTAACATGCCATACATTCCACTTAATTACTCTATTTTAAATACGACATATACATATATAATTTGGCTCCACAGGGCTTATAGAATACAATTGCAGCGCAAATTTCTTATAATCAGCCGAATATCTTTGCCCATGTTCCATTCGTTGATTGACAGTTACTTGCGCCTGAAATAATTTTGCAGTTGCCGGTGGAAGAAATTTTGTACATAATTGCTTAAAATCCTCCAACGTAACGTCATCGATTTGATTAATCTTGGACTTCTTCATTTTTTTTATTTTCTTTTTGGAGTTCTTCATTTTTAATACGCAATTTTCGTTTTCTAGGAGATTTAGCTGACAGATAATTTTCTGTTTGAGTTGCTGCAGAAGACAATCTACAAATACATTACGTATAAATGATTAGCTGATAAATGATTTTAATTCAGGCAACTTACTTTGGAGCAACTGTTAATGAATTGGAACAAAATGGTGTGTCTGTTAAACTATAGGAAAAAAAATAGTTATAGATATATGTTAAATATAGTCAAACTTACATTTGAATTTTCGGTGGCGTATTTTGTGAAGAAATTTCTTCGATGTCCCTAAAAAGTAATTTCATAATGGTCATTTTCTTCTGGTGCTTATATATGTATATAGAAGATTTTAACTTACAATAAATTAGCTTGAATCTCAGTATGTGAAATTAGCTGATCAGGTACAGGATTGTCTTCATTCTCTACTATATTTACATGTAGAATGGCACTTGGGAGGAGGCGATTTTTCATGACGTTCGAAAAATCTTTATCGGTAAAATGGTTGGCACAAACAAATATTTTGTTAAAAAAATCATCATTTTTCTCTTTCAATTCTTCACGACCGCAAACATTGGCCCACTCCATCCTCCTACAAATGAACATAATTAATGTGGGCACTGCAAAAATAATTGTTAAGATATTAACAAACCTATTCTTATCTTTCGGAAATGAAAAAAAACTCGTTTTTTTGTCACGTCTACTTTTGCAACATTTCACTGCACAATAATACCCGATTTTAGTTTGTGATTTCACAGCACGAATCATTTTAAACATTTATCAACAACAACAACAACTGTTTAGAACTTAGGTTAATGTAATCATAACAAAACAATGGTATATATTTTTTGCAATGGGTCGCCATTTATTTAAATAAATTATTGGCACATGCGTTATTAATCCCAAACATGAGTGAGGTACCCCTGCCCTTAAAACAATGTAACCTTCAATTTGGTACTAGTGGCGCCGCAAGTGTGAAAAATTAACATATCTGTAAGTAGGATAAAAGCAACATTCTAATGTAATCTGCTAGTAGCGAATATGTTGTCTACTGTTTCAATCATAATTTCATATCTGTCATTCTGCCAAAGAGTAGACCGCACATAACCTCAAATCGAAGTTTAATTTTCACAGTGGATCGAATTAATGAACGGGCAGTTTTTTTTCTTCACACTTCATTCAATAGTGAAGAAATAAAACTGTTTTTAAAGTCCCCACTCAGTAATTTTATCGCTTGTGTAAATTAAAGCATCGATTTGAGGTTATGTGCGGTCTACTCTTAGGTGGAATGAGATATAGACGGATATTTGCCATCACCTGCGCTTGCGTTAGGATTGATTATTGGAGTACAATGTTTCCAAATTTTTAGCAAATAAAAATCGGACACTCAACAGATTGAAGAGAGTTAAATGAAATTTCTATCTCACAGATCTATGGATACCTCTATGTATACTATAAGATAGACAACGAGGCACTATGTCGTGGAACTGTCGCCAGTGGAGCTAGTAGTACTTTTACGACGGTTTATTTTAAATGATCGCCGTAATAGCTTTTTAAATGATTTAATACGAAAATATTGGAATTACCTACATATTTCATAAGAAAAATACATACAACAAAAGCAATTACCTTTGGTATTTTAAATAAACTGGGATTTTGTATCCAAAGGACAATTTTTTTTAGTTTCTGTTCTTCCGGAAATGCAATTAGGAATGCAATTTTTAATTCAATTCGCATTATTCAGGAATCAAAACAACTGAAATACTGTTCAAGGTGTAATATACATATATATATAGAGACTAGAGAAGACTAGAGAACAAGAGAACAAGATATAGAGAATGACGTTGACTGTTGACTGAGATTTAACTGTACGCTTTGCTTAATAAAAGTATTAACAATTACACATTGTTGTTCTATATTATATACGTGCAAACCTATAAACAATATATACAGCTAGATATATAACACAAGGCAGAAGTTTAAGTTGATTTTAAACACTTCAAAATTGACGCATTCATTTAAAATCAAAAAAGAATATTCAACACCATGGTTACCTCTCAAAAATGACGTCGTAATATGACATATAGCGCCAAATTTGTCGACACCATTTATTTTGCTCGAACTACGCTTCGTTGTATATCCTATATAGTACATTAGGTATCCATACACAGATCTTGTCATTAATTTACAATAGAGTTGTAAACTATTTTTTAAAATGTATCTATATCCAAAGTATGGTGAATTCAAAACATAATGGTATATTTGAGAGGGGCTAAATGTTTATAATTTTCGCGTAATTAATTATTAAAAATTAAAATTTCGACAACACTCGAACCTCGAGCCGATTTGTTCGTGATGTCACACTCGATCCTCTCAAAATGAAACAACTCTGTCACTTGTAAACAGTGGATCGCTTTTTTCGTTGGTACCTGAACTTATACTCTACCTGCTCGATTTCAGGTAAAATTATAGTCCGGAGCGCACCAACAAACAACTAACTCCCCATTGAATGTTTGTTCGTGATGTCGACCCCACGTGGTTAAAATCGCGGGTTTCATTAAAATTTAAACTTTGTTCATTAATAACTAATTAAATATATTCAAATCCGATTAAATTTTAATGACAAATCATTTCTTTTAATACAATCTATTCGATTAAGTGGTTAAAATTGCGATTTTCCAACTTAGTTTACAACTCTATTACAATAGTCCATCTATGAAATGTATGATCGAAGGTTCGTACACAAAATTTGTATGTAAACAAACTAAGTGCATTTGACAGCAAAAAACAATACCTAATAAACGAATCGGTGTCACAAATAAGGAAAACTTCTTACAAAATAATCTGCTAATTCGTTGAATTCATTTTGATTGTCCAAATTTTTAACGTTAAATTATAATTTTATTATGTAATAGACTTACCTTTTAGTTTTCACAATAAAACCATCGTTCTTGAAGTACGAATTGGAACGATAAAATTCGTCAATCATTTCATATTGAATAACTGGCAAATTAGCTGATGTGGCTTCTTCAAAGCCTGGTAGAAGTCCAGTTGATGATTTATCCATTTTTTGGTTGTCAGACAACAGATTATTTATTTCTTAAGGTACCTACTTTTTCTGCTCCGGTTGTTTGGGTATTTGTTGATAATGGAAGGGATGAAATGACAGTATTTCATGCGCTGGAGATTTGGAGAGTGTATTTTGATTTTTGACAAATTTTAAATTTAAATTAAAGGCGGTATTCGCTCCATTGAATCTATATTAGTGTTAAACTTAACACACAACATTTAATATTAGAATATTATGTTTTCCTATCCTTATTTTAGAATATTCACGTATATTGTCGTAAATAAAATCAACTAAAATCTATTTGAAATTACATGTAGTGAACCACAGAATCGTGTGCGGAATATAGACAATTGTAATTATTTTACATCATCTGGATTGTTCGCACTTCCAGAGTTAAACTTAAAAGAGCCCAAAAAAATATAAACTTTGGTATTAATAAAAATTTTCTTAGAAAAATTGAGATTAGGTATTACATTTCTTTATCTAGTGAAATTTAAAAGGATAATGGTAATTAAACGGATACTTTGTTACTGAGAAGGATTAATTAAGAGTATCATTAGATCTTGGATTAGGTTTATAACATTTATTTTAGATCCTAATTTCTGTTCTCTGTAAATTTGGGCATGCACCGGCCAACTCGGCACTTTTTAATTCCTGGTAAAATTTTTATTCTAATCTATCCAAACTAATGAGATTACTAAACTAAATACCCATTTCTCCATAAATCCAAAGCAAGATAGGCCCTTGAGGAGCATCCGATAATTTATCTGTTCATGAAATACTGTCATTTCAGCACTTTCAACATCGGCAAATACCAAAATCTCCGAATATCAAAATAACCGAAGCAGGAAAGTATATTACAAGTCTGTAAGCACAGAATAAGAAAGTTTCTTATTCTGTGTCTGTAAGTTAGTGTGAAATTCGTATGCTGTTGAAGCAATCTAGTATATTATATATCTGTGACTGGACTCCTCTCGCATTCTCGCGCATACTTGTAAAGATGCATGCGATGCATGCTAGATTTTAGGTTAGAGTTGAGTGTTGTTTACTTGTTTCGGTTGTTTCGCGGTTTGAAAAAGGTCGAAGTTGTTTTTCGTTCGATCCGATCATACATCATTGTTATATTTTGTGTTATTCGTTATAGTTATTGGAGTCTGTTAATATCATATAATAACTAAACAATGGTGAAATGTTGTGTGCCTGGATGTGGACTCAGTTCACGAGAAGGCATTAAGATGCACATTGTACCTAAAAACAAAGAAGTAAATATTATTTTGACTACTCTCGCTATTTCATAAAAAAAAACATTTAATTTTTAGTTAATGGCTTCATGGAGTTCTGCAATTGGTATACAAATCGATTCTGAAAAGAAAAATAGATTTATGGTTTGTGATACACATTTTGATTTAAAATGTAAATTCCAAACTGTACGAAACAGATCAAACTTAAAGGCTTCTGCCATTCCTTCATTGAGGCTTCCAAAGAATGTTCTAGGTAAATTTCTAATCATTTAAATATTTTAAACATGTTACATTACAAATTGAATTGTGCCAGTGGACACCAATACTGACGAAAAGAAACATGATTCATTGGTTCAAGATGAAATAGAAAATCCTAATTCATGTGGTAATATTTTGTGTCTTTGTGTTATTTTTTTTAAATCATTTATTTTGTAGGAACATTTGAAGTTAATGATAATGATCCGGCCATATCTTCGCTGACCGTGACTTCAACAACTTCATCAAACGCGTCACCATTCGGGTGCGGACTAAATCCACAGATTATAAAATTATTGAAGTCCACTGTTGATAAAATGGATCATCGCAACCGACATTGCATTTTAATGTTCCAAGAGATGAGCCTCAACACAACCTCATCAAAATCCAAAGAGTTTCACAGTAACGATACCTTTATTGTTTCTGGTGAAGGAGAATCAATGCAATGTGCCGACCACGCCATGGTATTCATGTTAAAAGGCATAGCCGACAAATGGAAACAGCCAGTGGCTTATTTTTTTACTAATGGATCAATGAAGTCAGCAGATATAAAATCCAATTTAAAGCACATCATATCGGAATTAAATGCCATTGGTTTTAAAATAGTTGCAACAGTGTGCGACCAAATGTCGTCAAATACAACAGCAATAAATTCATTAATACAAGACACAGATGCTGAGTACAAGAGCAAAGGAAAAGAAAATAAAAACATAGGATTTGAAATAAACGGACATGAAATTGTTCCTTTGTACGATCCTCCTCATCTTCTCAAGCAAGTGAGAAATCATTTAATGGAAAGTAATGCCCAATTTATGAATAGAGCAGGAGATGTCGTGATTGCATCATGGGAAGATATTGTAAAATTATATGAAATGGACGATGGAATTGAGTGTATGAGAATGTGTTTGAAATTGACAGATCAACATATTTATCCGAATTCAATAAATCAAACGAGTGTTAAACATGCTGCACAAGTTTTGTCTCAGACAGTGGGTGCATTCATGCATTGGATTCTTAAATTCGGTATTTATAAAAATTGTTAATATCATCTGCCTGTATTTATTGCTTTTTTTTAAGGAAAGCCAAGTATGCTACCCGCAACGGCCCCTGGAACTTCGGAATTCTTGCTGCTTTTTGATCGATTATTTGACAGTGTGAATGGTGTACAAGTGAAATGTGAAACAGGGAAAGAATTGAGGAGCGCCATTAGAAATAATTGTCCACATTTTAAATTTTGGGACAATGCAATACAAATTCTTAATAGCATTAAATTTATAGAACAAGGAAACGCGAAAACTGTTCCATCAGTGCAAAATTGGATTCTAACACTCAATGGATTTAAACATATATGGAATAAATTAAAATCGGATTTTAAGTTCCTGTCCCTAAGGAATTTCAATCAGGATCCCATTGAAAATTTCTTGGAATCAATAAAGAGTCACGGGGTACAGATCGGTAATCCAACACCACAACAGTTCACACATGCTTATAAAACTTTAATTGTGAATAATCTTGTTTCTTGCCATTCGGCGGGAACAAACTGTGAAGATGATGAAAATACGTTATTATGTAATTTAAGAGTTCTTTTGGAAAATGAAGGAGTGCCTCTAGAATAAATGTCAAAAACAAATGGAAATACAAGTTGACGTAAATTTACATATGCAGTTTATGCCCAATGAAAAAGACATAAAAAGAGGAATTAAAGAGACTGAAAATAAATTATTTCTCGATTTAGACTTTTAACTCAGCGATCCTCAGGAATCAACTTCAATTTGTTTTTAATTTTTAAGCAGGAATTTAACCATTCAGACAGATGTAAAATGGTAAAATATGCTCTACAAAATGTGATGTATCAATTTTTGATTAAGTTTGTAAAAAGACAAAAAAGAAAGAAAATAAATTATTTTTATATGTAAATTACATAGCACATTTTATTTTAGCGTTATTTGGAAAATATGTATGGTACATACATTTAATCTAAATTACAATGTTACAAAAATGAATTTTAGTAGGTAGTATAAAGATAATTCTAGGAAAGGTAAAACAGTAAAAAATTAGACTGTTAAAAATGAATTTTACCGTCAGCCGCGTTGTAATAAAGAAATATTTAATTTATAATGGACATTTACGAAGGGCAACATCCAAATCGCATCTTTAGTTTGAAAAAGATCACCTGAGGCGCTGAGGAACGTTGTTTCGATAGAGAGTTGCTTACCTATAAATTTCTGTAATCTATACCTGATATTTATTGCTGTCAGTCGTCAAATAATGCCGGTTTTTATTTTGTAAACAGTAGACAGTGCCATATGATTTTAACGCCAATATTCAAAGTAATTTTTTATTCTGTTTTTATGAAGCAATTATGGGTAATAGTACCAGAAGATGTTTTCTATGCGATACTTCTTCTAAAAAAGAAAATCTTACATTCCACAAGTACGTAAATTCCAAACTCAGTATAATTTTATGTTAACTTAATTCATTTTTAGATTTCCTAAAAATTCTGTAGCAAGAAAAAAGTGGATTGAATTTTGTAGTTTGAGCGATGTTGATGTTGTTGATAACGTTTATATTTGTGGGATGCATTTTAAGGAAAATGATTTCATTTGTAGTGTCAAGAATGGCAAAATTTTAAAGAGATTAAAATTGCTCAGTGTTCCGACCATACTAACCTCGTGCACAAAACACAATGGGTCATCCTCGTCTCAAACTGGTACTTCTGTAAGAATAGCAAAACTTGAACCAGGTATATTTTTTAAGTTTTTATATACAAGGTGCAAACGACCATTTGAGCAAATTTTAAATGTTGATTCTCCTGATTATACTGAGTCAAGAATGCAGAACAGCTTTTATTATAAACCTTAGTTTTAAATAGATATATCTATGTATATAGTCATCAACGTAAACATCGTCCATTTTTAGGGCAATGAGACACTAAACTTGGAATTAAAAAAGAATTAAAAAAACGAGGAATTGTTAAGAACTGTGTTTACTTACCTATATCTTGTGCAGTTTTTATGCCTCCATATGCAGGGAGAATATACTGTTAAAATTTTACTAAATTTGTCGTTTGCATATGTATATTATGTTGTGGCCTAAGAAGATTAACGTCACTGCCGCTCCATATGGCCGTTGCATTCGCCTTGTTTTAGTAAGTACGAATACTAGGTCCATCTAACTGAAAAATTAAATGACCAACAGATAGAGCTCTTTACAGGACGAAACTTTTTGGTTATTGTGTACATTGATATAATCGCATAGAATGATAAGACTATGTAGTCTTATTATTCTATGTATAATCGTCATATGGCTGTTATAAGGAGGTTTTAAAGGTACTTCCTTATATTCCCTTATATAATAAAATTAGTTTTTTGGAACTATACCACGTTTGTTTTCCACGTGGCAAAGTATGAGCACAGATTTGAAAAAATCTGGTTTCACAATGGTCAATATATATAAAAAGTTTGAATCAACCAATGAGAAGTTAAAATTTTTCAAATTAATAGTTATTAATAATAATAATAATTCTTATATAGAATGCGATGCCCAATTCAATCAAAGAATTCAGAAGGATGATATTCCTCTGATCTGCAGATGTTTGCTTCAACTTTGCAATTTTATTCCGCGAAAGCCTGTGAGGCATATAAATATGTGGGATCAGTGTGGAAGAATCTGCTGCCTCATCCATCGACAATTCAAAGATGGTACCGAGCAGTTATTGAAAAACCAGGTTTTTGCGATGAAGCTTTTACTGCCCTAAAAAATAAGGCTACATTTTTTAAGAACACTTTATTAGTGAATTTGATTTGGGATAAAATGTCGATTAGAGATGCAATGGAATATACGAAAGATTTTGAATTCATTGGAGGAATTCTTGATTTCTTGAAAAAATCCACGCCCCGAAAATAATGTTTGTCATAAATTAAATAAACTCATAAAATTTCAGACAAAATTTGGAGGTTATTCGGAATGAATTTAAACAATGAAATTTGGGCGAGTGTAACGATCATATGGAGAGGTAGTATATATATATATATATATATTAAACCCCGTAGGCCACGATTATGTACATATATTTGCGTTCACGAATGTTTGTGGTTCTGCAACAATCAAAAATATTGTCAACAATGATATTTGATTGTTGCCGAACCACAAACATTCGTGAACGGAATCCTACATATGTATAATTAAAGGTACTTTCAGCGAGTAACCGGTCACTTTAGGTATCTTAAAATTAACATACCACTGTTCTTCTGTAACATTTTGGTCACGTTACATATTACTGTTACTCGCTGAAAATCCTTTTATGTATAATAATTAATAATAGGTCAAATTTTAATAGAAAAAAATATTGTTAATGGGCTGTCTTCGTTATCAACCGAAACAAATACATTTCCTGTGAAAACAGAAGACTTTCCAATAGGTATATTCATAATTTATGACATATACTGCTATACTGGGTATACCATCATTGCATCCAAATATTCCAGGGAGCTATTCATAAAATTATTTTATGACAAAAATTTACTACGTATCAAAAATTATACATAAAAAACTACTTCATTACTAATAAAGATGTGAACTGTTCAATAAATCTAAGAAAATTTTCAATTGAGTTATCCAAGTTTCAATAATATTTTTGTCTATTTCAATTGAATTTCATTCTCAATTATAAAGAATATGATTTAAGAATTTTGAAAAATGCCCTTTTTGTATGAAGCTGCAAATTGAAATAAAATTAGACAGATACGGCAATTTCAAATATAAATGCATTTTATTGGCAACTATTTCAACTAATCGATTTCTTAGTGAATTTTTTAAAGTTTACTTGTTGCTAATTATTACTTAGTGCCCAATAGAATTTGCACACAAAAAACGTCATTCTACCATACTTCTGTTATCATATGTTCTTTTTCTTATAGAATTCCTGAGGGAATTGTTAATGGTGCAATTATGGAATACCATGTATATGTATAAGTATATCAATAACAGAACCACTACTAATCATCGTTCAAATAATGTTGATAGATGTGACTATTGATAATGGGCCATCATCAACATCGACGATCAAAACAAATACATCTGATGTTAGAACAGATGAATTTGAAACAGGTATATTCATTTCATATCAAATTTAAAATGTATGAGCGGCCAATGGAGCAAAAAGAAGTATAAAATAAATAATTTTTAATAACAATATTCAAAACCATCGTCTTATTTTATCTTAGAAATCACCGTTTGACTATTTAAAATTCAGAGCATTTGCATTTTTTATCTAAAAATTATTAATTAGCAAATGTAGTCATTTTGATTTGGTTTATTTTTATGTGGTCGTCTTTTTATTGCTTGTCAGATTGATGTCAAATTAGTGAAATCACGTATTTCTAAATGTGCGAAAAACGCCATATAATGCTCATATGAAAAAAAGAACACAGGCAATCGGACTACTTCTGAATTTTAAATAGACAAACAGTGATTTCAAAAATAAAATAGTACGATGATTTTGAATATTGTTATTAAAGGTTATTTATATTAATGAATGTTTCTATATATTAGTCAATATTTCTATATATTAGTAAATTAACTATTTTAGTCCCAAACGGCTTGCCATAGAAATTCGTCTATATGTCCTTAAAGAAACGTTTGTAAATAAGTTGATATATAAAATAATATTTTAGGAATGAGGAAGTGACCTAGGTTGGAAATTCACAGAAATTTCTATATAATTCGATAAAATAGGATTAGTACTGAACGTAACAGTTACTCATTTCAGCGCATAGTTTCTGAAAAAACTGAAATTAAATAGTGCCTGAAAAGTTCAAAATTATCACATGACCTTTTGTTTACAATTTTTTATGTTACTTCGTGACGTAACTAGCTCTGATTGGTCAGAGCTTGTCCGAGCGTATTTTTAGTGGAAATAAGCGGATATGTATGACGGGTTGCGGCAAACTGCAATAATTTGTCATTTTAAATAGTTTTTTTAAATAGTTTATGAGTCTATTTTAAAATCAAAAATATCATAGACTAACTAATTATATTTTTCTTACTTTTTAATATTTGTTTTCCACCCGTGAAAGCCTCCTAATTAACTATTTTTCCAAGAAAAATACTAATAGCTCAATCTAGTAATATTTCCTTGAACTGAAACACTCAAAGTAGACATGGCGGCTCGGACTGCAGTAAAAACGCGGGTCAATTTTAGATTTAAACTTTGCAATTTTTTTTTTGGCGAAACGGGGCATAAAAATGGTCACATTAAAGCATTTTTAATGTAGATTACAAAAAATTAATAATAAAAAACCGGTCACTTCCACATTCTATGTAATTAATAATGTATAAAAATTAGGATAGTTGAGAATTTACTGTTAAAATTTTGATAATTTGATGATTATTCCCCTCTTTATTGATAAACTAATTAATAATCTTTGAAATAACATTAATAGGTGGGACTAATGGTATTTGGACATCCACATCGACGACCAAAACAAATACACCATGTAATCTGAAAACAGAAGTGTTTGCAAAAGGTAAATTCATAGTTTATGCAAGTACACATTGAGTATAACAGCACCATTAGCCAAATTGAATTCTAGGGGTTACTAAGAGTCAATTAGATAGTCAAAATTGTATATCAACTTTTTTCGAAAACTTTTTTTATAAATTACTTGAACCATTAATGGAAGCAAATCTTCCTCATGGAAGCAGATTTTAAAATAAAAAATTTTTAAAGATTCATTCAATTTTTTAGTGATCTCTAATTTTTTTTATTTTTTCAATACTCATTTTCATATCTCTTTAGTTAATGAATCAAGAAATCTAAAAGAGGGATTTAAAATCCTTGAACATTATTTTGGACAAGGGTTATCTTACCTTCATATTCTCTTTATATGTCACTAAATAAAAAATGTCGTAAAGAACAAATACAAGAAAACTCTAAAAATTCTAAAAAATATAATTTATTATAGGAATTCTTCAACAATTTTTATTTATTGTTTTATACTTACTTATTGGTTTTCTTATACTTTTAAGCGCTTTAAAAACGTTTTTAACCGATCTTTGGTTATGCACTTCATTGTAGAATTATAAAAAACAAATCAAAATTTAAAAAATCTAAAATACAAGAGAAGTGTTATTTATTATTAAAAAAAATCCTATCTTCAGTTAGAATTAAATATCACCGTACCTGAAGTTTGAACATACATATTAGTATCTTTTCCAAAATATTCATTGACTTTACCAGTCTACCATTCTCAACTTTTCTTATTATAGTACATTATATAATATAATTTACCTATTTGCGTTTTGTAAAAACCTTCTATTACAAAACAGAACTGTCAGATTTGGATTTTGTAATAAAATTAGTTTTACTGTAAGAAAGTAGTGATTTTTTACTATTTTGGGTTGGCGAACTTTTGTCAATTGAATCGCTGTCAACAGATTTACGCTCAGATACAGCAAGAGTTATTGACATTGACAGCATGATACCATTTAAAACTGTCACACTCGAATTGTTTGAAAACAAAATTGAACCAACTTTAGAAAATAAAAATCTCTACAATTATGAAATGACTAATTTATGTATTTATAATTAAATATTTTAGACGCAAATAGGTAAAATATCGTAAAAAATTCGTATCGTAAGGGATTTTAACGTATTCGTAAATCAAACGTTAAAATATCCCTTACGATACTCATTTTTTAATATACTATTTTATCTATTTTAGAGTTGTATTTGTTTCAATATAGTTCTGCTGTGGCGTCACAGCAAAACTGTGTTATGTTATATAAGTAATACCTATTTATCATATTACCATATGAGTATTACCTATATGCGTAATATTTTCAAATTCACATCTTGACAAATAAGGTTCACCACCATCAAATTTGAAAAATGCCCTGTCTTCAATACTTCCTGCGGAGATTTGAAAAATCCCGGCTTCTCATTAGATGATTCAAGTAAAAAGCTTAAACCCACCAACACCAAATTTAAAAAATGCACCTCATTTTATCGCATTATAAATTTCATTATCGTCTAGTAATGGCGGCTTGTGCAGGACGATAATGAACACTTGACGACACCAAAATAGATAAAAACTATTACCAGTAACATAATTTTCAGGACTATTTGTACTCGTAACGTCGTAACTGGTTTCTAAAGGGGGTTTACGCTTTATGTGGGAGCGATTTTCGCAATTTTACCTTTACATTAGAATAATCCTATATGTATATTATATATTATGTAGGATTGTTTTATGCGTTTTTCTAAGCTATAATCACGCAAGAAAGGGAGAACAGCCCACAATTTCCCGAGAAAATTCACTTTGAAAATTGCATTTTTCACTAAATTTTTGACAATTCCCTAGAATTCTAACCACACTTAGAGTGACTCTGACGTGTTCTATTTAAGCGTGCACAATTTGCACTAATCGCATGAGTCTGTAAACGCGGCTTTACCTCAATGTTTATCCACCAATGTCTTAACCTCCCCTACTCGTACAGATGATCTATAGTGGCGGGACATTTAAACTTTCTTGTTTGCACACGCTCTTCACTTTGCGATTCGCTAAGTGAATAGCATGTGCAAACTGGTTACTGCTACCCGTTACAGTGTATCGACTAACCAAACCTAAACCTAATCAGACTGAATCACGGAGGTTTGAGAATCTAAATCAGAGAAATTAGCAATCTCAATAGGACATTTCTTTTAATGTAGAAAAATTTGGTGGTTCTAATAAGAACCGATTTTTATAATTTAATTTATGGCAGTGGGTACCACTCTTTAATCTGAGCGGCCAAATTATGAAAGCAATTAGTCGCGGTCATGCCATATCTTTCTTCCCACAGGTCAATTGGTCAATATGCTCCGGTAAGATCGGTGTGGAGAAGACTCCTAAACGCCGCAAGAACCTTTCAGCCGAGACCAATATCCTTCGACCTGATTTGTGCACACCAGCCCCCATATTGCGAACGCACTTTTCCATTCGACTCGATTTTTTGTCTTTGTCTGACATTAAGATTTTGCCTAAGGAGGAACAAAGACAAAAAGTCGAGTCGAATGGAAAAGAGCGTTCGCAATATGGGGGCTGATTCTCAGGATTGACATTATTCCTTTAAACGTTTCTTCGAGAAATCCTCTCTTAGCAGTTGTGTCATAAATGCCCAAAACTCATTTAGGCAGAAAAGATCTGAAAAATTTTAAAAATTATTAATTTAAAAAGTCAAAACTGAAAAATATTTACCAAAAATATTTTGTATATTGATGAAATCCATCGTAATGTACGAATGGGTGCAAAACAACACTCAATGGTGAGAAAAAACGGTGAAAATTCAATTTTTTGGAAAGTTGCTTCTGAATTCATACAGTCAGCATCACAAGATGGCCGCACTCCGGAAGGATCACGACGGGCCATTTTTTGTAGCATAATAAAAGTTACCAAAATATCTTGATATTTCTGTGCGGGTAACCTAAAAAATCTAATGATATCGTGAATTTTCAAAGCGAGTTTTCTCGGAAAATTATGGGGCGTTCTTCCTATTTTTCTTGATTATGTGTTTTTAGGCCATTTACAACAATTCTGTAAAGGTAGAATTACGAAAATCGCACCCACATAAAGTGTACAAGCACCTCTAAAGCTTTTATGTGGAACATCCAGTTATATTTTCGAGGAAATTTGTAATCTATTACTTGTTTTTATAATATTTGTGTTAAATTTGACATATGCACCAACAAATTTGATGCACAACTAAATCTTGAATTAAATCTGTCAAATCAGTAACTATAGATAGTCAACATAAAAGAATTCATAGAAGGAAAAAAAGGCAAAATTTATACCAAAATAGATAAAATAGCATAAAAATCTCGCTGCGTAAGGTATTTTATCGCATGTGTGAATTCAATGATATTACCTTAACACTTCATCCCTCATTATTACAAAATCGAATTTATTTTGAATATTAACAGATAGTTATTTAATAGTAATGAGAACGAGTATATAGTTTTCAAATTCTTAATACAAACTTCTATGTATCCCTAAATGGTAGTACTACCCAAACTACACAAGAGTACATATATCACAGTAATTTTGGCAAAAATTCTTGTAAGTGTAATACAGGCAATTTAGGCGTAGAATAATATCAATAAATTTTCTAGTAAAATTGCGTATTTTGCAACTTTACTCTAATCATTTCTGCCAGAATTCTCAGAGTAATTCGGTTGAGAATTCTTGTAAAATGACTCTGTTAATTATAAATTTGGGCAATGTATATTATTTGCAAAAAATATTAATACAATTATATTACTTCTTTTCTAGCAATCACATTCCATGATTTCATTGATATGGATAATTGTTCACCGACGTCGTCATCTATTATAACAAGTACATCTCCTTCAGAAAAAAATTTGTTAGGTAAATAAATAGCTTATATTTTATTAGTAGTTTATATTTGTTTATAACTGTATAGACTGTATGTATAGCCTAACTTGATTGAGTAAAACTGAAAAAGTAGATTGTAAAAATCACAACTAATCGAGAATACCTATTAGAACGACTTGTCGGAACTCGGAAATGCCTTTTAAAAAATATGGACTATTTAATACCGGTGACATAACTTTTTTAAAGGTTAAGATATTATATCTTTTTATATCTTATTATATCGTTACATAAACAATTTTTAAATTCAGAATGTAATGGTAACTTAAGAACCCGGTAAATTAATAACCAAATATTTAAACTAAATTGAATGAACAAAGTACCGAAATATCGTACCAGGCTTCAGAGTGAAGTAGAATCAGCTGAAATAAAATAAAACAAGTAGGTAGGTATTAACGTCGTGGCGATTGCGGACTGTCAGAATATCGTGGCGATCGCGAACGTCGGGGCAGGTAGACTGATTATAGTCAGTTAGAGAGTTGAGTGGCTGGCAGTGGACCAATTTATTTTAATCAAATTATTATTATAGAGTATTTATTTTCTCAGAAAGTATTAACTTTAAACACATTGTACCACATAAATTGATATTAAAATTTTGCGTGGAATTCAAATATGTAATAAAATATAGCGTGTTTCATTTAAAATAACGAAGTTGTGGTTGACTTTCGCTATAACCGGATGTGTCATAACATTCGCAGTAGTCTTATCAGAGTGACAGACCATCCCCAAAAAAACTATATTGCCAATTTTTCATTGAAATGCTTTTATTAATTTTCGAGAAAATCGAGCTGGAAGCTTAAGTTGCATTGCCTGCAGGGTTTAGGGATGGAGGGGGTAGGTCGAGGGGTAGTTTAGTAATAGTGTTCTACTAATTCAAGTTCTGTAGAACAGCGCTGATTGGGTAGTATTGGGTACGGGATTGGGATTGGGTACGAATTAAAATTTTTGAACATCATGACGCCGGGCATGAGACACACGCGGCATACTCTTTTAATGCACACGAACGGGATAGATAATATTTATTTGAGTATGACTCACAAAATCTACCATTTCAATTAAGCTCAATTGGGTCATTTATCAAACACAAAATAACTAATAACCACTCAAATATTAATAGATTCGACCATTGATAAAAAGCCATCCATATCGACAACCAAAGCAATCAGTTCTCCTGAAAGAATTGAAGAATTCGAAACAGATATAGTCTATCCATCTTAAATGTAGCCAAAAGCCGTAAAACTAGCAACATCCAATCACAACATTCTAGTGTGATATCATAAATCGCACATTGTAGTGAATGGTCTAAGAAAAAGTGGTCGCCGGCTATCTGCTACCGGGTTTACTTAAAAATTAATAGTAGTTCCAAATAGTAGACAACATTGTAAAAATTATGCCACTGAATTCTCTGATCTCTTTATGAAATAAACACGTTGCTTAGAGCTTCTAGAATGATTCTTTTGCTTATCCATTTATTTTCTTCCATTGTTCACATCTACTACTAGAACTGAACCCCATTTACTGGTTTTATGGCTTTTGTCAACATTTATGTTGATTGACATTATATTCGCGGTTGATATATGTACGAACGGGCATGGATCAAAGATTTAACTAATAATTTTTAAATAATGTTTACAGATGACATGACTATCGCTGAAGTTGAAGTGAAAACATCCTTTACAAGAAAACACTTACGCAAAAATATGAAATTTTTAAATTTTTTACATTTTTCTACACCAGAGGACAAGAAAAGATCTCTCGATAGAATAAATGAAAAATTCGTTCAATATCAACATATTATACGAATGCTACGTCAGAAATGTAGCAGACAGGAACAGAAAATAAATAAATTGCAAGATTTGGTTATTTCTCTACAAAGCAGGGCGTCACTTCCCTCTACTCAGAAAACAAGGATAAAGAAATGTAAAAAATGATGTACATGAGGATTTTTTAGAAAAAAATAATGAAGAATTTTATGAAATAAATATAAGATTGTAATCTTTTTCTGAAAGGTGAATAAGTGTTAGTGCACGTTTGGTAACAGAAGTTAATGAGTCATAAATTATAAAATGACAATCTTGTCAAGAAAAATAAAACACACCACAATCATATTATACTGGTCCGGAAACTGTCACGCAAAATCGGATCCAGATTGTGGAATCGAGTGCCTGCCTGTCCAAAAAGCCGCATTTACAAAGCTTCGTAGTGTCGCTGGTGATACTCCCCTTTACATGCAAATTAAAAAGCTCGGATGTCGCAGCAGTCGGAATAGTCAAAAATCATTGTTTCAACAATATTTTTAATTATTGCAGAGCCACAAACATTCGTGAACAAAATCCTATGGGTATCGGAAGTTTTTGTCTTACATATTTCAATCATATCTTCTTCATGAATCTACGACTACACATTTCTCATGTGGGATTCTAGCCCTTAGTTCAAAATTTGGTCGCACAGAGTTTCTACTGCTGGTATTATGTACCGACCTGGGTACTCGATCCCACAATTTGAATTCCACTTTCAACAATGGAAAGCCTCTCAGTTTCCTGACCTCTATAATATGATCGTGATAAAACATAAAATGGATAGGTGCAATGAACAAAAATAGAGTCAACGAAGAGTAATGGCATATGAACTTTTGTTTTTCTATTCTGTTAAAAAATTATTAACAATCGTTGAGTTTCCAAATTTAAAAACAAAATCAAATGAAAAAGTTGCACCATAAACTTTATAAATGTTGTTGCTCAATTTTAAGCATTAAAAATAAAATACTAGATAATATTATGTGTATTCTTTCCATTAGGTACATATGTTAATCTGTTTACTTAATTCCCGAGATTCTCTGAAAAATGCGGTAATTAATCAATCAATTGAGGAACTACTACTATTACTATGTGGCACTATTCAAAACTCAGTGTTGCAGTTTTACTAATAAACTCCTACAACACAAGAAATAGACCTTTCTGTTTTGAAACCCTCTCTCTTGCAATTTCGTCATTGCAATGGTTATGTTTGTCAGGGTCCGGTGGTCCGGTACGCTTTAGCGGCGTGCGAATTTCGAAAAACTAACTTTACAGAAAGAAACAGCACGTCTTTAATAGTATATTTGTGAAGAAAAATTTGCGGAAGACCCCCGATTTTCCGAGAAAATTGCAATTGAAAATTGCATTTTTCACTAAATTTTTGACAATTCCCTAGAATTTTTACCTCATTTAGAGTGACACTGGGGCGCGTTCACAAATAAAAGACCCGGGGTAAAGTGCACCCGGTGCGCACCTTTGAGAGAGTCACCCTAGAGAGCACACTCTACGTTGAATATTTTATGAACGGAGCCCGGTATAAGTGAAATGACAGTTTGCCAACATAACCTTAAAGTTTGTATTGTATGGATGATGAAAGGTGAAATGGATAAAAATCAAGTGGAAATTGAATATTTTCATATTTCTGATTTATTATCTTAACAATCATTGCATTTATTAGTGAACTATTCGTGGTTGATGTTGACATCATAACAATAACCTCAGCTGCAATTTGTATTGCGCATGTCGGGTAACTTTTACCCGGCTCCTGAGCATGGGTAAAAAGTGTGCACTCTAGGCGCTACCACAACAGCATTTATGAACGATAACTATGACGTCATTAAATTGTCCCATTCAATTTATGAACGGAAAAAAGACGCACCGGTATAACTCTCACCCACCGGGGTGTTATTTGTGAACGCGCCCCTGACGTGTTTCACTTGAGTCCTACTTGAATTAGTGGCGGGAAATTTGAATTTTTTTCTACGCACACGCTCTTCACTTCGCGAAGCTGAAATGCTACTCTGAAAACACCAAAAAACATTTTTCATTCATTACATACCAAAAAACCTGCAATTTCACTCCCAGAGTGGTGAAAACCAATCTTTTCTTGACAACCATGTATTTTTCTCAGCATTTTTCATGGTATATTAACTGAAATGAATGTTCCGATAGATATTTTCCAAATTTTTGACATGATAAATCATTCGTGGACAATCCATAATTGAGCATAAGCCAGATAGAGCAATAAAAGACTGAATTTATGCCATGTGACATTGACAATCAAAATTTATGGTATCACTGATACTCTAGAATCGGGTGCCTTTAATAGATTATCTCCCAGATCACCTCAGAGATGAAAGAGACCTACCAATTAGTGAAAATGAGAAATCAAACATTAGGTGTCTAATACTATAAACCACAAAAACACACGTTTACATTCAAAGTAAATAGAGTTGTAACCATTAAACTTACAAAATGGTATATCCTCCCGGAAATCGCAAACATATTTAATCAACTTGGTATTCTACCGCCAGTAATTATTCAAGTAAAACCAATAATACAAGAATGGTCCCATAACATGAATTTTTTTTATGGTAATCGTTAGAGCATGTTTCAATTAGTCCATATTGACTATTCGCACTCCTCGTAATTTTCTCAAAAAAATTAAAAACATTATTAAAGTTTGAAAAACGTCACTGCGACGCCACGTGACATAGCCTTAATACGACGCCATTGCCCAGAATAGTAGGGGTAATGCGTGCAGCAATAGATAATACAATCTCAGGCAGAGTAGTAACTATGGATAAAGCTGGAGAAACTTAAATCAAGCTCGCAATAAACAACATTTTGCCGTTACCAATACAACAAGAGGAGGGTATAAAAGATACAAAACAAAACATACAAACAGTATCAGGAAACACTACAACGAATGAAATATTGGGAATGAATTTTGTCATTCTGTGTCTCGTCAACTTACTACTAATAACAACAGTTGGATGAATCAAATACGGCATATACCAGTTACCAGCAGGATTATACGTAGAACAGCTAGGGAATGCAAAGATCGACCGAGGAACGTTGATAATCGAGCTACGTTATGCACAAAAGAAAATCAGGGACAACATGATGAAATCCAACAAATTGATAAAAAAAATGAATGTACCCATTGCAACAACTTACTTAAAGGAGTAAAACACTTAAGCACAAGAATGCAATGGACAACCAACAGTTTGAATCACCTACAGAAACGGCGAAAAAGTGGACTACTCGGAAAATTCATGACGTCAACATTTGAACATTTGGGGTAAACGGTGAAGCATATGCATGTGAAGATCTGCCAAACCATTACATAAAACAGACATAAAACGTTTAAAAAACGTACAGGTTTCGCTCTATTAATTCTGCATTGAAATTTAACAATAACCGAAACAGGAAAAGTAGCTTAAGAGGTCTTTCTTGACCAATTTTTAATAAAAAAAATGGCAATATTAATGTTAAAACACAAATACTTTTTATTAAATTACATTATTCAAAAACTCAATTATCTTAATGTTATTAGAATTACAAAAACCTGTTCCTAAAACAAATAAATTATAAATAGTTTTCAATGTTTGTTAATATTTTTATATTTACTATATTAATACCTACATCAGTAAATTATTTCGTCATTATCAACGTCACCGTCTCTACCCCTGCGTTTCTTCTTTAGACACTCAACGAGGTCGCCCAATATTGTGCACATTTTCTCCAAAACCTCTATTTTTCTTTCCTCTCTTATGGCCACCTTTTCTTGGTTCTTCAAATAGATGTCTTCCACCGAGCGGACACCACGCTGAACAGCTTCTTCGATTCGACTTATTGGAGTTTTCGCCAATGTTTCATCATCAGCATCACTTTCGGAATAGCAGGCACGAAACGATAGGAAAGAAGATGGTGACTCGGACTTTGTCGGGGTAGTTGCCTAAACATAAAGAAACCATTAATTAAAAAAATTTTATTTTTTTATTTTATTTACCTTGCTGGACGACGGTTCTGGCTCCATTGTCGGGGAAACTGATACTTCTACCATTGGAGCACAATCATTCTAAATATAAATATTAATGTTAATTAAGTAATCACAACAATATTTATCTCGTACAAACCATGTCTTCGGATGTTATTGCTGATATCATATCCACTTCTTCAACCGAATTTTCCAAAAATTTCTTTTCTTTTCTTCGATGGTTTCTGGACTCTCTAGGCAAAATTGACAATCGCTTTCGACTGATAGAATTGCGAATCAGCTTTATATCGTTGTCATCGATAGTCTCTTTATATGGGGAATTGGCAATCGTATCATTAATAATTTTAGACGGCCTGTCGCAAATGTCTTCTACCGCTTTTCGCTTACATAAGTTATTTATGGCTTGTCGGCTTAAGGTTTTTATGTCGCTGGGATGATTATGGTTGCCATTATAGTCGAGGACTGTCTTACCATCTTCTGACGTGTGGCATTTTGCTTTACAGCTTTTTGTGGCACACGCCCACAATACACTATTGTTTTTTAAAACCTTACGCTTTAAAAACTTATAATCTTTTATTACCAATATTTGGCCCCCTCTTTGGCTTTGGATAAAATGAATCTCGACATCCATTGGAAAAAATACTTTCCTACACTTCCCTTTACCATAACATCAAAGTAAATATAGTTGCCCAAATTTATGTTTATTCGTTTTTAGGAAGTTATGTGGCTCATCAAGCGAGGGATTGGGATTATGTAGCAGCACAGAATACCAAACACAGAAGTACGACTGCTCCTTTTTTAGCCGGAATGACGTTGTTTGAAACTTAACACAGAATTGGAAAAACACTTACAAGAATGTATCGCAATGAAATATAAAATGGAAATTATTTCGTACTAAGACTGAATATAATAGTAATGTACTTGATGGTCGTACTGGGACTGTACATATTCTTAGGATTTTACAAGTATTTATACATTTCAATTTTCTTTCTACTTTTAGGGCAAGTTCACCCGTCTAGGCTCCAATAATGCCCAGAGGGTGGTATTACATTTAAAAGTAATTAAATTACAAAACTTGGTTTATCCAGGTAAATAAGCTTTAAGATTAAAATATCGTTAATAACAAATATATCTTTCTTAGAAGTATCTACATGTTATGCCCACGAATACATTACAAGTGTAGTACGAACTAAAATTTGGGGGGGGGGGCTGTGGGCACCAAGCTTTAAGTTGTTAAAACTCATATGTTGTACATATATCGCTTTCTTTACATGCGCCTGGGTGTGGTAAAGAAGAAAATTTACAGAAAAAAGAACAATAGAGAAGGGGAGGAGTCGTACTTCTGGTAGCAGGTACTCAGCAGGACCACAGAATATCAGTAATTGTGTTAATAAGCATAAAATTGACATTTTATATTGGACGGATTTTGTTCCTCATTTCAAGCGAAGTATTTAATCGTTTTGTATAATTTTTTTTCATTCTATCTTTATTTAATTTGGCAATGACATAAAAATTATATTTTATAATAAATAAAATCGCGTCACACAGATTCACTTTCACTTTTTTCGCATTTGCTCTTATTCACTTGCATGTTAAATATGTGATGTTTTATTTTTCTGTGTGCCTAGCCCAAAAAAATTCAAGCAAAAATTGCGACATCGATTTTATCAAAATTTTGTAGACATACGCCAGTTGAGGGTGCGGGGATGGTGGGTTAATGTCGCGTCACGACGTTGACCTACGAAAAATGGCGTCTAGCCATATCGACCAAAAACTAAACAACTTTTATGCTATGCACATTTTTTTTTGTTACAATTGTTTCATAAGTCCAACAACCCCTACCAATAAATGGCTCTTTTTAATAATAAATAAACTCGATTTTTATTATTAACAAAGTCTGATTAAAAATTGAGGTCAAGTGAGTGAGAATATTACAAATGATTGATATTATAAAAATGTTTTATGTCTTTCCATATTCTCAGACTGTGTGTGAATTAACCTATTTTTATAAAAATGTATAAAGTGGTCTGTTATTTGTTGCCATTTTACAGTTTTCTAGAAGTTTTAAGCCTACTCAGAGAGTTGTACAAGTTTTTATCTAAAATTACTATATTCTAAAGCGAATATAACGTTTTAAAATGTATTGATTTTAGGTCATGGACATTATTTTACTTTCGTTTCCGCTTCAAATCTATTTGAACAGTGAATTGATTATGATTTTCTAGTGTTCTCTTTATATTAATTACTGTATTATTTTTTCTTTTAATTACAGTCGATAAAGAACAAAACAACTATTTGCATCAATTGTTGTCGAGGCAAAGGACCGACTTACAACATCCATCCTTATGCGATTATGGCAGAAGGAAGAGTGTCTATCCACCAACGACTGGTATCACAGAATATCAGACACAGAAGTGCGACTCCTCCCCTTTTACCCGGAATGAAGGTTGAGTGCGCTTGGGGGGTGTAAATTAGAGATCTGACGGTCAGATTTTTACCATTGACAGTGTCTTCGCACGTAAAGTGAATGCTCTGTTCGTTGGTGTTCTCGATTGTACTCTATTACTTGATTTTTGTATTACCGAGTGAAATAGTGTTTTACGAACTAACATTACAAACTTTTAAATTGTGAATTTAAATTTGGTAGTGTTTCTGTGTAACATTTTTTTAAATACTGGTAAGTCATTTAAAAACATATCATTAAATTTGTTACATGTGTTACCTAAATTACAGGTATCATGGAGAATAATTATTCTCATGGATCATATAAATGTATTGTTAGAGACTGTTCTATTATTAAGGGAGAAGGAACATTATTTCGACTTCCCAAAGACATGAAAAGGTAAGAAAAATCGTAATTATTATACATATGATTTATTGTAAACGTTGTTTTAGGTTTGAAAATTGGTTGTTAAATGTTGATCGGATGGATTTACTGGAAAAGGACTCCCTAAATTGTTACGAGAATCGACGCATTTGTAATTTGCATTTTAAAGACAGAATGTTAACAGAATGTTATGTTTATATTAATCAACATTCAATAAAAGCTTTAAATTTACAAACTTTTATTTTAAGTTTTTACAATTCTTATATGTGAAATCTGGGCACCAGGCTTTAAGTTTCTGAAACTCGTATATCGCTTCCTTTACATGCGCTTGGGGTTGAAGCTATACCGGGGGCGGCTATTTATGATTTTAAATTTAAACACTTTCCCGCCGATACACTTGAACATGAAAAATTAAAAACTTCCTACGTTGTGTTAAAATGAAACCCGATTCTTAAAGAGTTCTGTGTAGTCTGGGAAATGAAACTCAAAATTAATCATAAAAAATTATATATATTGTAAATTCGAAAAATAGATCTTGAAATTTGCCAGTGAACAAATGAAAGTAAAAACGAATAAAATTCAAAATCATTCTTAAAACTATAGCGATATGTCACCCAGAACTATTTCAAATAAATAGTAAATATTTAAATTCAAATATAAGCGGCAAAATAAAAACAAGTACACTCAGAACAATAATAGATGATATGAAAATGAGATGACCACATATAATGAAAGATAGAAACAGTATAATTTGTATATAAGCCCCACACCTTATGACAAAACCACCCTCCTGGACCTAGAGCTCAATAATTCGGTCCTTGAGTTCGAAGAGGAGGTTAAGCAATGGGCATATGGTTGTCACGACACGGGCCCACAATGTCTCCCTCGATGTAAGGCGTTTATGTGACTGTTTAAGTCCAAGGCATTATAACAAAAATAGAATTGAAATATATTATGAAATTGAACTGAGGTACAAAAAGAAATAAATAATCCTCAATGTAATATAGTACTTAAAAGTACATAATCAAATAAAATGTGTAAAATAATTATAATAAAAGTTTGAAATGTAGAAATGATATTGAAAATTTGAATACACGAATCAATAGTTCCGTACATATTGGACACTCTAGAGGTGTTAGTAATTTATGATGCTGAAAACTATGCTCTACAGAGACCTAGTGCTGTGTCTGAATATCAATCCCGTACCTACAATGTATAGTCAAGATATGTGTGGCCTGACTGTCATATCTGTGTACGAAGATGACTATTACATCAAGTTCCCTCGATGAAAGGTACCTCAGTGACACTATTTGTCCTGAACTGAAAAACAACAGCAAAGGAAACCATAAAGCACAGTTTAACGAAGAATAAGTAAAACTCTTAAAGTGTGCAATAGCTAAAGTGACGTCCGCTAAATAAACTAATTACAAAAGAAAAATTATAAAACAATTATAGAATTTTACAAGGTATGGAAAACCAACCTGAAGCTGCAGCTGGTACTTCTTGGTCGTTTTGGTCGTTAATATTAGACATGTTGGTAAAGAAAGATAAAAACAGACTGCCAGCACGAGTCACAAGACCTCAGGGGCGTCTTAAAGGTATATAAGCTATGGAGAAGACTGCCAGCACGAGTCGCAAGACCTCAGGGGCGTCTTAAAGGTATATAAGCTATGGAGAAGACTGCCAGCACGAGTCGCAAGACCTCAGGGGCGTCTTAAAGGTATATAAGCTATGGAGAAGACTGCCAGCACGAGTCGCAAGACCTCAGGGGCGTCTTAAAGAATAAGAGAAAGAATAGACTGCCAGCACGAGTCACAAGACCTCAGGGGCGTCTATGGAGATGACTGCCAGCTCGAGTCTCAAGACCGCAAGGGCGTCAAAGAAGTAAAAAGGTAAATGAAAGGAATGACTGCCAGCACGAGTCACAAGACCTCAGGGGCGTCTAAGAAGGAGTAGATTGCCAGCACGAGTCTCAAGACCTCAGGGGCATCTATTGGTTTCCAGGAATGAAGACCAAGTGCTCTCCGGAATAAAATGCGCGGTTTATATAGCCAAAAAAAATCCCGTCTCTGACGTCGAACAGGAATCCGCTAACTCAGCATCCAGCGATGTGGCGTAGGAAGACTGTTGTTGGTGGTCTACCTATATTATACAAATTAGAAAAAAAACTTTTAAATTTCAAGATCAGCGCGCGAGAAATTCAAATTCAAATCTAAAATATAGTATTATTAAAGACTGCAGTCTGTAACACTTCAGGGTGTTGAGCAGAAGAAAACTTACAGAAAAAAGAACAATAGAAAAGGGGAGGAGTCATACTTCTGTGTCTGATATTCTGTGTGGCAACACAGCAGATTGACTCCGCCCCAGACCGGCCTCAGATAATCTCAATAATATACTAAACAAGTGTGGTAGATAAAGATAAATTTCTACAAACCTTATGTAGTTGCATAGTTTGAATTTAAAAATATACATTCTACATTTGAAATTATAAAGGTAGAAATAGTTATTTAAAAACTGTTTAAAAGGTTGATTTTCGTTATTATAAAGGGGACAGGTATGTATAATATTAATCATACCATTATGTAAATCATTAATCACAATATACTTTTAAGTTTGTTTTTTTTTTTTAATTTGAAATATATTTTGTCAAAAAATTTACATTTTATTTTCATTTACATGTTTATGGATAATAATTTTTGAAATACATTTTGTCTCCAATAGTTTCCAGCTTCTGCAATTAAATTATCACATATGTCTTTATCATATTTTACATAATACGTATTAATAAGTTTGTTTTCCTCAAACTTTGGATCCGCTACAATCAAGATAGCATTTTGTCTATTGCACATCCGCATTTGCAGCTGAACTTGTGCTTGACATTTTGGAACAAGTTCGTTATTCTTTACAAAATTTTTAACAGTTGTTTTAGGACACTTAATTTCAATTACATACTCGTCCGTGATTGCATCAGGGGATGCTCCAAATATAGGTAATGCTGGATCCAATACGAATCCGCACTTTTTCAGCTTTATGTTGTTTTGTTGTTGAAATACCGAAAGTATCTCATCTTCCAACTTCAAACCTCGAGCCACTGCAGCTGTCGGTACGATTTTTGTGGCTCCAAATATTTTTTTTAGTAAGGCACCCTCTGTTGTACGACATTTCACAGTTTCATACAACTTCGAAGCTGTGATCCTGCCATATTTTAGTTCAAAACATACTGGACTCTTAGATTGCTGTTGAGTGCGTTCTTCGGCTTTTGCACAATCATCCACTTGCATAGTTAATGAACAAGTCCAAAAACGATTGTGCATCTCGGGTGTTGGTTTCTTCTAAGAAAGTTAAAAATAATTGGTGGATGGATAACGTCATGTAAGCTGGACCTCTCTGAATGTTGAAAATCATACTGTCAATATCTTGATTAGCAAAGTGTTTAAAAATTCCATCGCTAATTTGATTTGTATTTATTGTTGTTAAGGTAGGTCTTGCTTCATTCGTATGGAAATTACTTGCTTTTAATATCTTAAGTTCCGTACCAACTCTACTTAAGCTCGACTTCTTCCAATAACACAATACTTCAGTTGTCGATGGCTCTTCAGAACGGCGATGCAACCAAAAAATTAATGCAATCGAATGTTTACATCCTCTTTTTGCTGCTACACAATCCAAACAACGACATTCCACAATCTTTTCATTACCCAACTCTTCCTCAACAACAACCACATTTATATAAGTTTTGTTGTGCACTTTTTCTTCGGGGGTAATTTCGGCTTTAATTGTACAAATGGATCCCTCTCGTTTCAGTTGTACATATCCAACACTATCATCTCCGTATGACTGTTTGGTGGAACTAAAACAATATATACTGTAAGTTTATTTGAAAATTGTATTACCTATTAAAATATTTACCGCGGCTGCTTTTGACTAGCGGATTCAATTCTTAAACTTCCTGCATTAGAAAGGAAATAGTCAGTTATCATGTTAGCAGTAACTAAAGGTAAATTGTTGGAATCGGCCTGATCATAACCATCTTCAGTCTTTTTAGTTCTTGACATGGTTCCTAAACAAATTTAAATATTTAACATAAAATAATGATAATGATAATTTAATTTTATAACTTACCTGCCAAATACTAAAACAATGCGTTATAAAGGTGTTAACGTAAACACAATCACGAACTCTGAACACAATAAATTAAGTAACAATAGAACGATGAATTTGTCTGAATATTTGATCAAATATGAATATGTTTCTTTAAGGCAGGTACTATATATACACCGACATTTACACTAATGTAATTTACATTCTCAGAATTAGGTTTCTAAAGTTGTTTTAATACTACTGTTCTTCGTAATATCCTATTACGGATTAACATAAATGCACTAATGAGGTTATTTTTCGAAGAATTTAAAACCAATAACATATATTTATCCGATTGGAAGTCCTTTTAGGATTTTCGATTTCCTATAACTTACATAATCTACCATTTAAGATCAATTTATCTGTTTAGGCCATAAGTCTTCGCAGAATTTTTAAATTTAAAATACAATATACTAGCTAACTTCATTAATTTCGTATAGCCAATCAGAGAAATGGAGTAAGGAGAAAGAGCTTCGACGAGTGGGCATCCAATTTTTGAGAGACGGCATAATGTCAACCATTTTCTAGCAAACTGTTATTTTTCCTACGAAGTCTTCGCAGAATTTTTAAATTTAAAATTCTAATATACAAGCTAACTGCAATCATTTCGTATAGCCAATCGCAGCTTCCATACAGCTTTCCAAGATTTCTGATGCGATATAGATAGTTGAATCTGGTCCCAGCGTTGCCGCTTAGTGAATTGCTTACAAAATTGAAAAAGTGGCATTTTCTCGCTTATTATTGAGATTTAAGAAAAATAAAAAATATGTCTGTAGGTTATTTTTTATAACCTGAGAGTCGATCCCCTCTACATTTTCGTACTTTTTTACACGGGCGAAATTTTTATGAGTAACAATTTTGAAATGAAATATATTTTCTCTGAATACATCAATATTTGGCTTTCGTAATTAGTTTAGATTATAAAAATAACACACAATACTGTTTGTGTTTACATAAAAGTTCATTTTTATTTTGACAAAAGATCGAAAAAACTTTTAGTTTATATCAAAAAATCTCGGCTGCGTGTTTCGGCTTTTATTTTCCACAATTCGATTGGCTGTAAAAAAAATGGCGGAATCTCGACTCTCAGGCTATAAAAAATAACCTATAATAAATTTTCATTCTCTATCGACCCATATAGTTCAAATTTAAATCCCCGTAGCATGCAAGTTGTCAATTATCAAACACAAGTGACAAACTTAACAAGACAAAATACACAATGTTCAATTTAATTACAATAATATCAAACTCTTTTCTTGTATGTGCAATTTCTCAATGCTGTTCATTTCGTCTGGTTTTATTTCTGGTGAACATTGGTCATGCTTTATGGTTTGAAAATTCCCGCCAGACACTCCGATAGTGAGTTGGCATGTCCCCATATTTTAAATATATGTAATTTCAAATTGTGTTGAAAATTAATAACTTGATAAGTAATAGACCTTTCCAAAAGACAGACAGACAATGCACTGACAGCATATGCGCGATCGGTGTCGGACCAGTTGCGACCGAGACCCAAATCGACCCAGTTGCGGCCATAGAAGTTTTTACCTGCTTTCAATCGGACCACTTGCGGCCCGGTTGAGGCCCCATCTTTTGCAAATGCTCCTTGCTTACTTTTATGTTGATTTTCTACTTTAATTTTACTATAATAGATTGCAGTAAATGTGAAGGAAAATATTTTTATATTCATTTTGGAAACGCAAAAGTCTGGTCAGCTTAGTATACGTTAGGTTAAGTTAGATTAAGTTAGGTTAGGTTAGGTTAGGTTTGTATTGATTTAGTTCAAAAAATATTGGAGCCTGTATTTTTGTAGTAACATACCAATTTTGTCGTGCCAAAACACTATTATATCATGCGAATAAATGGTACCTCAAAAACAAGTAAATATGTATGTATAGTGTGCTTAAATGTACATATAAAATTGCAAAATATTCGACCACCTCAACCCGGGCCGCAAGTGGTCCGATTGAAACCAGGTCAAAACTTCCATGGCCGCAACTGGGCCGATTTAGGTCTCAGCCGCATCTGGTCCGGCCGCAACTGATCCGTATTCCCGCGATCATCTTGGGTAGCGCCAATATTTGGCCATAAACGTAATATTTTGTTCACGAATGTTTGTGGTTCTGCAACAATCAAAAATATTGTTGAAACAATGATATTTGATTGTTGTAGAACCACAAACATTCGTGAACGAAACCCTAGTATATTAATGAACCACGATTGCCATAAAATGCCTTAGTCCTTATTCAAAGTGAAGATAAGAAATAAGCTCTGGATAAAGTGTACATAACACATAAAGTTGAACTACATGTAATGCAATGGAGGTGTTCACAACGCACATTTTTTATGTTTCGACTTTCTTGTGTCAATCTTATTCGCCATGGCTTATTTCTTATCTCCACTGTAAATAAGGACTTATGCGACGAGTTCTTTACGCTATTTGATGCATTTCGGTGCATTTTTAAAAATTTTATATGAAAAATTGAGTATTTATTTGATTTTAGTAAAACATGCAACCAATAAATCAAAACAAGCACTTGTCATTTAAATTAGAGAGTTAGGGAATTACAATCTCAAAATAAAAAAAATCACTAAGTTTATAGCCAGTCGGTAACCAAATTACGACTCGATCAGGCGGTTGAGAATATGGTTGTTATTAAAGTTTGAAATTTGTACCGAAACGCAAAAAGGTTATTAAAGTTTGAATTTCGTCACTCCGACGTCACTTACACATATAGCTATAAGCACAGATTATTTTAACAGATACTCCACTCTAGAGGAACAAAGATAATTGGACTGAGATACAGTGACCCTCACATTTAAAGTGCCAATCGGCAAGCATTATTGGGAAGACTCGCATTAGTTCGATGATTCGGTTATTTGATTTGAAAACATAAGCTGAATTGGTTGTTACATTTGATTCTGAAATTTCACATATAATCAGCCGCCATATTTGCTCTAATACGATAGTCCTCTCTCTCTCGGAACCTTGCCTCTCTCTCACACTCATTGGTTTTATTGTTAGTAATGAAGTGTTGCCAACTTTGTTGTACCCCAATTTAATTTTCGAGGACACTCAACGGCTACTTCCCGATTTAAAGGTGCCGACACACAGTGTAGTATCTGGTAAAATAATCTGTGCTATAAGTATATTATTTGTTTACATCTTTGAAAGTTTCAAATTTAACCTAGTTTTTTGTGTTTTTATTTGAAATATTTGTAATTGATCAATTTAATATTCATACAATTACTTTGCATTAACGTTAAAGGAAAACTAAACGAAAATTTAAACTTCAGCGTGAAACGAGAAGTATGTTTGCCGCGACAATTTTTATCCGCTTTCGAGAAGCCAACTCACCACTACATTGTAAACAATGACGCGCCATCTTGCCACTGGACATAGTTCAACTCACCACTTTATTACCTGCACTTAATTTACGTTGTAAATATACAATGTGTATGTCACGATTAATATAAATAATTGCCACCAACACTCAACAAGTTCTGCCGATTAAGATATATATGCAATAGGCATACAATATCTTAGGTTAATCAATGGAGACCTATATACTAGGAGTGTAAACCAAGCTGTATGAAGTGTGCCAGAAGGCGTTAGTTCTAAATATGACACAGGTGGTGCAATGATAAGTGGCATCGCTATGCTTTCAAAGCGGTATCTGAAAATATTATTAATAACAATCATAAATAAACAATTTTAAAATACTTATATATTTAAAACATCAAATTAATCCGTTAGAAAATATCTAGGTATATAGTTAATCAATAAAGTAATTGGGTAAAAATCTATTAAGTATAAAATTAAGTTTAATTGACCTGAACATGTAACTTTACCTGAAGACTCAGATTCATATTCGAATAAAAAATCACTTGTTTTTGAAATTAATATTAGTTTTTATTCTATTCTCCCAAAAAAAATTGTCTTTTGGATGTGATAAGTAGAGACACATAATATCATATCTGGTATTCTGTGGTAGAGTCTTGACCATTGTGCCATGCATTGAATTGTAAGAAGGATTACATGATCTAAATTTGATTTTGTACTCGAGCTGTATATTCGTTCGAGTATATTTGTGTTCTTAGTTAATGGAACGTTTCTCTACTAAAAGATCCTTTTTCTCCGGGAAGTGACCGATTTGATTTGATTTTATTTTTTTGTAATCTTCATTAAAAATGCTTTAATTTCATATAAGACTTTTTTTTTGCACCGTTTTGCCAAAAAAATACCCTTTTTGTACAGTCTAACATAGCCGCCATGTCTATCGCGACATGTTTAGGTCAAGTAAGTGTTACTTGATGGCGTTACCAGTATTTTTCTTAGAGAAATAGATAATTATGGTTGCTTTAAGGAGTGGAAAACAAATATCGATCGATCTAAAATATTTTCAAGTTTGTGGAACTTCTGGTAATACCGGAAGTCGGTACTAACTTTTTTTTATTACATTTTTGGATCCCTTATCAAATATAATACTACTTTATGTAAAGTACCATCTACTCGAAATTGATACTTTTCGAGATACATATTAATTATTTTATGTCAAATTTTGGCTTTTGTAGTGTTTTACCAAAAGCTTGCAACATGAGGCAGGATTGAAATTTTAAGCTGAATTTTGGACTGCAGATATTAAAGTTGGTAAGCTACAAGACTGTGTAATTGGTTTTGGATTTCTTACTATACAGGGTGTTCTTATAACCAGTTACATTTACAGCAACTTTGAAGTCGAATAACTTTCTTATTTTAAATGTAACACCCTGTATATTTTTGGCTTACTGGATAGAGAAAATTTAGGTAAATAGGGTATGCTCATACCATTCGATTCAGAATTAAATTCTCTATCCAATAAGCCAAAAATATACAGGTTGTTCCTTTGAAATAAGAAAGTTATTCTACCTCAAAGTTGCTGCAAATGTAACTGGTCATAAAATCACCCGGTAAACTAAGAAATCTAAAACCAATTAGACTGTCTTGTAGCTTACCATTCTGAATTTCTCCAGTTCAAATTTGAGCTTAAAATCTCAATCCTGACTCATTTTACAAATTTTTTGATTAAACGTATCAATTAAATGTATCAATTTTGGGTATATGGTACCTTACATAAAGTAATATTAAAATTTGATAAGGAATCTAAAAATGTAATAGGAAATGGGATGTTTAATTTAAAATAAGGATGTTAATATCGACTTCCGGTATTACCAAAAGTCCCACGAACTAGAAAATATTTTAGATCGATCGGCCCCTTTGAATAACTCTTATAGCCATATTTTTAGATTTCAAATATTTGCCCTTTTCGAGATTTTTCTAACCAACGGTTTGGAACGGAACACCCTGTATATGTAACAGAGACCATTTTAATGTAAGTATGAAAACAAAATAAAATTAAAAGCATTATATTAATTATTTCAACTTAACAGATCGAAAAAGATACAATGAACTACGTACCATGGATGAATACATTAGTATCAAGACTGTCACTGAAGCCCTATATGGTGTCGCCCCTTGCAAAAAAAAATACGAATCGTTTTAGAAAGATTAAAGTAAAATTTGGTTAGATAGTCTTACGTAACTGTGCAACACATCCAGCACATTTTACATCGAGAATTTTGTAATCTATTTCATTGAGTTGTACTGCCACTCGATAAGATTTCTTAACATTATGTTCCAGAGTGATTCGAGCCTTTCCTGTACAAATGTTGTTCAGCTGCTTAAGTTGAAGATATCCTACTGCTTTATGCCCATAAGTTTCTCTACCAGACCTATAAAACAACAATGTTTATAAAACAAACTCATTAGATATTTTAAAATCTCATGAACTTACTTTTCCACCTTTCATTTCGGCACTTATGTAATTTGCGTTAGAAGTAATGTATGGCGCTAAAATAAATGCAACTACCTAGGGCAAATGGACAATTTGCATGCAATTTTGGTATGACAGATTATTGAATTAGATCCTAAATAAAGTAGGGTTTCATTCATATATTAAAGAATGAGTTTGATAAGGTGAATTTTATTGCAAGAGCGGATTTTTCGCGAATTCGCTTACGAATTCGCGAAAAATCCACGATTGCAATAAAATGCCTTATCAAACGAATTCTTTATACTATTTTATCTATTTCGGTGTAAATTTACGATTTTTGTTTAAAAATAATATGCATGTCAGTCGTTTGACATTTGCGGATGACAGTTCCGTGCTAGAATGTGACACTAATGACAATTCCGTGCTAGAATGTGACACTAATGACAGTTCCGTGCTAGAATCAGAGAAGTAGAGTAGGGAGAACCAGCATCGACGAGTGTGCATCCAAATTTTGGGAGACGGCATAATGTCAGCCATTTTCTGCACTACTGCAGTAATAACCTAACATTCCTCAGTTTATTTTGACAGATCAACAGGTGAAATTTAAAGGTGTTTACTTTTATTGTTGTGTTTAAGTAACTTGTGTTGTGTTTAAGGACGAAGAAATGGCTGTGTGTCAAGCCAAACATTATAAAAATAATAGAAAATTTCCGAAACCAAATATTTCTCTTCATTGGTAAGTTATACATGAAAGACAATAAAAAATTGTGTTTAATATTTGTTTGTTGTTTAATATATGATTTTTTTATGATATAGATATAGACATTATTTACCCTATTTTAAATTATTCCGCTAAAAAATAGTTATTTTAGGTGATGTTTTAGTGCCTCACTAAGAGGTTGCCGGTCTGTAGTGCAGAAAATGGAGGGCTTCAAGTTCTGCCCGTTCGCGCAGGTTGAAGTTTTATCTCCCCTACTCTATATCTCTGGCTAGAATGTGACACTATGACAGTTCCGTTTTATTATCAGCTATTATTAAACGGAACTGACATCAAATGAGTGTCAAAATGTACCTGTTATAGCACCGAAAAAGAAATAAAAAATTTTACAGGTCATTTAACCAATTAAAATAGTATATTAAAGAATGAGTTTGATAAGGTGAATTTTATTGCAAGAGCGGATTTTTCGCGAATTCGCTTGCGAAATTAATCCGCGATTGCAATAAAATGCCTTGTCAAACGAATTATTTATACTATTTTATCTATTTCGGTGTAAATTTACGATTTTTGTTTAAAAATAATATGTATGTCAGTCGTTTGACATTTGTTGCTATAATAAGCGGATGACAGTTCCATGCTAGAATGTGATGACACTAATGACAATTCCGTGCTAGAATGTGACACTATAATGACAGTTCCGTGCCATAATGTGACACTAATGACAATTCCGTGCTAGAATGTGACACTATGACAGTTCCGTGCTAGAATGTGACACTAATGACAGTTCCGTTTTATTATCAGCTATTATTAAACGGAACTGACATCAAATGAGTGTCAAAATGTACCTGTTCTAGCACCGAAATAGATAAACTAATTTTAAATTTCAAGATTCAAATTTTGTTAGCAATTGGGATATGGCAACACAGCAAATTGCACCCGCCTCAGACTGGTCTCAAACAAAATCAAGAATACACTAAACAAGTGTATTGACAAAGACCAATTTTTACCAACCAAATGTTTTAAGAATAGCTACTGAGGAACCCAAAGCATAGGGCGAAACGCGTATGGCAATATTCTAAAAAGCTGGTGCAGTTTTACTATACCAACTCTTACATCCCAGGAAACCTAAAACTTTATTAGTATTACACATTGTATTTTCTTTCTTTGACCCCTGAACACTGTATCTATGTTGCCTAGGCTGACCGAAATTTTCCTATTTTTCGTACAAAATAGGTGGCGCTCAAGGGCACCGAGGAAAATTCGTCATAAAAGAACGAAGTAGAAAAAAGGGGAGGACTCGTACTTCTGTGTTTAGTATTCTGTGTTCCATACTTTCTACTGATTGTGGAAGGTTGTTTCTTTTGTATTGAGTATTTTAAATTGTGAATCAACTATTTAACATTGTAACACATAGTAATCAAAATATTCTCTTTCGTCATTGACCTTAAATTTAAGGAGAGTTAAACATAAGTGAATGTGACTTTATTCATTTTTATACTGTTAGGTCTATTGGCTTGGTAATTACACGATTAAAAATGTTTTCGAATTTGAAAGATTAATAATGAAATAATAGACATTTTTCCTTAAGAGATAGAAATACATGTTCAATGGTTGTGCGCACATTGGGCTCGGCTCACGCCAGAGAAAAACTTTCTTAAGGTAAAAGGTCTATTGTTCAGGAAGTAATTTGGAGATTTTGGTGCTAGAGTTTTTCACCGAAACCCTCTCCCATCTTTAACACTTGAACTTTATTTACAAACTGTCTTATTAAATTATTACATACATCCTGAACAATATTAAAAATATTCACCTATAATAAATAAATTAATAAAGCCACACGCGACTATCGTCTGAATCGATTCTTAAATAACGTTAACGTTTTCGCCATCAACGGCGCTTTCTTCGGCTTTACCATCGCGCCACCACCCCCACCCCCTCTCTGATCACTCGCTCGACTACCCGGATTCGGCACTGCGATCTTACCCGCCTCCCCAGCGGTCGCCAATGCACTCAGTCTACTTGCCGGCGTCATCGTCGGCCTCTTATCCATCACCATTCCATTCTTTGCTTGTTTTCTTGCCACATTTCTCGGCGGTTTCACCACATCGTCCACATACGCCAATTTCGTCGTACGCACCGGCAACGATTTATCTTGCGCTTGCTTTATATTCGCTGTTAGCGTTTTCAATTTCGCTTCACGTTCATCCAAACATCGCATATACATATCCCGCCACGATTCCATCTCTTCACGTTGTTTCGAACGAAATTCGCGTTGACAATGCAACATCCACAATTCGTCGGTATCTTCGATTAAATACGGATTGTGGTGTTCCATGAGGTACAATTGATCTGGATTCGCTTTCTCCAAAACCGGTTTAAGAATTCCATATGGGACACCGCCGGTAAACTCAAGAAATTCAATATTGTCTTGTAAAAAGCGAATGCAGATTTCGAAGAGTGTAGGAACTTTACCCCAAATCACTTTATTACCCGAATAGACTTTGGTGCGTTGGTTTTTCGATTGGATCGAACGCGATAGAGTCTCGTCTTCGCTTAATGCTCGTTTGTGCGGATAGTCGAGGGGGATATTGCCCAAAGGGCGGTAATTTGGTGTTAGAGTTGGTAAAAGACTCGCTAAATCGACTTGTGGCGGCGCTGCCGCCGGTGGGGAACTTAATAATTTCGGTTTCTCTTTTGAGGTGCATGGTTTCTCTTCGTTTGGACGTTTTTTACTCGATTTTACACTGAGTGCAGGTGCACAAAAACCGAGTGCTTCACCGAACGTCGCCCCAGAAGCGGAATCGATGCCGTCTTTTGAATTCGGTACGATTTTCTTGTCCTTTTTGTGTTTGTCGTCTTTTTTCGATTTGTGTTTGGTGGTCTTATGATGGTGGGATTTGTCTTTTGATTTGCTACGTTCACTCTCTGTGGATTTGTGGTGTTTTTTGTGTTTTTTATGACGTTTTTCTTTCACTTCTTCATCCTCTTCGTCCTCACTTGACTCGGGCTTTCGTTTTGAGGGTTTCTCTTTTGAATGGTGCTTTTTATGTTTGGTATTTGATGTGGAACTGGTGCTTTCTTCAATTTTTGACTCGTCCTCTTCGTCTTTTTGTTCTTGAACAACCATGTTCTTCCATTTTCCGACTAGTTTTCTAGCCGCTTCGCCAATATTCCCTTCTAATTTACGTAAAGAATTTACAGTTCGTCCCACACCAGTTTCTTCTAAATGGGACACTTTTATAGGCAATTTACGTAGTTTTTCTATCGAATGCAAAACCTGCAAAGTTTCACAAATTGACAAAATGTTTTTCTAACCTCACTTTTTACCCATTCTTACCTTTTGCTCATTCTTACTTGCTGTATATTTTTCTAAATTTGTTTGGTAATGGCGAATTGACTTAATAATTTGCTCATTAGAGTCAGTCATATTTCTTGTGTTAATAAATAAATTAACAAACACAACATAGAAATTAAAATTTGGTTAAAATTAACGACAAGCATTAAACATAATTTTGTATAAAGATAAAATTGAAATTAAAAAGAACACCACATTTGGGACATTAACTGATTTTTTAACTTGATTTTTTGCTATTAAATTATGTGCATCATTCTCAGTTTTATTAATTTTTATTCCATATTTGACACTTCTTAATCTTATCAACAGCTGGCCGAAATCGGTGCAATGTCACACTTATTTCTGTTTCTTTTTAATTGGTTGACAATTTCAAGTAGGAGAAAGATGGAAAAAAAGTGTTCCGCACCGTCTTTGGTGCAATGACCGATTTACAGTTTCCTGCAAATTCAATCAGCAAAAAAGTTTTATCATTAGAAAATTTATCTCAGTTAAAGATAATAAAGAGTACTTAGGTTATTCGATTATTTATCTCCACAATTTTCATTTTATTATTTCCTCATTTTTTTATTATACAGTTTTTATCAACAGCTGGCCATTTTTCTTTCTCTCTCCAATCGCTATGAATGTATATTTAAGACAGATAAAGACAGACATAAGAGTGCACTGTGCACCACATCGCATTGCACTCATTACAGTTTCCTGCAAATGCTCCTAACCAACAAATTATGTTATTTAAAAAAGTGCATAGAAATTTCTTAAGATTCTCCAGATTAAGAATATCGTTTCTAATTCTACCATTTTTATGTGTTTCTTTTGTATTTATTTTATATCAAACGTACATTTTTATGAAACTGTTCCAAGAACCGACACCACCAAGAGGTTTTGTTAAAATAGCAACAATTCGTGGTATACACCCAAAAAATGAACACTTTTACAAGCCAATTGGCAATAATACAATATTTACGTGCATAAATAGCATGGAAAAGGTCCCTTTTAGTCGCATCAACGACGATTACTGTGATTGTTTGGATGGCAGTGACGAGCCGGGCACAAATGCTTGCCTAAATGGAAAATTCTTCTGTTTAACACCCCCACAACACCACATCGACTCAAGTAAAGTAAACGATGGCATTTGTGATTGTTGTGATGGTTCCGATGAATGGAAGAAAAACTTTTTAGTGCCTTGTAAAAATCGTTGCTCCGAAAAATAAAAACATTTTTAATTCGTAACAAACTTTTTTTTATTATTTATACACACTGACACAATATCAAATAATTAGAAAAATTAAACATAAACAATCTCATTTTTGTTGTCAATAAAAAATACATTTATGGTGCACGTGATCCCACAATTTCTCTTGAAATAAACGCTTAAAAAAATGTACAAGACAATCGCAGTCTTCATGTTTATTATTACTTTTGTAATCAGTGAGTATTTTGTCTCCCCCTGAATTTGTAGGCCCATTAGAGTGTTTTTTTGTTCGCCAATCAGTCCACTTATGCAGTCATAAAAAATAATTAAAGCACAACGGAAAAAAAACTAGAGTGAAAAATTGTCTCTTCTCCACAGCCATTTTCATCATATAAACAAAAACCTGACTGTTTTTACCACTATTTACATACTTATGATATGATTTTAGTACACTTAACAATAAATTAACTCCACCATATTGTAAAAATCCTTTAAAATCGTGTGTGCGTTCGTTAGAAAACAATTGAAATGTTGACATACGACTGTTACTATGGTAAATCGACCTGAAAACAAATCGAATAACTAAAACATTCATTTCAAGGTTAACAATTATACCTCGTTAGAAAATCATTTAATCATAAGGCCTTCCGAAGTAGCGGCGATTCCGTATTCACAATCACTTGGACAACGTAACCGTTCGGTATTTTCGCTTCTTCCACATGCAATTTGTCACCCAACAATTTGCCACCGTAAAACCACCGTTGTCTTGACGATTCAATGCCTTCTTGACTTTGCAATTTCTTTTTACACACACTTATTGTGTCTGTTGAATAAACAGATAATTTCACATCGGAACACGTATGCGATAATCGCAATTTTAGTATAGTTTCCGTGCCACCATCGATCGGTTCCGAACATTCGGCTGGTGAGTCTCTGCCGTTGTCCTCTTTGACGATATTTATCGGATAGGAGAGACAATAGATGGGCACTTGATAACGTGCGCCCAATTCATCATAACATTCCGTTAAATAACCATTTGGGACACTGATATTGGCACCGTCGAGGATTGCTTGCGCCAATTCGTAGTCGGTGGCCTCGGCCGCAACGGTGGCTGCACGCAAAGCGTCCCATATCTCTTTGCGACCCTCAAAAGCGGGCGCTGTGTCCCAGAATTCGTCACGTTTGCTACGCAATTGACCCTCGGTTAATGGCACATCGGATTTCCAGCGAATCGTTTCATGGCACAGTGGATGGTTTTTTCTTGTACTGCCTAAAAGTGAACGGAACTTTAAAAAACGTTCTTGAAATGCGTGTGGTACTCTTTTTACCGGAATTTGGACGAGACAATGAGCCAGAATCATCAATTGCACCACTCCTACTACGATTTACACCTATACATCCACCCATAATGACAATTTTATTGCTTGTTTCATTTCAATTAAAATTTCATCCATTTTCTGGCCATTATTTGATTAATTGTGTTCGATGTGCACTTGGAGGCCACTGTTGGCGATAAAATACACACAAAACAATGACCACAAGAATGAGAATGACATTAATGACAGATAAAAGGGCGCTAGCAGTGTTGCCAACGTGATGGCATGTAGGTGGCTTTGTTGTGAACGATCGAGTGGAGTGGGGTAGTGATGTGAAGTTGGTTAAATGGGCGGTAAATTCAAATTGTGAAACCCTGTTGAAATGTTAATTAACGATTTAATTGGAACACCTGAAATAAACAATTTATCCGTAAATGGTCTTTTAACTAAATAGTAATACTTAATTATTAATTCAAATTATCAAGACTGTTTTCCCCATTTTGTTAACTTGACCTTAAATGTAATCTTATTCCATTTTATTTATAAACTTGTTTATATTTTTCCATGCTAATTTATTTGATATAAAAAAGGAAAATATTTTTTATAATTATTTGTGTAATTATGTATACACGAGTACAAAAAAAGAGTACAAATAAAAAAGTACATAAGTTTTATTTTATTTTTCATATAATTATACTACGACAATAGAGTTGTAAACTATTTTTTAAAATGTATCTATATCCAAAGTATGGTGAATTCAAAACATAATGGTATATTTGAAAGGGGCTAAATGTTTATAATTTTCGCGTAATTAATTATTAAAAATTAAAATTTCGACAACACTCGAACCTCGAGTCGATTTGTTCGTGACGTCACACTCGATCCTCTCAAAATGAAACAACTCTGTCACTTGTAAACAGTGGATCGCTTTTTTCGTTGGACCTGAACTTATACTCTACCTGCTCGATTTCAGGTAAAATTATAGTCCGGAGCGCACCAACAAACAACTCCCTCCCCATTGGATGTTTGTTCGTGATGTCGACCCCACGTGGTTAAAATCGCGGGTTTCGTTAAAATTTAAACTTTGTTCATTAATAACTAATTAAATATATTCAAATTCGATTAAATTTTAATGACAAGTCATTTCTTTTAATACAATCTATTCGATTAAGTGGTTAAAATTGCGATTTTCCAACTTAGTTTACAACTCTATTGTGTACATTACTGATTGAATTCTTAAAATTTAACATAATTTGTTTTGGTTAATATCAAACTTATAATTTCAAAATGCCATTAAAAGGCACTTTTACGAATAATTCCAACAAAACAAAATTTATGTGGAAGATCGTTGCACATTTTGTGTGTGAGAAATTAAACATATTTATAAAACATTACACATAAAATAACGATTACACAATAAATTATAATACAAAATTAAAAAAAATGGACGGAAACTAAAAATAATTGAAATACTAGAAAGAGTCTATTGTACTTTAGGCCAAATTTGTATTTAGAATATTTAAGATCTCTTAAAAAATACTAAATGAACCATTCACGTTTCTTTTGTACATGATGGCCTGTAGTTCCATGTACAACTGCTGTGTCGGGATCTAAAGCCGAATCTGCACCAGCATCTTCTTGTGTCAAATATTCTCCCTTATGTCTATGTAAATATCTACCGATGAAAATTGCTAAGATTACTAAAGCCAAGAAAATTATAGCCAAAACACCTGCAATAAAAAAATAATTTATTAGTAGTACTTGAAGCATGTTGAAAAATTATTTTATCTACGCCCAACACTGAAAATGTACTATTTCTACATTGTTTTTAAGCGTTGAAACCCCCCCCCCCCCCACTTTTTTCTTTAGTGATGAAATGAAATTCATACCATCACTCACGTAAACCTTGAAAAGTTAGACATAAAGAAATAGCACATTTTCAATATCGGGCGTAGATAAAGTATCGTGTTTAACACTTGTAGAAAAGAGATTTTTTGTGCTCGTGCTTGTTGCTGCACTCGGCCTACGACCTCGTGCGCAATCTCAATCACTCGCACGGAAAACGCACTTTTCTACACTTGTTAAACAATATACTAATGTATTTCAGTATCATTTGGTGTATTTTATTCGGATTTCAAGATTTTTCGAAATTTGCTTCGAATTTAAAAATAACTATATTTCGACCATAACTTCAAGAGTTTATTGCGAGTTTAAGGGACAATCAAAGAGAAAATCCAATATTATTACAATGTATTGAACCTTTATGAAACCACACATGATTTTTAATCAAGCATTTAAACAATGTTAAAAAAGTTTTCGCTTCCCAAAAAGTGTCTGTAGACGTTCGAGTGGTCGAGTGTGTTCAGACCTTAAATTACATACATGTATCTAAACGTTTTTTTGCAAACCGAGCGATCAAAAAATTGTTTTTTCTTTTTCTTTGTTCGATGTTAAAAATATGACTTAGCAAAAAAACCACCAAATTTGAAGTTTCCACACAGGTCTGGAAACTGTAACTCTTTCTATTGTTAAAATTGCAATCCAGAATGTGGGATCGAGTGGCCTAGATTGGTACATGATACTAAGATGTGGAGCTAAAAAGTTACATGTGAAAAATCGTTAGTGTAAAGGATTCAGGTGTTCACAAGTTGTGACATCTGTCTCCTAATATAGGTGTTGAACATTGATAAAAGAAAAAGAGAGCAATGTAAAAGAGAGGTAAATATAGATTCACTGTGGGCGCTTTCGAGTTGGTGCTCGGGTGATACAGAGCGAGCTCTAAGAGCCACTGCACGTTTTATTAGCTGCTCCGAGTATGCTCAGACATGTTTTAATAGGTAACGAGCATAAACTCAGAGCGAATTTCTCCGAGTTTGTGGTGCGAGCGACTCGAGTAAAGTATAACATAACCTATATTCTTAAATATCGTGCATGAAAATAATTAAATAATATAAAATTATATATTATATATATTAAATATGAATAAACAAAAAGAAATTAGCAATGCTGAAATAGCAGAGTGTTTATGTTTGAAATTGTTTATCTGTATATTTTGGTACAATTTTTTCCGAGAACTCTGAACAACGATATAAAATGACGGTATTCTCTTCCTCATCGTCTTCCTCAACAAAACATTCCAAAAACAACTGCACCACTAAATGATTTCGTTGAATATTATTCATATTTTCTTTTATTTGTTTATATTGATAATTTGCTTGTCATAAAGTTAGGTTATGTAATACAACCCATAAAACCGTGTTCGAGTTGAAAATCCACTAGTGCTCTGTGGTGACGTCATAATACCCGATAACTGCACTGCCCACCACAGAATAAGAAACACAGAAGTACGACTCCTCCCCTTTTCCATTGTTCTTTTTTCTGTAAGTTTTCTACTGAGTGCTAGGCCAGGCGCATGTAAAGGAAGCAATATACGAGTTTTAAGAACTTAAAGCCTGGTACCCACATCCCACATATAAGAATTGTAAAAACTTAAAATTAAAATAAAAAGTAAAAATAACTTCATCAGATGGTTGTAATATGTATAGTGGCCATAGTGCTCCTTTTCAATTTAATATTTAAGACGTCTGTAAACATAATGTCCTCAAAATGCAAATTACAAATGCGTCTATTCTCTAATTAGCTAAATAGGGAGCCGTTCTCTAGTAAATCCATCCGAAAAACACTACCAATTGAAAAACAATTTTAAATTCAAAATTGTATGTTCACAATTTAAAAGATTGTAATGTTAGTTCGTACTACACTACTTCACTCGGTAACACAAAATAAAGTAACAGAGTACAATCGAGAACACGAACGAACAGATCATTCTCCTTTCGTGCGAAAACACTGTCATTTGTGAAAATCTGTCCGACTGCTCTTCACTTTATATCGGCCAGGCGTCATTCCGGCCAAAAGGGGAGGAGTCGTACTTCTGTGTTTCTTATTCTGTGCTGCCCACTACAGAGATATCCAACTCGAAAGCGCCCTGTATTGAACATTAGTAAAAGAAAAAGAGAGCAATGTAAAAGAGAGGTAAATATAGACCCACTTTCTACCTGACTGACTAATCAGGAACAGGACAAATTGAGCATGACCAAAGGACCCGAATCCCCACCATAACCCCACCACTGTAAAGGTGACCACACGTCAGGGGATGATGTGACATGTATGGACACGTGTGATAAAGTAATAAAATACTGATAGCACTTGTCACCAGAAAACAATTCTGGCAATAAACATGTCACAAATTATGTCCGAAAAACAATTCACATTGCTATTTTATGGGTAAAAAGACTATGTGAATTGTCATATTCGATATTCTTTATATGGAAAAATCATGATAGAACGATAAAAATAGATGGGATGGGAATAGCCACCCTGTAATAAAGATCATCGAATACAAGAATTATGAGGCTCAATCAGGTGAAATTGGGTATATAAACACTGAAATTTTGGATAGAAAGGTAAGTTAGTTCTTATTGAAAGCTAAAACAGTTCTTATTGAAAGCTCAGGCAGTTCTTATTGAACGTTCAGACAGTTCTTAGTAAAAGCTCATATAGCCCTCAGCAGAGTGTGTAATAGTGCTCAGCTATCAGTGACTTAGAAAGTTCATAGAAAATTAGAATTGTGCCAAGTGTCCGTAATAAAGATCAGCCGTGGTCTAGCTTCAAGAATAAAAGAAGACGCTTCTGATGAGAATGACTAATCCAATAATGTTCCCAATCTCCGCATCCAACGGTAGGAGCGTGTATTAGTTAGAATGAGTAGAATTTGATCTTGTATTGTAAAGTAGAAAATAAATTGTAATTAAAACCAAGTTTTGTGAGTTTCTGCCATCAAAAAGGCCTAAATCCATCAGCGCCTTAGCCGCAGCTAAATGCAGCATTTTGGAACAACGCGAAGGTCGACCCACATAGATATCGTTTTAGCATCCGCTCGGCTAAACCAACGTGCCTGAGAAAACCAGGCACGACAAAGACTTTGTGCGATTAAATTTTGAAGGATTAATGTCACTGCCGCTCCAAATGGCCGTTGAATTCGCCTAAATGTCACTGTTGAAATTGAATCGGAATAACCTTAAAATTTCCTTGGGTATCCAGCGATACCTAGCGGTTGAAAAATTGAAATAACATTTCAGTTTCATAACAAAAATTACAACATATGCAACAATACATTCAATCAGATGGAAAATAAAATGTGTATTAACTACGAATTATGGATTCCTATATACTAGGATATACAACGAAGCGTAGTTCGGGCAAAATAAATGGACTCGACAAATTTGGCGTTGTATGTCATATTACGACGATAGTTTTGAGAGGTAACCATGGTACTGAATTTTTTTTTTGATTTTGAAAGAACGCCTCAATTTTGAAGTGTTAAAATTAACTTAAACTTCTGTGTTAAACATTTTTGAACAGTTTTGAGCTTTATTTGAGTTGTTTAGATTCCTGAACAATGTGAATTGAATTAGAAGTTGCATTCCTAATTGCATTTCAGGAAGAGCAGAAACTAAAAAATATTGTCCAGGGGATACAAAATTCTAGTTTATTTAAAATACCAAAGGTATTTACTTTTGTATGTATTTTTTATGAAATATGTAGATAATTCGAATATTTTCCTATTAAAACATTTAAAAAGCTTTTCCGCGATCATTTAAAATAAACCGTCGTAAAAGTACTACTAGCTCCACTGGCGGCAGTGCCACGACATAATGCCTCGTTGTATATCCTACTATATAGGAATCCATAGTTGAAAGTTAAATTTGATTTAGGTGACATACAAAGGTGACAGTTTAAATATAATTAATATTTTTCAATTAGATGGAGCTAGTTACCGGACTTCTTTGTAAGGTTAATCGAAATCAATCAAACGGCCGGATGTTACGGCCATATGGAGCGTCAGATGCAGTAATCCTCGTAGGTCACATTTGAACTAAGAGCAAGAGTCGTGTAGAGACGTCGTACGGGCAACTTTCAAACAAGTGATGCGCTTTCCACTTTTAGCCCATATTGACTGTTTATTTGAATAATTTGTTTAAATTGACAACTAAATTTAATGTTAAAAAAATCAAACTTAAAAGCTTCAATATATTGACCGCATTGTGTCTCTACTAGTCACGAGCACTGGCATCGGTCGCTAGATCCTCATTTTATTTGTATATGCATACATATACATACACGGTCGTGCAAATGAAGAAACAAGTCACGTGAAATACATTTCAATACAAATTCATATTTATGCTCTCTTTCTTTTGACTTTAGTTGGGGGACACCATATTTCTACATAGTATGAAAAGTGTCGGTAAGGCGTAACGTATTATGCAAAGGACAAGGTAACTCGATCCCCCAATCCCCAATGCGGATTCTACTTTTGAGTGACACCTTCAAACGTAATAAAAAACAGAAACGCACTAAATCTTAAAGAATCAACTTCTCAAGATAAATATCAGTACTAAATTTTAAAATTCATTATGATTCAAAGGAAAAAAAAAAGAGAAAAGTAATTTTCTAATAACTTACTGCCTAAAATCGCAGAATCTGTTTGATTGTAAGCTCTACGTAGCTTATCTTCATCTAAAATAGGCGGTGGACGAGTTTCAACAATATTCGGTGGATGGGTTATTGGTTCTACACCACAATAATCTTCAATAATCGGAGCTAAAACAAAAAAACATCAAAAAATCTCACAAATTTCAAAAAATTCTCAAAACATACTTCCCAAAGACCTCACATTTCCAGGTCCTTGTTGTTGGAACAACAACTTCAACGGATAAATATCATCAAACTCAACTCTCGATATACACCCAATAAATCCTTCTGTCATACTTTCATTCTTCCCAATATACATGTACTGTACATTATTAAACTGTGCATCCGCTGAATCTTTAATACTAAACTGAAACTCCACCGGCTCATAATTATCCACTTTCATCACCAACGTCGATCCACTATTCTTCCTTGACAAAATCAAATCATGATACTGTCCTAATCCAAAATGTTTCTCCGGATAAATCACTTCTTGCCTCTCAAAACCAAAATCAAAAACAACCCTCAAATGGCCCGAATTCGAAACCATAATGGTCATATACTCCCCAGAAATATTCGATGAAAAACCAAGCAAAAATCCTTTCGGATTCGTTGTTGTAAAACCAACTCGAATATGTTCGGCAATCGTCGACCTCCACGAACCCTCAAAATCATATCGAATCATCGAACTTTGTCGCATATTCACACCAATCTCATCGGCACAAATCGGCCCTTTGAACGCTGTCCAACGACAATCGCACGAATAACCATCGTACCGTTCATGACATGTGCCATTATTCAAACATGGATTACTTTGACATTTCCCAACACATCCTTCCGAAACACCATAAATCCCCCTCCTTGCATAACTCCTCAAATCCACATGAACACCATTTATCAACAATGCTCTTATGCAACCAGTAAAACCATCACGATAATCCGTTGTGGCACCAATCACCAATTCGGAAGTTAAGTGAAGCGCTCGTACCGGTCCTTTCGGTTCACTAACTTCCGCTTTTAACGCTCCATCCACAATAATCATCGCGGCTTTCCGATTCCTTTCGACAATCACCGAATGCCATTCATCATTCGATAATTTGTACGAAGTTTGACGAATTACCGCCATCGGTCCACTTCCTGCTTGATATTGAAATTGCAATTGATCACCACCAACAATACTCAATTTTATATAATCCGTTGGTCCCTTGGAATGGAAAAGTACGGCATTCTCAACAGCTGTACGAAATTCAAAATAAATATCTCCACTATGTCCCATATCAAATGTCGGCAAATTAATCGTCGCATCCGAAATTCTAAACGTCACCACATTATTAAACAAATCATCCCCTTCACAAATCAACGGCCCTAACGTATATCTGCCAATCTTATTATCCAATGCACTTCCGGTATCACCAAAGTGCAATGCCCTCACCGGTAAATTCTCTTTCTCCATTATATCACCAGCATCCATTTGCCATTCGTCCGTTTCCGCATCACAATTACACCATTTTGTACGATCCACACAAGTACCATACAAACCACACTCGCATTTCCTCGTACCAGGCAACCCCCCACCCCAATAATCCATACGTTGATTATTTCTCGACACCCACCACGAATACGGTCGGAAATTATTCGCATCCACTGGTGAATTAAATAATTTCGCATGTAAACAACTATATTGAATATGTTGCCTACATGTACTGGAACGATTTATTAACGCAACAATTTGATCATCATCCGCCTCGTAATGTATATTCTGACTATAACTGCCCGGCTCTGAGAAACCGTCAACAGATGTCGTCTCTTGATTGTTATGATGTAAGACAGTGGCGACACGTCCGTCAGCATAAAATTCACATGTTACTGGGAATGGTGCTAATGGACCACTACCATCTACATCGATTTTTATTTCGGCACGTTGTCCAACTGCTTGTACATTTTTATATGCCATACAACTTAACGAATTTATGCTGGCATGACATACAGCGCCACCATATCCAGTGCCACGACATTCGCATTCAAACATTTTCGATGTTTGTTTACAGATGCCGCCATGTTGGCATGGATTCGGATTGCATCGGTCAATCATACGGCAAGCATCGAAGACCACTTCATTAGGACAACAATATTCGTCTGGTTTCCAATCGATTGGTAATTTAAAGTTGCCATCAATGCCAATTGTTCGCATACAGCCAATGAAGCCGGGCATTTTTTGATTTTGGTAGCCGAGAACGGCAGTTACACCGCCACCAATGTAATATGTGCCGCCTGTGATGATTTTTAATTGGCGAACGGTACGCATTGGACGGTAATCAACGCTGAAGATGACATTGTTGGTGGAGATGGTAAGAACGACGGTGTGCCAACGGCCATCGTTGAATTGTTCATCGTAATTATCGAGTACTACTTTTGGATTGTCAGAGGTTACTAGATCGACTTTTAATTTCCCTTCTTCGAGATAAATCTAAAGAAAACAATGAGAATTTTAATTAAATGTTTGGTTTTGTCTTTAACGAAAGAATTATAAGCATTATAAGTTTTTTAAACACGTATCAAAATTTTTCAAATCTGACATATGCGCGGTACCATTTTGCTACTGCGTGAGAAAATGAACTATAGTACATTTCTTCTAAGAGTAGATCAACAACTAATCGTATCGCTGGATTTTGGAGTCGAACCGAAACATGCAACTAAAATTTCTTGAATTTTTTTTTCGCAGCCCAAAAGGGAGTACGTTCGAGTATTTCACTAATTGTTCGGAAAAAAATATGTTTCTTCATTAATTTATGAAATAAATGCAGAAGTATTTTTAAAATTTGAACTAAATATTTGTAAAAAGTGAACAAAAGAGCGGCTTTTAACTTTCCCGCTCATCAATTTTTGGGCCTATATGTATTTCAAGAAATAGGAAAAACTGCAAGTGAACTTCATTGAATATAAATTTTTGCATAAACTTCTGTTTTTCCATTATTTAAGATTTAATCTTGCTTCTCAACCGAGAGTTACATCAAAATATAAGAATAAAAAATTTTTAATAACAAAGTTAGTATCGCCTTTCAGGATATCCGAAAGAGACAAAATTTTTAAGATATTTTAGATCGATCAGCCCCAATGAATAGCCCAACTGTCAAATTTTCACATTTTTGATATTCACAGTTTTCAACGGAAGACCCTGTGTAATATTACCAAAAAAATCATTAAAAACTAGGATAACAAGAAAATTTGAAACTAGTCAAAAAAAATTAAATATAAATTGAAACTGTGCAACATTATAAATATTTAAACTCTTTCAAAATTTCCGTTTTCCTTCACAATTTATCCAATAAGTCACTTACCGCAACATATCCAGAAGACGAAAACGCATGATACAACATAATCCCACCTTCTTCATACGTCCTAAATGCAAACGAAGCATTCATCGAACTCATCCCTTCATATCCCTTCAATCTTGCATGTGAATTGGGCGTCAAAAATGTCACCGGAATTATCTGTGGTTCCGGACAAGTATACAACGTATTCACTTTCAAATACTTCAAAGCTTCACCATACTGATACGCTTCTTTCACATCTCTTATAATATTCGTCGAATTAAAATACAAATTCTCTATACATCCCGTATAATTTTGCACCACAACTAAACCTTCTTGAATATTTGGCACACCACCAATAAAAAACTGTCTATTCAAATTCAATTGATTAAATTCCCCTTTAATACGTTCTTGTACCACAACCCGATCAACAGAAAATAAAATATCTCTCCGATTCCTCGATATCACCACATCATGCCAAATATTATCATCCAACAAACTACCAACACATAAACTGGTCACAATGCCCGAACCCAAATCGATGTTCAATAACATTCGATTGTCACGTAATTGTAAGGCAATATAATCACCTTGTGTACCACGACTGTACAAGACAACACCGTTTGGCCAGGTGGTTTTGAAACGGAAACGGATACTTTCACGTAATGCGGCAATTGGATCTCGCATCAAATCGACACCAAGTAATGATGTGCCATTGAAGTACATATCATCAGCATCGTATTCGCATCCGAACAATTCGACACGCATCGAGATGCGATCACGCCAACGTGTTGGATTCACACGGATCCATTGGGCTATGATTGGTACTTCGAATTCGTTCTTCATAATTGTGTCGCCATTTGTGTTGCCAGGGAACATCTGAAAGAGGATTTTGTTGAAGCAAATGAACGAATTTTGTATTGGTAATTAATGAAAACAAGAATGGAAATCAATTTATGAATTGTTAAGGGGATATTCAAAATATTTCCTTAGCACATTTTTGATAAAGAGAAGAAAGTTTTGTGGTGAGAAAAAGATTATTTGTATGTACAAGTTAATGAAAGAGTGCAGTTTTTGAAGTTGCAGGCGTTTTGATTATTTCTTTTTTGAAGATATATATTGGTGATTCAGAAAGTTTGATGATATGTACATTTTTGGAGTATCTATAAACTTCACTAAAATTTGTCCATTACCAGATGAAGAATTTTTTCGCTTTTATAATGTTGGACTTGAATTATTTGGTTGGCAATTGTTCAGGTCAACAAGTCGAAAATTTGAAAGTTATAATGGGGGAAAAATTATTATAAAAGTAATAATTATTGATAGCCCGTTCCTAAAAGTTTAATTTTGAATAATCAAAGAAATTTTTCATTCTATGTATGTATGTACAAAGCCGAGAACAAAACTAAACTAAAAATTGAGAAAAAAAATCATTTTTTTGGAAATCCATTTTTGTTCCAACTAATGAAACCAGCTCGGAAAAAAGTTTAAATAAAATCCACAAGCACGATCAATTTTGATCGTATTTTGAGCAAAGGTCTATCACATTCACATAACACTTATCTGAATAGAGTTGTAAACTAAGTTGGAAAATCGCAATTTTAACCACTTAATCGAATAGATTGTATTAAAAGAAATGACTTGTCATTAAAATTTAATCGGATTTGAATATATTTAATTAGTTATTAATGAACAAAGTTCGAATTTTAACGAATCCCGGGATTTTAACCACGTGGGGTCGACATCACGAACAAACATCCAATGGGGAGGGAGTTGTTTGTTGGTCCGCTCCGGACTATAATTTTACCTGAAATCGAGCAGGTAGAGTATAAGTTCAGGTACCAACGAAAAAAGCGATCCACTGTTTACAAGTGACAGAGTTGTTTCATTTTGAGAGGACCGAGAGTGACGTCACGAACAAATCGGCTCGAGGTTCGAGTGTTGTCGAAATTTTAATTTTTAATAATTAATTACGCGAAAATTATGAACATTTAGCCCCTCTCAAATATACCATTATGTTTTGAATTCACCATACTTTGGATATAGATACATTTCAAAAAATAGTTTACAACTCTATTCAAAGTCTCGAAATTGATCAAAATCGATTTAAAATCGGTGTAGTATTTCTAACTATACGAAGCTATCACTACTTAATTTTGCATCATATACAAAATGAACATTCTTTTTTTTTCGATTATCCAAAAACCTCGTTAGAAAACCTTAAAAATGTTTCTATTTACCTACTTAAAACATAAGTTTCGAAGTAGGAATATTTTGTTTCGATTTGGAACCGGGAAGGTTTTCTACTCTTGATCATTTAGTGCCAAAATAGGAAGACACGATATACCCGTATTTTATGATCATCCTGTATATGTAATCTCGTTCTGTAACATTATTTCACTCTGTATACATAAATCTCCGGTGTACCAAATACGCCACAAAGTCGTTCAACAATTAGCCTATTGTTTTACTTTTATTTACGGCGACACTTTTGAAGGAAGAAAACACCAAAAGTGTAACCTGTTAATTTTTATATCTATTAAAAGAAGTATTAATATGCGTCCATTTGTTGCAGCAGAGATTCATAAAACTTTTGGAGTAAAACTTATTTCCCGCGGTATAAAAACTCCTGTTTGCATCTCCGCGCAGTTAAGTTCTTGTTATTCCAATTATTAAAATAAAATCTAACTCATCATCTAAGTTCTAAATACAAGTTTTAAGTTCTAATTCAATCAATTGTTTCAGAAAAATATCAATATTTCTAACTTGTACTGTTTTTTCGTTTTATACAAAACGTACAGTGTTTATATAATTTTATGGTGAATAAAACAAACTTAAAAGTTTTTGTTAGTTTTTTTCCTTTAAAAAATTAACTGGTGTCAGAAGTCCTGAAATCTACAACAGAATACATAGAAAACGGTGCTTTTTGGGCGTTAAGGTGGACCTCACGTTTACTTATAGGTTATATTTATAACCTGAGAGTCGAGATTCCGCCATTTTTTTTTACAGCCAATCGAATTGTGGAAAATAAAAGCCGAAACACGCAGCCGAGATTTTTTGATATAAACTAAAAGTTTTTTCGATCTTTTGTCAAAATAAAAATGAACTTTTATGTAAACACAAACAGTATTGTGTGTTATTTTTATAATCTAAATTAATTACGAAAGCCAAATATTGATGTATTCAGAGAAAATATATTTCATTTCAAATTTGTTACTCATAAAAATTTCGCCCGTGTAAAAAAGTACGAAAATGTAGAGGGGATCGACTCTCAGGTTATAAAAAATAACCTATAAGTACTTTTTGCATTTCGGTACCATAACAACCACATTCACGCCCGCATATGCGAGCGTGAATCTGATTCACGACCGGCTGTAAACTTAGTATTTTTTTTTTATTTTGAGGTTGTAATTTTCTAACTCTATGACATAATTGACATAAATTTCAAATGACAAGGGCTTGTTTTGATTTATTGGTTGCATGTTTTATGCAATCGAAAAATACAAAAAGTAACTAAAATCAAATAAATTTTCCATTTTTCACATAAAATCTTTAAAAATGGACCGAAATGCAAAAAATAGCATAAAGAATTCGTTGCATAAGGCATTTTTTCTATTTTGGTGCCATAATATAGTTATTTTAGTTCCAAAAAACTTGCCATAAGTATGTATTTTATTATATGTAGCATGCAAAATCGCATTTGGTAGACCTGATATTTGAATTTGTGAAATCTTTATCTAAAAATAGACTTGAATGACATTAAATATAACCCTATTTTATAGTAACTTGCTCATACGTCAACCATACTAACAAAAATCTCTAATGTGTCAAATTTGACACATATGGACTGAACATAATTTAAAAAACTCCCAACATAAAAATTTTCTGATCAAAATTCCCTAAATTTTCTATTTAACAAATTTTCAATAAAATCAATAAATTTGGACCAAAATAGAAAAAATAGTATAAAGAATTCGTTTCATAAGGCATTTTATTGCTTTCGCGGATTATTTTCGCGAATTCGCGAAAAATCCGCTCAAGCAATAAAATTTGCCTTATGGAACTCATTCTTTAATATACTATTGTGTACAAACACAAACAAAAATCTCTACTTTCTAAAGATACAATGATTTTAGATTTCAGTAAAAGAAAACTATTATTTTAAGGTTTACTTCTCTCCAATCATACAATGAAGAAGTTATTTTATTTTTGCGTATGCGCAATGTTTGTGTATAGGCAGTCAACAAAACCTAACGCTTTACCTTGATAACTTTATAAACATCACATTTATTAGAAAATCAATGAACATCACGCAGTTTATTATCGTATCGTTTTTCCTATTCGGTCTTCAGAAATGCTTTTATTTCTTTCAATAGGAAATAGTATAAATTCCGAACATTTCATTTTTTTTAATTTTATCTATTTTTCGTTTCTATCGAGAATTTTAACTTTTTTAAAAAATTTACAATCTCATTTTATAAAGAAAAAAAACCATTTTGGAAAAATATTCATTTGCAGAAATATCAATTTGAACTACATATATTCTTTTTATTTTAAGTCCTTAAGGTGAGTTCACCCTGAGGATGTTTTAAGAGAAAAACTCTAGAGATGAACATATATGTCCAAAAATTCTTAGTAATAAATTTACGAGGTGTTAAAGTTTCCAAAAAATTATATTTTAAGTACATAACTCAAAAACTAAAAAAACCTTATTAATAAAATTTTGCGTGCGTTTTTGTATTCTTTTATGCTTTGTACAAACCATATTTGTTTTCAGAAAAAGCAAAGAAGGGCAACGGAAATGACGTGAGGCCGAGATTCTTGGAGAAAAATTTATGAAAGAGGTAATTTTATTGGGCTTACAAGTAAAAATTATTAATCTCTAAAAAGGTCTCTAACAATTTGGTAATTTGGTCTCGTGTGTTTTTCTTGTAAATCCAACGGTTTTTGAGAAAAACGCATTATTTCTATTTGTAATTACACAATCCGAATAAAATTATCATAGGTAATATAACAAGACCTTATTAAATAGTCGACTATTTTCTTGCTGTCAATTTTTCGAAAGGGCGATTATTTCCCAAAAAAATGACTGAAAAATAGTCGATGCGACTATTTGGTACCTAAATAAAATAGTCGCTGATATCAGTCGTTGATTGGCTGAATAAAAAAAAAATCAAGCTTGTGATTGGTTAAATGACAGTTGTAGGAAATAATCAGGAATAAACCCCCGAAATATTTTAATGCATTTGTGGAATACCCTGTATAATCTAAAAACTGATTTTCATATTTTTTTTTAAATTATACGATAAAAATTTCCACGTGACAAAAATGTGTTACTAATTTTAGAAACGCGTAGGGGTTTTTCAAGAATTTTTGATGAAGTAATTCTCCAAATCGATTCGATAGGTTTTTCTGTGTCTAACTTGTTGCCAACCAAACTGCTCACAACTCATAAAAAATATTTTCTCACATTCTGTACCATAAAAACTCCTTAATTAAAATTTAAAATGAATTCATGCAAACTGTAAGCTTCCAATAACCCTTTAAAAGCAAAACACCTGCATCAAATACCAAAATTTTGAACAACCCCCTTAAAACTAACAAGAAAGCACCTCGGAATCTCCATCTGAATTCGTAACACTCCTCCATCCATCACCATCATCCGAATATTGTATAATAAATTCGGTGACAAATTCACGTGTACCTGAACGACCCTGTGTCGCAATTGATCGTATCTCATACCGTTTACCCAGCTCCATTGTTAAAAAATGGGAATAAGTACTTTCACGTGGCGTCCATGCAGATGGGCCTGAATTAGAAGCGAATAAAGAAGAAAATGTTTCGTGTGTTATTCATTATTTTGGTGTTAATAATAAAAGTTATTCATTCAAAAAAAAATATTAAACATGCCTCAAAACAACAAATTAATTACATTTTATTAGTACACATGCTAAATACGATTAGTAAAAGCAAATACGATATTTCTACGCATTTTCTCGATTTGTATTTTTTATTTTTTAATCTCACCATTGTATTACCACCCGGCTCTTTGTAATTCGCATAATCTAAACCATTTGTTCCATAACTAATGGTAAATTCCATCACATATTCATTACTATGTCGTCTGCCACGTGTCCAAATTCTTGTCACATTCATCACTTGGCCCAAATCGATAATTAATTGCTGATCGAAATCATTCTCTTCGGCACTCCATGCATTTCCACCTTTTGTATCACATTTAAATAGTGAACGAATTTATTTATTGTATCACCCACGTATGTAGGCAAAAACTTATTAGATCTCCCTCATAAATTTATTTATTGATTTAACATTTTTTTTATAAAAATTGTTGCATGCTTACAACTACGTAAATAATAATAAAAACTGTGGCTGGTAGTAACATGTAAATTAAATTCAAATTCTCTACTGGTACGATAAAAGATGCAACAAACACACACAAAAATTCTACAATAAAATGAGGAAGTGACCTAGTGTCAAATTTCAACTTTTTTTGTGAAAATCGGAAAGTTTTGAAAATTTTCTATGGCGCCATCTAATAACTTTTTGTTGACATTTCATTTTTTTGTGAAACAAGTAAAAAAACATTTTTAACGTAGATTTTAAAGAAATAAAACCAGTTCACTTCCTAATTACCACCCAATAAACAAACAAAATCTCTTTTAATTTTTATCAAGTTTTTTAAAAAACTCTGCACAAAATTCTTCATCCTTTGGAAACAATTCAATGCAATTTTCCATCAACTCTCCAAATGTCACAAACTTAAATTTAATTTGTTCGGCATTTTCTGTATTTATTGCGACCGCCACGCAATGTTCTTCATCCAAAAGCATTTCTTGAAACTTCCAACCCTCCAATTTGTCCCCATTTACGTACAATTCCGTGTCATCCACTAATGAATCGATTCTCAATCGTTTTGTTTTAATATCAAAGCTTATAGACTGCAAATTCACTGTAATTCCAACACCAATCGCTTTAACGTAACTTTCTTTTAAACACCAATGACGGCAAAACATCGCAATTTGTTCCAAATCATTGCCAGCATTTAAAATCGCTCTCCACTCGTTTTCGGAGAAGTTTCTTGTCATTATCCGAAAGAATTCCTTCAAGTTTTTACCACCGGTGTATTCTAACTTCATTACATCGATTCCCAGTTTCAAATCGTCTTTTTCACCTGCCAAAACAGTGTAATCGCCTTGATGGGACACATTAAAACTCACTTTCTCGCTTTGGTTAATAAAAGGTTTCCCTTTTTCATCGCGTTCGATTTTTATTTGGTTATAAGGAATATTTGTGGTGTTGGTAATGAATTTACGCATCATTAATCGTCCAATTAATGAAGATTTAAAGTCTTTCTTGAAAACAAATCGTCCAATACGTTGTTTCTCCTCCAATTGAAGACAGGAAGTGGCTTGAAGGATTTCCTGGACTGTTGGTGACCATTTGGTGAAATTGAATGCCCAGCGTGCACTTTTGTTCGACATTTTGTCAATTTTTAAATAATTAAACACCTAAATGGGGGAGAGAGAATGTAATAGTGGTTTAAAATGTAAATTCGAAGCAATTTTAAACCACATTAATACTAAATACGACCCTAACAAGCACATTGATTAGAATTTATAATCGTTTTGAATTTTGTTTGTTGTATTGGGTGATAACTGAACAAAACTACATAAATTTGAATAAACATTTAAAACATACCATACAAAACTGCATTTTCAGGGCCCCTTTCTTGCATAGAGGATGTCGCTTTTATTTGTGCTCTACTAAGTAGTGGTGTGTTGCATTCGTATGCATTATAAAATTCTATAAGAAATTAAAGAAAAGGTGATTTAACATTTCTTGTATGACTCATTCATAAATTCAATTAATTTCAAAAAATTTAAAGAGATTATAAACTTGTATAGCGAAAATTTTGGCAAAAATTCAATATAACAGCTTGTTTGCATTAATATTAATGTGAATTTAAAATGATTTTGATGGGATTTCAAGAGAAATTTTTCCACAAAAGCCCAAAAGAAATTTGTGGTTATGTTAATTATTTCTTCATAAAATTAAAAAGTATTAATTGTTTTATCTTACCTGCTTGTAAATAATGCGGGAATGTAATCAGAAATAAAGAAATAACATTCAGAAGGGCCATTATTTATAAAATCACAACATATTACAACAATTCCAACAGTTACACCCAAAAGAAATAATAACCAAACAACCGTCCACGAATAAAACACATTTTCAAGTGAATGTCTCTTCCTCTACCAGCATGTAATAGAAAAAGACAAAAAAACAGTGCGTAAGCGATTTCTCATATTTAGTCAATTCTAGGCATCCAACAAAACACGAGCTCACTGTTAACCTCTAAGTTATGGTCTTTTCTTTCATTTTCATTTTATTTTTCACCGTTAGAAATTGTTAGTTTTTAAATTGCTATTTAAAACAAGAATTGTACTCCACAAATTGTGTTTACAACAATCTTAGTTTAGTATTCATTAAAAACGCTTTTTTTGAACGCATTTTGCGTGATCAGCATTTGTTTTCGGTTTTCAGTTACATTCAACTAGTTGATTACACATGTTTCCCAAAAACTGCATATTAACAATTTAGCTGGGAAAATTATGTACATCGCATATTCCAACCATGTCTCTAATCGGTAAGTGCGTGCAATAATCAAAGAATCGTAATGTTTTAATATTCCGTTCATGTTTTAGACGAAGAGTTGGACTTCGAGCCCGAAGACACTGAAGCAGAACCATACATTAAGCAAATCCAACCGAAACTCGAGCCACTGTCCCTCGTGTTTCCTCCAATCAATGTGAAACCGGATGTTCTAGTGATTTTGGACAGCAGCGATGATGAATCGGCGGTCACTGTCGATTCCCCTACAGGCACAACAAACAGTTGGACAACAAATCAATGTTTTTTAGATCGAGACACTAATTCTCAATACCAGTGTCCGAATAACAATGGCGAAAATGTGATGGACAGCGAAGATGAGGAAACGTACAATTCAGACAACGAATCGGAGTTTGTTTTCCCAATTCGAACAATCATCAACAACCAACCATTACCAAACAGCGAAAAATTCGAAAATGAAATGCCAGTCAATTCTAATCACAATCCACCGGTGATTCGAAGACTGTTTGTTCGGGAGAAAAGACCATGGACACATGAAATTTACGTAAAAAACACCAAAATCACATCTAGTCATGAAATGTTCAGCCATTTTCCACTCGACAACTGTGATCCACCCGAAGTGCCATTCAAAATCCCACGACTACAACCGAAACCAGCCGCACCACCATCCGATTCCATTTCGTTATATTGTCAATCCGAGTTACCAATTCCGATGGAAATCGACAAAATCGAACCGCCCTCATACGGTACCCAAACCGAATCGATTTTCGAAAGTGTACTTGAATTCGAACCGCACCCATCACCGCCCCCAATCGACCCCAAAACCGCCAACATCCAACAATGGCTGGAAAACACAAGTCGAGCGAATCGCATCGACCTCGCCAGCGTGCCTGAAGTTTTCCACAAACTCTGTTATTATCATTTCTTTTATAAAGGCTGTAAATACTTGATAAATGGTTGTAAACGCAGTCACGATTTACAAGCGATTTTGGGCACACGTTTATTTAATGTGAACAAACAAAACTTGTGGGAAGCGTATACATGGACAGCCCGAGTGCCCACATTCCGATGTGAGGCGATTTCGTATTTTATCAAAGCATTCGCCAAGTGGAACATGAAAAAAGAACTGTGCGATATTATAACAGACAGTTTTGACAATGATTTACTGAATGAAAAGGAGATCACAGCATTGGTTATACAGCAAATCATGTTTTACGACCGGATACCGTTGCCAAATTGTATAAAATTTATTTTAATCACTATTGCAGTGGGAAAGTATCCCAGTTTGTGTGATATTCTACTGGAAATTGTGGCCGAGTACAAAAATTACGATGGCGATTGGGATTGTATCGCTTTAATGGCATATGGATACGAAGGCGAATTTAGTATTATGCCAATCATGAAAATTATCTCGAATTGTACGGCATGTTTGCCAGCTGGACGGAATTTATTGTATTATATCGGTGAATTGTTGGAGAAGAAATTGATAAACGGTCAAGAATTGCCATTGGATTTGTTAAGTGCATTGAAAAATGCCATCAGGAATTACAATCCAACGGTCAATAATAATGTGCCGAAAATTACGCGAGTGATTCACAATGTGCCGAGAGATAGTGAAAGATTGAATGATTTGGAGAGCGATTCGGTTTCTGTTATAACACATCGTGATATTGTTTTAAGAACCAACACAGAAGTGCAAGATTTAGAACGGATTCATCAATTTGGTAATCCATCTTATCATCCGATGTTTGAATTGAATCATTCATTGCATAATTTGTATCCGCTTCGAACGAATCCAACGGATTTAGTGGAAATGCAAGACATTGATGTGCGATTGTTGAATGATGTGATTCGGAATTGTGATGGTAAAGAGTTTCTTGATATGATTAAACGATATAAAGATCCATGTAGTGTTAAATCGTTTGTTTGTATGACAATTGCCGATTTGAAAGCGAGTAATATGGTGATTTTTGCGAGTTATATGAAGTTGTTAAAATCGACAAGTAATTTTGTTTGTTTTTTCTTTTTGGGATGTTTATTAAATGTTTTTTTTAGGGGAGCATTATCCAAATTTCATGTCGGATTCATCACATAAAGCAATTTTTGAGATAATCACGATGAATTTGTTGTGTGAATTGGAGGCGAAATTAATGTACAAAGAGGCGGCACTGTTATTGCAACAGTTTTATGATTGGGACAGTTTGGTGTCTTCAAAGGTTGGTGATTGTGACTTGTGACTTGAGTTTTTTATGTATTTTTATTTTTTAGTTGCTTATTAAGAAGAAAACACGATCTCTAATGGGGCGGTATATTTATTTATGTAAATTGCTATTGAAAACGCACGAATATAAATCGGGATTTACGATTTTAACTCATTCAAGTAAGATTCCAATAATTTCTATTCATTTGAATTTGGCGCCTAAAATGGTGGTGGTGAAGCTTTTGTTTAATTTCAATGTTGACAAAACAGATATCTGTAAATTCAAAAATTTTACGTCAAATTCAATTGATTTTTGAAAAAAGGCTTTTAAAACTTGAATTTCTCTCTTGTAGATTTGAAATTTTTGGAGCATCCGTCCCATTGGCCTCACTCGCACACTCCGAGTGATCTACTGAGACGGAATAGAGTCCTTTCCGATTTTTTTAAGGAAGGATTCCATTATGATATTGAGGTCATAAATTCTTTATTCAAAATTGCATTTACAAATGATCAATTTTACGGATACAGTAAATTTTATGTGATTGTTGCTTTGAATTGTTTTTAATTGGGTGCTTTTTGTAGATGTTGAACCGCATTTGTCGCCAATGTTCACGCATTTAATAAATGAAAAAGTGATTCCGTCTCTTAAAGTTTTATACAACGATTTTGACTTGTATTATGAGCGAATTAAACCGGATTTGTTGCGTGCTTTTACGATTACAATGATTAATGAATTGCCGGATGAAGAAAAGTATATTCTTTTTGAAAAATGCGCTAAACGGGGAATTTATAAAGTGTACAATGTACATAATTGTATTTTTTTTAATTTGACACGTTTTATTATGATTTTTTTTGCAGGGAAATGAAAATGTTATCGACATACCAGTCGATTATTGTGATATAGAGATTTTAGTGTTATTTGGTTATTTTTTGAACAAGTTAAACTCGTCGATTTCACGTGAAATTACAGTAAAAGTCGTTTTATCGAACAAGAGTTATGATGATAGTTTAAACGTTTTAAAAGACTGTAAAAGAAGTTTAGATCAAGTGAAGCAAGCAGCTTGTGCAATTTTAAAAACTAATTTTAAAATGACGATAAAACCTATGGAATCTTTTCAGTATTTTTTTAAATTTCATCAAACCCATAGGTTATCTCATTGCTGGACAGCAAATTGATTTTTTTTTAAATATTTTTAAAACCTGTGAAATTGTGTTTAGAGATAAATCTTTATGTTATCATTATAAAAAAATCGTTAATTTTTAAAACAGTTTAAATAAATTTAGTTTTATTTTTGAATTTTTGTATCGTTTTTGCACTAAATTGTTACTCCGAGTAGTGATCGAACAATCCACCGCCAAGTTGTAGGTTATTTTGAGGTTATGTTAATGTTCCTGTTCGAAAATAATGCCCGAGAGTCCGGAAAAAAGTGCCCCAAAATGGCATCATCCTTTAGAAGTATTAAAATTACATCGATTAAAACAAAAAAAGAAAGCTTTGCAAGCAAGAATCAATGGGAAATTGTGTGCAAATGAAACAAGTTCCCAAAAACGTAAAAATCCGTTTGAAATCGATGGAACTGCGAAAAAAAGTAAATATGGTGTTGTTGAAGAGTCTTCAGACACGACTTTATTCAATCTACTTAATCCCTCACCTCAAAACAGCAGCTTTACATTATTTACAAACATTTTAAATAAAGTTAACGAACCAGTGGAAATTGTGAAAGCAAAAGGTGAACAGTGGATGCCAATCGATTGGACATTGAAGACGAAAATCCGTTTATTATCCGAAAAACCGTTCCCTTGGAGTTCCAAGTTGAAAGTAGTGGAAGAAGCGTCTGGAATCACAGCATTTACACGCTGTTTGGACCACAATTCCGAAACCACGTTGGACACGTCTCCAAATGCAAAGTTTTACCAATGTTGCTTGGTTTGGCAACAGCCAGTACTTCCCTGGCTGCAACTCTTCCCTCGAGATACCAATAAAATGGGCAATTCCTTCGTCACAAATGCTGATATTCGTAATAGTTTGCATTACACGTGGACAGACGGATTTCGTTCGTTGTTCCAACTAATCAGAACTAGACAGTGTCCTTATTTTTATATGTGTACAAATAGTTTCACGGTTTTATTCCGTGCTGCCGGTATATGCGGTTACAGTGACATAAACGTACTAATAACACCCACAACTCGTGGTTTTCGAGCGTTGTTAAAGCAGGAAGAAATTGAATTTCGTATGCCTTTAAAAAAACTCGAAGGAAATCAAAGTGAAGAGCCCGAAGACGATGGGGAGGAAGTGGTGGACGATTGGTTGAAAAGTATGGGCTGTGATGCAGAGGATATTAAACGTATCAACTATTCCAAAGTGAAAACCACACAGAAAATCGAACGTGAAGTGGACAACAGTGAACAAAGTTTAGTGTTAATTGAAGGTGTTGAAGTGAATTCTTTGTATAATTTTTTATTGAATTGCAAAGGGATTATTGCGACTATTGGACCGCTGGCCGGTGTACCACCAACATTATTAGCGCCTGTTGCTTTTCATGGGGCGAGTTTGAATAGTTTAAAAGTCAGGGAAAATAAAGTGCATATTGAAGGTTTAGATTATTATTCATTGGAATTAAGTGGACCGATTTTACCAACAACGATACATAATTTATTTGCTATCAATTCACCGGAACAAACTTTAACTGCTAGTTTTCATAGTTTTAAACCGACTGAAGCGTTTAGTAAAATCATCAAAACAAATAGTGAAAGTTTATTAAAAGAACAGGGGAGTACAGTGTTTGGGAAAGAGAATTTGTCTGATTGTGGTCTAAATAAGGCCGTTTTAAAGCATTTTTGTTCGCCTGATACAAAGTTGGTGTGTAATGTTGAGTGTCTGAAGTATACAGTGGATAAAACGTACACATGGAACTGATTTATCGTGTTTTTAGTTTAATTTTACTAATTTTAAATTTAAATTTGGGCGGTTTATTGACATGTACTTCCATCTTTTAGTAGTCAACAAAACTATAGCGGTGGTTTAAAAAAATTCATGTACTGCTGAAAATATTTTTCTTAAATCTATGCAAAATTGGATAAAACATTTACACAAATTTTATTAAATTATTTTTTAATTAAATGTGATTAATGTGAATATGACGTTTGTTTGCCGTGCCATCTTTTGCTGATCAACAGAACGAACATCAAAACAAAATTTACATCTCAAAAATTAATCGAGCTTTAATTCAAATTTAAAAGACGCTTTTATTAACAAGTCTGAAATTAGTTTGTTTAAAGAAGCTAAAACACTCATGTAAAACTGTTTTATGTTATAAACTAGTTGAATCATTTTAAATTTCCCACTGTTTTTTGGTTTGTTTAAGTTGTTATGTCATCTCTTGGTTTCTCGACCGAACTAACATTAACTGTCAAAAATTTGACACATTTTGAAAAAAATTCTCTTGTGTTAATTACTAACATGTTATTTTACTATATGAAACTAATTTGTGTTCAAAAAAAGTTTTTTGCTTAACAATTTTGATAAATAATGCGTTTTTCGGTGTTTACATAATAAATGAGGCTCCGACCCCCGTCAATTTCGAGTACTTCCTGCAATAAATCACCATGACAAAAAGGTTGGAAAATATCCAAAAAAGATGTTAAAAGATTAACGGTTCAGAGAGATTCGTCGCAGACGCACCCTTGAAATCGATTCAATTCGCATTGTGCAAGTGGAAAAAGGATGGATTTGTAAAAGCAGCCACCACCACCACTGCCGCCCCCGTTTAATAAAGTTCCATCAAGTAAATAAAATGCACGCAGTGCGCTAAAATCTTGCAGCCGCAGTAACACACAGAACAAAGCACTAAGAGAACATCTCTGTGGAAGATTGAAATAAAACAGAAATTAACGGGGTGCCACAGTCGGGATGGTGTCCGAGTTATGGATGTGCCCCAAAATGAATCGCCAACTAGTATACCGTTGCTCAATGATTATACGACGACGAAAACACGTACAACGGCTAGTAAACGTTTATTAAGTGCCACACAACAAGAGAAAAGTCCACAATTACCGACCACAACAACAGCAACAGCATCGACGACAAGCAATCAAACTGCAATTGTTGTGACAAGTAGTGAGCCCCAATTCGCAATTATACCACCTTTGCCCGGTTTTCGGCCCAGTCGAAGATTAGAAGAGGCACGTGTATTGCAGAATTTACGTAAACGTTTACAAGCTGCTAAATTGTTACAAGCAAATCGACCAGAACCGGTTGAAGTACTACAATCAACATCAAGTGCCAATAATAATATTAGTCCAGATGAAATTGATAATAGGCCACATTTATTACAAAAGGTGAGTGTCACGCGAGTGCAATTTCCGAACGTTTTATTTTTGCAAAACGAATTACAATACAATTACATTACAATACGATATTTGTTTACAATCATTTGAAAAATTTAAAAATTTCGAAATGTCAAGGTTATTTCATGTTTGCAGTTTTATCATTTTGTTATCGATAATGGACGTTAAGTAAAGTGATTTATGTTAAAGAGCCACGCGATTTCTTATCTTTTTGGAAAAACATTTTCACTTCGGTCTGAGAAATCGATCAATACTGTTAGAAATAAATTGCATAATGTGATGTGTATGTTTTTTCTTCTGTTGTTCTAGATACTTATAAACCGTCCAGTTAGTATGATATTAGATGTATCTGATGGCAGTACAGCATGGCAAGATAGTGATTTTATAACGGATTGTTTATGTTGGCATAATGTGTATCGACAAAGGCATGGAGCGGCACAGTTGTCCATGTCTTCTGAAGTAGGTATTTTAATTTGAGATATTTTTAAGAATTTAGGTTTTTAAAGTGCCTTAATTTGATATAACACAAGTGGTACTTTTTTAATTAGTTTCACGAAAAATTACATTGAAAATAGAGCTGTAAACTAATTTTTGAAATGTATCTATATCCAAAGTCTGGTGAATACAAAACATAATGGTATATTTGAGAGGGGCTAAATGTTTATAATTTTCGCGTAATTAATTATTAAAAATAAAAATTTCGTCATGCTATCGGCAACACTCGAGCCTCGAGCCGATTTGTTCGTGACATCACACTCGATCCTCTAAAAATGAAACAACTCTGTCACTTGTAAACAGTGGATCGCTTTTTTCACTGGTACCTGAACTTATATTCTACCTGCTCGATTTCAGGTAAAATTATAGTCCGGAGCGAACCAACAAACAACTCCCTCCCCATTGGATGTTTGGTCGTGATGTCAGACCCCACGTGGTTAAAATCCCGGGATTCGTTAAAATTCGAACTTTGTTCATTAATAACTAATTAAATATGTTCAAATCCGATTAAATTTTAATGGCAAGTCATTTCTTTTAATACAATCTATTGGATTAAGTGGTTAAAATTGGGATTTTCTAACTTAGTTTACAGCTCTATTTCGAGGAAAGAGGAACACTAAATTTTTTCAAACCCCTCAAACACGCTTCAACGTGCCCTGGCACGTTAATTGACGATAGACAAACGATCGTTGTTAGATGGCATTACAGAACAGTATTCTGAGAAAGTGTCCACGGTCGTATAAACAGGTCTGGAAACTTTGAAGCCACGGAGGGTAATAAAAATGGCATTGCATATACCACGAGAGTACATTTGCTAGAGACTCCAGTCCAAACTGTTTATTTTGTAACTAAATAATTGGCACGATATTTAAAACTTGTAATTTAACATAAGCATACAAACATACTCTTATCTTAAATTTTCCATCCAAATATTTTATTTCTCAGATGGTTCGTGCATGTGTTTTAAATTGTTGTAAAACCTGTGAGATAATGGGAATTAGCATATTTGTGGTTCATAATGATCCAATTAAAATTCTAGAAAGGGAAAAGAATATACAATCTTCATTAAGACCAAAGATATACATGGTGTAAACGAGAAATTGAGCAAAATTTTAACAGTAGATTCTCGTCATCATACTGAGTCAGAAAAACCATATAAACGTTATTCACAAATATAGGCCATCAATGTTCTTAAAAAATCTTCGAGTTTTTTAAATACACCCAAATGGAAAATGCTTGAACCACCAAATTTGCTGTACACATTGACCTTCTAGTGAGCAATGTTTATGTAGATTTGTAGAGTTTCAGAAAAATGGGGTCCCCTTTAACAGTTGCGCATTTCCTGGGGGGGCGGTCAAATCTCTAATATGATAACTTCATTTCATAACTTATTTTATTTAGAACCTTTTTGTCCTCTTGTATTTTTTTCGTACAGCTAACCGTTTTCGAGGAAAATGCAGTTTTGTTACATGTCGTCGCGATATTTGAAAACTATCTTTTAATCGATGGTCCATTACTCGAAAGTTAATGATCCAAAAAATCTAAAAAAATTATTTTATGGTCCTGATATGTTATTTAACACGAATACTTATAATTTTTTAATATTATATTTTTTGGCTTTCTGAAGAAGTTGATGGCCGATATCTTCTTAAGGAAGCATTTGTGAATAATGTTTATATGGTTTTTCTCACTCAGTATAATTAGGGAGAATCTACTGTTAAAATTTTGCTCAATTGGTCTTTTACTCCCTGTATATTTGCGATTAAAACAAGTATGTATATACAGGAATAATACTAGTAAAATTATAGGAACGGTATAGTTACTCTCCTCCTGTTTAGTAATTTATGCATTCTTATTCAATAATATCGCTATTCCTATCATATTATCCAATTCCAATTTCTAGATACGCTTAAAAAGACCTGAATTACTACCAGAAGCTGTGCCATTTATAAACACCAGAAATATTTCAAAAAGATCTTGCCCACATCCGTAGATTCTGAATCACTGATTGAATTAAAAAGGATAAAATCTGAAAATCTATAAATCCTAGGTATAGGGTATGCTTATACCATTCGATTCAGAATTAAATTCTCTATCGAACGAGCCAAAAAAATACAGCGTGTTCCATTTGAAATAAGAAAGTTATTCTAATTTAAAGTTGCTGCAAATGTAAATTGTTATAACAACATCCTGTAGAATCAGAAATCCAAAACCAATTAGACAGTTTTGTAGCTTAGCTTTCTGACAACCTTCAGCCCAAATTTCAGCTTAATATCTTTACTCTGACTCATGTTACAAATTTTTTGGTAAAACACTGCACAGCCAAAATTTGATATAAAATAATTATTATCTCAAAAACTATCAATTTTGGAGATATGGTACCTTACATAAAGTCACATTAGAATTTGATAAGGAATCCAAAAATACAATAAAAAATGGGAGATTATATTTAATAAACAAAGTTGATGCCAACTTCCGGTATGACCGGAAGTGCCATCAACTTGAAAATATTTTAGGTCAATCAGCCCCATCGGATAACCCCCACATACAAATTTTCAGCTTTCAAAAATTTCCAGTTTCCAAGAAACTTTTGCCATCTGGTTCAAACAGGAACACCCTGTGTAAATTACAAGAAAAATAATTCAATCCAATATTAAAAATATTAAAACGAAAAACGAGAAACGAAAAATGACTCAAAATATAAAAATAAAAATATAATATAGACAAAATATAAATCTATTATTGAGGATGTTGAAAGTTTAAATATGTATATCCAAAAATGATAAATCAATGATTTCTGAAATTCTTACCGTCATTAAACTACTACACAAAAAATCAGAGGCGGAAGATATTCACAAAACTGGATCCTCTTATGTTTATTAATAATGCATATTAGGTCTCCCAGCGGTTATGCATTTAAACGAAACAAAATTACTTCCTTTGTCAACTGCACGAACTCTAATGCTAGGTTTACACTTGAGAGAAAAACTCGCGCGAGTCGCTCTCGAGAGCCTTCTCGCAAATGTAAACAGGTCTGCGAGTCGCTCTCCGAGAGTATCGTTGTCGCTATCAGCGAGTTTTCTTCTGATAGCGGAATCTCAAATGTATACTCATTTTTTTACTATCGGAGAGAATCTCGCAAAATTCGAACTGGGTTTCGAATTTTGCGAGCTACTATCAGAAGTTTTGCAAAATGCCCAACAAGAAGGAATGGTCAAAAGACGAAGTGTTCAATTTAATTAGTATTTATGAAGAACATTCAATATTGTGGGACAGTAAAAATAAAGACTATAAATTACGGGACAAAAAAATTGAAACATTAGTAGAAATTGGGAACATTTTCGGTTGTTCAGCGGAGGAAATCCAACGGAACCTATTTCATCCCTTCGCTGAATCCATGGTTTCACCTAGCAACTTCGATTGGTCTTCTTTTTCTTTTTTAACAGGGTGTAAGCAATAATAATTGCAATTTTTCACGATTCATCACGCTATTTTATAGAATACACTTAGAATACACCTTGCACTTTTGCCACGTCAAACGATGAACTTGAAATCGCAAAAATACTTGCGAGTTGTGGGTAGTATAGTGTATACAGACTTGAGAGAAACTCTCGGCGACAGCTCCTACTGCGAGATTTTTTTCATTTTCTGAGAGTTAACTTTCTGAAAGTGTTTCAAATGTATACACTTTTTCTAATACCCTCGAGAGTAGGTCGCGCAAGTTACTCTCTAGTGTAAACCTAGCATAAGGAATTATTTGAAATGAATGAACATCTCTACCAGATTTGATGAGACATTTTTTACCATATTTTCAAAAAACATAATAGATAAACCAAATTGTTTCCGACACGGAATGACGGAATTCTATTTTTTGACGAGATGCAAATTGGAGAGAGTATTGTAAATTCTTGTAATTTAACTTACATTGGACTCTCTGATTTTACAAATGAGAATTAGAGACACAGCCACTGTTGGCACTCTCTCAAACTATCTATTCGAAATCAATTGCCGTCTTTGCATTAAGATGTCCAGTAAAAGGTAATGATGTAAGCACATCTTTTTAATAATTTACAATCCATGATTTACAAATGACCCAAATAAGCGCAATTGGTCCTGCAAGCAATAATAATATACGGGAGTTCGACTTGCTACACAAATTTTCAGTCAATTCGTTGTAGCAGGATTACAATTTAATGATTCTCGGGAAGTTAAGGGTCTTGACTTGTTGTAACTTGTAAAAACTTCGATGAAACAGCCATTTTTTGTCAATTGTTAGACCAAATGTTTGATGCCTTAAATAATAAAAATCCAATCAAAGGATTAACTCGAACATCGGAAGCTTATAAGGTACCATTAGTTTTTCTTCACCATAAGAGTATTAAAAAAACATTTTAGACTATAGACAAAAGCTGCTGGCTTAATGATTGGAAAGACAATTGTGATAGGTTGTTAATAAATAAACTTGAATTACGAAGGTTTAATTGTCATTCTAAATCCAACAATTGACTTCACAGGAAAACTAAACCAGAATCCACTGGAGGTTAATAAAATTTTTAAATAGAAATATTCATATACTCACCTACTTTTAACTTTCACAAGTAAAAAAAATCAAATGCTATTTGTACAATTTAATTTTTTTAATGAACATTTTCTTTAAATAGAGTTGTAAACTAAGTTGGAAAATCGCAATTTTAACCACTTAATCGAATAGATTGTATTAAAAGAAATGATTTGTCATTAAAATTTAATCGGATTTGAATATATTTAATTAGTTATTAATGAACAAAGTTTAAATTTTAATGAAACCCGCGATTTTAACCACGTGGGGTCGACATCACGTTCAAACATCCAATGGGGAGAGAGTGGTTTGTTGGTCCGCTCCGGACTATAATTTTACCTGAAATCGAGCAGGTAGAGTATAAGTTCAGGTACCAACGAAAAAAGCGATCCACTGTTTACAAGTGACAGAGTTGTTTCATTTTGAGAGGACCGAGCGTGACGTCACGAACAAATCGGCTCGAGGTTCGAGTGTTGTCGAAATTTTAATTTTTAATAATTAATTACGCGAAAATTATAAACATTTAGCCCCTCTCAAATATACCATTATGTTTTGTATTCACCATACTTTGGATATAGATACATTTCAAAAAATAGTTTACAACTCTATTCATTTGTAATTGACTACGAGTATTATGGTCATTTTGTCCTTTTTTACAGTTGTGTTATTTGGCTCAAACGTGGGCAAATCATTTAGCACATACAAATCGTTTTTACTATCGTAATGACAAGGATATTGGACAGAATTTATTCTGTAGACCGGCTAATATGTTAGTAAATGATGTTAGTGGACAAGAAACGACAATATATTGGTATTCAGCTGTAAAACAGTATAATTTCCGGAAAGAGCCAGACGTTCTGCATTGTAACGTGAATGCTGGTAAATAACAATTTGTTGGTGCCAGGATTCTTTGCCGGTGTGCTAATTTTGCAATTCTAATTTTCCATGTTCATGTTTCCATTTCTATTGATCTGAAACTATTTTTTTTCCAAATTTTTAAAATTCATATTTAATTTATTTGGTTGTCGACAGAAGAGCATATAAGAAATGTAAATTTGAATGAATCTTGTTACAATTCCCATAATTCAAAATGGAAAGATGCTGTTTCCTACCAAACAATAGTATATATATATTTTACCTATTTGCGTCTAAAATATTTAATTATAAATAAATAAATTAGTCATTTCATAATTGTAGAGATTTTTATTTTCTAAAGTTGGTTCAATTTTGTTTTCAAACATTTCGAGTGTGACAGTTTTAAATGTTGTCATGCTGTCAATGTCATTAGCTCTCGCTGTATCGCAGGGTAAATCTGTTGACAGCGATTCAATTGACAAGGTTTCGTCAACCCCAAATAGTAAAAATCACTATTTTCTTACAGTAAAACTACTTTTATTACAAATCCCGAATCTGACAGTTCTGTTTTGTAATAGAAGGTTTTACAAAATGCAAATAGGTAATAGTCATGATACTAGGACAATACAATAAGCCCAGGCGCATATGATGCTCTGTCTCTCTCTAAATTTTGACGTCATTCTGTGACAAATTTTGAATATTTAAAAAAATTAAATTGTTCATTGCAATGAAAGTGCTGTAAAAACGTTACAAAATTTGTTATTTGTGCATACCTTATTTGTTGGTGTAAATATTTGTTCTTAGAAACGGTTAATTGTGCGATTTTTAATTACAAAAAGTAATAACAAGAAAAAACTTAAAAGTCATGTTAAACTACGCTATTTTTACTGGAAAACGGAAAGTAAATATTAATAACAAGTATGTAACATATGCATTGCTTAATTTAGGACTATAATCGTATTTTTTACAATAAAACTATAATACAATTCAATAATTGTCACAGAGTGACGTCATGCGCAAAATGATTCAAAATTCGTTTTCGACTTGAGACTATCTTGTATTGTCATAGTATCATGGGTAATAGTATATTGTTTAACAAGTGTAGAAAAGTGCGCGTTTTGAAAAGTGCGAGTGATTGAGATTGCGCACGAGGCCGTAGGCCGAGTGCAGCAACAAGCACGAGCACAAAAAATCACTTTTCTACAAGTGTTAAACACGATACTTTATCTACGCCCGATATTGAAAATGTGCTATTTCTTATGTCTAATTTTTCAAGGTTTATGTGAGTGATGATAAAAGTATACTTTTCATAACACTGTGATGGTATGAATTTCATTTCATCACTAGAGAAAAAAGTGGGAGTTTCAATGCTTAAAAACAATGTGGAAATAGTTCATTTTCAGTGTTGGGCGTAGATAAATTATATTATTTTTATCGTGTATGGTTTTTCATTTATATGAAAAACCGCTTGCGTTTTTGCTTCGACATTTCAAAAATAATTGTTCATAATTACCTAAAATGGATTCAGATTTAAAAGATAAACTTCTAATAACGTAGAATTTATGTTTTTATTTCTTAAATAAAGTGTCCAATTTTTCTTTCATAAAAAGTCAATTCTATTAACAAATCAAAGACAGGATACAGTAATTGCTATTGTGTCAATTCAGGATAAAAAACTCCATCTAAAAATCAAAGATTATAGACTTTCTAGAAAACATAATAACTTTCTTCAAAGTATTTCGTGATTCTCGAAATCAATTGCAAAAATCGCACACCGATAAACGGTCCTAGGCAATAACTTATAAAACATTTCCATGGATTTGTACTGTAATTCGTTTACAGGCCATTTCACCCAGATGGTCTGGCAGAATTCTCGCTATTTCGGCGTTGGAAAAGCTCGTTCACGTTCTGGAAAGATCGTTGTTGTTGCACATTATGCACCGCCTGGCAATATATCTGGTCGATATATCGAGAACGTTTTGCCACCATGTACGGAATTTGGTACTCCACAGAAACAATTAATGGCCCCGCCGAGACGTTTTCAATCGTCGGCTGGTGGCAGTTCAGTGTCCGGATCGAGTACACCTACAAGTACAACGTAAGAAGGTTTTTTTAGGGGGTGGAATTTTTGGTGTATTGGTGGTAAAGTTGAGGTAATTTAATGTTTGGTGAAAATGCAGAAATAAAATGGAAAAAAATAATTTTGGATAGAGAAGAGTGCGTTCTAAATAGTTGTGATGCTGGAGTTTTGGTTTTAATTTTGTTTTTAAGTCTATCTTCGCTTTCCAGTGAGCAAAGGTCATAAAAAACTTCCTGGTTTTCAAAAATTCACTCTTAATCAAAATTCCAGCATCATAAGTTTTCAGAACTCACTTTCCTACATCTGAAATTAAAGTTTAATAAATGTAGTGAACTGAGAATACAAAAATTCCCCCTATATTTTTTTTATTATTTTTCCAATTGTATCTAACAGTTGTAATATAATGACTGGCTATTTAGATAAATAGACAATCATTTTCAGTCATTATATTTCAAGAAAAAAAAAAACAAATGTACGTAAATGTAAAAAATCGAAAAAGAAATGGCTAATTTAGCTGTTTAGACTGTTTAAAAGATGCTTATGAGTAGATTTAAAAATGATTAATTGGTACTGGGTGCCAGTTCCATCGAAAAAAAATCAATTAACGACTGATAGGTGTAGTTATTGATTTTGATTAGTTTTTTATTGTGTAAAAGGCACTTTTAAATAATGTTGACTGTAATTTATTTTATAGAGGAACTATTCAGTATTAGAATTTTGTCCCGATTTTTCCGAAAAACAAAAAAGAAGTACAGAGGTGTCAAAATTTTACCTTTTAACCAAAAAAATCTATTTAATCGCATTATGTACAATCTAATAAACGCGCTGCTTGTATAAAAAATTAAATAAACTATACATATATCGATTTAATAACAATCATACGAACAGAAATAAAAATTGAATTCGTCCATTAAAAATGTAGATAAATAAATGTAGTTTTATTATAGCTTTTCCAAGCACTTTTTAAACTATGCAAACATGAGAAACTTTCAAATCAGGGCACTGCTTTTTCTGTAATCTATTTATTGTTTTCTAGTAAGGTAACAATCAGTGTTCACAAAATGCAAAATACATCCCCATTATGTGCCTAAGAAAATATGCTTCCGATATGTTTGAATGCAAAATGCTTCCATCATATTAATATCAGGTGTTTTTTCAATTTCATTTTGTAAATGGTTTTATATATTTTTATTGGATTTTAAAATATGTAATTGACAAAAAAAAACAATAAACTGTGATTGTGGTTTTGTAACAAAATGATATTTTTATGCTGCTTATAATGTACGTTTTTTGATTTGAGAAATGGGAATAGATGATTTTAACACCAAAGATGATATTTTAACGATATAATTATTGTTGACGTTGTTATATTATTAATATACGTGCTATTAAATGTAATTGAATTGTTAATAAAAGCAATTTTAAGATGAAATTGTTGTTTTGTCCTTTTTTTCGCGCAAAATTCTAAAATTATCCGTACAGTGACATCTGTGGAATCCGTTGGCAACTGTCACATGTTGAAATCTACAAAACTGATTTCTGATTTAACCTCACTTTTAATGCAATAATTTAGGAGATATTCAGTTTGAAATAATAATGTTTTGCAAGCCTTTGATGATCTATAAACAAGTGAATTTTATTCAAACCTCTCTTCGAAGTATTTTGTTTTCATTTCTTCTTTAAATGTTGTTATATTTATCGTTTTTTTGTAGAATTCAGCGCTGCAGCTACCAAAGACAAATGGGACCTTTTATCCGCCGTTTGTTTGGAACGTAAACCTGTAATAACACAAGAGTTAACTGAAATTGAGAAAGAGTTTAAAGAATATTTGGCACAAGTTGAAGTTGAACGAAGTTTACGTAACGATTTCGAAATAAAACATGAACTTGAATCGTAAATAGTTTCATTTTAAAAACGTTTTAAACAAAAACTTAATAAGCTTTTTATAGCAAACAACTGGAATTGCTGCAAAAGGGTGCAGACATTGATGTGGAGGTGAATTTAAAAAACACCACTCAAGACTTTCTTGACGCTTCCATAGAGGAATTAAATAAATTCGTTTTTGCTCAACGTACAAGCGACCAAGACAACAATTTGAAGTCGTTAAAACGTAAATTGGATAAACATTTAATTTTGGTGGTTAATCAAAAGATTGGCGACAAAAAATATTACGTTTTACCACAAGATAAAAGACAGGAAGGCGAAACTTTAAGGCAAACAGCCGAAAGGGTACTGAAAACGGCGTGTGGAACCGAATTGAAGGCACAGATTTATGGCAATGCTCCTATGGGCTTCTATAATTACAAATATCCGCAAAAAGTGCGAGAGAACGGTGTCGTTGGTGCAAAGGTAAAGTTTTTAATTACATTACTCTTAAAAATCAAATAACTTGGAATTTTTGATTTTGTGTGGCATGCAGGTGTTTATTTACTTCGCCCGTTACATCAATGGTGAAATGCCTGCAAAAGGGATCGATTTTAAGTGGTTAGATAGACAAGAATTAAATCACAGTTTACCAGACAATTATAAAAAGAGTGTAAATGAAATGTTATTAAGTGAATAAGTTTTTTCGGAGCAAAATTTTAATATAATATTGTTTGTAAATTGATTATTTCGTGTCTGTTTTGCGTTCTCAAATGTCTTTCCAAGCATGAGTTCAAATAATAAGTGGGTTTTGGGTAAGAGAAGAAGGAGGCAAACGGGGGAGCAGTATAATACGATGCTGAGTAGCGTAAGAAATGCAACAATTTTGCTCGTCCACCCTTTTCTATATTCATTTTATACATTTTAGGGGTATAGTTGGTCTTTCCTGGGAAGGAATAAACGTTCTTACTGTTGAATTTGTTGATACCTATCGATTTTTTATTAATTCATTTAAATATTTATAAGATATTGGGAGATATAACTAATATTTTAGATTTCTTTTTCATAGAAAATACCAAAAAATCACTAGAAAAGACATTAGAGAATTAATTAAAAAACAATAAAATATCTAAAAAAATCCCTGAAAGAGTTCCTCAACTTTGGTGATAATAAATCACCAGATCAACAACAATTATCGGAAACACCTTAACAAATTCGCTAAAAATCACTAAAAACCATCTCGATAATCTACTAATCAATCACCACAACAGATCCAATAAAAAATTCCAAAAATTTTGTTATTACTACAGGGTGTTTCAGCTAAAGTGGGCAAAAAAGTAATGGTAGATTCTCCTCACTGCCCTGATTCCGAAAACCTATAACACTTATGCCCGGAAACGCATAATAACAGAGTTAGAGGCCTTCAAAGTTCTTGAAAAAAAATCGAATTTTCAAAATATCTTCGTACAGAAGAAAAATTAACAAACCCCATTTGGTACACTTACTTATCTCATAATGACATATCTTACTGCAAAATGTAAACAAAATCGGCAGCCCCCAACTCCACTTTTTGACAAAGGGGTGGCTTACCACCTTTGGCCATTTGTGTGGGGGATGTCAAATTTTAATTCCGTTAAATCCTATCGATAGCAAGTTTAATAAGGAAACTTTTTTGTCTCTTGGATTTTTTTCGTACGACGCACCGTTTTCGAGAAAAATGCAATTTTATTTGAACTTGTCAAGATTTTTAGGAAATTTCTTAAGTTTAGTGGTCCACAACTTTTCAGTTAATGAACCGAAAAATCTAAAAAAATTATTCTAAGATCACCATAGGCTATATAATATAATTCTTAATAAGTTGATGGCCTCTATTTCCTCAAAGAGACATTTCCAAGAAAAATCCAATGAGTTTTCGACTCAGGGTGACCCACCGAATCTACCATTTTTTTTGCCCTTTATATACTTGTATATAAAACTAAAAATTACTAAAATGATAAATAACATTACTTAATATTCAGAATTTCCTAGTAAATAAACAGTAACCAACGTTAGATATTATTCAAAAATTACTAAAGTTCAAAAATTAATTTGTTTTGTTGGGTAACCAATCTTTTAGTAATTTAATTATTCAACAATTTGATTTTTCATTTTTTCTTATGACTATTTTTTTTACATTTTTAGTATTGAAAATTTTTTTAAGTTGATCGAATTATATTTTTTTAAATAATCTGAAGTTAACAAAACAGTTTAAATTTAGGTATTTAAATTCGCATTTTTTGCTTTTGAAAAATGTTTCGATCTTCCAACGCAGTATAATCGAAGTATAGACACGAGTTTGGTAGGTGAAGTTATTCTTTTTCTCCCATTTTATCTCTCCATGTCGGCGGAGAGTGGCGTAAATAATCTGAATTTGAATAGAATAAATGGAAAAGTTTGCCCTATAATGAGGCGAAATTTAATTGGGAAAACATTTTTCAATAGATTTGAAATGTTTTCGTTTTATACCATAATAAAAAACAAAAAAACTTTTCACATTTTTATATTGAACGATACATTTTTCAATGAATAACAAAAACATAAAAAATTTATATACAGAAAAAAATGTAAAAGAATTTAAATTTCTAGCAATTTGCCATGGATTTCATAGATATTCGGACGATTTTCCGGCATCTCCGACCAACACATGCACAACAATTTGTAATATTCCTCATTTTCCAACATCAAATCACAATCTGGTCGTAAATTACGTTTCACCACTTGATAAATAATTGTTTGGTTGTTATCGTACGTATCGTATGGTGTTCTTCGGTGTTTTAGTTGCCATAAAATGATTCCAAATGAGAAAATGTCGCTTTTTTCGGTTGGCTTCAAACCTAAGAGGATTTCAGGTGCTGTATAGATTAAAGTGCCCTTAAAATAACATTCATTCAAAATTATTTTCTCATGTTATTCCATTTTTGTGGTTACATTGTGTTTGAATGCAGTGAAATCTTCATTCAAACGAAACGAGTTCCCGAAATCGCAAATTTTACATTTCCCTCCACTAACTAGAACGTTTCCCGGCTTTAAATCTAAATGTAATAGATTGCTTTCATGACAAAATTGTAAACCATTACAAATATCCAATGCGAATTGTTTCTCCAATGGTTTTAAATCGAAATTTTGATCGTTTATGATTGTTTGTAATTGTATACAATCGTTTTCGTACTCCATCACGATAATTGCGTAGTTTTCTTGAGTTTTCATTAAAATATCTAGAATTTTCACAATATTTTCATGCTTTGGTAAATTAAGACAATTTTTCTCTCGAATATCGAAAGAATTTTTAACGATTTTCATAGCAACAATTTCTCCTGAAAGAAAAGTTTTTAGTGAGTTAAAAAAATAAATAGCATTTCACCTTTAAATATTCCTTTGATTACAGTTCCAAAAGTGCCACGACCTAAAATATTATTAAATTTCTCATTAATGTAACCTTCCCTTAAAATATTGTTCTTTTGTGGTGTATTTAGTACGAATTGTTCATCATTTATTGTAATTTTGATGTTTGATTGTTTTGTTGGCGTTTTTGTGAAGTCCAAACATCTCGACGCTTGCCTAAGACTGTAAAAGAACTTTTTTGGTTTTTAATTGTACTTAAACTGAAATTCTTTTGCAAAATTCAAATAAATTTACTAAAAAATCAATCAATTAAGTACATATACCTTCTTTGTGGCGTTGGAACCTTAAGAAATGTTGGTGAAACACTTTTTAACACATTCGGTGACAAAAGTTTCGAGATTTTCGCTAATGGAGTACTCATTTTGCACTGTTTATCTATGAATGGAATTTACTAGTTTTTTTTGGACAAAAAAGAGTGTAAACATATTTTCGTTGGAATCTTCATAATACCATCTCTCTGTTTATTCCATCCTTTTCTATGTATAGAAATCAGTATCGCTCATTAGATGTGTATAATGATCAACACAGCATCCCAGAGAGATTAAATTGGTAGCGAGAGAGAAATGTTTGTGGGGAAAATTATGGCCAATCAAGGCATCATTTGTATACAGGAAATCACAGAGTTACGAAACGCAAACGGAGCACCCCTTTTTGCCACTAAGTGGCTGCCTTTATTAACTGTTATATACACATTCAACCACCCATCAGCAGTATCCATCCCCCTCTGTAACAATTTAATGCTTTCTAATCATTTTGTATTGAATGTGCGGAAAGGACAACAGACACCTAATTTTAAACGGACAATATCGACTAATTACGATTAGGAAGTTTGATGTAGGCTGAGAAATTATTTTTGTATGTGTTGGTAATAGATTGAGAGCTCTGTTTTGAAAATGTTGCCATAAAAATTGCGAAATTGGAGATAAGTACTTAAAATTTTGGTAATGGCAAAATTGTGAGATTTCCAATTAGGTAGGTACTGAAAATCGGGTATAGGGTGAACCTTTTTTTAATTTATATAAAACACCGTCTTTATAAAATTGTTGATTTGGTTGTTAAATTTCAATGACTTTATGAAAGGCACTATATTTTATAGATATAACTGAAACTTGGACTAAGACTGGAAGAAATCAGAAGGGTATAGGTAAGCTTTAAGTGTATGTGTATAATTGGATCTCTGTATGTTTCATTTTCACTATACAGAGTGTATGAATTTCATTTAAGTTTGTAACTTTGATTTTTTCAATGTTATAGGAAATTACTCGAATAATTCTTAATATTAAGTGGGTAATACTATTAACTGTAACTACTTTTTCCTCAAGTCAGAGGTTTGTTTCATTATAAACAGTTCCGAAAGGAATTTAGGATTAGTTCGAAAATATGTCCCAGTTATTCCCCAGTCACTGAGGAAGCCCAAAACATAGGGCGAAACACGTATGGCATTTTTCACAAAATCTGGTGCAGTTTTACCATACTAACTCCTCCAACCCAAGAAACCCAAAATTTAGGCATAACATGGAGAAGAAACAAACACAGTTCCATTTATCCCCGATTGCAGAAAAGTGGATTAAATATAATCCAGGATTAAAGTGTTTTGTCCTTTATTTTAAACAAATGAAAGAAAATGATAGCAATAATTTAATACTGAATTATATTTAATCCATTTTTCTGCAATCGGCGAATTAGTGTTTCGGTCTCGGGTGTTTAAGACCTGAGACCGATACTTGCATGGTCTCGGTCTTGGTCTCGCAAATTTATATTTTGTTCGTTTAATTGTCAATTGTCTGACTGTCTACTTTTTACTATTTAAAGATGTCAATTAATTAAAAAAATTTCGAAAGTGATGAATTACTATAGTATGCCGAGTACCTCAAAAAAATCATTTATTTTACAATATTTAATTTTTCCGCGCAGTAGCAAAATGGACTTTGCGCATATGTCAAATTTGAAAAATTTTGGCTTCTCATTTGTTGATTTGAAAAAAACGTTTGCTACACGGCGAAAAAATGGAGTATAGCTATAATAGTATATTAAAGAATGAGTTGCATAAGGCAAATTTTATGGCAAAAGTGGCGTTATAAGCCACGATTGTCATATAATGCCTTATGCGAAGAATTCTTTATGCTATTTTTTGCATATCGGTCCATTTTTAAAGATTTTATATGAAAAATGGAAAATTTATTTAGTTTTTGTATTTTACGATTGCATAAAACATGCACCCAATAAATCAAAACAAGCCCTTGTCATTTGAAATTTATGTCAATTATGTCATGACATACCTAATTGAGTAGGTATGATAATAAGTTTCCAATTTTTATGCCATAGGATTTAAATGGTGTTTTCCCAAGATGACCGCGCATACTATATGTCTGGTTTAGGTATGTTTGAAAAGGTCTATTATGCCTAGACCTATCAGATTTGTTCAGATTTTTGAAGGTGTTTATTATGAATTTGTATTTAATTTAATCAATTTAATTGCAAATTTAAGAAAATTTTCTGCTTTCAGCATTTTTTTCACAACAAAAGGTAATCTCTTTTCCAGAAAAGTACTCAATCTCGAAATCAATGTATCAAATAAAAGAACCAAAAAAAATCCAAACAGGTTACCTATTTTGAAATCTTTCAAGGTATTTAGCATGATTACAAATTTTTGCTGCTACCAAATTGTTACACCCTGTACTACAATAAACTAAAACATTTTTAATCTAAATTCCATTAAAAAAACCATCAAACTTCCTAATTACACTCGAAAACTACCAGAGCTATTCGTGACTATGCATTAAGAAAAAAAAACTGATATTAATGCAATATCGCGTAGTAATTAGTATGTAAAGTGTGTATTTTGTAATTCAAATCTTTGGGTATTTATTCTGTTGACTTTTTCGTGTTTATTTAACAAGCTCTAGTGGAACTGTTTGTATGTTAGTAAAAGAAAAAGGGGGCAACAGGGTGTGGAGGATGTTGATGATTTACCCTTGTCGAAATGCTCCTTGTTATAATACACAACAGAGAACAACGTCAATTAACATATCATTTGTTTGGTTTAGAAATTTTGCTGTTCTTCTCCACAGTTTCTTATTATTAAATGCGACCTCCTACTGGGTCTCGTATAAATGGATCGTGATTGGTATGAAATTGAGGGAGTGAAATTGCGGGGGAACGCAAAATGCGGTGATAGTGCCTTGGAGGCACATAACAAACCATCAGGCCGTCGCATTACGCGACCACCACCCCACTTATAAATCCGTTTGCAATTATTATGCTATATACGCCAATTACGATTTAATTCATCTTTAAATTATTTACATAGAGAGAGAAAGGTTTGCTGAACTATGAAACGTTTCAATGTGAAGATTTTCTGTGTGGAAAAGTGTGGAAGATTTCCGTGTGTCAAGTGGTTTTCTGGACAATAGTTGGTTTGGTTTAAAAAAAATTGTTGGGGGGCTTGTAGAATAGAAAGGAAGAGTCAAGTGTCTCATCATATACACACAAAATCATTATATTTCCATCCAACGTAATGATTGCAATCACTTTTTAGTTTTTTGTGTGCTATTGGAGGACCATTAAAACGACCTACGTTCTATTTTAGAAGAGAACAATTTCAACCCCCTTTCGTGTATGGGGAGAGAGGTGCTTTAGACAATGGACTTATTCATTAATACAGTTGCAGTTTTGATTGTTTCCCAGTGATGACCAATTAAGGGGTTGTTTGGGGTTAATCAAGGGAGAAATGCGTTTTTTGGGTATATTTGGTAGCACAAAATTTAAGTTTCATAAATTGTGTGCTTATCTAATCGTAAATCAATGCATTTTTTTTTTGTAGTCAATTTTAGGGAAGTGGAAGATAAGTTGGTAAACATTTTGTTTATCAATGACATGTTAAGAGATTTTTTTGTATTTAATCTACTTAATAGATTAGAGAAAATGAATGATTTGTTAGTTTTCGTACCAAATTTAACATTCGGTTGACGGAAGTGAATTATATTAATTTTTAGGAAACTGAAAATTTTGGATATAATAAGGATATTAGGTAATATTATTTACCATAAGTGTTTTGTTAATATGTATAGGTATCAGTAATTGAGAGAAAACTTAGTTTTTATTACCTAATTTCAAATTTCTAAGATTCTTGACTTGAAACTTCAAAAATTGCTTTGTTGACACAAAAATATTTAAATTTTCAATTGAAATAAAAATGATAAATATGTACATTCACTTTTGTTAAACTGTAAACTAACTTGCAATTTATTTGAAAAACTACTGATAAGATAATAAAATGTTCGTGTTTCATCTTTAACCAAACAATATTTTTTAAAAAAATCGCTGATAAGTTCAAAATTTGCAGAAATTGCAAATACATAAAAACGCTCAGAACTGAAAAAGTTGGAAATTAGTTTTTTCGTAAATCGTAAATTTTTCTTTCCTTTACTTTGAGGGGCATCTGACGATAAAACAATTTTTCCTCATACTTCCAAAATATGTTATTTTATGTGCTTACAAATTATCTTTACATACTTAAGGCTTCTATTTGTTTGGTTTTATTATAACAATATAAACTTTTTGGAAAAATATGCATCAAATTGGACGATATTGGTGTTTTTTATTTATTACGCATAAGCATAAGTCACAATATTTTTCCTTATACCTACTCAATTAATCTTTAATACTTTGAATATTTCCTTCGTATAATTATAGAATCTCGCCAATACGAGACTCGCTTACGGTTTTGTCTTTTGATATAGAAGACTCTCTCTCTTGAAGGCGATACGATATAGAGGAGGTTCACTCGCCGAGAGAACTTAGTCTCTCTTTCCTCTTTCACTGGAAAAGGAAGACGAGTCGATAATCGTACTTCTCTCCGCGATCGACCACGCCACGTCATAAATCATTAAAATTTCTTTTATTTATAGGTATTAAATTTTTTTAAAATCATCGAAAAAAAAATATCTACATCGATTCATTCTCATTTCGATTTTCAATATATAAAACACATTAAATACTTGTATAAATATATTTAATAATAACCACTTTGTACACAAAACTAAAACCATCTAAACATGTTGAAAACTAATTCCATACTATACGAAATCTAAAAAACTGTAACATATCCAACAAAAAAAATCTTGATAATATCTCTAAATTATAATTGGCATCCATGTACGTAGGCGACATTGTGGAAAATAGCGGCAGCCGCAGCCGTCGTCAAGAAACTACACGGCGACTGTGTCCCAAAACGCGCAATTGTCCCATTTGTCGCCGAAGACGGTGGACAACACGCCGTTTCGCCACCCGAACTCTTCCTCAGACCACCAACATTTAACAGTTCCTTTTCAACATTCGCTTGATGGCGAAGTTGTTCCAAACGTAACTGATTTTGACGTTTCCATTTAGTCCTAGAAATCAAAATGCAATCAATCGAATTTTTGGCGGGAAATCAACGGATTTTTACCGTCGATTCTGGTACCACGTTTTCACTTGCGTTTCAGACAAATTCAATGCATCCGCCACATCACTTCGATCAGCAACAGATAAATACTTTTGACAGCGAAATTTTCGCTCCAAATAAGCTAATTGTGCATGTGTGAACGCCGTTCGTCGTCTACGCGGCTTTCTGCCTTTGTTAACATTTTCCATAATATTTTCCTCATTACTGCCACTTATGTATGTTGAATAGATTTGTGATGGTGGCTCGTTTGTGTCCGTCTCATCCATTGTACTATTATCCAATTTATCTGGTATGAAAAAGAGAAAAGTGGTTGGTAAAACAATAAAGAGACATGAACACACAGACAATGAAAGTGTGGTTGAATATAATTGGAGTGGTGGCGTTTTTAAAGGGTGACTAAAGTGGTTTTGGTTTGTGTTTTAATTATAGCCCAAGGATTAATAAAACAGAAAGATTTCAATATATTCTTTTAATAAAAATTCATTTAGGATTAATAAACCAGAAAGATTTCAATAATTTGTTTTAATAAAAATTCATTACCGTCATCGTTTTTGCTGTGATTGTGCGTTAAAACATCCCCTAGCAAGTCTCTAATCAGGAATGATTTCGGTTCTTGCATTTTATGTTTAATCGACATTGTTTTTTAACACTTGATCACATTTTAGGATTTATTAACTTGCACTAAATTCAAATTGAGAACGAGAGAATTTAAGGTGGTCACTGCACTGTATACTGTTGGTTTTCCGGTTATCTTGTGTGTAAATGTTTTCCAAGTGAAAATTTTACTAAAATGTTGTAGAAGACAACCCTCCAGAGGCTCCACCCCGGCTTGTAAACCGTACATTTGACTGGTTTTCAAACCACAGTCGCTATTGCTCCGCCCAATTAGATCAACTAACAGGGTTGCGAAGAAGCGTTTAAGGGTTTCTGTTTTCATAAACAACGTTTTCAGCTTATGGTTTATTCGTATGGCAGAAATTAATGATTTAATCGGTATTAAATAATATCTGAAACACATTTTTATAAATTCGATTGTGTAATAAGAGATAGTTGTAATTTTTATTGCTTGGTGTATTGAACGAAGAAAACATTTTATTAACTATTCGGTTCAGAATTTAATTCTCTATCCACTAAGCCAAAAATACAGGGTATATTTGGTATAGCGGATATGGTATAGTGTGTCCCTGCTCCGTTTAAAATAGGAACCTTATTAATTTGTCACAACAACACCCTGTAAAATAGAAAATAAAAACCAATCAGATAGACTTGTAACTTACCTTTAGTACCACCTTCAGTTTAAGTTTTAGCAGAAAAGTACGAATTCTGGCTCAAGTTAGAATTTTTTTGTGTAAAACACTATACATGAGCAACAAATTTGACATAGGATCATTAATACTTCAAAAAGAATAAATTTTGGTAAATATAGTACATCCTAACACAGTCATATTGAAATTTGATGAGGAATCCAAAAATGTATCTATAATAAAAAATGGGGTGTTCCATAATTAAAATAATGAAATGGTGTATTACGGGAAGTGTTTACCATTCTAAAAATATTTTAGACAGATCAGTTCCTCTGAAAAACCATAGCCAAGTTTTCAGATTTCATAAATTTTTCTGTATAGGTAAAAATTTTTCAGTACAATGTATTTGTATTTGAATACAAATTTTTCTGAACAATCTCTATACCTATTTTTATATTTTGCTGACGTAAAAGACACTATAAGATTATAAGATGCCTGTGATTCGTTGCTCGACGAGAATAATCAAGGAAATTCAGTGATTTCTGGTTTTATTAAAAAAAAAATAGGTACAGATCAATTTTATAATCTATATGATTTGAATCCTCAAAACTTTCCGGAACCCAGTGGAAACATAATAGTGACATAAATCATAAACCGTTGTTGACTACTGCATTAAAAAAAAATTCGAGTTGACCGATTTCATTGCAGTTTCTTTGCAAACGTCTAATGTCGATCTATCCATAATAAAACTCTCTATCTTCTCTTCTAGTTATTAATTACATCGTCTGTGGTGGCTACTTGACTGTATTCCACTTTTCTCTGTACATCTTTTAAAGGCGTTGCACTATAAACAGAATAAATTTTAAATTTTTCTTTCTAATTTTCACGTTGCAAAATTACTTGGCCATCTCCAGATCGTAGACGGTCTCCGGTAAAGCTTTTCCCCTGGTTTCCGGCAGCGGCAATACTAAGAGAGCTTCAACAATTGCCGCAACACACAAAATCACCAAAGGCAAATATGGAGCGACCTCATGCAGTGCGATAATTAGTGGTGCAATCATCGAACCTATTCGACTAAACATAATTGTTAAACCAACCCCAGCGTTACGTAAAACAGTGGGGAATAATTCGCCGGTGAACAAGTACAATGCTGGCATCGAAATCTGTAAAAAAAGTTTGTCTATTTTTCAAAAACATTAACTAAATTTTTTAATCGGGAATAATTTTTGTATTAGTTGAATAACTGCGTTTGTTAAATTTTAGGTACACTCATTTTTGTTATTAATAAGTCAAAAAACTTTTGAAAAATTCTTATCGCCACAGAAAAGTAGAAAAATTGCAATCAAATTTCGAATATAGTCATACAGCAATACAAAATCGTAAACATCCCTTCTTTTAAATCATACATACCGACATTCCGATGATTCCACAAGCAGCAAACAAAACTCTCGGCCAATCGTGAACAAAACTTCCCACAGGAATGACCAAAATCAAAAGAAAACACAGAGCGGTGAACAAATGAGCAAAAGTAATCGTATAACGACGTCCAAAATTAGAGACAATAAATACACATAAAATTGTGCCTGGCAAAGCAATTAAACCGCCACAAGACACCGTAAAGAAAATGTTCCCACTGATTTGTCCTAAATATTGTGAAAACGCATAAAAAGAGACTCCCACAATCGTCCAATTTAAACACAAAAGAAGCGTCCGTTTTTTCAAGCTCCCCGTTTGGAATAACGTTGAAAATTTCGGCTTCTCCGTACTCCTCACCATCGCCACATTCGACAAATCCGTCAATGTAACCTCCAACTGTTCCATTGGTCTGGAATTGAAAATTGTCGCTTTGCGTAGGATTCGAACAGCTTTCTCCGTTTGTCCTGTAGCTAAAAGCCAACGAGGCGATTCCGGAATTAGCCTAAAATATTTACCATGAACAAACAATCTAATCAACATATTTAATCAAACAATTTTGATTACCAGTAGTAAACTATGTAAAGTGCAGATAAAATTGACAAGGAAGCCTGGAATAGTCTCCAATTGCGGAAATAGTATGCAATTAATGCCATTAGGGTATTGCCAAAGCCAAATGGTATTTGATATAAAATTGGTACAATTGTACGCCATTTACCGTCAACGATTTCCATACACATCACGAATGACGTAACTGTTGTGCCACCGTTAAAAATTGCCAGCAGGAAACGCATTGCAATAAATAGCCAGAAATATGGCGAGTAGGCGGACAATAAGCCGAAAATTGATTGGAATAAAATGCAGATGATTAGGATTGTTTTGCGTCCCTTCCGGTCGGCAAGTGCACCAAATAGAACGTTACCTAAAAAAATACCATTTAAAACAATTTTTGACTAGTTTCGGATTTTTTAATCATCTTCAGGGTGAAAAATTCTCCAGAGGATAATAACATACCAATCAGTACACCAAACATTAAGCTTATTTGCACGAAGTCAATGTAAATTTGCTTCCCACAAACTAAATCCCATTCAGAGACGATTGTTGAATGGAAAATCGTTTTATTGTAATTATATCCGTTTGTACATGGTGTTGATATGTTGGAAAACATTGTGCAGTAGCCACTATTTAGCCGTTCGTGTCTTATGGTGGCGTTGGATTTGGTTTCAAATGAGAGCCAAATATTTTCCGGTATGTTTTCAGGCGGTTTACACCAGAATTGTGTTGGCGGTGCTAGAAATACGATGCTTAATTGAAACCATGCGATTGGCAGTTTTAATAAGGCCATCAATATTGAAATTTTCAATTGCCATTTTCCAAAGTAGCCAATACTTTGTTTTATGATCGTTTCGTGTATATTTCTGTTAAGATCGTCTAAAAAAATATATTCTTGTTTGTTTATTATAAATTGTATATTAATTAACTTACCAGTTAAAGACATTTTTTCGAGACCGTTTACACTAAAGTAGTGAAATCCGCTTTAAACGTTTGTATTGAAGTTTTGTTTTAAGTGAAAGTGAATTTTACAAAGAAAGGGGACAATTTTTAAAGAAAACCGTGCTGCTATTATGAAATCAAATTGTGAATTTTGTATGATTAAGCGAATACTTTTCTTCTTTCAGTTCGACGTATGACTGTTTGCTTAATTTTTTAAATTAATTCTATATAGACGTGTTTGTATAAAAAGAAAGTTGGTCCCCCGAAAAGTAGTACAAAAAAACGGTTTCAAACCAAAATAGGATCAAAATTTTGTGAAACTATTTAAGAATATTTTTCCTATTATTTATTTTGCATAATTTAAAAGCAAAGAGTGTGACTTTTTGAAGAAAATTCTTGAAAACGAAATTGGTAATGCAGGGAACACTTTGGCAAGTTAGACGAAGAAGCGCGAGATGGCGTGGAAGGATTTATTGACAAAAGTTATCTTACAAACTTGTAAACTTTGTAAAGCTTCTTTTTAAATTTTATTATTGTATTCTAATCGGATTTATTTATATCAATATGCCCTTTCCAAAACGGTCTGTCCCATACGGAAGAATCCATTGATAAAAATAATTCTCAAGGTAAATTTTTTTGGTGACCCAATTTTTTTTCTATTTTCTACATTTTAATCTCGTGTATTCAAATTGATTGTTTATATTTCGATAGAGAAATGTTTAAAAATAGTTTTAATTCGCACTAATAATAGAAAATTGTTGCATAAGAGAGAGTTTAAAAAAATACCATCAGATTTCTACGGACTTCAACCTCACAACATTCATAGTAGGGTGAATGACTGCATTTTATAATAATTATAAAATTTTAATAACTAAGTTTTTATTATTAGAATACAATATAAAAAGTCGTCAGGTAATTTTCTACATACGATTTTATACCTTTTCATAAATATTTTATGTGATAAGATGCAGACAGTGTGATGTGTTTTTTCGAGATTCATTAAATTTGTTCAAATATTAAAAACTTTTTATTTGTATTTGTTCATTACTTGAAAGTTTATCGAGAAAAACCTTCGTAAAATATTTGCAAAATATCTTGGGGATGTCAATAAAAATTTGTTATCAGCTAAAGAAAATATAGAAATGCGAGAAAAATCTAATCGATTTAGTTGGCCTAGGTTATTTGACATTAACGTAAAAAAACTTGAAAACAAAAAAACAGAAATTTGAAAATTTAAATAAAAAAGAAAATAGAAAAGGATATTCGTCATGACTAAAATTTTTACATTTTCAGTTTTTTTTTCATTTCATAAAGGAAGTAGATATAGAAAAAAAATCAAATAAATCAAGTCATCTTATTTGATTTGACATCAACTTAATTTAAATTATACTGTCTCTTCTCACAAAATAAAAAGTGCGAAAAAAACTAATGGATATAAAACCCAAGAAAATTAAATTAATATTAAACATACATAAATGAATGTTCTCATCTAGGTAACATTTCATTCCTTCATAAAATCCGCCTTTCCATAAAAAAAATCCTGAAAAACATTTTTCATCCAAAAATTCAAATATTTGAGATGTCAAAAAAATTTATCATCACCAAAATACTGAAAATTGACAGAACAATTATATTAATATTGTAATCTAAGTTGATTTGTCACCAGTCCCCTTCATCCCCACCCTTAAAAAATTTCTCAAATAAATAAATTTTTACAAATCTAAAAGACGCACACAAAATATTCAAAGAAATAAAATTGTTATAAAGTGAAAAATCAATCAACTAATATTAGCCAAATTGACATATTAAAAGTCTTTCCCCACCACTTAAAAATTTTTTTAATTAAAATTTTCCTCATTGATATCAGAAATAATCTTGATTCGTTTATAATTTAATTAGGGTGGATGCGTAATATTCCGCGATTAATTCCTGCTTCGTATATCAGTTGGCAATTTTCTAGGTGTATTTGCGAGGGCAGTGCTCTTTTACCGTAAAAGCACGTGGATATCAAGTTATAATAGAGTGCTTTGGTGGCTCGAGCAGAGCAGAGAGCGCGATTGTGACACAACGCGAAGTAATTCCCTCAACAACCTAACCTTCCTCAACCGTGTACCGTGTCGGGTGTCCGGATAAAGACTACGTTTTACATGCAGTGCTGCGGCAAACTGAAAACACAAAAAAAATTCGCTGATAATTCCACCAATAATAATTTTGTGCAATAAATCATGAATGTGGATGGTTTGAGCACCGGATATGGCACCTTTGATGCGGTGCACTTTGCTCTGATTACACTAAAGGTACGAATAAATTGTCTGAAAATTGTAACCGCATGAAATGTATCGAATTTGGTGCTATGGGATGTTGCTGGTACATGATCATCTCTCGTTGTGTTGATGATGGTAGAAAATGGTGTGTGGTGGTGGTTTGGCCGGTCATTGAACGCTTCAACTATCACCTGCACAATTACTCACTCTCTGCGGCATTTGAAGAGTAGAAGAGGTGCCCTCCAAGCACACACACACAAACACCGAATGCCTGCATTTTCTTCCTCCTTTTTTCCACATCTTGTAGCAGTTTTTCTAAGCCACCACGCCCGCTGCTTCGTTTGCCAGGAGAGAGGCAAGATTATAGACAACACCAACACAATCGTAGATTTTCCCAAAATAAAAAAAAAACATTTTTCCACCTCTAAGACGATACTCTCCTCTGCAACGAGATAGAGAATGGTTTTGCGTGGTCATTGAACCCGAAAACTGCACCACACATCAATATACCTAAAAATTATGTTTTTTTCTCTAACTAATTTGTCTTCTCTTATCGGTCATGGGCTTTTCGATGATTTTTCAAGTTTATTGTTCATTTTTTGCCAGTTTTTTTTATCTTATCACAAGCAATTCGGTGTTTTTTTTTTGTAAACAATGAATGAAAAGACACAGTTTGGTATCCAAGGGAAAATGTCATTGTTTCAAACTGTCAAAAATTTAGAATTGTTTTCCTCCATAGATAAAATGGAATCTAAGTAGGTTATTGATAAAATTAGGTGTCTCTTTTTCGGACACTTCTGTTTCAATGTGCGTTCGTTGTTTTTTTTTCGCCATAGAAACGATGTATTCACTCTGGTGTGCTCTAGTGAGTAAGTAATAGTTTAAAGTTTAGTTCAATGACCGACGAGTTTTGCCTTCTAAGCGCGCGTACATTTCATAGAGTTTTCTATGTGCCGCTGTTTGCCGTTTTGCTGTCTCCTTTATGAGATAGAAAACATCGCGCGCGCTCTGAGAGTCAGAAAGTTTTTTTTTTGCAAATGCGCTTTCCATAACTACTTTCACTCTTGCATCTCCTCCAACGGACAGCAGTGGAAGAGCGTTTGGGAACTTTTCAGCTGGTACCATTTTTTTTTCTAATGAATTGCAGAAAAATGTATAACAATATCGAACAGGAAGATGATGGTTAATTACCATTAAATGGAGTAATTAATTACAGTTTGAAATGGGAGGTGGGGGGAGGGCAAACTTATGGTGACTATCGATTTTTTCCGAGTTTTGTTGTAAGGGAAAGTGTTTAATAAGAAAGTTTTACTTTCCCTTTCGCTTAATATCGAATTATATAGTGAAAAAATGTTGGTTATCTCACAAACGTAATTGAATTGCATTAAAAAAAAACGTAATAAATTGCATCAAAATGGAAAATGCTTTCTAATGTTTAGGGCTGCTTTTTTTTATTATTTAATATGTAAATACATATATATATATATTTTTTTGTTTGGTATTCCGCATTTTCTAATAGAATTGCGTGGGTTTTGCACGCGTCAAGTTCAATGACTCCTCCAAGGCATCATAATATAACACTCTGGCATCGATCCACACTCGCAATTTCAGTAAATAGTGAAAAAAAAATTGCACTAATTTGTATAAACAACCCCCATAAATCCGAGTGTGGACAGGCATTTATTTTGATTTAGTTTGATCGATTTTTGGAGGCTAGAAGAGAATTTAAGGTGCCACCACACTCGCACCTAGTCCGCACAGCATCTCAATCTGAATTTAGATGTAGGTCAAACGTTGGTGTTATTTGGACTGTGCTGGTTGGTGAATAAACACATCTACGGCTAAAGTCTAGACTAAAATTAATTTTACAAAATTGGCCAGTCATGATGCGAGTGAGAGAGAAAAAAATGTGCAACTTGGAATAGATTTGTTCTAAATAATTTTTCCTCAATTCTAAAAATTGAAGTTCACTGTACGATTTGTTTATAATTAAATGGGATTAAGGGGGTGGCAAGTTCATTGTACTCCACTACGTTATTTCTATGTGATTATGAATAGTGTAATCTTTTTGGCCTACATTTTTGGACGTTTGTCAGTCTTACGAAAAAAATTTTTTCGCAATAAATTATTAAATGGATTTTGTTTATTGATGTAATGTTTGTACCAGTTTTTTCTCCATGTTGTATATATAAATTTAGATTGCCAGGGAAAAGTTCATTGAACGAATATCAATTTTTGATTAGACACATATACGCACACACACACGTACGTAATGTCATTAACCTTCTTCTTCGTTTTCTGTAGAAACGAAATATTTTTCATCTCGAAAGTGTTTTTTTTTTGCGAAACCACCTGAATCGATATGTTTTTTTGCTCGAATTTTTGTTAATGACAATGAAATATTAGAGTGCAAAAATTATGTGGGTCAATATTATATTTTGATTTTCTATCCGAAAAAAATTATGACCATCTAGTGTGCGGTGGGAATGCAAGGCTATTGTCAATGTTAAACTTTGACATCGCAGCTATCCGGGGTAAATTTAATTTTGAAAGTGTTTCTATCTGGTGTGCTATTACATCATGTTGCATGTAGTTTAGAAAATTTTCATCGAAAAACAAAAACAAAAATCACTTTCACTTTAGATCGTCTCTCTTTTTATAATAAATTTTTCTTCAATTTCATATTATGAAATCCATATATTGATGTAAGGTTCTCTCTTTGATTTGTTTATAATTCCATCGTTTTTTACATAGAGTGTATTCACCCCAAGAAGTAATCTTCCAAGTGAAAGTGGCCAAATGAAATGTTCGTTCAGTCACGTGACAACTTTTACTTTCTATCGTTTAGCTTGTAAACACGATGTTTATTTTTCCATATTACTCAATTATAAATTTGAAAACGTTTCGTTTTGTATAGAATATTGTAATTTTGCAAAAATTGTGAATTACGATAATTTTTTTTGGAAATTTGTAGTCGAGTTATGTTCTGAACAGGAACTTGTGTACGCTGGGCGCGTTCTTTTCAAAATGACCTCGGAGCTTTATTACAGTGACCTTTAATGAAATTTGCATTTTTTTTTATTAAAAATAATTCTAGTGGTTTATCCACAGGAAATAAAAAGTCATTTAAAAGTGACTAAAAATTTGGTTGTTTATTGAAATTGTTTGCTAAATATTTGTAACTGCTTTTCGATAAAACTTTGATAAGTGGCGCGAGATTTTTTTTCTCTAGCCCCGGAAGAGCTATTAAATAGCAAAATAAGCAAGTGTACGCGTATACATACTAACTAGTAAATAAAATTTATTAGATTTTAAATACTAAACGGCCTCCGTTAGACAAGAATTACTAAGGTCGTGCAATTCCTTGTCTATATTATAAAATGGTGACCGTCAAATCAGGGTCAATCATTCACCAAACTAAAATAAATATCATTTTTATATTACGAATCATCTAAACTATTATCCATACCGATTTTGTTCGTATTGTTCTATCACGTCTTTAGATAAAAATTCTAATCATTGTATTTTTTCGTTGTCGCTGTAATACGAAATGAAGGATTGAAAATATTGAAATGGACACATTAATGTGTTTGTTTGTTGCCGTTTTCTATAAATATGAAAATAGGTCCTTGCATAATTTTCCAAAGTGCACTTTTTTTGTTGTAATAATAGTTTTATTGGTATTGTACAGTTATGCATCTGTTGTGTTGTTGTTTGTTGTTTTCGTGTGGGTGGCAGAATGGAAAATGCTAATGTTTCGCTTGGTTATACACAAAGCAAAGTTTTCCTCAAAAAAAAAGTTTTTTTTTTAAATTATGTTTCCAAACATTTCCGTCTAATTAAAAAAAACTTTTTTATAACAATTTTTTGAATTTATTTGTATTCATCCTTTGAACTGATTAAAAATAAATATTTAACCTCACATTGACCTTTTTCCCTATAGTTTGGGTTCGGTCTTTTTTCTCACTTTGAAACGTTCCTTATCACCAGTTTATATTGAAATTGAAGGCAGTTTTCCACTTCTTTTGCAAAAGATTAAGGATACGACCTCCTCCAATCAAACTGTAAATGTGTACGTTGTTTTTCTAGAAATTTTTGTTACTTTGTAATAGTCCAAAAAAATTTTTATCGGATGTTTGCCGGCTGGCGCTGTTTACATGCGATGCAATTTTTTTTGCAATTCCATATCATAACCTATCCAATATAAAATATTTTACGCTTGTTAAGTGTTTCCTGGAATCAATACGAAAATACTGTAATACATAGTCTAATAGACGTGTGATAACTGCGGATTGGAATTAAGAAAAAATTTTTGTTTATTTGATAGTTAAATAAATGTTTGTTATCAGTTTTATTACTAGGATAGATTTTTCGATCAGCGTATTTTTACGGTTAATTTATTACTTTGGGAAAATGTTATTGAACTGTTTTTTAAGGCCATGATTGTCTTCCTTGACGTACCCTACAAAATTCTAAGGTCTTCACCTCTTCAAGTATATTTTCGATTATATGTAGATGTCGCAGAGGATGGTGGTGGGGCGGGGAGGGAAATCTAATTTTGATGGTCAAAAAATTGAAACGAATGGCATCAACCTCAAGTACAATAGTTTTAATAAATTTTTATATAAACATTTTCGGTAAATGATTCAGTTTTATGCATGTAATGTGAGTTTATGTGTGTGTGTGGTGGACAGCCTTGCCTTCGTAACAATTCGGACTCGAAACGAAATTGTTTAGTGCTTTGCTCGGCAAGGCGCGCACCTCTACTTTACTACTACTACTACTACTGCTTTGCGTTTTTTGATTATTATTCTGCTCTACTCTGACTTAGTAGAGGAAAACTCCGCAAGTTTACTATTCAAGTAAAAGCTATAAGGGTACCACATACTATACTTGTATACTGAATATTATTATTTAACGCGATTACTACGATTTTATTTTATTGTGTTTTGTTGTTTCTTACGGTATTTTAAACGAAGTTTTGTTGTTTCGTTAAAAATAAAAGGGAAAATATAAGTAAAATTGTAGTACCGTTAGTTTTTCGAAATCTCTTCAAATTCTTAAATCTATAGTGTTTTTGAGTTTTGCTCTTATGTGCGCGCTCTTTCAAATTCAATTGTGATTTAAACATTATTTTTTTCATTTTAATTATAGCTTATGACCCACATGGATTTTCTATTATTAAAAATTGGTATTTTGTTATCGAATAGTTTTCGATTTGAGACATAAGTGTGTATTGTTTTTTAGTGTATTGTGTGAATAATTCTAGGTTTTTCATTTCAGATAAGTGTGACAATATATTTTTGAATGTGAATGATTTTTTAGTGTAAAAGTTTTTCAAGTTGAATGGGATTAGTTTTTGTTCTTCATTCAATTACTTTATTGTGGATTACTTGAACACCGAATGGATTTGAGGTTAGACCTTTTACTTAACATTCTTACCCTTGATTAATTTATTATCAGGGTTAACTGACAGTTACCTTTGAATAAAATTTTTATTTGTGTGGCATTGGTGAAAAGTGAAATTTGCCCAATTTTTAACTTTACTTTCAATCGTGAAATAACAATTTTTTCACTTTCTTGTATACGTTCGTTTTTTTTATCTACTTTTATTTAAATCCGATTTGGCCACGATAATTAACGATTTTTCGATTGTTTTACTTTCGCCGGTCATTTATTTTTTATCGCTTTTTCGAGAAGAAAAAAATACAAAACCGATAATGTATTCTACATGCAATCTTTCAAGTGGAGAAAGTTTTTGTGCAAATCTATATTATTAGATAAATAAATTTGATGGCAAAGTGATGATGTTTTTTCTCAGTCTGTAAGATAAAAAAAGCGCAACATTATTGATACCTGAACGAATTCATGTTTATTTTGACTGCACTTTTTAGATTCACTCATATTCGCTGATAACGATTGGGAAAAATACAGAATTTCGGTGAGGGGTGGGAGGGGGGCGCTGGGGGGCTGGGAAGTATAGGCGCCTTCGCCAAAACACAAATGACACATTGATTTGAAACGCGCGCCATATACGCAAGAGAAAAATTTCAAGGCTCACTTGGAAAGTCCAAGTTTTCCAATTCCACATGTGTATCTCTGTTTACCGGAAGCGGAAATGTTGGGTTATAGGGTAACAGTTTTCTATATTAATTAATACATTGACTACTAGAAATTAAATGTATATTATGCATTGATTTAATAAAGCGACTTGTGTTCCTTGTCAAATAAATAATGACAATATTCAAGGTTGGAATTATTGGCCAACACTTGAGATTTTCATTAAAATTGATTCTATTTTTAAATGACGAGTCCTTGGCGCGCTTTTTCGGAGGGTGGATTTTTGCTTAACTCCATTGGACACATTTGGCGGTCATATATTACACATACGAATTTTTTTTATTATTTTTTTTTTAGTTAATATGTGTGTGTATTAGGCGTATAGTGGTAACCTTGCTTGGATTTGGCCTCGTTCAGACCTCGGTCCAAGGTCTGCGAAAGTATTGGGCTTCCATCAATATTATGACGACGATGATTAGGAGGATGGTGACGAGAAAAATTCAAATTCAAAAATTCAATCTCTTAACATACTTTTTTTTGTAAAGTTTTACTATTTGCTAATCAAAAGACAAAGTGTTTAGTTTTGTATTGATTATTATTGAAATTGTGGTAGTAATTGTCTGACATTGTTATAATCAAGGTGATGTCTATTTACGATTAGACTCCAACAATGTGTTTTGTGAGTGATGATGATGGTGGTGACCGTCAAATAATTTTTTATCTTCAGGCAAGGTGGTTAGACAGAAAATTCGTACTCGATTTTGCACAGTCGAATTGCACGTTTTTATTTTTATTGTTGTTCAATTGGAAAATTCTTGTAAACGTTCACCTCCTCTAATTTAACATTGAATTAAATTTGACCATGGCGTTGACCATGACTATAAAAACCAATATATATGTAAGGAATTATTAATAAAGAAAGGTAAAGCGATTGCCTTTAATTACTGTATTGACTTGTTTTGGTGGTTTTTGGCGGGAATTTTTGATTCGGGCAAAATTCAAGATTTTTACACATTTCAGAAAATGAAAAACTCTTAAAAATCGTCTGTTTGAATTTAATGTTTACCCACTAACCTTCTGAATATATAAAATGATAATGTTTTTCCTTGTATTGAGCAATAATATAGGAGTGTTAAAATCTATAAAAGAGAGGAGGCCATTTAATATTTTTTTCTCTCTTTTCATTCGTTGAATAAACTAGTTGCCATTGAATAAACTTTATTTGGTCATGAGAATAAATAAAAAATGCGATTTTTTTTTCTATTCAGTTTTATACAGGGTGTTTTCGCACCCGATTTTTGACAGGTCAAGTTTTACTCTACTGTCACTGTGTTTGTTTTGTTTTCTCTTGTACGACCTCGTCACCATAGTGACTGCCAAGGCGTATTGGCCGGCCGTGCGGGTTCATTGACCTTTCAACTACTGATGGTACGACGTCTACTACGGCGACGACGTCCGTCCTAAGTGTCTTTTGCTGGCTGTTGCTGTACTTGTTGCAACATTGATAATTTCCCACATGTTTCAACGTTTGATAACATTCCCTTTAAATCTAAAAATGCAATTTTTACTCATCAGTTCAAGGTTGCCATTATTGTTTCTTTTTATTGAAGCACGTAAATTCATTTTGTTCGATGGAAATTCGGTCAGTTTTCGAACATTGACCTTAGAACGAAATATTTTGAAATTTCCAACCGCAACTGTTGGATGTTGACCTGCACAATCTTCACAGAGTGCAACATTTCCATATTATTAGTGTGTTGGTGCGCCTGTAAGGCTTACCAATATATACAAATAGTACCGTTACAGTATTCTATTTTATATGAAAATCGTTTTTTATTAAATTATCAATTTTAATTTATTTAAATTGTTTGCTGCTCAGCATTTTTTGTTGTTACACGATTTTATTCAATTATTATGTAAATGAATTTAGCTTGTAGACAAGTGGATTTTTTCAACAGATTCATAACAATTTTTTTGCTCTCGCCTGAAATTCGGCTCGTTTCTATGAAAATCTATGAAATGATTGACTAGCAATGTGTGTGTATATATTTGAGCAGTCATTGACAGTTGATTTTAATTTTAGACTTTTGTTCTATAATGTATATAGTGCATTGGGGGGCAATGGCCTCCATCATTACAACTCTACATACTTGGCATCCATTATATTGTGTGTTGTTACGTAATTTTATGATTTTTTAATTAAATACACACAAATAGAGACAGACATAGGGCACTAGATTTTTCACTCAATGAGTCATGATCTCCTCAGAAATAGAGTTCCTTCAAAATGCAACAGGTTTACCTTGATTTGGCCATGATATTTTTATTATTTTTGTATGTTAGTTGTACGTTGCGGAAGAGAACAAATTGAAAAGAAAAAACGTTTTTCTGGATGAAAATATAAGAACTTTCGCCATTAATGAGATAATGTTATGAATTACTATTGCACAACATTCATGATAATAGCAAAAATAAACAATGTGTTAAAAAGTGCAAGTTAATGTAAAGCAATAATAATAATGGTTTTTGTAGTAGTTGTAGTAAAAGAAGAGAAATTCCATTTACTTTCACGTCATAACTTTCTATGGCATTTTTGAATAGTTTTGAATAATTTTTATTTGTTTTACTTGTCTTTGTTGTTTTTTCGAAATTTTCTAATCACTTTATGTGATGACGTAAGATAATATCAAACGAAAATCGTTAATTTCTGAAAAAACTTGATCGATAGTTTTGTGACGCGAAAAAATTGTCTATATAAACTATTATCGAAACATGCTACATAACTTTCTCCACTTATACACAATGTTGAACGAGAGAAATGGACGTTTTTTTCCTCTCTATTAAATTATACGGCTTATTTAATAGTTTCGATGGAAAGAGAGGAAAATATATAATGAAATTATAAGTGAAAGTGATGTAACTTATTATTTATTTACGTTTTAATTTAAATCATTTCCTTGTACACTGACTAATTAAGAGAGAAACAATTTTAAATAATTATTTGTTTTTTGTTTAATTTGTTGTTTTTTTTTCTAATGCAAAATTGTCTTTCCTTGTTGCAGATTTAAGAAAAAGTTGCGTACATGTGTTGGAAACGCTTTGATATTCACCGTGATATCTCAAGGTACAAATCGAAAACAACAATTTGTTTATATTTATTTTTAATTGTTTTTTTTCAGATTGCTATTGAAATTGTATCATTTATCGACTGGGTGATTGTTGAGAGAAGAAACCCTTCTTTCGACTGGTGGTCTATCTAAACAATTAAATCCGAAGAGAGTCCCTTGTCCACAATTGTGGCGGGGACTCACGTCCTTTTGGGCACTAATACGCCCATGTCTTTGGCGATGCCATTTATTGACAACGATCTACTATGGAGTTCCGATCATGACGGGAAAATGGTAGATCTTTGCCTTCAAGTAACGTTTTCCATCATTCTTTTGTTATTAATCATTTTTGATAACGTTTTTACCGTTTCTTTTAGGATGCCTCAGTTGCGGTGGGCCAACAAAACTCCGCAAATGGAGGTGTTAATAATACAGCTGGAGGGTTAAATGAATTAACACAATCTGATTTGAGTTCATTAGTGCCGCCAATAAATGAAACGCAAATTGGTGATGGTGATGACATATTCAAGCACTTGGATATCGATAATATCTTGTGCGATTACATTAAGGTAAAGTTGGTTGCATACAAACGCGCTGTTTTGGTGGAAGTTTTATGTAAGGTCATTTGCCAGAGTCTTGACATTCTACAGCATCATAAAAGTGCCATTTAAATGTTTATAATCATTTTTAAGAAATTATTTAGTCGTTTTAGAGGGATTTTTTGGAAAAAATTTTGAACTAAATCTTTACTTTAAAACTTTCATTAAGCTGTAAAATTCTATATTCATTATTCTGATCATTCAAATGCAACAAAAATTATATAAGGTTAGGTATTACACACTGAGGGACGGAAAGAAGCGGCTTTTTGTTGTGTGAACAACAGCAACAGCTTTAATGAGCATTTTTTTACGACAAAAATGCCCTTTTCGCCAACGTGTCTGTACTATTTTATTCACAATCAGTCACAATTAAGAAATGTACCTTTGAATGTTTTTCAGCAAGTATACATTTTTATGTATTTATGTCAATATTTCACATACGTATATATTTTCGTTGACGAATGTTTGTGGTTCTCGGCAAAAATCTAAAATCATTATTTCAACAATATTTTAATTGTTGCACAAACCACAAACATTCGTGAACGAAACCCTATCACTAAAGACAATTTTTGTTGTTTTTGATGTTAAATCGCAATCTAAACATCTTCAAAATAGTTTTGAAAAAAATCCATTACTGAATGATTGTGGATAAACGGTATCTGTTTTTCATGTCATTATGTATCTCTCTGTTTTCAGTTCTTGCTCATTGTTATTCAAATTAATATTGCTAATTGAATGTTCTATACCTAATCCGATCCCTGTTAAATTTCAATATTTAAAAAACTCATTCAAAAGCAAGAAAATACATTGATTTAGTAATGAGTTACTGTCATTTCGGATAGATGACTCTTTCAATTAACTTTAATCTCTACCTTGTTGTCCTTATTGATTCATCTATTCTCGTCTAGATGTCGCTACTATTTTTAAATTGCATCGAAATTTTTTCAGCAAGAGGAAAACAACAATATCCCCAACCCATGTTCGGCTAATGAAACATCCGGCCCAACAAATCAACTGAAAAGTGCCCAAATGGTATTAGAAATGAGAAAATATAATTTAAATATAGCACAAGCGAATCCAATACTAGCGGAAAAATTGGCGACACCTAGTGAACAAACGCTGCAACAATTGGAAAATAGTACAACTCAACGACCACAGTTGGCGACACTTACACCCAAAGTGGAGAAAGGTAAGTGAAGATAAATTCTATTCGTTTTGATATTTTGTAACTCGGGCGCCACCCACCCATTTAATTTGCCCATTAAAATGTTAATAGGGGGAATCTTGTTTAATAAAATTTCAGTAAACATGTGTTTCTAGTTATAAAACGATAAATGCCGTTCATTATATTTTGTACTAAGGGGGATGGAAATAAATATTTTAAGTAGTTTTAGGGTGGAAAAAAAAGCTTAAGAATGTGTTACATTTTAAGGGTCTTAAGAGGGCAGGACATGTTAAATAGAACATAAAATTTTTAAAGTCAGGGGGTGCTAAAGACATTAATTTTTTTCGCTTATTTTCCACTAAACTTTGTAAGTTTGAAGTATGGAACCTTTGCTTGTTTATTTTAAAGAGAGAAGCAGGTCATGGTTGTCTGCTACTACAGAAGGGAATTGCGTCAGTTTTTACTTGTCTGAATAAGGAAGCTTGGTTTAGCAGTTAAAAAACAAGAAAGGGAAATTCTAGATATTAAACTAGTCAATCTAATGGCCGCATTCTATTATGAAAGTGTGTAATGTTTTTTTATGCTTCTGCATTTCAAACAAGTCATTTTTAATTTTTCGGTTTTTATTTGTTTCCGTTCGGAAAATACCCGAATAGAATTAAAACAAAATTCATATGAAAAAAAAAGTCCATTGACAAACCGCAGACATGACTTTACTACCAGAGTCCAAAGAATTTTCAGTAGTATGTACATAAATAGGTAATGAATTGCAAATTGTTGTCCTCGTTCTCGTAATATTTAATTAAAACTTGATTTAATGGATGAGTTTCACTTTATATCGTCGATCTCGGGTGTATTTTACTCTAAGTTTGAAAATTCGAGTACAAATGAAATGAAAAGTGAAGATTATTTAAGGTCATGGTGGCTGTGGTGGCGGGGCGGCTGGATATGATGACGGCGGCGATGAAAATCAATGAACATGTCTGGACGGTAACGATCTGTACGGTTGTGCCATTTTTGCCGGGAAAACAAAAATAACAAAAAACTTTTCAATGTTTCAATTTTTTTCATTTTTGATCGTGGAAAGTTCTTTAAAACAGTAATATGATCCTTTTGAAAATAGCCTTTATGTAGAACATAAAACCCTTTAAATCCCATATCAAAAGTTTTCTCTTGTTAGTTGTACCTTTAAGTGTTGTAATAATCTTTCTGTATCTGACATTTTCTACCGAAAAATCCTTAATTATAAAAAATAACGTGCTTGTATTTTCGGTTAATTTTCCACATGAAGTAATATTCCAAATTACGACGACAGCAATTCAATTAGTTGTACTTGTATTTAATTAGAGAAGTGATTTTGTACCTATATAAGAGCTTATTCAAGGGTTTTATCGCTGAAATTTTGATAATAATTAAGTTATAATGTAAAATTTCTTATTTCCACTGATTAAATTAAATTAGACAAGTGTAATATGGTTTTCTTATCAGTGTGATTTCGTAATTGCGATAGCAATAATTGTTTGCTAGACGTATATAGAATTTTGTTTATTCGACATGGATAAATCGAGTAGCTGTGGTGATTAGGGTGGGAGTGGGGAAGGCAGCCGAAGGCGGCAGTGGCGGCGGTTGGGGGTTACGTCTACGACCTTGGCCTTGGCCGGAGACGTTCAACTCCGGACCTATCCCAATAGAACTCTCACCCCTCAATATTCCCTTTCTGTACACAACGAGACGAGAGTGAAAGCATTTTTCAAACAGGCGAAAATTCTGGAGCGCAATTTTTTTTCCCCCCATTTTTTATTCGTGCAATATTTGTGTTATAAATGAACAATAAATATTTGTAAGGTGAGGTTCGCTCTCTTTTTCGAAAAGAAAAAACCTTGACGACCATGTAATGAATTTGTTTCCATAAAGAAAATGGAAATAATTTTCTGATTTAACATTTCGGAATTGTTCGAATTTTGTATGGCAACCGTTGCTAGGGGTTAAAACAAAACACCGTTTATGAGCATGTAAAGAAAAATCAAGTGTGCTATGCAACTTCCCGTCGTCGTTCTGAGCGTATGTGTGTGTGTTCTTTTTTAGCCCTTGACCGCATAATCCCAATTGCAAATATGTTATGTGTAAACGCACACAATTAGTATAATAAATTTTATATGTATGGTTATCTCTGTCTTTTTTCTGCATTTTCGATGGTGTAAACAAGTGGACCACGGTTGTAATATACTTTTTGTTACCTCCCCACCACATTTGTTCTTCATTTTAATTCTTCCGTACGACATTCCATCGAGATTGAAAGTGAAACGGTTTTTCCTCTCCCTTTCAATTTGGGCGCTTAAAAAACCGTTTCGCAATTCGATGGAGCTCGATATGTATATGCGAATGAACATATGAGTTTTGTTAAAATGCTATAAATAATTATGAGGAAATTAGATCAACAGTTGCAAAAAAAATTATTATTTTTATCAGAAATAATATTGGATGCAATCGAGAGGATATAAATGGGGTCAACATTTTTTACGATTTTTTTAAATTTTTTTTATTGTTTTTACATATTATATGCGGAAATTTCATGCAAAGATTGTGTATTTAAAATTTTACCTGAAGCGGTCAAATTATTCCGTCTAGTGGCTACAGATGCCAAGGTAAAATAATAATAACATTTAGATATATAATAAAATTATAATCTGCATGTGGGTATTTCACTTCTTGTATTTATTATTTGTTGAATTTTACATGGAATTTGTTCAACCATGTGTGAAATGCTTACAAACCTGACGATGATTTTGTTTTCCGTCCATATATGAACAGGTGGTTGGGATATTTTTCTAAATAGTCAATTAAAATTGTTAAAATTCTCTCATTTTTGGTTTAGGCAATTTTCGAAATGTGTGCAACGAAATCATCCCTTAAAATGTGTCATGTTAAATGTCAAGTAGATGTTTTGATTGACCCAAATGTGTTGTTGTTGTTTGGGTTTTGGCCAAAAATTCACTTTTTGCATATAAAACACACATTTCTTTTCATAATATTTATTAAATATGTGCAGGTTGTTTAGAGCGATTTACGTTTAAAAAATTCTTCCTTAACCTCAATTTTTGCAATATTTTAGAGAACGTGTAAGGAATTCATTCTCCCCATTTTGACAACACATTATTATTATCATTATTATTATGACTTTATTAAAATAATTTATTTTCAAATGGTTCAAAATGACTTGAGGCTCAATAGTGAAAGCCGGTCACTAACCGATTTGTCCCGAAAAATACTCTTATGCAATTTGTTTAAAAAAGAGCACTTATTTAATACGTTATTCAAAATTGGTTAATGTATTCATTAATCTTGACCAACATTACAAACACGTACTTATACCACTGATGTATCAACCGCATGGGTTTTTTTTGCTGCATCACACCTTTCTGCGGCTTTTTTTAATAATAATTCAAATCCCGTTATTACATTGTGTGTACCAATTTTGTGTTGATGGTTTTTCTGCCAATTCCTGTGTCACATATATTTTTCGACCTAATTTTTGAACGGCGAAAATAATTAATTTTGTTGTTTTATTACTATAGGGGGTGCATAATTGATGTCAAAATTGCAATCTATATGTATATTATCGACTCCGATAAATGTCCTTGTACTTAATATTGTAATTTATTGAAAATTTTATTATATATTGAAGAAAATAAACAGTTGAGGGTCGAATGATTGAATTCCGGATTTTTCTTTTGTTGCTGTGAATCAGACTAAAGAGTGTTTCTAGGGTGGATAAACAATCCATTGAAGGATACAGTATTTTTTGAATTACTAGTTAAATATTGGAAAACGGAACATTTAATAATTTAATGGTATTAAAAAATATGGAAGTCTATTAAATTTTAAGTAATGAATTCAGAGTGCCGTAAAGTGAACGTTTGAACGGTGTTTCTAACACATAAATAAAAGAAATTAATAAATACCTTTTAGGCTATAAACTTTGTTCCGCTGTTATACGAATTTATGAAATTCTGTAACATATTTATCACATATAAAATTGATACACATCAAAGCTCAAAGGACTGTTAAAGTTGAATCAACAAATTTTATTCACTGATGAGATATTGTCAGAGTGGAAAATAAACAAATATGGGGTATTTTACCCTTATTTTGTAATTAAACCTTAATTTATTATGTAAATAATGGGTACGTAGCACAAATAAAAAAAAATTATTAAAGTCAAATACAATTTTTATACAAATACAAAATAATTTAATTTTAAAATTTTTCCAATTTATTGAAAACTCACAATAATAGTATATTAATGAATGAGTAGCCATAAAATGCCTTATGCAACGAATTCTTTATGCTATTTTTTGCATTTCGGTCCGTTTTTAAAGATTTTATATGAAAAATGGACAATTTATTTAATTTTAGTAACTTTTTGTATTTTACGATTGCATAAAACATGCATCCAATAAATGAAAACAAGCACTTGTCATTTGAAATTTATGTCAATTATGTCATAGAGTTAGAAAATTACAACCTCAAAATAAAAAAAATCACTAAGTTTACAGCCGGTCGTGAATCAGATTCACGCTCGCATATGCGGGCGTGAATGTGGTTGTTATGGTACCGAAATGCAAAAAATAAAATAAATTTGGGACTAAGACATTGTTTACTGAATAAATAAACAAATTGAAAGCGATTTGACATTATAAACTTTTTCTTTTGCTCCCCTTATTTTGAGCGCTCCTTGTAACAGGTATTATAAAAGGAAGAATATGTCCCGTCTACAATGCCGTCGTCATAGTAATTGAAATGAGAGATTTTTTTTTGTAAAAGGCGTCGGCGGCGTCGCGTCCTTGTCCTTTCCCTTTTCACAATGATTTCCAGGGGCCACAAAACATACACAGCGCCAGCCAGAGAGAAAGCGTTCCATTTAGCTGGAGTTTTCATTTTCTCTCAGTGAAAATGGGAAAATTGGCGCATGTGCGTCCTACCTCAACCCTCAGACGCTTGTCGTGCCCGGACGGACGTCGCTTTCCCTTTCCGGTTAACACCCCGCCAGGATTTCAACTTTTTGTCCTCTAAACGAATTGATTTAATTAAAAAACTATAATTTTCTATCATTTTTTCCTGGACTCTTAATTGTCGTTCTCGTTTTTATAATGTGGGACAAATTGTGCGTTAAAACGACGGTTTTGCAATACACATCAACAACACACACACATGAAATTTATTTTATATAACAAATATATAAAATGTACGTATAAAGGTGTTAGCCTCGTCCCAATTAAGAGTCAGTGTTTTCGGATTTTGTATGTATAGCACGTGCCCTACTACATAGAATTGAAAAAAATAAACTTACAGACATACTTTATTAAGTCAACATCAATTTGATTACATCAATAATTTTTAATTAAATTGTAAAAAATTCTATTTACGGCTTTTTCGTATAGAGTTGGTTTTTCCTCTTTTGGCGTAAATCACTCTTCTTCCATTTGGACATACCTAACAATTTTATTTGTTTGTTCATGATCCAGTCTATCGATTATCACTTTTACTAATTGTTAAATTGAAACATTTTAACTTTTGTATTGCTTTATTAATTTTAAAATATGCATAGATATTCTTGAACATTTCCTGCACATAGCTTCAATTCCTGCCAAAGCAAGAAAAACTAAGCATATATTCAAACACTTTTTTATAACCTAATAGCGTTTCTATTAATATTGAGTGCAAACATGTGGGGTTGTTGTTTTTTTGCAAAAAAACTCATTCCGACAAACAAACTAGAAACATCGCCTTTCGGCACGTCCTTTTCCACCCCCTCAATGTTTTGTTTTGTTATTTAAAAGACATTTTTATGTTTCCTAAGGAAATGTTTACAAAAATGATACCTTAAAAGGAAATAATAAATATTAAAAAAAAAGAGTGAGTGGTTAGACATTATTCAACTTCAACCTTTACATGTTCGAATTTTTTTATGGGGTTAAATAACTTACAAACGGGGGTTGCAGGAAATTCCATTGAAAATGTGGCGAAGGCGCTGGTATTTCGGTTCCTTTAGCGAAACATATTTTTTATTCTAAGAAAACTGATCAGGCAATAAGTGAAAAATTTAATCAGGAACATAACCGTGTCAAGGTACTCCACCAATTGACGTATTATACCATAATATTATACCATCATAAACAACAACAAATCGACAATTTAAACTCTTTTTCATTTTTTTATCTCTGAATACATACACCAAAAATCTCATATTTTTTTCGCTGGTCTAAAGTTGTTTTTTATGTGGGTCAGCCTTCAATTAATTGACGTTGTGTATTTTTAATTGAACTCTGAATTCAATTTCAAAATAAGGGTTTGGTTTACATAAAATTCGTTGAATATAAATTTTTTTCTAAACAGAATTTGTACAAATGGAGGTCGGAAATAGAAAGTAAAATTTACCATTTTTCTACCTAGATTCAAGTATTTAGATAAAAATTCTGTTTCCAGGAAATAAGTACTTTCTAATGGATATATTTGTATAGGAATAAAGTAAAAAAAAATTAAATCGCGTTAACGAGAGTGTTGATTAGATTAAAATCGGTTCACGATGGTGGTGACCTCTACGAGTCACCCTGTCTGGACCGGCACAAAGTGTGCGCTCGGCTGAGGGCGGCGGACGGCAGGGTGCTTTGGTAAATAATTTTTATTGATATAGTAAATGGTGGAAAAGTGCATAGTTTGAGTTTAGGAGAGTGACGCGTCACGTCTGTAACCATTGGAAACCGACTAAAATATCCAAGTAGTCCAGACGCGCCACCGCCACTGTACTTCATCAACATCCACCCCTTAACAACCCCCAGACGGAGTGTTTGAAGGGTTCAAGGAGTTATTTATTGTCGTGGGTCAGGGTTGTCTGTTATCGAACTGTAAAAACGATCATTGAATAAATAATCATATATAGAAAGAAAAAAAAAGGGAAATTCTATTCGTGTTTTTAATTATTAATTGAAGGAGAAATGATTTTACCTACTTGTCATAATTCTCAAGCACACAGTAAACAATTATATACACTTTTCTTCCAATTGTTTAGTGAAAACGACATTTAACATGTGTGTGTGTGCATTTCTGCATCTATGCACTCGATATATACAATAATAATCTACCAAACATTAACACGTAAATGATTTCTAATTTTTCTTCAACATCTTATACGTCTACGCTATTAATAAAGTAATTAAATTATTTAGGTTACCTAAATTTCGATTTTAAAAATAAATTGGCAAATAGACAGTTGTGAACAATTATATATCCGGTGTCAGCATCAAATTAATAAAGCGAAAAAGCGGGAATCAATGGTAGTATTAGCGCGAAGCTGGGCGAAGCGCAGAGATGGGCACTTCGCGCAGCCGAACGTCTTCCTTAGCCACTTTACAAAACACAATAAATATTTAAATACAATTTCCTCTTTCTTCTATATCTATTGTCATCTACATAATAAAATATTATATTAAATACAAAAGAGTTCTTTATTTTCATTGTTATGGGAAATGGTCTTTAAGAATATTAATTTCTTAACTTTACGAAATAAAAAAACGATAAAAATCGTTTTGTGTGTGTGAGTGTGTCTTCTTTATTCGTGGAAGGGTATTGTATTTTAAAGGTTGTTGGAAGAAGTCACTCTAGTAGAAAATAATTCCGTCTTTACTACTGTGTGTATACACAGGATAATAATTATGTACTTCCGCTATTGTTGTCTCAATAAAATGCACACACAAACATTGTACACTCACAGGGTGTACAAATTCCATTTTTGTGACGAGAGAAAAATGCGAGATTATATTTTTCTTAATAATACTTTTATCTATTCGTAGAATGGATATTTTCGTATTGCGTTTCTCAAGTTGAAATTTCCTTATAAAAATTGTTTCAATTCTATATAGAAATAAATTATTTGCAGTCTGGCCGCCTATATTCCACTTGAAAAAGACTCGTTCTTCTTCCGTTACGATGTTGCACTGTTCGTTTTTGTCTTGTGTTGTTTTCTTCTCGTTTGATGATGAGGATACCTTGATGAAGAGAGTTCAACAACGCCAATATGCCCTTGAAAATGGAACGATAGCAGAAAAAAAAATACATTCTGAAGGGCGAATGTATCAATTTGTCATTTTTTTTTATCAAAATTACATAAGCCAAAAATTGTTTACATTTAAGATAATGTATACTTTTAATCAGTTCTCAGTTGCAAAATTTGTCTAATAAGTGATCTCATTTCACCTGAACGGAAGTTATGAAAATTTTTTTTATTGAAAACATCGACGTTTGGAGAGGGATAATTAATAATGATAGAATTGCATCAAATTTTTTTATCACTAAACATTCGAACATTTACCGATAAACATTAATCTTTATGCGTTTGTTTATTTAATTGTCGATAAAAAAGTTTGGAATAATTTTTTTTGGATGCGTTGAAATTGCGAAAGACTGAAGGTGAAGGACAAGTCTGCATCCTGTTTTTTTTTTGGTGGAATTGCAAAAGTTCCCTTAATATTTAGGAAATTAAAATTTTGTCTGTTGGCAGAAGCAAAAGTGTAGCGAATAAAATTGTGTGTATGTGTGTTTGGGTTTTGTAGTTTTTTATTTTTCGTGTAGAAATGTATTATCCGGACAGTGGTATGCAGTTTAGCCTTGAATACGTTCGCTGCACTTGCACTTCCCGCTTGTGTTTAGACCCCTTTACACCCGTGTTCCTCCTCTCCCATTTTCTGCCTCTCTTAAATGCAGCCAACATCATCATCATCGTCGTCGCTGTCGCGATCATCATGTCCAATTTTTGCACGAAAACACTCCGCTCTTTCTCTTCTCATATTCTTGGTTTAATATTTTTTTTGTCCACTTTTTTCGCTCTATTTTTACTCGATGAAAATTGTTGGTTTCATTATTATGAATTTTAATTAATTACATAGAAAAACGCACTTTTATTTATTTTCCACTCGATTCTGTGTATATATTTTTATTTTTATTTATTGACTAAAGCAGGAAAATCTTATCAGATAAAATTTACTAATAGTTATCCAGTAATTAAATGATATGTGGAAATATTTTCCTCGATTTTTGCATATGCTCGAGTGATTTATTTTTTCCCGGTTTTCTTGTCGCAAAACTAATTTCGTCCAATGTTATTTATAGAAAATTATTTTTTTAACTAAAAAAAGGCATAATTCTGTTCATGTGTTCTCTTGTTAGTGCACATGTTTAATAATCATTCATTTCTTTATAATGTAAAGAAAACAAGATTTAAACACGTGCCCCATTTTAGTACAAAAAAATCTCTCCTGCTTGGTCCTTTTTTCCACTAAATTTAACAACAACAACATTGGAGGAGGGCAATTAATGGTAAATTTGTAATCTAATCGGAAATTAATAATAACGGCGCCGAAAAATAAAATCAAACTCGTCATTCGATTAAGTTTTGTGCTGATCTCATTTTTCTCCTCCCTATTGACAATAGCATATTTTATCTATCAAATATTTAAATTGCGTATAATTGTGATAAAACATCCGGATATGTACATACATACATATAAAGAAAAAAAAATGGAAAAATCGATCGTTTGTGTATCGATAGAACAATTTTTCGAATCGAAAATTTAATTTTTCTAGATAAAATTTTGTTAGTTTCTAATAAATATTTGTTGCCTCGCGATTTGAAGACTACTTGAGATTGATAAAAATATTGCACGTGCGAATTTTTTCCAAAATCGTACAACTCTATGCAAACACATCCGATGTCCTATTTTATTTTCAAATCAAATAACGTAAAAACATTTCCTTATTATTATTTATATTTTATTGTAAATTTGCATTGAGTGTTTTTTCTACTTTAATAATCTTGTCTATTTGTATTTAAACAAAAACTGTTTTTTAGGTTAAGGCCAATCGAAAATGGAATGTTTTTCGTGATTCACGTTTCTATGTGTTTATTAAATAATATTATTAACAAAAAAAATTGTTTATAAATAAATTCCTTTTTTTTCCACTGCATTTCTAGTATAGCCAAAATATTATACAATATAGTACAATGTTAAGTTTATAAAAAAAATGAGATTATTATTTATTTATTAACTTTCTATTGCTGTTAATTTCTTCTCTATTTCACTTTTATGTGAATTTTTACTTTATAAACAATATTATATCGGTCTATTTACGGAAAAAGAAACTGAAACGTGTATGCAGTCACCATAACGGCGTAAATAGCGCTTCTTTTTTCACTATTCTTAGTATGTTTGAATATACATAGTAAAAATAATTGAACTTGACTTAAATTTCTACTTTATACACATAATCAAGAAACCGCAGCGAAAGAGAGAGGACAATCCGTAATTGTTAATGTTTTTCTTTATGTTTATTCTCAAATTTAGTTTCCTGTTTTGGTTTTCGGAAAAATCGCACTCTGAATGTCGAGGGGGGATGGTTCCGAACCTAACCTAAGACAATACCATTTTTTGCGATTGGCAAAAAAATTGCTTGAAAATTGATGTGGAAGCTGTGTGAGATGGTGGAGGTGGATGACGACGACGCCGTCGCCTGTATTTTTTTTTCGCTTCTCTACACACACACAAATACATTGAAAATATAATTTCACTTTCGTGCGCTTGATATATACGAACTTTGCCGACCTCACCGCCACCAGGATATCTGAGTCAGTGGGTCGGCCTTTTCAGTAGTAGACGCTGCTCGTTTGAAGCGACAAGTCGCGTGTGCTAGTATCAACCCACGAGATTACAAAATCACTACACTAAAGTGTATGAATTGAAATTTTCCAACAGTTTTTTTAAAAAATTTTTGTGCATTTGAAATTTTTTGAATTGTTTTGTGAGATGAAAAGATTTTGATCGAAACTGTTTTGGAATTATTTTTTTTGGTGAAATGTCTACCATTCAGGAATTACCATTGATTAAGACTTTAAATAATACATCGGCAATAATTCGAATAAAACAAGAACAAGAATGTGACGATTATATATGTACAAATATCGAAGAAGACTCACCATTAGATCTGAGAATAAATTGTGGTCGTAGTAGTAGTCCATCAGCACGTGATTCTGGTACGGAAAGTGACGATACAGATGAGAAAATTTTATTGCAAGACGATGAACAGGATTGCAAACCGTACAAGAAAAATCTTATCAAGAGATGTAAGTCTCATATTGAAAATTGATGGCGTTTTTTGGTCAAAAATTTCATCTTTTTTTTTGATTTCACTCAATTTTTTATCTCTTTGTAAATTTATGAAGTTGTGTCTTTAACTGCAGGGTTTGTGACCTGTTCAGGGTCGCCACATAATAATTTTATAACGTTTTGTCCGTCTTTCATTGCAATAGAAAATAAAAGGAAGATATGTCATATCCGCCTATAAAGGTTACCAATAATAATCTTGGTTACAGTTGTCTATTAATGGAAGAAACTTTAATTCTTTACAAACCATTTCCTCATCAAATTAAATTTATTAATCAACATCCATAAATGAATATGTGAAAATACGATGAGTTAAAAAAAACTTAATCTGATTTTATTATTTTGTAATAAAGGTCAAAAATTATTTCAGATTAATTTCGCGTTTCGAAATTTGCAGAATTTTTTTTGACAAATGTGTCGGTGTATTAAAAGGGGATTACCTGCTGGTAATTTTACACCCTCTCAAGATTGCATTTTTTCGCAATAGTCCCGTTTTTTATGCTCTCGGATATCATAAAAAAATAACAGCAGGTATACAGAGTGGTTGAGGCGCGGGGGACGAGGAAGGAGGAAGAGGTGTACAGTTTAAGGGAAGATTTAATCTACCTGTACCCATTATTAGGGGTGGATATTGTAACGGTATAAATTTCTTTTCGAAAAATTGGGTCAATATTTCCAATTTCTTTCATAGTGAAAACACATTGAAAATTTCTCCATAAAATTCAAGTAAAATGTGTGCGTTTGCTCGTTTTGTTGTTATGGTGTGTTGCGGTTTATAATAAAAATTGTTTCATAGAAATGTACAGATTCCGTGTGAAAGTTTTTCATTTTATTTACTTTTAATACAATCATCATTTCACATGATTTTTGATAATAAATTAAACGGTAATCACGTGGACGGGAAGGGGTTTGTGTGATTTGGCGAAATAAATTCCCCCAAAAAAACTAACACACATAAATTTACACATACACACTTATAAAAGCCACCCTCACATGCTGTACCGGAATATATTGATTGTGTAAAAATTGACCTTGACCCAAAACTTGTGTCTTTCAATGTGAGTGGAGGAAGGTAGACCTCAACAACGCGACCCTGTTTTTACCCCCTATTTATTTTTATAATTGTCTCTAATAAAAAAAATATTATCCTACACATTAACCAGATTATTGTGGGTGTGTGCAACACCCTGTATTTTGACAAATCACAATTTTTATTTTTCTATTCAGTCTAGACATATAAATGTAAATTTAATTAGCTTCTCGCTTCTTTATATATAAATGACGGATAGTTTTTATTTTTCTTGTTTTTCCCAACTTTAAAGGTCTTTGTACTGTTTTATTTAATAAACACAGGATTTCGTTTTGCCTTCTTCGGGAAGAGGAAATCCATTTCGAAGAAAAGAAAGGGCTATGAAAGGGTTGGTACTGTCCTATCGTCTATAAATACACGATTTTTTTCCTCTGTTGCTTGTTTTGTGGGTCAAGCAGGTAGATTTTTCTTCACATTTCGTCTCACCACAAATCTCCATACACAATTAATTTACATATTGGAGGGTATGGGCCCGATATACAGGGTGAACCTTGTCCCCTAAGCGTTCGTTTTGACTTTGAAATAGGACGTCAATTAAGTTCCAATAAATTCTAAATAAAACAATTTCAATTAACCTGCCATCAGTTACATGTGTTTTGATATTTATAGTTAATTTTTTTCGTTTGTTCACTCGTTTGTTCAGTTTCCGACCTTAACCTCATTCTCTTTCAGTGTAACTTTAGACGCGCGCTTTTTTCTTTTCACAAGTCTAATTGTCAATAAAAATCTTAATTGTTCGTCTATTGTTTGCGTTTTCCTGTTTTGTTTTTATTTTGGGCAAGGTTAAAAGCGAACAAATTGAAATCATATACCAAAAAGGGTGGTTATAGACACAAACTGTGATTGAAAGAATAGAGTGAGACGGATAAACAATCATATCCGGAGGTGAGTAAAGATAGCCTTCCGGAATGTTTGTATAATCATCAGGTACATACATAGAATGTAACAATATAAGTACCTGTTGATTATATGCAGTAGGCAGTTTCTTTCTTTCTACTTAACAAACCGTGACGATTTTTTTGTCTCTGTATTTTGATCCAAAATTCTCTATGGGCCAATAAATAAAAAAAAAACTGTTATAAAATTTGACAATCTTTCCTCCCCTTACTAGAATTTTAAGTGGCCAATAAAAGGGCCAATGACAGTCTGCATTTTTGCCGTTTGAATGTAACGCCCTCCCCTCCAGTTTAATAGTACTAAAAAGACCCATCCACAGGGAGAGAAAATAAAATGTGTTCGATCGTCAAATAGCGGCAATGACATTGAAAGACGTTTCGATTTTTATGGCAAAGATCATCAAAACGCGGATTTAAATCAATATTTATATTAAAATAGTTGAATATCGTTCGTTTCCTTATATTTTCAACATTAAGAATGAGAGATAAACGCCAGTTTATCAAAATTTAATAAATAATCAGAAAGTCGTAAACGATTTTCATACAAAAACTAGCATAATTAATAGATATATTTGTATTATAAATAATTTTTCGTACGTAATAGTAAATTTTGATAATAAAGTCAATGGACTTTAAATTCCTAATAACATTTCAATTGCTATTAAATTAGAAAATAAATTCGTATGATTTATGTACGTATATTTTTGTTTTCAATTTTCTAAAAGAAGAACGTCAAAGCGCATAAATTACGTAAAATTTCTTTATCCAGTTGGCTATGTGTATTTATTAAGTACCTTTTTTCCTTAAATAACTAAAAATAGACATAACTCGTGTGAAAAATTCACTTTCCGGTATTCTATTTCAGTTTTTCGCCGAGTGGACGGCGTTGTTTTAATCAAATTTGGCCGCATGCCAAGAGCACACTGCGATGAGGAAAAAATGTTGGAAAATAAAAAAAAAATCAAAGACAAAGAGAGAAATAGTGACATAATCGCACAAACAACGCTTTTGTACTAAATACAAAATGATGTACACAAACAATGAAATTATTACCAAATAATAGAACAATAGGAAGAAACTGAGTCAATTTTACATAATCCACAATATTACACCTTAATTTTCGTAGAATAGAGAATGAAATGGTGGAAAAAAAACGCTCCCAGTGTACTCTCTGTTTCAATATTAATTTGGAGCAGTGTAAGTGTTTGTTTTCCGAAATAATTATGTTATCAGGTACGCACACACAAATACACTAAGTTGGCCGTGTGTAGACAATAATTTTGTGTGTAATGAGGTTATAAAAAAAATTGAAATAAAAATAACGAGTCCTTTTAAAGGAAGTTGGTATTTCTGAACCGGCTATTATGTAAGCGCGGCACTCTTGCTTAAAGTTCTCCATTCTAATGTGGGTTAAGGACGGCCACTTGAAAATATATAATATATGAAAAATATGGTATATATGAGAGAAAAAATAATAATAATACCGGTACGTTTAGAGGTACGTTTGGTGTGTGTACTGATTTTGTTATTACGTAATTGTGTAATAACATGTACTAAATAAAAATAAAATATGCGAGAATGAGAGAGAGAACGAGACAAGGGAGTGGGAGGGAGAATTTTGATTATAAATTTTATAATATTTACATATAACATACCTATTTATCGTTATGTTATTAATAATAAATTTATTATTTGTTTGTCCTAAATTCACGTTTTATATAATATTATATTCCAAGTATTTACTTGTGATTAATAAAATTGATAAGAGGTATAATAATAGATAGAACAAAAAACGCAGCATAGTGTGCGAGATGAAGACTCTCACTTTTTCGATTTTCATGTGGCGCTCGTGTAGGCGTTGAACTCCACACTACGACGTCATTGTATAAACAAGCATCGATCGTCAAGTACGTCATGAAAAATGTTGAAAAAATCCGTATAGCCGTGGCCCTCACTATGTTTACTATGATTACCTTTAATTAATTTCTGTCAAAAATGTTTGACCCAAATTTTCAGAGTATAATTAAATTCGTACAATTATAGAGAAGAAAAAAAATGTTTGTAATTGTGTTAATAAGCATAAAATTGACATTTTATATTGGACGGATTTTGTTCCTCATTTCAAGCGAAGTATTTAATCGTTTTGTATAATTTTTTTTCATTCTATCTTTATTTAATTTGGCAATGACATAAAAATTATATTTTATAATAAATAAAATCGCGTCACACAGATTCACTTTCACTTTTTTCGCATTTGCTCTTATTCACTTGCATGTTAAATATGTGATGTTTTATTTTTCTGTGTGCCTAGCCCAAAAAAATTCAAGCAAAAATTGCGACATCGATTTTATCAAAATTTTGTAGACATACGCCAGTTGAGGGTGCGGGGGATGGTGGGTTAATGTCGCGTCACGACGTTGACCTACGAAAAATGGCGTCTAGCCATATCGACCAAAAACTAAACAGCTTTTATGCTATGCACATTTTTTTTGTTACAATTGTTTCATAAGTCCAACAACCCCTACCAATGAATGGCTCTTTTTAATAATAAATAAACTCGATTTTTATTATTAACAAAGTCTGATTAAAAATTGAGGTCAAGTGAGTGAGAATATTACAAATGATTGATATTATAAAAATGTTTTATGTCTTTCCATATTCTCAGACTGTGTGTGAATTAACCTATTTTTATAAAAATGTATAAAGTGGTCTGTTATTTGTTGCCATTTTACAGTTTTCTAGAAGTTTTAAGCCTACTCAGAGAGTTGTACAAGTTTTTATCTAAAATTACTATATTCTAAAGCGAATATAACGTTTTAAAATGTATTGATTTTAGGTCATGGACATTATTTTACTTTCGTTTCCGCTTCAAATCTATTTGAACAGTGAATTGATTATGATTTTCTAGTGTTCTCTTTATATTAATTACTGTATTATTTTTTCTTTTAATTACAGTCGATAAAGAACAAAACAACTATTTGCATCAATTGTTGTCGAGGCAAAGGACCGACTTACAACATCCATCCTTATGCGATTATGGCAGAAGGAAGAGTGTCTATCCACCAACGACTGGTATGCACACTTTTCTTATATTTAGTTTATAAACAAAATCGCGCGCCATCTATGAATTAATGTCAGTTTTGTGTGTTTTGCGAGGGGGTGATTATTGACATTTTTGGTGATTGATGGATTTGTCAAACGAAAGGATGTTTACGTTGAATTGCGAAACTTGCAATAATAACATCTGTGCAACCCTTTTGTCATAATGTGGGGGTGGCGGCACCCCTGTTTGCTCGAAAAAGGGCTAAAACTGCATAATTCCATGCAATATGCATTTGTTGCATCTGTCTAATTCAGGTAGACGCGGAGGGACATTGGTGGCGAGATTTTTCGGTCATTTTGTTAAATAAAACGTGCGCCCGTGTCTAGAGATTTTGTCACCTGATAATAGAAAGCCAAGTGGCAAAAAATGGACCATTTTCTCAACAATACTCTCGACACGTCACAACAATGTAAACGATACTCTCAAGTGTATTGTCCGGTTGACAATGGATTTTAAGGATTATAGTTTGCATTGTTGGTGACAATGAGGAGGAGGAAGAAGAGTAGATGGCCAGTGGTTTCCTTTTTGTCTGTTTAAAAAAACGTTAATTTTTCGGACCTAACCGAAATTTCCCATCGATTAATAAGTTGGAATCATTAGTTATGCTTATAGCCCTATTTTTAACCCTCTTACGGTAGTAAATAAACAGAAGGCGAAGAAGAAGACGAGAATGAGAGGGGAACAGGGGAGTTCACAAAAAAGACAAGGAGGAACCTGTTTTAATTCCGCGAACTAGCACCGAATGTCCGGTGTGTATGTATGAAGAGAGTATACAGGACAATTCCGTCCCTTAAATGTCCGTCATGACCCTGATGACCTTAATGCCCATTAATCATATCTATTATACCGAATATGATGGTACTAAGGAACTGTGTGTGTATGTGACGGGGGTTGTATGTTGGGGTGCGCTTCTTTTTGTCACATGTAAAAATTCAAGTTGTACATGTAAAATAGTTGTAATAAAATACAATGGAAACCCTTTAATAAAATTGTATTGAATGATTGTAGTTGATGGTCAGATATATATTATGTCGTTACCTTTAACTGACCGTTGCATTTTTATATAAATTTATACAATAGGAAATTTTTCGATTGCGATTTACTACCAACTTATACCTTGTTTGGCTTGCTTTTGGCCACGCACATGGCACTCTATATGTATATATTTTCATTTTATTTTATTGAGTTGAAAAGGAACTTCTTGTGTGAGAACGAGAACTTTCAATTTGGTTTTTGCATTACTTACCACTCGGTATGTATGTGTGTGTGTGTTTAATAAGGGCGAGTTTTTTACACTTTTGTCGCGTTTGTTAGTCAATTTGCATATGTATTCAACACCATAGATTTGTTTTGATTTATTTTTGTAAATGGGACACACACATATAGCTATTTACAGTCGAATTTTAAATTTTAAGCCCACCCCAATTTTGACGGTTTATAAAACACGTTTGTATTACGAATGACACATTTTTTGGGTTTCGATTTAAAAAGATTTTCTTAAAAACCTCTTAAAACTTGTTTTCGGTCAGTTTGAAATAATGTTATGTCCGGTTCAACCCTTAAATAGATTAAGTTTGTACTATTTTTATATTTTCACCCTGCGTCTGTGGGAAAATCTACTTTGCTGGTCATTTAATGGTCAGTTTCTCTATTGTAATTTAATACTACTGGACAGTAATAAAATCGAAAGGGGGGCTCATTCCCACTAGATTTTCAGGAAAAAATTCGTTAAAAAAGTTTTGCCTTCATAGGGGACTAAAATCTCTTATTTGACGGACAAAATGGTCCTTCGTCAATTATCTAAATTTTTATCACAAAGAAAAGTATTGGATTTTAAACGGGCAGATAAAAGGTCAAATTGATATTCATTTTGAAAATGGTCATTTTTGTTAGGTTTATATTTGACCGTCAAAATAGCCTCTATGTATTAATTTTTCTTGCTGGAAAAACAAAACAAAAGAAAACGATGAAAAACGATTTTAAAACGAAGCTCAGATGAATGAGTAAATATGCTTAATTGGTCATTTTCGTTTATTTAATATCTAACTGTTATTGTTTTTATAAATTATTGGCCTTTTCTTAAAAAATAAATCGTAACGCATTCATAAACAAAAAAATAGAAAATCAAAAATAAATAAAACTGAATATCTAAAGGAAAAAAGAGCACAGATATTGAAATAACAAAAATTTGACTGTCTAAACTGACATTATACTTCATTTAGTATTTGACCATCAAAATGGTTTTCATCAAACTTTCAATTTTCGTTGAACTTATCTTTTATTCTATTAAAAAGAGAAAAATTACTTAACTTTTTATTAGGAATAGATATTCATATTTGACCGTCAAAATGGTCATTTATATAATCTGTTTTTAAAATTCATCAAGTTCAACATTAAAATATAATGCTTAAAGAATAATCAAATCCGTTATTTCAACACACAGAAAATGCTCAATTCATTTACGATCAAATTTGACACGGAATTGATGTCTGGGGGCGGTTTCTGTTGCAGGTTCGTTACCACCAAGTCCAGCGGATTCGGGTGTTTCGGATGTGGACAGTTCGTCAAGTGGTGGTCATACGTCAACGGACGAATTGAAAGCCAGATTACAACCTTCAATCCATTCGCCCGTTGGACAACTATTCACACGTCATTCTTTATCACAATGGCAATCACCGGCGGCGGCGGCTACACACCACCACAGCAACGGTACCACTGGCGGTGGGGGTGGCGGCGGTGGTGGACGAGTACCCAATCATATGGCTCAGCAATTTTACCAACCATTTACATCAAGTAAGTGAAAAAAATTATTTTTACATTTGAGCCTTGATGTTGCACAATTTTTTTCATGTTTGGCAGAGTTTAACTATTTACAAATTAGGGCAGGTCAACAAATAAGTATAATAATAAAAAATACCAGACTATGGATTATTTTTATAATTCACTTTTATTGTTTCAAATGACTTTCTACATTAAATAGTTGGCTTAAGTTATTGCATTAAGTACGCAAAAAAAAATAGAAAAATAAAATTTCAACAAAGTGTGGGATTTGCTAACCTTGGATGTGTCTTCTCCGGCGTTCCAATTCGTGGCGATTGAGTTATTTTTCTTTATCGATTATTATTCGAATTTTGTGGATTTAGTCACGTTTTTATTATCAAAAATGTCTTTTGAAATTTCATGAATAAATATAATAAAGTTTATTATTTACATTAAATAAAGTTATAAAAAAAAATGATAAACTGTTTTTATCCGTCATAGGTCAGTTTACGGTGATTACATAAAATTGAAACGAAATTTTTTCGTCTAAGAATCTTTTCTAGTTGACGATTTGTTTTTCTTCTAATACAAATTGAAAACTGAAAGTGAAACGCCCAAAGTATTGAAATTGTTTACTCTCCTCATAGAGAAAATCTATTTTTGTACAACTTGGGCTCTCTCTCCTTCTATTCTAGTTTAGTAATGTGACATTGTACGAGGTCATGGTGTTTACATAATATTGTACTAAAAAAAAAAATGAAAAGACGCTTGCACACACATACAAGTTACAAAAAAAGTGTTTAAAAATATTTTTTTCTTGCTTACACAGTTATCAAGTCAAGAATATCGTCGCCTGATTTATTTGTACATTTATTTATTTGAGATTACAAATTTATTTTAGGTAATATGTATGTGTGTGTGTGTAGACATATAACTTTTTTTATCTAATATTGTACGTACGCAGAAAAAAAAACTGTTTATCGCTGTGATTCGTTTTTAATTTGTTCATTTTCCCCACAATTAATAAAACAGTCTCAAGGTGACCGTTGTCGCCTCATCGTCAAATAGAAGGATTAGGAACTGACCTAAGACATTCGCTATTTATGCAAATATTTTGTTTAAATACAGACCTGCCACCGGATCTTGTTTGGAAAATTTATTATATATTTTTCGACTTTGTTTCGAATTAAAACTGGGCAAGGTCAGTGTTTTTGTGAAAAATTGTATTAAAAAGAAATCTAGATTAAACATTCAAATATTCCAACGTAATAAATTACCTAGAGATGCATAGAAAAACAAGTTTTTTTTTCTGTCGACGTCTCTTCGGTTTGTTGGTCAATCCTTTGTGTTTGGATTTGTTGTTTAAGTAACTGACCTAGGCCAGCCTAGACACGATACTAGACCAACAACTTTAGTCGTCATTAGTTCTTTGTTTATGGTTTTATATACGCGCACATTTAATGCCGTTTTTTCTTGTCCATCCTCTCCACACACCAATCTATCTGTCTTTGTTTCACTTGTTTACTCGTTTTTTAAGGCCCCCATCGAGACTGTGATGGTTTTAGTACTAGACATGGACACATGGGGGCCCCTGCTTGTCTAGGATCGTCTCTAGGCCACTAGATTACTGTTACGTCCGTTATTTACGAATCGTTTTGTGCGTACGTCTAGTAGACTATGGATTTTGCGTTTTCAACGCATTCGCAATTTCGTCTCAAATTCAGTTTGGCGCAAACGGAAAAACATTTTCAGTAAAAATAAATATTCCCTTGGCAACAAAACACCTGAACGGTGATCTTTGTTTACCTTCAATTTTTCGTCAGTCAAAATATTACCCGTAGTGGCTTTGTGTCTCCTAATACATACATACTGATGCCTAAGTAGTTAACTCTTTCGACGCTGTGGCGTTATTTTATAAGGCAATTTTATAAGAATTGCTTGCCTTCTGTAAGTGTGCGTTCTGCAGATATTTACAATTCAAGCTGGTTATATATATTGAAAAGGACCTTGAAGCGGGCGGTCACCCCAATCCGCGTTTTATACACAGATTATGCTGCTTGCGGTTTACGGGTATATTTTTCCTTCTATGTTTGTGTGTAATGTGTGCGCTTTTCCCTCTTCATCTTCTTTACCTTTGGCGTGCTTTTGACTCTTGTTTCTCGTTTAGCCTTAAGAAAATATTTGTAATCAATTCCGCCTTTCTTTATGTTGGAAAAGTTTGAATATTAAAAATAATTTGTCCTTGGTATAATTTCTTACAATTTAGATCAGCAGGAAATTGGACAATACATACCATAAATAAAAATTATGATAAACACTCATTCAGTTGTGTGTGTGCATCAATCATTAATTAACAATTAATTGGATTTTTTATTTAACAAGTTTATCATGACCTCTTGAAATAATTGTGATTGCTCATTATAAACTAAATGTCCAAGAAATTGACGTAATTATTGTAAATGCGAAAGTAAAACTCAGTTAAAGATGCAAGTGAAACGGTCGACGACAGTCTATTTTTCCTTTTCTTTTGATCTTGTTTTGATTTGAAAATAAATGAAACGGAAGCTGTAAGAAAGAGAGTCTTGCAAACTACTCTTACCTACTTGTCCTGTTTTTATGTTGGCTGATTCTGAGGCGATGTTGTGATGAAATTTTTGAACTTGTTGTGTGTTTGAAAATGGCCAGAACTGATGGATTTTGTGACCTTGATGGAAAGTCACATTTTAAAGAAATGTCGATGAACTAGTGACCGAACAAAACGGTGAGAGAATCGTATAGACTGTTTTTGAGACAATTTCCATCCTCCAGTGTTTTCTAGACATGTTGGTGAATTTCATACGCCTTTCGTTTTTCAACGATTTTTTGTTCGTCCGTTCACAAGTAATAATAAATTGTTATTTGTTAAAAACGAAATAATGTAGTAGTTTGTTTGGTGTAATAATGTTAGTCTGGCGGTGAGGGGTGCAGTAAGAGGGCGGAAGAGAACGAACCGTCGGTCCACTAAACTCTCTTCTTCTCGCTCACTCGGTTTATGTGTATGTGTGTGCGGGGAAATAGTGTTTAAGTCTCGCCTTTATTATATAGGAGTAATCTAGCTGTGTGTATGTATGTGGCGGCCCTGTAGAGAACATTGACCAGGAAACAACATATATATAATATGTATATGTATATATATACAGGCAATATTCTTCTAACCTTCAACTGTATAGTGGGCAAAATGTGTCCTTGCCTGTGTTGCAGTTGCAGTGCGAAAATAGATGCAATTCGCGTTACACTTGGAATAATTATCTATGTTTCGCTTTCAAATTTACTTCCAAGCCAAACGAAACTTAAAAATTTAACTCTCTACCTAGTTTCATTTATTGTAGTTGGACAATTGATAAATATTTACTGGTAAAAAAAGATTTAAAAAAATGTTCCGGTTTTAACTTTAAGAAATCTTGCATGTTTTTCAACAAAATGCGAGGAAAATTTTTGGAACCCACGAAAAAGGCAAATTTCTTGTAATTGAACTTTTTTTAAAAATTCAAGATTGGTGAATTAATAGTCACTCAATAAATTTTGATTATCAAGAAAATTTAAAAATGCCATAATTTTATTTCTGTATTTTTCTGTATTGCAAGTCATGAATATGAGAATTTGCCTATGAATAGGAACAATAAAAATAAGGTCATGATAATGCCCTTAATCGCGAGAATTTTGAAATACAGGAAGTAATTGAAATCCTTTTAAGTATCGAATTTCAATATTTTTTACATTTTTTTTTAATTTCTGAAAACAATAGTAGGTGACAAGGTAAAAGTGGTTACTATCTAAATTACATTACTTCCTCTTTGAATAGAAACAATAACAAAAAAAAAATGTGTTGAAGGTCTACTATAATCCTAATACTGTAGTTACGAAAAAGATATCAAAGAACATATAAAATTTCTATCGCTTTCATTTCGTAAAAAATTTTGGAAAAAGAAAGTGTATGTATAGAAATAACACAAAAATCATAATAAAGGATCCACTGGTTACTTACATTTTGTTTCAAATTGATAACAAAAAAGACTAAAGCACTACATAAACGTCTATTTCCTTTTATTTTACTGACAGAGTACAAATAGTAACAAAAAATATTACTAACCAAACAACTTTTATGAACAAGAAACAGTCACTAATCAAATTTCAATTCAAATTTCCATTTCATCTTAAACATTTGTATTTTAACCACTTTTCAACGGTGAAAGTGATGAATGTAGACATTTTTTTACAACCAACCATAAAACGTTTAACGATCCAATTGTTTTTTTTTCTAACTTGCCACTTTTGTTTCGCTTATTTCAGTACCAGATCCGTACAACAGTTACTTACTCCAACAACATCACCATTTACAACAAAGTCACCATTTAAACCATCACCATCACACAGGTAATTCACCATCCGCATCGGCTTTAGTTGGCTCACCATTCACCACACCATCACCACCGTCGCCACCTATGCGCCACGCAATACCAACTAGTGTCATACAAGCGGCGACATCTAGCGTCTATGACGATCCCTACAACATGCTCGGTTTCACGCCGAGGAAATTGAAGAAAATCAAGAAACAGAAATTGGGCCTGGACAGTAATGGACAGTCAACGACGAACGGTGGCAGCGGTGGGACCACCCCCACAACGGGGGTGAAACGTAAGAGTCGCGAAGGTTCCACCACATATCTATGGGAGTTCTTGTTGAAACTATTACAAGATCGTGAATATTGTCCACGCTATATAAAATGGACAAATCGTGAAAAAGGTGTCTTTAAGTTAGTCGATTCGAAAGCTGTTTCCAGATTATGGGGTATGCATAAAAATAAGCCAGATATGAATTATGAGACGATGGGTAGGGCACTAAGGTATTATTATCAAAGGGGTATATTAGCAAAAGTTGATGGACAACGTTTAGTGTATCAGTTTGTTGAAGTGCCCAAAGATATTGTGGAAATTGATTGTACGGGCGCTTGAATAGGAAAAAATGCGAAAAGCTAATTTTAATTGTCCTCCCACCATCCACCCCAAACCACTTAGTTATTTTCCCTCTTGGATTTAATGGTTTTTTATTAAATCCAAACCTCGAAGTACAACAAATTTAAATAAATATAAATGAAAGAACAAAAGATTTTAAAAAAATGATGAAACAGCCCTTATTCTGGTTGGTAACCGGAATAAGACTAACTTATTTATTTTACGTAATACCCGAGACGTTCTTTTATTTTATTTTTTATTGTACATATAATGTCTTTAACTCGTATATGCAACGAACTTAACAATTACTATAATATAACTCCCCCACCCCATTATACCTCCTATCTTTAATTTTTCAGTTATAATTTTGTGTAAATTATTTCATGCACACCATTACGATCTCAATTTGTATAAAGTTAAAATAATTTTAGAGGAGAAACGAAAAACGAAAAAAAAAGACAAATGGAAATTGTGCTTTTTTTTATTTTAAAATAATTTTCGGGATTTTATTGCGGGACTGAATTTTTACAAAATTCATATGTGGAACAACAAATTAAATGGTTGTGAATATAAAGAAAACTTCTTCCTATCAGAAAAAATTGCAATTAAAAATTTTTACCATAGATGTCATTTATTAATTTGCATGAGGAAATTTAAAAAATTGTGATAGTTGACAAGGATTTAAATACACTTGTCGGGGTGCTTTAAAAGAAAAACAAAAATACAAAAATGTTTTTGGTAAAGACTGTGCGTGGTGCCTGATGGTTTTTTCCTTCCTCCCCCAAACACAATTTTTATAAAATATATTTATAAATTATAATAATATACATTGCAGCTCTCTCTTTTACGTATTTTTTTTAATTTTTAATTTGTTGCCCAAAAAATGTGTAAATAATACAATTACATAAATAGTAGAAAAATATTGGATGGAAATTGTTGTGTACTTAGAAAATTTACATTAATGTTATATAAAAGAAAAAGTCCCTCCAAATGTCCTTTTTTAAGTAATTTATTAAGTGTACATTCTGTATAGTATTTATAATTTATTGACTATTTACCCCATGTCCCCCTTGTTCGCTGCCTATTTTTTAATAAGTAAATTGTTTAATAACCTTCTGTGATCATTTGTTTAGATAATTTTGTAAATTTACCCCTCTTCAACCTCCCCTCTGTCATTTTCTTGCTATTAAACAATTTTTTGTAACTATAAACAATTAACGTTGTACCTAAGGTGAATAGTGTCTTGAAAATAATGAAAACCTATCTCAGTGCGAATTCAGGACTAACACAAACAATATAAAGAGAATATATTACAAAATATATTATATTAAATGTTATTTAGAAGAAAAATATAAAAAACAAAAATGGCAGTGTGATCTTCTACGTCAATCTGGGAATGTTAGTGGATTATACTGTTAATGTACTACAAGTAATACCTCAATTAAATGTTTTATGGATCAATGTTAATATAAAAAAAAAATCAAATTAAAAACGCACAAAATTGTACGTACGTCCAATAACAAAATAGTTAATCGTGTGATATGATTAATGTAATTATAAACAAAATACAATCAGAGCTGCAGTTCTTTTTTTGGACTGTACGATTGTGTTTTGTTATTCTATAACTGTTTACTTGATTGGCATTGTGCAACCACCACCCTCCCATTTTCTAACCCTTGCCCCCCTCCATCACCCGATAAATAGAGTGTCTATATAATTTGTTGTAAGACCAGATGATTATTGATATAAAAAAACTATATATATATATAAATGAAAAATAAAATCACATAAAATAAAAATATTATAAATGTAATATGTAAGAAAGTGTTGAAAAAAAAATCGTTGGTGATATTTGTCATATTAATTGTAAATATCTAGCATTAATTTTTAATTAAATAATTGATTATTGTATAATTGAACGGAAACAAATTTTATTACAAAGAAATTATTATACATTTAAATGAAATGAATTTATTTCTACATCACATGGAAAAACAAACCATAAAAAATGTATCACAGATGATATGAGATTTTCCCCTCTTTTTATTTGTTTAGTTGTATTTTTTCAATTGTAAGAAAAACAAATGTGAATGTTAAACAGTAATTTTATTTGTATAGTTCTATTAATTTTTTTTAGTTTGTAAGTCAAGGTACTTTTATTATTATACAGTTTATTGTAATTATTTTTTTTTTGTCTATTACAAAAATATAATTTTCACTTTATCTTGTTTTTTCTACTAAATCCTTTTTACAGTTGTATGTTTGTGAAAGATATGAACTTCGATTTTTGAAAAATATCTATAGTTCTCTGAGAAAGGTAAAAAACTATTAAATAGTAAATACATACATTATAAATTAAATTGTACATGTCCCTCCCTCTATTGAGACTTAGACAAACTATTTCGAAAAGCAGACGACTATAGAAGAGAAATCAAAACACAAGATGATTGCGAAAGCAGAATACTGTTCTTTAAATTGAACACAGTCATAATATACAGGTTTGGAAACTGGGTATCAAACATATATGTATGTAGTAGTTTTAAGGTGCTTTCAGAAAGCTTGGATATGGTCGCGGCGACACTTGCGACAGCAAAATTGACCAATAGCGTGCCGTATTCCCCTCTGTCGCTATTCCCATATTTTGCTGTCGCGGTGTAGTTTGAAAATTCCAACTACACCGCGACCCTCGTTATGTACAATTGAACATTAATTTCCCATCTTATTATTACAATTATTTTATAAATTTCAATTTCAGACAAAAATGTAATAATAAGGTTTAAACAGTTTAAAGTAGGATATATTTTCTCAAAATTTTTAATTTAAGTTTTTAATAAAATCGATCTTAACCGGCGACACCCGAATCATTTAATTTTATGAAGTGGGGACTGTCGCCGCGACCGTGTCGACGCTCTCTGAAAGCACCTTTAAGCTACCTTTATCCACGCCCAATACTGAAAATGTATTATTTCTACATTGTTTTTAAGCGTTGAAACCGCCACTTTTTTTTCGTGATGAAATGAAATTCATACCATCACCACAGATTATTTTACCGGATACTACACTCTATGACGACACCTTTCAAGTGGAAAGCAGCCATCGATTGAACTCGTGAATTAAATTGGGGTGCAACAAAGTTGACAACACTTTATTACTAAAAATAAAACCAATAAGTGTGAGAGAGAGAGGCAAAATTCCGACAGAGGAGGACTATCGTTTTAAAGCAAATATGGCGGACGCTTGCTACAGCCACAGATTATACAGATATTACACTTGGAAGGAAAAAAGAGACAGAGTTACACTCGAATTTAAAAGGCCAATCGGCAAGCATTGCAAGACTCGTATTAGTTCGGTAATTTGATTTGAAAAATAAGCTGTAATTGGTTGTTACATTCGGTTTTGAAATTTGATATATAATCAGCTGTAGCAAGCGTCCGCCATATTTGCTCTAAAACGATAGTCCTCTCTCTGTCGGAATCTTGCCTCTCTCTCTCACGCTCATTGGTTTTATTGTTAGTAATAAAGTGGTGCCAACTTTGTGACACCCCAATTTAATTCTCGAGGTCAATCGACGGCTGCTTTCCACTTAAAAGGTGCCCAGAGATATAGAGATAGGGAGAACGCGCTTCGACGAGTGCGCATCCAATTTTTTGGGGACGTTATAATGTCAGCCATTTTCTTGTCTCTTTGTAATTCAAACCAATGTCTCTAGATGGCGCTACCAAGGGTGCGAACACAAACTTATAATATGTCAAAAGCAGACACAAGATTCTGCCAAATGTGTGTTGTTTCTGATCAAAAGTGTTACAATGTGAGTGTTACAACGTGTTTATTTTAAATTGATAAACTTATTTTTGTTGTAATTATGGCATCATGTATTTTAATTTTCCCGCAATTAATATACATAGTAAAATTTGGAAATTTCTAGTTACTTTTTAACAGTTGGCAATTGTCCAACAAGAACATTGTCTTCAATTTTCCCTATTTCGCGCATCCACAACATCCTTCTCCCTACCTCTATTTCTCTGAAGGTGCTTAAACAGAGTACAGTATCTGGTAGAATAATCTGTGCTACAGCTGATTATATGTCAAATTTCAAAACCGAATGTAACAACTATAGAGAAAGAGATATAAATATTATATATATTATTATAAGAGTACTCGTTTCCTTGTTTATCTTTGGAAACAAGTTGAGCACAGCGCACCAGTAAGCCGGTGCTCGGAACTAGGTAGCGGAGCTCAGTACCTCTTACCCTTCTCTGTACTATTACTGGAAGGGTGGGAAATGGCGGTATTTTCAAATTCAAAATAATGTTTATTGGTTGATTTTTTTATAATAATCTACATGTTTCGAACTTTTTGGTTCTCGTCAGTACGATGTATTACAATAGTAAAATCGTAGACATGCGACATTTATAAAAAAAAATGTTAATCACAAATAAAGTGAAAAAAAAAAACAAAAACATATAAACAGTTTAATTCATTCACTCATTCTCCCTCTGGATTTGAAGAAAACAAAAAATCTCTTATTTTTGAAATTTGGATCGGTAACATGTATCGATAAAAAATATTATTGCAAAATGGGACTTGACAATAATATTGAACACGTTTATCGAGTGAAGCCATTATGCAGAGAGACAAAATAGATGATAAGAGTACTTACAAGACAAATTAAAGCACCAACAACACCAAAAACATCCAAAAACACAAGAAAAATAGAAAAAATTTTCTTACCACAGCACATAACGGACAAAATAACATACATAGAAAAATAGGTTTTTTTATAAAATATATATAAAAATATCTTGGGGATGAGATAGTATTCAAAATCTGAAAATAAAAATATGCAACTTTTTAAAATAAGTAAATATACTCACCAAAAAATGCAAAGTTTCCTAATGACCCGAGTGGGGTACTTGCACCATTCGTTTTTTTATATGAGAATCGCCAGTAGCCCTATAACTCAATCCAAAAAACGTCATTCCGATTCCCAATTACCGTCTTCCGAATTTCCGTCGCTGTCAACATGAATCACCAACTTTGGCACTTCGTCGATGATTCACGATGGTGTAATTACCTCCTGTATAGCTTTTAATTGTAACAGTTGACTTCTAATTTACGTACAACATCTCGTTCAACATCACATAAACGTTTTCCAGTCATTTAAAAAAATCACCAAAATACGAAAACGAACGACAATTAGCAATAGCAATCATATAAGAACGAACGGTACTGATAAAATGTTGAACTACGAGCATATGTATTAGTGTGTGCGTATGAAAAAAACGTCATAAAATTCGAATGTTTCTCATAAGTTCACAAATATGTTACGTGACCGCATAGAATCGTGAATGGTACTTTATATATATTTTACTATAATTTTTCTCCGTGTAGCTCCCTTTGGGGTCCGTTGTCTTATAAGTTCTATCCTCATTATTACAAGTGGGATAAATTCACGGACACGCATTGAAATTGATCTTTGTTACTACGAAAAAAATCTTAATTCTCCCTGGACAAATTTCCCTTTGTCCCATTTTTCTTCTATTGTTTTGTCTCCCGCTGGTTGTTTTCTGTCTTATTCTCATGACAACCCAGGCAGACATGCGCTATTTCGGCCCCCCTTTCCTACTTCCCAGCGAAGGAGAATTTTTCACGGTCAACTGACACTTGTTTGCTATGATTGAAATTTCGGTCACGCTATCGTATCTTCTACTGTCTGCTTTTTTCTGCTTTCTTTTCTGAGTCATTTATTATCCCTTTTTCAAACCCTTCAACTCTTTTATTAACTAATAGTGTACGTGTTAATTACTTGTGGGCTTTGCCAATTTTAATTAGTGCTTTTACTTGCTTTGGTGCATTGTGCATTATTTTATTTCGGATTTTACCTTATTGCAATGCTATATACGCAAAAGAGACGCCAACAGACGTTAAAGACGCCGCTCCAGGCGTTAAAGCTCAGTTAGACTTCGACTTCAGAAACTACATCGGCTCCAATCAACGTAAGTGCTTTTTTTCTCTCTATTTGCTGGCTCTTTATTTTCTTTCTACTGCGCTATTAAAGTTATTTCTTTTGGTCTATCGCGGTTAGGTAATTAAGTTTACCTATTTGCGTTTTATAAAACCTTCTATTACAAAACAGAACTGTCAGATTCGGGTTTTGTAATAAAAGCAGTTTTACTGTAAGAAATTAGTGATTTTTACTATTTGGGGTTGACGAAACTTGAACAAAAATTGAATCGCTGTTAACAGATTTACGCTGAGATACAGCGAGAGTTATTGACATTGACAGCATGACAACATTTAAAACTGTCACACTCGAAATGTTTGAAAACAAAATTGAACCAACTTTAGAAAATAAAAATCTCTACAATTATGAAATGACTAATTTATTAATTTATAATTAAATATTTTAGACGCAAATAGGTAAAATATCCCTTACGATACTCATTTTTTAATATACTATTTACTAATTTTTACTAAGGCTTAGAACTAGCGGTTCTCCTTTTTAAATACAATTTTCCTTTGCGGGATAAAACCTCGCGTCTCTCGGCGTTCTCACTTCTCCAGTTAAGGTAGAGCTACCGCGCTAGAGGATTTGTTACTCAAATTACTACTTTATGTGCGATTTGTCGTCCATGGAACTTCTAATTACCTTTGCGGGGTAAGATGTAATATTGTTGAGGGTTGTTGGATTGGCTGAGACTGTGTCAATTTGGATTTATACACGTGTTTATAAGATAAACGTTGATGGGTTGTTGTGAATGCCTTTCGGTTGTTAAGGTCTTATAAGACAAATCTCTGAAGAATCTTCTAGTTGTTGCATTTAATAGAACTCGAAGGTTCGTATTTTATTCACTTAGGGATTGGGAGTGTTCATAATAATTAACACGACGAGAAATTTAGTTTCAATTTATAAATTTATTGAACACCGAAACAAATATATAAAACATACAATTAATGCGGATAAACGTAACTGACTAAACTAGGGCGAAGGGGCGGGTTTTTATAATTACCCCAGTCTCTTTCTGAAATAATAGAAATTTATGAAATTAACAAAGAAAGTCTCTTCTGAAGGTTGACTTTTCATAATTATAAAACTACAAAATGAACTTACAATGATTTATAAGAATGTGAATTATTTGAAAACCATTCTATGCACATATTTGTACATTACACTCCTCGCTTATAAAACTGAAGTATAAAATAGGAGTTCTATAAATCAGGATTGTACTTCCTTGATGTAATTATTATTTATTAGACTAGTTTCGGCGATCTGCCATCTTCAGTACTAACTACAATTTAAAATACATGATTATGTTTTGTGTAAAATGAAGATTTTCTGGTTAGCTTACTTGTCAATAGGTTAACTTAAATTTAAGGCAATGCATAACATATTAAAATTATAAATGGTATAGCACACACGTTATAAATAAGACGAACGAACAAATAATTTTAAACATATAAATAAAATAAGTTAAATAAATAAAATTAATAGATAAAATAAATAAATAAATATGTAAAATGTTTAAATGTTATTGTTGTTCGTCAGTCTGTCAATTTTTGTTGTGTCACATTATTATTGGTTCCTGCTATTAGTTGGTTGGTAACTTTTTATAAATTTAAAAATTGGCGTCTGTTTTAATTCAACTTGATCGTTCAGGCATTTTTTGTTGTTTCTCATTTCTTTTTGTATTTCGAAGGCTTCGAAGAGTGTTAGTTTGTGTCCTTTGTCATGTTTGTGTATGATTTTTGTTCTGTTTTCGTCTATTTTGTGACCTGTAAAGTGTAAATGTCTTCCTACGTTAGAGTGAATTTTGTCTTTTTTATGTTCTTGTTTTCTGGTCTGTAGTCTTCTGCCCGTTTCTCCGACATATGTGGCTTCGCAGTCTTTGCAGTATATTTTGTATACTCCGTTTTGGTCCATTATGTCTGTTTTATCTTTGTAATTTTTCAGGATATCGAAGATGTTCCTGTTGGTTTTGTATATTGGTTGTATGTTGTATTTTTTCAATTTCTTCGTTATTTTCTCGTTTATTTTTTCCGAAATATGTAAATTTTCTGTATGTTACAGTTTCGTTTTTCTTTTCTTCTGTGTTTGGGTATCCCAATGAATGTTTTATAAGTTTTTCTTCTGTTTTTCTGATGATTTTGTTTATTGTTTTGTTGGGAAATTTGTGGTTTTGTGCGATGTTTTTGATTTTCGTGATTTCTTTTCTTCTATTTTCTATTGTAAGTGGTATGTTGTACGCTCTATGGACCATGCTATGTAGTGCTGCGAGTTTATTTTGTGCTGAGTGGTGTGAGTCGTACGGGATTATGCAGTTTTTGTTTGTTGGTTTTCTGTATATGTCGAAGTCGATTTTGTTCTTGTTTTTGGTTAGCGTTAGGTCGAGGAAGTTGATTTTATTGAGTAGTTCTGTTTCTAATGTAAATTTTATTTTTGGGTCTATATTGTTTATTGTATTGTGGAATTTGTCAAGTTCTGTTGTAGTCCCAGTCCAGATACAGAGTATGTCGTCAACGTATCGTTTCCATAGTATTATGTTTTTCGCGTCTGGTGATTTTAGTATTGTGTTTTCGATTTTGTCAATGTATATGTCAGCTAGTAGTCCTGATAGGGGTGAGCCCATGGGTAAGCCGTCTTCCATTTTGTATGGTAGACGTTGTATGGTAATTTGTTGTAGTGTTCGATTATTTTATTAATGTCTTCTGCTTCGTTATCGTCTTGTCGGTGTTGTCTGAGGATGGATTTAGTTATGGAGGTGGTTTCTTTTATGGGTATGTTGGTGTATAGGTTTGTGATGTCAAATGAAATAAGGGTGTATTTGGGAGGTAAGTCTATTTTTTGGATTTCGTCGGTCAGCTCTTTGGAGTTCTTTATTGTGTGTGTTGGTCTGTAGTCTATTGTTTTTGTGAATAGGGTATTAATAAATTTGCTTAGTTTTTCTGTTGGGGTGTTGATGAATGTTACTATGGGCCTTATGGGTGCGTTTGGTTTGTGTAGTTTTGGTAAAGCGTATAGTTCTGGAAGTTTTGGGTTCATGGGTGTTATTTGTCTAGTGTTTGTGTATTTGTCTAGTGTAGTCTTTGTGTCTTTGATTAGTTGTTTTGTGTCTTTTATTATTTTGTTTAGTGGGTTGTTGTTTATTTCGTGAAAGTTGTTGTCAGTCATGAATTTTTCTGTTTTTTCAATGTAGTTTTCTTTGGTTATTAGGACTATTTCGTTACCTTTGTCGGCTTTGGTAACTATTATGTTGTGGTCGTTTAATTTTGGTTTAAGGTTATTGAGGGTTTGAAGTTCTTTGTTGTGTACTTGTTTGTGTTCTTTGTAGTTCTGTATGAGATTGATGCATTGGTTCCTTACTTCTTCTTGTTCTGGATGGTGTTGTATTGCGCATTCCAGTTCGATTGCTGTTGTTACTATGTTGGTTTGCGTGTTGATTGCGTATTTGTGTCCTTTGTTGAGTAGGTTTTCTTCCTCTGTTGTTAGTGTTATATTTGTTAAGTTGGTGTATTTAGTTTCATTTGTTAGATTGGGTGTCGTTTTATTTTTTGTCTTGAGTTTGTTGTTTCGTAGTTTGTTAAGTTTCATGTTCTTTTTACGCCTTCTTTCTAGTTTTAGCAGGTTATTTTCTTCTATGTTGTGTTTGATTATTTCTTCAACTATTATATAATGTGTTTTCTTTGTTAGTTCTGTGTAGGTGACTTTAAGCTTTAGGTTTATGTTGTTGATCTTTTTAGGCAGATCGCCGAAACTAGTCTAATAAATAATAATTACATCAAGGAAGTACAATCCTGATTTATAGAACTCCTATAAAATAACCCTTGAATAAATGGATCTAATTAACACATGAAGTATAAAAATTTAACAATAAAATGGGTGATTTTTTATGCTGTCAAAAATAATGAAATAATGGTGATAAAAAAAACTATTCTACATATAATTTCAACAAAATATTGAGGAGAGAAATAAAATATCATATTACAATTAACTGATATAGATTATTTCTATGATCGTAGAAAACAAAAACTAATATGAAAATCAGAAAATGGTTACTAAAAGATTTTTTATGAAAAACATACATTTCAGTTACGTATAGGGATTTACGCAAAATATATGTGGTAAATTTAATAATGCACACATATTAAATGTACAAGGTATTTGAATTTCAATAAAACAAGATTTCGGAGAAATGACTTAAAATTAAATTAAATTCATATTCAATTACTCCCTTTCGCGTTTTGTAAAATTTGCAAAATTAGTGGTTATCCAGAACTAAATAATTAATTAATTTAAACTTGGATTTATGATTCGTCGACATGAAACTAGGAATGCTGAATACTGTTGATAAAGTTTCTGATATAAAGTTGCGGTATCCCACCTGGTGCCGTAGTTTATGCTGGGCAGTATCCACTGAACACAGACCTACGCCTGTGCTCTTTTTCTTGGGTTTCTTGGTTCCCGGGGGCACTATCGGAAGTGATCATCCAAGTGGATGTATGGGACCGTGGGCTCCCTGGTATTGGGGCACGTTACCCATATTTGTTGTTGTTGTTGTTGCACAGTACTTGTCACGTTTGATACGTTATTTGAGGAAATTTCGGTAGAGGGAAATTATTATTAATTACGATAAGTATATAATGTTCGAAGACTGTTCGAAGGATAGTTTGGAAGAGGTAAACAATCATCACTATTGTTGGAATGGCCTATATAAATTTCTTAGAAAATAAGATAATCCCTAATTACCAGACGAAAATGTTATTTAAAATAATTTTAAAATTATAAATTGAAGATATACTATAAATATAAATAAAATGAAAAACAAATGCAAAATAGGGAGAATAACTATTTTCTTTGATTTATAATAAGTGATCGTTTATTTTGTACTCGTTTACTTCTGCGTATTGGTTGTAGCGAAATTGTTGAAGGTTCTGGGATATTTTGGTCTTCTTCATTGTCAGTCATTTCAGGTACAGATATATCGCGATTCTCTGAATGATTTCGTATTAAATATCGTACCTCATATGGTGAGGGTGCTGTGGGTCTACGTAATATACGTGGAAACAAGAAATTTGATGTATAAAAAGTAATTCGCAGTTATTATTTGTGACTGGTAAAGGATTAATTTTATATAAATTATAAGATGCTCGATTTATTAAAAGATTGGCAATGACAAAAATTAATTTATTGTTAGAATAATATAGAGTCAGTGATCTCGCGATTTCGTCGCTTGGAGCAGTGCTGGATTAGCTCATGTCGGCCCTCTAGGCTAAAAATATTTTGGCGCCTACAATTTAAATAACCATAGATTTTTTCCAATTACGAATTTTAAAAAAATGGAAATTTATATAAAATTAATAATTAATTTTTTTTAAAAAAAGATTTGCTTCCTACTTTTAAGTATTTTTCTAGTTTTTTTCCTTGTTTATGTTTTCTAATTTTTGTAGCACCACTCATTCTCACTAGGCACCCTCTTACAACTATCAACAACAGACCCACAATTACAAATTTAATCGCGAATATTTAATAATACGTAAGAACACCTAGAACCTAGACTATAACATAATTAGCCTATGTACAAAGAGAAATTCGAGAAATAGAACTGCTAGAAGAAGCTAATGGTTCATCTTCAACATTTCCAGCACTTATTGTTTAAGTCTGTTATCAATTCTTCTTAAAAAAAAACATTCTTGAAGGCATACAAAAAAATAAAAAATGTAGGTAAATATTGGTACCTTCTTTGATACTATCACTGTCGCTATCATGAAAAATTGGCTGCTCTTCTTTGTCTATTTCATCATTTTTACCAATAAATAATAAAATAAGTTAGTAATTTCGGTATTTTTTAAGTAATTCAGCTTGTCTTTCCTGCTTTTCTTTATCTTTTTTTTTCTATCCCACCCACTTAGTTTTTTTCTAGTTCCACTCATTATTAGTTTTCGAATCACAATCACATCACAATAAACAAAACGTACATAACCCATAACTAATTTGTCAATTCGAGGCAAATTTCAAATACAAAGGCACATTAAACTTAAATTACTATGCGTTTTACAGTCATAACCAAACAGCAATAGTTTCAATTCGATACTACCGACAAAATAGACGTTTTAAGTTTTTAGCGAAAATGAATAGACAAAGACATATTTTGCTAAGTAAGCAATACATGTATTAGACGGCCGACTTTGCGCTTTCGGCTTTTAGTTATCAATAAAGGGACAAAAAATCAAAGTAACGTGTTGCGCTCCATATACACAAACATTGTACAAGAATACGTGTGTGTATTAATAGGTTTGTTGCTCGATATGTTGTTTTATTTCTATTTGCGATTTTAGACGATTTTTTTGGCGCCTATTGTCTAAACGGCGCCTTAGGCTATAACCTAATTAGCCTAAGGGGTAATCCGGCACTGGCTTGGCGTGTCCAATTCTTACAAGTAACGTTTCCACATATACATATAGTTTGCGTGAAATTAATCGATGAACACACTTAGGACCTATTTTTGACCGCTGAGCCACTCTTGCTTGAAAAACATTATTGCTTTAACCACGTTATCGTAATAACTTAAATTTTTCTTGCAAATTCATTTGCTTTAACTTTCACCATTTTTCACTTAATTCTCTATTTTTTCAGTACTCTTAGTACTTAAATATTGCCGTTTTTCTTGCTTGTGCCATTATTGAAGTTACATTTTGGAGTTTTACTCCGTTTGCGTTAATACGGCTTTAGTGCGTTTTTGTGTGTGCTTTTATCGCTTGCTTGCTATGCTTGCTTTAGTGGACATTTTAGCATTTTACTCTTTTGACTTTCGACTGAAACTGCAACTGCAATTACTGCTACATTTACTACGACCAGGACGTGCATCCAGCCTTCTACTTTTTCCTTTACCGCTGCATCTTACTGTAAGTGCCTTTTTGTATTATTCACTCCTTTGGATTTTTTTTTACTTTGTTATACTTTATTGCATCGCTAGTTGTTTTCTTACAATTGTTTTGGACATTCTCAATAAAACAGATTTATTATACCTATTCATATTTTGTCATTACGTCGTTCAGTCAGTGTTGCTGCTTGTAAAAGTTCAGCAACTTTATCATTTGTTAGGGGTAGCATGAAGTACATATGACATACATGGGGTACATATGAAGTAGCAGTAGGAATATGTGGAAGAGTACTTTGTAAATAAGTAAAGATTTGTTGAGGACTTAAAACAAAAAATGCAAAATATTAGCTTTAGCGAATAAAATACTATTAATCAAAACAATTAAATAAAAATGTATGTCATTTAAAAGTAATTTTAATAGCAAAAGTGTTTTTTCTATTAGTGTTCGTATTTGCAATTCATCGACGACATTAACTGTAATTAGCAATGCTACTTTAATGGTTTTGAAATTTTCATTAGTGGTTTGTTGTCTGTGAGTTATAGATGTAATTGAATCGTTAAAATTTTAAATAACCGATTTGACTACCTGTGTCTGGCCTTTAATTAAATTTACTAATTGCGTTTCTTTATCTAATTGCTCAATTTCTTCATTATAATGATTTGTATCATATTCATTAAGTGTGCCCAATAGAGCTGTTCTGAGAGCTTAATACCTATAATGTCAAACCAAGCGCGTTTGGAATTATGATGTTGAACCAAATACCTAAATTGATCTTCTTTACTTTTAATTTGATTTAATGTTTGATCTAATATTTGAATTTGTGTATGGATTGTATAAGGGATAAATTTTTTTGTTTTTAGTATCTATTTGTAAACCGTGTAACTGTAGCAAAAGTTGTGACGCAATGTTTGTACGATCTTGTAAATTAGCAACATCAATATACGTTACAAGTTTCCATGAATATACGTAAAGATGAATTGTTTTTAATTTTTCATATGAAATACCTGTTGTGGAATTAATGGTGTTAAGTAAATAATTTGGATTGGGTTGCATTTGTTCTTTAACGGGTGTAACAAAAAATGCTTTTTTTTGCTGGTTTGTCAATGATTATAGTAGGTATATGTCGGTCCTGGCATAAACATTATTGTCCATCTGGAACAATTGCCAATCTTAATTGATCTTTATGGATAACAGTTTCTTTTTTTTTGACTTTGATTTTAACATTTGTATCGGAAACAATGTCAGTAACTAAATAAGGTCCAGATTGACTACTATCTAATTGATTAGAAACACCAAGCGCGAATTGTTCATTATGTCTGTATACCTAAACGCCTACTATTAACAACAATATTTATCTACGACCACTATCCAAAGTGAGCATTTTCTACGGCTTTTTGATGCCCAAACTATAAGTTTGTGTTTCTAGTTAAAACATGAGTCTTGTTTTCACTGGAAAAATAGTTACTATTTACTCAAAGATGGCGAGTTCTGAAATGAATTTTATTTGTTTTATAAAACAGTTAGATTGAATAATAAAACAATATATTTTCCATTGTACCCAAAAAATTGAATTTTACATTTGAAAAATATGTACGCCATCTATTATTCTACTTTTAAATCACAAATATATCTCTGCAATTATTCATGTGTCATTCAGTTCGCAAATGAAAAATTAATGTCAAACTTAGTAAATATGGATAATCAAGCGTTTTTTAGTGATTTTGTGTGGTCATAGATAAAGTATGAGCGAAGCGAATGTCGCAATCTCAAACACTCGCACATAAAGAACTTTATTCTGCACTTGTAATACAATATACTATTGTAGGTATCTCTGATCAAATAACGCACACTGAACATGTTTTAGACCAGTGTAATTCATTGTAAATGTCTGATATTCGCTGAATACTATTTTACCTTAACGAGTGAAGTAGTATGTACCAGGCTTTAAATTTGAAAACACATATATCGTATATTGCTTCCTTTACATGCGCCTGGGGGTGTTGAGCAGAAGAAAACTTATAGAAAAAAGAACAATAAAAAAAGGGGGGGGGGCAGTCGTACTTCTGTATTTGATATTCTGTGTAGATGATTAAACTTTTTGAAAATAGTCTGGACTTGTCTTTCTTTTGTATCTTTATCTAAAAGAATAAAGATACTAATTACGTCTGAAAAATCATTAATATGACCATAAGAGATTATAGATTTTTCTAAAGCCTGAAGAAATTTTGAATAAGGTTTGGATTTAGTAATCTGATTGACTTTTAAAGAAGGATTACTACTGTTAATGATGAATCATGAGCTATTATTTTGATCATTAAGATGCGACTGAAACAGTCTGCTACATGATTAATTTTACCTGGTTTATACACAACATAATAATAGTACTCTTGTAAATACAAACGCCAGCGAAGTAATCGTGAACTAGCATCTTTTACGTTATCGAGATATTTCAGCGCGTGCTGATCTGTAAAAATTTTGAAACGTCTACCAAAAAGATACGGGCGAAAATGTTTAATGGAATTGACAATGGCTAATAATTCGCGAGGTGATGAGTCGCAATTTTGCTCGACTTTCCTGAGTAAGTTACTGAACCTATTAAATGACTAGAAGCTTCAGTAATTAGAGTAAATTTTTTTGTGTAATCTATATATTTCAAATTGGGATTAGAACATAGTTTTTGTTTTAAAATTTTGACTGCTTCTTGTTGTGAACTAGTCCAATTAAGCTTTTGCTCTTTTGTTAATAATTCAGTCATTGGATAAGCAATATTACTAAAATTTTCAATGAAACGACGATAATAATTCGCGAAACCCAGGAAAGATTTAATTTCTTTAGTGGTTTTTGGAACTGGAAAGTTTTGAACACATGAAATTTTCTTGGGATCAGGGAAAACTCCCTTATCTGTAATTAAATGATCTAACTAGACAATTTCTTTCCCAAGGAAATTACATTTTCTAGGTTCTAATTATAAATTATATTTATCTAAACATACAAAAACATCTATTAATTTTCCTAGTAATTAACAATGTATGTAACTTAATTGTAATTTATTTTTAAATCCTTTTACATTGTTTGTTATATTATATTTTCTCACAATATCCACAATTTTCATTTATAAAATTATTTCATTCAATTTTTTTCTTTATGATTACTATATTCTTAAAAGTTTTTAAATTCTAATTATCTGAAATCTGTTTAGGAATATTTAATTGTATTTCATTGGAACTCATTAAACCTAGCTTATGGTCATTTATTTAATCCTTAGATTCAAATTGGGTAGTTTTAGCGTACCCCAAAAATGGAGGGGAAGGTTACTAATATAAATACTGTTGAAGCTTTGTTTAAGAACAGTATAATTTTTACTCCGGTTTAAAATATCGAACCTTTGATCGTTGTAGTTATGTACATTCATCAAGTTTTTGTCCTTGACAGAAAAGTTATATCTCATTTTATTGTTAGTTATTGTGAAGAAAGGAGTGTCTCGGCTATTATATGTGACTTTTTATCTCTTACTCGCTGTAAACGAAGTAACGAACCATCGTTTAAATCATAAAGTGAATATTGTCTATGCTCACATCACCTATGTGGCATCAACAATCCAAGAATCTTAACAATGTTCAACATACAACATTCACAACGCTACGATAAGGTAGGCATACTACACACTTATATCGTTGTAAGGTCCTCTCATATATTGAACATAAATTTTAATACCTTGTAAATTTTGATTTTCGCTTTTTCTACAATCGGTTTTCTGCACTTTTTTTGTACTTTTTTAGCCTTAATTGCTTTTCTATTGTTCAATTATTTCCTTATTAATTAAACATTTTATAGTTGTGCTCACCGTGTTAATTAAGAAGTTTCCTTAAAGTATTCCCTTGCGTGCACGTGCTTTTGTGCTTTTTTATTCCAATTAACATTGCTATTATTTGGTGGACATTTTGGCATTTGACTTAGTGAACGCTTTGCACCAGTTAACTGCAACAGATTTTTCTTCTAATTTTTTATTGCTTCGCTTATTTGCTTATTTTACTTGGTTGTTTTTGGACGTTAGCAACAATGAGGGTTTATTTAATTTACATTTTCATAATTGCGTTGTCCATTTTTTTGCTCTTTTTTCGCCGTTTGGCCCTCGCATTTAAAAGATATTTTTTTCTGAAAACACTTTTAATATACCACATGGTGGTATATTTAAGATGTAAGGGTATTATGTGAGCTAGACCAAAACATTGTCCAATATTCAAATTTTTTACTTGATTTAAAAATTGTTTTCTTAATTTCTCACTCGCAATACCTCTTACATTGTCAATTGCACGTACGTTTGCAACATCCTCTGTATACTTTTCTAAACGTCTTTCATTAAAAGCCTCTACAGATTTATTAGATTTTAATAGGAAAACTGCTTCTCTTGGTATGACATTTTCTTCGAATACCTCACCTACATATCGATCATTGAAAATTTTAATGTCATCCTTTGTCATACAACAATTTGCCATATTATTTAAAGCAATTGCAAACAGTTTATCCTCTTTTTGTCTCATTATTTCAATCAATTCAAAATATTTAAAATGACCCCATAAATAGTCATCAATAATGGCACCGTATTTTGATGTTTTTGAACTGGCATTGAAAATAAAATGATCGCCAACTGGGGGTAGTTGTCTTAAATCTTCAAACGCCATCACTAATATACCGCCAAATATTATTTCATTGCGAAAATTTGTTGCAATCTTAAATTGATAAAATTCAACATTCGCGAACCAACCATTGAAATTTCGTCTATAATCAAGAGTCTTAAATATTGCAATTTGCAGCGTACAGTGTTAACAATATCATCGCTTAGTGGAAACAATTTACCTCCGTATTGATTGATAGGCAAATGTAATGCAGTATGAAGACTAGACCCACCAATTTTATAGGCTGCCTTGCCTGTTGGTGCACACAAAAGCACCAATCTTTTATTTAATATTATACGCATTTTGCGCTGTTCAATAATTTCTCTAGTGGTCTCCTCCTCTTCATTTTGCATTCGCGTATCACTAATTCGCTTGCTCCAAGGAATGAAAAGCATAATATTTTCTCTATAAAAATTTGAAGGATCCGCAAGTCTACTATAAAAACGGCATTGTAAAATTTTACGACTTGACCGCTCCGACATTTGTTGCATATATCCACTATTATCTTTTAACATAAATGCATTAATTGGTAAATATGGATTTGTTGTTGCAGCAGCTGCTGAATTTAAACCGTGATATGTGTAATCGGTAGCAAAACATGCCAAACACACATCTTCCATTGCATCCGCTCGGCAAATGTAATGATCTAATATGCTTTTCATAAATACGTCCTCACTGTCCGTACTTAATTTTAGTAACTCTTCTTTGGACTTTACCATTTGAACGCGTTTTTCCGGTGAGAATGTATTTACAAAAACACAGCGGCAACTTTCATTTGTTAATCTTAAACTGAGCGTACAATGCAGCTTCTTGTATTGAAACCTCTACTCTTAAGAAATACATTGCCAAGCGATCGCAATTTTTCTTTCGTATTTAAGTCACCCGCTCGAATTCGCCTTTGAACTTCTTGCATTATCTTTGAAACACCTTTATCTGACTTATTAATATAATTGACAATGTATGTTAAACATGCATATGGTTCTATAATATATTGAATATCCATATTTCCTTGGTGCATATTTAAAATGTTAGTGTTATATGGAATTATAAATATATCCTTTAAACGCCTTTGAATAAAAACTTTATTACACTTCAATTGGGTACGTATAGCAGTTTTATAACATTTTTCATATAATCCAATTATATTTAAAAACATTCCAAAAGACATATTTGGAGGTTGATTATCTTTGGTATTGAACTGTTCTAAATAATCGCGAAATACTTTGTGATCATTTTTGGCCACGAGTATAATTCCTTGCCCGGAACATCGTCCTTGTCGCCTTGCTTTTGTTTAGGAATTGGCGCCAAAATACATGAAATCTGCGTGAAACGGATTGATGGTCGCGGGCACCATTACCTGACCGCTGAGCCACTTTGGCTAGGCAAGGAGATTATTACTTCCGTTATTATTGTCATTTGCTTTTTGCTTTTGCTGTAATGCCCCGATGTGTGAGTGGAAGAGTGGTGTCGTGGAGTACGTTGAAGCGTTGCAGAAACCCTTGGTATGGATGTTGAACGGTTGAATGTTGTAGTATTGAACGTTAAAGAATGATGTACGAAATAGTACACGATAAATAAACAAAACATTGGTTTGAACACGAGTTTATTGTGGATTGGCAAAACGTAAATGAATAAATATATATTAACTGACGAAATGTACAGTATTGAATTGTAAAATAGAATGGAATAGAATGAATCAATCTTAATTGATGTACTAGGACTGTGTCTATTCTTAATTTTTAACTGTATTTATACGTTTCAACTTCCCTTCTACTTAATATACCTACTTAATATACCACATGCACCGTTTGTGAGACCATCTGATGTGAGTATATTTACTGTTAGCACGTATCTAGCACCAAGATGTAAGGGTATTATGTGAGCTAGACCAAAACATTGTCCAATATGCAAATTTTTTACTTGATTTAAAAATTGTTTTCTTAATTTCTCACTCGCAATACCTCTTACATTGTCAATTGCACGTACATTTGCAACATCCTCCGTATACTGTTCTAAACGTCTTTCATTAAAAGCCTCTACTGATTTATTAGTTTTTAATAGGAAAACTGCCTCTCTTGGTATGACATTATCATCGAATACCTCACCTACATCTAAAATTTTAATGTCATCCTTTGTCATACAACAATTTGCCATATTATTTAAAGCAATTGCAAACAATTTATCCTCTTTTTGTCTCATTATTTAAATCAATTCAAAATATTTAAAATGACCCTGAAATGATCTGAAAACACTATTGGTAAGTTAATTTATATATTCATCTGTTGAAAATGCGTTTCTATATGATTCTGTTTCTTAATAAATCGCTATAAATAGCTCTTATCGCGGTCCGTTGTCTTATAAGTTCTATCCTCAGTATTACTAAGTGGGATAAATTCACGGATACGCATTGATCTTGCTTTTTATCACTACAAAATATAACTTAATCCTCTCGGTCTCTTTATTTTTTTCAAAGAGATTCAGATTCACGATTTCGCGATTCATTCTCGAACCGACCCGGCTCATCATCCGTATCTGCGGGTTTTGTTTCCTCATCTGAAAGAACTGAAATTGCCATTCATTGAGTGGTATAAGGATATTCTAGTTGCAAAGCCTTTATTGAATCAGACTACGACGGACGATATCGCGGTTTATCCAGTTAACATGAAACAAACTTTTGAATTTCAAATTATTCATTCTGACTTTATTGAATCTATCGCTCTAACTTCGCATTATCTGTAAATTCTCCCAATGTTGACTAGGTTTTCAAGGCGAGTAATTGAGCCCAAGTACTTACCAACTTGCGCTGACGTCATTTTGTTCAGTTATTTTGTTTCGTTCGGCCCAAGGCGCTTCTTCGACATTTTTTTGGAAACAGATTATTTTCACTGATTTCAAGAATTTATATATTCAACTGTAAAAAACGCGTTTCTATTTCATTCTGGCACTTAATTAATCGCTAGACGTAGCTCCCTTTGCGGTCCGTTGTCTTATAAGTTATATCCTCATTATTAAAAGTGGGATAAATTCATGGACACGCATTGAAATTGATCTTTGTCACTACAAAAAAAATCATAATTCTCTCAGTCTCTTTAATTGTTTTTCCTGTACTGTAATATTGTTGGGGTTTTGGACTGGCTAAGACTATGCCAATCTGACGTACACACGAATGTGTGTATACGATGAGCGATGAAGGGTTGTTGGCAATGCCGTTTGGATAATAAAGGTCTTATAAAACAATTGTTGATTGTTGTCCACTTAAACGTTGCACTTGATAGAACACGAGGGTTCGTATTTTATTCTTTAGGAATTGGGAGTGTTCGTAATAACACGACGAGAATTTAAGTTTCAATTTTATAAATTTATTGAACACCAAAACCAAAATATGTAAAGTCTACAATTATATGTAACATGCAGGTGAGCGTAACTGAACTATAACAGTAAAGGAATGATCTTTTATAAGTTTTTAAGTCCTTTTCTCAAATAATAGAAATTAGTGAAATTAATAATGAAAGTCTCCCTTGAAGGTTGACTTTTCATAATTATAAAAATAACAAAATGAACTTATAATGATTTATAAGAATGAAAAGTCAACCTTCATATCCGGGGATCTTAATTCCCTGACCGACGGATGGCCGCCAATACGGACCGTCGCCAGAGCCGTCCGGCCTTATTGCCTCCGCGCCTCTTGGTTAAGTATTTGAGCACATGCAATAAAGAAAAACAACGGTCTCGTTAATTATGGTAAAAACTTTACGCTTAGCGGGATTGCTTTTCGATAGTTGGTCACTCCGGAACCATTAGTTGTGTAATGTGTTAAATGTTGTTGTTATGTATCGTCGTTGGGGCTTGGAAACTAAAGCTAATGTCGAAGTACTGGAACTGGAACTGAAGCTGGATGCTGGACGATGTAGAAACGAAGATACGATGTTCAGACTTTCATAGACGGAATGTCTAGCTCCAACGATGTAAACACTTTTATAACACTTTATTACTGTAAGAACACGAGGGTTCTATATCCAAGGGAGAGTTTAGGATATATAATCATAACTCGAGGTGTTTAAGGTTTATGTTAGATTTATTAACACAGGTATAGTTTAATAATATAATAACGTTACAAGAAAAACTGACTAATTGATAAAAAACTGAAAAACTAACATGTTTTATTATTTTTATAGATTTTCCTTAATTAGGGAAACCTAAAGAATAGTGAAAGGTTTTTTGGAGGTTCCTTTCACTATTTAAAAAGACATCCCTTGAAGGTTCACTTCGAAAGGGAAAGTAAAAACAATCAAAATAACTTAATTAACTACTATTAGATAATGGAGTTTTCCATTACCATACATTACACTCCCCCCCTTATAGAAATAAGAATGAAAAATACATTTAGTGAAAGATGAATTTTTCATGATGTATGGAACTTATAACTAGTGATAAATTAAACGAAAGATGTATGGTATGATGAAAAAAAAATTATATATAATTTATTGATACATATAAAAAAAAAACAATATAATAAAGACAGTGGAAAATTAAATTTTATGGGACTTATTCCCATAATTGGGGTACATGGGTGTACCCCCGGTGTCTCTTCATGAACTCCTCCATATATTGGGGGCATCCGGACTGATGCCGCCACGTGTGCTCCGGTAGAATCCATTGATTACAGTCGCATCGCTGGGCCCTCTTGTGGCGATTCTTGGGCGCCATGGTGCAATAGTGTTGGATATGGTCTTCCTTATCCGCCACCGGAACGGTATGTTCTACGGCGTATGGGCACGTCGCCCATAGACGATATTGTGTTGGTACTCCATTGTCAGAGTTTGCCTTTTTTTTTACTGAATAGGTATGAACAAAATGTGATATGGATGAAACGTGTTCAAAGGATGATTTGGAAGAGTCAAAGCACAGAGTATTTATACAAAAAAAAGGTCATTAGAGTATTTTAGAAAACACTCCTTCCAAAATCATTTTTAGAAAACGTAATTACAAATACTTAAAGTTATTATGAGTCCCTACACCTATATAATTTCTAAACATTAATTGTTATTTAAAAGTAAATTAATTTGACCATGATACATAGTATTAACAAAAGAAAAGACATAAAAGGGAAACTTTAAATTATGCATAGAGATTAGTGTAATTGTGTTCGTTTTTGAGAAATTCGTGTACTTCGACGAACAGGTATAACATTAGATGAGTGTTGTTCTGGTTCAGGTTCATTATCAGACAAATCAAATACAGGAATTTCTTCACGGCTTCGTGAAGGATCGCGGTTGAAAAATTGAACTTGATAGGCTGGTGGTGCCGTAGGTCTACGTAAAATGCGCGGTAACAAGAAATTTGGACAATGAAAGCGTTTATATAAGCGATAAGAAATGTAAAGAAGAATAATTATAATAATTACATATGAATAAATATTTTGTTTGGCATGAACTAAAATAGTGGGATGTTCTAATTGTTTTGCAGTTTCAAGAATATCATCTAATTTATGACTAGCAACATTTAAATGTTCGGTATCTAGGTGTAATGTTGGGACATCTTTAATTTTTAAAAATCCTTCGGGAATTGAACTAATATTACAACATGCATCGGTTAGAATGTCATATTTCGGAATAATATTCATGACTTCACTAGAAAAAGCGGAATGTTGAGCAGTTAAGGTTAAACTTCCAGCATAAACTTTACAATTTGGTGCAATTGTTAATGTACCAGCATTAGATATAAAGATATCAACGGAAGTATAATGATGACACTGTAATGTGATCTGTTGACTACGGGGTGTTACAAACAAATATGTATTACTTTGCTGCAATTTATACCAAATAGGATTTTGTAAATTAACGACACGAAAATCGCAGCTTTTTGGTAATCTTTCAGTAGTATATGATAGGATTTCTACTTCACAAATAGGTTGTTCGGCGGTGATGCGCGATAATTCTGACAATTTAATAACATATTTTTCAGATAAGAGAATTAAATGATCTAAAGAAGAGAAAGTCGTGTAGAATTGTTTATTTAGCGACATTGCTATGTAATTTGCAGTGGGATGAATAAAAATGAAATAGCGATTGTTATTTGTGACTGGTAAAGGATTAATTTTATAAAGATTATATGATGCGTGATGCCTGATTTATTAAGGGATTGGCAATAACGAAAACTAATTTATCATTAGAATAGTATACAGTTAGTGTTGCTGCTTGTAAAAGTTCAGCAACATTATCATTTGTTAAGGGTAAAACATATGAAGTAGCAGTAGGAATATGTGGAAGAGTACTTTGTAAATGAGTGACGATTTGTTGAGGACTTAAAACAAAAGGATGCAAAATGTTAGCTTTCGCGAATAAAATACTATTAATTAGAATATCTAAATAAAAATGTATGTCATTTAAAAGTAATTCTAATAACAAAAGTGTTTCTTCAATATGTGTTCGTATTTGTAATTCGTCAACGGCGTCAACTGTAATTCGTAATGCTACTTTAATGGTTTTGAAATTTTCATTAATGGTTTGTTGTCTGCGAGTTATAGATGTAATTGAGTCGTTAAAATTTGAAATGACAGATTTGACCACTTGTGTCTGATCTTTAATTAAATTTACCAATTCTTCTTCTGTGTTATCTAATTGCTCAATCGCTTCATTATAATGATTGGCATCATCTTCATCTAGCGTACCAAATACTGTTCTAAAAGCTTTACCTATAATGCCAAACCATGCGCGTTTAGAAATGTGATGTCCGACCAAATACCTAAATTGATCTTCTTTACTTTTAATTTGATTTAATGTTTGATCTAATATTTGAGTTTGTGTAAAGATTGTCTGAGGGATAGAATTTTTGTCTTTAACATCTTTTTGTAAACCGCGTAACTGTAGCAAAAGTTGAGACGCGATATTAGTACGATCTGGTAAATTAGCAACATCAATATACGTTACAAGTTTCCAAGAATCTTAATAAAAATGGATCGGTTTTAATTTTTTAAATAAAATACCTGTTGTGGAGTTGATGGTGTTAAGTAAATAATTTGGATTAGGTTGAATTTTCTCTTTAACGGGTGTAATAAGAAATGCCTTTTTTGTTGGTTTATCAATGATTATAGTATGTGCTGGTCCTGGTATAGACATTATTGTCCATCTGGAACAATTGCCAATTTTAATTGATCTTTTTGGATGACAATTTCTTTATTTTTGATTTTGATTTTTACATTTGTGTCAGAGATTATTTCTGTAATTAAATATGAACCAGATTGTCTTGAAGCGAGATTTTTAGAAATACCACGTGAAAATTGTTCATTACGTCTGTATACCCAATCTCCTACTTTAAAATCGACATTCTTTACTATCTTATCATAATATTTCTTATTAACAACTGTTGAATCTAAAGTATGTTTGCGAGCTATTTCATGACTTTTCTGGATTGATGGTCGCGGGCACCATTACCTGACCGCTGAGCCACTTTGGCTAGCCAAGGAGATTAATACTTCCGTTATTGTAATTTGCTTTTTGCTTTTGCCTTTCGCTTTTTCTTCAATCTGTTTTCTGCACTTTTTTGTACTTTTTTAGTCTTAATTGCTTTTCTATTGTTCAATTATTTCCTTATTAATTAAACGTTTTATAGTTGTGCTCACCGTTTTAATTAACCAACACGTTCCCTTAATGCATTCCTTTTCGTGCACGTGCTTTTGTGCTTTTTTATTCCAATTAACATTGCTATTATTTGGTGGACATTTTGGCATTTGCCTTAGTGAACCCGTTTACAACCTGCGTCGCCAACTAAAAGCGCAACGACGCCGAGCATTCACCCAGAAATAAGGGTCTATCTATTTTACATTTTCGTCCTTGCGTTGTCTATTTTTTTGCTCCTTCTTCGCCGTTTGACCCACAAATTTAAAAGCCTTTTTTCTGAAAACACCTGATGTTCACTATTGCTAAGTTAATTTATATATTCATCTGTAGAAAATGCGTTTCTATTTGATTCTGTTTCTTAATAAATCGCTATAAATAGCTCTCTTCGCGGTCCGTTGTCTTATAAGTTCTATCCTCAGTATTACTAGTGGGATAAATTCACGGACACGCATTGATCTCGCTTTTTATCACTATACTCTTTGTTTTCTGCCATTGACCATAGGGTCTTGTCAATACAGGACAATCAGTTCAGTCCGCGAAATGCTTGTTACGGTGATCAATGAAATTCAGATTCACGATTTTGCGGGTCTGGCTCGAACCGACCCCGCTATCTGCGGGTTTCGTTTCCTCATCTGAAAGGTCTGGAATCGCCATTCATTGAGTGGTATAAAGATATTCTAGTCGCAAAGGCTTTATTGAATGAGACTACGACGGAGGATATCGCGGTTTATCCAGTTAACAAGAAGCAAACTTTTGAATTTCAAATTATTCATGCTGACTTTATTGAATCTATCGCTCCAACATCGCAATGTCTGCAAATTCTCCCAATGTCGACTAGGCTTTCAAGGCGAGTAATTGAACCCAAGTACCTACCAACTTGCGCTGGCGTCATTTTGTTCAGTTATTTTGTTTCATTCGGCCCAAGGCGCTTCTTCGACATTTTTTTGGAAACAGATTATTTTCACTGATTTCAAGAATCTATATATTCAACATATATTAAAAAACGCGTTTCTATTTCATTCTGGCACTTAATTAATCGCTAGACGTAGCTCCCTTTGCGGTCCGTTATCTTATAAGTCATATCCTCATTATTAAAAGTGGGATAAATTCATGGACACGCATTGAAATTGATCTTTGTCACTACGAAAAAAATCATAATTCTCTCAGTCTCTTAAATTGTTTTACCTGTACTGTAATGTTTTTGGGGTTTTGGACTGGCTATAGAATCTTAACAATATTCAGCATACAACATTCACAACGCTAAGATAAGGTAGGCATACTGTGATGGTTTGGCTGTTGTATTGGGAGTTTAGCCGTTGTCGAGCTATAACCAAGAACAAGGTGCGCGGAGATTTCGTTGTCGAAATAAAAGAATTTAAATAAAATAATACTAATTTATTAAACGTAAACGATATGAAACTCACAACGATAATGTGTCAACTACATTGTCTGAACGGATCTATGAATGAATGATTGAATGGTTTTTACTTGTTGATGGGAGTATTTATATTGAGGAAAAGTAAGGGAGAAGGTACTTAGGTAAAGGACCGTAGGTACTTAGGAAATTCCCAGGATTATAAAATTTGAGAAATTGGAACATCTGGGTAATTGAGGATTTTAGGATGGTTTGTCGGCATGGGCTAATAAATGGATTACAATATTTATTTACAATTATTTACCCTGAAATACCAAATGTTGGAATTACCGTAATGCCACGGTCAGTGTCCCAACATTTGGCAAAAATGTGTATGGCGGACTAGCCGCCTTAGGAGAAACGAATGTTGGGAAAATTTTATATTTAATTGGCTGTGATCGCTTTACCACTGTCACGCACTTTCTTCAGTTACTCTCTTGCGCGACAAAACTCCGACTAGGAATTGTGGGTTCGTTTTAAATTGCATAAATGCCAAAAGGGCGCCACTAGTTTATATAACACTTAAACTAGAAAGAGCAACAATAGAGTAACTAAAACCAGAACAAGAACAGACGAAAGAAATACCCGAACGTTAAGATAATTTGGTAAGGTGCAAAAATTAAACATCCCAATATAAACAAAAGAAATGAAGAGTTTAATAACTCTAAGAACACGTACGACACGTAAGATAACACGTACGTTTAAACTAATACTTAAACTTTAACTTAAACTTATTATACTAATTTACTTAATTTCAATCTGACATAAACTTTCGTACGTACGATTTGGAATTACTTCAAATATTACTTAAAACTAACAAAAGAGATGTTCAAAAGAAATGTACACATAAAAAGTGAACCAGAATGTAGTGACTGATGGTCAACTACTTAACTTAAATCTAATACAAAAAGGTACCGATCAAACGGAACGGTACGTAAACAGTAATGAACTTAAAAACTAGACTTAGCTGTGTAATGTTGTTTGGAGAGGTTGAGTGTTGGATTGGCTAAGACTATGCCAATCTGATGTATACACGAATATGTGTATATGATGACCGATGAAGGGTTGTTGTCAATGCCTTTTGGATAGTAAAGGTCTTATAAGACAATCGCTGGTTGTTGTCCACTTATAGATGTTCCACTTGTTTAGAACACGAGGGTTCGTATTTTATTCACTTAAGGAATTGGGAGTGTTCGTATAATAACACGACGAGAATTGAAGTTTCAATTTATAATATTTATTAAACACCAAAACCAATATAAGGTATACAATTAAAATGTGTCTCGTAGATGAGCGTAACTGCTCTATAACAGTGAAGGGATGAACTTTTATAAGTTTTTAAGTCCCTTTCTAAAATAATAGAAATTAGTGTAATTAAGAAGGAAAGTCTCCCTTGAAGGTTGACTTTCCATAATTATGGAAATATAAAATGGTAAAATAATGATGAACAAAAATGTTAATTGTCTATAAATAAGTTTAAATGCATATTTGTACATTACACTCCCCCCCTTATAAAAATGAAGTATAAAAATTTAACAATAAAAAGATGAATTTTTATACTGATACAAGATAAAGAATTAAAAAGATAGAATGGATACTTAAACTAAGGGTGAGATAAAAAAAAAAAATGTGGTGATACGAGTTATAAATATAGGTGTTTTTTATTATATCTTGAATGACATTATATATAAAACAAAAACAAATAAACAGAATTTGTGCTAATCCCATAATTGGGGCACATGGGAATAAGTTGGGAGCTGCCGAAGCTGCTCCTTCACGAATTTCCGGCATCCCACTCGGTGGCGTGTTGTGTGTTGGGGCAGTATCCACTGCCCACAGACGCACGGTTGTGCCCTCTTGTTCGGATTTCTTGGCTCTCGGTTGCACCATCTTATATGATGATCCATCTGGGCATATGGAATTGTGTGCTCCCTGGCGTAGGGGCACGTCACCCATATTTGTTGTTGGACTTCACTTACATTATTGGACGACATTTTTTGTTTTTGTTTTTTTTTTGTTTTTAAAGTTTGTAAAACAAATTGTTGACTATAGACTAAGCTTTCGAAGACTGTTCGAAGGATAGTTTGGAAGAGGTAAGTTATGGAGTATTTATACCGAAAATGTCATTAAGAAACATCCCTTCCATCACTATTGTTCGGATAGCCTTTACAAATTTCTTAGAAAGTAAGATGAATCCCTAATTATTAAAAGAAAATGTTATTCAAAAATGATATAAAATGAATATATTTGAAAACAGCAAAAAAAAAACGAAGTTAAAAAAAAATTATAGGATATGTTAAATGGAAATATTTTTCTTAATCTGGAGTAATTGGTTGTTTATTTTGAACCCGTTTACTTCTACGTAATGGTTGTAGTGGAATTGATGGAGATTCTGGAATATTTTGATCTGTTTCATCATCAGTTATCTCAGATATAGATATTTCGCGATTCTGTGAATGAGTACGAGCTAAATAACGTACTTCATATGCTGGCGGTGCCGTGGGTCTACGCATTATACGTCTTGGTAACCAATTGCGACAATTAAATTTTATATATAAACGATAAGTAATAAAAAGTAAGATGATTGTAATGATTACATATGAAAAGATGTTTTGTTTGACATGAACCAATACTGTAGGATGAGCTAATTTTTCGGCATTATCAAAAATATAATCTAATTTATGACTCGCAAGGTTTAAATTTTCGGTATCTAATCGGACTTGTGGAACAGATTTAAGATTTAAGATTTTCGATGGAATCTGGCTAATATTACAACATTGATCAGTTAATATGTTATATTTAGGAACGAAGATCATAATTTCGCTAACAAAATCTGATCTTGTTGCTTGTAATGTAAAACTACCTACGTATGCTTTGCAACCTGACTGTAAAGTTAAGATCCCTGTACCAGAAATAACGTGATCAAGTGTGGAATTTCCATGACATGAAATAGTAATTGATTGAGAACGAGGAGCAACAAAAAGGTATGAATTTGGTTGTTGAAGTTTGTACCAAATCGTATTCTGTAAGCTAATTACGCGAAAATCACAAGAAGTTGGAAGAGTTTCAGTATTTAAATTAAGAATATCAGTTTCACATATCGGTTGTTGAGATGTTAACTGAGGTAATTCGACTAAGTTTGAAATATATCTGTCAGAAAGTTTAATTAAATGATCTAAATTTGTAAAAACTGTGTAATATTGTTTATTAAAAGACATAGCAACATAATTAGTCGTTGGATTGATAAAAAGAAAACGACTTTGATTATCAGAGATAGGAAGAGGATTAATTTTGTACAAATTATAGGGTGTCTGGTTTATTAATGGGTTAGCAATGACGAATATTAGTTTGTTAGAAGAAGTGTAGACGGTTAATTGAGCAGCGTGAATGATTTCAGCCGCATTTTCTAATGTTAATGGAAGAACATATGATGTGGAAGTCGGGATATGTTGGGTAGTACTATGCAATTGTTGAACTAATTTTTCTGGAGATAAAACAAAAGGATGCAAAACATTTGACTTCGCGAATAATATGCTGTTAATTAAGGTATCGAAATAAAAATGTAAGTCATTAAGTAATAAATGTAGACTAGCCAGATTATCATCTATAGAAACTCTAAAATCCAAAAGAATTATTTGGTTATTAGTGTCGACAATAGAAGCTTGTATGATATTAAAATTGTCATCGATAGTTTTCTGGCGACGATTGATGTCTGTTATTGTCTCATTGAAGTTACTAAGTACGGATTTAACTACTTGTGTCTGATCCTTTATTAAATTTAATAAGTCGGCTTCCGTATTAGACAACTTATTGATAGCTTCATCATACTTAATGGCGTCGTCTTCGTCTAAAGTACCAAATACTGTTTTGAAAGCAGAACCCACGATACCTAACCATGCACGTTTGGAAATTTTATGACCTATTAAGTGTCTGAATTGATTATTTTTCTTTTCTAATTGTTTAATTTCATTTTCGTACATTAAAAGATTTGATTCAAATTTCCTAAATAGCTCACGTTCGTTAACTAATTTATCTTTCATAATAGAGATAGTTGTGTACAAATTTTTAACACGTTCTAGTTGTGGATCTGGATTAGACATATCGAGATAAGTGACGATTTTCCAAGAATCTTCATAAAAATATACAGGTTTTAATTTTTCTAGAAGTATACCGGTAGTAGATGTTACAGTTTGAATTTCGAATCCAGGGTACGTGACTACGGGACTGGATTCGATAGCTGCAGACGTAGGGACTACTGTCCATCTGGAAGAACGGCGAGTTTCAATTGATCTTTATGGATTACTATTTCCTTATTTTTGATTTTAATTTTGACATTAGTGTCAGAAACAATATCAGTAACTAAATAAGGTCCAGATTGTCTACTAGCTAATTTCTTAGAAATACCAGGCGCGAATTGTTCATTATGTCTGTATACCCAATCACCTACTTGAAAATCTACTCTTTTTGATTTCTTATCATAGTATTTCTTATTAACTGCCTTGGAATCTAAAATGTATTTACGCGCTATTTCGTGACTTTTTTGTAAACGTAACTTGAGTTCATCAATATAATCGTCATAAGTATATTTAAACTCTGGTGATCTAGTTATGCTATGAGGTAACAGTGGTTTATATGCAAAAAGTAATTCGTAAGGCGAAAATTTAGTTGATGTATGAATAGAAGTATTATAAGCAAACATTGCAAAATCTACAAAATTATCCCAATCGTTTTGATCTTTAATATAATGTTTTAAATAATCGGCAAGAAATAAATGGCTACGTTCTAAAGCGCCATTTGTTTGAGGATGATATGCAGTTGTAGTTAATTTTTTAATTTTGAATAATTTTGTAACATTAGTAAGCAATTCTGAAGTGAATTCAGTACCTTGATCAGTTAAAATCATTTCCGGAATACCAAATTTACAAATAAACTGTTGAACAAAAGTTTTAGCGACCGTTAATGCTTCGTGATTTGGTAATGCATAAGCCTGAGAGTTTTTGTGAGATCATCCTGTAAAGTTAAAATGAATTTATTTCCGTTTTCGGTTAAAGGTAACGGACCTACAATATCAAGAAAAATCTTTTCAAGCGGTTTTTTAGCGGTTGTAGTAATTTCCATGGGCATCTTATTCTTCCGTCTATCAAGTTTATTTATTTGGCAAGATTCGCATTGTTTAATATACCGAGTGATGTCCTTTTTCATGCCTTTCCATTTGTAAACCTGTTTAATGCGCGCATAAGTTCTATGCACACCTTGATGACCCGAATTAAGAGTGTCATGATTTTCTTTGATGATATCATTAATTTCATCAGGATGAGGAGTAATTAAAATATTATGGTAAATGTTTACAACTATATTTGTATCTCTGAATAAATAACGAAACATTGAACGTATTTTAGACCAGTGCAATTTATTATAAATATCGGATATTCGCGGAATACTAAAAGAAGTTATTTTATTTTCAACAAGTTTATTTTTTAAATTAAAAAGAGTTGTAAAAATATCTTCATAAGAGCAATCATCCCAAAAATTCGTCTTGTAAAAGCAATAAAATATTTGTCTGTCTACTTCGGTAATTACATGGATATCATATAGATTATAAGTTAATAACTTTAATTCTTCAAGATGATTAAACTTTTTGAAAATGGTCTGGATTTGACTTTCTTTTGTATCTAAATCTAAAGGAATAAAGATACTAATACAGTTGTCATTACTAGTGATGATTTCATCTGAAAAGTCATTAATATTGCCGTAAGTGATTATAGATTTTTCTAAAGCTTGAAGAAATTTCGAATAAGGATTTACTTGAGTAATCTGATTGACTTTTAAAGTAATATTGCTACTGTTAATGGTTGATGATGAGTTATTGTTCTGATCAATAGGGGTAGTCGGGATGCGACTGAGACAGTCTGCTACATGATTAGTTTTACCTGGTTTATACACAACGTAGTAATCATATTCTTGAAGATGCAGTCGCCAACGAAGTAATCGTGAACTAGCATTTTTTACATTATCAAGATATTTCAACGCGAGATGATCTGTAATAATCTTAAAACGTCTACCAAAAAGATACGGGCGAAAATGTTTAATCGAATCAACAATGGCTAATAATTCGCGAGACGATGTGTCGTAATTTTGTTCGGCTTTACATAAAGACCTACTGTAATAAGCAATTGGCAAATTTTCTTGGGTAAGTACTGAACCTATTGAATGACTAGAAGCGTCTGTAATTAGGGTGAATTCTTTTGTGTAATCTGGATATGGCAAAATAGGGTTAGAACATAATTTTTGTTTTAGAATTTCAAATGCTTCTTGCTGTAAACTAGTCCAATTAAACTTTTGATCTTTTCTTAATAATTTAGTCATTGGTTGAGCAATTTCACTAAAATTTTCAATGAAGCGACGATAATAACCCGCGAAACCAAGGAAAGATTTAATTTCTTTAGTATTTTTTGGAACTGGAAAATTTTGAACACACGAAATTTTCTTGGGATCGGGTAAAACTCCCTTATCTGTAATTAAATGACCTAAATAAACAATTTCTTTCCTAAGGAAATTACACTTTCCTGGTCCCAATTTTAAATTATATTTATCCAAACGTTCGAATACATCTGTTAATTTCTCCATATGTGTTTTAAGATTACTAGCAAAGATTATTATATCATCTAAATAGACTAACGCACGAGAACTATTTTGTAAACCAGACAAAACAATATTCATTAGCCTTTGAAAAGTTGCAGGCGCATTTTTTAAACCAAATGGCATGCGTGTAAATCCATAAAATCCGCGATTTACTTGAAATGCTGTCTTATGTGCATCGCGAGGGTGAATTTTAATTTGATGGAAACCCGATTTTAAATCTAAAGTTGTAAAATAAGTAGAATGACCTAATTGATCTAAAATATCTTCAATGTTCGGAATTGGGTATGAATCACCAATTGTAATAGAATTTAATTTACGATAGTCAATTACCACTCTATATTTTTTATTACCCTCCGCATCAGGTTTCTTAGGAACAACCCAAATAGGGGAATTCCATGCGGAAGTAGAAGGACGAATAATTCCTTGATCTAACATTGATGATATTTGTTCATCAACAACAGATTTTAACGCTTCGGGGTACCGATAAGCTTTAACATTAACAGGTGCTTCTGTAGAAGTGTGAATCTCATGCATTACTAAATCCGTATTTGTTAACGTATCTCCTTCGAGATAAAATAAATGGTTATATTCTTTACAAAAATCTTCGATTGCTGAACGTTCTTGTGAATTTAAATGATCAAAGCGTAAGAGTTGCATTAATTTATTTATACGATCTGAGCGAGAATTGTTTCGCATATTATTATCATTTTGAACTTGTGTTGTACGAATATTAACAGAGTGCTCTATGTTTTCTAGAGGCTTAAGAGTTAAAATAAAAGTTGAAGTGTCAACTTCTTTGTCAGACGCATTTAAAACAGTAGTAATTACTGTATCTTCCTCAACAACATTAACTAGACTATCAGGCAAATACACTTGTGGTAAAACCTCGGTTTTAGGTAACCAACCAGATCCCAATTGGGGATTTGTTACGCGGATTATACAGACGGTTTCTGAACGCGGTTTAATAATATAAGAATAAGAGTTGCGAATGACAGAAATATTATTCTTTAAAGAATCATCAAGAGTGGATTTCTCTTGGAACAAAAAACTAATATCGAAGACATTATCGTCTTCATTTAATACACAAGTTTCGTTAAAAGATTGGCGAACTTTATTTAAAGTTTCATTATGATCAGTTTGATCAAGAGGAAGAGATTCATTTTTACGCTTTGCAATTTGTATTTTATTTTTATTACGATTATTTGTAACGATTGATTTAGTAGTAACGTCAGTGTTCATTATTGTTTCATTTTCAATAATTTTAATAGAAGGAGTATTATCAATTGTTTGAGTTTTATCAGAAGTTTTGACATTTTCGGGTATAGAATTTTTAGAAGAACAAGAGATTATATCATTAAATTTCTCTTTGGGTGGGGTCTCAAAAATATTAGAAAATCCATGATTAGGATTATGATAAGAAGTAATTACAGGAAAACCTTGTCCATTTGGAAAGCGAAAGTAATCAATGTCATCATTAAGTTCTAAATATGCTTTATAACACTTTTTAAAATTTGCACCAATTACGCCAATAATTTAATCATTTTGATCAATAGATACATGATCAGGAATTATATGGAATAAATATTCAACAAATTCTGCGTTTGGTAATTGAATTGAGAGCTTAATATTAGCTAAAGTTGGAATAGGATTTTTTCCTTCTATTCCAGTAAGAATTAATTTCGGATCTGGACAAACTGGAGTATTTGATACCAAAGCAGATTTCTTAATTAAACATACTTGAGAACCTGAATCAATTAACATAGAAGTGCAAGGTTTCTGTAATTGTGGGCCATTGATATTAACATAAAATGAGACACCACCGAGAGTTTTATGATATTTCTCAGAATGGCCTAAAGTTTTAATATGAGAGATGCTCGCTGGATGGCCTAATTGTCCGCGAGCTGTAGCTCGTTTAAAGGAACCACATTTGGAGAAGAATTGTCATCAGAAGGTGAAACAGTCTGAGTCGCTGTGACACGGGATCTATTAGTATTGTTAATTTGATCGCGAGGAGAATTATTAGTAGAATTAATAGGGTTTCGATCATTATTATTATTGTTAGTACGAGAATTATTATTAGATTGATTATTAAATCGTTGATTGTTGAAAGATGAATTGTTATTGGAATTATTACGGGAATAGTTATTGTTATTATTATAATTATTATTTCTATTAAAAGAATTACTGCGGTAATTCTGATCATTGTTATAATTACGAGAAGAGGATTGACGATTGGATGAATAGTTTTGATTATTAGAGGAATTATTTCGTGAAAAGTTATTAGAAGAACGATTATTACTATTTCTAATTCGTGCTCGATAATCTTGATATTTATGACCGGGTCTTTCACAATAATTACAAATTAAAGAACTTTCGGATATAACTTGAGGAAGAACTATTCGGGGTTTAACATTATAAGGGCATTCATCAGAGGGTATATTAAATTTAATACAATGTGAACACTGATGTTTAACGGCTAAATTCAAATTATTTTGATGCAAGGGAGTTGAAACAAAAGGTACGGTACTATTAGAATCAGTTGGTAGATTTGGAATTTGTGATGCAAATGATACAGAAGGAATTTCTTGTTTATTGCGTACATTATAAACACAATTTTGAGTGGAATGGTCAGAGATTTGACAAATGTGACTATAGCTTTGTTCAAATTTTAATGATTCTAAATTTGCATTTTCTTCTGCTGCATCTTCGATAGCATCTTCGAAAGATTCCGGGTTTCTACTTCTGATAAGATTTTTAAGTTCATTATTTTGCATTCCGTTTATATATGCGTCTTTCATAAATTTATTAGCATGATTTTGTATTCCTACTTTTACAGCTGGAATTTGTTCTTGTGAATCTATTACGCGAAGATAATTTTTATAAAGATTTTCAGCAATTTCAGTATACAGAGATAATTTTTGATCTGACTTTTGTTTTAAATTCATTATTTCGGTTGTTAATTGATATGTACTATATTTTTTCATATAATGTGTTTTAAGAAATAATTTTAATTGATCCCAATCATCAAATTCTCTACCCATTGTTTTAACTCTAACTTCCCCGCTTAATCGCGTGATAGCATTTTTAAATAACAAATTCTTATATTTTGGTGTAACACCTTTTAAAGCTTGATTAACTACAGATATGAATACATTTAAAGAATCTGAATTCGGTGTATTATCAAAAGAAACAGAATCAACCTGTTTTAAACTAAGGTTAAAAGCTTGTAAATCAAAAACTGGATCATTGGCTACAGACTGAGATTGAGCCGAAGCTTGATCTTGAGAAGTACTTGAATTAGGCATTTTGATTACAATTTAATAATTTTTATGAAGAAATTAATTGAATATGGATTTCGAAATTTGCGTGGGGTAAAAATATACAATTTGCGAATAAAATTTGCGAATATACAATTTTAAAACGACTTACAGTAATGCGAAAATAATAAAATACATTGATGCTGAAGAATCCCACGTAAGCTCGAACTTTTTTCTTTCTTCTATGATTTCTTCTTTATGCTTCTGTTGAACGATTAGTACACAGAAAATTCTGTGGTCACGCTTACAATCGAACAACTGGTGTTTTCTTATGTTGAATTAGATGAATGATGTCGTGTTGTCGTGTTGATAAAAGTTGTGGACACAGGAACAGGAACACTTCCAATCCAATGGGAAGAAACAATCGCTTCTTTTCTTGAAAAAGAACAGCAACTTCTCTTGAATCCTACCGACTGCGCCAATTTTGTAATGTTGTTGGGAAGGTTGAGTGTTGGATTGGCTAAGACTATGCCAATCTGATGTATACACGAATATGTGTATATGATGACCGATGAAGGGTTGTTGTCAAGACAATCGCTGGTTGTTGTCCACTTATAGATGTTGCACTTGTTTAGAACACGAGGGTTCGTATTTTATTCACTTAAGGAATTGGGAGTGTTCGTATAATAACACGACGAGAATTGAAGTTTCAATTTATAATATTTATTAAACACCAAAACCAATATAAGGTATACAATTAAAATGTGTCTCGTAGATGAGCGTAACTGCTCTATAACAGTGAAGGGATGAACTTTTATAAGTTTTTAAGTCCCTTTCTAAAATAATAGAAATTAGTGTAATTTAGAAGGAAAGTCTCCCTTGAAGGTTGACTTTCCATAATTATGGAAATATAAAATAGTAAAATAATGATGAACAAAAATGTTAATTGTCTATAAATAAGTTTAAATGCATATTTGTACATTACAGCTGTACAACTCCGCCTGAGAAGGAGTGCATGGACTTCAACAAGGAATATTAAACGCCGGGACGTCGTCCGAGATTGCAAGATGGTATAAAAGGGTCTCCACAGTACCCTGACTCCTTTCAATTGAGGTTGCACGCCGGTGACAACAATATTTACGTCTATTTACAATGTTTATATCCAATCAAGACGGTATAGCAAACTAATATTATCCATATAAACTAACCATAAAAACTATCCATAAAAACCCTACAAATAAAATCGACAAGTTATTTCGCTTAACAGCGATGATTTCAGAAATCACTTAAGTACGTATTATCACTCTTAATCAGTAATCGCCATTGTCTTCTGACGGAAAACAAGGTACCAACATAACTGTCTGAACATGGTAACAAATTCCAAACTCCTTCTACTCATAAAAATATATTCAAAGTGTCACTAAAATTTAGAGAATAATCAAAATAACATATCGAACCTAAAACTAGCCCTATTCTAAATTAAATTCTAAATAATCGCAAATGCGAAACCTAAACTAGGGATAATTATTTACAATGAGGTACGTTGTCACTCCTTGATTGTCAAAAGTAGTGTCAAAACAATCATGTAAACAATAGCGAAAATTCGCCCGTGACACCACTGATGGTGATAAGGTCCCTACGTTGTGTGTATGTAACCGCCAATACTTTGGATTTAAAGTACAACGGTTGGCCCAAAGTTAAATGAAACATAGAAAAATACGTTTAAAAAGAGTAGAACTCTTATTTATATTAAATCGTTTTTAAAACACGAGATCAAATCAAATTTACCTTATTATCTCAATAAGAGAATCACACTTTCAATTTTCGCAAGATGCTCGTCTCAAGACTAACTGTCAACTCTAGATTAACTGTAACTCTCTCTAGACCAACTGTCGATCAACTATCAAGTCTCAACTCTCCACTCTCCTCTAAGCCCCCGAACAAACCCCTCTTATACCTGCTTATCGTCACTCCCCCGACATTGACCAATTTGGCCCTAAGATAATTTAAATGGTCGTTAATTTGATCACTTGTTACAAACAAACTTATACTAAAATCTGTAAACAAAGAATACAAAATATTTCGATACTAATAATAATCGAAATGATCACGCGGTTACATCATAATTACGAAAGGTAGTCAAAGAAGATAAATTAGCGGCGTTTTGCCGTAATAGTCAAAATGCATTAGTTTTAGTTGCTACAATAACACGACACGAGAAATATCATTCGCGTCCATCGTATTCGCGATAATTTTTAATTGATGAAAGTAATGAACATAATAAAATGACCGAACTGGAAATCCCATTCGGCATTTAGGGCTATTTCTAAGAACGGTTGAGGCCTTCAATAAATATATTTGCCGAACAAGATTATTCTGTAGAGCAGGATGTTCCCCACTGTTTAAATGCAATTAGTTTACAAATAATCATAAAATATTTACTTGCAACGAATTTAAGAATACGGATAAACTAGCTTCTGGGGTGCAGCTTTGGCTATAAAATAATTTAAACTTTCCCTCAGCATTTCTTAGTCCATATAGTCCATACAGTCCATATAGTTTATAAATAATATAAGTAAAATAAAGTGTCTCGCTTACGAAACCAAAAATTCACGTATTTTCGCTTGGTGTAGACTCTTTCAATATTACACATTATGTATCGTTGTATACCTTTTAAACCAATTTAATTCAAATTAGTATTTCGTTAATTAACACACAATGCCCAAAATTAAAAAAATATTCCTGCAACATTAATAATTTAATTTGCAGCGAATTATTAATGAAAAAAATATCTTTTTCTCGTAAAATCCTATTTTTTTAGAAATATATGTATATATTTAAGAAAATACGTCTCTAAGAGAAAAAATAGTTATTTGAAGAACTTAGGCCGGACAGTAGTATGTGTTATTATTACCGTGTCTTTTCATTTCGGGCCTTTTTCTGTTTGAGAAATATTTTTTCTAAATATGATGTAATATTTACTAGTAAGAAAACAATATTCCCCACATTATGTTTTTCTAAAATTATGTCCCACACGGCGCTTCATAACAAAATATATTTATCTGAAGGATTTATGTACTGTTTAAAATTTTATTGGATTAAAACGAAAAATCGAATAACTGGTACCTAAAAATTCGGTATATACATTATACCAACATTCAAATAATAAAATGTATTCGAATAGTACCAAATATTTAAATAGGAAATACGAAACAATCATGTTTCGTGCTAGCAATTTTTGTCTTTTGCAGCATTCAATTCTAACAGTAACGCTTCCATGTAATCTGCGTGAAACGAATTGATGAGCGCGGGCACCATTACCCGACCGCTGAGCCACTTTGGCTAGGCAAGGAGATTCATACATCCGTTATTGTAATTTGCTTTTTGCTTTTGATTTTCGCTTTTTCTACAATCTGTTTTCTGCACTTTTTTGTACTTTTTTAGCCTTAATTGCTTTTCTATTGTTTAATTATTTCCTTATTAATTAATCGTTTTATAGTTGTGCTCATCGTGTTAATTAAGAAGTTTCCTTAATGCATTCGCTTGCTTGCACGTGCTTTTGTGCTTTTTTATTCCAATTAACATTGCTATTATTTGGTGGACATTTTGGCATTTGCCTTAGTGAACCCGTTTACAACCTGCGTCGCCAACTTAAAGCGCAACGACGCCGAGCATTCACCCAGAAAACGTCAGCTTTACTTTACGCTTCGCACCAGTTAACTTTAACACATTTTCCTTCAAATTTTTTATTGCTTCGCTTATTTGCTTACTTTACTTGATTGTTTTTGGTCGTTAGCAACAGTGAGGGTTTAATTAATTTGCATTTTCATCCTTGCGTTGTCCATTTTTTTGCACTTTCTTCGCCGTTTGGCCCTAGCATTTAAATGATATTTTTTCTGAAAACACTTTTAATATACCACATGGTGGTATATTTAAGATGTAAGGGTATTATGTGAGCTAGACCAAAACATTGTCCAATATTCAAATTTTTTACTTGATTTAAAAATTGTTTTCTTAATTTCTCACTTGCAATATCTCTTACATTGTCAATTGCACGTACATTTGCAACATCCTCCGTATACTGTTTTAAACGTCTTTCATTAAAAGATTATTAGTTTTTAATAGGAAAACTGCCTCTCTTGGTATGACATTATCATCGAATACCTCACCTATATCTAAAATTTTAATGTCATCCTATGTCATACAACAATTTGCCATATTATTTAAAGCAATTGCAAACAGTTTATCCTCTTTTTGGCTCATTATGTAAATCAATTCAAAATATTTAAAATGACCCTGAAATGATCTGAAAACACTATTGCTAAGTTAATTTATATATTCATCTGTTGAAAATGCGTTTCTATATGATTCTGTTTCTTAATAAATCGCTATAAATAACTCTTATCGCGGTCCGTTGTCTTATAAGTTCTATCCTCAGTATTACTAGTGAGAGAAATTCACGGACACGCATTGACCTTGCTTTTTATCACTACAAAATATAACTTAATCCTCTCGGTCTCTTTTTTTTTCAAAGAGATTCAGATTCACGATTTCGCGATTCATTCTCGAACCGACCCGGCTCATCATTCGTATCTACGGGTTTCGTTTCCTCATCTGAAAGAACTGAAATCGCCATTCATTCAGTGGTATAAAGATATTCTAGTTGCAAAGCCTTTATTGAATCAGGCTACGACGGACGATATCGCGGTTTATCCAGTTAACATGAAACAAACTTTTGAATTTCAAATTATTCATGCTGACTTTATTGAATCTATCGCTCCAACTTCGCATTATCTGCAAATTCTCCCAATGTCGACTAGGCTTTCAAGGCGAGTAATTGAGCCCAAGTACCTACCAACTTGCGCTGACGTCATTTTGTTTCATTCGGCCCAAGACGCTTCTTCGACATTTTTTTGGAAACACATTATTTTCACTGATTTCAAGAATTTATATATTCAACTGTAAAAAACGCGTTTCTATTTCTTTCTGGCACTTAATTTATCGCTAGACGTAGCTCCCTTTGCGGTCCGTTGTCTTATAAGTTATATCCTCATTATTAAAAGTGGGATAAATTCATGGACACGCATTGAAATTGATCTTTGTCACTACGAAAAAAATAATAATTCTCTCAGTCTCTTTAATTGTTTTTCCAGTACTGTAATGTTGTTGGGGTTTTGGACTGGCTAAAACTATGCCAATCTGACGTACACACGAATGTGTGTATACGATGAGCGATGAAGGGTTGTTGTCAACGCCTTTTGGATAGTAAAGGTCTTATAAGACAATCGCTGGTTGTTGTCCACTTAGATGTTGCACTTGTTAGAACACGAGGGTTCGTATTTTATTCACCTAAGGAATTGGGAGTGTTCGTATAATAACACGACGAAAATTGAAGTTTCAATTTATAATATTTATTAAACACCAAGACCAATATATAATGTATACAATTAAAATGTGTCTTGTAGATGAGCGTAACTGAACTGTAACAGTAAAGGGATGAAGTTTTATAAGTTTCTAAATCCCTTTCTAAAATAATAGAAATTAGTGTAATTAAGAAGGAGGAGTCTCCCTTGAAGGTTGACTTTCCATGATCATGGAAATATAAAATGATAAAATAATGATGAACGAAAATGTTAATTGTTTATAAATAAGTTTAAATACATATTTGTACACTACAATCCCCTTCTTATAAAAATGAAGTATAAAAATTTAACAATTTTAAAGATGAATTTTTATACTGATACAAAACAAATAAGTAAAGTACATATATCAAAAAAGTTGAAAATGATAACAAAGTATTAAATGAGGAACATACTAATTATTTAATAAAGACATATAGTTGATACATGTTTGAAGATTTACATAGAATATAATTGTCAAAAATGAATAAAGATGTACATGCAAATAGGGACTTTAGGAATTTGGAATTTAATAATAAAACAAGAAATAATTTGAAATGTGTCCAAAAACTAAAACTAAGGGTGAGATAATAGAAGAGAAAAAAAAACAAAATGAATCAATATGAATTATAAATGAATTATAAATATAGGTGTTTTTTATTATACATTATATTTTGAATGACATATTATATTCTGCTCCTCCATAAATTTCCGGCATCCCACTCGGTGGCGTGTTGTATGCTGGGGTAGTATCCACTGCCCACAGACGCACGGCTGCGCTCTCTTCTTCGGGTTTCTTGGTTCCCGTGGGCACCAACGTATATGTTCGTCCAATTGGACGTATGAAATCGTGTGCTCCCTGGCGTAGGGGCACATCACCCATATTTGTTGTTGTTGTTGTTGAATCTCACGCACATTATTGGATGTAATGTTAAATGTTGTTGTGTATCGTTGTTGGGGCTTGGAACTGGAACTGGAACTGAAGCTCTGGACGATGTGGAAACGAAGAAACGATGTACAGACTTAGATAGACGGAATGTCTAGCTCCAACGATGTATAACACTTTTGTAACACTTGAACACGAGGGTTCTGTTGATGATTGAATTATAAGTTCTTTTATAATCCAAGGGAAAGTTTAGGATATTATTGATAATCACAACTCGAGGTGTTTAAGATTTATGCGAAGTTTATTAACACACGTATAGTTTCAACAATATATGATAAGAGCGGTACAATCTTTAACTTACTGACTTTTTCTTAACTTGACTTTTTCTTGTCTAACTTACTAAACTAACATATTTATTTTTTCTAGATTTTCCTTAATTAGGGAAAACTAGTAAAAGTAGTGAAAGATGTTTTGGAGGTTACTTTTCACTAATTAAAAGACATCCCTTGAAGGTTGACTTCGATAGGGAATGTAAAGAATTACAATTAAAATAACTAGATTAACTACTAGATAAGGGAGCTTTCCATTACCATACATTACACTCCCCCACTTATAAAAATAAGAATGAAAAATGCATCCAGAGAAAGAGGAATTTTTCATGATGTGATGAAAAGTAGGTACAAAAATTTAACAATAAAAAGAGGTAATTTTAAAAACTGAAACAATAAAAGGATAATGATAAAAGTTAACTATTCCAAATATGATTTTAACAAAATATTGATGAGAGAGAAGAAAAAAAAATTACAATTAAGTGATGATTTCGATAATGATTTTTGTAAAATTAGTGTTCAGCCACAATTAAATAAGAATTAATTTAAATTTGTCTTTATAAGTTATTAATGTGAAGTGCTCTCAACTTTGTAGCACCCTAATTTAATTCGCGGAAACAATCAACGATTGTTTCCCACCTCTAAAGTGCTGACATAGAGTGCGTGTGAGTATGGTGAACACAATTTTATATTAAAAACTATAATTATGACTTATAACTAGCGAAAAATTAAACGAAAGATGTATAATAAAAAATCATATATATATATAATTTTATTAATGCATAAAAAAAACAATATATTTTGATAAAGACAATAAGAATGGATTAAATGAAAAAACAATTTGAAAAGTAAAATATATGGAACTTAGTCCCATAGTTAGTGTACATGGGTGTACCCCCGGTGTCTCTTCAGAAACTCTTCCATGTATTGGGGGCATCCGGACTGATGCCGCAACTTGTTCTCTGGAATGACCCATTGGTTGCAGGCACATCGCTGAGCCCTCTTGTGACGGTTCTTAGGCGCCATAGTGCAGTGGTGTTGGATATGGCCTTCCACATCCGCCACCGGAACGGTGTGTTCCACCGCGTATGGGCACGTCGCCCATTGACGGTATTGACTGGGAACTCCATTGCCAGGGTTTGCCATTGTTTGAATTGGATATGTATAGGTAAAATATGATTGATATTTGGGTGAAACGTGTTCAAAGGATGATTTGGAAGAGGCAAAGCACAGAGTATTTATACAAAAAGGGTCATTAAGGAATTTTAGAAAACATTTTCTAAACATTAATTGTTATTTAAAAATAAATGGATTCGACCATGATACATAGTATTAACAAAAGAAAAAACTTAAAAGGGAAACTTTAAATTATGCATAGAGATTAGTGTAATTGTGTTCGTTTTTGAGAAATTCGTGTACTTTGATGAACAGGGATGATGAAGGATCGCGATTGAAAAATTGAACTTGATAGGCTGGTGGTGCCGTAGGTCTACGTAAAATGCAAGGTAACAAGAAATTTGGACAATGAAAGCGTTTATAAGCGATAAGAAATGTAAAGAAGAATGGTTATAATTATTACATATGAATAAATATTCTGTACTCTGACATGAACTAAAATAGTGGGATGTTCTAATTGTTTTGCAGTTTCAAGAATATCATCTAATTTATGACTAGCAACATTTAAATGTTCGGTATCTAGGTGTAATGATGGGACATCTTTAATTTTTAAAAATCCTTCGGGAATTGAACTAATATTACAACATGCATCAGTTAGAATGTCATATTTCGGAATAATATTCATAACTTCACTAGAAAAAGCGGAATGTTGGGCAGTTAAGGTTAAACTTCCAGCTTAAACTTTACAATTTGGTGCAATTGTTAAGGTACCAGCATTAGATATAGTGATATTATCAGAAGTGTAATGATGATGTGATCTGTTGTTGATCTGTTGACTACGGCCTGACTAGGAATTTCTTAGGGCTACAATCAGGTACCTGTCCGATTTTTCCTAATATAATAGGGCCCAGATCAGGAAAAATGATCAGAATCCTATCAGAAATGTAACGCCACTTCCTACAGGGTACGGATCAGTCTACCCGTTCAGATAAAGGATTCCTAACAGAAATGTAACGCCATTTCGGATAATAATCGGATCAGGCAAACCAAATCGTTTTCCCACTGGAATATAATTATCCGATTCCTATCAGGGGCGCCTTAATTATAAGTAAAACAAAAAAAAAATCTTTTTTTTAATTTATTGTTTTTATTACTTTTTTTATTAACCCCATCTCTTATTCTCCTTTTAATTCTTACTTATGTTTGTTTTTAGATTTATTTTATACCTTTTAAATTCTTATACTTTTTTTCGGCGATTTCGGGACTCGAACCTCCGTCTCGCTGGTAGACGAAACTCGTAACTCAGCTTCTTATACCGCTTGGCTAACACTGGACTGATTGACTCAATTGTATAAATGCTATTTAAATTTTTATTTGGTGTAAGTCATAGAAAAAACGAATTCTTAAAATTAAAAATCAAACAATATTCATTTTTTAAAGTTTTTCTCTTAATTTTCGATCTGTTTAACGATTTCTTCGGTTACTATATCTGTAATAAAAAAAACTTTAATTTGGAAAACTAGCAAGGAATAGGTTACTTACTATACATGCATTTTGAAAAATTAGTATCTTTTACAACTAACTTATTGACAACTTTTTTAACAGCTGTGAATTGCAGCACCACTTCTCGGGTTAAAAAGCGGCTTACAATGGCAGTTAAACTTTTTGATAACTTGCCTTTAGGTTGTATACGTGGAAACATGGAATTTATCTACAATGTAAAAAATAAAGATTACCTACTTTTATATATGAAACTATGAATGGTAATTTAATCTTAACGTTTCTTGACGTATATCTTGTTTTCCTTCAATATCCTTGTCGAATACAAGAAAATCGTCCATCGATGTCAACAGCAAGTTTAAATTTTTTATTGTGGGTATCGATGGTACCGACATATGGGTTCTTAATTGTTGAATTTCGTCTTTTATATCCATTAGCAAAAGCATAGGGTTTCGTCCTTAATATTACTAATTTTTTAACTGCTTCCTTGTACGTGTCTAATAAAATAGCGAAATTAAAAATTTACATTTTGTAAATCATATTTAGGTATACATATGTATTGTAAACTGTTTTTATTTAACGATATTTAAAATATTAAAATATACAAATCAAACTCAGTTAGGTGTGTGTAAAGCTTACCTTCGCAGCGGATAGTTCGTTGGGCGACACTCATACATGAAAAACAAAAGGGGTTTGACAACTAATATCTGTGTGTATGGAAAGAAACATCTTACCAGGTGTTGAGCGTATTAGAATTACGCTCTTCCAAACGAAGATTTCTCTGAGTTTGGATGGTTGTATGAATTTCAGATAAATAAACTAAGATTATGTAACATAAAAAACAAATTGATAATTTATTGGAATTTAGAACAAGTGAGAACAGTATCAGAGTTTTACAAGTTTTTTAGTTGCTCGGGTGAATGTTTGAAATATAATGTCGAGTAAAACATTTTTCTACAACAAATTTTGTAGTGGCTTGTATGGGGGTGGTACAAAGAAGGGGACAATTTTGTAGAGAGCATATTCTACATTTGCCCTCCAGATGTGGAAAAGTACATAGGAAAAATACAAGTTACCACCGCACCATAAAAAAAGAAACTTAATGTGTATATTGCCTCCAATTCCCGAAAAAAACCATTGACCGCCCATGGGTAGCAACGAGTCTCTGGTCATTCCAAGAACGGGACAATATACAATATTTGTCAGATGTAAAAAAAAGAGAGTATTGATCTTAAACAGTATTGCGATTAAACATACTCCCCCGGTTGAGAGAGCTGCGATCAACTAAAATTAAGCATTCTCAATTATAATTACAAAAGAATGGTTCTTAGAAACCGAAACAAATTAAAGTTTGAGTGTTCTTTAACACTGAGTTACTATTGCACTGGCACTGGTAAAGGAGCAAGCCTTTTAACACCACGAGTCACTTCACCGTTCACAGTTTGAAGACGTGCTGTGCGGACCACTCCATCTTGACGGGGATGGACGTGGATGACTCTTGCCAGCTTCCATTGGAGTGGAGCCAGATTATCTTCCCGCAGAAGGACTAAACTGCCAACTTGGATGGAATGAGTGCCGCGACTCCATTTGCGGCGTATGCTCATCTCGTTGATGTACTCCTTGTACCATCTGTTCCAAAAGTCTCGCTTGACTTTTTGGATATGTTGCCATGCTGACAATCGGTTCGTTGGCGTTTGTGCAAAATCTTGCTCGGGCAAGCTCGTTAATGTATCACCAATTAGGAAGTGGGATGGTGTTAATGGGTTTAAGTCATTAGGATCGGATGATAAGGGTGTCAGAGTTCGAGAGTTGAGTACTGCCTCAATCTCAATGATTAAAGTGTTGAATTGCTCAAACGTAAAAAGGTTATTACCCGCGACACGTCGCAAGTGGTGTTTGAACGACTTTACGGCGACTTCCCATATGCCACCGAAGTGCGGTGAATGCGGAGGATTGAAATGCCATTCAATTCCTTGGAGACCCAAATGCGTCTGGACCATTCGATTGTGTGCTTCGGAGTTTAGTAGCGAGTGTAATTGCCGCAGCTCATTGTTGGCACCAACAAAATTGGTGCCATTATCTGAATATATGGACGCGCATTTTCCTCTTCTTGAACTGAATCTTTTCAACGCTGCTATGAAACCTTCGGTGGTGAGATCACTCGTAAGCTCTAAATGAATGGCTTTGGAGGCAAGACAAATAAACACAGCTACATATGATTTCACCTTATTTTTGTTTCGAAAGGGCTTTTCTTTGATCATGAACGGTCCACAATAGTCTACTCCGACATTTGCGAATGGCCTGGAGGCCACGGTTCTTACTTTTGGCAGGTCACCCATTACGTAATTGACAGGTTGTGGTCCGATTTTGGCACAGCGGACGCAATTACGAATAATTTTTCAAACTTGATTTCGGCCATCAATCAACCAGAAATTTTGTCTTAAATTATACAAGGTGGTTTGTATACCAGCGTGCAAATTCTCCAGGTGCTCTTTCTGAATTAATAAATCGGTTAGTTTATGTGATGTCGGTAGTATTATGGGGTATTTGTAATCATACGAGTACGGAGAATGACGTAATCTGCCACCTACACGAATTAAACCGTCATTCCCTAAGAATGGATTCAGATCTCGGAGCTTGCTTTTGTTTGAGACTTTATGCCCGTTTAATAAATCCTTGTGTTCTGCGGAAAACTCAGATTTCTGAACAAGAAAGAAGATCTTTGTAGACGCTGATTTAAGCTCTCCCACTGCAAGTGGACCGCGATTGTTGATAGAAGGCAAAAATCTCAAACAATAGGCAATAGTTCGTTGTAAACGATTAAAGGATGAAAAACGATTTACTATGCTACTATCTGGTAGAACGGTTAGGCAAACTGCTTTTTTGATTTCTGGAATATCACTAGATTTGAGTGTCGGAGGTGAGGGCCAGATGTCCTCTCCCCCGGATAACCAATTGGGACCAGCGACCCACAACGCATTATTTTTGAACGCGACCGGTAATAAACCCCTGGATAATAAATCCGCGGGATTGTCGTATGTACGCACGTGGCGCCACTCACCGCCCTTGGTTATAGATTGAACGTCAGCTACACGATTTGCGACAAAGGTTTTTAATAAATGCGATGCAGTGTGAAGCCAGTGTAAAACAATCATAGAATCTGTCCAAAAAAACGTCTTATGTAGTCTAATATTGATAGCCGATCTGACAAAACAATACAAATTCGCCAAGAGATTAGCTGCACATTCCGGAAGAATCAACTGAGCGCAGGTAGATGCACGCACCGTATGCCTTTTCGCTCGCATCGCAAAATCCGTGTAAATGTACGTTTATCGGTTCTTCTTGTAGTAAATTGCGTTCGAAAGTAATGTCATTGAGTGCGGGTAATTGTGATATTAATAGTTGCCATCGTTCGTAGAGTTCGAGTGGCATAGATTCGTCCCAATCGAGTTTTGATTTCCACAAATCTTGTATGAGAAGCTTCGCAACCAATGTGACAGGATTCAACAATTCAAATGGATCAATTATTTTTGCTATTTCCGAGAATATAACTCGCTTGGTGACTTCACTATTGGTGAATGGTTTTACCGTGTAAATAATTGAGTCTTTAGACGAGTTCCAGTGAACTCCTAGCGTTTTTAAGGTGGACTCACTGTTTTCCTGTAACAGCAAGTTAATATCATGATCAGGAATTGTGTTGATTACACGTGGAGAGTTTGAAGCTCACTGCCTTAAATTAAAACCTCCAGCTTTTAGCAGTTCCGTAACTTGCTGTTGAAGTATGATCACTTCCTCGATGGTGTCGGCGCCAGTTAAAAGATCAAAAGATCATCGACGTATAAATCTCTTCCGAAGCAATTTTCACCTGAGGATACATCTTTTCGATGTCACCGGTAAGCACATAATTATGTAAAGGAAAACGAAGCAATAATGAAAAAATATCGCTTTGAATAGTGGGACCGGCTAGAAGAGTGTCGTTAAGTGAAAGACCGCTACTAGTTTTCACCGATGCATCAAAAACGACACGAACTTTAGTAGTTCTGCTGGATTCTTTAATTACTGCTTGATGAGGTAGGAAATATCCATCACGTGGTGAAGAACTTATTTTAGTCATGAACCCGAGTGCAATATATTCGTTCATGGAGTTGGTGTATTCGTTACGCAACTGGACATTTGTCTGAAAGCGTCGTTCTAGACTGCTTAAGCGCTTCAAGGCCATGGAGTACGAATCCCCTAATGAATGTTGTTTATCATTAAAAGGGAGAGAAACAGTAAAATGTCCGTCTGCGTCACGTTTGGTATGCGCTTGAAAGTGTTCAACACATTGTGCTTCTTCATGAGATAGATGTTTGTTAGTTGGAGTCTCCTCCAGCTCCCAAAACTTGGAAATATCATGCACGTTGAGAGTGAAACATTGAACTTCCGAAATATTATTTACGGACGCAGGTATATTGCCCCCAATTACCCATCCGAACAGAGTTTTTTGAAAGGTAAGATCGAACTCATTGGAAAAGGTTCGTTTAATATATCCTATGCAAAACGTTGCAAGTGAAGTACTTGCGCCTAAAAGTAATTGTACTGGAGCAGGCTTATGAAATTCGGGGTCGGCTAGTTTGATATTGCTCGGAATATTTAATATTTTGCGATTAATTTGACGTTCAGGAAGTATGGAAGTAATTTGCGGGACTACGAGATATTCTAAGGTTTTAGAATAATTTTGAAGACGCGATTGAATGGTGACCGTAACGGAATGTTTAGAAATAGTAGTGAGGTCTTTTACACAGCTTGAGCAAGAAACAGACACCAATTTTCAAATACATTAATATTCGCTGGCATTTGTATTTACAAATCCTGTAACGAAGTAATCGAAGTAATCGTGAACTAGCATCTTTTACGTTATCGAGATATTTCAGCGCGTGCTGATCTGTAAAAATTTTGAAACGTCTACCAAAAGATACGGGCGAAAATGTTTAATGAATTATAGGTTCGTTGTAATTCAGTAAATAAAATATATGTTTTAAAAAGTGAAAATTATAAGATTTATTAATTTGTTTGATTAAGAAAACGACTTGTTCGTCTGTGCGATACAGATGAAGTGGAGTTTTATCTCCTCTCGAGAGGCGAAGGAGCTAGTTCTGTGAAAAGCGCACAATGTGCATTACAAGAAAACATACATACTGCAACACCGTGTAATACAAGTATACCTGATAATAAGAATTATACATGAGTTATATGAAATGTAAAACATATTGTGAACATTGAAATAGTTGATAAGCAGAAATGTAATAAGTCTGAGAAATGATGATTAGTAATATGAAATATAGTCTATACTGTCTATAACTCCTCCCTCCTAAGATCCAATGTACGAGGATTACCGAGGTAATTGGACACTGTCCATTTGTATGGTACTTTGATTTTGATTGATTTGCTTTCTTTTAAAACACTTTTTAAACTTTTGTTTAAACACTACGTACACTATAACTAAAATTATTAAGCCATAACCACATATGGTGAAGTAGCTGGGGTAGAATGCTAAGCTGGTAAAGTTGATGCTTGGTTTACTCTCGATGAATTTTGATCGAAGGGAATTCAAATCGTCTAGTTCGAATTCGGATAGTTGAATGTTGGTTTCTGTTGTGGTGTTATTTGTCCTTGGAATTTCTATTCCAGGGAATAAAATTGGTTGATAGTCTTGAACGGTTTGATAACTGTTTGTGATCGGTCCTTTTGGAGTTATCAATGTGCAGCTTGGCGGAATTTCGATTAAATAGGTTCCTGGTGATAATGATTGTATTTCTTGCTGTTTGTTGCAGAGTAGTTTAAATTTTTCTGGTTTTGGTAAAATGGCAACCCATTTGTTGGTGTCATCAAGATTTTTTATTAGGGTTCTTGATACTTTGGTGTCGATTGTTTCGCAATTCTTGATGTTTTTCATGTTTAGAAGTTGGAGTTCACAATTTTCGTCGGTGTTTTCGTATATGTCGATGTTTGGACATATGTAATTATCATGAAATGTTTCGGTGAAAAGTTCTCCCATAAATGTGTGGTACAATTCGTTTTTTAGTAAGTACTTATTTCGCGGTATTAAGGCCTTAAACTGACTCTTTCTCAAGATAGGTATAGAATAGAGATGATAGTATTCGAATTTAAACGGGTGTGTTATTGGAATCTCTAATATATATATTATTTTGTTATTGGAAATATAACTCTTTACTTTGATAATTTTCTCGTATAAAAACGTGTTTTCTAAATTTACTTCTAATGGCAACTGATTTTTATTGATTTGGGTTTCCAAGATTTTTAATTCGTTATAAAGTTCATTAGTTCCAATAATACTCGGGTGCATTATTTGTAATTTGGAAAAGGTTATTGAGAGTTCTACATCTTGAAGAATAGAGATTATCAATTCGTACATGTTTATAATTTGAATCATTATGTCTTTAACTATTGTTGATTGTTTAGAATCGTATATTTGAGTTTCTATGACACTGTTTACTTGTTTTAATTTTTCCTTTTATGTATTTTCGTTTTGACTTATTTGTTGAATTGTGTTGTTGAATTTATTTATTAGATCGACAGAGAGAGAACTTTGTGAGTTAACAGAAGTTGCAATATTGCGTTGATTTTGTTGAAGTTGTTCTATAAGTTTGTCATATTTTTCCCCGTCACTTGCATCTAAATTACCGGTTATCGATTTAAATATTGAACCTAGACCGTTTATTAATCCTCGTTTAGTTCTTGAAGGGCGTGGCAGAATTTCAGATATTTTCTCTTCAGTTTTAGAACGTGTAAAATTTAGAATTTTTAAATAGTTTTTAGATTCTACGGTGTATTTAATGTTAGTATTGCTAAAGAGGGTGTTCGTTTTTTCTTGAAGTTTATCAAGTTCGTGTTGAATGATATTAAGGTCATTGTAATATATTAATTTGTGAGAATATTTCTCAATTTTAGCGTTACCAAGTTGGATCGAGATCAGGCCGGGATTACTTTGGAGATTTTGGAGTGTGATTTTTTGATCGAGCCCTAGGGTCCCGCATATTCTGAAAGGTTAGAAGAGAAAAGAATTTAGTACAGTTGTGGTGTCAATTAAAAGAGTATTTTCTTTGTAAAGGTCTTTTGAGGTTGTTCATATGGATTTTTGGGTTGTTTTGGGTAGAAATTGTTTTTTTATGTGGTTGTGTGTATGTCAAGTTTACTGGTTCATCGAACTTATTGGCATTTTTTTTTTCGTATATGTTTTTTTAAGTATGCTATTGTATTTGGTTGAAAAATATTTGGATTATCGCGATTTTGATTGCGATTAATTATAATATGTTCCTTTTTTCTCATAAGGTCTTCGTTTAGTTTGGAATAAAGTACTTTAGTTTTTTGCCGATGGTCGTTGACGTAATCGTTAATTAGTATTTGGTCGATTTCTAAGGCAAATGGATCGTTATTAGATATGTGGCCATTGATGATATCTATAGGTTTAAATTTTGTTGTTGAGTGTATTGAATGATTGTATGCCATTACTGCGTATTTCATTTTCATAAGAACTGTTGTTTTGGCGTGTCCTTGTGTGTTTAGTAATTTGATATGTTCTGAAATGGTTGAATGAAATCGTTCTACAATTCCATTTGAATTAGGATGGTGGGGGGAAATGAAATGAATTTTGATTTTATGGACGCCAAGAAGTTCTGTTACGACCGAGTTTTTAAATTCGGTTCCATTATCTACAATAATTTGGTTGGGTATCCCGTGATGGGAAAAAAACTGTATTAAATTGTCAGCAATGACTGTCCCGTGTAAGGAGGTAACCGGATATGCTTGGGCGTATTTTGAGAAGCTATCTACGATGGTTAAAAATTTAGAATTTTCGAATGTAAATGTGTCTAAATGTATGATTTCAAACGGTTTACATGCGGTTGGTGTTATGTTCATTTGGATTTTTACCGGCGTTCTTTCATACTTACATTGTTGACATATGTCGCACTCGTTGATATAGGTTTGTATTGATTCTTTGAGTTTTGGCCAATAGTACTTTTCTTTAATTCTGTTGTATGTTTCTTCGGATCCGCGGTGATTTGTTTTACCCTCGTGATAATTTTGAATTAGTTGTTTGCGGTCGTCTAAGTTTGTTACATCTATTAGTTTTTTCATGCAACGTTTTAGGTTTAAGTGTGGTCCAGTATAATAACTTTGTATTACAGAGGAAAAGTGTTCATAAAGATGAGGGTCTTCAAAATATATGCAATAGTGTATTTTGGGCTGAGCAAGATCATTTAGAAAGTTTAAAATGTCGTTTTTTAGATTACTTTCAGATAATTGTACGTGTATTCGTTTTTTATTACCAGACAAAATTACTGTTTTTGGGATAGCTGGTGAATGTAGTACCGAACTAAAAATTATTTGATTTTGACTGGAATTTATTATACTGTCTGAAATGGGAATGTTTAAAATAGGGTTTTCCGTATTAGAATGGACCGTGTTTGATTCACTACAAGCTACTGTAACTTGTATATTATCGTGGTCGCCTTCTGGTATCGAATTTCTTTCTGTGTCTGGTTCCACAATTAATGAATTGTTGTCTGGGTCAGTTTCCGCATGGTGTATTTGTATGCGCGATAAAGCGTCCGCGTTTGTGTTTAAAGCACCTTTTTTATATATTATGTTGTAATCATACTCGTCAAGTTTAATTCTCCAACGTAGAAGTTTAGAATTTGGGTCCTGAAGGGACATTAACCATTGCAAAGGTTTATGATCGCATATTATGTTGAATTTGCGCCCATATAGGTATGGACGAAAATATTTAACTGCCCATATGATTGCAAGTAATTCTCTTTCAATAACAGAATAGTTTTGTTCCGAGTCATTGAGTGTTCTGGATGCGAAAGCTACTGGTAAGTCTAGTCCAATTTTTCCTTGTGAAAGTACGGCACCTATTGCCACGTTGCTTGCGTCGGTCGTCAGGTTAAATGTCTGATTAAAGTCTGGATATTGCAAAATTGGCTCGTTCATCAATAGGTTTTTACAGGTTTCAAAACAGCGAATAAATTCTTCATTGTGTTCTATCTTAGCACCTTTTTTTAAACATTTTGTTAGGTGTTTCGTTAATTTAGCGAAGTTGTTAATAAATCGTCTATAATACCCGAGCAGACCTAGAAAACCTTTTATTTGTTTTGTGGTTTTAGGTATAGGGTAGTGTTTTATTGCATTAATTTTGTCCGGGTTCGGTTTTACGCCGTCCGGTGTTACTATGTGGCCCAGGTATGCCACTTCCTTCCGTAAAAATTTAGATTTGTCTAATTGTACTTTTAAATTAGACTTCCGAAGCCGTTCAAATACAAGCTTTAACCTTTCAAGATGTTCTTGTAACGAGGTAGAGAAGACGATTATATCGTCAAGGTATACTGCGCATTTATCATTTTGAAGGCCTTGAAGGACATTGTCCATTACTCTCTGAAATGAAGATGGACCGTTTTTTAGCCCAAATGGCATTCTACAGAATTCGAAATGACCGTTGGTGCAGCTAAAAGCCGTTTTTTCGATATCTGATTCGTTCATCTCAATTTGATGAAATCCACTGGTTAGATCGATAGTGGAAAAATATTGGCATTTGCCAAGTTTATCGAGTAGATCGGTTATGTTAGGTAAGGGATATTTGTCGTCGACCGTTTTCTCGTTCAATTTTCTATAGTCGATAACTATGCGGAATTTTTGTTGTCCTAGATTATCAAGTTTTTTTGGCACCACCCAAATTGGTGCTGACCATGGCGAATTACTGGGGCGGATTATTTTTTGATTAAGCATTTTGTTTATTTGTTTTTGGACTTCTTTTCTGTATATTTGAGGATATCGATACGACTTAGAATAGACTGGAATATTATCACTGGTTCTTATGTGGTGTTTGATTTTGTTTGTAAATGTTAAAGGTTCGTTCTCTTTATAGAAAATATCTGAATATTCATTTAGTATCTTAAATATTTGGGTTTTTTCCTCCTCGTTTAAGTGATCGGTACGAAATTTAGAAAAATCGAGTTTAGTGTTCGTTTGTATGTTATTATTAATTGAACTGTTAATATTGTTAAAGTTGATTTCAATTTCCGAATTTGTGAAATATTCTACTGTGATTGGATTACTGAGATTGACTGTTATAGGCTTATCATTATAATTTGAGATTGTAGTTAAAGCGGTATAGTTCGTTGCAATTGAAATAGATTCTGGGATTTCGCAATTGTTAATTGTTTGAAATGGTATTATTACTTCGCCGTTTTTTATGGTTGTATTTAATTTTATGATTTGTTCGCTATGAGGGTCTATTGTAATGGTGTTATTTTTTTGTTCATCAGAGTCCTGATAGCATAATTTAACTGAAGTAAAAGGTGTTATTAACTCATCGGAATCGAGGTCTACTTTTGCGCGTAGTAACTTTAAATTATCGATTCCCAAAAGTCCGTTGAATTGATCATGAAATTTGAATACGTAATATTTTAATTTTTGGTCATGTGGCAAGTTAAATATTTCAGATGCTGGTATTTCAACACTGTATTTATTAGTATTAGATGTTTGTAATGCCGTTTTGACTTTAAATGGGGTAATTTTCTTAAAATGAGGGAAAAGTTTGTTAACTATTTCTGGATTGAAAAATGAATGAGTTGATGCTGAATCGATTAATATTTTCAAGTTGTATTCTGGAAAAATAATGTAGGGAAGTCGATTTGTATCAATATTGTTGAGTGAAATTATAGTGGGGTTTATGTCTGGTTTTCGTAAGAAGGCAGTTCTGTAAAATTTTCAGTTGTATTAGTGCAAGGGTACGTGTCGTTATCTTCATTATGTACAAATGAAATTTCGTCGTCGTTATTCATTTCTATATTAAATAGTTCTTCAGCTAAAAAATTTGGAGGGCCGGTTGGTTTGAAATATGAATTGTTAGAATGTGACGGACTTGGTTGATTAGTATTATTAAATCGGTTAGTATTGCGTGTTGAGATACTCATGGGTGTAGGCTTTTGTTGTCTAACGTGGTTTCTATTTGGTCTAAATACGTTTGTGTTATTTGATCTACTATTGTGATTTCCAAAGACTTGTGAATTTGTAGGAAAATGTTGGTGATTATTACGGATGGGTTGAATGTTAATGGGTTGAGATGGAAAATTTTGTGAAGAGTTCTGGTTAGTTTGAAAGTTCGTTGACTGTGAAACAAAATTTCGATTGTCATTTGGGAAGTTTTGAAAATTAAAATTTGTTGATCTATTTGTTGGCGGATTGTAGGAGCGATTGAATTGAGTAAAGGAATGGGATTTTACATTTGGTTTTTGCAAATATTGAAAATTATTTTGTTGAATTACAAATTGCATAGCCGTGCTTAATGACTCGGGTTTCATACAACGGATTGTTGTACCCAAAGGTTCCCGTAGTCCTGATAAAAATGTTTTTAGTGCTAAATTATTATACAATGTGCGTTTAAGTGTTTTAGATGTGGCGGTTGTTTCATGCGAATCGATGTAATTAACAAGTAAATTTAAAATATTAAGAATTCGATCATAAAAGCTTTGGGGGCTTTCTTGTGAAAATTGACGCATCATTACTAAATCTCTATTAAGACAAGATTCATCTCTTTGATCACCAAAATTATTTTGCAATGCGGTTTTTACATCGTCCCAAGTTGTACACCCTTGGATATTAATAATGACTTTTGCGTTTCCAACTAATTTAGAAATAAGTGAATTCAACAAATAAGTGTTTTGAAAATTTGCGGGATTATCTGTATCATAGAAGGTCTGAATAAGGTTGTCACATATAGCCAAGTACCTGTTTAGGTCACTTGGGTTCCCATCAAAAGTAGGGACACAATTTAGGTATTCTGATTTAAGTTCGTTAGCCATGTTTAAGAATTCTGGTAAATTTGATTCTGGATTGGCTTGATTGAAATTAGGTTGATTTAAATTAGGTTGATCAGAGTCAGTTGAAGGGTTTATTCTCAAATTTTCTAATTGATTTAATATTTCGTCAATATCTGACATTGAATTGTACTTACAGTAGTATGGTGAACCACTTTAGCATGACGAATTTGCCTTGATTTGGGTGTGTATGGAGGTATTGCTGATCGATGGGTCGGCTATGTTGTCCTCTCCACAGATTCAGTCTTGAAAAATTTTCTTCGATGTAGTGCAGGCACTCTTGGTTCCGCGATGGATTGGATTAAACACTAGAAGTGTAATCACTCCAAAAATCCCGTACTCTTGAATTCCTTCTTAGAGTATAGATAATATTGACGAAAATGTTCGTTATTATTTTTCCCAGTTAATTGTTAAAACAAAATCGATGAATGATGCACCGATCTGGGAAACCGAATACCGACTGCGCCAGTTATAGGTTCGTTGTAATTCAGTAAATAAAATATATGTATTAAAAAGTGAAAATTATAAGATTTATTAATTTGTTTGATTAAGAAAACGACTTGTTCGTCTGTGCGATACAGATGAAGTGGAGTTTTATCTCCTCTCGAGAGGCGAAGGAGCTAGTTCTGTGAAAAGTGCACAATGTGCATTACAAGAAAACATACATACTGCAACACCGTGTAATACAAGTATACCTGATAATAAGAATTATACATGAGTTATATGAAATGTAAAACATATTGTGAACATTGAAATAGTTGATAAGCAGAAATGTAATAAGTCTGAGAAATGATGATTAGTAATATGAAATATAGTCTATACTGTCTATAACTAATGGAATCGACAGTAGCTAATAATTGGCGAGATGATGTGTCGTAATTGTGCTCGGTTTTCCTGAGTAAGTTTCTAAACCTATTAAATGACTAGAAGCTTCAGTAATTAGAGTAAATTCTTTTGTATATTCTATATATTTCAAATTGGGATTAGAACATAGTTGTTGTTTTAAAATTTCGACTGCTTCTTGTTGTAAACTAGTCCAATTAAGCTTTTGCTCTTTTGTTAATAATTCAGCCATTGGATAAGCAATATTACTAAAATTTTCAATATAACGATGATAATAACCCGTGAAACCCAGGAAAGATTTAATTTCTTTAGCATTTTTTGGAACTGGAAATTTTTAAACACATGAAATTTTCTTGGGATCAGGTAAAACTCCCTTATATGTAATTAAATGATCTAACTAGACAATTTCTTTCCTAAGGAAATCACATTTTCTTGGTTCTAATTTTAAATTATATTTATCTAAACGTACAAAAACATCTATTAATTTTCCCAGTAATTAAAAATGTATGTAACTTAATTGTAATTTATTTTTTAAACCTTTTACATTACTTCTTATATTATATTTTCCCATAATATCCACAATTTTCATGTATAAAATTATTTCATTCAATTTTTTTCTTTATGATTACTATATTCTTAAAAGTTTTTAAAATCTAATTATCTGAAATCTGTTTAGGAATATTTAATTGTATTTCATTGGAACTCATTAAACCTAGCTTATGGTCATTTATTTAATCCTTAGATTCAAATTGGGTAGTTTCAGCGTACCCCAAAAATGGAGGGGAAGGTTACTAATATAAATACTGTTAAAGCTTTGTTTAAGAACAGTATGATTTTTACTCCGGTTTAAAATATCGAACCTTTGATCGTTGTAGTTATGTACATTCATCAAGTTTTTGTCCTTGACAGAAAAGTTATATCTCATTTTATTGTTAGTTATTGTGAAGAAAGGAGTGTCTCGGCTATTATATGTGACTTTTTATCTCTTACTCGCTGTAAACGAAGTAACGAACCATCGTTTAAATCATAAAGTGAATATTGTCTATGCCCACATCACCTATGTGGCATCAACAATCTAAGAATCTTAACAATGTTCAACATACAACATTCACAACGCTACGATAAGGTAGGCATACTACACACTTATATCGTTGTATGGTCCTCTCATAAATTTCACATAAATTTTAATACCTTGTAAATTGATTTAATTCAAATTAGTATATCGTTAATTAAAACACAATACCCAAAAGAAAAAAAAAATATTCCTGCAACATTAATAATTTAATTTGCAGCAAATTATTTATGAAAAAAATATCTTTTACTCGTAAAATCCTATTTTTTTAGAAATTTATATATATAGAGTCTCTAAGAGAAAAAATAGTTATTTGAATAACTTAGGCCGGACAGTAGTATGTGTTATTATTACCGTGTCTCTTCATTTCGGGCCTTTTTCTGTTTGAGAAATATTTTTTCTAATTATGATGTATTATTTACTAGTAAGAAAACAATATTGCCTACATTATGTTTTTCTATAATTATGTCCCACACGGCGCTTCATAACAAAATATATTTATCTGAAGGATTTATGTACTGTTTAAAATTTTATTGGATTAAAACGAAAATTCGAATAACTGGTACCTAAAAATTCGGTATATACATTATACCAACATTCAAATAATAAAATGCATTCGAATAGTACCGTATATTTAAATAGGTTATACGAAACAATCATGTTTCGTGCTAGCAATTTTTGTCTTTTGCAGCGTTCATTTCTAACAAGTAACGTTTAAATGTAATCTGCGTGAAACGGATTGATAAACGCGGGCACCATTATCTGACCGCTGAGCCACTTTGGCTAGGCAAGAAGATTAATACTTCCGTTATTGTAATTTGCTTTTGATTTTCGCTTTTTCTACAATCGGTTTTCTGCACTTTTTCGTACTTTTTTAGCCTTAATTGCTTTTCTATTGTTCAATTATTTCCTTATTAATTAAACATTTTATAGTTGTGCTCACCGTGTTAATTAAGAAGTTTCCTTAAAGCATTCCCTTGCGTGCACGTGCTTTTGTGCTATTTTATTCCAATTAACATTGCTATTATTTGGTGGACATTTTGGCATTTGCCTTAGTGAACGCTTTGCACCAGTTAACTGCAACACATTTTTCTTCTAATTTTTTATTTCTTCGTTTATTTGCTTATTTTACTTGATTGTTTTTGGACGTTAGCAACAATGAGGGTTTATTTAATTTACATTTTCATCCTTATTGCGTTGTCTATTTATTTGCTCCTTCTTCGCCGTTTGGCCCTCGCATTTAAAAGATATTTTTTCTGAAAACACTTTTAATATACCACATGGTGGTATATTTAAGATGTAAGGGTATTATGTGAGCTAGACCAAAACATTGTCCAATATTCAAATTTTTTACTTGATTTAAAAATTGTTTTCTTAATTTCTCACTCGCAATACCTCTTTAGCTATGGTCGCGCTAATTTAATGTAGTAATCACTACTATGCGTGTGTTAGGTTTGTAAACGAAAAACGAAGTTTTTAACACAATAACAATTATTTATTAATGAAAAACGTTGGAGGTTTGACAGTGACAAGAATGTCGGAGCTCTGGCAAGAATTGTTCAGAACTGTCAAGAAGTGTCCTGTTACAATTTTATTTAAACTATATATACTAGGAGGAGTGTGGGAAAAACGGACATTTAGGACTTTGGGAAAACCGGAGAAAGTAGAATTAAGGTTCTTTCTAGGAATGCCGAAAAGAGGGTAATTAAGAATATTGGATGGAGTAGGATTTAAACATCTGCAGGATAAATATTAATGGGATTATAGAAATAAATATTTACAGTTTTACAATACCCTACTAAAGGTAAATAAAAGTAAATTCGACATGTTGGAATTTCCGAATGTCACAAAAATGTGCGCGGCACATGAGCCGCCACACCTCTTACATTGTCAATTGCACGTACATTTGCAACGTCCTCCGTATACCTACTGTTCTAAACGTCTTTCATTAAAAGCCTCTACAGATTTATTAGTTTTTAATAGGAAAACTGCTTCTCTTGGTGTAACATTTTCATCGAATACCTCACCTACATATCGATCATTGAAAATTTTAATGTCATTCTTTGTCATACAACAATTTGCCATATTATTTAAAGCAATTGCAAACAGTTTATCCTCTTTTTGTCTCATTATTTCAATCAATTCAAAATATTTAAAATGACCCTATTTGTTATCAATAATGGCACCGTATTTTGATGTTTTTGAACTGGCATTGAAAATAAAATGATCGCCAACTGGGGGTAGTTGTCTTAAATCTTCAAACGCCATCACTGATATACCGCCAAATATTATTTCATTGCGAAAAATTTGTTGCAATCTTAAATTGATAAAATTAAACATTTGCGAACCAACCATTGACATTTCGACTATAATCAAGAGTCTTAAATATTGCAATTCGCAGCGTACAGTGTTAACAACATCATCGCTTAGTGGAACCAATTCACCTCCGTATTGATTGATAGGCAAATGTAATGCAGTATGAAGACTAGACCCACCAATTATATAGGCTGCCTTGCCTGTTGGTGCACACAATAGCACCAATCTTTTATTTAATATTATGCGCATTTTACGTTGTTCAATAATTTCCCTAGCGGTCTCCTCTTCTTCATTTTGCATTCGCGTACCACTAATTCGCTGTTTATGCAATTGGTAAATTACAGCTTGTTCAAGTGTTTTTATCAAATGACTTTTACCAACACCAGCTCCACCTGCCACATATACATAAAATGAATCACGCTCATTTACAATCCTACTTAAAATATAATTCAATAATATATTTTGTTTATAATTTAATGTAGCAACTAAATTAAACAATTGTTCTATATCCATATTGGTCCGTTTTTTAATGTTACATCTAAAACGTGACCATTACCGCCACCAACTACATCTGATTGTAATTGGTCGCCGCCGGCGCCGCCGCCATCACTTGTTGTCAAACTTAAAACATTAATATTTTCATCCGCCAATATTTAACTATTATAATAAATGATGTCACTTTCATCATATAAAGAAATGCCATCAGCTGTGGTAATATAATTGTCTCTATTCAATTCTGAATCTGCTACATTTTATTTCCTCGCTTCTATTTCGAGATTTTCAAGAATATCATCTGCTCCCTCCACAGCAAAAAACAACTTTCTCTGTTCTTTTATTTGATTTTCAAATAATTTATAAACCGCTTCATGATTGATATTAATTAGTTCGTCTAATTCATTGCGCCAAGGAATGAAAAGCATAATATTTTCTCTATAAAAATTTGAAGGATCCGCAAGTCTACTATAAAAACAGCATTGTAAAATTTTACGACTTGACCGCTCCGACATTCGTTGCATATATCCACTATTATCTTTTAACATAAATGCATTAATTGGTAAATATGGATTTGTTGTTGCAGCAGCTGCTGAATTTAAACCGTGATATGTGTATTCGGTAGCAAAACATGCCAAACACACATCTTCCATTGCATCCGCTCGGCAAATGTAATGATCTAATATGCTTTTTATAAATACGTCCTCACTGTCCGTACTTAATTTTAGTAACTCTTCTTTGGACTTTACCATTTGAACGCGTGTTGTATGTATTTACAAAAACACAGCGGCAACTTGCATTTGTTAATCTTAAACTGAGCGTACAATATGCAGCTTCTTGTATTGAAACCTCAGTACTCTTAAGAAATACATTGCCAAGCGATCACAATTTTTCTTTCGTATTTAAATCACCCGCTCGAATTTGCGTTTGAGCTTCTTGCATTATCTTTGAAACACCTTTATCTGACTTATTAATATAATTGACAATGTATGTTAAACATGCATATGGTTCTATAATATATTGAATATCCATATTTCCTTGGTGCATATTTAAAATGTTAGTGTTATATGGAATTATAAATATATCCTTTAAACGCCTTTGAATAAAAACTTTATTGCACTTCAATTGGGTACGTATAGCAGTTTTATAACGTTTTTCATTTAATCCAATTATATTTAAAAACATTCCAAAAGACATATTTGGAGGTTGATTATCTTTGGTATTGAACTGTTCTAAATAATCGCAAATTATTTTGTGATCATTTTTGGCCACGAGTAATTCCTTGCCCGGAACATCGTCCTTGTCGCCTTGCTTCTGCTTAGGAATTGGCGCCAAAATACGTGAAATCTGCCTGAAACGGATTGATGGTCGCGGGCACCATTACCTGACCGCTGAGCCACTTTGGCTAGCCAAGGAGATTAATACTTCCGTTATTGTAATTTGCTTTTTGCTTTTGCTTTTCGCTTTTTCTTCAATCTGTTTTCTGCACTTTTTTGTACTTTTTTAGCCCTAATTGCTTTTCTATTGTTCAATTATTTCCTTATTAATTAAACGTTTTATAGTTGTGCTTATGCTTACCGTGTTAATTAACACGTTCCCTTAATGCATTCCTTTGCGAGCACGTGCTTTTGTGCTTTTTTATTCCAATTAACATTGCTATTATTTGGTGGACATTTTGGCATTTGCCTTAGTGAACCCGTTTACAACCTGCGTCGCCAACTTACAGCGCAACGACGCCAAGCATTCACCCAGAAAACGTCGCTTTACTTCGCGCTTTGAACCAGTTAACTGTAACACATTTTTCTTCTAATTTTTTGTTGCTTCGCTTATTTGCATATTTTGCTTGATGGTTTTTGGGCGTTAGCAGCAATAAGGGTTTATTTATTTTACATTTTCGTCCTTGATGGGTTGTCTATTTTTTTGCTCCTTCTTCGCCGTTTGACCCACAAATTTAAAAGACTTTTTTCTGAAAACACCTGATATTCACTATTGCTAAGTTAATTTATATATTCATCTGTAGAAAATGCGTATCTATTTGATTTTGTTTCTTAATAAATCGCTATAAATAGCTCTCTTCGTGGTCCGTTGTCTTATAAGTTCTATCCTCAGTATTACTAGTGGGATAAATTCACGGACACGCATTGATCTCGCTTTTTATCACTATACTCTTTGTTTTATGCCATTGGTCATGGGGTCTTGTCAATACAGGACAATCAGTTCAGTCCGCGAAATGCTTGTTACGGTGATCAATGAGATTCAGATTCACGATTTCGCGGTGCAGGCTCGAACCGACCCCGCTATCTGCGCCATCGCTAATCGCCATTCATTGAGTGGTATAAAGATATTCTAGTCGCAAAGGCTTTATTGAATGAGACTACGACGGAGGATATCGCGGTTTATCCAGTTAACATGAAGCAAACTTTTGAATTTCAAATTATTCATGCTGACTTTATTGAATCTATCGCTCCAACATCGCAATGTCTGCAAATTCTCCCAATGTCGACTAGGCTTTCAAGGCGAGTAATTGAACCCAAGTACCAGGGATGCACCATTTAACTTGAGTTTCAAGTTACTTGACTTGACTTGACTTGAAAACCAAGTCAAATTCAAGTCAAACCCATATACAATTCAAGCTCAAGCCAAGTCAAGTAGCAAATTATTAAGTAATTTGAAAAATTCAATACTTTTTCAAGTTACTTGATACTTGAGGTAAATAAAGTGAAAATTTTTTTTGCATATATTTTTCTATTGATACAATACATACATATTTATTTAGAAAACATTAAATCCTAAAAAACAATAACATTTCATTAAACGTTCATCTACACGAGGCCAGTAGAGAGGCAAGTCAAGTAAGCAAGCAAGTAACTTACTTGACTTACTTCTTTACTGGGCTCGTGTAGACAAATAAATATAAGAACAAAACAAAAAAGTATTAATTTCTTTTCTTTATACACAATTTTTAACAAATTTATAATTCCTTTTTAAAAACAGTTTTTAATATCTTCATTCGACATCCACGAATTCAAGCACATAAGGCTCCTGGGGCCGGATTACCTAAAGTGTAGAGTCACATAGATCACCTCTTATATAAGGAAGTCCCTTAAAATCACTTAAACGGTATTACCTAAAAATTGTCGTTCAAGTTAGGCAGTGGTCGGGATCGTTCGACTCTCCTTATATAAGAGGGTGGTCGAAGTGTGTTTTTATATAAAGAATCTATAAGGAAACTATAAGTAAATGCAAAATAAATGAAAATTATGCAATAATTATTAAAAATTCGTCCTTTTATTATTAAAATTTTAGTGTGTTTGGTGGGTTATTTTTGAAGAAAAGATCAGAACTATGTGTAACACTATTTATTCTCTCGATTAAATATATATTCGCTGGTAGATGTAGGTGCTGGACTGCTGGACAAGTGATTGATTTCGGAAAGGAAGTTTTCAGCTTATATAGGAGGATAATTGGTGACGTCAAGGGACTAGGTATACGGAAACGTGGGAATTGGAAAGCAAGGAATCATAAACAAATAAAATATATACAATAAAAAATATACAAATATACATTTGCCGACTATCTACCGCGGCCCCGGCTCCTTTGGTCCACATCTGGACGCGGCTGGTCATGGGCCGATGTTGTCCCTCCAGATGCGGTGCGTCCAGTGCCGACCGGTCGATGTTGTGGATTTACCGCCACAGTACCCCCCTTCCAGCATTTATGCGTACCCGGCTTGGTAGCGATCGGGGAAGCGGACGCGACGTCCTGACCGCGTACGTGGTGTCTCGTCTGGAGGGTCATTTTGTTCGGGCTCTTCATCATCTGGTGGTTGCCTCGGGGTCGATCGAACTGGAACCACCACGATGTCTTCGTCATTCCCCTCTTCTTCGGGAGTGTCTTGGTCTTGAATTGTGTAAGCCGGCTTCAGTCTCTCGATGGATACCGCGATCTTCTGCCCTTTTCTGTCCACAATGAACGTCTTGTCCGTCCGTGACACAACTCTAAATGGGCCTTCGTATGGGAGTTGAAGTGGCGCTCTTGGTCCATCTCGTCGAATGAAAACGCTGTTTGCTGTGGCAAGGTCTTTAAACACGAACGTTGCCTTCTGTCCATGTCTGGTTCCCTCGACTGGTCTTAGTTGTTGCATTTGATGACGTAGAGCTTCTACAAAGTCGGTCTCTCGGTCCAGTGGCTTCTGTGTCGGCGATAAGAATTCTCCTGGTAGACGCATCGGCTCTCCATACAACATTTCTGCTGCACTCGCTTCGAGGTCCTCTTTCCAGGAGGCACGTATACCCATTAGAACTGTCGGAAGAACTTCTGTCCACCGGGTGCGTCCGTGGCATTTGATGGCGGCTTTTAGTTGTCGGTGGAAACGTTCGACCATTCCATTCGCCGCTGGGTGATATGCGGTTGTCCTATAACGCTCTGTCCCAGTCAAACAATTCAATCTCCAAAACAACTGTGATTCGAATTGCCTGCCTTGATCCGTCGTAATTCTTAACGGTGGTCCAAATCTTGCGATCCACGTCGAATAAAACGTGCGTGCCACTGTCTCCGCCTCTTGATTTTCCATAGGAACCGCTTCCGGCCATCGTGAAAAGCGATCCACCATTGTTAAGCAGTATCTGCACCCTTCTGACACCGGCATAATAATAATGTCGATGTGGACGTGCTCGAATCGGTGTGACGTTAGCGAAAAACTGCCTGGTGTTGTTGAGACGTGTCTTGTAATTTTGGCTCGCTGGCATTCCATGCAATTCTGGGTCCATGCTCTACAGTCCTTCTTCACACTTGGCCATATATAGCGTTGCGTTATCAGTTTTGATGTTGCCGATGGCGTCGTTCGGCGGGTACAGCCGGTAGAACGTTGTCCGCGATAATAATTGGAGCTGGAATCATCGATCTGGACACTGGAATCGGTGTAGTAGTTGGCGTCGGTATTTGTGTTGAGTGCGGAGTGGTCCCGGTGGCTGGTTTAATGACCACGTCACTCAGTATGCGGATTTTCGTTTTGTATATTGTAGGCGGCGTTGGGGGTTCCTCCTTAAGTCGTTTCAGCGGTGGGAACAGGTGTCGACCCTCCTTGTTGCGATTTGCCAATTTCCACTCGAACACCTCCGGTGGGTGGACGTCGCTAGATGTGGACGGCCCTGGATGAAGGATGGCCACCTCCGGGGTCGAAAGTTCCGGTAAGTACTGTCTCGAGCACGCTATTAGGGAAGGATTAGTGATCTGCGGTAGTTCTTCGCTGTTCGGCGATGGTGGTTTTGTGATCGCTGGCAATGGTACACATGATGTGGACGGCTTCGAACAACTTGACCCCTTTATTGGCAATCCTCTGGTCCGCTTCCCTTTTACCGGAGGATTTATCGCCTCCACTACTTTGATCAGGCGCTGCCTGCCTCCCGACCCCATTAACTCCTTCCAGCGAGCGGATATAATGCTCGCGACTAAGTCGGGTTTTGGAGCAGGCGTTTCGATCCGTGGCTTTCCTGGGCATGACATGGTGGGCGCTCGAGTCGGTTGTACGGGCTTCAGTGGTCTAGTCGGTCGACGAATTGTCGGATCTGGCTCGAGATCCAGGGAAGGCATTGATCTAGCAGCTGGAGCGTTTTCTTTGGACATACTGGAAGAAGATAATTACAATGATAAAGTCCATAGAATCCAGAGAATTATTTTTGAACGGGATGGTGGGACATGAATTTGTTAACGGTAGGATGGCCATTGTTGACGGAGACGGTGCTTGTAGCTACTAGATTGGCGGTATCAACGGTCGGAAAAAAAAATTGTTGAATAATTTGCGGTACGTTTGATTTATGAGGCACTTCTACGGCGACAACAGGCGTCCGACATTACGCCTATTTTTCCACACTTCGAACAAAATTTGGTTCCGGGATTTCGACATTCATTTCTGGTATGCCCTGTCTGCCCACAATGCCAACAACAGTCCGGATTATAACAATTTCTTATCCTCGTTGGCGTCGGGAAATTTGTTTGGGTCGTACGGTCTACCAATTTCGGTCGTTTTGACGAAGCACGGTCATGGCTCCTATGTCGTTCCGACGGTTTACGGTGATGGCGAGAACGTCTTCGGTCGGATAACTCTCGACTCGCCTTCAACTTCATGGAGGGAATGTCCTCTTCGTCAGGCTGATACACCATTTCCGTGTGGCGTTTAGTGTTGACGGTAGTTTTAGGTCGCGTTGTCTTCAGTTCCGGTGTTCGACCTCGATGTCTCTCCCGATGTTCGGTAGTGGGTTTGACGGTGGATGAAACGGGTAACCCTATGGTAGTTTCGGTAATCGGCATAACGTGGCCGCGTCCCCGGGTCACAATGGTGCGCGGTACGATTTTGGACGGTATTCTTGGTGGTTCAGGAACCAGGACAGGCTGCGAAGACATCGGCAACTCATTCTCCCGCATCCATTCAGCAACAGGGTCTCCTGGGAGAGGTGATGAAGCCAAATCCAACCACGACTCGTCGGATAAAGGGGAATCACTCCATTGGTCGAGACCGGCGGACATTAGGAACATTTCCTTTTCGATGTCGGACATCTTCACCTGATTAACTGAAACAGAAAACGGTTACTCTTCATTGCCAGTGACTGGCGCGGGCTTTAAGTCCTTGATATGGACTCGTTTGCACCGCCGCCCCTGAGCATCGGTTAGATCGTACACAACGGGGGAAAGGACTTTGGTAACGGTATAAGGACCCGAATATTTAGGCGCTAACTTAGCCGCGAAACTCTGGGCCGCGGATGAAAGATGGTGCTCCTTTTTGAACACGGTATCTCCTAAATGACATCTCCATTCCCGGCGACGTAAGTTGTATGCTCTGCTCTGTTCGGTGAAGGCTCGCTCTAAATTCGTGCGAACAAGATCGAACGTTTCTTTGAGCTTGTGGAGCTGTACAAGTCGGTGGGACGGATCAACGGCAGGTAACTCGGCGGTCTCATCGGCTGTATTTCCTGGTGGTGATCGGTACAAGGCTTTTGGGACGTCCATCTCACGACCAAAATTCAAAAAGGCCGGTGTGTATCCAGTGGACTCATGTCGAGCTGAATTTATTGCGAATAGGAAATCAGGCAGGTATCTGTCCCACTCTTTGTGATCCCTTTCACAAAACTGCGCGATCATGGTCTTTAACGTCCGGTTAGTCCTTTCAACGGGGTTGGCTTGCGGTGTATACGGCGGTGTAAAACGGTGGTTTATCCCCAAGTCCTTTAACAGGTTTCGAAACAAACGACTGTCAAATTGAGTGCCGTTGTCACTAATGACAGTTTCGGGACACCCAAACTTCGTGACAATGTCTTCATATAACGCTTGGGTGACTAAGCGAGCGGTGGCGTTACGAAGAGGTCGACAATGCACCCATTTGGTGAAACGGTCATGGAAAACTACCATGTACGTGTGACCCTTTTTTGATCTTGGTAACGGTCCCACAAGATCGGTGCTGACTGTTTGCCACGGTCGAACGGTGATGGACGGCTGCATTTTTCCTGGTGTCTTCTGCTGGCTGACTTTGTAGCGTTGACATGTGAGACATTTTCTCACGTATTTGGATACATCCCGAAACATGCCGGGCCAATAATATCGGTCTGCAACTCGGGAAATCGTTTTTGCTACTCCTAAGTGTCCAGCGGTCGGAACATCGTGGTTTTCTTCTAGAACTTTCTGACGGAGTGGCTTCGGAACACATAGTTTCCACGGCTGTGCCATGTCTTCCTCACGCAAATCCTTCGAATCCCAGAAGTGACGATAAAGGCGTCCATCCTTTTCGCAATAGTCCGGAAAATCAGCGGGCTTCTCTCTAATTTCCTTCAGTTTATTGCTATACCAGGAGCACTTCTCTCCTTCCTCTAAAGAACAGATTTCTGGTGTGTCTTGGCCTGGTTCGGTTGCTTGAAGCGGTTGCCGGGACAATGCATCGGCTACTCGGTTTAATGCGCCTTTCCGGTACACAATTTCGAAATCGTACTGCTGCAGAAAGATGCTCCACCTCGCTAAACGGCCTGTCGGACTTTTGATTGAGTGCAGCCACCGGAGTGATTGATGATCGGTGGTTACGGTGAAATGATATCCCTCCAAATACGGTCGCATCTTTTCAATACCCCACACAATAGCCAAACACTCTTTTTCAGTCACCGAATAGTTCTTTTCAGGCGGAGAGAGTGTTCGGCTAGCGTACGCGATGACTCGGTCCTGTCCATCAATGTTCTGTGTCAATGCGACACCCAGTCCATAGTCAGATGCGTCGGTTTGGAGATTGAACGGTAGTTCGAAATCGGGACACGCTAATACTGGCGCTTCGGTCAGTCGCTTTTTGAGTGTGTTGAATGCCTGGTCTTGTTCGGCATCCCATCTCCAGCGATAATTCTTGCGAAGCAATCGGGCTAATGGGGCGACTTCCTTGGAAAAATCTTTAATAAAGCGACGGTACCAGGATGCGGTGCCCAAAAATCGTCGTAATTCCCGGATATTCTTCGGTGGTGGCATTTCCATGATAGATGCGATTTTGTCCGGATCGGTATGGACTCCGTTTTCGGTGACGACGTGGCCTAAATATTTAAGCGATTTCTTTCCAAATTGGCACTTTTCCGCGTTTAGAATTAGATTGGCGGCTCGAAGACGGTGGAAAACCTCACGTAAATTGTCCATATGTTCGTCGAAAGTACGGCCTAATACAATGATGTCGTCTAAGTATGCGAAAGCACGCGGTTCCATTTCCGGTCCTATGATTCGGTCCAGCAGGCGTTGAAACGTTGCCGGTGCGGAATGTAAGCCGAACGGCATTACCCTAAATTGGAAAAGTCCTCGGCCGGGGATTGTGAAGGCGGTAATCGGTTTGCTCTCTTCGGTCAACGGGACGAGCCAATAGCCGTTTTGCAAGTCAATACTGCTGATGTATTTCGCTTCTCGTAGCCGGTCCAAAATAGCGTTGATCTGTGGCAACGGGTATGCATCCTTTTCGGTCACCTCATTGACTTTCCTGAAATCCACACAGATGCGGTAACGGCCGTCCTTCTTTGGAACAACTACGATGGGCGAGCTCCACGGACTTTCGGATCGCTCTATCACGCCTTTCTTGAGCATGTCGTCGATTTGCTCGTTGACAGCAGCTTGCATTTTCGGATTAAGTGGTCTGTAGCGTTGCTTAATCGGCGTTGGATTGGTCAACCGGATGTGGTGCTCTACAAGAGGCGTCGGTCCGGTGATGCAGTCAAATAACGGTAATTCGGTGTTCAGTAAAGTTTCCAACCGCTGTTGTTCACTTTCTTGCAAGCGGGTTTCTTCGCCAATCACGTGTACGTCGTTCATTGATTCTGAAGTCTCTTCTTCAGCAGACAACACCAAATCACCATTGATGTATAAGCGCAGACGGTCCAAATCGATGATAACTCGGTGCTGATACATCCAGTCCATTCCAATGAGAACATCGACGGTCAGCGATGGTAATACCCGAAATTTGCCGGTATATTCCACATCCAGGATACTACCGGTAAGCTCAAATGCTGCGGTGACTGGTACCGTGGTTCCATCAGCTAAACGGACGGTAGATCTGGCCGGTAGGGCGGCCAGTTGGCGGCTGCTTTCTTTCACCTTTTCTCCTACGTACGAGTAAACGGATCCGGTGTCAACTAATGCCTGGTACTCGTGTCCTCCGATGGTAAATGGAAGAAAAATGCGATTATCGTACACTGCAATAGAGGCCAAACTATCTGCCAACTGTTCTTGCCCCCTGAATGGACAGCTGGCGGTTAGTTTTCCGACGGCTGGGGATTGTTGCAATCACAATCTCGTGACATAATTCCCGGTCGTTTGCATCTGGAGCAGAATAAACGGGGTGGATTGCGACATTCAGTTCGAAAATGGCCGTTTTCGCCACAACGGAAGCAACTAATGTTGTTATTGCGGCCTTGTGACTGAGAATTGTTATTGGTTGACGTTTGAAACGGATTGTTGTTCCGGGGCGGTGCCTGCGGGTACGTAATGGCTCGGGGCAGTGGACGGTCTCCGGATGGTGGCGGTGTGCCTGGTCGGTAGCTGGAAGGCGGCGGTGTTGTTGACCGGTACGTTGTAGACGGTTGCACTGGACGATAGCCCGACGGTCTTGTTGGTGGCGGTCCAGGTATATTGAACTGTACTCGTATTAGGTCCTTCTTCAACTCTTCGTATTCCTTGATTCGCTCTAACAGCTCTGGGAGACTTCGGGCACTGGATTTCGGAATGAACTGTCGGTAATCGGGCCTTAAATTTCGGTGGAGCCAGTACATCATTTTGTCATGAGACAGGGACGGTATTCGGCGAAGTAGTGTATGTAGTTGAATTACATAGTCGGTTCCTGGCTCATCTTGACGTTGAGTTCGCCTACCGATTTCCTCTTCCAGGCGAATGGCGTAGTCGGACGGTAAATAGAACTGTTTGAATTCGTCTTCAAACATGGCCCAAGACTGCCATCGTTCTCTGTTATTTCGGTACCATAAAAGAGCGTTATCCTTTAGCAATAAGGAAATTCCCGGTAGCAACTCATTTTCGTGGATTCTGTACAGTGTTCGTAGCTCGTCTAGTCTTTCCAGGAACGCGATGGGATCGGTCTTTCCATCAAATTGCACTTTCCACTCGTGCAGATGTTTCAGAGCCGGATGTAACGTTGTTGGAATTGCTGTCGGTGCGGTGACGGTCGTCGGTGTTGATATTGGGGCCGTCGACGGTGGAACATGGCCAACGGGAGTGGTAGACGGTGGTACGTGTAAATGTGGTCCTCCAGGAGGATCAGTACGTCTTGGACTGGGGCTACGGACACGGCGGACTTCGTTTCGGTACTCTCGAACTCTTCTTCGCAGCTCTTCCACGCTGCCTCCCAGCGGTAAACCAACTTCTTGCAATATTGCGACCAACTGCTCTTTCGTCAGCATATTGACGATCGTTGACGGTGCTTCCCTTAGGATGTTGCCCCATCCTATGGTTCCGAAGGCGGTACTGGTCGTTGGCGGTACGGTATTTTGCGTGGGTGGGTTAACACTGGTAGCATTTGAAGCGGTAGATGCGGTAGGTGCGGTATTCGGTACGGTAAATGCTGTATTCGGTGCTGTATCTTCGGTTGTCGTTGAGGTGTTTGTTTCAGGCATCTTCTAGTCTTACGGGTTTTCTTCGTGTTTTTCTTGGTGCTTTTCTTTACGGTCCCTGCTCGGGCGCCAATTTGTGACGCTTATTTTTCGGCGGATTTGCCTGTCTCGAGCGCCACCTGTTTTTACAGTCGAAAACAGGAAACCAAAACGGGTCCCAGGTAACACAATGGAGATACGGTTATGCTAGGGGTCAATTAAAGCACATTATTAACCAGAAAAAGAAAATACAATTTATTTAAACCCTCAAGACTACAGGAAAATAATCAAAATATAAATTATAATTAACATACAAATAGTTCGGTTGGCCGTTCTTGGGAATACGGGATGATAAACGGTGGGGAAAGGTAGAAAAATACGGTCGGTAACGGTAAAACGGTAAATGTATGGCTTTCAGCACGGTGTGTTGCCTAACTAGCCGTTGACATGGACTGGAGAGGTGACTTTTGGTCGCTCCACTCAAATTTGTCGCTTCCCGGTGTATTAGTCGACACCGTTGCCGCTAAGACGCTTCGCTAGAGTGTAAAGACACTCTTTATTTGCTAACGCTTAGTTCCTGGTGTGAGCCACACAGTCTCGGACAAGAAACGGCGAATGGACTGTGTCGGATCTAGCTGTCGCCACAACCGAATTGCGAATGCGACCTGCCCGCTGGTTAACCGGCGACTCCGTGCGAATGGACTCAAAGATCCCACACTAAGAGCGCTAGTGCCCAGGAATGGCATTCACTAGACCTATTTGACAGGTCCTGTGCAAGGCGATTGCCAAGCAGAAATACTTCCGTGCGAATGGACTCGAAGGTCCCACACTAAGAAGCCTTCGTCGGTGGTTTTGAAGCGACAAACACTGCTTCCAATACTCACTCTCTCACAGGGCGATTCAACGGTGTCGCTGGGCGATTTTCGGTGCTTGATGCCGGTCGGTATTGTTTTACTTACTTGTTGATTGCTTTGTTGATTCGTTGTTATTAATTGCTGTTTGTTGTTCTTCAATTGACTTCGGAACGGAACTGATCACTAACGGAAATTTCGGCGCTTTATATACCCGCGGGACGGTCATGCACGCCTCCAACATCGGTATGTGGTACTAAACGGTATACTGTATTGCCGCGATTCCCGGTGCAATCAGCTGACGGTATAACTGGTTGCCGTACTTCCAGTGTTTGTTTATATATAACATAACCTAACTAATACATGTCAACCAGTATAACTGGTTGACGGACAATCAGTGTTTGTTTACAATGTAAACAAGTGCAACATAACCTAAATAATAATTAATTGCCGGTGCAACAAGTGCAAATACGGTAAGTACGGTACTTATTAATGACAATGTGCTATACGGTAATCTATTTCAGGTTTTCCAGCGACATCCCAAACGACGGTGTTTGACAAACGCGGTGAGTATTTGTAATATTTACTTTTATTGTAACTAATTATGGTATTTTCCAGGTCCAACAAAAATGGGTTCATTACAATACTCTATATGCGATTCTACAATTTTATTAATTTAAAATACTACAACAAATTACACAACTTCTACAAGAAAAACCCATAAAAGAGCCTACCTTTTGGCAATTGGCACATCTTGGATGAAGCAGACATCTTAGATAGGTTTAATTTCACAAACAGGTGAATTAACAGCACAAGAGAACAAATTTCGCGACTTTCAACTTCAGTGAGTATAAGTACGAAACTGATTATTGCTGTGCTCGTGATTAGATGGGTACCTGCTTGCAATGGTGACCACCCTTACAATTTGTCACAATTCGGCTCCCTATTGGCCACTGTGACTTCTTTTGTCAATCAATTTATGACTTTGTATAAACTTGTTCTCACACAATTTAGTGTTTGTACAAGGGATTATACAATTGGTTTTTCTACCATTGACACTTATGACTCAAACACTGAATGTAATTTTTTTTGACTATGTTAAACTGAATGGCTATGGAGAGCAGTTGCAGTTGAAGACTTATTACTCATTGTTAAGTTGATGAAAGATTACTGCTCATTGTTAAGTTGATGAAAGATCACTGCTCATTGTTCTCTCCTTCAGCCCAAAGCCCTTTTTATATCAATCCGGGAAAAGAGAGTGTCAGCACTCATCAATAAATTTGGCGCCAGCGGTAATTTTACTTTTCCGCTTGGTTGAGCTTTACCTATGCTTGTATATAATATATGTCAATCGGCACCCCAATTTATGACTTTTCTGTCTGGATTTCTGCATTTATCCAGTTGTTGCTGGTCTGAATTACAGACACGTGCCGATACAATTGCTGTCTCCTTTCCCGTGATTTTTCTCTTGTAAATATTGATTAGGTACTCGTTACCAATGGACTTCGACATCAATACTTGCCGAAAGAAAAGTTTTTGTCCATTGGCGAATACCATCCGCGAATCAGCGAGGGCTTTGGCTTGTGGAGGTCTTCACCAGGGGTAGAGGGTTAGGCCTGAGTCACACTTATTGGTATTGATTTTTAAGCTCAAAGTTTAGGAAAATATAAACATTTTAATTTAATTGTTAACCGAATAAATGTGCTCCACATAATACTCCCCCCCTAAAAATATAAAAATTGCATAATGTAAAATGCAATTTTTCATTGTTCTTTACAATAGAGAGAAAACAAAGGAAAAATAGAGAGAAAAAAAAAAAAAATAACCGATTTAACACTTTCCACTTTTTTTTTTTTTTTTTTTTATTATTATTATTGCTAAAACACAATTGGCCTATTTTATGTATTTCGCCAGTACATTTGGCCCACTTAGATGGACCAGCCGGTTTTCGGCCGTGCCGGAGGATCTTCTTCCACTGGTGGTGGAGGGGCTTCTTGTGTTCTCTCCCACGCAAGGGATGTGGGGGAGACAAAGTCCATGCTGCTGTTATCATCGGAGGACGTGGCGAAACACTCTTCCTTGAGGTGGCCTGCTGAGCCACACTTCTCGCACTCCGGCAAGGGAAACCGGAATGGAGCATCTTTTGTGTCCTCGCCGTCGTTGGTTTTTTTGTTACTGCTCTGTCCGAGGACGATGTTGGTGGTGGGGCTGCCATAGTCCCACTCGTCGTCGGTGGTTTCATTGTCAGCGTCACTCGCAGGTGGGGTTGGCTTGGGGTCCAAAGAACCCACTTTCCTTAGTGGCCGCCGTTTAACGGTTTTAGGTTTGGGGTGACCACCAATGACATAATTAAATTCCTCGTCTTCGGAGGTGGGAGGGTTCTCCGGGAAGAGGGCGCAGGTAACTGTGGAAATACGAAAAGAAAATTACTCCTGTGTACTGATGACACGAAGGTTATTTATGTATATAGTTGTTTAAATAGAGTTTTTAGTAAAATGTTAGTTAATTCTACGTTCTACTGGAGATGCACAAAACAATGGTTAAATATTACGTTTTTTATATTATATTATTTATCAATTAAATTGCGGTTTCCTGGTCATTTTTACGGGGTTTATTCATTCGCAAATACCCGAGAGAGTCTACACTTGTTCTTCTTGATGAAGGAAGATTTTCATATAACGGAACAGATGGTTTATTACGCGGTGTTGCTGGTGCAGAATAACATTGTTTAGGTGGGCACTGAAAATGTGGTCGCGGTCGGTCATAATGAGACGAAAATACCGAGTCAAATTCCCAAGAATGTGAACTTTGATGAAGTGCGTCATTCGAGGCTTCACATGGTGGTATTTCACTATTGTCAATAAGTTGTTCAAAAGTTTGTGAAGGCGACGTAGTTGTAGAATTATCTGAAAGTTTACAGTACGCGAGGATCATGTAGAAAAGAATTATTGCTAACGTAGCAATTGTCAGCACAGCGAGTAAAAAGAAAATGTCTTTTTCATACCACGGTCTATTACACAGCGGAACGTATGTATGTTCTGTTACGCGGCGTTCTTTTGCTAACACTTGATCCAAAATCGCGAGACGTATTGTTAGTGGTGCGCCACACCTTCCGATTAAACCGATTTCCGTGTCAGTGGTTAACACTCTTCCCATCGGGTAAATGTGAGGAAGAACCATGGTGAATTGAACTGAGTACAGTTCAGCTGGCTGAAGAGTTTCTCCATTCCAGGAGATCCAGACCAATCTTCCGTAGTTGACTGCATATATCACAGCTTCACTTGACGAGTTGCCTACTGGTTTCATTTCGCAAAATGAAACGAGGCATAAAATAACGCCTAAGAAGATTCCTTTAATAGGAACAATTAGTAATTAGGTCATCTTTTATGGGTTTACAATAATTGTCGGAATAAGCACATTTACAACATCTAATTAACATTATAATTTATATTCTTTTGCCACACATTGAATGAATAGATTACTATTGCCTTTATTAAACTTTCTTAAACCCAGTTCATTTCATTCATTTTTTTCTTTGCGTAATCAACAGCCTGTTGTACATTTGCATAGACAGGAGCAGGTGTGCTGGGAGTTGGAACTGGCTCTCTATTCTCTTTGGGTGGTTCTTGTTCTATCGGCTTCAGGGAAGTAGTTATTTCCTGTATATTTTCTTTTGTTTTTCGCTTGTGTTCCTTATGGAGGAGGAGATAAGTTAACGAGTCCCAAATACTGGCGAACATTTTTATAGTCCATCCATATGCTGCATGAAGAGCCATGGTATTGATGATTATATCAAAAAGAGCTTTAATAAGTCGTATTATAAAATAAATTCCCATTACGGTGCTGGTCCATGTTCCAAGTGACCAAAATACACCAATCATTTTCTCCCATGTTGTTTGAGCTAAATGCTCAATTTCTTCGGGATTAAAAAGATTTACCATATTGAAACCTTGGGATTGGACATTTTGTCCAGCAACTTTTCTCGTGATTATATTGCTGACGGCTTTTCGTTCCAGACCAAACAGCATTGCATTCTGCGCATCGCGAATTTCTTGTTCTGTGTAAATTCCTCCGGCTCCCAAATTCTGGATAGGTTGAAAATTTAATTTTTCTTCGGTGTCGGCCTCTAAAATTGTCGGTGGAATTCGTGGTATTACTGCAGGTGACAGACTGACCCATTGTTCGTTTATGTTGTACATCGGTGGAATTAGAGAGTTACACTCTATTTCTTCGGCATATCTCTTGAGAATTCTGGTCACAGGTGACAAGAAATAAGACTGGTTGTGTAATGTGACCGGAAGTTCCATGTAACATTTAGTGGCTGGTCGTATTTGTACCAATTGGGGTGTACATTGTAGAATATATAATACTTCTCCTGCTATTTTTCCAACGTACCCCGGTCCTCCCTGTATGAGTTGTGTTACTAGTTCCATAGAATTGTGTGCTAGGATTAATCGGTTCTTGAGGATTTCTCGAGCTAGCATGCAACGGCGGTGTACTGTATTAGTATGCATTCTATCTATGGTGGTTTTAAATGATTGCTCAACATATAGAAATTTAGTATTGATGTACATGTTTAAATCAATATTTTGAGCTAACAGGGGGTTTGAAGGAAAATCTCGAATATTAAAAGTAACCATTAAAAAGGGATGTTCCGTCTGCCATGCCATACTTCCGCAAAAATATTCTTCTTTCCTCAATGATGTTGCAAATACTTTTTCGGCCGTTTCCACCACTATATATTGTTTGGATCTGTCATTTTTATAGGTGATTTTACTTCCTTTTCCAGTGTATATGTTGGTGAGGGACGTACAAGCGTTTGGCGGTGTAGTTTGCCAAACACTCTCGCCCAGTGTGGTGTCCATGCAGTATCCACTAAGAAATTCGCAAGTAACGCCTCCTTGGAGTTTTATTTCGTTTTGATCGCCCTCAACTAATGCCATATAATCCGTCAATCGTACTGAAACTGTGGCGACAACTACCACGTTTGACCATCCCATACCATCTTCTGCATATACACTTCCTTGACAACTTCCATCCGCATCCAATCGGCCTGCGAGTGTTAATGGAGTAGTTGTTGTTGAATTAGGCTCCAATCTGGCAATTACATTTCCCCCAAAAGCTCGAAATTCTTTATAAAGGTGGATGTTATTGCATCCATCTCTTCCGGCCGAATAAATATATGTCAACAACCCGTTTGACACCATGCTACTGTGACTATGCATGCCACAATATGTGATTACGCGTGTTACCTGTATAAGGCAGGTTCTTACATGGATTTTACTAAATTTAGGTTTCTGAATGAATTGTACAGAGACGGACTCTGTCTCATAACCCACTGTTGGGTCTGGGCATTGCTTAACATCATGTAATGAAATGACCGTTATGTTTGTAGTAGGGTTTTGGCAATCAAATGCAATGAGATTGTTTCCCATAGCCATATTACACCAATAAATCAAAATGCATGCAATCCCTACCAATCCTACTGATAGAAGAACATATTGTATTAGATATATCATAATGTTTTATTTTATTTTAAATTAGAAAGATTATTGTACTTATTTATAGCGATCATAGCACTTAATGGTTTGCCTTCATAAAAAGAAAATTTCTCATTCCAATATTAAGTTTAATTGCTCTCATGAGTACAAATAGTATTACATATAATAAAATTTTAAGATTGAGTGGAGTTATTTTTTCGACTCCGCACAACCAGTTTCTGTTACTTATACACTTATACATATATGAGCGATTGTCTTTGTAATTTTCGACTCCGCTCAACATATTTTAGCTATACTTAATTAGATGAAATAATTACTAGAGTATATATGTATTTTAAAAGTTTTATAATCACCACTTCACCGTTCTCGGAGCAGGCTTAGCGGTTATTATAGGGAAAATTCATGGAAAGCATGATTCATCCATAAAAGTTTGTGCCATTTCCTCGAATTCAGCGTTTTCGGAGGGTGTTGGCGAGAATGCCATAATGTAGGATCCATCAGATGACCGATCCGTACTGTCCAATGAAATGGGCGTAGACATATTATAGGCACTACTCTGTGCATTTGTTGCCCACGGGGACGATGGACTTGGGACTGAGCGCTCCTCGGAACTTGCCGAAAAGGAACTACACCAGTCCTGAGGGATTTGTAAAATGCTTCCTTGGGGCTCATTGAATTCCTGGGAAAGTATTTCCGGTATTGTAATTTGGAGAGGGTCCATAAGCTTGCCAATTCGGAGATAATGGTAATAATGACCACAGAATCCACATGACTCTGCGCATAGCGGTATACCATTCAATTTTTCTGTAGAGAGAGAAGATGCTCTTATAGGCATTTCGTAAAGAGAGTCACGCAATTCACACCATGATGCAATTAGAATCACAATTCTACTATAGAAAAATGCACGAAAAATCACACGACAATACACACTTCTACCATTCGAATATGAATTGGATATATATATATATATAAACGGGTATAAATATTTGTTTTTAATTGTACCGATTTTATGAGAGATTCAGTTGAGACAGAACTTCCTCAAACTGTTGATCCATTTGTATATTGGCATCCAATATCTTTAAAATTTCAATTCTTTTATTAATTACTTCCTCAGCAAGGATGATGTCCCAACTGATTGGAAGAGTCTTATGTTCAAATATATATTCTAAGTCTTCAGTTGCATATGTGGCGATCGTAGTACTAAGCGTGTCCAACATTCTCTTAACATCCTCCCGTAATTCATTCCATGTTGGCATGAGATCAGTTGGTATATATGCTGTAAGAATGATGTGTCGTTACTTTTATGGAATCGAAATAAACAATTTATATAGTTATTTACTGGATAAAGTTTTCAGATTTTAAGTTAATGTTTTTATTTTAAATACGTTTACGTAAAACCCATGGAAAATTAGGGACTGGCCCTTTACTTCGTGTATGATGGCCGCTTATTGAGGCTGGTTGTTCGTTTTCGGACGTTAGTTGTTCCGCATTTTCTTCGGTGATTTCCTGTGCTTCCGAAATGTCACTTTCTTCCTCCACCTCGGGGATGGTTTCGTTATGGTCACTTCGAGTTACACTTTCCTCACTTTCCTCGTTTCCACCTGATTCGTCGTTATTTTCTTCGATAGCGTCGAAGAAAATATCGTTCTCGACAAATTCAATGTCACTTTCACTGGACGTACTGTGGGATGTTCCTTCTTTTGGAACTTCTGGTTCTACTATCCTTTGTTTGCATAACTTTAGTCTATTAGCATGCACTATCTCTTGCTTGCTGCTTCCTATTTCTTGAACTTTGAAATTTACTGGTCCCATTTGTTGAATTATTCTATATGGTCCTTTATATTTTGGTTTAAGTTTGGCTGCTATGTTAGTAGTGAGATTTACTGGTACATTTAAATAGACTCGATCTCCCACCTTAAGTGTTTTTTGTTTTGTTTTTCTATTGAATTTTTCACACCTTTTATCCATAACTAGTCGTAAAGCAGTTTGTGCTTTAGTATGTGCCTGTCTCATTCTAGCTATCATTTCCGAAGCATAATTTTCATCAACATCGTATTTAAGTGGTTCATTTTTAATAATGTGGTGAATTGGTAGTTCTTGATCTCGCAAGAACATTAAATAAAAAGGCGTTTCTCCTGTACTTTCATGTACAAGATTTCTGTAAGCGCATAAACAATAAGGTAATACTTCATCCCAATTATACTGTTCTTCAGAAACATAATGAGAAATCATAGTTTTTAATACACTATGCATTCTTTCAACTACACCGTTTGTAGCTGGTCTATATGCAGTGGTGTGTAATTTATTTATCTGTAATAATTCACAAATATTAGTAAATAATTCTGACATGAATTGTGATCCCATGTCAGTTAACAATGATCTCGGGGTACCGAAGCGTAAAATAATGTGCGTTACAAAAGCTTTTGCTACGGTGGTAGCAGTAATGTCTGGTATTGGAATGCATTCGGGGTAGCGTGTTAAATAATCCATACATGTTAATATGTACTTATTCCCCTTTTCCGTTCTAGTTAATGGCCCTACAATATCTAATGAAATTAATCCGAATACAGTTGAGGGTACTGGCATTCTTTGTAAAGGTGCGGGCGGTATATTTGTTCTTTTGCGTGTATTACATGAATCACAGGTTTCACAATATGTTTTCACATCATTTGACATCTTTTTCCAATAGAAATCTCTACGTATCGCTTCTAAAGTTTTCTTTTGTCCTGGATGACTAAATATGGGATTATCGTGATATAGTTTTAAAATTTGATTTTTTAATGACTCTGGAAGAACGACTTTATCGTTTCGTTCGCCGCATTCTCTACTTTTGTATATTATACCGTTTTTGGCTTTATAAAACCGTTCATCAAGTAGATATGATTGAACTTGAGGGTCTTTTTCTTGCAAGGTTTGAATTTCTTGTACATCAAGTATTAAAGGTGTTAATTCATTGTGCGCTTTTATTCCCGAAACAGTATTTACATGCAATATTTCATTTTCGTCATTATCATCTAATCGGGTTAATGAATCAGCAATGTTTGTTTTGCCTGTCCTGTATTTAATTGTGAATGAATATTCTAGTAATGAAAGTCGCCATTTAGCTAATCGCGAACTTGGATCTTTAATATTAAAAAGATATTTTAACGGTCTATGATCTGTGTAAACTGTAAAATGTGTCCCAACTAAATAAATTCTAAAGTGTTTAATATGCCAAACAATACTAAGACATTCTCTTTCTATTGTAGAATAACGAGTTTCTGCATCGAGTAACATTTTACTAGAATATGAAATTGGGTGTTCGATTCCGTCGTATTCTTGTGCTAAAATTCCACTAATGGCAATTGAGCTTGCGTCTGTAATCAAAATGAATTCTTTTCTGAAATCGGGATACTTTAAAATAGGTGGTGATATTAAAGCTTGTTTTAACGAATTAAAAGCTTTATCTCGCGCATCATTCCAAATAAAAGGTTCGTTTTTTCTGGTTAATTCTGTAAGAGGAGATGATAATTCTGAAAATTTAGCGACAAATTTCCGATAAAAACCGCATAATCCTAAAAAGGCGCGGACTTCGCGAACTGTTTTCGGTCTCGGATAATTTTCAACGATTTTTGTTTTATCAGGATCAGTTGCGCATCCTTCACCGGATATCACGTGTCCTAAAAATTTCGCTTGTTTTTGTAAGAAATTGCATTTAGTCGGTTTTAATTTTAAATTATTTTGTCGCAATCGTTCAAAAACTTGTTTTAGTTTTAAAAGATGTTCGTCAATGTTATCATTTGAATAAACTATTATGTCATCAATAAAAACTAAACAACTAATACCAGTTAATCCTGCTAATGTTGTTTGCATAAATCTCATAAAAGTGGCCGGTGCATTTTTTAGACCGAAGGGTAATCTAACAAATTCATAATGACCGTCTGGAGTGGTGAACGCGGTTTTTTCTTGATCTGCGGGATGCATTGGGATTTGCCAATAACCGGATGCTAAATCTAATACTGTGAATAAACTTGCGAATTGAATTTGGTCAATTGTTTCGGATATGTTTGGTAACGGATAGAAATCAGATTTGGTTATTTCGTTTAATTTTCTGTAATCAATACAAACGCGTATTTCTGGCTGTTCTCCAGGATGACATTTCTTTTCTACCATAACAACCGGTGCGCTCCATGGACTAAAACTTTCTTTTATGACCCCGCATTCTAACATTTTATTTATTTCTTTGTTTAAGAGTTCTTTTTTCATATGGGGAACGCGATAGGGCTTTTGTGCAATAGGGTGCACATCTTCTGTGATTATTCGATGCTGAATTTTTGTTGTACTAGAAAGAACCTTAGTTGAAATTCTAAAAATATCATTATATTCACTAACTAAATCTTTTAATTTATTTCTTTTTTCCTCATCTACACATTCAATATTTAAATTTTCTATTAATTCATGAACATTATTTTCTTCATCCGCATTAAAAATTCTACTATTTTTATCATTTTCTACTTTAACTTCCGTCGCTTCATTACAATGTCCAATGACTGTGCCTTTTTGCAATGTTCTCTCCAGTGCCGTGGTATTTACTATAGAAACAGGTATTTTTACCTTTTTCAAACCCCTTTCAGCGGCTGAAAACGTTCTACCAATTAGTATACCATCGGGTACTTCGCGAGAGGGTTCAAAGACTATTTCGGCATCTTTTATTGGTCCATCAATTATTCCAAAAACTGTCCCCGATGTTCGGGCTGGTATTTTACAATTATTTGCTAACTTTACTTTTACATTCAAGAGAGAACCTTGATCAGGGGTCCTATTCTCTTTATTCTTTCTATCTAAACTTTCTACCTGATTTAAATTTATTTCAACCTTTTTTTCAACTTCTATACTTGAACTATTATTTTCTACTTTATTGATCCTTTTATTTGTAGTCGGCGTACCTTTTACAACATTTTTAACACTATACTCATTGTCATCTTTATTATCTACAACTAACTTTTCATTTTTATTGACTTTACCTTTCTCTGCAAAATCTACTACTTTTTCTTTTATTTCATTTTTACTTTTATTTGGTTCTATAAAATTTTTACTATTTAACTGTTCATTTTGCAAAATATGGGGTTTATTCACCTCCGACTTTACCCTATATATTCCTAACTTATTAATTTCTTCAGTTATTTCCCTTTGCACAGAATATTCATCAATTAATGGTATTCGTGTTCCATACATACTTAACGTATTGGTTTCCCACGAAATATTGACCCTGTGGCCCTGTAAAAAGTCCATTCCTAATAATATATCAGCATCATAGCTCGTTGTTTCTGAAACTACTATGAAATTTTGTCTAGTAAGCGCAATTTCCCCTATTTGAACTGGCACTTGAATTGCCCCTAAATGCTCAATTTGTTTACCCTGTACATCGCATAAAGTGATGGCCGGACTATATTGTGGATTTAAATTAAGAAACGGAAAATTTTTTATTAAAGATATTTTTGCACCGCTATCAATTGTTGCTGTTAAATTAAAATTGTTTACTTTTATATTTATAATGCTAAAGCATTTTTCGCCACTTAAATACCCTATACTTGGTATTGTATAGGTTTTATTGTTATCAATATTTAGTCCCTCTAATCGTTGTGGGTTACACCCTCGGGAGGTGGAGTAACCCTCACATCGTTTTCCGGTTGAGTTGACCATTCCCTATGGTCTTGAGAATTCCTTTGCATATTGGTGTTGTCATTCCAATACTGTCGATTTTCTCCCCTTTGTGCTGTTGACGCCCATTGAGTTGTTTCATTTCTTTCCCACGGTCGTGGGTATTGATTCCAATTACTGCCATTTTGCTGTGGTTGTTTATTATAGGCGGCTTGTTGTGATGTACTTTGATATTTGGGATACATTTGTGAAGACGGACTTCTATTATATGCCCCTCGAAAATCTTGCCTTTGTCCATTATTATTGTAACAATTTGGTGCGGTATGTCCCATTTTTCCACATTTGAAACATTGAATGGGTGGCCCTCGAAACGTAGGGTCTTTGTTACCAACTTTCCATTGTTCATCGTGTGATGTTACCTGTCCTCTGGTTGGGCAATCCCTTATAAAATGGTCGGGGCTTCCGCATCCATAACATCTGAATTGAAATCGTACTTGTGGCGCGTTTTGAGCGTGTGCTGGATGATTTGCTGTGTTATTAACTCTTATTGTCATTGTCCGTTTCCCAAGAAGAACTTGCCGACCTGATAAAAATGGAGAATTAGAGTTTTTATTTGTATACTTTCCTTTAACTGGATTGTTACAAGTCAATCCGGTTGTTGTCAATCCACTTAATTGTTCCCTTGACTGGTTTTTAGACCTATTTGCCACTTCTTTGTTAGAGAAATTTACTTTCTTGATTATTCCATTATCCTTTTTGGTCCTTTTTTCTACCATTTCATGATGAAGAGCAATATTTATTGCTTCTTGCAATGTTGAAGGATTAGCGATCATTACCTCTTTGTTAATGGGCGGTAGAAGTCCCTCAATTAGTTGCAACAAAGTCTCCGCTTTTAATTTGTCCTTACACATTAAATTATATTGAGGATCGTCTGTGATTGTCAAAGTATCATTTGCTGCGGCTCTTAATCGTTCCACGTATTCTCTAATACTTTCTCCGACGCGTTGTTTACAGGTCCTAAATCTATATAGTTTGGCACCTGGAATTTCGGGTTCCAAAAATCTGTCTTTTAAGTTGTTCACAAATTTCTCCCAAGTAGTTGCAGTTCTCAACATTGGATCACACATCACGGCTTTTCGTGCCGTACCAACCAATTTTAATTTAGCGATGGCTAGCTTTTGTTCTGTCGTCCATTTTGCTAACAATGCTGCATCTTCTATTATGTGAAGGAATTCCATTAATCTGCTTGGATTTCCATCAAACTGCGGGATAATCTCAGTTCCCAAAGCTATTACTGCTTGATTCGCTGCCGTTGGATCTGAAGGTGGCTGTCGTGGCGGACGTGGCGGTTGCTGCGGAAGGTTAGTTTGTGAAGCTGTCTCCCGACTTGGCGTCGGTGGTGCACTTTGGGGTGGCGTTCTGTTAGGCATTGCTGGAGGTTCTGTTTGTCTTTGTGGAGGTGGTGTTCTAAATAGCGTATGCCGGCCGCTTAAAACATCCGTCGGATACTTGTCTTCTTCAAGATCGCTCATTTAACGTTTTACACAATTAATTTATATTATTCTTCTCAATAAATCTTTCTTATATTTTGCTATTTTATTTAACAATTTGTTTAATCTCTTATCTTATTATTATTACCTACTATTATTGGGGACCGTTATTATATTTGTTCTCAATATTTTGGGCAGAATTGAGAGTAATATGCCGAAATTAAGTTTTTATACAAATGACATTAATATTGCCGCAAGACTAATACAATAAAAATGTAAAACTCCTACCTGCACTCCTGAAAGAAAAAGTATTAACAACAATACAAATACACAAAACACAATTTTGGAGATTCTCATTTGTGGTAATTAGATTTTTTTACTACTTAGCCCTGGGTAACTCTTTTATATTCTAACAATAGCGTTCTATATTGGTCTATTAATTTCTTATGGTTATGCATTAAAAGATCTACGCGCTGATGATTCTCCAATCTTATGGCTTGCAATTTGTTTACTTGACTTTTTAATTCACCATTTAATTCCCAAAGTCTATTAATTTCTTTGAGATATTTCTCTCTCTCTAATTCTGCCAATTTCATTTTGAATTTGTCGAATTCCTGTTCGCGCTTGTCTTAAATCTAAACTTACTTGAGAACAATCTCTTAATACTAAAATAAGCAGACTCCTATTTTGTTTTAGAGCCTTACGTAAATTTTTCAATTCCCGTTTAATCTGTCTTATAGAAAGAGTTTCATTCTCTTCGCGCAAAATACAATAATCTTCCCGTTCATTAAACGTTTGATTGGTACGCATTGAATTAATTGGTTAGTATTACAATATTTAAAACTTTTCTACTATAATCGCACATAGAGTAAAATTATGAAATTATGTTTAATCATTAATTATTTATTACAATTAACATGAATTTTAAGCATACAAATAGCGAATAACTCCCAAATGGCTGACTGAAGTTCTTGAATCAACATGAAATATCTTTGAATTAAATCTAAACGCTTATTAATATTTTCAACTCCCGTAGTTACAACAAAATTTAAAATTTGCAACATTTCTATATTCACGATTTGCAATTTACGGACCATTCGGGTAATATATTCTGCTCTTTGTCTTTCAGTCATTTTGGAATTTTATTCTTACTTTTCAAAAATTAATTTTCATGAATTTAATCTGATTTTTCCGCGCTTTTATTCTGAGTAGACTATTTTAACTTGAGCATACCCCACACCTGACACCAAAAATTATGTCGTGCCTGGAAAGGCTTAGCATTGGCCGAGCGGTTGCCTTTTTAAATGCTAAGCTAATTTGCGGGGTAAGACCTCGCGTCTCTCGGCATTCTCCACTCAAAGCAGAGCTACCGCGCTAGAGGATTTTATGCTCAAATACTCAGGTCTACAAACAAATACTCTATATGCGATTCTACAATTTTATTAATTTAAAATACTACAACAAATTACACAACTTCTACAAGAAAAACCCATAAAAGAGCCTACCTTTTGGCAATTGGCACATCTTGGATGAAGCAGACATCTTAGATAGGTTTAATTTCACAAACAGGTGAATTAACAGCACAAGAGAACAAATTTCGCGACTTTCAACTTCAGTGAGTATAAGTACGAAACTGATTATTGCTGTGCTCGTGATTAGATGGGTACCTGCTTGCAATGGTGACCACCCTTACAATTTGTCACAATTCGGCTCCCTATTGGCCACTGTGACTTCTTTTGTCAATCAATTTATGACTTTGTATAAACTTGTTCTCACACAATTTAGTGTTTGTACAAGGGATTATACAATTGGTTTTTCTACCATTGACACTTATGACTCAAACACTGAATGTAATTTTTTTTGACTATGTTAAACTGAATGGCTATGGAGAGCAGTTGCAGTTGAAGACTTATTACTCATTGTTAAGTTGATGAAAGATTACTGCTCATTGTTAAGTTGATGAAAGATCACTGCTCATTGTTCTCTCCTTCAGCCCAAAGCCCTTTTTATATCAATCCGGGAAAAGAGAGTGTCAGCACTCATCAATAAATTTGGCGCCAGCGGTAATTTTACTTGTCCGCTTGGTTGAGCTTTACCTATGCTTGTATATAATATATGTCAATCGGCACCCCAATTTATGACTTTTCTGTCTGGATTTCTGCATTTATCCAGTTGTTGCTGGTCTGAATTACAGACACGTGCCGATACAATTGCTGTCTCCTTTCCCGTGATTTTTCTCTTGTAAATATTGATTAGGTACTCGTTACCAATGGACTTCGACATCAATACTTGCCGAAAGAAAAGTTTTTGTCCATTGGCGAATACCATCCGCGAATCAGCGAGGGCTTTGGCTTGTGGAGGTCTTCACCAGGGGTAGAGGGTTAGGCCTGAGTCACACTTATTGGTATTGATTTTTAAGCTCAAAGTTTAGGAAAATATAAACATTTTAATTTAATTGTTAACCGAATAAATGTGCTCCACAAGTTTTTGGCAACAATAATAGCCAATTTTTTATTATTATATACCTATATTTAATATATGTATTTAACGGCACGTTCTGATTAAATTTCAGAGTAACCCGCGCGGAGATTATTTCCTGGATTCCCAGAAAATGGGAGTTTTAGATTAAGTTAAAAAATGTTGACATTTTTATATATTTTTATTACCTATATTTTAAGTTGTTCATGTCCCCGAATGTTGGGGTTTTTAAACTTTTATTTTCTTTTATAATAAAATTGTTCATAAAAATTTGTGTTTGTTTACTTTAATGTGTAAAATACCGCTCCTGCCTTTTCCTTCTTCCTTCTTGTAAAAGACGTACGTTGTTACCCGGGCGCTCATCAATATCATCAAGATTTTCCTCATTTCGATGGGCTGGAGGTAAATCATGCTGCACATTATTCAGTATGCAAACATTGTGCAGAATGCAGCATGCATTGATTATGTGAAGTGCTTTTAATGGATTGTAATTAAGTTTCCTGTCCCCGGATAAACACCTAAACCGCGATTTCAAAATACCTGTGGTACGTAATTTGGATTAATATAAATAATAATATTAAAAAATTAAAATATCATACCAATGCATCTCTCGACTGTATTGCGGGCTCTTGCTAAGCAATCATCAAACCGCCTTTCAGGTGTATTTGGTTGAGTATTGTTAATGATTGTCATTAACCACGCTTCAAGTGGATATCCACTGTCTCCAATAAGCCACGTTTGTTCATTAGGGCGGTTCGCATGTAAGTCAGAAAGGATTTCCTTCGGCTGAGAATTGGCCCAAACAAAGGAATCGTGGGCACTTCCTCCATACCTAGCATTTACAGATAATATGCACATATTTGCATCACAAATAATTTGTACATTCTTCGAATGATATCCTTTCCTATTAAAATAAGCTGCTTCTTCTTGAGATGGTGCTATAATAGGCACATGGGTACCATCTATTGCACCAATCGCACCCGGAAATTGAAATTTATCATAGAATTCACGTTTTTTTGTTAGGCGGACATCTTCCGAGTCGGGAAACTGTATCCAATTACCAGCGATCTCTGTCAATGCTAAACATACTTCCATTAAATACTTAGAGACAGTGGGTTGCGCCATTCCTACAAATAAATAGATGTGAATTAAATGTACACCAATTTGCTAAAGATATATAATGATTACCTATAGTGAATGAACTGCCAAGACTCCTTTGATATGATCCCACCGCAAAAAAATTTAATGCACTTAATATTCGCAACTCCGTTGCCACCTTTGTTAACCGGCGATCGGCGCTCATAAATGGTCTCAATTGCTCCACCAATTCAATAAAGACGTTTTTTGGAATGCGGAATAAATTGACGAATTCCGTATCAGGTAAATTATTCGCATAATTTTCCTCACGGATTCGAATTCTGTGCCGAATCAATGACGTCCTTTCTTCCCTGGCTCTCTGTTCTTCAATTAATCGCCAACGCAAATATCGAAAATAAGCTGAAATTAAAATATAAATAATTAAATGAAGAAAAGACAATAAATAAATTTATTATATATTTACTTACCCATGTTTAATTTAAATAAAACGAAAAAATTACTAGAGTAACATTTATTAACTCGAACACGAAGTCAAGATGCACTGAAACTATTGGTTATCATCCCTCATATTTGTACAGAAAACAATATACCTGTTATAAGTAATTAAATGCTAATTTAATTAAATTTTCTTGAAATAATGTACATAATGACTATACTTCTTCAATGACAGTCATTTACTTAATTATAATATAATTATAATATAATTATTAAATATAATACATATGTACTCAATACTACATACTTTGGTAAATATACTGAAATTTAAATTTAAATCTGGGTTTCAAAGAGGATTACAACATTGAATTTACTAAATCCCTAGAATTATCACTAGGGAGGCAACGTTTTCACCCCATTATGAAATGGTAGTACACGAATGCCGAAGGAGTACGACTAAGCATAAGGAAAGTGAGCCGAAGAGATACGTAATACCACTTTAGAGTACCTGCCTTACTTATGGGTTCACTCGGTCTAACTCTCCCTTATTCCTTATTTTTTTAGATAATCCGGCCCCAGATTGACTGGTTGTTTAATCTATTACGAGTCTTCGTAATAGTTAACGCTGCTCTTAAAAACTGTCTTTCAACAGAAGCTGAGCTTGCCTGAGTTGACAAAAAGTCTTTGGCCATAAGAGATAAATCTGGAAATACATTTTCATGTCGTTTCCACCAGTCTAAAATATTTTCGGTCCTCTCTGCCCTGGGTTCCGAAAGGTACTTGTCAATTTCCAAACGCCACATTTCTGTTTTGTCTTGATCAGACGAAGACTGTTTGAATAAAGCAAACAAATCTATACAAAATTCGTCATAGTTTTCATTTTTTTTTCATAGTTTGTTGAAGAAGGACGTGGGGTAACGTGATAGTACTTCGTTTTGAAAATTTCTTCAAATGGTCAATTGCTTCTTTTAACAATTCTCTCCCCGAACTCGTGGAAGAAAACGTTTCGGTTTTGTGACGAGAATCCAATATTAAAACCACGCAGTACATCCAGTTCGTTTTTTGTAGTGCTTCACAATTTTGTCTCTTGCTCCCTGGATGCTGAGAATCAGCCTCTCGTCGATTACGTCCCTGTTTGGCTTTATATCCAGATCCAACGCCCACTTTTCGAGTTTATCTAATAATAAATTAATTCCAATTATCACCATTGGCAACCTACAATAATTTTCGCTCTCTAGAATGGTAGAAATGATCTTAAAACTCGAAAGATATTGACACACTCGCTCTATAAGAGTCCATTCTGCATCTATTAATTTAAATTTACTGAAATCGTCTGTCATATCGCACAAAATATTTAGAGCACGCTTCATGCTTAAACTCCATGACAGCATTTCCAGGGTTGAGTTCCACCTTGTGATTACATTCATTTTTGGCATCATCATTTTTAAATTTACAGTGTCACAATATTTTTCGAAGTTTGTTCGTAATTTTTCAGAGTTTTTAATTTTTTTTGCTAAAATATGAATCTTTTTTATTACCGAACTGTCATAGTCAATTATTTCTTCGTCACTTTCTTCATCGCTTGACATATCAATCTCATTTTGCAATTCTACAGAATTCGAATCCAAAATTTTCAGAAAATTGTTTGCAGCCAAATTTAATATATGAGAAAAACAGACAAAGTGGGTGTTGACCGGATCAATATTGGCATTATATTGTTTTAATTCACACATAAATGTAAAATTACTGTTCGTATTGTCCGTAGTTATCCCTTGTACTTTATTTGTAATATCGTAAAATTCCGTCACTCCAGAAAATAGTTTTGCTATGGAACTGCCCGTATGTTCTCCTTGAGCTGGGAGGAAATCCAACAAAATCGAATGAATTTTCCATTTGTTGTCAATGAAATGGGCTGTTATCCCATAGTACCCCTTCATATTAAATGACGACCAGCCGTGTATAGTGAATGAAATTTTCGATTCGCAATTTTTCAGATACAATTTAAGACCATTTTGTGCATTGTCGAACGTTTTAATAGTTAAAGACCTCATTACATTACGGCCGGGTAACTTCACAGATGGATTAATATAATTAAAGAGCTCCTTAGATATGGAATCGTCAAAAAATTTAAATGGTAAATACTTTTTTACAATATACTCCACCAGTAATTTTTGAAATTTTTTTTCTTCAAATTCAGTTCCAGTATTCTGAAAAAAGCAATAATTCATTATTTTTCAAATAATTCACAGATTATCATAAATAATAAATTGATATTTACCTCAGAATTTGCAGTTTTATCACTTAAAAGGCTTCTGATTGGACTTTTTATGATAGATGTTCTTGTAGATAAAGATTCCATTACATTTCTGAAAAATTTTTCATAAATTTTTTTATGTTTATATTGCAAATGACGTTTTAAGGCCGACGTGCCAGAGTTTTTCATTTTTAAAATTGTGGTTTTTGTTGTACAAAGTGTGCATTGCCCCAATTTATCACATTTTTTATCACTTTTTTTGTTTTGTTTTATTACAGAAAAATCGGTCACTTTTTTTTTCTTACTATCCAGGGCGCTGTTATTAGTTTTGTTTATTTCCCTAGCCGAGGATTCTGGTTTTGTGTCCGAGTCAATTTTATTTGTTGTATCATCCGGTATTGTTTCATTGTCGGATTTGTCGGTGTCAGTATCATTCTCTGATGACATTTTTTATGTTTAATGAATTAAAAATTATTACAGAACTCATACACAAAACATGTGTTTACTTGTTTAGCTATACGATTGTATAAGAATTGGGATTTATGGGGAGACTTATATAGAAGTCGTGAATATTCGTCCTTTTCCGTTTAAATTTATTAGAAAATCAAGAAATTTCAAGTAGTTTGAAAATACTTGACAACAAGTCAAGTAATAACCAATAAAATTCAAGACAAGTCAAGACATAAAATTTTTAATACTTGTTTTTTCAAGACAAGTCAAATAGTTCATGAAAATATCAAACTACTTGACTTGATGCATCCCTGCCAAGTACCTACCAACTTGCGCTGACGTCATTTTGTTCAGTTATTTCGTTTCTTTCGGCTCAACGCGCTTCTTCGACATTTGACCTTCAAACGAAAATTTTTTTTAAAACTGATTATTTTCACTGATTTCAAGAATTTATATATTCATCTATAAAAAACGCGTTTCTTTTTCATTCTGGCACTTAATTAATCGCTAGACGTAGCTCCCTTTGCGGTCCGTTGTCTTATAAGTTATATCCTCATTATTACAAGTGGGATAAATTCATGGACACGCATTGAAATTGATCTTTGTTACTACGAAAAAAATCATAATTCTCTCAGTCTCTTAAATTGTTTTTCCTGTACTGTAATGTTGTTGGGGTTTTGGACTGGCTAAGACTATGCCAATCTGACGTACACACGAATGTGAGTATACGATGAGCGATGAAGGGTTGTTGGCAATGCCGTTTGGATAATAAAGGTCTTATAAAACAATTGTTGGTTGTTGTCCACTTAAACGTTGCACTTGATAGAACACGAGGGTTCGTATTTTATTCTTTAGGAATTGGGAGTGTTCGTAATAACACGACGAGAATTTAAGTTTCAATTTTATAAATTTATTGAACACCAAAACCAAAATATGTAAAGTCTACAATTATATGTAACATGCAGGTGAGCGTAACTGAACTATAACAGTAAAGGGATGAACTTTTATAAGTTTTTAAGTCCTTTTCTCAAATAATAGAAATTAGTGAAATTAATAATGAAAGTCTCCCTTGAAGGTTGACTTTTCATAATTATAAAAATACAAAATGAACTTATAATGATTTATAAGAATGAAAACTATTTAAACATGATTCTAAACACATATTTGTACATTACACTCCCCCCCTTATAAAAATAAAGTGTAGAAATTTAACAATTAAAAAGATGGATTTTATACTGATACAAAAATTAAAAAGATAGAATGGATAAATTAATTACGAAAAGTTGTAATGATGTTACTTGATGTTATAAAGCACAAAATGATAAAGTATTAAATGAAAAACATTAATTTGGACAATATTTCAAAAAAAAGAAATTAGTACAATACTTACATTAGTAAAAAGACATTCATGATTGAAGATGCGCAAAATATAATTGAGATAAAATAAAATGTACATATGAATAGAGATTCTATATATTTTGCACTTGCTGATGGAACAAAAATATGAATTAAGAATTAGTAATTATTAATAAGATAGTTTGTTCGAAATTTGTATTTATAATGTATCTACTTATAATTGTACATATGTTTGTAATGTATGTATTTTTAAACATGTGTCGAATGATAGATGGATACCTAAACTAAGGGTGAGATTAAAAAAAAATGTGGCGATATGAATTATAAATATAGGTGTTTTTTATTATACATTATATTTTGAATGACATATTATAGATAAAAAAAAGAAACAAACAAAATTTGTGTTAATCCCATAATTGGGGCACATGGGTGTAAGTTGGAAACTGCCGAAGCTGCTCTTCCATAAATTTCCGGCATCCCACTCGGTGGCGTGTTGTATGCTGGGGCAGTATTTACTGCCCACAGTCGCACGGTTGCGCTCTCTTCTTCGGGTTTCTTGGTTCCCGTGGGCACCAACGTATATGTTCGTTCAATTGGACGTATGGAATCGTGTGCTCCCTGGCGTAGGGGCACGTCACCCATATTTGTTGTTGTTGTTGAATCTCACGCATATTATTGAACGACATTTTTTTTGTTTGTTTTTAAAGTGTGTAAAACATATTGCTGACTATAGTCTTAGCTTTGGAAGACTGTTCGAAGGATAGTTTGGAAGAGGTAAGTTATGAAGTATTTATACTGAAAATGTCATTAAGAAACATTCCTTCCATCACTATGGTTCGAATAGCCTATACAAATTTCTTAGAAAGTAAGATGATTCCCTAATTGCTGTCGTGCCTGGAAAGGCTTAGCATTGGCCGAGCGGTTGCCTTTTTAAATGCTAAATTAACTTGCGGGGTAAGACCTCGCGTCTCTCGGCATTCTCCACTCAAGGCAGAGCTACCGCGCTAGAGGATTTTATACTTAACACTCAGGTCTACGGATAAAAACTCTATATGCGATTCTACAAGTTTTATTAATTAACACTTCAACAACGCTACACAATTTCTACGACAATTACCCATAAAAGAGCCTACCTTTTGGTAATTGGTACATTGGTGAAGACATCTTTTTATCTTGAAAAAAGGATTTTTGAACAATTTAGGACAACGGCACAAGAGCAAATTTCACAGTTAATAACCACAACGGATATCAGTATGAAACGGATTATTGTTGGGCCCTTGATTAGATGGGTACCTGTTTACAATGGTAACCACCCCTTAAAATTTGTCACTAATCGGCTCCCTATCGGCCACTGTGACTTCTTTTGTTAACAAATTTATGACTTTACTACTTATGTCTAACACTGAATATATTTATTGACTATGTGAGGCAGATGAAAAAAACTTATTGCTTATTGTGAAGCAGTTGAAGACTTATTGCTCATTGTTCTCTCCTTCAGCCCAAAGCCCTTTTATATCAATCCGGGAAAGAGAGTGTCAGCACTCATAAATAAATTTGGCGCCAGCGGTAATTTTAATTTTCCGCTTGGTTGAGCTTTACCTATGCTTGTATATATTATATGTCAATGGGCACCCCAATTTATGATTTTTCTGTCTGGATTTCTGCATTTATCCAGTTGTTGCTGGCCTGAATTACATACACGTGCCGATACAATTGCTTTCTCCATTCCCGTGATTTTTCTCTTGTAAGTATTGATTAGGCACTCGTTACCAATGGACTTCGACATCAATACTTGCAGAAGGAAAAGTTTTTGTCCATTGGCAAATACCATCCGCGAATCAGCGAGGGCTTTGGCTTGTAGAGGTCTCCACCAGGGGTAGAGGGTTAGGCCTGAGTCACACTTATTTCGCTATTAATTTTTAAGATCAAAATTTTAGAAAATATAGATATTTTTAATTAATTATTTACCAAATAAATGTGCTCCACATAATACTCCCCCTAAAACAAGTAAAAATTGCATGATTGAGAATGCATTTTTTTTTCAAGGTTTTTCAGAGATATACGAGAAGAGAAGAGAAAAAGGAATAAAAAGAAAAAAAACTTATCACTTCCACTCTTTAATTTTCCACATAATATTAAAAACAGGGGTAAAGTGCATATTGTTTATAATTGTCTTTTTAGATTTCTGGCTTTTGGCCCGCTTACACGGACCAGCCGAAGCCGGATTCTTGTTTTCGGCCAGTCTTCATTGTTGATCCAATTTGGGCAGGACCGTGCCGGTGGACTTTCCTCCACAGATGGCGAGGGAATTTCTTTTTGTCTCTCCCACGCAAGGGATGTGGGGGAGTCGAAGTCCACGCTGTCGTCATCTTCCGACGACGTGGCAAAACACTCGGTGTCGAGGTGGCCTGTGGCGCCACACTCCCCGCATTCCGGCAAGGGAAACCGGAATGGAGCGTCTTTGGTGTCCTCGCCGTCGTTGGTGGTGTCGGCTTGTTCGTTGCTGCTACGTTCAAGGACGACGTTGGTGGTGGGACTGACATAGTCCCACTCGTCGTCGGTGGTTTCATCGTCAATGAAGAATTCCTCCCTGACGTGACCGGCCTCCCTGCACTCCTCGCACTCCGGTAGTGGGAAGTGGTATGGCGGAGACTGTGGTCTCGTAAGAGCCGCTTCCTCCTCAGACGACTCATCGTCGGCGTCGCTTGCAGGTGGGGTTGGCGTGGGGGCCAAAGAACCCACTTTTCTTAGCGGCCGCCGTTTAATGGTTTTGGGTTTGGGGGGACCACCGATGAAATAGTTAAATTCCTCGTCTCCGGAGGTGGGAGGGTTCTCCGGGCAGAGGGCGACAAAGAATTTGATCCAATTTTCCAAGCGGGTAACTGTGGAAATACGAAAGGAAAATTACTCCTGTGTACTGATGACACGAAAGATATTTGTGTATATAGTTGTTTAAATAGAGTTTTTAGTAATATGTTAGTTAATTCTACGTTCTACTGGAGATGCACAAAACAATGGTTAAATATTACACTTTTATATTATATTATTTATTGATTAAACTGCGGTTTCTTGGTCATTTTCACGGGGTTTATTCATCCGCAAATATCCGAGTGAGTATACACTTGTTCTTTTTGATGAAGGGAGATTTTCATATAACGGAATAGATGGTTTATTACGCGGGGTTGCTGGTGCAGAGTAAAATTGGTTAGGCGGACACTGAAAATGTGGTCGCGGTCGGTCGTAATGAGATGAAAATACCGAGTCAAATTCCCAAGAATGCGAACTGTGATAAAGTGCGTCATTCGAGGCTTTACATGGTGGTATTTCACTATTGTCAATAAGTTGTTCAAAAGTTTGTGACGGCGACGTATTTGTAGAACAATCCGAAAGTTTACAGTACGCGAGGATCATATAGAAAAGAATTAATGCTATCGTAGCAATAGTCAGCACAGTGAGTAAAAAGAAAATGTCCTTTTCATACCACGGTGTATTACACAGCGGAACGTATGTATGTTCTGTATGTATGTTGGCGCAAAGTTAAATGAAACACAGAAAAATTCGTTTTAAAAGAGTAGGACTCTTATTTATATTAAAAACGTTTTAAAAAACACCAAAACAAAATACAAATTATTTCTCCTCTCTTAAAAGGAGATGGTGACTGATAACTAACAATTCCTAATGTATATTACAAAGTATGAAGCAACGATCAAATTAACGATTTCGATACTGAACTTAGTGATTCTAATATTCCAGAGAATTCAGATGTTATGTAGTTCGCGGAAGTGGACCAATATCAGTGTTTTATTAATTGGGAAAAATTGGAGTTCTTCTAACTTAGTATCTAGGCAACACGGCGTCACGATACGTGAGGTGGGGTCGAGAGGGGTGATAAAAACAAATACTAAAAATACCCGTTCCCTAACTTTAGGATGGTTATAGATATCACCCTTCACATCCGGGGATCTTAATTCCCTGACCGACGGATGGCCGCCAATACGGACCGTCGCCAGAGCCGTCCGGCCTTATTGCCTCCGCGCCTCTTGGTTAAGTATTTGAGCACATGCAATAAAGAAAAACAACGGTCTCGTTAATTATGGTAAAAACTTTACGCTTAGCGGGATTGCTTTTCGATAAATGTTGTTGTTATGTATCGTCGTTGGGGCTTGGAAACTGAAGCTAATGTCGAAGTACTGGAACTGGAACTGAAGCTGGATGCTGGACGATGTAGAAACGAAGATACGATGTTCAGACTTTCATAGACGGAATGTCTAGCTCCAACGATGTAAACACTTTTATAACACTTTATTACTGGAAGAACACGAGGGTTCTATATCCAAGGGAGAGTTTAGGATATATAATCATAACTCGAGGTGTTTAAGGTTTATGTTAGATTTATTAACACACGTATAGTTTAATAATATAACAACGTTACAAGAAAAACTGACTAATTGATAAAAAACTGAAAAACTAACATGTTTTATTATTTTTATAGATTCTCCTTAATTAGGGAAACCTAAAGAATAGTGAAAGGTTTTTTGGAGGTTCCTTTCACTATTTAAAAAGACATCCCTTGAAGATTCACTTCGAAAGGGAAAGTAAAAACAATCAAAATAACTTAATTAACTACTATTAGATAATGGAGTTTTCCATTACCATACATTACACTCCCCCCTTATAGAAATAAGAATGAAAAATACATTTAGTGAAAGATGAATTTTTCATGATGTATGGAACTTATAACTAGTGATAAATTAAACGAAAGATGTATGATGAAAAAAAAAATATATATAATTTATTGATACATATAAAAAAAAAACAATATAATAAAGACAGTGGAAAATTAAATTTTATGGGACTTATTCCCATAATTGGGGTACATGGGTGTACCCCCGGTGTCTCTTCATGAACTCCGCATGTTCTACCGCGTATGGGCACGTCGCCCATAGACGATATTGGGTTGGTACTCCATTGTCAGAGTTTGCCTTTTTTTTTTACTGAATAGGTATGAACAAAATGTGATATGGATGAAACGTGTTCAAAGGATGATTTGGAAGAGTCAAAGCACAGAGTATTTATACAAAAAAAAGGTCATTAGAGTATTTTAGAAAACACTCCTTCCAAAATCATTTTTAGAAAACGTAATTACAAATACTTAAAGTTATTATGAGTCCCTACACCTATATAATTTCTAAACATTAATTGTTATTTAAAAGTAAATTAATTTGACCATGATACATAGTATTAACAAAAGAAAAGACATAAAAGGGAAACTTTAAATTATGCATAGAGATTAGTGTAATTGTGTTCGTTTTTGAGAAATTCGTGTACTTCGACGAACAGGTATAACATTAGATGAGTGTTGTTCTGGTTCAGGTTCATTATCAGACAAATCAAATACAGGAATTTCTTCACGGCTTCGTGAAGGATCGCGGTTGAAAAATTGAACTTGATAGGCTGGTGGTGCCGTAGGTCTACGTAAAATGCGCGGTAACAAGAAATTTGGACAATGAAAGCGTTTATATAAGCGATAAGAAATGTAAAGAAGAATAATTATAATAATTACATATGAATAAATATTTTGTTTGGCATGAACTAAAATAGTGGGATGTTCTAATTGTTTTGCAGTTTCAAGAATATCATCTAATTTATGACTAGCAACATTTAAATGTTCGGTATCTAGGTGTAATGTTGGGACATCTTTAATTTTTAAAAATCCTTCGGGAATTGAACTAATATTACAACATGCATCGGTTAGAATGTCATATTTCGGAATAATATTCATGACTTCACTAGAAAAAGCGGAATGTTGAGCAGTTAAGGTTAAACTTCCAGCATAAACTTTACAATTTGGTGCAATTGTTAATGTACCAGCATTAGATATAAAGATATCAACGGAAGTATAATGATGACACTGTAATGTGATCTGTTGACTACGGGGTGTTACAAACAAATATGTATTACTTTGCTGCAATTTATACCAAATAGGATTTTGTAAATTAACGACACGAAAATCGCAGCTTTTTGGTAATCTTTCAGTAGTATATGATAGGATTTCTACTTCACAAATAGGTTGTTCGGCGGTGATGCGCGATAATTCTGACAATTTAATAACATATTTTTTAGATAAGAGAATTAAATGATCTAAAGAAGAAAAGGTCGTGTAGAATTGTTTATTTAGCGACATTGCTATGTAATTTGCAGTGGGATGAATAAAAATGAAATAGCGATTGTTATTTGTGACTGGTAAAGGATTAATTTTATAAAGATTATATGATGCCTGATTTATTAAGGGATTGGCAATAACGAAAACTAATTTATCATTAGAATAGTCATCATCAGTTAGTGTTGCTGCTTGTAAAAGTTCAGCAACATTATCATTTGTTAAGGGTAAAACATATGAAGTAGCAGTAGGAATATGTGGAAGAGTACTTTGTAAATGAGTGACGATTTGTTGAGGACTTAAAACAAAAGGATGCAAAATATTAGCTTTCGCGAATAAAATACTATTAATTAGAATATCTAAATAAAAATGTATGTCATTTAAAAGTAATTCTAATAACAAAAGTGTTTCTTCAATACGTGTTCGTATTTGTAATTCGTCAACGGCATCAACTGTAATTCGTAATGCTACTTTAATGGTTTTGAAATTTTCATTAATGGTTTGTTGTCTGCGAGTTATAGATGTAATTGAGTCGTTAAAATTTGAAATGACAGATTTGACCACTTGTGTCTGATCTTTAATTAAATTTACCAATTCTGCTTCTTTGTTATCTAATTGCTCAATCGCTTCATTATAATGATTGGCATCATCTTCATCTAGCGTACCAAATACTGTTCTAAAAGCTTTACCCATAATGCCGAACCATGCGCGTTTAGAAATGTGATGTCCGACCAAATACCTAAATTGATCTTCTTTACTTTTAATTTGATTTAATGTTTGATCTAATATTTGAGTTTGTGTAAAGATTGTCTGAGGGATAGAATTTTTGTCTTTAACATCTTTTTGTAAACCGCGTAACTGTAGCAAAAGTTGAGACGCGATATTAGTACGATCTGGTAAATTTGCAACATCAATATACGTTACAAGTTTCCAAGAATCTTAATAAAAATGGATCGGTTTTAATTTTTTAAATAAAATACCTGTTGTGGAGTTGATGGTGTTAAGTAAATAATTTGGATTAGGTTGAATTTTCTCTTTAACGGGTGTAATAAGAAATGCCTTTTTTGTTGGTTTATCAATGATTATAGTATGTGCTAGTCCTGGTATAGACATTATTGTCCATCTGGAACAATTGCCAATTTTAATTGATCTTTTTGGATGACAATTTCTTTATTTTTGATTTTGATTTTTACATTTGTGTCAGAGATTATTTCTGTAATTAAATATGGACCAGATTGTCTTGAAGCGAGATTTTTAGAAATACCACGTGAAAATTGTTCATTACGTCTGTATACCCAATCTCCTACTTTAAAATCGACATTCTTTACTATCTTATCATAATATTTCTTATTAACAACTTTTGAATCTAAAATATGTTTGCAAGCTATTTCATGACTTTTCTGTAAACGTAAATTAAGTTCATCAATATAATCATCATAAGTGTATTTAAATTCTGGTGACTTGGTTATACTGTGAGGCAGTAAAGCTTTATATCCAAATAGTAATTCAAACGGTTCTAGAGCACCATTTATTTGAGGATAATAAGCGGTTGTGGTTAGTTTTTTGATTTTAGATAACTTAATGTCATTCTTAAATAATTCTGACATGAATTCTGTACCTTGATCAGTCAAAATCATATCTGGAACAGCGAATTTACAAATATTTAAATTGTTGAACAAATGTTTTTGCAACTGTTAAAGCTTCATGATTAGGTAGCGCGTAAGCTTGAGAAAATTTTGTTAAATCATCCTGTAGTGTTAATATGAATTTCTTACCGTTTTCAGTTAGGGGTAATGGACCTACAATATCGAGAAAGATTTTTTCCAACGGTTTTTTAGCAGTTGTATAATTTCCATTGGAACTTTATTTTTACGTCTATCAAGTTTATTAACTTGACAAGATTCACACTGTTTATAATATCGTTTAATATCATTTTTCATACCTTTCATTACGTTGTAATCGCGAACTATCATCTTTTACGTTATCGAGATATTTCAACGCGTGATGATCTGTAATAATTTTGAAACGTCTACCAAAAAGATACCTTCGGATCGGAGGTATGTCGAAAATGTTTAATGGAATCGACAATAGCTAATAATTCGCGAGATGATGTGTCGTAATTGTGCTCGGTTTTCCTGAGTAAGTTACTAAGCCTGTTAAATGACTAGAAGCTTCAGTAATTAGAGTAAATTCTTTTGTATACTCTATATATTTCAAATTGGGATTAAAACATAGTTGTTGTTTTAAAATTTCGACTGCTTCTTGTTGTAAACTAGTCCAATTAAGCTTTTGCTCTTTTGTTAATAATTCAGTCATTGGATAAGCAATATTACTAAAATTTTCAATATAACGACGATAATAACCCGTGAAACCCAGGAAAGATTTAATTTCTTTAGCGTTTTTTGGAACTGGAAATTTTTAAACACATGAAATTTTCTTGGGATCAGGTAAAACTCCCTTATATGTAATTAAATGATCTAACTAGATAATTTCTTTCCTAAGGAAATTACATTTTCTTGGTTCTAATTTTAAATTATATTTATCTAAACGTACAAAAACATCTATTAATTTTCCCAGTAATTAACAATGTATGTAACTTAATTGTAATTTATTTTTTAAACCTTTTACATTACTTCTTATATTATATTTTCCCATAATATCCATAATTTTCATGTATAAAAATTTCATTCAATTTTTTTCTTTATGATTACTATATTCTTAAAAGTTTTTAAAATCTAATTATCTGAAATCTGTTTAGGAATATTTAATTGTATTTCCTTGGAACTCATTAAACCTAGCTTATGGTCATTTATTTAATCCTTAGATTCAAATTGGGTAGTTTTAGCGTACCCCAAAAATGGAGGGGAAGGTTACTAATATAAATACTGTTAAAGCTTTGTTTAAGAACAGTATGATTTTTACTCCGGTTTAAAATATCGAACCTTTGATCGTTGTAGTTATGTACATTCATCAAATTTTTGTCCTTGACAGAAAAGTTATATCTCATTTTATTGTTAGTTATTGTGAAGAAAGGAGTGTCTCGGCTATTATATGTGACTTTTTATCTCTTACTCGCTGTAAACGAAGTAACGAACCATCGTTGAAATCATAGAGTGAATATTGTCTATGCCCACATCACCAATGTGGCATCAACAATCCAAGAATCTTAACAATGTTCAACATACAACATTCACAAGGCTACGATAAGGTAGGCATACTACACACTTATATCGTTGGAAGGTCCTCTCATAAATTTCACATAAATTTTAATACCTTGTAAATTTTTTTTTAATTCAAATTAGTATTTCGTTAATTAAAACACAATACCCAAAAGAAAAAAAATATTCGTGCAACATTAATTATTTAATTTGCAGCAAATTATTTATGAAAAAAATATCTTACAATTATTAAATAAGTGATACGAAACAATCATGTTTCGTGCTAGAAATTTGTCTTTTGCTGCGTTCATTTCTAACAAGTAACGTTTAAATGTAATCTGCGTGAAACGGATTGATGAACGCGGACACCATTACCTGACCGCTGAGCCACTTTGGCTAGGCAAGGAGATTAATACTTCCGTTATTGTAATTTGCTTTTTGCTTTTGATTTTCGCTTTTTCTACAATCGGTTTTCTGTACTTTTTTGTACATTTTTAGCCTTAATTGCTTTTCTATTGTTCAATTATTTCCTTATTAATTAAACATTTTATAGTTGTGCTCACCGTGTTAATTAAGAAGTTTCCTTAATGCATTCCCTTGCGTGCACATGCTTTTGAGCTTTTTTATTCCAATTAACATTGCTATTATTTGGTGGACATTTTGGCATTTGCCTTAGTGAACGCTTTGCACCAGTTAACTGTAACACATTTTTCTTCTAATTTTTTATTGCTTTGCTTATTTGCTTATTTTAATTGATTGTTTTTGGACGTTAGCAATAATGAGTGTTTATTTAATTTACATTTTCGTCCTTGCGTTGTCTATTTCTCTGCTCCTTCTTCGCCGTTGGGCCCTCGCATTTAAAAGATATTTTTTCTGAAAACACTTTTAATATACCACATGGTGGTATATTTAAGATGGAAGGGTATTATGTAAGCTAGACCAAAACATTGTCCAATATTCAAATTTTTTACTTGATTTAAAAATTGTTTTCTTAATTTCTCACTCGCAATACCTCTTACATTGTCAATTGCACGTACATTTGCAACATCCTCCGTATACCTACTGTTCTAAACGTCTTTCATTAAAAGCCTCTACAGATTTATTAGTTTTTAATAGGAAAACTGCCTCTCTTGGTATGACATTTTCATCGAATGCCTCACCTATATCTAAAATTCTAATGACATCCTATGTCATACAACTATTTGCCATATTATTTAAAGCAATTGCAAACAGTTTATCCTCTTTTTGTCTCATTATTTAAATCAATTCAAAATATTTAAAATGACCCTGAAATGATCTGAAAACACTATTGGTAAGTTAATTTATATATTCATCTGTTGAAAATGCGTTTCTATATGATTCTGTTTCTTAATAAATCGCTATAAATAGTTCTTATCGCGGTCCGTTTTTCTTATAAGTTCTATCCTCATTATTACAAGTGGGATAAATTCACGGACACGCATTGATCTTGCTTTTTATCACTACAAAATATAACTTAATCCTCTCGGTCTCTTTATTTTTTTTCAGAGAGATTCAGATTCACGATTTCGCGATTCATTCTCGAACCGACCCGGCTCATCATCCGTATCTGCGGGTTTCGTTTCCTCATCTGAAAAAACTGAAATCGCCATTCATTGAGTGGTATAAAGATATTCTAGTTGCAAAGCCTTTATTGAATCAGACTACGACGGACGATATCGCGGTTTCTCCAGTTAACATGAAACAAACTTTTGAATTTCAAATTATTCAGGCTGACTTTATTGAATCTATCGCTCCAACTTCGCATTATCTGCTAATTCTCCCAATGTTGACTAGGCTTTCAAGGCGAGTAATTGAGCCCAAGTACCTACCAACTTGCGCTGACGTCATTTTGTTCAGTTATTTTGTTTCATTCGGCCCAAGGCGCTTCTTCGACATTTTTTTGAAAACAGATTATTTTCACTGATTTCAAGAATTTATATATTCATCTGTAAAAAACGCGTTTTTATTTCATTCTGGCACTTAATTAATCGCAAGACGTAGCTTCCTTTGCGGTCCGTTGTCTTATAAGTTCTATCCTCATTATTAAAAGTGGGATAAATTCATGGACACGCATTGAAATTGATCTCTGTCACTACGAAAAAAATAATAATTCAGTCTCTTTAATTGTTTTTCCAGTACTGTAAAGTTGTTGGGGTTTTGGACTGGCTAAGACTATGCCAATCTGACGTACACACGAATGTGTGTATACGATGAGTGATGAAGGGTTGTTGTCAATGCCTTTTGGATAGTAAAGGTCTTATAAGACAATCGCTGGTTGTTGTCCACTTAGATGTTGCACTTGTTTAGAACACGAGGGTTCGTATTTTATTCACTTAAGGAATAGGGAGTGTTCGTATAATAGCACGACGATAATTGAAGTTTACCAGCTGTTTCTCTGCATTTTCATTTTTAACTAAGTCGTCAAAATGTAAAAATGATTCTACAGTTTGGAGAGGAAGGTACTCTTTTATCAATGAATCGTCTGTCGAATTATTCAATGTTTTGCCTGGGGCAGAGTTAGTAAACATTACTTTTAACATTGATTTCTTTTCCGACACGTCTTTTCATAACATTCTCAAATCATCTTCTATTTTTGACAGATTTGCCTTCGCTGGTGATATGGGAAATTCAATCAATAATGTATCATTATCTGTCGTAGAACCATTGTCAGAAATTGTCATTACATCATTATTAATGTGTAAGCGTGTTGCCTCTTCAGTTATTGAATTGGTTGCTATTATAAAAATTAAAACAATATTATTTTTATTCTCAAAAACAGATTAATTCATTCATACCGATCGCAATGGAAGATGTTGAGGAACAGGTCGATGCAGCGTCGCTCACATCGGAAACTGTTTGCTCATCATGTATTGTAGGCAATTTCGGCAATTGATAAACGTCTAAATGTTTGTGCCTTATTTTCCTCTTTCCGACTCTGCCTTCGTTCTCCGATTCCGATGAAGCAGCTGCATTTTTTTCTTCCGTTATTGCATCTCCAAAATTATCTATATAACAAGTTATGAAAATGAATAAAGATAAAGTTCAAATTGAAATCAACGATCAATAAGCCACTCACCAAAAGTTTTTACAATCGCACAATCGCAAATTTTCCAATTGTCACCAGGAGGAGACCGTTTGATAATCAATGTCCTATTATTTTTGGTTGATTGTGGCCAGTAGCACATAACATGATCGTCCGTACTATCAGCAGTAATCCAATTTCCTGTGCTAACAGAATATTCTGTCATGTCCGGATGTTCGCTAAATTTGGCCAATGCAAACTATAACAATAAGAAATTATAATAGTCATTACCTGAACAAGTATTATGTACTCTAGCCATACACTTAAAAAGTACATTTGTTATTGTTTTTTAGTGAAGTAATGTAATGGTACAAACCCCTGCCTTATACGAATATAAAACAAAGATAAATACTCTGACCAAGCTCTTGAGTGAAGTAGACCAATCCTGTAATATAATTTATGAAAAGTACGTTAGTTTACCGAAGAGTAAAGTTTAAGAATTTATGTAACTCGTGTTTGACAATCAAATCACGATATTTACGTTAATCGCTCCCATGTGCAAGTATCGCTCTAAATTTAATAAATATCAAATACATGATATTTCGATGTCCCACTAGCGTCCCAGTGGGTGCCAAGCGTCCTTGACAAGTGACAATTCACCATCGTGGATCCTTGTCGGATAATATGCCCCTCTTGCACGAGGTTGGACATAATCCAAAATTAAAGCATACAATGCGATATCGTCACATGTTCACCAAGAGTCTAAAGTACGCTAATACTAAATGCCCTTACTACATTGCCTACAAGTCCGCAATGTAGCGGCTAATGCCTTAGTCAAAACAAAGTTCGAGTTTTACATTAAATATTGTCAAACAACTTTGAAATCAAATAAAATGTGAAACGTACTTGATCAAGTCGTATGGTACTTATTCCTAGTAAACTAAGTGAGAAATGTACTCACCGAGACAATTGGTAGTGAGTTTCTTCAAATTAGAATTGGAAGTAGTATTAAAACTGGTACTCTCTGCAAACTTATTTCAACCCGCATCTACAAGTGCAATATTTCCAATCACATGGTTATTTATAACCAATGGGGTTGAAGGAAGCAGTTTTTGACCTGAGTCTAAAATGTGGGCGTATACCCCAGTACTGACACCCTTACATACTCCCCCCAGATTTTTATTCAGAAAGTCGCGATTTTATAAATGAAAATTTCAACACGTATTATTGGTGGGTGTATGAAACGCATATTTGGTTTACTTAAAATGAAAAGATAGTGCGTGATCTAAATATTTTCATTTGCTGAATTACATGTAATAAATCAAACAACAACAAACAAAAAAAAATTAAAATTATTCACAAAACCTCCTCTAAGGTTGCGTAGGAGATGGAGCTATGGACACATGATACAATCTACATGTAAATCGACGTAGAACACAATAAAATTTTAGAATATACAAACTTGATAGTTTTAGAAAATAGGTTAATACATACAACTCCGTCCGAAAAATTGTGATCATCAACGCTTTTTTGTTACATACAAAAATTCTAAGTGCATTAAACAGCCAATAGGCATAAATACCATTGGATCGGTACCTTCGAAAATTGCAGAATTTTTACATTTACCAAATCATAAGGAATATACTGGGCACTGTTTTCGTCGATCTTCCACTTCTCTACTATCTAATTCTGGTGCTGATATATTGTTTATGTGTGGAGTGGTATAATTTCAAATTTAAGATATTGTAATTTCCTTGAATACTTTTGGTATCAGGATGTTGCAGAGTATAAGCGTTTGGGTAAGGGTTGGCAATGATTATGAATGGGCCATCGTAGAGAATTTGGAATTTAGCGTAAATTTTGTTTGCGGAAACTGAAATAGAGGGAACACGAAGTAGGACTAAGTCACCTAGATGTAGAAGGTCATTTTTATTCTTAGCTGAAAGCTTTAATTCCGCGTATTTGCGTAAGTTTTGATTCACTTTTCTATGAAGTTCGGATATATCGCAAATGGGTTGTTTGGGAAGAGTTAAGTGTTTGTTAATTAGGTGATCCGGCGGAAGTGGTGGACGTGTGCCATAAATTATTTCATGAGGCGAGTATCCAGTGCTGGTGTGTGGTAATTGATTAAAAAGATTTTCAAGATTTGAAAGATGAAGAGACCATGCACTGTATTTTTTTTGAGCAATAGGTGCGAAAAAGTCTACCGAGCTCTTTTATGATTCTTTCGCTTGCATTAGATGCAGGATGTGGTATTGAACTGTATGTAAATTTGATGCCGGCAGCAGTAAGTTGTGTAGCCCAATGTGAGGAAGTAAATTGTGATCCGTGATCACTGAGAACGGTCTGGATCGGAATTAAAGTGTGAAAATCTTCTATTAGCTTCATAGTGGCAGCTTTGGATGTGGCTTTACGCAATGCATATAGGCGAACAAACTTTGAAAAATTGTCTACAACAGCGAAAATGTATGTAGTATTTCCTCTACTGGGAGGTAATGGACCATAAAAATCCACGCATACTAATTCTCCCGGTGATGAACTTAAAATTGCATGGGACGATCCAACTAAGTGTTTATTTGGGTATTTTACCTTTTGACAAAGATCACAGGTCGGAATTATGTTTTTATAAATCGGAGCATTTTGGGCCAATAGAAATATGGTTTTAAGGTAGAATACATTTTTAATGGACCAAAGTGACCTAACGTATCATGATAGAACCAAATTAAATCTATTGTAATAGCAGAGGGAATGATAAGTTTTTTCTGTGTTTTGTCTGAACCATCTAAAAATGTTAAAATGTCGTTGTAGAGCATGTATCGATCAAGATGCTTAATTTCTGGTTGAACTGTATAGGAAGATTTATTGTCAAGATTATGGGTTGAAGAGATGAATCTTGGATTTGATACTTGGCAAGATCAGTTAATATTTCTTTCGCTTTGTCGCTCAAAGTATTTTGTGAAAGAAGTGTTGTGATTATTTTGATCAGATAGATTGATAAATTTGCCACTAGTGGATCATTTAAAACTGGAGATGTCATGTCGCTCGGATAGCGGGACAGAGTATCGGCAATTATATTTTCTTTTCCCGGAATATGTTGGATGGTGTATGTGAAATCATTTAAGAAAAGTGTCAAACGAGCTATTCTTTCATTGTATAGTCTGCAACGTGATAAGAATTCTAGCGCTCTGTGATTTGTTTGAATGATAATTGAACTTCCGAAAACTAAGGTTTTGAATTGTGAAAGCGTGAATTGTTATGCGTATATTTTTGTGTGAGACTAGGTTTTGTTTGAAAAACTGTCTGATGTTTATGAAGAAGAACTTAAAATATTTGTTGGATTTCGTTGGATACCATTATTTTGTTTGCAATGGCACTTTAAGTTTCCAGTGATTCAAGATTGTTGGAATTAATTTGTATGTTACATCACATAGATGATATCGTTTGCCCTGATGTGGGAGAAAATGACTGGGAAACCCATTTATAGGCAAACGGTCATAAACGGCTTTAGGACCTAATTGGATTTTAATATTTTTATTATTGAACACAACATTGTTACAATATACTTCTAGAGTTGAGGATAATGATAATTTTGGAATTTCACAGAACTTGGGTAAAGACTATTATGTAGGTATTAGATATTTAATGTGTATGAATTTAACGGATAAAATTCGAGAAATTAAATAGAAACAAGTTATGAAGTACTCTACCTACTAACGTACGTAGTTTGTTGTACTTATCAAAAATTTTGTATTCTTAAAGTGTCAACAAGGTAAGATGTCTAATTCACCGATTCTGCTTGCCCGTGTTGTACTAAAATTTTATTACTTTGAATTTTGTACATTTTTCACAAGGTGTTATAGTTCAGGGCCGAAGATAAACATATGTTTAGTATTTGAGAGTACGTAGCAGTATTTTAACAATGGTCATCCCTAATAAAATTTATATTATTGACAGGAAAAGATTAACGCATTTTTAAATCTGTAGATTGTAAAGGACGTCTATAAAATTTCATGGAAGTTACCGCTCTTGCAGATGTGCGCAAAACAGTACCATAGATGAACTGAGAACATGATCCCAAAGTGTTGTAAAATATATATTTTTTTTTAATTAAGATCGTCTATCCTACGTTGTGTATTTTTTTATTATTATTATTACGTTTGAATTGTTGTAAGTTGTAAATGAGGTACAATACGATAATTGCTCAAGTGTTAATAAGATGCTATGATATTTTTCAATGATTTAAAATGTATAATTTTATGTAGAAGAAACAAGCAAACTAAATATACTATGTTATTTTTAAATGAAGTTTCAGGCATTAATATATATCATTCATGAAATTTATGAATACATGCATGTGATTTTAATGATAAATTGAGCACCATCGTACTGCAATTCTTAACAACGATTTTGAATTGAATTGAATTTTACTTATTTTATTTAAACAATAAAATATCTTTGCTTGTGATTGATGTTCGTTTTAATTTGGATTAAACATTCAAATTATAAACTAATTTGTAAGTACACGACGTAAAGTAGACAATTGACGATATGTTTTGAATTTAAAATATTTTGATTTTGAATTGAATCAAATTTTTCGTGTACATGAATATAAAGCAATTAGCTAAAATTTAGACTGGTCTTTCAAAAACTCCACTCAACATGGTCACGGCACTCTGTAATGGTACAAACCCCTGCCTTATACGAATATAAAACAAAGATAAATACTCTGACCAAGCTCTTGAGTGAAGTAGACCAATCCTGTAATATAATTTATAAAAAGTACGTTAGTTTACCGAAGAGTAAAGTTTAAGAATTTATGTAGCTCGTGTTTGACAATCATATCACGATATTTACGTTAATCGCTCCCATGTGCAAGTATCGCTCTAAATTTAATAAATATCAAATACATGATATTTCGATGTCCCACTAGCGTCCCAGTGGGTGCCAAGCGTCCTTGACAAGTGACAATTCACCATCGTGGATCCTTGTCGGATAATATGCCCCTCTTGCACGAGGTTAGATATAATCCAAAATTAAAGCATACAATGCGATATCGTCACATGTTCACCAAGAGTCTAAAGTACGCTAATACTAAATCCCCTTACTACATTGCCTACAAGTGCAATATTTCCAATCACATGGTTATCTATAACCAATGGGGTTGAAGGAAGCAGTTTTTGACCTGAGTCTAAAATGTGGGCGTATACCCCCGTACTGAGACCCTTACAGTAATCCCATTAATAAATCCCCATATAAAATAGCTTTGTGTTGAATATTTTCAATACTGGCCGTTTCGATGTTATTAAAAGCATTGTCCACTTTTCCACAAAGCAATGTTGTTGACAAACAGGGTTCATCATAAATCGGACTGAATGTTTTGAACTTTTCATACTCAATAAAAACGTCTTCTTCAGCATAAAGAATTCGAACAATTCGACAAGGTTCGTTTTGCCCCACAAAAAAATAGCAGTTTGGTGCAGTAGAACTAACAAGTAAACCTCTATATGTTATATGATTATATATTGTGTACAGCTTATTAATATTCTTAGTATTGACAATACCAATGTTTCTACCAAAGATAATATCCTTAATACTTGCATCAGAAGAAAATGTTCGTTACTCATATATCCGATTTACAAATTGTTGTAGCGGATTCCGGCAAGATTTAAGTACCAGTTTGATTGAATGCATATAGTTCTCAAATTTAAAGCAACTAAATTCATCTAGTGGTCCAAAAGTTTTGGCATCGTCACTCAAATGTATTAGGTTGTGAACATTATGATTTACATATTCATCTCCATACAAATCCCCAAAGTATGTAACAAAGTACTTTAATAATTGTGTAGCCAATTCAATGTAAACTTGACATACCTGCTTCGTACATAAAATTCTTAAAGCACAATGTAAAGCCTTGAAATGTGTATGAAACGGCTGAGATAATACTTCTTGCATTAATAGAAATCCATAATATAATAGAAATTGACGGAGCTCAGATGCTTTCCATCTGTCAATGTCGTTCAGCGAACATGGTTTCCTAACGAATTCAACAACACTGCAACCTCTTATAACAGTATTAATTTTGGAATTTAATAAATCGATTTGTTCCGGAAAAAGTCTCACACTTCTATTTCCTTTGAGTCAAAATAAAAGAAGTCTCTTCATTACACCCAAGCAGCATAAATGCATATAATCGGGAGGCACTTGAGTTACCAAGCCAATGTTTAATTTTAAAAGGTCCGTCACTCCTTTATGATATTCTTCGTATTGACCATTTTTAAAACCAGAATCTGTCCTTCGACGCGCATCTATTTCAGGGTATGTCATTCTATTATTATAAAAAGTACCTTCCGTGATACATTTTGTACATCCAAAATATGAATTGTGGGTCTTTATATTTAACAGGAACGATTTTGCGGGGGCATCGCACAATATTTTTGATATTTTAATGTGATTTTTTTTATTGTTATACGACAAACTATTAAATTGAATGTTTAAAAATTTATTAATGAATGGCTGCATATATGTATTCGGATCATCAGGTTTTTTATGTCCATGATAAACACCGACAGGAAACACAGCCACACTTTGATTAACGTTTTCAATGTTCGCTAAAATTGGCCAAAACTGACTATTACTGCTTTTAGTGAGAGGTAGACCGTCCACATTTATTTCTAACCGCAAAATTTCATTTTCTGACGGTTCATAATGGAACTTTTTTCAATAATAATAATAATAAAGGGTGTTTATTTAGCTTATAAAGCTACCAAAAAAATACATATTTTCAAATATAAATATAAAGATGTGAAAAAAAATTTAAAATATATATACAAATTGTATGTTATTTTAAGAAACTCGTTGCTATTCATTCAGATGATTATAAAGTTCTTTCTTGAAGGTGTTCAAAGAGCGCTGCAGCTGAACCACGTAACAGCGTAGAGAATAGAGTTAGAGAAGAAAGAAATTTTCTATCTATTCAAAGTTGGTACTCTGTACTTAATTCTTACACATTCTCTAAAAATGTTCGTATACGTTCGTAGATTTCTATATTTGTAGAGACAGTTTTAAAAACATCATCCATAAATGGAATATATGAACTACTTGTAGATGAGAGTCGCATATGTAAATTCAAATTTGTCAGTTTCTTTTGTATATTTGAAAGTTATTAACGTTATAAATAATATTTTCCGTAATTGTTTTATTAAAAAGTAAGTTTTAAAGTAATGAATTGTTTCTAATATTACCTTGCAATACAATTACAATTATTTTAAGCGACAAAATGAATTTGGGTCTTTGGGAAGAAATGTTAGATATCGGCGAAGAAGAAAGAAAGACTTTATTGAAACTCGAACGTAGGAGATTAAGGGATGGTAGCAATCCATTCGATTTGCCTGAAAACGAATTTAGACGTTGTTTTCGCCTTAGTCGCCCACTCACACGCCGACTTTTCGAAGAATTAATACCACACATGGACATAGGTCAACGTGTTACTCGAATTCCGGTGCATATTCGTATTTTTGGGGCTTTGAGGTTTTTCGCACAGGGTTCCTATCAAAGAGGGGTAGGAAACGAATTCATAATTGCCATGTCTCAACAGGCATTTAGTAGAACGCTCTCGGAAGTATGTGGTGCATTTGAAAGAATTGCCGAAAATTGGATAAAGTTTCCTGTGAATGACGAGGAACTCTATTTAAAAAAAAATGAATTTATGCGGGAGTTTGGTTTCCCAGGCACAATAGGCTGTATAGATTGCACGCACGTCTCAATATTACAACCGGAAGAGTTTGAACATCTCTATTTCAACAGAAAACAATATCACTCTAAAAATGTACAAGTTGTTTGTGATTCCAATATGAGAATCATGAATGTGAAGGCAAATTATGGGGGAGCCACACATGACTCATTCATTTGGAAAAATTCAAATGTTCGTGAATTTTTAAAACAAAAATATGAAGGAGGTGAACAAAATACGTGGATATTAGGTGATAGCGGGTATCCACAGGAGCCGTGGTTAATGACTCCAATTGTAAATGCTCCACCAAATTCACCAGAAGAAGCATATACGAGCGCCCACACTCGTACTAGAAATATTGTTGAGCGTTGTTTTGGTAAGAAATTATAAATAGGTATTTATATGTATACATACACACTTACAAGACAAATGTATTAGGTTTATTAAAAATGAGATTCCGGTGCATTTTGAAGGAAAGAGTGTTGCACTATGAACCCGAAAAAGTAGGAAAAATCATTATTTGTTGCTGTGTCTTGCATAATATGTGTTTATTCGGAAATTTGCCATTTAATGAGGATATTTTGGAAAATGAAATAGATCAAGATGACGGTTTTGATAATATGAATATAAATGAGAACGACATTTTACAAGAAGGAAGAGATCGGCGAAGGCAATTAATTCAACAATATTTTACTAGATAATAAAATCTTAGCAAGTTCAAGAAATCGTGTATTTTTTAAACTTATCGACAACACAACATAAATAATATAATTCTATATAAGAAAACATAACAGAAAATCACATAAATTAATAAATTATAAAAAATTCTATTAAAACGAAAACAAAATTGTAGGTAATAGTATCTATTTTAGTCTGATTCCTCATTTTGATCGTTACATCTGTCAATTACCGAATCGAAATACTTTTTAACACTATTTGAAATTACCACCGAACTTTCTGCCAAAATACTAATACTTTTATCAATATTTTTTAAAATAGTTGTTTGTTCGTCATGCATTTTAGACAAAGTGACAAATCGACGAGTTTTATCGGAAGTTCCTTGTAGTTTTGATTTTCTTTTCGTTTGAATCGACGTTTTAATAGAAGTAGATTGTGGTGGATCACAGATTTTTACAGACTTCAACAGAATTTCATCAGGTACATCGGGTAAAGTTAAAGGTACATTTTCATTAGAACAAATTGGTGTTAAGGGTGGCGGTAGACTACGTTTTCTACTCTCACAAGCAGCACCTGCTTTTACGGGCTGCAAAAGTTAAAAAACAATTAATTGCAACAAATATTATATATATCTTAAAAGTTTATTTAATTACCAATCCGATTTCTGGAGTCGTATCACCATCAACAGCTTTCCAACCCATAATATTCATTAAACGTTCTTCCACAACTGACAGAAACGCGAGTGTTGATGGACCTCCCCCAGTTGCATTTAATTCTCTTTTTAAGGCACTCGCCTTTGATTTTACTTTGCTCTTCCATCTTGTTACGGCCTATTAACACAATTTTACTATAATTTACATATGATAATTCATGTAATTTCGTGATTTACTTACCATACGCCATTTTTCTGCATTTCTTTTTCCGAAACCAACTGAATTTAAATTATTTGCTAATTCTTCCCATAACTTTTGTTGATTTTGTTTGTCATTATCAAATTGACCGAATTTATTTGTGATTATTTCGGGATGGATTTCGGCAAATTCCACTATTATTCTCCAGTGTTCGGATGTACTTTTAAAATCGCGTTCTAAACAGAATTAAACAAAAGTTGATTACAGTTGATTAATAAAAGGACTTATTTATTGCAAAATTCATTATAATTACCCATTTTTCACTAATATGTTATGTTCTTATGTATGTAGGTACCGCCAAAAACAATTTTTAGGTTAAAGAATAAGACAAGAAACACCATCCTATGTGTGTCTGTCCGTAGAGAGACGAAGTTTAGCGTTTTTACACGATTGTACGTACAGAGTACCATTTAGAGAGATAGAGAAGAAATTTCCTCTCTACGCTGTTACGTGGTTCAGCTGCTGGTTTTTTACTGTACTCGGTAGGTCGTTGAATTCTTGCAGTCCTCTATGGCAAATGGAATTCTGGCTGTGGGATCCCGTTTTTGACAGGTGAAAGTTTAATCTGTTTCTTGTATTATATTCGTATAAGTCGCTGTTTAAGTTAAATATGTTATTTAAACTTTCAGGAACAAGTCCATACTTTATTTTTGAAATGAATATAAGTACATTATACTGAAGGAGATATTCAACTTACCATCCCAAAACAATCAGCATATGTTCGATTGGCGTATATTTGTTTGCTCTTAAAATTGTCCTCATTGACTTATTTTGTAGAAGCTGAAGACCCTCAATATATTTCTTATCACTGGGGAACGCCTATATTGTTTTCCAGTTCAGTTGATATACTTTTACCAACAGATGTCTTTTGTTTTCGCCCACATAGATAATTTCTTAGCCATTTTAACACATTACTTTAACACAGCCAATATTAAGATAATTTGTACTATTATGACTAGAGTTTAGGTTATCTATTTCTATTTTGTTTGCATATTTTTCCCCTATTCGTTTTTTTGACCTTGACCTCGTTTTGTTTGCTTTAAACTTGCAAGGTCACTCATGGATTTTATACGTATTGGTTTACTGTTATCTGTTTTCCTTATAAAAAATACATCTCCAGTGAACCACACATACTTGTAACCGTTTTCCTTTTTATACTTTCTGAGGTCCTTTGCTAACTCTTGGTTTTCTCTACTAAGGTCATGATTAATATAGATTAAATCAGCACTGCTTCCTCCCATCATTTCCATGTCGAGAGTTGTTGATTTTTTAGTAGACATTATTTTATCTTTTATTTCCTTTCTACCCAGTTTAACTTTCACTAGTGATTTTTCTTCTTTTAAGTTGATTACCGAGACATTTGCTTCATTTTCGTTGTAATTCACTTTGAGTTTTTCTGCAATTTTTTTAAATGCTACCTTTCCTTCTTCTACATCTAACTTCTTATTGCAATTAAATACTATGTTTGAAGACAAATCGTTTTGTTCTAGAATACCATTTTTTGATTTTATACTGTTTAGCTGTTTTTCTAAGTTTGCAACCTGGGCACTCAAATTATTATTAATTTTGAGTTGCTCTTCATATTTTCTTAGTACTAGATCATATTTTTTTTCCATTATATCTAGTTTATTAAACAAATCATGCAACGTAAGTTCTTTTTTCTTATTTTTTGACGACTTGTTATTACTACCATTTTCTATATTTTTATCCTTTGTGTAATGTTCTTGTTTATTGTTAATTGATAATCAAAACACTTTGTTAAACTTTAAAATCAACTTTTATTGTTTTCTGGTTCTCTTATATACGTGTTGTTGTGTTTTGATTATCAATTAACAATAAACAAGAACATTACATTGGCGACGAGGATGGGATGGTGCTTTATGTTTCTATTGTTGAGATATTGTTTAAATTTACTGCTGTTAAATGGTGGGCCATTGTCACTTTGAATCGTATTTGGAAAACCATACAATGCAAACAAAGTGTCTAAAATAGGTTTCAGATGCTCAAAACTCGTTGATGATACCCAATTAACAAAAGGAAATTTTGAATACTCATCAATTATGACAATACAATATTTGTTGTTCGGAAACGGCCCTGCGTAATCCATTGATAGGTATTCGAACTGATATGTTGCTTTTACATATGTTGATATTGGATCACGTTGATTTTGAGGAGTTATGACTTGACAAGTTGCACACGTTCTAATAAAGCTCTCCACTATTTGTCCCATATTTGGAAACCAAATTTTTGTTCTCAATAGTTTCAATGTTTTCGTTATGCCTTGATGTCCCACATGCGCCAATTCAATTAATTTATGTTGCAAACAAGCTGGTGCTAAAATTCGGTTTGTTCGTAAAATTATGTCATTGACAATACATAATTCTGTTTTTATTTTGTTAAATGGCTGTAGTTCTGTTAATTTCCATAACTTGGGATCGTCTGTTAAGATTGCCTGTTTTAGTTTGTGTAAAACATCATCTTCTAATGTTGCTGCTTTGATTTCTTCTAAACTAATCATAGATGGCGTTGCTTTGGACAGTATGAAGTTGGTGTATTCTTCAATTTTGTGATCATCATTCACCATATCAGCTATCGGATGCCTGGACAGGTAATCGGACGGATTGGACACCCCTTGTTGATGGACTGGAACGAATGAATATGACTGGACTCGCAGTAACAACCTCTCAATGCGTGCACTGGGTGACGATCTAGGATTTCTGAAGATAGATACAAGCGGTTTGTGATCTGTGAACAAAATGAATTTAGTGCCATATAATTGCAAGTTAAAATGTTGAATTGCCCATGTTGCAGCTAATGTTTCTCGTTCAATCTGGCTATAACGTTGTTCTGCAGGAGATAATGAGCGACTTGCATAGGCCACTACTTCGATGTAACCATCTTCATTCACTTGAGACAGTACAGCTCCTAAACCAATAGGGCTGGCGTCGACATGTAGATGAGTTCGTTTGTTTATGTCAAAATAAACCATTTTCGTGATGTTTACAAGCTCTTGTTTAATTTTTTTAAAATTGTGTTGCATTTCAAAATCCCACATAAAATTATTGTTTTTAAGTAATAGTGTTCTTAATGGACTTGTTAGTTTAGACAAATTTGGAATGAAACGTCCTACATAGTTCAACATTCCTAAAAAACTACGAAGTTCATGCACATTAGTGGGCGGGGTCAAATTGATTATAGATTTGATTTTTTCCGGATCTGGATAAATCCCTTCATTTGTGAAAACGTGCCCAAAAAATTTTAATTGTTTTTGGCTGAATAAACACTTGTTTACGTTTATTGTTAAACCATTTTCACTTAAACGTTGTAAAACTTTCTTTAAAGATTCGTTATGTTCTTGAATTGTCTTTCCATACACTAATATGTCATCACTGACGTTGAGTACACCTGGTATGTCTTGAATGACTTGCTGAATTTTGTTCTGGAAGATTTCAGCAGCGGCATTAACACCAAAATTTAATCTTTTATACCTAAATAAACCACAATGAGTGGAAAACGTTGTTATGAACCTGCTTTCTTCGTCTAATTCTAGTTGATGATATCCATCGTTAAGATCGATCTTTGAAAACATTTGTGCCCCATTTACTTCTGCTAGAATTTCATCGATTGTAGGTGTTAAGTGTCTTTCTCTCATAATTGCACGGTTAGGTTCCCTCATATCAACACATAGTCTAAAAACATCTGGTCTGCCACGTTTGGGTACTAATACAATTGGTGATATCCATGGTGTTGATCCTTTAACTGGCTCAATAATGTCTGCTTCTTGCAGTCGTTTTAATTCCATTTCTACGTTCTTTCTTAAACTAAACGGTGTTCGTCTTGTTTTCCTGGCGATTGGTGTGACTGTTTCGTCAATATGTAGCTTTATTGTGCTGTTTTTCAATTTTCCAATTCCATTACACAAACTTGGGAATTTTTGTTGGACTTTTTCAATTGTTAGCTTATCTGTTTCACAAAAATTGGTCGCCATTTTAACTATGCCAAGCGCTATCGATGTATCAAGACTTAGTAATGCTTCACCATCACCTTCTACTACATAGATGTCTTCTTCGTCTATGCAATTTCTGAATTGAAATTTTGCGTTAAATTTTCCAATCGGTTTTATCCCTTCTTTTGAGTTATAAGGGTAAATGTTTGTATTTGTTGATATTAAATTTTGTTTCGGAAGTGTAGCATATAATTGTTCACTTATTATGTTAACAGTCGTACCAGTATCTGCAAACCACTTTATTGGATAGCCATTCGTTATAACTTCATAAATTGGAGTCGTTTTGGATATTTTGTTGATTGTTACACGGAAACTAGTTTCAGAATCTTCATTACTTTGTTCATTGTCGTTGTTCACTGTCCTGTTGTAATTGACATTTGTTCTTTGTTTATTGACTTGTGTTTTTGACTTGTTTGGCTGATTTTTGTTATATCGACTGTCATTATGGTTGTTTTTAGACAGACACACTTTTGCATAGTGTCCTTTTTTGCCACATTTGTTACAATTTACTCCTAGAGCTGGACAACTTTTTCTTCCTCCATCATGCCATTTCATGCCACAGTTCATGCATTTCTGATGTTTTTCAAATCTTGTTTGCTTTACAAAATTGCAGCTTTCTTCCGCCATTGTTCTCTCGGTGTTCTGCATTGAGTTTTGCTTCCTTAACTGCTCAACTTGGTGTGTTGTTGCTTCAAATGACCTGGCTTTCTTTAACAAATCATCTAAACTGGGCTCTTCAGATAATGCATATTCTTGGAGACGTTTGTGTGTTGTGTGGAGAATTATTTGGGACTTTATCTCCGCGTTCGTGTCATGAAAATTACATGTTTTGGCTAGTTTTAGTAATCTGGCATAAAATTGGTCTGTTGACTCACCCATTTGTTGATTGCATTGTCGAAAATTGAATATTTCGAATTCAGTGTTTACTTTTGGACTAAAGTAATTGTTCAACTTCTTTGTTGTTATCTCATACTCTGTTAGTATGCGAATTTCTCCATTTGGTCCTGCTGGTTCTGGTGTTAAATCTGGGAGTGTTGTGAACAAGTCATGAACGCCTTCTCCAGCAACATGAAGAAGTAATGCTTTTTTACGTTGGTCATCCACGATGTTTGTTGCTATTAAATAGTTTTCAAATATTGATATCCATTGTTTTGCCTCGTGTTTGTTATACTAAAAATGTTCTGTTTTTTTTTTTTTTTTATTTGTTTTTTTTTCCAGAGAACATAACCTCAAAAACAACAACACGTATATAAGAGAACCAGAAAACAATAAAAGTTGATTTTAAAGTTTAACAAAGTGTTTTGATTATCAATTAACAATAAACAAGAACATTACACTTTGGAGATCTATGGTTAGACACAGACTGTGGAGATCTATTTTTGGTCTTTGGAGATCTATGGTTGGTCTTGGAACTATTTGTATTTTGTAGTTCACTTGCACTATCTTCTACATCGCCGTCTGACGATTCGGAGCCACCCTCTCCATCTGATTCAGTTGACATAACCTCATTTTCATTACATTTATTACAAAACCATTCTTCATTTCCATTTTCATATTTCTGAACTTCTTCCATTGATATTTCTGAGCATGAAATATGATTCCAATTTTTGCATGAATCACATCTAATAGAGTAGGCAGTTTTATTTATAGTTTTATCACAAATTCCGCATTTGACAACTTTACGATGTTTACGCTTCGCCGCCATCTTTTTAAAATATAATAAATGGATTTTTCGATACCAAAGTGATAATAGTTTCCACTACCCATAGCAACAATTGAATTACATTCAATAAGGGTTTTATCAACTTTCAAAGCTACGCTAGCATCCTTTGGAATACTGTGAACATTGAAATACGATGACAAAGTATCCGCCAAAATTATAAGCAGTTTAGTATAAGTAGCTTGCAAAATTTTCGAATCTATATAGCCCAGTTATTGAGTTTTGATAAAAAGTTTTAAAAAAATCCGATTCATTGAACGGCATAGGATGAATGAATGCGCGAGATGAACTAGATTCTGGTGTGGCGTATGATTCGTTGTCAATTGGAAATGTAGTTTTTAATGTAAGCGTTTTGGCAGCGACCTCGTCCGCGCATTTTACAATCTTCACTGATTCTCTCAAATTAGTAGTGGTTTTCGATGCTGATGCATCATGTGAACTCGCAAGAGATTTTTTATGCTCATAATAAGCAAGATGAGTGGCGTCATATTCTCTTTTTGCTAGACGCTGAAGGTGCCTTGCCGAATACGAAACACCTGTTCTTCGATATTTCTACAATTGAAATATGAACGTCGATGTACCACAACACTAAATAATATTAATATATAAAATTAACTTACCGGTGCTGTAGATAGATTTGTAGGGGCCATATCGTTTAATATAGATCAACAAAATAGTTTACAAAAAAAATACAAATATAACACTGCTGCAAAACTTTCAAACACGAACACTAAAATACAAAATAACACAAGAGCACTAGAAGTGGATGGACCGACCAACAATCCAACATCTGGTTGCAAGATGTGAAATTATATTATCTAAGAACCACTTTAAGTCAACCTTTATATATAGTTTAGTGGGGTCAAAAAATCAATATTAATAATCAAATTAGCACAAGAGGACTTTAATACTCATTTGAATAAGTAAAAGGATTAAATCCATCTTAAAATATTTAATATTTACCCTCATAAATGACTTCTGCAGAAAAATACAATCTTATTACAATAAAGTTCTTAGATATTTATGCTACAAAAATACTAGCACCAACTTTATACAGTTCAATAATAAACAATAAAGAAAAAGGGATTAGACTATTTAGAGATTAAATCGTTAAAGGTATAATGGGCACCAGCAAATTCAATACCAAAACCGGCCATCTCGCCGCCGGTGTACCTTTAAATTCACTTATTTCCACCCTCATTAGTAGACAACTTGTCTCATTTAATATGCCAATATTGAAAAGATTGAATTAAAAATTCTAAAGTGGGTGCGATCATCAGGCTATTAGCAATAAAGGTTGCTGCTCTATAGTTAAATGGGGATAAAATAATAGGAAATTATTTCACATTTTTACAAATTTGCTGCTCTAAAAATATTATTTGTGGATCAATGGGTGGGCAGAGTTTGGTAAAAATCAATTAACATTCTGCATCTTCAAATTAAAATATTTTATCTATTTCGGTGCTATAACAGGTACATTTTGACACTCATTTGATGTCAGTTCCGTTTAATAATAGCTGATAATAAAACGGAACTGTCATTGAGTCGCATTCTAGCACGGAACTGTCATTAGTGTCACATTCTAGCACGGAATTGTCATTAGTGTCACATTCTAGCACGGAACTGTCATTTAGTGTCACATTCTAGCACGGAATTGTCATTAGTGTTACATCCTAGCACGGAACTGTCATCCGCTTATTATAGCAACAAATGTCAAACGACAAAATGTCATTATTATTTTTAAACAAAAATCGTAAATTTACACCGAAATAGATAAAATAGTATAAAGAATTCGTTTGATAAGGCATTTTAGTGCAATCGCGGATTAATTTCGGGAATTCGCTTGCGAAGAACACCAACATGTGTTACACAAATGCTTCCATCAATAACTAAAAGATATCTATGTATAACATGTAAAACACATTTCTACAACAACATATTTAAAGAAAAAATTAGATGTTATTTAACATTTCCAGTTAACATGCATACAACGTATTGAGTAAATGTTACATATAAATTGTTGATGTAACATAAAAAAAAAATATTTCATATAGATAACTTTAAAAATATATTTTTAACGTTAATGAATCATATATAATATATCCATGAAATGTATCGATCAAGTTATATTTTCATACTCAAAGATACATTAAATTTCAGTATCATAGTCATCTCTCTAAAAATGTTTTATATACAAACATTTAGAGTATGTAATTTCTCTGTTACAAAAAAAAAATGTTTGCCTATCTACTTTCTTACAATATTACAAAACATTTATATTATGTTTCATGTTCAGTGGGTAAGACTATGCCAATCTGACGTACACACGAATGTGTGTATACGATGAGCGATGAAGGGTTGTTGTCAGTGCCGTTAGGATAATAAAGGTCTTATAAAACAATTGTTGGTTGTTGTCCACTTAAACGTTGCACTTGATAGAACACGAGGGTTCGTATTTTATTCTTGTGGAATTGGGAGTGTTCGTAATAATTGACACGATGAGAATTTAAGTTTCAATTTAGAAATTTGTTAAACACCAACACTAATGTATATAAGGTATACAATTAAATATGTCTCGTAGATGAGCATAAATAACTATAACAGAAAAAGGATGAACTTTTTAAGTTCCTAAATCCCTTTCTAAAAATAATAGAAACTAGTGTAATTAAAAATGAACGTCTCTCTTGAAGGTTGACTTTCTACATTTGGAAAATACAAAATGATATAATAATGATTAAGAAAAATGTTAATTCTTTAAAAATGAGTTTGAACACATTTTTGTACATTACACTCTCCCTCTTATAAAAATGTAATGTTGTTGGGGTGTGTTGGATTAGCTACGACAATGCCAATCTGTTGTATACACGAATGTGTGTATATGATGAGTGATGAAGGGTTGTTGTCAATGCCTTTTGGATAGTAAAGGTCTTATAAGACAATTGCTGGTTGTTATCCACTTAGATGTTGCACTTGTTAGAACACGAGGGTTCGTATTTTATTCTTCAGGAATTGGGAGTGTTCGTAATAACACGACGAGAATTGAAGTTTCAATTTATAATATTTATTAAACACCAAGACCAATATATAAGGTAAACAATTAAAATGTGTCTTGTAGATGAGCGTAACTGAACTGTAACAGTAAAGGGATGAACTTTTATAAGTTTCTAAATCCCTTTCAAAAATAATACAAATTAGTGTAATTTAGAAAAAAAGTCTCCCTTGAAGGTTGACTTTCCATGATTATGGAAATATAAAATGATAAAATAATGATGAACAAAAATGTTAATTGTTTATAAATAAGTTTAAATACATATTTGTACATTACACTCCCCCCTTATAAAAATGAAGTGTAAAAATTTAACAATTAAAAAGATGAATTTTATACTGATACAAAAATTAATAAGATAGAATGGATAAATTAATTACGAAAAGTTCTAATGATGTTACATGATGTTATAAAGCACAAAATGATAAAGTATTAATTGAAAAACATTAATTTGAACAATATTTCAAAAAAAAAAGAAATTAGTACAATACTTACATTAGTAAAAAGACATTCATGATTGAAGATGCGCAAAATATAATTGTGAAAAGATAAAATGTACATATGAATAGAGACGGTTTCGTCTATATATTTTGTACTTGGCGATGGAACAAAAATATGAGTTAAGAATTAGTAATTAATTATAAGATAGTTTGTTCGAAATTTGTATTAATAATGTAATATATGTATGTACTTATAATTGTACATATGCTTGTAATGTACGTATTTTTAAACATGTGTCGAATGATAGATGGATACTTAAACTAAGGGTTAGATTAAAAAAAAATGTGGCGATATGAATTATAAATATAGGTGTTTTTTATTATACATTATATTTTGAATGGCATAATTATATTCTGCTCCACCATAAATTTCCGGCATCCCACTCGGTGGCGTGTTGTATGCTGGGGCAGTATCCACTGCCCACAGACGCACGGTTGCGCTCTCTTCTTCGGGTTTCTTGGTTCCCGTGGGCACCAACGTATATGTTCGTCCAACTGGACGTATGGAATCGTGTGCTCCCTGGCGTAGGTGCACTTCACTCATATTTGCTGTTGTTGTTGAATCTCACGCACATTATTGGATGTAATGTTAAATATTGTTGTGTATCGGAGTTCTTCTAACTTAGCATCTAGGCAACACGGCGTCATGATACGTGAGGTGGGGACGAGAGGGGTGATGAAAACAAATACTAAAAATACCCGTTCCCTAACTTTAGGATGGTTATTGATATCACCCTTCACATCCGGGGATCTTAATTCCCTTACCGACGGATGGCCGCCAATACGGACCGTCGCCAGAGCCGTCCGGCCTTATTGCCTCCGCGCCTCTTGGTTAAGTATTTGAGCACATGCAATAAAGAAAAACAACGGTCTCGTTAATTATGGTAAAAACTTTACGCTTAGCGGGATTGCTTTTCGATAGTTGGTCACTCCGGAACCATTAGTTGTGTAATGTGTTAAATGTTGTTGTTATGTATCGTTGTTGGGTCTTGGAACTGAAACAGGATCAATGTCGAAGTACTGGAACTGGAACTGAAGCTCTGGACAATGTGGAAACGAAGAAACGATGTTCAGACTTGGATAGACGGAATGTCTAGCTCCAACGATGTTTAACACTTTTGTAACACTTGAACACGAGGGTTCTGTTGATGATTGAATTATAAGTTCTTTTATAATCCAAGGGAGAGTTTAGGATATTATTGATAATCACAACTCGAGGTGTTTTAGATTTATATGAAGTTTATTAACACACGTATAAAATACAATACGAGCCGTGTAATCTTTTACCTATTTTTATACTAACTAACATAAAGAACATTTTTATTATTTATAAGTTTTCCTTAATTAGGGAAAACTAGTAAAAGTAGTGAAAGGTTTTTTGGAGGTTACCTTTCACTAATTAAAGATTTATGCGAAGTTTATTAACACACGTATAGTTTCAACAATATATGATAAGAGCGGTACAATCTTTAACTTACTCACTTTTTCTTGACTAACTTACTAAACTAACATATTTATTTTTTATAGATTTTCCTTAATTAGGGAAAACTAGTAAAAGTAGTGAAAGGTTTTTTGGAGGTTCACTTTTCACTAATTAAAAGACATCCCTTGAAGGTTGACTTCGATAGGGAATGTAAAGAATTACATTTAAAATAACTAGATTAACTACTAGATAAGGGAGCTTTCCATTCCATACATTAAACTCCCCCCCTAAAAAAAAAGGAAAAATGCATCCAGAGAATGAGGAATTTTTCATGATGTGATGAAAAGTAGGTACAAAATTTTAACAATAAAAAGAGGTAATTTTAAAAACTGAAACAGTAAAAGGATAATGATAAAAATTAACTATTCTAAATATGATTTTAACAAAATATTGAGGAGAGAGAAGAAAAAAAAACAAGATATTACAATTAAGTGATGATTTCGATAATGATTTTTGTAAAATTAGTGGTCAGCCACAACTAAATAAGAATGAATTTAAATTTGTCTTTATAAGTTATTAATGTGAAGTGCTGTCAACTTTGTTGCACCCTAATTTAATTCGCGGAAACAATCAACGATTGTTTCCCACCTCTAAAGTGCTGACACAGAGTGCAGTATAATCTGTGAGTATGGTGAACAAAATTTTATATTAAAAACTATAATTATGGCTTATAACTATGATAAAAACTGTATGATAAAAAATCATATATGTATAATTTTATTAATGCATAAAAAAACAATATATTTTGATAAAGACAAATAAGAATGGATTAAATGAAAAAACAATTTGAAAAGTAAAATATATGGAACTTGTCCCATAGTTTGGGTACATGGATGTACCCCCGGTGTCTCTTCAGAAACTCTTCTATGTATTGGGGGCATCCGGACTGATGCCGCCACTTGTTCTCTGAGATGACCCATTGGTTGCAGGCACATCGCTGAGCCCTCTTGTGACGGTTCTTAGGCGCCATAGTGCAGTGGTGTTGGATATGGTCTTACATATCCGCCTCCGGAACGGTATGTTCCACCGCGTATGGGCACGTCGCTTATAGACGGTATTGACTGGGAACTCCATTGCCAGGGTTTGCCATTGTTTGGATTGGATAGGTATAGATAAAATATGAATGATATTTGGGTGAAACGTGTTCAAAGGATGATTTGGAAGAGGCAAAGCACAGAGTATTTATACAAAAAGGGTCATTAAGGAATTTTAGAAAACATTTAGAAACTTTAAATTATGCATAGAGATTAGTGTAATTGTGTTCGTTTTTGAGAAATTCGTGTACTTCGACGAACAGGTATAACATTAGATGAGTGTTGTTCTGTTTCAGGTTTATTATCGGACAAATCAAATACAGGAATTTCTTCACGGCTTCGTGAAGGATCGCGATTGAAAAATTGAACTTGATAGGCTGGTGGTGCAATAGGTCTACGTAAAATGTGCGGTAACAAGAAATTTTGACAATAAAAGCGTTTATATAAGCGATAAGAAATGTAAAGAAGAATGGTTATAATTATTACATATGAATAAATATTTTGTTTGACATGAACTAAAATAGTGGCATGTTCTAATTGTTTTGCAGTTTCAAGAATATCATCTAATTTATGACTAGCAACATTTAAATGTTTGGTATCTAGGTGTAATGATGGGACATCTTTATTTTTTTAAAATCCTTCGGGAATTGAACTAATATTACAACATGCATCAGTTAGAATGTCATATTTCGGAATAATATTCATTACTTCACTAGAAAAAGCGGAATGTTGGGCAGTTAAGGTTAAACTTCCAGCATAAACTTTACAGTTTGGTGCAATTGTTAATGTACCAGCATTAGATATAGTGATATTAACAGAAGTGTAATGATGACACTGTAATGTGATCTGTTGACTACGGGGTGTTACAAACAAATATGTATTACTTTGCTGCAATTTGTACCAAATAGGATTTTGTAAATTAACGCCTCGAAAATCGCAGCTTTTTGGCAATCTTTCAGTAGTATAGGATAGGATTTCTACTTCACAAATAGGTTGTTCGGCGGTAATGCGCGTTAATTCTGACAATTTAATAACATATTTTTCAGATAAGAGAATTAAATGATCTAATGAAGAAAAGGTCGTGTAGAATTGCTTGTTAAGTGACATTGCTATGTAATTTGCAGTGGGATGAATAAAAATGAATTCGCAATTGTTATTTGTGACTGGTAAAGGATTAATTTTATAAAGATTATACGATGCTTGATTTATTAAGGGATTGGCAATAACGAAAACTAATTTATCATTAGAATAATATACAGTCAGTGTTGCTGCTTGTAAAAGTTCATCAACATTATCATTTGTTAAGGGTAAAACATATGAAGTAGCAGCAGGAATATGTGGAAGAGTACTTTGTAAATGAGTGACGATTTGTTAAGGACTTAAAACAAAAAAATGCAAAATATTAGCTTTCGCGAATAAAATACTATTAAGTAGAACATTTAAATAAAAATGTACGTCATTTAAAAGTAATTCTAATAACAAAAGTGTTGTAGTGATGTGCTAACCCAAGTTGAGAAAAACTCATGTCATTTAAGTGAATATTTAATTAAAAAGGAATTCGTAGAATAGTCAAAAATATAGATTGGCCAAAAAGTAGTGATCGTTAAATAATGTACCCTATGTTGTGTTCTAAGAGATATGACATCGCGATACTTCGATAGTGGGAAAATGAGGAAAATTAATAAATAAAATAAAACAACTCAAATATGTTTGAAGCGCATATAATAATGAGATCAAAATAATTTGAAATTAAATAAAGAAAGAAAAATTAAATATAGACAAATGAAAACAAATTAATTAATTACGTAATTGAGTTATCAATTACTAATAGGAATCGCTTCATCCGAACTTTAATTCACAAATCGTTGTCACGTTTATGGGAAAGAACCCAAGTTCGGAAACGAAGAAAACCCATAACGTATCGACAACAAATTAAACAAAAAATAAATATGTAAATATAAATAAAACAAAGAAAAGAAATCAATCACTATATTATTAATGATATTTAAAACAAATAAATATAGATTAATTATTGCTATTTCTATAACAAACAAGAACATGAAATTAAATCAAATCAATTGCAGCAAATAATAATCATTTAAAAATTCACTAAGAATCACACAACAGATCATGTCGAATCATTTTAGATACATACAAAATTCATATGCAATCAAACCAAATCATTTAACAAACACACAACAACAGCAAAATAAAATCATCAAAATAATCAAATATAGAAAATGTTCAAATATGTGAGTTCGAAATTAAGCCGTGCTCTGCACTGATCGCTATGTTCTTGTCACTATTTGAAATATAGAAATAGATTTTATGTTTATCAATTCTATATAATTAAAATAAATCATATGCAAGTTTTTGCATAATTTAATATTTGAATGAAGTGAAGAACATGATTTATGATCAAGATGAACACTAATATTGCATCAAGTCATCTGCTCTAATCATGATTTCAAAATAAAATGGATCAACAAACATATAAATATAATAACACACAATTAACAATTATTTACTGCAAATATGTGATAAGTAATGGATAAAAAAAAGCATATTTAAAAACGAGTTGCATATCTTGCAGCTATTTTTATAATTCTTTTTTTTTTTATTTTAATTTGTGATGATAAAAATTACTATATGTGATATGTACGACTGTGATATTCTGGATTAGGCCTAATGGGGAAACCACATAAAAATAAAACGCGCCGGCAACTCTACCTCTAGGGTGGTGCGGAAACGAGTTGTTTTAAAATATATAAATAATAATAAAATTGCATAATAATAGTAATAATAATGTGTTTTAATTAACATTAAAGTACTTACCCCTTAAAATCCTTAGTATTGTACTGTCACCAATTTTCAGGTTGTTTTTCTGTCCGGTCCAAGAACAAAACATGGCAGTGTCATTTGTCATTAGATACGACAGGCATCTACGGATGCAATTTTTGTAATTTGTGCCTCCGATTGATAATAATTTATTTGACTGAAAACAATAAATTGCATTAGAAAATAAAATAAAATGGTTACATATAATTACCAGCTGTTTCTCTGCATTTTCATTTTTAACTAAGTCGTCAAAATGTAAAAATGATTCTACAGTTTGGAGAGGAAGGTACTCTTTTATCAATGAATCGTCTGTCGAATTATTCAATGTTTTGCCTGGGGCAGAGTTAGTAAACATTACTTTTAACATTGATTTCATTTCCGACACGTCTTTTCGTAACATTTTCAAATCATCTATTTTTGACAGATTTGCCTTCGCTGGTGATATGGGAAATTCAATCAATAATGTATCATTATCTGTCGTAGAACCATTGTCAGAAATTTAATGATTGGTGGATTGGATGTGTACCGTTGTAGATTGGACACCTTGTTCTCTACCAACCGTTTTACGAATGTTGATATTGTTTTGGTTTGTTGTTCAGTATAAATAACACTCTATTTCGTTACAACTACTTAAATTTTTTAAAAAATAGAAGAGAAGTGAGATGTTATCAGAACGATTACAAAAATGGTTATGAAAGTTTTTCTCTTGTGTTTTCTGCAACGCAGTGCAGTCCAGAGGCCTTCTTCAAAGTGGGGGTTGGTAAGGCCAACGCATCACCGGCCTGATTGTAAATTGCAGATGCTTGAGAATTTCCAATGGTAAATTACAACGAAGCCGCCTTTATGGCTCCTATTTGGTGTGACGAAATTTGGTAATCCCCCAAACATCTGCTAAGATCTTAGAACTAAAATTTTACACAACAAAACCTATAAAATAATTACAAATTAAAAAGGGGATTCGGCCAATAACAAATTGGAATATCCATAAGCCGCCCCCCTTGAAACATCGCGTATGTTTCAAAATAATATGTTCTTAATTGTCTATTAACGGACACACCTTGCACAATGCACGTTTTAGCACACCACTGCTAGTTTTTATGGACACAACACGCACTACGCCGTCTGGACCCGGATGTAGTCCTACCACACGGCCTAATTTTCACTGGAGAGGTGGGAAGTTGTATTCTTTGAGCACCACCATGGTACCAATGGCTAATGAATTGTTGGTCTGTTGCTTCCATTTGCCCCGTTGTTGAAGGCTGGACAAGTACTCCTTGGTCCACCTTGCCCAAAAGCTTTCGTATATTTTGACCAGGTATTGGTACCGGTTCAATTTGTTGTCAGAAATATCGGTAAATCCCGATTCCGGGAGCGACAATAGAGACTGGCCAATAAGGAAGTGACCGGGTGTAAGGACCGTTAAATCACTTGGGTCGTTCGAGAGGGGACATAACGGACGGGAATTCAGGACTGCTTCTATTTGACTTAATACTGTGTTTAATTCCTCATACGTTAGTAGTGCCGCTCCAACGGTTTTCGTTAACAATTGTTTGGCGATTTTAATATTGGACTCCCATAAGCCACCAAAATGTGGCGCTCGGGGTGGTATAAAATGCCAAATTACTTTATGGTCTTGAATGAAATTGTATAGAGAATTATCCTGGCATTCGATCGAACTATATAATTCCCGAAGATAATTATTTGCTCCCACAAAATTCCTGCCGTTGTCCGAATACATATTGCGACTTATGCCCCGTCGCGCGAAAAATCATTTTAAGCAGTTTAACAGGGCACCGGACCCTCCGTGGGCCAAAAAGGCACTATTCAGTCAAAAAATTCACCCTTGTAGAGGAAGAGTTGCCTGACAATCTCTCAGCATCAGATTTGTGATAGGACCCTTAATAGCTGAGAAAAAAAATAAATAAACTCACCCATCACAGCTCAATTTAGACATTTTGGACATTTGCACACTAAACACTTTTTTTTAACACAAACAGTCCAAAAACTGATACTGAGAGATTGTAGGTCATAGTTTTTTAAGACTTCCCTTGAAATTGGATCCACCTACAATCATTAATAACCGAGATATCTTTAAGAAACGTAAAATGAAACATGATATTTTTTTCTCAAAACAAACATGGCCGCCGCCCTTGAAAGTTATCTAAGTGTTTACATAACATTCGGCACATTGTGCGTATTATTCAAATTTTACATTTAAATTATAGATTTAAATTAAAAAGTGGATTTTTAAAGGTTTTTCTGGAAAGTTTAATTCAAAAATTGCATAATAATGTTGAATATTATCAAAACCTGTAATAGTTTTCGCAATAATTCATTAGATAGCGCCTCTGTTTTGCCATTGTTTACATGGATTAGTGCCTTTTTGGCTCACGTGAGACGGTGAGGGTCCGGTGCCCTGTTAAGAAGGAGTCGGTTGACAATTCTGTAGCCAATTCTAAGTGAACAGCCTTGGTGGACATACAGACAAATAGACAGATATAAGATTTTTGTGATTTAGCGCCACGTAATTTGCCAGATTTAATATCTAGTGGTCCCGCAAAATCAACACCGCAGTTGTGAAAAGGTTTAGCCGGGCTGACGCGATATTTTGGCAAATCTCCCATGATTGCATCAATTGGTCGAGGATTAGTCCTTAGACATTGTACGCATTTTTTTAACACCCTACGAACCGTACTAATACCATGAAGTGGCCAATAGGTTAAGTGTAAAGTGGCCTGATGACCGGCATGTAGCAATCGTTCATGATTGCGCTTAATGAGTAAGGTGGTGAACTGGCATTGGACCGGCAAAACAATTGGATGTTTCTGGTCAGTGCTTATTGCATTTGAATGTTGCAAGCGGCCGCCTAATCGAATCAAACCTTGATCATCCAGGAAAGGTTTTAAGCTAACTAGTTTGCTGTTGGTTTTGACGCGTTCCGACCTTGTTAGGCTAATTAACTCGTTCGAGAAAAAACGGCGCTGTATCAACTGCACGAGCAGTGTCTCTGACTGCTCCAGCTCATTAACAGTGAGCTTACCCGTGGTTTTTGCGCGTTTGGCAATGTTTGCGAGAAATCGTCTGCAATATGCGGTGACGCGCACCAGACGACTAAATGAGGAAAACCTGTCCATGAAAGATAAGTCGGGCAAGCATTCTACATTTGATAGAAACACCTGTCGTTTTTTTTTCCGGTATTTCGGTTGCGCATGGAATAGAGGAATACGGTATGGCTTGCGATCGCAGCCAATCTGGCCCGTACCACCATAAGCTATAGTCTTGAACTTCATGTGCACTTAGCCCCCTCGATACTAAATCCGCAGGATTTTCTTTTGTTGAAACGTGATACCAGTCTTCGGACTTTGTAAGGGTTTGAATTTGAGTGACTCTATTAGCCACGAAAGTTTTCCAATTAGCAGGCTCTCCCTTGATCCAATGCAAGGCGATTGTGGAATCGCACCACAAATTGACTGAATTAAAAGATATATTTAATGCTCCTTTTACTTTGTGTACGAGTTGGCTTAGGAGAAGGGCGCCACTGAGTTCGAGTTTTGGAAGAGAAATTGTTTTGATTGGAGCCACCTTGGACTTAGAGCATACAAGAAATGATGTGTATTCCTCGCTTTTGTTTAGAGCTCGTATGTATACAGCAGCCCCATACGCTTTCTCAGAGGCATCAGAAAATCCGTCCAACTCAATGCATCGAGGTTGACTGGGCAGAACTGCCCGGGGTACTTCCAAGTTGTTCAACCTTTTTAGCGACTGGCTGAATAATTGTCACTGTTCGATAATGTTATTGGGAAGGTGCTCATCCCATCCCAATTTTAATTGCCACAGTTGCTGAAGAAGCAATTTTGATTTGACAATAATAGGAGACAACAAACCAAGCGGGTCGAAAATGCTGGCTGTTGCGCTTAATATTGAGCGCTTTGTTATGCGAGAGCACGGCTCTTTTAAGCAGATTTGATAATAAAGACTGTCTGTGGTTGAATTCCACATTATGCCCAATATTTTGGAAGAGTCACTCTCCGATATGAAATGAATTATATTAGACTCATTTCCGTTTTTGACGACTGCACTGTTGTTGGATTTCCACTTTCGTAATGGAAATCCGTATTTGTTTAATTCGTCTGACAAGGTGATTTTTAAATGTATCGCATCTTCCACGGTATCGGCGCCAGTAAGTAGGTCATCCACATAAAAATCGCGTATTATTATTTCTGAGATAACCGGATGTGATTGCTGAAGGCGGTATGCTATTTCGTGCAAACATCTAATTGATAAAAAAGAGGCCGACGTTGTTCCATATGTGACGGTTCTTAATGCGTACTGTTTTATCTCATCGCATGGATTTTTTCGCCACAGGATTAGTTGATAGCGGTACTGTTCCGGAACAATTTCAACTTGACGGTACATTTTTTCTATATCACCGGCGATTACTATATTGTGTTTACGAAAACGGAGCAATATTGAGATTAAATCGTCCTGTAGTATGGGACCGCACATTAGTTTTTCGTTCAGCGAAAAACCGCTAGACGTTTTTGCAGACCCGTCAAATACGACGCGTAACTTGTTGTTTCACTCGATTCGTTTATTACACCGTGATGCGGTAGAAAAAAGTGTTCGCCCGTATTAACGTTGATGTTCGATGCAACCATGTGCCCTAAATTAACATACTCTTTCATGAAGTCTGTATATTTTTGTTTGAACTCGGCATTTCTGTTGAACTTACGTTCTAAAGCATAAAATCGTTTTAAAGCCGCGTCATACGAGTTTCCCAGAACAACTTCATCTTTCAACGGGAGTGAGACAATGAATTTATTTTCCGCAATGGTTGTGGTTTGGATAAAATGGGTTTCACACAACGATTCTTCCTTAGAGAGTGTGGGCTGATCGAATGAGCACTCTTCTAACTTCCAAAAACGCTCGACCGCGTTATGCAACTGATTCGCTACGAAATTGCATATCTGTGGATCCGTTACGGCGCGATTTGACCATGACGTTAAACCGGAGATTACTAAACCAAATTTTGTTTCTATCAAAAATGGAAGATTTGCGTCTAGCTTTATTGGAGTCGCCTTTAAAGACGTCCAAAAAACGTCGGCTCCTAACAAAATGTCGATGTGACCGGGAACGTGAAATTGTTCATCTGCTAAACGTACCCCCTCAGGCAATTGGATATGTTTTCGATTTATACTTTTTACCGGCAAACTATTAGTAATGCTATCAGTAATAATGAATGTTTGCGGTATGTTAAATACCTCATGGCGAGAACTTACGCTTGTATGGCATAATGTAGAAGTATTTTGTAGAACACCGCCGATTCCAGTTAGCGGAGTGTCTGAGGACAACCCGTTCAAACCTAACTCCTCAAATAGTGATTTCGTCATGACGTTGACTTGCGAACCGTTATCTAAAAGTGCTCTACATTTACTGAACGTTTTATTTGCGCCTTCAATGAGTACTAATGCGGTGGACAACAGTACGTCATGTTGCGCGCGTGTTAGAAAACTGCCTTGGGAACTTGTAGACGGTTGATTGTGAGAATAATGGTTACTAAGTCCCGGCGATGGTGCATCCTTATGTAATAATGTATTGTGCTTGCTGTTGCATACCTTGCAAGAAAATCAGGACCGGCAATCGTTAGCGGTATGGTTTCCGAATAAGCAGTTTTTACACAAATTTAACTGCTCCGCTTTCATGATACGTGAAGCACAAGTTAACCGTGTATATTCGTTACATTTGTGGATAGTGTGATTTTGGCTATTGCAATATGCACATTTTGACTTCGCGGTTGCCACATAAGAATGAGCGCTAATTGGCTTTGGTTTTATATACTGAGGTTTTTTGCTAGGAAATTCGGCCTTAAATTGTTTTTCGATATGGCATTTTTCGAGTAATTGGCACCGATTCCGTAAAAACTCGCTAAATTCCTTTAATTTTGGGACTGCAGATTTGTTCAAAGATTCCCATTCCCGTGTGCAATGCCTATCTAGTTTTATTGATATCCAGAATATTAGGATGCTATCCCAGTGGTCGGTTGATTCGCCTAACAAGTTTAGGGCTCGAACATGGGATTGAAATTTGTCTAGAAAACCGCGCAGGCTTTTGCTGCATTCGCCCGGTACCGACGGCAATTGATATAGGGCTTTTAAATGATTGTGTATTAGAAGGGCCTTGTTTTCATAACGCGACGTAATTAAGTCCCATGCAATTGGGTAATTGTCATTTGTCGACTCAATTGATGCAATCACGTTACTTGCATCCCCCTTTAGAGAGGCTCTAAGATAGTGAAACTTTTGTATATTTGAAAGTGACGAATTTTCGTGAATAAGCGATTTGAAAGTGTCGCGAAATTGCAGCCAATGTTCGTAGGAACTACTAAATGTTGGCAGTTCAATAATTGGCAATTTGATTGTTGTGGTGGCATTTGACGATAAATTGTTGCGTTTATTTGAGATTTCGGAATTTACTGTGCCCGTCTGCTGTTATAAAGTATAGATATAAAATTCACCTTGCTTTCGTCATAGCGGCAACAAAACTGTCTTCGAATTCATCGCGCGTTACACTGTCTATTTCTCCGTTTAATTCGGCCAATTCAACTCCCGACTGAATGTCGCTGAACTTCTTGTCTAATGTCAAGACCTTTTTAAATTGGAATTTTAATTCGTCGGTTTTTAAATTTGGTACATCAACAACCTTTTTGAACTTTGTGAGCCTAGCTTTAATTACGCCTCGCGAATGTTTGAGTTTAACTAATTGAGCGGGTGTGAATCCGCTGCTTTGCGTTAAATAATCCTCGAATGAGGATTGCTCCATGTCATTCGGCATTTTTTAAGTCAAAATAGAAGCGACGGATAGGTAATTGGAAAAATCAAATGGACTTACAGGTTTTGTATTGCCGTTGAGTGTTGCCTTTGGAATTCTCTGGTTGATGCTGACTGTGTCCACTATATTTCCGGTTGAAATATATCCGGCTCGAAGGACCATTTCAATACCCAAATTCAATACCCTTTTTACCGGCCATCTCGCCGCCGGAGTACCTTTAAATTCACTTATTTCCACCCTCATTAGTAGACAACGTGTCTCATTTAATATGCAAATATTGAAAAGATTGAATTAAAAACTCTAAAGCGGGTGCGATCATCAGGCTATTAGCAATAAAGTTTGCTGCTCTATAGTTAAATGGGGATAAAATAATAGGAAATTATTTCACATTTTTACAAATTTGCTGCTCTAAAAATATTATTTTTGCATTTCGGTACCATAACAACCACATTCACGCCCGCATATGCGGGCAACTCATTCATTAATATACTATTGTGGATCAATGGGTGGGCAGAGTTTGGTAAAAATCAATTAACATTCTGCTTCTTCAAATTAAAATATTTTATTTGTTAATCATAAACTGATTAAGACCCGTAGTTATAAAATGAAGGGCCTCAGCCAATTGTTTTTCCAGGCTGATATATATATATCGTTATACCCCATTTTATTTGTTGCAAAAAGGTTTAAAAAGATATAATAAAAATTTTTCAAGTATTAAAAAGAATATATAATTGTATTGTAATCGCTCCTAAGAACACCAACATGTGTTACACAAATGCTTCCATCAATAATTAAAAGATATCTATGTATAACATGTAAAACACATTTCTACAACAACATATTTAAAGAAAAAATTAGATGTTATTTAACATTTCCAGTTAACATGCATACAACGTATTGAGTAAATGTTACATATAAATTGTTAATGTAACATAACAAAAATATTTCATATAGATAACTTTGTAAATATTTTTTTAACGTTAATGAATCATATACATATAATATATCCATGAAATGTATCGAGCAAGTTATATTTTCATACTCAAAGATACATTAAATTTCAGTATCATAGTCATCTCTCTGAAAATGTTTTATATACAAACATTTAGAGTATGTAATTTCTCTGTTACAAAAAAAATGTTTGCCTATCTACTTTCTTACAATATTACAAAACATTTATATTATGTTTCATGTTCAGTGGGAGAATCTTAACAATGTTCAGCATACAACATTCACAACGCTAAGATAAGGTAGGCATACTGTGATGGTTTGGCTGTTGTATTGGGAGTTTAGCCGTTGTCGAGCTATAACCAAGAACAAGGTGCGCGGAGATTTTGTTGTCGAAATAAAAGAATTTAAATAAAATAATACTAATTTATTAAACGTAAACGATATGAAACTCACAACGATAATGTGTCAACCAGATTGTCTGAACGGATTGTGGCGTGTTTTCCTCGTCAGGGGAGGATTTTCTCGAGCGCCAGGTGTTTTTAGGCCCGAAACACCAACCTGTACCGCGAGCGTCTCTCAGTGGAGAGAGTTTTAGACCAGGGGTCGAAATAAAAGAGGGAATCGCACTTAATTGTTTATATTTATTAAATAAAAAATCAATTGTTTTACTTTTCGCGTTTTTATGAAATATGTACAACTTTATAATTGGTAAATTTAAATTTATAGAGGTAAAACGAGAGGCAACAGTAAAATATACATGAGGAACACAATATCAAAATAATTACATCCGTTAGAAAACTAATTAACACTTTTACAAAATTTATTATTAACGAAATTAAATGAAAACTAAAATTAAATCAAAATCAATATCACAATCAACGAACCGGACCAATAAAATTCCAAGATGAATTTTGGTCTTCGAAATTATATATGAGAAAGAAAAAATTTTACAATATTAAATTCTTGCCTTAAAAGGCTTGTGCAAGAGTTTATATATGGGGAAAAGTTAAGAGGGATTTTGAGTAAGCGCAGAGAGGAAAAATTCCGCGAAAACCCAAAATCTGAGAGGTGGGAGTACTATTAGTACGAGGAGAGGGGGGCAATTACTGTACTTAGTGTAATTAGAGGGAAATTAATTACACTAAGATTGGATGCAATGAGTTGACAAATAAAATCCCGAAAGAGGCAAATAAAAATACATAAATTGGGCATTTTATATAGAAAACAATTAAATGAAAACATGTGCTCTGGAGGGACTCAATTGAGACAATGAGTGTAATTAGAGGACGCTAATTACACTCGGAACAAATGACAACAAATGAAATGAAAAGAAAAATGAATTCGAAGTTAAAAAATGCAAACTGAAATAAAATTATGTCCGAAAAATGCACGTATGTTTCATCTGATTCAGAGGAATTATATATTGGACAATTGAATCAGATGTAAACAATTAAATAGTATGTGAATCCAATTAAACACTTAAAGTACAGAGGAAAAATAATGACAAATTGGGACAATAAATATAAGAATTGGAAGCGGCGTGGCCAACCACATTCCAATACAAAATACATATAAAATAAATACAATTAAAAGAAATTTGGACTCACCGTTTAAGTAGAGGAAATAACACTTCAATTGAATAATTAATTCTCGCCAAATGGCACTTGAAAACACTTGAATAATTACACGTAAGTTGCAATTACACAGAGCACGTTGTAAATACAAAAGGGGTTTTTTGTACTAAGGAATTTCACATCGTACTCCTGGTTGCGGGAGTACTTTTGTGAAAATCCTTTTCCGAGGGACGCTGAGGTGGTTGTCTATGGTCAATTTGCATAATTAGTTAAAATAAATGTTTGTTTACAAATGTAAACAAACAACCTAACCTCAAACGTCAGAGGGATAATATAAATTGTGTGAACAATTAAGAGGCGCAAAAATAGGTTCGTTACATCCCCCCCTTTCTTCGAATAAAAAAAAATGAAAAATGAAGTTTTTCATTTTTTTTTTTTTACAATATTCGAACGAGGGAAATGTAACTAGAGGAAACTCTCGCACATAATTACATATAGAGGATTGTACAAATAAAATATGAAATTTAAAACATCAAATGCAAAACCAAAATATAGAAACTCAATTAAACACACTGTAATTGTGACCACATAATAAATAAAACTGTCTTGGAGGAAGTTTGAATGTAACGTAAAATAAAATCAATAAAGCATCAATAATAAACTCAAAACAATAATGCAAATAACAAGAAATAAAAATCAATAATTCAAAACGACAGTTGTGGCACAAATACAAATTATGGAGGCATCTTACAATTATTCATTGACTGGAGAGGATTAAAGTAAATGAACTTAAAATGGATATGAACGAAATTAAACATTTTTCCATGTCAATGAACAATAATCGATAAACATTGTGTAAATTCCTCAATTTAAGCGCTTTAAAAATGCAAATAAACAAGTAATGCAATTGTTATACATGAAAAGAAACCAAAATTTACAGCGCTTAGAGGATATTTACAGACATAATTAGAGGAATGGATAGAGGGGGGTATTTACAATTGAGGGTAGAGGAAATACAATATGTACAAAATTTACAAAACTTAAAACTACACTGGCTCGATGGCTCAGTCCAGGGGGGCAAAAGGTACACAAATTCACTGGCACAAAGGCTCAGTCCAGGGGGGAAAAAGGCACGAGATCACTGGCTCACAGGCTCAGTCTAGGGGGGGACACACACTTCACCACACATCACTTCACTGTTGACGCCACCAACAGCAGTGGGTCGAGTAGACCCCCAACTTGCCACATCCCGAGCAGAAGAGTCTGGGCTGACCGTTGCACTGTCTCTGGGTGTGGCCCACATGACCACACCGGAAGCAACACCGGTGGTTGAATGTGTTTAGGAGGAATCCTCCGTCCTCTGACACAGCCGGTGTTGAGGGTGGTGCCTTGGTGGCCGTTGGGTCTGTCTGTTGGGCCCTGGAAGCCGTCGCCAACTCTTCCGTTTGGACCCCTCGCGACACACGTTCGTCGACGAAACGGACTCGTCGACCCATTGTGGGTGATAGTGTAGAGGGTGGTGGTGGTGTATGTGGACGGGCCGCTCCCACCTCTTCGGCCGATCTGGCCGCCTTCTCCGCCGCAATCCGGGCCACGATTTCGCGGAGCGCTGCGAGACGCCCCTTGGGTGGTGTAGAGGATTCAGCCATCTAAAGCACAAAAACATAATGAGTACTCGCCAGCAACCACCCGAAACAGCCACCACAACACAAAATGGGAACCAGAGGAAATGGAAACATCTAAGAGGGAATATAGAGGAAAATTGGGCCAATTTAATGTCGCTTAAAGCGTTTCCAACAACAATTGACCGAAAACACTCCCAATTTGCCACATCCAGAGCAAAATTTACGAGTCTTGGCTCGACATTCTTCACGAGGATGCCCCAAATGGCCACAATTGAAGCAGCAACGTTTGTGAAATGCGTTTAAGAGGTATCCACCGTCGGGAGTCTCCGCTGGGGTGGTAAACGGAGCACGTGAGTCATATCCAATGGCTGCTTTCTCCTGTGCATTGTCTCTTGTGACAGTCGCCGGTTTCGTGGCGACTATTTTCGACTGGACTTTCGCTGTGGCGACTGTAGGAGCCGTCACCGTGCACGCACAGCAGCAGCTGTGAGGGGGTTCTGCGAAATGCACCCGTTTTCCTCCCGAATTCGAACTAGAGGGTTTTGGTGTGGATTTAGAGGATGCCAAGGGAGTCGTTTTGGCCTTCTGCCACCATCCTGGTGTTTGATTGGCTCCCTTGGGCTTTGTTGGGACATTTTTAGAGGCTCTATTCCCATGGTTAGATCCAGAGGCATGTTGCGACGTTGACGCTGATCCATGGGCCACATCTCGTCGCGATGAAGAGGAATTTCCCGCGCTGGACGACGTATTTGGCTGGACGTTCCTACAGAACACAGTGCCACAACAACACGGTCGGGGAACATACTTGTGGGGAGTCACCATGCCCAACGACGTCACCGCCCCTCCTGGGCGTTTCGTACCCAATCTGGAGGGGTCTCTGGCCGAAACTTTGGCCGGTGGCTGTTGATGTCGCCCTCTGGAAGCCCTGGACGACTCGCCAATGTCCTCATCATACAACAAATCGAGTACGTCGCTCATTTTGGATCTAAAACATGTTATAAAGAGAAGATTAGTAACTGACGACATAATAAACGTAAAAAGAGGTTAGTTTTATGTCGAGGGTGCCGCTTTCAAGTCCTTTACATGTATCCGACGTAGCCGGTGCCCCTCCGGACTGATTAAGTCGAATACCACTGGTGAATGGACTTTGGTGACTTTATATGGCCCCGAATATTTCGGTGCCAATTTAGCAGCGAAGCCCTGAGCTGCTGAGGAGAGGTAGTGTTCTTTTCTGAGGACGTTTTCGCCTATCTGAGGTCTCCAATCTCGCCTTCGGAGATTATAGGCACGACTTTGGTTGGTAAATGCCCTGTCGAGGTTCGTCTGTACCAATTTGAACACTTCTTGGAGCCTTCCCAGTTGAAAAACACGATGTTGCGTCTCGGCCGACGTGATTTCGTCGACAGCAACGTCCGCTGTGGGTGGTATTCCTGTGTTTTCTCGATACAGAGCTGCTGGCACTTCCAATTCCCGTCCAAAGTTTAGAAAAGAGGGTGTATATCCCGTAGACTCGTGAACTGCTGTATTAATGGCAAAGAGGAAATCGGGGATATGCAAATCCCAATCTTTATGATTTGCTTCGCAATACTGAGCTATCATAGTCTTGATTGTGCGATTTGTCCGTTCCACTGGATTCGCTTGGGGGGTATACGGAGGGGTGAAACGATGCTCGATTCCCAAGTCTTTGAGGAGATTGTTGAAGATCCTACTGTCGAATTGTGTACCATTGTCCGAAATGACAGTGTCTGGGCATCCAAAACGAGTAATTATGTCTTCATACAACCCTTGGGCGACGAGACGAGCAGTGGCGTTCCTGAGGGGCCTTGCATGCACCCATTTAGTGAACCGATCGTGGAAAACGAGGAGATAAACATTTCCTTTCTTCGATCGAGGTAGTGGTCCAACTAAATCTGTACTAACTGTTTGCCACGGCTTGTGTACCGTAGAGGGCTGCATTTTTCCAGCTGTTTGTTGTGAAGAGGCCTTGTAACGTTGACAAGTGAGGCAACGACGAACATATTTAGAGGTATCTCGGAACATGCCGGGCCAATAATAATTCCTGGCTATTCTGGAGATAGTTTTGGCCACTCCCATGTGACCAGCTGTTGGTTCGTCGTGATTTTCCTGCAGAACTCGCTCTCTCAGAGGTTTTGGAACACATAATTTCCATGGTTGGACCATACCGTCTTCCCGGAGGTCCTTAGAATCCCAAAAATGTCTGTACAATTTGCCGTCTTTGATGATGTAATCCGGAAATGAAGAGGGGTCTCGTTTTACGTCGGCCATTTTGTTGTTATACCATGTACAGTCAGCGGCTTTCACTTCCATAGCACACAATTCTCCGCGATTTGAACCATTTTGTGTGCACGGCTGTCGAGAGAGGGCGTCTGCTACTCGATTGAGGGCTCCTTTTCGGTAGACTATTTCAAAATCGTACTGTTGGAGGAATATACTCCAACGAGCCAGTCTACCAATGGGGCTTTTGATCGAATGGAGCCATCTGAGAGATTGGTGGTCCGTCGTCACTTGAAAATGGTACCCTTCGAGGTATGGACGCATCTTTTCGATTCCCCAGACGATTGCGAGGCATTCCTTCTCTGTAACCGAGTAGTTCTTTTCTGCAGGGGAGAGGGTACGGCTGGCATACGCGATAACTCTTTCGTTTCCATCAAAATTTTGTGTCAACGTGACACCAAGTCCGTAATTAGAGGCATCCGTCTGTAAATTGAACATGAGGTCGAAATCTGGACATGCGAGGATTGGTGCTTCTGTCAGACGTTTCTTCAATTCCACAAACGATTGTTCCTGTTCTTCGTCCCATCGCCATTTGCAATTTTTCCTTAATAATTTCGTAAGAGGAGCCACAACATTGGGAAAATCTGGCACGAATCGTCGATACCACGAAGTCATTCCGAGGAATTGTCGCAATTGCTTCAAGTTTTGGGGAGGAGGAATTTCCAAAATGGAAGCCACCTTGTCTGGATCCGTCATCACGCCGTTTTCCGTCACGACGTGGCCCAAATATTTGAGTGATCTCTGTCCAAACTTGCATTTATCGACATTGAGGATTAAATTCGCTGCTCTCAAGCGATGGAAGACTTCCTTTAGGTTGTCGAGGTGCTCTTCGAACGTTCTACCTAAAACAATTATGTCATCGAGGTAGGCAAACGCTTTCGGCTCCATATCTGGTCCAATTATTCGATCCAAGAGGCGTTGAAAGGTAGCCGGTGCTGAATGAAGTCCGAAGGGCATGACTTTGAATTGAAAGAGGCCTCGTCCAGGAATTGTAAAGGCTGTTATGGGCTTACTTTCTTCCGTTAGAGGAACCAGCCAATATCCGTTCTGGAGATCGATGCTGCTAATAAATTTAGCTTCTCTGAGGCGATCCAATATGGCGTGAATTTGTGGCAGAGGATATGCGTCTTTTTCCGTCACTTCATTGACTTTGCGAAAGTCCACACAAAAGCGGTACCGACCATCTTTTTTCGGTACCACCACAATTGGCGAACTCCATGGACTTTCCGAACGCTCAATCACGCCTTTTTCCAACATCTCGTCCACTTGTTCGTTCACAATCGCTTGAATTCGAGGATTTTGGGGCCGATATCGTTGCTTAATTGGAACAGAGGTCTTCAAACGAATTTGATGTTCAATTAGAGGGGTTGGACCGTGAATTCTGTCGAATTTTGGGAGCTCACAATCGAGGAGGTGTTGTAAACGTCGTTGTTGACCCTCCGTGAGAGACGACTCGCTGACCATCGCTACGTTCGTCGTGGCTTGAGGGGCAATTTCCACTTCCGTGGGGAAAACGACTTGTTTTCCGTTGGATAAAATCACTTTGCCCATCACAAAAATGGTGTCGGACGACACGTCTACCAACGCCTTGTGCTCACGATGCCAGTCGAGGCCGAGGAGGACGTCCACTGCGAGTCCTTCCAAATATCGAAGAGAGGCTGTGTAAAAATGAGGTCCAATCTGTACATCTTGTCGTACAGCAGGCGAAATTGTCGTCATGACGCCATTTGCCAATCGTACCATCACATCTGGATCCAATGTACGTAATTTGGGATTTTCGAGGACGACTTCATCACCAATATATGAAAAACTGGAGCCAGTATCGATGAGAGCGTGGTACTTCAACCCGTTGACTTGTACGACGACTAAATAACGATCTTCGAGAGGAAATCTATCGGAGGGCGTGTTGGCCAACTGTTCGTGCCTCCCAACTGGACAGCTGGCTGTTAGTTTTCCGGCCGTCTGTTGCAATTGCAGTCACGTGTGAGGATGCCTGGACGACGGCAACGTGTGCAAAATGTTCGAGGACCGCTTGTACATTCATTGCGGTAATGGCCTTTTTCTCCACAATTGTAGCATGTCGCTAAAGACCGTTGTGGCGAATTTGAGTTCTGTACTCGAGGTGTTGGACGTTGAGGTGGGGGTTGTTGCATCATTTTTGGACTTGGTGGGCGGAAAATCGCCGTAACTTCAGGGGAAGGCAATTCTTCAAGTTCCTTCACCCTTTCGAGCAACTCTTCGACCGTACGAAAGCTGCTACGTGCAATAAATCGTCTGTGTTCTGGCAAGAGGTTCCGATGCAACCAATAGAGGGTCCTTTCTGACGTCATAGAGGGAATTCGACGCATAAGAGTGAGCATAGAGGTGATAAAATCACTTCCCGACTCATGACGGCCTTGTTGACGTCGGCTCACTTCTTCTTCCATCCGAATTTGGTAGTCCATGGGCAAGAAAAATCGTTTGAACGCATTCTCAAAATCTAACCATGTAAACCACGACTGCCTGTTGTTACGGAACCAGAGGAGTGCGTTATCTCGCAACAAAATGGACATTCCCGGCAACAATTCGTCTGCCGAGATTTGATAAAAGTCCCGTAGCTCTTGTAGTTCCTCCAGGAACGCTATTGGGTCGCCGTGGCCATCAAACGACACTTTCCAGTCGTTTAGCCGCCTCAATGCTGGATTTGGACACATTGGAACACGTGTTTCTGGAGGGGGGTAATGGTACATCATGTGCGAGGGTATTCCAGGCACATTTAACCCTGGTGCTGGCCTTGGTGGCAGTCCTGTGTACAGAGGGGTGGTCGAGGGGCGAGAAAAAGAGGGGATGGTCGTCGATGGATAGTCAAAAGAGGGTGCCGTTGACGTCGTTTGTCCAAAAGAGGGGGGTTTTCCCATAAATGGTCCAAAAGAGGTTGTTGGCCCCGGTGGAAACTGGAATTCTTCCCATTCAGTGGCCGGTGTATGGGCTTCTTTTCTCAAAGCCCGTAATCTTTTCCGTAATTCGGCCACCGTGCCACTTGTAGAGGCTCCAAATTGTTCTAATTCGAATATAAGGGTCTCTTTTGACATCTCGCTCACCCTTATTGGCCCACAAGCCCCGCTGAGCGTCGTTTGTGTCGTTATGTGGGCATTTGTCGTATTTGGAATTTTACCTTGAGGCATTTCCGTCGGCTTTTCCTCTGATGTTGTAGGAATGTCGTCTCCACCAGCCATTTTGTTGGAATTCGAGGTCGATTGAATCTAGAGGAATTTGGAAGCAGAGAAAAGAAAAATTTTCTGCTCGAGGTCGCCCAAAAGTGTGAGGAATTTCGCGAAAATGCTTGGAAAATGCGATTTAAAGAGGTCCCTGCTCGGGCGCCAAATTTGTGGCGTGTTTTCCTCGTCAGGGGAGGATTTTCTCGAGCGCCAGGTGTTTTTAGGCCCGAAACACCAACCTGTACCGCGAGCGTCTCTCAGTGGAGAGAGTTTTAGACCAGGGGTCGAAATAAAAGAGGGAATCGCACTTAATTGTTTATATTTATTAAATAAAAAATCAATTGTTTTACTTTTCGCGTTTTTATGAAATATGTACAACTTTATAATTGGTAAATTTAAATTTATAGAGGTAAAACGAGAGGCAACAGTAAAATATACATGAGGAACACAATATCAAAATAATTACATCCGTTAGAAAACTAATTAACACTTTTACAAAATTTATTATTAACGAAATTAAATGAAAACTAAAATTAAATCAAAATCAATATCACAATCAACGAACCGGACCAATAAAATTCCAAGATGAATTTTGGTCTTCGAAATTATATATGAGAAAGAAAAAATTTTACAATATTAAATTCTTGCCTTAAAAGGCTTGTGCAAGAGTTTATATATGGGGAAAAGTTAAGAGGGATTTTGAGTAAGCGCAGAGAGGAAAAATTCCGCGAAAACCCAAAATCTGAGAGGTGGGAGTACTATTAGTACGAGGAGAGGGGGGCAATTACTGTACTTAGTGTAATTAGAGGGAAATTAATTACACTAAGATTGGATGCAATGAGTTGACAAATAAAATCCCGAAAGAGGCAAATAAAAATACATAAATTGGGCATTTTATATAGAAAACAATTAAATGAAAACATGTGCTCTGGAGGGACTCAATTGAGACAATGAGTGTAATTAGAGGACGCTAATTACACTCGGAACAAATGACAACAAATGAAATGAAAAGAAAAATGAATTCGAAGTTAAAAAATGCAAACTGAAATAAAATTATGTCCGAAAAATGCACGTATGTTTCATCTGATTCAGAGGAATTATATATTGGACAATTGAATCAGATGTAAACAATTAAATAGTATGTGAATCCAATTAAACACTTAAAGTACAGAGGAAAAATAATGACAAATTGGGACAATAAATATAAGAATTGGAAGCGGCGTGGCCAACCACATTCCAATACAAAATACATATAAAATAAATACAATTAAAAGAAATTTGGACTCACCGTTTAAGTAGAGGAAATAACACTTCAATTGAATAATTAATTCTCGCCAAATGGCACTTGAAAACACTTGAATAATTACACGTAAGTTGCAATTACACAGAGCACGTTGTAAATACAAAAGGGGTTTTTTGTACTAAGGAATTTCACATCGTACTCCTGGTTGCGGGAGTACTTTTGTGAAAATCCTTTTCCGAGGGACGCTGAGGTGGTTGTCTATGGTCAATTTGCATAATTAGTTAAAATAAATGTTTGTTTACAAATGTAAACAAACAACCTAACCTCAAACGTCAGAGGGATAATATAAATTGTGTGAACAATTAAGAGGCGCAAAAATAGGTTCGTTACAGGATCTATGAAATGAATGAATGAATGGTTTGGACTTGCTGATGGGAGTATTTATATTGAGGAAAAGTAAGGGAGAAGGTACTTAGGTAAAGGACCGTAGGTACTTAGGAAATTCCCAGGATTATAAAATTTGGGAAATTGGAACATCTGGGTAATTGAGGATTTTAGGATGGTTTGTCGACATGGGCTAATAAATGGATTACAATATTTATTTACAATTATTTACCCTGAAATACCAAATGTTGGAATTACCGTAATGCCACGGTCAGTGTCCCAACATTTGGCAAAAATGTGTATGGCGGACGAGCCGCCACAGGAGAAACGAATGTTAGGAAAATTTTATATTAAATTGGCTGTGATCGCTTTACTACTGATGGTGATAAAGCCCCTACGTTGTGTGTATGTAACCGCCAGTACTTTGGATTTAAAGTACAACGGTTGACCCAAAGTTAAATGAAACATAGAAAAATACGATTAAAAAGAGTAGAACTCTTATTTATATTAAAACGTTTTTAAAACACGAAAACAAAATACAAAGTATTCCTCCTCTCTTAAAAAGAGATGGAGACTATTGACGAACAATTCCTAATGTATAATACAACATTTTTATTCAATGATCAAATTACCGATTTTATATACCGAAATTATTATTTCTTAAATATTCCCGATGATTTAGATTTTATGTACTTCGCGGAAGTGGACCAATATCAGTTGTTCATTTTATGGGGAAAAATTGGTGTTTTGGAGTTCCTCTAACTTAGCATCTAGGCAACACGGCGTCACGATACGTGAGGTGGGGACGAGAGGGGTGATAAAAAACGAATGCTAAAAATACCCGTTTCCTAACTTTAGGATGGTTATAGATGGCATCCTGTCCCCCTGGCATTCCCTGTCCGTCGGATGGCTGCCCATACGGACCGTCGCCAGAGCCGTCCGGCCTTATTGCCTCCGCGCCCCTTGGTTAAGTGTTTGAGGACATGCAATAAGGATAAATGCTGTTTCGCAATCGCAATATTTATTGGCAGCGACTATACGCCAAGCAATGTTTTACGCCCTAACGTTGCAATACGCTTACGCTTTCTACTATATCGCAAACTACGCAGCTTATATACGCAGCAAGAATGCTCTAATTAAACGCGGGAAATTACGCGCTATCGCTCGCTTCAAACTACAACTAAAGAATGTACGCTTTAAAAGGATTTGGTTTTCCACAAGTCAAAAATAAATAAAGGTCTCGTTAATTATGGCAAAAACTTTACGCTTAGCGGGATTGCTTTTCGATGATTGGTCACTCCGGAACGATTAGTTGATTTAAGAATAATCAATTTACATGCCATAAAGGCTACTGAAATTAAATATGTTGACACGATACGATAAGCAGTGTTGGGCAGAAACTGATTCCGAATAAAATTAAGAACAAATCAAATTTACCTTATTATCTCAATAAGAGAATCACACTTTCAATTTTCGCAAGATGCTCTTCTCAAGACTAACTGAAGACTAACTGTCAACTCTAGATTAACTGTAACTCTCTCTAGACCAACTGTCGATCAACTATGAAGTCTCAACTCTCCACTCTCCTCTAAGCCCCCGAACAAACCCCTCTTATACCTCCTTATCGTCACTCCCCCGACATTGACCAATTTGGCCCTAAGATCATTTAAATGGTCGTTAATTTGATCACTTGTTACAAACAAACTTATACTAAAATCTGTAAACAAAGAATACAAAATATTTCGATAGTAATAATAATCGAAATGATCACGCGGTTACATCATAATAACGAACGATAGTCAAAGAAGATAAAATAGCGGCGTTTTGCCGTAATAGTCAAAATGCATTAGTTTTAGTCGCTACATTAACACGACACGAGAAATATCATTCGCGTCCATCGTATTCGCGATAATTTTTAATTGATGAAAGTAATGAACATAATAAAATGACCGAACTGGAAATCCCATTCGGCATTTAGGGCTATTTCTAAGAACGGTTTAGGCCTTCAATAAATATATTTGCCGAACAAGATTATTCTGTAGAGCAGGATGTTCCCCACTGTTTAAATGCTATTAGTTTACAAATAATCATAAAATATTTACTTGCAACGAATTTAAGAATAAGGATAAACTAGCATCTGGGGTGCAGCTTTGGCAATTAAATAATTTAAACTTTCTCTCAGCATTTCTTAGATATGACCCGGTCGTTTATGATAGTCCATATAGTTTATAAATAATATAAGTAAAATAAAGTGTCTCGCTTACGAAACCAAAAATTCACGTATTTTCGCTTGGTGTAGACCCTTTCAATATTACACATTATGTATCGTTGTAAAGTCCTCTCATAAATTTCACATAAATTTTAATACTTTTTAAACCAATTTAATTCAAATTAGTATTTCGTTAATTAAAACACAATACCCAAAATTAAAAAAATATTCCTGCAACATTAATAATTTAATTTCCAGCGAATTATTAATGAAAAAAATATCTTTTTCTAGTAAAATCCTATTTTTTTAGAAATATATGTATATATTTAAGAAAATACGTCTCTAAGAGAAAAAACAGTTATTTGAATAACTTAGGCCGGACAGTAGTATGTCTTATTAATACCGTGTCTTATCATTTCGGGCCTTTTTCTGTTTGAGAAATATTTTTTCTAATTATGATGTATTATTTACTAGTAAGAAAACAATATTGCCCACATTATGTTTTTCTATAATTATGTCCCACACGGCGCTTCATAACAAAATATATTTATCTGAAGGATTTATGTGCTGTTTAAAATTTTATTGGAATAAAACGAAAATTCGAATAACTGGTACCTAAAAATTCGGTATATACATTATACCAACATTCAAATAATAAAATGCATTCGAATAGTACCGAATATTTAAATAGGTAATACGAAACAATCATGTTTCGTGCTAGCAATTTTTGTCTTTTGCAGCGTTCATTTCTAACAAGTAACGTTTAAATGTAATCTGCGTAAAACGGATTGATGAACGCGGGCACCATTACCTGACCGCTGAGCCACTTTGGCTAGGCAAGGAGATTAATACTTCCGTTATTGTAATTTGCTTTTTGCATTTGATTTTCGCTTTTTCTACAATCGGTTTTCTGTACTTTTTTGTACATTTTTAGCCTTAATTGCTTTTCTATTGTTCAATTATTTCCTTATTAATTAAACATTTTATAGTTGTGCTCACCGTGTTAATTAAGAAGTTTCCTTAATGCATTCCCTTGCGTGCACATGCTTTTGAGCTTTTTTACACATTTTTCTTCTAATTTTTTATTGCTTTGCTCATTTGCTTATTTTACTTGATTGTTTTTGGACGTTAGCAATAATGAGGGTTTATTTAATTTACATTTTCATCCTTGCGTTGTCTATTTCTCTGCTCCTTCTTCGCCGTTGGGCCCTCGCATTTAAAAGATATTTTTTCTGAAAACACTTTTAATATACCACATGGTGATATATTTAAGATGTAAGGGTATTATGTGAGCTAGACCAAAACATTGTCCAATATTCAAATTTTTTACTTGATTTAAAAATTGTTTTCTTAATTTCTCACTCGCAATACCTCTTACATTGTCAATTGCACGTACATTTGCAACATCCTCCGTATACCTACTGTTCTAAACGTCTTTCATTAAAAGCCTCTACAGATTTATTAGTTTTTAATAGGAAAACTGCCTCTCTTGGTATGACATTTTCATCGAATGCCTCACCTATATCTAAAATTTTAATGACATCCTATGTCATACAACTATTTGCCATATTATTTAAAGCAATTGCAAACAGTTTATCCTCTTTTTGTCTCATTATTTAAATCAATTCAAAATATTTAAAATGTCCCTGAAATGATCTGAAAACACTATTGGTAAGTTAATTTATATATTCATCTGTTGAAAATGCGTTTCTGTATGATTCTGTTTCTTAATAAATCGCTATAAATAGTTCTTATCGCGGTCCGTTGTCTTATAAGTTCTATCCTCATTATTACAAGTGGGATAAATTCACGGACACGCATTGATCTTGCTTTTTATCACTACAAAATATAACTTAATCCTCTCGGTCTCTTTATTTTTTTTTCAAAGAGATTCAGATTCACGATTTCGTGATTCATTCTCGAACCGACCCGGCTCATCATCCGTATCTGCGGGTTTCGTTTCCTCATCTGAAAAAACTGAAATCGCCATTCATTGAGTGGTATAAAGATATTCTAGTTGCAAAGCCTTTATTGAATCAGACTACGACGGACGATATCGCGGTTTCTCCAGTTAACATGAAACAAACTTTTGAATTTCAAATTATTCAGGCTGACTTTATTGAATCTATCGCTCCAACTTCGCATTATCTGCTAATTCTCCCAATGTTGACTAGGCTTTCAAGGCGAGTAATTGAGCCCAAGTACCTACCAACTTGCGCTGACGTCATTTTGTTCAGTTATTTTGTTTCATTCGGCCCAAGGCGCTTCTTCGACATTTTTTTGAAAACTGATTATTTTCACTGATTTCAAGAATTTATATATTCATCTGTAAAAAACGCGTTTCTATTTCATTCTGACACTTAATTAATCGCAAGACGTAGCTTCCTTTGCGGTCCGTTGTCTTATAAGTTCTATCCTCATTATTAAAAGTGGAATAAATTCATGGACACGCATTGAAATTGATCTTTGTCACTACGAAAAAAATAATAATTCAGTCTCTTTAATTGTTTTTCCAGTACTGTAAAGTTGTTGGGGTTTTGGACTGGCTAAGACTATGCCAATCTGACGTACACACGAATGTGTGTATACGATGAGTGATGAAGGGTTGTTGTCAATGCCTTTTGGATAGTAAAGGTCTTATAAGACAATCGCTGGTTGTTGTCCACTTAGATGTTGCACTTGTTAGAACACGAGGGTTCGTATTTTATTCACTTAAGGAATAGGGAGTGTTCGTATAATAGCACGACGATAATTGAAGTTTACCAGCTGTTTCTCTACATTTTCATTTTTAACTAAGTCGTCAAAATGTAAAAATGATTCTACAGTTTGGAGAGGCAGGTACTCTTTTATCAATGAATCGTATGTCGAATTATTCAATGTTTTGCCTGGGGCAGAGTTAGTAAACATTACTTTTAACATTGATTTCTTTTCCGACACGTCTTTTCATAACATTCTCAAATCATCTTCTATTTTTGACAGATTTGCCTTCGCTGGTGATATGGGAAATTCAATCAATAATGTATCATTATCTGTCGTAGAACCATTGTCAGAAATTGTCGTTACATCATTATTAATGTGTAAGCGTGTTGCCTCTTCAGTTATTGAATTGGTTGCTAGTATAAAAATTAAAACAATACTATTTTTATTCTCAAAAACAGATTAATTCATTCATACCGATCGCAATGGAAGATGTTGAGGAACAGGTCGATGCAGCGTCGCTCACATCGGAAACTGTTTGTTCATCATGTATTGTAGGCAATTTACCTGAACAAGTATTATGTACTCTAGCCATACACTTAAAAAGTACATTTGTTATTGTTTTTTAGTGAAGTAATGTAATGGTACAAACCCCTGCCTTATACGAATATAAAACAAAGATAAATACTCTGACCAAGCTCTTGAGTGAAGTAGACCAATCCTGTAATATAATTTATGAAAAGTACGTTAGTTTACCGAAGAGTAAAGTTTAAGAATTTATGTAACTCGTGTTTGACAATCAAATCACGATATTTACGTTAATCGCTCCCATGTGCAAGTATCGCTCTAAATTTAATAAATATCAAATACATGATATTTCGATGTCCCACTAGCGTCCCAGTGGGTGCCAAGCGTCCTTGACAAGTGACAATTCACCATCGTGGATCCTTGTCGGATAATATGCCCCTCTTGCACGAGGTTAGACATAATCCAAAATTAAAGCATACAATGCGATATCGTCACATGTTCACCAAGAGTCTAAAGTACGCTAATACTAAATCCCCTTACTACATTGCCTACATGTCCGCAATGTAGCGGCTAATGCCTTAGTCAAAACAAAGTTCGAGTTTTACATTAAAGATTGTCAAACAACTTTGAAATCAAATAAAATGTGAAACGTACTTGATCAAGTCGTATGGTACTTATTCCTAGTAAACTAAGTGAGAAATGTACTCACCGAGACAATTGGTAGTGAGTTTCTTCAAATTAGAATTGGAAGTAGTATTAAAACTGGTACTCTCTGCAAACTTATTTCAACCCGCATCTACAAGTGCAATATTCCTAATCACATGGTTATTTATAACCAATGGGGTTGAAGGAAGCAGTTTTTGACCTGAGTCTAAAATGTGGGCGTATACCCCCGTACTGAGACCCTTACATACTCCCCCCAGATTTTTATTCAGAAAGTCGCGATTTTATGAATGAAAATTTCAACACGTATTATTGGTGGGTGTAAGAAACGCATATTTGGTTTACTTAAAATGAAAAGCTAGTGCGTGATCTAAATATTTTTATTTGCTGAATTACAGGTAATAAATCAAACAACAACAAACAAACAAAAAAAAATTAAAATTATTCACAAAACCTCCTCTAAGGTTGCGTAGGAGATGGAGCTATGGACACATGATACAATCTACATGTAAATCGACGTAGAACACAATAAAATTTTAGAATATACAAACTTGATAGTTTTAGAAAATAGGTTAATACATACAACTCCGTCCGAAAAATTGTGATCATCAACGCTTTTTTGTTACATACAAAAATTCTAAGTGCATTAAACAGCCAATAGGCATAAATACCATTGGATCGGTGCCTTCGAAAATTGCAGAATTTTTACATTTACCAAATCATAAGGAATATACCGGGCACTGGTTTCGTCGATCTTCCACTTCTCTACTATCTATTTCTGGTGCTGATATATTGTTTATGTGTGGAGTGGTATAATTTCAAATTTAAGATATTGTAATTTCCTTGAATAATTTTGGTATCAGGATTTGCAGAGTATAAGCGTTTGGGTAAGGGTTGGCAATGATTATGAATGGGCCATCGTAGAGAATTTGGAATTTAGCGTAAATTTTGTTTGCGGAAACTGAAATAGAGGGAACACGAAGTAGGACTAAGTCACCTAGATGTAGAAGGTCATTTTTATTCTTAGCTGAAATCTTTAATTCCGCGTATTTGCGTAAGTTTTGATTCACTTTTCTATGAAGTTCGGATATATCGCAAATGGGTTGTTTGGGAAGAGTTAAGTGTTTGTTAATTAGGTGATCCAGCGGAAGTGGTGGACGTGTGCCATAAATTATTTCATGAGGCGAGTATCCAGTGCTGGTGTGTGGTAATTGATTAAAAAGATTTTCAAGATTTGAAAGATGAAGAGACCATGCATTGTTTTTTTTTTGAGCAATAGGTGCGAAAAAGTCTACCGAGCTCTTTCATGATTCTTTCGCTTGCATTAGATGCAGGATGTGGTATTGAACTGTATGTAAATTTGATGCCGGCAGCAATAAGTTGTGTAGCCCAATGTGAGGAAGTAAATTGTGATCCGTGATCACTGAGAACGGTCTGGATCGGAATTAAAGTGTGAAAATCTTCTATTAGCTTAATAGTGGCAGCTTTGGATGTGGCTTTACGCAATGCATATAGGCGAACAAACTTTGAAAAATTGTCTACAACAGCGAAAATGTATGTAGTATTTCCTCTACTGGGAGGTAATGGACCATAAAAATCCACGCATACTAATTCTCCCGGTGATGAACTTAAAATTGCATGGGACGATCCAACTAAGTGTTTATTTGGGTATTTTACCTTTTGACAAAGATCACAGGTCGGAATTATGTTTTTTATAAATCGGAGCATTTTGGGCCAATAGAAATATTGTTTTAAGGTAGAATACATTTTTAATGGACCAAAGTGACCTAACGTATCATGATAGAACCAAATTAAATCTATTGTAATAGCAGAGGGAATGATAAGTTTTTTCTGTGTTTTGTCTGAACCATCTAAAAATGTTAAAATGTCGTTGTAGAGCATGTATCGATCAAGATGCTTAATTTCTGGTTGAACTGTATAGGAAGACTTATTGTCAAGATAATGAATTATGGGTTGAACAGATGAATCTTGGATTTGATACTTGGCAAGATCAGTTAATATTTCTTTCGCTTTGTCGCTCAAAGTATTTTGTGAAGGAAGTGTTGTGATTATTTTGATCAGATAGATTAATAAATTTGCCACTAGTGGATCATTTAAAACTGGAGATGTCATGTCGCTCGGATAGCGGGACAGAGTATCGGCAATTATATTTTCTTTTCCCGGATATGTTGGATGGTGTATGTGAAATCATTTAAGAAAAGTGTCAAACGAGCTATTCTTTCATTGTATAGTCTGCAACGTGATAAGAATTCTAGCGCTCTGTGATTTGTTTGAATGATAATTGAACTTCCGAAAACTAAGGTTTTGAATTGTGAAAGCGTGAATTGTTATGCGTATATTTTTGTGTGAGACTAGGTTTTGTTTGAAAAACTGTCTGATGTTTATGAAGAAGAACTTAAAATATTTGTTGGATTTCGTTGGATACCATTATTTTGTTTGCAATGGCACTTTAAGTTTCCAGTGATTCAAGATTGTTGGAATTAATTTGTATGTTACATCACATAGATGATATCGTTTGCCCTGATGTGGGAGAAAATGACTGGGAAACCCATTTATAGGCAAACGGTCATAAACGGCTTTAGGACCTAATTGGATTTTAATATTTTTATTATTGAACACAACATTGTTACAATATACTTCTAGAGTTATGAGGATAATGATAATTTTGGAATTTCACAGAACTTGGGTAAAGACTATTATGTAGGTATTAGATATTTAATGTGTATGAATTTAACGGATAAAATTCGAGAAATTAAATAGAAACAAGTTATGAAGTACTCTACCTACTAACGTACGTAGTTTGTTGTATTTATCAAAAATTTTGTATTCTTAAAGTGTCAACAAGGTAAGATGTCTAATTCACCGATTCTGCTTGCCCGTGTTGTACTAAAATTTTATTACTTTGAATTTTGTACATTTTTCACAAGGTGTTATAGTTCAAGGCCAAAGATAAACATATGTTTAGTATTAGAGAGTAGGTACCAGTATTTTAACAATGGTCATCCCTAATAAAATTTATATTAATGACAGGAAAAGATTAACGCATTTTTAAATCTGTAGATTGTAAAGGACGTCTATAAAATTTCATGGAAGTTACCGCTATTGCAGATGTGCGCAAAACAGTACCATAAATGAACTGAGAACATGATCCCAAAGTGTTGTAAAATATATTTTTTTCATAAAGATCGTCTATCCTACGTTGTGTATTTTTTATTATTATTATTATTACGTTTGAATTGTTGTAAGTTGTAAATAAGGTACAATACGATAATTGCTCAAGTGTTAATAAGATGCTATGATATTTCCCAATGATTTAAAATGTATAATTTTATGTAGAAGAAACAAGCAAACTAAATATACTATGTTATTTTAAAATGAAGTTTCAGGCATTAGTATGTATCATTCATGAAATTTATGAATACATGCATGTGATTTTAATGATAAATTGAGCACCATCGTACTGCAATTCTTAACAACGATTTTGAATTGAATTGAATTTTACTTATTTTATTTAAACAATAAAATATCTTTGCTTGTGATTGATGTTCGTTTTAATTTGGATTAAACATTCAAATTATAAACTAATTTATAAGTACACGACGTAAAGTAAACTATTGACGATATGCTTTGAATTTAAAATATTTTGATTTTGAATTGAATCAAATTTTTCGTGTACATGAATATAAAGCAATTAGCTAAAATTTAGACTGGTCTTTCAAAAACTCCACTCAACATGGTCACGGCACTCTGTAATAGTACAAACCCCTGCCTTATACGAATATAAAACAAAGATAAATACTCTGACCAAGCTCTTGAGTGAAGTAGACCAATCCTGTGATATAATTTATAAAAAGTACGTTAGTTTACCGAAGAGTAAAGTTTAAGAATTTATGTAGCTCGTGTTTGACAATCATATCACGATATTTACGTTAATCGCTCCCATGTGCAAGTATCGCTCTATATTTGATAAATATCAAATACATGATATTTCGATGTCCCACTAGCGTCCCAGTGGGTGCCAAGCGTCCTTGACAAGTGACAATTCACCATCGTGGATCCTTGTCGGATAATATGCCCCTCTTGCACGAGGTTAGACATAATCCAAAATTAAAGCATACAATGCGATATCGTCACATGTTCACCAAGAGTCTAAAGTACGCTAATACTAAATCCCCTTACTACATTGCCTACAAGTCCGCAATGTAGCGGCTAATGCCTTAGTCAAAACAAAGTTCGAGTTTTACATTAAAGATTGTCAAACAACTTTGAAATCAAATAAAATGTGAAACGTACTTGATCAAGTCGTATGGTACTTATTCCTAGTAAACTAAGTGAGAAATGTACTCACCGAGACAATTGGTAGTGAGATTCTTCAAATTAGAATTGGAAGTAGATTTAACGATTAAGCACTCTTAAGATCAGTTCTATGTACCCCAATGAGGGTCAGTATTAAAACTGGTACTCTCTGCAAACTTATTTCAACACGCATCTACAAGTGCAATATTTCCAATCACATGGTTATCTGTAACCAATGGGGTTGAAGGAAGCAGTTTTTGACCTGAGTCTAAAATGTGGGCGTATACCCCCGTACTGAGACCCTTACATAGTACTTTATATTAGTAAACCTTTATAAATATTAGTAAGATTTTATATATATTAGTAAAGAAGTTAATTAAGTCCCAAACGGCTTGCCATGGTTTTCCGATCGTCCAATTTAAATATTGTATTAATCATTTTCAAGTGTAAACGTTGTTTTTAATACAACATTTAAAATTGTCGTGTGAATTTTTTTCTGCAACTTAAAATTCCCTTACCTTAATGTATATGTTACAGGAAAAGTCGAAATCCGGATAAACTAGTATTGCCTAGACAATTTTTTTTCTTATTTATCCTATTTTTTTTCCTAAAAAACAGTTCAGACGCAGTGAACAGTTCTAAAAAAAACCCGCTAACCTAAAGGGCATTGAAAAAAGACATTTCTCTTTTTTAAATTTTGCATAACCAAAAGTTTTCCTGATTCGGGTTTTTCCGGTAACATATACATACATATAATTTGTATCATTTCCATAATATATGTACATATTTGTTTTAAAAATAAATAATTTACATTAGACAGTTTAAATTTATAGTTTATTTAGGTACTCGCAAACTTATTAATCATACATATTTTCGTTAAATGCATACCATTATGCATGCCATTATTTATAGATCAAATTTTGCAAAATTTTAGAATTTTTTGTATCATAAGAATTTTTTTTCAGTTGAGAATGAAGGTACATAATTGTGGCTCGTGAAATAATTCTTTGAAGTAATTCTTCTTTGAAAATTAGGGAAATTGAATCAAAGTCTTATAAGATGTCGGATATTGGGAACCTTTTTAAACTATTTTCGTAAGAATGAAATACGATTAAAAAATGATTTGTATTTATGATACCTATATTTTCAACCCAATACAAATAGATAAGTAAACACTACCTCATTATTTCATAAAATTCTGGTCCATCTCGACCGATGATGCTATACATGTAGTAGACTACGTGATGAATTACAATCGCCTTTTTTTATGCCAAAGTCTCGATATTTAATAGGCATCAGCAAATAGAAACTCGATTCCGTTGCGGTTAGAAAAACAACGTGGAACAACCAAACAAAGGATGGAAGAATTGCCTTGGAGATTATGTGCTGCGCTCTCCATGGTAATATCAATATTCCTGTGGAGTGGCCGATTGCCATAAGCCGAATATATAGTATTGTAACGAACCTATTTTTGCGCCTCTTAATTATTCACACAATTTATATTTTCCCTCTGACGTTTGAGGTTAGGTTGTTTGTTTACATTTGTAAACAAACATTTATTTTAATTTAATTATGTTAATTGACCATAGACAACCACCTCAGCGTCCCTCGGAAAAAGGATTTTCACAAAAGTACTCCCGCAACCAGGAGTACGATGTGAAATTCCTTAGTACAAAAAACCCTTTTTGTATTTTGATAGCGTGCTCTTGTGCAATTGCGGTTATTACGTCTAATTACCAAGTGTTTCAAGTGCTACTTGACGACATCATTTGTAAATTATTCATTATATTTCCTCTACGTTAACGGTGAGTCCAAATTTCATTTAATTGTATTTATTTTATATGTATTTTGTATTGGAATGTGGTTGGCCACGCCGCTTCCAATTCTTATATTTGTTGTCCCAATTTGTCATTATTTTTCCTCTGTACTTTAAGTGTTTAATTGGATTCACATACTATTTAATTGTTTACATCTGATTCAATTGTCCAATATATAATTCCTCTGAATCAGATGAAACATACGTGCATTTTTCGGACATAATTTTATTTCAGTTTGCATTTTTAACTTCGAATTCATTTTTCTTTTCATTTCATTTCTTGTCATTTGTTCCGAGTGTAATTAGCGTCCTCTAATTACACTCATTGTCTCAATTGAGTCCCTCCAGAGCACATGTTTTCATTTAATTGTTTTCTATATAAAATGCCCAATTTATGTATTTTTATTTGCCTCTTTCGGGATTTTATTTGTCAACTCATTGCATCCAATCTTAGTGTAATTAATTTCCCTCTAATTACACTAAGTACAGTAATTGCCCCTCTCTCCTCGTACTAATAGTACCCCCACCTCTCAGATTTTGGGTTTTCGCGGAATTTTTCCTCTCTGCGCTTACTCAAAATCCCTCTTAACTTTTCCCCATATATAAACTCTTGCACAAGCCTTTTAAGGCAGAATTTATTAATATAAAAAATTATTGTTCTCACATTGTATGTTTCAAAGACCAAAATTCAGATAGAATTTTATTGGTCCAGTTTGTTAATTTGTTTTCGATTTAATTTAAATTTGATTTGATTTCTTATTGTATTTAATATTGTAAAGTGTTAAATAGTTTTAACGGTTATTGTTAATGATATTTTGTTCCTCGTATTTATATTACTTTGTTGCCTCTCATTTTGCCTCTGTAAAATTAAATTTGCCATTTGTAAAGTTATACATAAATTGTTCAAACGCGAAAATAATTAAATAAATATTTCTTTTAACTAATAAATAAATTGATTAAGTGCGATTCCTCTTCTAATTTCGACCCCTGGTCTAAAACTCTCTCCACTGAGAGACGCTCGCGGTACAGGTTGGTGTTTCGGGCCTAAAAACACCTGGCGCTCGAGAAAATCCTCCCCTGACGAGGAAAACACGCCACAGTATCCAAGTAAGGACGAAATAATGGACAGTGACATTAAAATGCAATTAATGACAGTCAAGAATGCTACAAATTTAAATGATCTTCAAGATGCAGTTTTAAACAGTCCCTGTGTGACTTTAGCGGGATTTGAGTTTGACAATTATGAAAAAAAAGAAGAGATTGTAAATAGTAAGTGAACTACATATTTATTTTGTTAATTAAGTGTATTTTAATTTTAAAGTTAAAATGTTTATTACACTTCTTAAACTTTTCGTATTTAAGATATTTCATTTCATGTTTATTCATGATTTAAAATATTATAATTTCTTCATATTTTCAGATGCTGTGAAGTACTATGTTATCCATCGCAATCGCTCAGCATTGGAACAATTAAAAGACGGTTTAAACATTGATAATATGTTTACTGATTTTAAAAATTATTATGACGACTACAAATCACTCATGTGCTTTACACCGCCCACATTAAATGGAGAACTGTTTAAAAATCTTTTTATTCCTTCCCTTAGTTCAGAAGGGAGTAACAGGAGAAGAATTGAAAATAAAATAATGGCATATTGGTGGGATTTCTTAATTGACTGTGAAGGTAAGAATGTATACACAAAGTCGATTTAATTTATAGAAATTAATAAAATTTAAAAAAACCGGAAAATTATTTTTTTTTAAATTGTAGAGACAAATTCAGATGTAAGTTTGCAACACTTATTAGCATTCGCTACTGGAGCTGATCGTGTACCACCTTTGGGATTTGAACTTCGTCCAGCATTGGAATTTTTACATGATGATCCGTCTTTGTATCCCAAAGCTAACACGTGTTCCCTAATTTTGAAATTGCCTGTAACGCACAATAATTTCGAGGATTTTAAAACCAATATGACATACGGCTTATTAAACGGAATGGTTTTTGGATTCGCTTAAGGAAAACTCGAAAAAACTATTTAATTGTGAATGTTTTAATTTTGTTTTTAATGCAATCGAAATGTGATTTTTTAAGTTATTACCTATATTTCTAGTTATTTATTTTATAAATATCTTTTATTTTTTAATGAATTTTTACCAGTTTGTGTTTCGAAAGTCGATTCTTCCACGATATTATACAGAGTATTATAATAAAATGGAATAAAACACATTTTAGAATTTCAAAAAAAAATGTATTTTTTTTCAATACACTATAATTCCTTTTACATTCAAAATTTACGAATAAAATTGTCTTACAATATTTCTTACTATCAAATACAAATCTCATCCAAAATTATTATCTTCTAGTGTAGGATCGGAAACTGCTTCTTGAACCTGTCTTACTTGTTCTTCTGTTAAATTAATTTCAGAATCGAAAACTACAACATAGTTTTCTGTTCGTATTTCTGATAGTGGTCCATCATCTTCCACTCCATAAATATTTGGATTTTCTTCGTATAAGGGATCTTCATTTAATGTGAAACTATTGCTTTGCAACATATCTAAATTCCATAATGCTAACGGAGACCTTCCACCCATATTACTTAATCCATGATTATTCCACTGTGATATAAATTCATTCGGAGATTTTCGTATGCGTGGCAGATATATATAATTAATACAAAATAGATCAAGTTCATCATTTTCGTCCAGTATGTTGTTGTTTTTCATAAATTGAAACAACTCTTTAAATTGTTTCGTGACTACTCTATTTACCTCTGCCCACAATCGCTCTATCCTTTGATTGTGAACCGATTTCCCAACTATAAAACTGCCCCTGTTTAATCCACGCCTATTAATCATATAATTAGCAACTTTTATATTTTCAGTCCCTCGGTCCCCCCGCACCCTACTCGGTAAACCAAAATTCTGTACACCTTCTTCAAATAATTTTAATACACTTTCTGCTTTATTGTCCGTTAAACATTAAGTAAATAATGGTTCGACTGTACCCGTCAATGCAGCCGTGGTTCACAAATCTGTAGCCAATGAATTTATGATTAGAATCAATATGCCTGAACATGAAATAAAAGTTAAGTTGTGTTATTTTAATATTTATTGTAATTTAATTACCAAAGATAATTAGCACCTCTGACATGGTAAACGCGTCTTTGGATCGTGTGTCTTCTTCTTCATTCTCTACCTATAGGATCGAAAAATTTTAATGCCTCTCGCACTCTCCATCTCGAGACTCTTAAATTTCTTGCACAAAGGCTCCCAATAATGTATACTTCTCCAGAATTTGGCATTTCAGTCAGAATTGTACGTAATATTAAAAATAATTCTTCATCACTTACAAAATTTTCTTGAACATGTAAACTTTTTTTATACCTATAAATTGTACTACGAGATATTCCCAGTTCAGTACTTATGCCTGACCAAGTTAATCCATTTCTTCGCATGAATTCAATTTGTTCCAATGTAATGTCTATTTGAGGTCTTCCAACATTTCTAATTTGAATGGTACGTATTCTAGTAAATTGTCTATTGTTTGTTGGTGAAGTACCAACTAATGTAAAAAGCGTGAAAATTAATTAACCAAAAATCAACTGTAAAAAATTACCTTCATAGATGTTGTGGTTATCTAGAATGGTCTCTAATAAGTTATGAATTATATTGTAAAGCGAAATAAGCAAATTTTGTAAGTTATCTTCTTCGACATTTGAAATAATCACATTTAGTGTGTGGGAAATATTTTCTAATTCAAATATACTGTCTGAGATTAGTCTTAAATCTAGATTATTAAGTAAATTTCTTTGATAACTCCTGTTAAATACTATAATTAAATCACGAAAAAATTGTGAGATATCCATATTTCATACTGTTTTAACGCCAAACTTTAATGGACAACTTGCATGAAATTTTTTTATTACGGATTCTGAAAATAGACCCTAAATTGGGGGTAGTTTTATTCATCAATTTTTTTTAAAGTTCATTAAAGCCCGTAAAATTGACTTTGAAAGTCGAAATTTTCAAGGTTACGGAAAGTTGCAATATGGCAACTTCGCAAATAGACCACGCCTCCCTTCCATAAAGAGCCCTGAGTTAAACAAGGTTCGACAGAGGAGCGCACTTTGTTTAAGTTCCCGGTTTGTTTGAATTTCAATTTCAAATACTTACGCGCTCAACTAATCTGTGTGAAAGAGTGTGCATGGACATAATGATCTTAACTCGTAAGACAGAGACCAATAGCCGAAAGCGTTGCCGATTAGTAAACTTTCCGTAGATTTGAAAAGTGCTTTGGAAAATCTTAATTTTCTCCGTAATTAGTGGGCTAATATGAAAATAAAAAAAATTGTCGAATAAATCTCACTCCTCTATCGAGTCATATGGTTAATTTCAAAATCCCCGTTTTATGCAAGTTGTCCATTATCTCTATTTACTCTGAAAAAATAAACACAGAAAATTGCTCTTGAATTTATTATAAATTTTCTTAGAGATACACACATTTTCTGCACACTCAACTTGTCCATTTTACCAGTATTAAAAATCCTCTCGAACACGAAGGACACCAACAATAATCGCCAATTGTAACCGATTATTTTCAAGTAAAACGTTTAGTTTTAAAACTAGCTGGTCTTTGGCCACCTGAAACTAAAAACATCTTTATATAAAAACTTTACAAAATGTACTCTTTCTTCGTGTTCTTTTTTGGTTACATTTTCTTCACCGCCACTGAATGCATGAGTCTCTCATACACCTACAAGAACATACACGATTTCATAAAGAATCTCGGCTTGGCTTTAACACACATTATGGGAGCGGTAAAATACGTTTTTTTCATATTTTACGGTGATAAACTAATTAAAATCATGGACAAACTAAACAGTGCAGAATTTCATTATGAAAATACTAAACACTTCATTCCCGGTCAAATAACTCAAACCTATCTAAAATTTAGTTACAAATACAAAATTACATTTATGATAATTCCTGTTCTAACTGCAATTTTAGCTTTTGCTCCACCAACCATTACCACTATAAAACTTTTAATAAATGAAAATGCAGTTTCATTACCGGAAGAGATGCCATATTTTCCTTGGATGCCATTTCGTATAAATACACCAAAAAGTTATCTCTTTGGTGTTTTTTATAAATTTAGTGTTCTTATATCAAATGCAAATTGTATCGTTGGTGTGGATATTCTGTTTGTGAATTTACTGAATTGTATTGCTGCACATTTAACCATCATTCAAAATGCTTTCATTTCAATGGACGAAAGAGCACAACTGCATATGGAACATTATGTTGCTGATGGAACATTAACAGGAACAATTCGAACAATTAAATGGAACAATTCGAAGTAGGTAAAAAGTATCACAGCACTTCACAGATAATTCTTTTGGATTTTAGAGTTTCTATTGATGATAATCTGGCTAGTCTACATTTATTACTTAATGACTTACATTTCTATTGCGATACCTTAATTAACAGCATATTATTCGCGGAATCAAATGTTTTGCATCCTTTTGTTCTAATCTCCTGAAAAATTAGTTCAACAATTGAAGAGTACCACCCAACATATCCCGTCTTCCACATCATATGTTCTCCCATTAACATTAGAAAACGCGGCTGAAATAATTCACGCTGCTCAACTAACCGTCTATACCTCTTCTAACAAAGTAATATTCGTCATTGCTAACCCATTAATAAACCAGACACCCTATAATTTGTACAAAATTAATCCTCTTCCTATCTCTGATAATCAAAGTTGTTTTCTTTTTATCAAACTTTCTGACAGATATATTTCAAATTTAGTTGAATTACCTCAGTTAACTTATCAACAACCGATATGTGAAACTGATATTCTTAATTTAAATACTGAAACTCTCCCAGCTTCTTGTGATTTTCGTGTAATTAGCTTACAAAATACAATTTGGTACAAACTTTAACAACCAAATTCATATCTTTATGTTGCTCTTCGTTCTCAATCAATTACTATTTCATGTCATGGAAATTCCACACTTAATCACGTTATTTCTGGTACAGGGATCTTAACTTTACAATCAGGTTACAAAGCATACGTAGGTAGTTTTACATTACAAGCAACAAGATCAGATTTTGTTAGCGAAACAATGATCTTCGTTCCTAAATATAACATATTAACTGATCAATGTTGCAATATTAGCCAGATTCCATCAAAAATCTTAAATCTTAAATCTGTTCCACAAGTCCGATGGGATACTGAAAATTTAAACCTTGCAAGTCATAAATTAGATCATATTTTTGATAATGCAGAAAAATTAGCTCATCCTACAGTTTTGGTTCATGTCAAACAAAATATTTTTTTCATATGTAATAATTACAATCATCTTACTTTTTATTACTTATCGCTTATATATAAAATTTAATTGTCGCAATTGGTTACAAGACGTATAATGCGTAGACCCACGGCACCACCAGCATATGAAGTACGTTATCTAGCTCGTACGTTACGTAGATGTAAACGGGTTCAAAATAAACAACCAATTACTCCAGATTAAGAAAAATATTTCCATTTAACGTATCCCATAATTTTTCACTTCGTTTTTTTTTTGCTGTTTTCAAATATACTCATTTTATATCATTTTTGAATAACATTTTCTTTTGGTAATTAGGGAATCATCTTACTTTCTAAGAAATTTGTACAAACTATTCGAACAATAGTGATGGAAGGGATGTTTCTTAATGACATTTTCAGTATAAATTCTCCGTAACTTACCTCTTCCAAACTATCCTTCGAAAAGTTTTCGAAAAATCAGGCTAGTAACTAAGTATAGTGACTAACTTCCTTTTACAAACTTGTAAAAAAAATAAAATAGAAATACAATATCGTCGAACAACGTGTAAACTGAAATCCAACAGCAGTCACAAATTTGGGTGACGTGCCCATAGATGGACCACCATATTCATCTTTTTATTGTAAAATTTTTATACTTCAATTTTATAAGGGGGGTATTCAGTTACACTCACCTGCATGTTATATATAATTGTATATTTTACATATATTGGTTTTGGTGTTTAATAAATATTATAAAATTGAAACTTCAATTCCTTTTTTAAGTGAATAAAATACGAACCCTCGTGTTCTAACAAGTGCAACATCTAAGTGGACAACAACCAACAATTGTCTTATAAGAACTTTACTATCCAAAAGGCATTGACAACAACCCTTCATCACTCATCATATACACACATTCGTGTATACATCAGATTGGCATAGTCTTAGCCAGTTCAACACACCCAAACAACATTACAATGCATAGTCACAGCAGCATGATGTCAAACGGGTTGTTGACGTATATTTATTCGGCTGGAAGAGATGGATGTAATAATATCCATCTTTATAAAGAATTCCAAGCTTTTGGAGAAAATGTAATTGCCAGATTGGAACCTAATTCAACAACAACCACTCCATTAACACTCTCAGGCCGATTGGATGCGGATGGAAGCTGTCAAAGAAGTGTATATGCAGAAGATAGCATGGATACTGGCAATCTTAGTGGATACTGCATGGACACCACACTGGGCGAGAGTGTTTGGCAAACTACACCGCCAAACACTTGCACGTCTCTCACTAACATATACACTGGGGAAGAAAATAAAATCACATATAAGAACAAGAGATCCAAACAATATATAGTGGTGGAAACGGCTGAAAAAGTATTTGCAACATCCTTGAGGAAAGAAGAGTATTTTTGCGGAAGTATGGCATGGCAGACGGAACATCCCTTTTTAATGGTTACTTTCAATATTCGAGATTTTTCTTCAAACCCCCTGTTAGCTCAAAATATTGATTTAAAGATGTATATTGAAAGGGTGTACACCAAGCGCCAATACGTGAATTTTTGGCTTCGTAAGCGTGACATATAATTCTACTTATTTTTTTATCTATATGGGCTATCATAAACGACCGGACCATCTCTAAGAAATATTGAGGGAAAGTTTAAATTATTTAATTGCCAAAGCTGCACCCCAGATGCTAGTTTATCCTTATTCTTAAATTCGTTGCAAGTAAATATTTTATGATTATTTGTAAACTAATTGCATTTAAACAGTGGGGAACATCCTGCAGAGTAATCTTGTTCGGCAAATATATTTATTGAAGGCCTCAACCGTTCTTAGAAATAGCCCTAAATGCCGCATGGGATTTCCAGTTCGGTCATTTTATTATGCTCATTGCTTTCATCAATTAAAGAGTATCGCGAATACGATGAACGCGAATAATATTTCTCGTGTCGTGTTAATGTAGCGACTAAAATTAATGCATTTTGACTATTAAGGCAAAACGCCCCTAATCTATCACCTTTGGCTACCATTCGTTATTATGATGTAACCGCGCGATCAATTTGATTATTTTACTATCGAAATATTTTGTATTCTTTGTTTACAGATTGTAATATAAGTTTGGTTTGTAACAAGTGATCAAATTAACGACCATTTTAAATTATCTTAAGGGCCAAATTTTTCACTGTCGTTGGGGTAACGATAAGCAGGTATAAGAGGGAATATTCGGGGGCGTAAAGGGCAGTTACAGTTGGTCTTGAGACAGTTGATTGTAGGTTAACAGATAGTTGACAGTTAGCATTCAGTTTGTCTTTAGACGAGCTGTAATGTATTCGTATAGGTACCATGTAGATACTTCTAAGAAAGACACATTTGATTTTACGTTTACCCATTTTTAATCTTTTACATTGTTAAATTGTTAAATAGGAAATTTCTTAGATATAACTAAGCAATTAAGGCTAAAAAAGTACAAAAAAGTGCAGAAAACAGATTGTAGAAAAGCGAAAAGCAATGTAATGTATTCGTATAGGTACCACGTAGATACTTCTAAGAACAATATATTTGATTTTACCCATTATTAATCTTTTACATTGTTAAATAGGAAATTTCTTAGATATAACTAGAAATGTAAATTACTTTTAAATGTGTTGTAATCCTAAAGCTTAGTTACCTGGATGGACCAAGTATTGTAACTTAATTACTTTTAAATGTGATACCACCCTCTAGGTACTATTGGAACCTAGACGGATAAACTTGCCCTAAAAGTAGAAGGGAAGTTGAAACGTATAAATACAGTTAAAAATTAAGAATAGACACAGTCCTACTACGACCATTCTATTAAATTCTATTTTACAATTCATTACTGTACATTTCGTCAGTTAATATATAATTATAATTATTCATTTACGTTTTGCCAATCCACAATAAACTCGTGTTCAAACCAACGTTTCTTTAATTTATCGTGTATCACTATTTCTTTACCGTTTAATACTACAACATTCAACCGTTCAACATCTATACCAAGGGTCTCTGGAACGCTTCAACATACTCCACGACACCACTCTTCCTCACACACATCGAGGCATTACAGAGCATCTTGCGAAAATTGAAAGTGTGATTCTTTTATTGAGATATTAAGGTAATTTTTATATGTTCTTAATTTTATTGGAATCAGTTTCTGCCCAACAGTGCTTATCGTATCGTGTTATATCATATTTAATTTCAGTAGCCTTTCTGACATTTAAATGTATTTATTCTTAATTCAACTAATCGTTCCGGAGTGACCAACTATCGAAAAGCAATCCCGCTAAGCGTAAAGTTTTTACCATAATTAACGAGACCGTTGTTTTTCTTTATTGCATGTGCTCAAATACATAACCATGAGGCGCGGAGGCAATAAGGCCGGACGGCTCTGGCGACGGTCCGTATGAACGGCCATCCGACGGGTAGGGAATTATGATCCGCGGATGTGAAGGGTGATATCTATAACCATCCCAAAGTTAGGGAACGGGTATTTTTAGTATTTGTTTTCATCACCCCTCTCGTCCCCACCACACGTATCGTGACGCCGTGTTGCCTAGATGCTAAGTTAGAATAACTCCAATTTTTCCCAATTAATAACACACTGATATTGGTCCACTTCCGCGAACTACATAACATCTGAATTCTCTGGAATATTAGAATCAATAAGTTCAGCATCAAAATCGTTAATTTGATCGTTGCTTCATACTTTGTAATATACATTAGGAATTGTTAGTTATCAGTCACCACCTTTTTTTAAGAGAGGAGAAATAATTTTTATTTTGTTTTGGTGTTTTTTAGAACGTTTTTAATATAAATAAGTGTCCTACTATTTTAAAACGAATTTTTCTGTGTTTCATTTAACTTTGCGCCAACATAGATACAGAACATACATACGTTCCGCTGTGTAATACACCGTGGTATGAAAAGGACATTTTCTTTTTACTCACTGTGCTGACTATTGCTACGATAGCATTAATTCTTTTCTATATGATCCTCGCGTACTGTAAACTTTCGGATTGTTCTACAAATACGTCGCCGTCACAAACTTTTGAACAACTTATTGACAATAGTGAAATACCACCATGTGAAGCCTCGAATGACGCACTTCATCAAAGTTCGCATTCTTGGGAATTTGACTCGGTATTTTCATCTCATTACGACCGACCGCGACCACATTTTCAGTGTCCGCCTAACCAATTTTACTCTGCACCAGCAACCCCGCGTAATAAACCATCTATTCCGTTATATGAAAATCTCCCTTCATCAAAAAGAACAAGTGTATACTCACTCGGATATTTGCGAATGAATAAACCCCGTGAAAATGACCAAGAAACCGCAGTTTAATCAATAAATAATATAATATAAAAGTGTAATATTTAACCATTGTTTTGTGCATCTCCAGTAGAACGTAGAATTAACTAACACATTACTAAAAACTCTATTTAAACAACTATATACACAAATATCTTTCGTGTCATCAGTACACAGGAGTAATTTTGTTTTCGTATTTCCACAGTTACCCGCTTGGAAAATTGGATCAAATTCTTTGTCGCCCTCTGCCCGGAGAACCCTCCCACCTCCGGAGACGAGGAATTTAATTATTTCATCGGTGGTCCCCCCAAACCCAAACCATTAAACGGCGGCCGCTAAGAAAAGTGGGTTCTTTGGCCCCCACGCCAACCTATTGCAAGCGACGCCGACGATGAGTCGTCTGAGGAGGAAGCGGCTCTTACGAGATCACAGTCTCCGCCGTACCGCTTCCCACTACCAGAGTGCGAGGAGTGCGGGGAGGCCGGTCACGTCAGGGAGGAATTCTTCCCTGACGATGAAACCACCGACGACGAGTGGGACTATGTCAGTCCCACCACCAGCGTGGTCCTTGAACGTAGCAGCAACGAACAAGCCGACACCACCAACGACGGCGAGGACACCAAAGACGCTCCATTCCGGTTTCCCTTGCCGGAATGCGGGGAGTGTGGCGCCACAGGCCACCTCGACACCGAGTGTTTTGCCACGTCCTCGGAAGATGACGACAGCGTGGACTTCGACTCCCCCACATCCCTTGCGTGGGAGAGACAAAAAGAAATTCCCTCGCCATCTGTGGAGGAAGGTCCACCGGCACGGTCCTGCCCAAATTGGATCAACAATGAAGACTGGCCGAAAACAAGAATCCGGCTTCGGCTGGTCCGTGTAAGCGGGAAAGGAGAAAGCAATTGTATTGTAGGCACGTGTATGTAATTCAGGCCAGCAACAACTGGATAAATGCAGAAATCCAGACAGAAAAATCATAAATTGGGGTGCCCATTGACATATATTATATACAAGCATAGGTAAAGCTCAACCAAGCGGAAAATTAAAATTACCGCTGGCGCCAAATTTATTTATGAGTGCTGACACTCTCTTTCCCGGATTGATATAAAAGGGCTTTGGGCTGAAGGAGAGAACAATGAGCAATAAGTCTTCAACTGCTTCACAATAAGCAAAAGGTTTTTTTTCATCTGCTTCGCATTGTCCACAATAAGTGTGCAACTGCCTCACATAGTCAATAAATATATTCAGTGTTAGACATAAGTAGTAATGTCATAAATTTGTTAACAAAAAAAGTCACAGTGGCCAATAGGGAGCCGATTAGTGACAAATTTTAAGGGGTGGTTACCATTGTAAACAGGTACCCATCTAATCAAGGGCCCAACAATAATCAGTTTCATACTGATATCCGTTGTGGTTATTAACTGTGAAATTTGCTCTTGTGCCGTTGTCCTAAATTGTTCAAAAATCCTTCTTTCAAGATAAAAAGATGTCTTCACCAATGTACCAATTACCAAAAGGTAGGCTCTTTTATGGGTAATTTTTGTAGAAATTGTGTAGCGTTGTTGAAGTGTTAATTAATAAAACTTGTAGAATCGCATATAGAGTTTTTATCCGTAGACCTGAGTGTTGAGTATAAAATCCTCTAGCGCGGTAGCCCTGCCTTGAGTGGAGAATGCCGAGAGACGCGAGGTCTTACCCCGCAAGTTAATTTAGCATTTAAAAAGGCAACCGCTCGGCCAATGCTAAGCCTTTCCAGGCACGACAGTAATTAGGGAATCATCTTACTTTCTAAGAAATTTGTATAGGCTATTCGAACAATAGTGATGGAAGGAATGTTTCTTAATGACATTTTCAGTATAAATACTTCATAACTTACCTCTTCCAAACTATCCTTCGAACAGCCTTCCAAAGCTAAGACTATAGTCAGCAATATGTTTTACACACTTTAAAAACAAACAAAAAAAATGTCGTTCAATAATGTGCGTGACAACAACAAATATGGGTGACGTGTCCCTACGCCAGGGAGCACACGATTCCATACGTCCAGTTGGACGAACATATACGTTGGTGCCCACGGGAACCAAGAAACCCGAAGAAGAGAGCGCAACCGTGCGACAGTGGGCAGTAAATACTGCCCCAGCATACAACACGCCACCGAGTGGGATGCCGGAAATTTATGGAGGAGCAGCTTCGGCAGCTCCCAACTTACACCCATGTGCCCCAATAATGGGATTAACACAAATTGTGTTTGTTTGTTTTTTTATCTATAATATAATATGTCATTCAAAATATAATGTATAATAAAAAACACCTATATTTATAATTCATATCGCCACATTTTTTTTTTAATCTCACCCTTAGCTTAGGTATCCATCTATCATTCGACACATGTTTAAAAATACATACATTACAAACATATGTACAATTATAAGTACATACATTATAAATACAAATTTAGAACAAACTATCTTATTAATAATTACTAATTCTTAATTCATATTTTTGTTCCATCGCCAAGTGCAAAATATATAGAATCTCTATACATATGTACATTTTATTTTTTCTCAATTATATTTTGCGCATCTTCAATCATGAATGTCTTTTTACTAATGTAAGTATTGTACTAATTTCTTTTTTTTGGAATATTGTTCAAATTAATGTTTTTCATTTAATACTTTATCATTTTGTGCTTTATAACATCATGTAACATCATTACAACTTTTCGTAAATAATTTATCCATTTTATCTTTTTAATTTTTGTATCACTATAAAATCCATCTTTTTAATTGTTAAATTTCTACACTTTATTTTTATAAGGGGGGGAGTGTAATGTACAAATATGTGTTTAGAATCATTTTTAAATAGCTTTCATTCTTATAAATCATTATAAGTTCATTTTGTATTTTTATAATTATGAAAAGTCAACCTTCAAGGGAGACTTTCAGTATTAATTTCACTAATTTCTACTATTTGAGAAAAGGACTTAAAAATTTATAAAAGTTCATCCCTTTACTGTTATAGTTCAGTTACGCTCACCTGCATGTTACATATAATTGTAGACTTTACATATTTTGGTTTTGGTGTTCAATAAATTTATAAAATTGAAACTTAAATTCTTGTCGTGTTATTACGAACACTCCCAATTCCTAAAGAATAAAATACGAACCCTCGGGCCGGAGCACGTAAGTTGCTGGAAAATAGAGTAAAGTATAGAGCAAAGAGAATAAATCGAAAGAATAGAGGAAGAGTAGTGATCATGAAAGTTCGCTATGCGCTCGCTTTACTTCTTCTCGGACTCGTTCGGCTTTCGTGTACTACCCTTACCTATTGGGGTAAAAACGTTGGCTATCTAGTGATATTTTTGAGGATTTAATAATTTTTTGGTTGCAAACATTTTGTAAACAAGAATTCAAAGTTAAATATACCTAAACATGTATATGAATGTATGAATGTTGTTTTTGTGTTATACATATAAATTATAATTATGAGATTATAATTACTTAAAAAAAATGATTTTTTTATTAGTACAATTTAATTACAAGTTTACAGTAGTGATTACAGATTAAGACTGAATGTTTTATTGTACATTATGTTAACACAAAGATTTTGTCTATCAGCATAAAATAGAAGAATTACTAGAAATAAGTAGATTGCAATTATACAAGAAATGCAAGTTATTGAAATGGATTAACATGATTCCTTGTACGTGCCATCTATATGGTTTTTCTATGGGAAGGTGTCTTATAACTTATATGTATTCGTATAAAACTGACTAAATTCCTAGGAATATTGTTTTATACGAAGCATAAAGTATCTATTATTTCTCTTGTAATCCCCTCATTATCCTATTTCTGGAATAAAATGCCAGCATTTAATAATATGTTTAACAATTCGAAGATTTTGTATTTCACTAAATTATCTACATTAAACTATTTGAAAGAAATTAACTCGTTAAATTCAAATTTGTTAGATTAGGCGTTAATTAGTAATTAGAAAATATATAAGACACTGCGACACTTTAGTTTTCTCATTCCTCGTTAAAGTTTGTTGAAGTTATTTTGTAAAATTTGCAGTGACATAGTTTTGTTAATTTAAAAAAGTATATAAGTGAATATATCTAGACACAATGAGTAAGTAGGATATTTTCGTTTAGTTTTTAGGTAAAAAGACATTTATGTTTTTTATAGATCCTTTAGAAGAAATTAATATTTTGCGTTTAATTCAAGAAGAACGGGATAGAGAAGCACGCTCGTCATTAATTCGACATAGAGTTAAAGTTCGACGAGAAAATGTTGCTATGACCAGACGCAGAATTTATTAACTTACTTCGAATTACAAAAATTATTTATCAGGAATTGGTTGAACAACTTAGACCATTCATGAGTGAAGCACAACGATCCACTAAAGTCTCAGTAGAATGTAGAATTTTAATGGCATTAAATTTTTTTGCTGTTGGCTCATTATCAAAGAAGTATTGGCACTTCATTCACTATAGGTAACGCTAAAAAATAATCAAGTATGAAATACTTAAGTATTAAGTACAAAAATATTGTTTTTTTTAGGAATGGGACAGACAACAGTTTCAAAATACTTATTAGAGGTTTGTAATGCATTGTTGCGAGTGGTACATGTATGGATTCAATTTCCTCATACAGAAGTAGAACGGCAGAGGATAAAACAGGAATTCATGGTTAAATTTGGATTTCCCGGAGTTATTGGTGCTAAAGATGGTACACACGTACCTATTACAGCACCATCCGCAGATGAAGGCATATACTTTAACAGAAAAGGGTTCCATTCGAAGAATGTCCAAATAATATGTGATGGAAATATGTGCATACTAGGTGTGAACGCCATGCATGGTGGGAGTGCCCATGATTCTTTTATTTGGGCCAATTCCGATATTCAAAATATAATGTCTAATCATCATTTGCATAATCCAAATGAACAAACGTGGCTTATTGGTGACAGTGGGTATCCATTACAACCGTGGATGATGATACCATACAATAACACTGCTCCCAAACACGCCGGAACGCCGATTCGACGACTGCTTAGCAAGAGCTCGGAACACAATTGAAAGATGCATAGGTAATTTTGCATAACTTAAAAAATATATTAAGGCGTGTAACAAATATATGTCAGTTGTAGGAATTTTAAAATCGCGCTTTCGGTGCTTGTCCGGTGACAGAAAATTAAATTATGAACCAGGAAAGGCCGGTGACATAATCTATGCTTGTTGCGTTTTACATAATATATGTATGAAAAATAATGTGCCAATGGATGCTCCACTTATTGAGGAAGACAATGACAATATGGACAATATGGCAAATTTAAATGCACAAAACAATGGTCAACTATTACAGGAAGGAAGAAGGAAAAGACAGGATATTGTAAACAGATACTTTAATTTAAATTAAACGCCAAAATGTAGTCAAAATGTGAGAACAAGGAGATCTTTACTCTGCTGTTGTGAAATTTGACACTTAAAAAATACTTCTTCAAAAAAAGTGTATGAAAAAGTTTGTATCTTCTTGTGACCCCCATTGATTGAGTTCAATTGACATTGGAGTGTTGTAAAATAATAGTTCCTTTTTCGTCTACCTAGCCCAAACAATCACGACGTGACGACATTAACCCCCCATAGTATTTAGGTGTACATAATTAAAAATACAAATCCCTTTACAATTTATAAATATTTAAGGAAATTCCAATTGTTTGAGAAATATGTTGCGAATGCAACTTATTTAAATGCATAGGATTTTCCCTAAATACAACGATTATGCATAAATTATTGTTTATTGGACCAATTTCCTTCTTTAATATTCTTAAACTCATCTTTGAGATGTTTTAATTTCATATATAAGGGCATATTGTACGATATTTATTCATTAGTGTCAGTTCACATAGGTTTTTTACTGTTTTCTCCTGATATAACGAAATGTACCCCAAAAACCCACAAGTCCAAGTTAAATCTTGTTAAACTAAAAGCTATTCAGTAAATCTTATTTAGATAGGTATGAATTATAATACAGTATATAAGCATTTATATTAGTATCTATATGTAAGCGCTTTGGCGCCCTGGCATATTGTTAATATGTATGTAAACCAAGAACAAGAACAATAAAGAGTTTTGAAATCTAATCTATTTATTCATTTTAGTTTGTGTGTTCGGTACTTTCAGATGCAGATCAACGGTTTTTGTTGCATATTAGTAAATATATTGTGATATAACGTTATTTTTACAAAAATGGGTAAGTGTGCTAAATGATTTTTTTAAGTAATTAGATTAAACATGATGACTATTACTATTTCGTTGTGCTTATAGATCAAGATAGAGATTTTAAATGCCAGCCATGTCACTGGGAAATGATGTTGTCCTGGATAGAAAGTCATCCGATATTACTGCGGACTAATTTTACTCATAGCCGGGGAGGTAACAAGGTCTACAAAGAGCAGTGGGACAAATTGGCATCGGCTCTAAATGCATTGGGGTACGGGATTAAAACTGGCGATAAGTGGCAAAAAGTAAGTCAAATTAAAATTACATTTACAATTTACATAATTAATTGATGTAATAATGTGTTGACTGAAATTATTATATTTATATTATATTATATTATATTTATATTTATTTCAGGCTTTTGCTAGACGGAAGTCAAAAACAAAATGTAAGGCAGCCAAATTTGCCAGAGAGCAAAGACGGACGGGAGGCGGTCCGTCAAATGCTGTTCCCTTAACGGACATGGAGCAGCGTCTTATGTCCGTTATAGGGCCAAAATACACTGTGGGTGACGATATTGGAGAAATCGGAGTTCATCCACTCCCAATATCCGCCTCCAAAAAAAATCAAACCGTCCAATAATCAAAAGAGTGGGACGAAGTCGGTGGAGGAAATGTACACCGAAAACCAAGCCAAACTCTTGGCGCAGGTGGAGTCGTTGGCGAAAAACGCGGAAAAAATGGCATAATCACTCTCTGCCATGGAGACAACATTGGCCAAAAACACTGAAAAATGGCAGAGTCACTCTCTGCCTTTTTTCAGTGGTTTAAAGACCGGAAGGAAGGTGGTCTCGATGATGATATTTATTAAGAATGTATTAAGATTATTTTTTTAATGTACCAAAATGTAATATTAAATGTTTGTCCTAAAAATGTTGTAGTTTTAAATTTATTAAAAAGTCCAAGAAACACCTCTAGATGTGTTTCCTAAACTCCACTTTATCCTTTACGCGGACGAGTACGAACGCTGCCGGCAGAGTCCGACAATTTTTACGTGCTCGCTTCTTTGAATTTCTGGCGCATGAAGCATAGAGTTTTCTCTAAGTTAGGTTACGAGCTCCGGCTCCCGTGTTCTATCAAGTGCAACGTTTAAGAGGACAACAACCAGCTATTGTCTTATAAGACAGTCATCCTCGGCGCGCAAAGATGGCTACTCGAAAACAAAATTGTTCTAGGGTTATGTTTACCATATATTTACATTGCCTTAACCTAAACAGTGTTTACTTGTGCTCGTTATTTAGGTATCTGTGTGTATACTATTTGTATATTAAGTGGTTTATTTTTTATAAAACAATGGTGAACTGCTGTGCCGTGAAAAATTGTAAAAGCACGAGCAAAAAAAATCCAAAACTCAATTTTTATGCGATGCCCAAAGACCCAGAACGGTAAGAATAATGGTCGCAATAAATATACATTTTATTATAATTCAATGTTTCTAAGTTTTTTAATTTGAATTTTATTTAAGACAAACTTCGTGGTTACTTAAAATGGGAAGAAGCGAATGGGTTCTCCTGCCTCCAGAAACTGTTGCTAAAAAAAGAATCTGCAGCCTGCATTTTTCGAAGTGCATGGTTTCTGGAAGCCGCCTTAAACATGATGCGGACCCTGATATTTTTAAAAATGAAATTGAATCTAAAGGTGAAATAAAATATATTTCTATTGATTGTTTTTTAAATAAATAGCATTTTTGAATATTAACATTTTAATACTATATTTTTAATACGTCTCTACATTAATATACATATAGGTACTCCTGACATATCTGAAGAGCTGGATGATGTTCCAACTAGTTTAACGTCACTGTAAATATTGCAGGTAATTACATTGCTATTTGTTTATGTGCTTCATACTTTCTTACTTATTATTGTTTTTTTTGTTCGTATGTATAGATGCATCTGACGATACTCAAACGAAAGTTACTCAAACATCACGATTTTTATCGTCAGGCACTCCGAGAAAAAGAAAATTGCAAGCTGAAGTTCAAAACCAAAAACAATACGTTAAACGACTACGGCTGTCTATCACACCTGAACAACAAACTCCAAACTCTCTAACGGACGAAGATGTATTGGCTTATTGCAAACAACATTTAAATGAGACATCTTTAATGCTTCTTGAGTCGCAACTAAAATTTGCTAATAAGTCTAAATCCGCTTTGAGACATAATTATAAAATGAAGTACTTTGCCTTGAAGCTCCTTATGTTGGGGCCACGTGTCTATACATTTTTAAGGCAAATTTTTCCTTTACCACACAAAACTACTATAACGCGAATGACAAGCAAGTGGAATTTAACGTCGGGTTTTAGTGAATGGATTTTTGAAGCTTTGTCTCTGAAGATTTCATCACTGAAACCTTTAGCAAGAGACTGCGTTTTATGCATAGACGAAATGTCTTTAAAATCACATCTCTTTTACAAAAGATCGTCTGATGTTATTGTAGGCTTTCATCAAACCAATGGTACTAAGTCTTTTGCTCCTGCTAATCACGTTTTAGCTCTTATGGTAAGAGGTACTTCAATGAACTGGAAACAACCAGTGGCATATTTCTTTATAAGCAACTCATGTCCAGTAGATGACTTGAAAGAAGTTATTTTGAAAACATTTAAAATGTTACAAAATGTGGGTTTAAATATTTTAAGCATAATTTCCGATCAAGGATCTAACTTTGTAAAATTTGCTAAAGAAATGGGGGTTACCCATGAAAATCCATATTTTTACATTGATGAGAAGAAAGTATACTACATTTTTGACACTCCACATTTATTAAAATCCACGAGAAATAATCTTTTTAAGTATACATTTGTTATTAATGAAAATGTAATTAAACGAAAATACATTGAAGATTTGTATCAGTACGACCAAGGCCGTCTAAACAAACTGGTTCCTCGACTTACTGAAATTCATTTACAGCCATCCAATTTTCAAAAAATGAAAGTTTCATATGCAGCTCAAATATTTAGCACCTCCGTCAGTTGTGCTCTTGAAACGCTAGTTTCATTTGAACATTTACCTGCAGATGCAATCCATACTTCAGTGTTTATTTCAGATATGGACAAACTGTTTGATATATTAAATTCAATTACTTTTCATGCAGGGATAGTACTGAATAGGCCATTTGTCGGAAATTCTGAACAGGTTGCCCATTTAAATTATATGGAAAATTTGTTTAACAACTTGGAAGTACAAAACAATACCGGAGGCGCTGTAAAAAATTTGAAATTTATTAAGGGTTGGCTAACGAATATAAGAGCAATACAATGGTTGTGGACAGATCTTCAGCCAAGATATAACTTTTTATGCACCAGGTTCATCAACCAGGATGCGTTGGAGAACATGTTTGGAAATTTAAGAATGGAAGGTGGAAATTGCACAAATCCAACGCCCATTCAAGTTGAAAATTTATTTAAAAAACTATTTCTCGCCAATTATTTCCAACATATGGAAGGTGCAAATTGTATTGCAGAACTTGACCAAATTCTTCTGGAAGTGAATCAAATAGAAAATCTTGAATACAATGCTTTTCGTGCCGCAGAGGACAATATTGTTAAGAATGTTATTACGATAATTTCCACCGACTACATTAATGCGGATATTCCTGAAAAAAATTCACTTTCTTATATCGCAGGATATTTAATTAAGAAGTGTTTAAGCAAACATTCCTGTGATATTTGTTTAGAATACGCATCAAGTCAGCAAGATTTGTCTAATGAAACGCTGTACTGCCATTTACGAGCTTATGAAACCAAAGACAAAAGCTTTTACGGAAAGTTAAATATGCCACCTCATGTTTTTTATGAATATATACACGAACTTGATAATATTTTTGTTGTTAACTTTCCGGATTGTGCCATACTCCCTGGAGTTGGATTTAGGTTGAGAAATATGTTTGAAAGTGTTCCATTTACTCACCTATGTGTCAAATTCGATAAACTGTATTTATTAAATCTGTATTCTCGCATGAGAATTTTTTACACTTTAAAATTTGTAAATAGAGAATTTAAAACTCAAAAAACAACAAAAAAACATAACAAAATGATAAATATATTGCATTTGTAATAAAATATAAACAAATTTTTGCATTAAAACATTTAAAAATCGATATTTTTCTTTTTTTTCTGAATTTCTTCTATTACCTTAACAGTAAAAAGTTTAAATTTTAACTTCGCGCTTTTAAAACATCAGTCGCCATGTTTGCGCACCGAGGATGCGTGAGTTCCGACTTGACACACCGACATCAAAGAAGCCGACGTCCGCTGCATCTACTGCTTAACTCTCTGTACTGTGGTCTTAGCCAGTCCAAAACCCCAACAACTTTACAGTACTGGAAAAACAATGAAAGAGACTGAGAGAATTATAATTTTTTTCGTAGTGACAAAGATCAATTTCAATGCGTGTCCATGAATTTATCCCACTTTTAATAATGAGGATATGACTTATAAGACAACGGACCGAAAAGGGAGCTGTTTATAGCGACTTATTAAGAAACAGAATCAAATAGAAAAGCATTTTCTACAGATGAATATATAAATTAACTTAGCAATAGTGAATGTCGGGTGTTTTCAGAAAAAAGTCTTTTAAATTTGAGGGTCAAACGGTGAAGAAGGAGCAAAAAAATAGACAACGCATCAAGGACGAAAATGTAAAATAAATAAACCCTTATTGCTGCTAACGCCCAAAAACCATCAAGCAAAATATGCAAATAAGCGAAGCAACAAAAAATTAGAAGAAAAATGTGTTACAGTTAACTGGTTCAAAGCGCGAAGTAACGCTGACGTTTTCTGGGTGAATGCTCGGCGTCGTTGCGCTTTAAGTTGGCGACGCAGGTTGTAAACGGGTTTACTAAGGCAAATGCCAAAATGTCCACCAAATAATAGCAATATTAATTGGAATAAAAAAGCACAAAAGCACGTGCTCGCAAAGAAATGCATTAAGGGAACGTGTTGGTTAATTAACACGGTGAGCACAACTATAAAACGTTTAATTAATAAGGAAATAATTGAACAATAGAAAAGCAATTAAGGCTAAAAAAGTACAAAAAAGTGCAGAAAACAGATTGAAGAAAAAGCGAAAAGCAAAGCAAAAAGCAAATTACAAAAACGGAAGTATTAATCTCCTTGGCTAGCCAAAGTGGCTCAGCGGTCAGGTAATGGTGCCCGCGACCATCAATCCGTTTCACGCAGGTTTCACTTATTTTGGCGCCAATTCCTAAACAAAAGCAAGGCGACGAAGATATTCCGAACAAGGAATTACTCGTGGTCAAAAATGATCACAAAATATTTCGCGATTATTTAGAACAGTTCAATACCAAAGATAATCAACCTCCAAATATGTCTTTTGGAATGTTTTTAAATATAATTGGATTAAATGAAAAATGTTATAAAACTGCTATACGTACCCAATTGAAGTGTAATAAAGTTTTTATTCAAAGGCGTTTAAAGGATATATTTATAATTCCATATAACACTAACATTTTAAATATGCACCAAGGAAATATGGATATTCAATATATTATAGAACCATATGCATGTTTAACATACATTGTCAATTATATTAATAAGTCAGATAAAGGTGTTTAAAAGATAATGCAAGAAGCACAAAGGCAAATTCGAGCGGGTGATTTAAATACGAAAGAAAAATTGCGATCGCTTGACAATGTATTTCTTAAGAGTACTGAGGTTTCAATACAAGAAGCTGCATATTGTACGCTCAGTTTAAGATTAACAAATGCAAGTTGCCGCTGTGTTTTTGTAAATACATTCTCACCGGAAAAACGCGTTCAAATGGTAAAGTCCAAAGAAGAGTTACTAAAATTAAGTACGGACAGTGAGGACGTATTTATGAAAAGCATATTAGATCATTACATTTGCCGAGCGGATGCAATGGAAGATGTGTGTTTGGCATGTTTTGCTACCGAATACACATATCACGGTTTAAATTCAGCAGCTGCTGCAACAACAAATCCATATTTACCAATTAATGCATTTATGTTAAAAGATAATAGTGGATATATGCAACGAATGTCGGAGCGGTCAAGTCGTAAAATTTTACAATGCCGTTTTTATAGTAGACTTGCGGATCCTACAAATTTTTATAGAGAAAATATTATGCTTTTCATTCCTTGGCGCAATGAATTAGACGAACTAATTGATATCAATCATGAAACGGTTTATAAATTATTTGAAAATTAAATAAAAGAAGAGAGAAAGTTGTTTTTTGCTGTGGAGGTAGCAGATGATATTCTTGAAAATCTCGAAATAGAAGCGAGGAAAAATGTAGCAGATTCAGAATTGAATAGGGACAATTATATTACCACAGCTGATGGAATTTCTTTATATGATGAAAGTGACATCATTTATTATAATAGTCAAATATTGGCGGATGAAAATATTAAAGTTTTAAGTTTAACAACAAGTGATGGCGGCGGCGCCGGCGGCGACCAATTACAATCAGATGTAATTGGTGGCGGTAATGGTCACGTTTTAGATGTAACATTAAAAAAACGGACCAATATGGATATAGAACAATTGTTTAATTTAGTTGCTACATTAAATTTTAAACAAAATATATTATTGAATTATATTTTAAATAGGATTGTAAATGAGCGTGATTCATTTTATGTATATGTGGCAGGTGGAGCTGGTGTTGGTAAAAGTCATTTGATAAAAACACTTGAACAAGCTGTAATTTACCAATTGTATAAACAGCGAATTAGTGGTACGCGAATGCAAAATGAAGAGGAGGAGACCACTAGGGAAATTATTGAACAACGCAAAATGCGTATAATATTAAATAAAAGATTGGTGCTGTTGTGTGCACCAACAGGCAAGGCAGCCTATATAATTGGTGGGTTTAGTCTTCATACTGCATTACATTTGCCTATCAATCAATACGGAGGTGAATTGGTTCCACTAAGCGATGATGTTGTTAACACTGTACGCTGCGAATTGCAATATTTAAGACTCTTGATTATAGACAAAATTTCAATGGTTGGTTCGCAAATGTTTAATTTTATCATGTGGCGGTAAATCCACAACATCGACCGGTCGGCACTGGACGCACCGCATCTGGAGGGACAACATCGGCCCATGACCAGCCGCGTCCAGATGTGGACCAAAGGAGCCGGGGCCGCGGTAGATAGTCGGCAAATGTATATTTGTATATTTTTTATTGTATATATTTTATTTGTATATGATTCCTTGCTTTCCAATTCCCACGTTTCCGTATACCTAGTCCCTTGACGTCACCAATTATCCTCCTATATAAGCTAAAAACTTCCTTTCCGAAATCAATCACTTGTCCAGCAGTCCAGCACCTACATCTACCAGCGAATATATATTTAATCGAGAGAATAAATAGCGTTACACATAGTTCTGATCTTTTCTTCAAAAATAACCCACCAAACACACTAAAGTGGTGACCCCGACGTGATACATATTTTAAGTGTAAAAGGTGAAATTTAAGAAGAAACAAGATGCCAGATAACGCTGCCGCCGCAGAAAACAACGCCAACCACGACGCTACCATCAACAATGTGCAAGATCAGTTAAACGCCAGATTCGAATTCAACCGCGTCTCGGTCAAATTGCCATCGTTTATTGCGAGCGATCCAGAGGTATGGTTCGCTCTGGTGGACAAATGCTTCGAGAGAGCCGGAGTGACAAACGAGTCACGAAAATTTAGCGAGACTTTACAGTCTCTCGAACCACGTCATGCGATGGAAGTACGAGACATCATCCTCAACGAACCCCAGGTCGAGCCGTACACCACGCTAAAAACGAAATTAATCGAACGACTCAGCTCCACTCAAGAACAGAAGACTAGACGACTGCTGGAAGGCGAATAATTGGGCGATCGAACACCATCGCAGTTTTTACGTCGACTTAGGTCCTTGGCTGATGCAGCGATGCCAGACACGGTCCTCAGAACACTATGGTTTGGTCGACTGCCATCACACATTCAGCCAATCATCGCAGCCAACAAGTCGATGCCGTTGGACCAAGTCGCTGAATTGGCAGACTCGATTTTGGACCTCACAAGCCACCGACCCACCGTCTCTGCGATAAACCACGACAAAGAAGCGTTCGAGTCGCAGTTTCAGCAGCTGAAAATGTCTATGGTAGAGGAACTTGCTGCTCTCAGGAGGGAAATCACGGACATGAAGAACAACCGTGGTCGCGAATATGGACAGCGATCACGTTCTCGTCAACGTTCGTCTTCGAGAGGCCGAGCGACACCAGGTGGAATGTGCTGGTACCACAGCAAGTTCGGCGCCGAGGCAAAAAGTTGTCGCCAGCCATGTAGCTTCAAGTCGGGAAACGCTGCGGGCAGTCGTTAATGGCGGCAAGCGACATGAGCCCTCAACGTACACGCCGCCTATTCGTCAACGAAAAAACGACAAATACACTACATTTGGTCGACACCGGTTCCGACGTATGCGTGTATCCACTCCACCTAGTTAGTGGACCACGAAAAATAAGTAAATACGAACTGCTGGCGGCGAACGGCTCAACAATCACCACATATGGTACAATTACATTTACGCTGGACCTTGGGCTACGACGCGACTTCACATGGCGGTTTATCATAGCCAAAGTGTCTAAACCGATACTTGGTGCCGACTTTCTCGCATACTACGACCTTCTGGTTCACATGAGACTGCGGAAGCTCATCGATGGAACCACCAATTTGTCGGTGATGGGCATGAACATGGCCTGTAATATCCCCAGTGTAAAGGTGGTGATGAAATCTTCGAGGTTTTGCGAATTACTGGCCAAATATGCGGACATCACGCGCCCCGACGGTGTATGTAGAAGCGCTAAACACAATACAGTGCACTACATAACCACCACTCCCGGGCCGCCAATCGCCAACAAGCCGCGGAGACTCGCTCCGGACAAGTTCCAAGCAGCCCGGAGAGAGTTTGACAATCTACTCAAACTCGGAATCGCCAGGCCATCAAAAAGTTGCTGGTCGTCACCGCTACACATGGTAGCCAAATCCGGCGATGAATGGAGACCGTGCGGCGACTACCGAATGCTGAACGCGAGAACGATCCCCGACCGATACCCAGTACGCCATATTCACGATTTCGCGTACGCATTAAGCGGGAAAAGGGTTTTTTCCACCATCGATTTGGTTAAGGCTTTTCACCAAATTTCGGTTGCCGAGAAGGATCTCCCCAAGACAGCGATCACAACGCCATTCGGACTCTTCGAATTCACCTACATGACGTTTGGACTTCGAAATGCGGCGCAGACATTTCAACGTTTCATCGACCAAGTGCTCCGAGATCTGGACTTCTGTTACGCATATATTGACGACATTCTGGTTGCGTCACGGTCCGAAGAGGAGCACAAAACACATTTGGAGACGCTCTTTAAACGTCTACGAGAGTATGGAGTTGTAATTAATCCGGCAAAATGTGTCTTTGGGCAAGAATCAGTAAAATTCTTGGGGTATCTGGTAACGTCGGATGGCATCCAACCTTTACCAGACAAGGTTGATGCAATTCGTCAATATACGCGACCAGACACGGTGAAGAAGCTGCGGAAGTTCTTGGGAATGCTGAACTTTTACAGAAGGTGCATTCCACGTGCAGCACGAGCACAAGCGCCATTGAACGCACTACTCCAGGGCAACGTGAAGGGCAACGCCCCAGTGCAATGGTCCGACGAGTCACAAGCAGCGTTCGAAGAATGCAAGAACAGCCTTATTCAAGCGACACTACTTCGACACCCGAAAGCGAGCGCAGAAGTAGCACTTTTCTGTGATGCATCCGACTTCACGATTGGTGCTGCACTACAACAACGTGCTGGTAATGATTGGGAACCGCTCGCGTTCTTCTCGAGAAAATTAAGCAACTCAAGAACAAATACGAGTGTAATCTGCGACGTCTCCACTCGATCAGCACGACCATTTGTCCCAAATCGACTACGGAAGGCCGTCTTCGAGAGTCTACATTGCTTATCACATCCAGGAGTGAAAGCAACAACAAAACTGATAACGCAACGCTACATATGGCCAAGTGTGAAGAAGGACTGTAGAGCATGGACCCAGAATTGCATGGAATGCCAGCGAGCCAAAATTACAAGACACGTCTCAACAACACCAGGCGGTTTTTCGCTAACGTCACACAGATTCGAGCACGTCCACATCGACATTATTATTATGCCTGTGTCAGAAGGATGCAGATACTGCTTAACAATGGTGGATCGCTTTTCACGATGGCCGGAAGCGGTTCCTATGGAAAATCAAGAGGCGGAGACAGTGGCACGCACGTTTTATTCGACGTGGATCGCAAGATTTGGACCACCGTTAAGAATTACGACGGATCAAGGCAGGCAATTCGAATCACAGTTGTTTTGGAGATTGAATTGTTTGACTGGGACAGAGCGTTATAGGACAACCGCATATCACCCAGCGGCGAATGGAATGGTCAAACGTTTCCACCGACAACTAAAAGCCGCCATCAAATGCCACGGACGCACCCGGTGGACAGAAGTTCTTCCGACAGTTCTAATGGGTATACGTGCCTCCTGGAAAGAGGACCTCGAAGCGAGTGCAGCAGAAATGTTGTATGGAGAGCCGATGCGTCTACCAGGAGAATTCTTATCGCCGACACAGAAGCCACTGGACCGAGAGACCGACTTTGTAGAAGCTCTACGTCATCAAATGCAACAACTAAGACCAATCGAGGGAACCAGACATGGACAGAAGGCAACGTTCGTGTTTAAAGACCTTGCCACGGCAAACAGCGTTTTCATTCGACGAGATGGACCAAGAGCGCCACTTCAACTCCCATACGAAGGCCCATTTAGAGTTGTGTCACGGACGGACAAGACGTTCATTGTGGACAGAAAAGGGCAGAAGATCGCGGTATCCATCGAGAGACTGAAGCCGGCTTACACAATTCAAGACCAAGACACTCCCGAAAAAGAGGGGAATGACGAAGACATCGTGGTGGTTCCAGTTCGATCGACCCCGAGGCAACCACCAGATGATGAAGAGCCCGAACAAAATGACCCTCCAGACGAGACACCACGTACGCGGTCAGGACGTCGCGTCCGCTTCCCCGATCGCTACCAAGCCGGGTACGCATAAATGCTGGAAGGGGGGTACTGTGGCGGTAAATCCACAACATCGACCGGTCGGCACTGGACGCACCGCATCTGGAGGGACAACATCGGCCCATGACCAGCCGCGTCCAGATGTGGACCAAAGGAGCCGGGGCCGCGGTAGATAGTCGGCAAATGTATATTTGTATATTTTTTATTGTATATATTTTATTTGTTTATGATTCCTTGCTTTCCAATTCCCACGTTTCCGTATACCTAGTTCCTTGACGTCAACAATTATCCTCCTATATAAGCTAAAAACTTCCTTTCCAAAATCAATCACTTGTCCAGCAGTCCAGCACCTACATCTACCAGCGAATATATATTTAATCGAGAGAATAAATAGTGTTACACATAGTTCTGATCTTTTCTTCAAAAATAACCCACCAAACACACTAAAATCAATTTAAGATTGCAACAAATTTTTCGCAATAAAATAATATTTGGCGGTATATCAGTGATAGCGTTTGGGGATTTAAGACAACTACCCCCAGTTGGCGATCATTTTATTTTCAATGCCAGTTCAAAAACATCATAATACGGTGCCATTATTGATGACTATTTATGGGGTCATTTTAAATATTTTGAATTGATTGAAATAATGAAACAAAAAGAGGATAAACTGTTTGCAATTGCTTTAAATAATATGGCAAATTGTTGTATGACATAGGATGACATTAAAATTTTAGATGTAGGTGAGGTATTCGATGAAAATGTCATACCAAGAGAAGCAGTTTTCCTATTAAAAACTAATAAATCTGTAGAGGCTTTTAATGAAAGAAGTTTAGAACAGTATACGGAGGATGTTGCAAATGTACGTGCAATTGACAATGTAAGAGGTATTGCGAGTGAGAAATTAAGAAAACAATTTTTAAATCAAGTAAAAATTTGAATATTGGACAATGTTTTGGTCTAGCTCACATAATACCCTTACATCTTAAATATACCACCATGTGGTATATTAAAAGTGTTTTCAGAAAAAATATCTTTTAAATGCGAGGGCCAAACGGCGAAAAAAGAGCAAAAAAATGGACAACGCAAGGATGAAAATGTAAATTAAATAAACCCTCATTGTTGCTAACGTCCAAAAACAACCAAGTAAAATAAGCTAATAAGCGAAGCAATAAAAAATTAGAAGAAAAATGTGTTGCAGTTAACAGGTGCAAAGCGTTCACTAAGTGAAATGCCAAAACGTCCATCAAATAATAGCAATGTTAATTGGAATAAAAAAGCACAAAAGCATGAGCACGCAAGGGAATGCATTAAGGAAACTTCTTAATTAACACGGTGAGCACAACTATAAAATGTTTAATTAATAAGGAAATAATTGAACAATAGGAAAGCAATTAAGGCTAAAAAAGTACAAAAAAGTGCAGAAAACCGATTGTAGAAAAAGCGAAAATCAAAAGCAAAAAGCAAATTACAATAACGGAAGTATTAATCTCCTTGCCCAGCCAAAGTGGCTCAGCGGTCAGGTAATGGTGCCCGCGTTCATCAATCCGTTTCACGCAGATTACATGAAATCGTTACTTGTTAGAAATGAACGCTACAAAAGACAAAAATTGCTAGCACGAAACATGATTTTTTCGTATTACCTATTTAAATATTGTAAGATATTTTTTTCATAAATAATTTGCTGCAAATTAAATTATTAATGTTGCAGGAATATTTTTTTTTCCTTTGGGTATTGTGTTTTAATTAACGAAATACTAATTTGAATTAAAAAAAATTACAAGGTATTAAAATTTATGTGAAATTTATGAGAGGACCTTACAACGATATAAGTGTGTAGTATGCCTACCTTATTGTAGCGTTGTGAATGTTGTATGTTGAACATTGTTAAGATTCTTGGATTGTTGATGCCACATAGGTGATGTGGGCATAGACAATATTCACTTTATGATTTAAACGATGGTTCGTTACTTCGTTTACAGCGTGTAAGAGATAAAAAGTCACATATAATAGCCGAGACACTCCTTTCTTCACAATAACTAACAATAAAATGAGATATAACTTTTCTGTCAAGGACAAAAACTTGATGAATGTACATAACTACAACGATCAAAGGTTCGATATTTTAAACCGGAGTAAAAATCATACTGTTCTTAAACAAGGCTTTAACAGTATTTATATTAGTAACCTTCCCCTCCATTTTTGGGGTACGCTAAAACTACCCAATTTGAATCTAAGGATTAAATAAATGACCATAAGCTAGGTTTAATGAGTTCCAATGAAATACAATTAAATATTCCTAAACAGATTTCAGATAATTAGATTTTAAAAACTTTTAAGAATATAGTAATCATAAAGAAAAAAATTGAATGAAATAATTTTATACATGAAAATTGTGGATATTATGGGAAAATATAATATAAGAAGTAATGTAAAAGGTTTAAAAAATAAATTACAATTAAGTTACATACATTGTTAATTATTGGGAAAATTAATAGATGTTTTTGTACGTTTAGATAAATATAATTTAAAATTAGAACCAAGAAAATGTAATTTCCTTAGGAAAGAAATTGTCTAGTTAGATCATTTAAGCACATATACGGGAGTTTTACCTGATCCCAAGAAAATTTCATGTGTTTAAAAATTTCCAGTTCCAAAAAATGCTAAAGAAATTAAATCTTTCCTGGGTTTCACGGGTTATTATCATCGTTATATTGAAAATTTTAGTAATATTGCTTATCCAATGGCTGAATTATTAACAAAAGAGCAAAAGCTTAATTGGACTAGTTTACAACAAGAAGCAGTCGAAATTTTGAAACAACAACTATGTTCTAATCCCAATTTGAAATATATAGAATATACAAAAGAATTTACTCTAATTACTGAAGCTTCTAGTCATTTAATAGGTTTAGAAACTTACTCAGGAAAACCGAGCACAATTACGACACATCATCTCGCCAATTATTAGCTACTGTCGATTCCATTAGTTATAGACAGTATAGACTATATTTCATATTACTAATCATCATTTCTCAGACTTATTACATTTCTGCTTATCAACTATTTCAATGTTCACAATATGTTTTACATTTCATATAACTCATGTATAATTCTTATTATCAGGTATACTTGTATTACACGGTGTTGCAGTATGTATGTTTTCTTGTAATGCACATTGTGCACTTTTCACAGAACTAGCTCCTTCGCCTCTCGAGAGGAGATAAAACTCCACTTCATCTGTATCGCACAGACGAACAAGTCGTTTTCTTAATCAAACAAATTAATAAATCTTATAATTTTCACTTTTTAATACATATATTTTATTTACTGAATTACAACGAACCTATAACTCATTAAACATTTTCGCCCGTATCTTTTGCTAGTTCACGATTACTTCGATTACTTCGTTACAGGATTTGTAAATACAAATGCCAGCGAATATTAATGTATTTGAAAATTGGTGTCTGTTTCTTGCTCAAGCTGTGTAAAACCAAAAATGGACTAAACACAAAAACGGTATACTGAACAAGTGATCAAGCGATTTAATATGAACGATTCAAAAAGTGTTAATACGCCGATGAACAGCTATAACAGAGAATAAATTTGTGATCTGAACATAAACTTTCCGTTTCGCGAATGCGTCGGCAGTTTAGTGTACTTGGCTAATCGAACGCGACCCGACATATCATTTGCAATGATAAGTTATTGTAGTCGTTGTTCGGAAAGTCCCACCAAAACTGCAGCAACAATCTTAAAAAAGTGTTTACGTTATTAAACGGTTCAACCAATGAAGGATTATCCGCCAGTTGAGTGAAATCCAAGCGTTTTGTGACACAGACTTCCCGGAAAATACAAAAACGAGAAAAAGTACAACAGAATTTATGATTTATTTGGGAGGAAGTCCAATGGGTGGTGTTCCAGATATCAACTAGTCATCGCCTTATCAACTACAGAAGCGGAGTTTATTCCAGCAGCGGATTATGCAAAAAAGTTAATGCATTTAAGTAATGTGATTTTCGAGCTAATTGGTGAAAGGGTGAAAATTGATTTGAATGTGGACAATCGAAGTGCAATGTTTATAATGAAAAATGGTGTATTTAATAAGAAACTGTTGATTGCGCAGTTTTCTTGTAGCACTTATTTTAAAAGAAACGCCCGAATAAACAGTTTAACATTATTTATTGAAGTAATTGTGGAAAAAGTATCACATTTAAGAGATAACAATAATCGAACATTCTTCTTTGAAAGTTGTAGCAAAAGAGAGAGATTAATATAAAGTAGATAATTAATTTCCCTAAATTAAACAGTTTTAAACTATTCTGGTTTACAAAATAAAGTCCCTGAAAATTAATTTTTAAATTCAAATATGTCCATATTTTAACAGAAACAACTAACTCGATATTTTCGATTAGAAAAATAAACAATATAGATTATTGTTTAATACAATATAACTTCAATTAATAGTAAAATTAATATACTCAATTAATGATAATATTAATAACTTTAACTTGAACAATACTATTCAATGACATAAATAACAAAATCTATATGAGATTCGTGGCACCATAAAATATCCCTCGGAGTGTTAACACAGGGTGTTGAATGATGCAAGACCATCATCACTGTTGTAGACTGCTAGAGTGGATTATGCAGTTTTGTTATACGGCGTAGAAAAATATGAGCTGACATAACACAAGAGACGTAAACACATTGACTTGAGGTACACATTTCTGTGCGAAAAAGTTAACGAAAATTTTATGAATGTTATATATTGCCGAGTGAAAATCAAATTGCAAATATATAGATAGATAAAATCTCTGAAATCTGTTAAATATAGTAAAATTAAATATTTTTTGGGTAAATGAGGGTTTAAGAGGAAGTGTTGAATGTAGAAATGAATTATTATTTTAGGGTATGTTGTTATATGTATATGTAGTTAGTCGTAGTGTAGTTTCTTAAAAACTTAAGAACATGAAGAACGGGAGAGTTTAAGTTATGTAGGTTATATTTAAGTTATATTTAATAAAGAATATTCTTTTGTTGTTTTAACTCTGTGTTATGATTTAAATAAAAAAATATAAATCCACAAATGACATTTATTACTTACATATTTTCAACAAAAAAAAAACAATTGTGATTATTTGTACGTATTCATGTTAATAATTACAGTTGTAACATAGACAAAGCTTGCCTTCAATTTTTTTTAATTAGTATTATCTAGGTACCTTGCAGAAGTTTTCTGATATTAAGCCATTTTAAAAAAATTGAAAAGCACATGTGACTAGAGCGTAAATGCCCTTCAAAAACTGAAACAACATTCTCAAAATCTCTATATACGTTGACAAAAAAATTCCCTACCTTAATCCAGAACGCATTAGAAATCGTAAAACCATTAAAACATTCAAAATCCAAATTCTTTTGCTGATTTATTGACATTATTAACAAGATTTGGAGATTACATTTGTTAAAAGAATAAACTGGGAACGTGGAAATCAATTCGTACATCTTTTCGCCCTGAAATAGAAGTAGTTACTAAAAAGTACAAAATCTTGTAATATACATTAATTCACTTCCTCAATAAAATTCTGACAGTAATGTGCCATCGAGCAACTCACAAGTATTGCCATACTTAATTCAAAAATCGCTAAAATATTCCATATCGGACTCAAATTCTAAAACGAAACAATTCAGTTATGATTGAAAACAATTTCCCATTAAGGAAAAAACTCACAATATAAAGTATAACCAAATTGTCACAAATAAAAAATATGCCAGCCATATGAAAAAGAGGAATTAGATAATACAAGAAATCCTGAAATTCACTTTTACATTTATAAACAATATTATAGTGTATTATAAGAGATTTCAATTTAGCGAAAATTATTTTTTGAGTACTTTCATCATTCACTTTGCAAAAATCTAAATCTTGACAATAATTAACAAATTCTTCAATATCATCATTCATCACAATCATCTGATATTGCATCTCAAATAAACAAAACATCACATAAGATATTCAAAATTTTGTTCAAGTTATAAAAATTAAAATAATTATTATTGATTTCAATAATCACATACAAACTTTCTTTTTCAACATCCGCCAAAGATTTATTCAAAATAATGCAAATAAGACCCAAAATGTAAGCAACGTAAATTGTGATGGTCAAAGAATCATCTTTGTGTCGAATAATTTCTTTCGGAGCGTCATTTATTGTATCTAAACGTTTGAATTTTGATAAATGTTTAAAAACGAGATTAAAAAATGTGTCTTCATATAAGGCATGTAAAACATACATGACTAATGCCTGTGAACATAAAATGTTGGATAATGGTATATTAAAAAAACGAATTCTGTAAGGCACATTTTATTGAAAGAGTGGATATCAATTGAGTCCTCAATGCAATATCCACGATTGCAATAAAATGCCTTACGCAATGAGTTTTTTACGCTATTTTATCTATTTTGGTGAAAATATTGCTTTTCAAATAAATAAATCATTTTAGTTATTTTAGTACACAAATTAATTTTTATATTGGCTTACTTAAAATGATGTGAGAGTTAGGTTATTTTATTGTCAAATTTTTGAATTTCAAAACGACATCCGTCAGATCTGCCCACACCAAATTTACAAAATGCATCCCATTTTATCGCATTATACATCTCATTATCGTCCAGTAATGGCGGCCAGTGCAGAACAATAATGAACACTTGGCGACACCAAAATAGATAAATTAACTAAACACTTGCAAACCTACATAAAATCCTTGAAATAGTATGTAAAGATTTCTGAGTTGAAAGGTATGAAAAGCCTCATGATATAAGCCTAAAGTAGAATAAAACAAACCATAGAAAAACACAAACTTAAATAGCCAGTTGGCCGCTCTTGATCCGCGAATTGATCGTATAATTGTGAGAAGTATTTGATTTGATACGGTATGTCCTATAAAAGAAATCATTTTGAATTTTGGAAACTTACAAATTCAAACAAACCTTTTAACGGATATGTAAATGGATCGGATAAATGTGTAAGAAACTTTAGCATCCACATTTTCATAATGAACTTTTTTATTTGGGTACTTTTACTTAACAATGCAATTGCCACGTGCCGTTTGCGTGTGGTAATTAAAAGTGATTCAAACAACAGAGAGTTAAACGTGAATTCAAGAAATTCACTCATAAGATAATATTCGCCTTATGACACAAGCCGTTTAACTGCTTGACATATGCAATATTATCATTATATAGTATATTCCCTATATTCCCTACACGGAGAATGCGTAATAATGTGCAATTCATTCATTATTCAACACCATCGTTATTTGATTCCAATGCTTAATGAGAGTTTGAAGAAATAGTTGATTGCTTTTTAATATCTTTTGTTGCTTTTTTTAATGTTGTTAAATTCTCACCATAAATTCATTTCACCTAAAAGAAGACTTGAAGAAATGATACAAATATAAAAAAAAGAGAACATGTCAAAATCTTCATTAAAATTGTTTTACATTTGAACTAAAATTTTAATCAATTATTTAGATTATTTTTTCCAAAATCAGATCTAAAAACTTTTATAATTGTATTTTATCGTTTTTAAGTAGGTCTAGGAAACTCATCAATCTGGTTTATACTGTATAGTACCCCAGTGACCAGTTAGTGTGTCTCCGAAAGGTCCTTAGAAAATTACCTGAAATCGGCCGGTGACGAGTTAGTGTATCTTACTTGAAAGGGATTAAGTCTGGTGACGAGTTAGTGTGTACCCGATTAAACAGGGGCAGTTTTATAGTTGGGAAATCGGTTCACAATCAAAGGATAGAGCGATTGTGGGCAGAGGTAAATAGAGTAGTCACGAAACAATTTAAAGAGTTGTTTCAATTTATGAAAAACAACAACATACTGGACGAAAATGATGAACTTGATCTATTTTGTATTAATTATATATATCTGCCACGCATACGAAAATCTCCGAATGAATTTATATCGCAGTGGAATAATCATGGATTAAGTAATATGGGTGGAAGATCTCCGTTAGCATTATGGAATTTAGATATGTTGCAAAGCAATAGTTTCACATTAAATGAAGATCCCTTATACGAAGAAAATCCAAATATTTATGGAGTGGAAGATGATGGACCACTATCAGAAATACGAACAGAAAACTATGTTGTAGTTTCCGATTCTGAAATTAATTTAACAGAAGAACAAGTAAGACAGGTTCAAGAAGCAGTTTCCGATCCTACACTAGAAGATAATAATTTTGGATGAGATTTGTATTTGATAGTAAGAAATATTGTAAGACAATTTTATTCGTAAATTTTGAATGTAAAAGGAATTATAGTGTATTGAAAAAAAAATACATTTTTTTTTGAAATTCTAAAATGTGTTTTATTCCATTTTATTATAATACTCTGTATAATATCGTGGAAGAATCGACTTTCGAAACACAAACTGGTAAAAATTCATTAAAAAATAAAAGATATTTATAAAGTAAATAACTAGAAATATAGGTAATAACTTAAAAAATCACATTTCGATTGCATTAAAAACAAAATTAAAACATTCACAATTAAATAGTTTTTTCGAGTTTTTCTTAAGCGAATCCAAAAACCATTCCGTTTAATAAGCCGTATGTCATATTGGTTTTAAAATCCTCGAAATTATTGTGCGTTACAGGCAATTTCAAAATTAGGGAACACGTGTTAGCTTTGGGATACAAAGACGGATCATCATGTAAAAATTCCAATGCTGGGCGAAGTTCAAATCCCAAAGGTGGTACACGATCAGCTCCAGTAGCGAATGCTAATAAGTGTTGCAAACTTACATCTGAGTTTGTCTCTAAAATTTAAAAAAAATTAATTTTCCGGTTTTTTTAAATTTTATTAATTTCTATAAATTAAATCGACTTTGTGTATACATTCTAACCTTCACAGTCAATTAAGAAATCCCACCAATATGCCATTATTTTATTTTCAATTTTTCTCCTGTTACTCCCTTCTGAACTAAGGGAAGGAATAAAAAGATTTTTAAACAGTTCTCCATTTAATGTGGGCGGTGTAAAGTACATGAGTGATTTGTAGTCGTCATAATAATTTTTAAATTCAGTAAACATATTATCAATGTTTAAACCGTCTTTTAATTGTTCCAATGCTGAGCGATTGCGATGGATAACATAGTACTTCACAGCGTCTGAAAATATGAAGAAATTATAATATTTTAAATCAATTAAACATGAAATGAAATATCTTAAATACGAAAAGTTTAAGAAGTGTAATAAACATTTTAACTTTAAAATTAAAATACACTTAATTAACAAAATAAATATGTAGTTCACTTACTATTTACAATCTCTTCTTTTTTTTCATAATTGTCAAACTCAAATCCCGCTAAAGTCATACAGGGACTGTTTAAAGGGTCCGTGGCGTTAGCGGACGTGGCGTTAGCGGACAGACCGAAAATCGTGGCGTTAGCGGACACTGAATTTTAGATCGTGGCGTTAGCGGACAGGGTAGCAGGTAAAGGGATTATATGCTGGTAGAAAGGTTTCATCGGACAAATCTTAAGATTTTTCCAACATCATTAAAGAAAAATACTGATAAGAACTACGTACACGTGTCCGTGGAACAAAATGATTTTTAATACATATATGTACCTAATATTTATATGTATTTTACGCTTTATAAAAAAATGGGTTCTGTTCAATGTTCAATTATTTCATTTCATATTATTAATATGATTCAAATCAAATTTCATATAGAAAATTTGTTCATAAATAACCTATAATTTCAAATTGTTTTTAACAATATGAAATGGAATAATTGAACATTGAACATAAACCATTTTTTTATAACGCGTAAAATACATATAAATATTAGGTACATATATGTATTAAAAATCATTTTGTTCCACGGACACGTGTACGTAGTTCTTATCAGTATTTTTCTTTAATGATGTTGGAAAAATCTTAAGATTTGTCCGATGAAACCTTTCTACCAGCATATAATCCCTTTACCTGCTACCCTGTCCGCTAACGCCACGTCCGCTAACGCCACGGACCCCTGTTTAAAACTGCATCTTGAAGATCATTTAAATTTGTAGCATTCTCGACTGTCATTAATTGCATTTTAATGTCACTGTCCATTATTTCGTCCTTACTTGGATACTATATATTCGGCTTACGGCAATCGGCCACTCCACAGGAATATTGATATTACCATGGAGAGCGCAGCACATAATCTCCAAGGCAATTCTTCCATCCTTTGTTTGGTTGTTCCACGTTGTTTTTCTAACCGCAACGGAATCGAGTTTCTATTTGCTGATGCCTATTAAATATCGAGACTTTGGCATAAAAAAAAGGCGATTGTAATTCATCACGTAGTCTATTACATGTATAGCAGCATCGGTCGAGATGGACCAGAATTTTATGAAATAATGAGGTAGTGTTTACTTATCTATTTGTATTGGGTTGAAAATATAGGTATCATAAATACAAATCATTTTTTAATCGTATTTCATTCTTATGAAAATAGTTTAAAAAGGTTTCCCAATATCCGACATCTTATAAGACTTTGATTCAATTTCCCTAATTTTCAAAGAAGAATTACTTCAAAGAATTATTTCACGAGCCACAATTATGTACCTTCATTCTCAACTGAAAAAAAATTCTTCTGATACAAAAAATTCTAAAATTTTGCAAAATTTGATCTATAAATAATGGCATGCATAATGGTATGCATTTAACGAAAATATGTATGATTAATAAGTTTGCGAGTACCTAAATAAACTATAAATTTAAACTGTCTAATGTAAATTATTTATTTTTAAAACACATATGTACATATATTATGGAAATGATACAAATTATATGTATGTATATGTTACCGGAAAAACCCGAATCAGGAAAACTTTTGGTTATGGAAAATTTAAAAAAGAGAAATGTCTTTTTTCAATGCCCTTTAGGTTAGCGGGTTTTTTTTAGAACTGTTCACTGCGTCTGAACTGTTTTTTAGGAAAAAATAGGATAAATAAGAAAAAAAAATTGTCTAGGCAATACTAGTTTATCCGGATTTCGATTTTTCCGGTAACATATACATTAAGGTAAGGGAATTTTAAGTTGCAGAAAAAAATTCACACGACAATTTTAAATGTTGTATTATAAACAACGTTTACACTTGAAAATGATTAATACAATATTTAAATTGGACGATCGGAAAACCATGGCAAGCCGTTTGGGACTTAATTAACTTCTTTACTAATATATATAAAATCTTACTAATATTTATAAAGGTTTACTAATATAAATATTTTTTGACTAATATATATAAAATTTTACTAATATTTATAAAGGTTTACTAATATAAAGTACCTACATAAAGTAATATTAAAATTTGATAAGGAATCCAAAAATGTAATAAAAGATGGGGTGTTCCATTTAATAAGGAAGTTAGTACCGACTTCCGCCAACCGCCAACTAGAAAATATTTAAGATCGATCGGCCTCTTTGGATAACCCCTATAGCCAAATTTTCAGATTCGAATTACGTATTTACCCTTTTCGAGATTTTTCTAACCGACGTGTGAAACGGAACACCCTGTATATTAGCTAAAAAATATTTATATTAGTAAAATTTTATATATATTAGTAAAGAACTTAATTAAGTCCCAAACCGCTTGCCACAGAAAACAACCCGAATCGTATTATATTTTAAGAGAAGGATGTTAAGAAACTAACTGCCCTTCGAACAATTGTTTAAACACAAATTTGTTAATGATAAAATGGGTAACAGTTTAAGAACTAATTCTGTAATACCACAAGTGAGTAGCTGATCGAACAGAAGTGTATACCTAACGTACTAATAGTTACCACTGCTAACTACTAAAAATTATAAGATTCAAAACGTACTTTTAAATTGAGTTGTTTTGTTTGCAAGCCTCACCGGGATTATATTTCCTCCTACACTTATACGTGACCAAATGAATGAGACTTGACAAATTTATTTATTAAGCCACTCAAATAAGGTGATACTTAAGACGTTTTAAGATAAGACTCTTATAGAAAAGAAATCTACATTATTTTCGTTGCTCGTTTGAATAATTTCTTCTAAAATGAAGAGATTATAAACCATAGGTGATCTAATTCCTTGTGTTGTTTAATTGTTGTTTAAGCAACCAATCATTCCAATATTTGATTTCACTCATGTGCCCTTTTAATAACAACTCAATAAAATAACAATTGTCAGCTTAACCTTAATTGTTAAAACAAATTAAGTGGCAAATTTTATATTCATCTAAAATCGGCTCTTTCTGTCTTTAACCACCACGTAGTATTAGTCCCCGATGGCATAAAAGTAGATTAAAGACAATCCAGAATTATATTATTCTTCTCTTACATTTATATAAAATATAAAACAAACCATTTTAATCCTGAATTATATTTAATCCACTTTTCTGCAGTCGGGGATAAATATAAAATTTGGAAACTCATATAATAGTCAACAATATGTTATGTTATCCTCATTTTTCTATGTAGTAGATTAGTTTATTTCAAGGCGATACATGGAACTCTTTTAATGTTTCTCTTTTAATGTAATCATATATGTTGAATTCTTACAATTTTGTTGTTATCAACCAGACTTGATTCGCACAGAATAATCTCACGTATGAAAATGTACAGTAAAGTAAAATCGAGGCAAAATTTAATATTATTATAATGTATAATGCATTTGTGGCGACCTGAAAGGCGAATGCAAGAAAATATAGATTCATTCAGTTATCATCGGCGAAACTGAAACATTATAAACAATCTTTTCACTTTTATGTATTAATTTGTACAACAAAATTAAATGTGTGTCGCAATAAAACTCGGACTTAGTCTGAATATCTTGAACGTCTTGCCTTTTATTTGGACAAACAAAAATCCATCATAACATTTTGGTGCAGTCGGTAGGATTGTCCAAAAGTATAAAAGAAAGACATTGAAATAAATATCAAGGCGAAATTGGTAAAAAGTTCGACTATATCTTGGAACAGGGTAGGTCAGATTTCAATTATTTGGTCTTGAGTATTGCATCCATCCAGTTATTTTCATAAAATCAACCTAAATCATCTAAATTATCTTTCAAAATGAGCAATCCAGATCTAGCAAACCCTTTATTGTACAGCAACGTAGCTGAAAGCCCCCGTGAAAACCCTATTTACTCCATGGCGGATATTCGTTCGTTAATAACGAAGGACTTTGACGGCGATCGAAGTAAGTTATATGACTTTTTACAACACTGTGGTCAAGCCTGGGTATTTTGTCGGGGTCCACTCTTTTATTAATTGCATACATTGAGTCCAGACTCAATGGTTCAGCCCGTGCTCAAACTCGATTTAGGCGATTTTACAATTTTGACGAAATCAAAGAAACTCTCATACAACTTTTTGGCGATCAAGGCGAACTTCCTCAGATATTAGAAGAGTAAATAGTATTAAACAGAAACGTAACGAACCAATTCAAGAATTTTTCAATCGTATAGAAACACTACAAGCATTGGCGCTTAATTCAAGTTCTCTAGATGAGGATGTCGAAAACGCGGGGCGAACAGCTATGATAAAAGAAATTGCACTACAAAGATTTATCCTTCATTCAAACGAATCAATTTCATCGGCGTTACGTAGGTCCTAACCTGAAAACATTAATGATGCGCTTCACGAAGCCCTATTAGAAGAAAAATTCCTTCAAGCTCGAAATAATAAACAAACTCATATTTATTGCATCTTTTGTAAACAAAATGGTCACGAATTTAAAGATTGCTATGCTCGAAAAAGACGATTAAATGATAATCGCCCACGTCATAACTCTAACTACCAATCTCAATCGAATTCTAACTCAAACTCTAACTCAAATTCTAATTCAAACTCTAATTCTCGCCGACAAACTCCAAACAATTCATATCAATCCAAATTCTGCAACTACTGTCGTTATCAAAATTCACAACCCTCCACTTCAGCTGAAATCAACCATTTAAATTCCAACTCGTCCCAAGTGGTCGCCGAACTCCGGGACGAAAAAACTCAAATCAAGGTGAAATCGAAGGTCGTATTAACATTTTAACAGAAGCTAAAATCTATGTCTTAAATCCTAATAAAAATTTTATCTATGGTAAATTTCCTAATAATCTAACATATAAATTTCTCGTAGACAGCGGTGCGACCATTTCAGTTGTAAAAAAGGACATTCTTATACATTTACGCAATGTAACGATTGACGAAAATGACAATCCATCTGTGAGCGAGATTAGTTTTAATTCACCAATAGGTACCATTGGCAGTACCATTTTAAAACCAACTATTAACGACGAGAAGATAAAAGTTTTTGTAGTAAATCAAATCAATCTACCGGGCATAGTCGGTGTCTTAGGAGACGACTTTCTCACGAGGGAGAACGCGGATATTAAATTTCGAAAGAAAACTATGAAAATAGATTCTATATCGGCAATCATTAAAATGGGAGACGAAGGCGATAACACTTCGCACTATCAGGTTATTCCTCCACGTTGCGAACAGGTTGTGAGAATTAATATCAATAACGAAGGCGAAATAACTCAAGGCGTAATACCATCAAATCTTAAAATTTGCGACGGCGTATATTTAGCTAAATCCATTGTAAACGTAGACGAAAACTATCAAGCTGTATCGACTATTGTAAACACCACGACGAAAGCTTGCTACATCAGTAATCTTAACACATATTTAGAACCATTTAACGAAAACGAATCATTCATTTTTTGTGCAAACGTTATAGACAAACCGACCGAAAGACAGACGTACGAATGAACAAAACTCCTATTCGAAAATTTGCGATTAGAACATCTGAATAAGGAAGAACAAACAGCTATCGTAGAAATGTGTAAAAAAATTTAACGACATATTTCATTTACCCGGCGATTTCCTTACAAGTACAGATGCTTTAGAACACTCTATTACTCTTTCAAGTGAACAACCCATTAAAACAAAAATGTACCAGTTACCCAAATGTCACGAAAACGAAGTAAACAAATAGGTTAAGAAAATGTTAAAACAAAATATTATAAGACCATCCACTTCCCCTTATAATGCACCTCTTTGGGTAGTACCCAAGAAAATGGATGCGTCTGGTACACAGAAATGGCGAGTCGTAGTCGACTTCCGTAAACTCAATCAGGTAACGGTAGGGTAACCTATCCCAAATATAAGTGAAATATTAGACCAACTTGGTCATGCGTGTTATTATTCGACATTAGATCTCGCAAGCGGGTTTCACCAAATTAAAGTTAAAGAAAGTGACATTTATAAAACGACGTTTTCTACCAGTTCGTGGCACTACGAATTCACTCGTATGCCATTTGGGCTGAGTACGGCTCCTTCTACATTCCAACGGTTAATGAACACTGTGTTAAGCGAATTGCAAGGAAAACAATGCTTTGTTTATCTAGACGATATTGTTGTTTACGCGTTCTCGCTTGAAGAACATCAACAGAAATTAAAGCTATACATATCGCGAAACCACTAACGAAGTTATTAAAGAAAGACGAAAAATTTGATTGGGGAGTAGCACAACAAAAAGCTTTTGAAACATTCAAAACAATCCTTACCAGTGAACCAATTTTACAGTTCCCAGATTTCGAGAGGGAATTCATTCTAACTTGCGACGCATCGGATTACGCGATCGGTTTCGTCCTCTCTCAAGGAGAAATAGGTAAAGACTTGCCCATATGTTACGCATCTCGTACTCTCAATGAGACGGAGTGTAGATATTCTACAACAGAGAAAGAACTATACTCTCTATCGTTTGGTCAGTTAAACATTTCCGACATTACTTATTCGGACAAAAATTCAAAATTGTAACGGACCATCGTCCACTCACTTATTTATTCAATTGCAAAGATCCATCCTCACGATTGGTATGCGTTGGCGGCTTAAATTAGAAGAATATAATTACGAAATTTTGTATAAACCTGGGCGTACTAATTCAAACGCAGATGCGTGATCAAGAAATCCTATCCTGGCGTTAACACCTGTACAATCATACGACGACTTTATCAAATTTCATTTCGAAAACACAAGTTTAATTTCATATCCCACTGTAAAGGAAAACATCCTTGACTTAATTCCAAATGTTTTGTTATTTTCTAAAGATTTCGACGAAGAAAACAAATATTATCATAATCTATCAGAAATCTACGATCTAAATAAAATTGTTTCGGACGACACACAACTATACGATACTATATGTTTTGAAAATGATACACATAAAACTTTTATACTGATAACTCACTAGGAAATGCTAAATTTTACTATAGATTCAAGAGTCAAAATAACCTTAGTGGATAACGATAAAATAACACCCTCTTCAAGAGACGAAATTAATAAAATCCTCATCGAAAATCATTCAACATCTACAAGTGGTCATCCTGGTTATTCGAAAACATATAAAAAGATAAAGGCGAATTATTATTGGAAAACGATGAAATATGATATCCAGCATTTTATTAAAGAGTGTAAAAGTTGTAAATAAAACAAATAGACATGGATATATTCTCTCAATATGTTTGTTTGTTTATTTGATATATGTATTTTTCTATGTTGTTTCATCCCATTATGTGTGTGATTGAGTCACGATCAGTTTCTGTTATGATGTGAGTTTTGGCGTCTCGCAGAGTTATTTCGCGTAAAGCTTGGCAGTGAGTTTTGATGTGTGATCAGCCAACGACTCGTAATCGTTAATTATTGATGATTTCTGTTCGGATTCTCGATTCTTTTACTGTTCGTGATTTTCTATTTGTGCTGATTATTTCTTGTGACTATATATGTTTGGACTTTTTTAGAGTTGATTTTCTCATTTGTTATGAAATGTTTCTTTCCTTATAATGACATATTTTACGTGTTCCTAAATGATCACTTGAGTCAAAACATCGCCAAGATTTCAATGCTTAATTGCTATCATGATTTTTATTGCTGTGAACTTATGAAGTTTCTCTACACCCGGTTTATATGCATTTACAAAATTATCGTTATGTTTTGAAAAGAGTCATGGAAGTTTCCTTTGCTGATTCTTTCTACCATTTCACTAACTACAGACAAGAATCGACAAGGTGTAACGTTTTGTCTTTCTGTTAATTTATGATAGCTGTTTTACTTATATTATTTCATTTGCTGCTGTGTTTGATTTTATTTTAATTCTCCAATTTTAAATTTTAAAATGTCTAAAAAAAGTGGTTCCGCGAAAGTTGGGATCATTACAATATTAGTACATTTTCTCGCACTGCAACAAAATTCTTTTTAGTCAATTGAAATTTGATGAAATGTGTTTTATTAAAATAACTAATTAGTTCTTACCTACCAACAAAGATAAATAGTGCTATCTCCATAATAAGTAAAAAATTGATTGGTGAAATGTAGGATTCTAAAATTTAAAAATGTATTTTATTTTATATTTTTTTCAAAAATTTTCTACCACAAACATAAATTTCAACAGAGAACCAATATAATAACTCCAACACAAAGCAAATGAAAAACAATAATAAAATTTGGTTTCGGTCATGTGCAAACACTTTTGTGGGATATTAAATAATAAAGAGATTTCGTAAAAAATTATACCTACTCATTACTTAATATACATAAAATATTTAGTTAATAACGTAATGACAAAATTGTATTGTGTATGAATATATTTGCAACTATACCTTTACATATGTGCACTAAAAAGATTATATACTTCTTTTGTATTTCTTTAAAAAGATTGAACAGCACATGTAACAAGAGCGTAGACGCCTTTAAGAAACTAAAAAAACAAACATTTTATAAGCTTTAATGCCATTAAACAATAATACAACCCTAATTAAGAACTTATTTGAAATAGTGAAGCCATTAAAACAAATAAATTCGAAACTATGTTGTTGATTTATCGCCATCATTAATAAAATTTGCAGATTATAATTGTTCAAAGAGTAAACAGGAAATGTGGATATCAATTCGTACATCTTTTCACCCTGTAATATAGATATACGTTAAAGTAGTGAAAAACTTTGTGAAAATAATATTTACTTCTTCAATAAGACCCTGACCGTGATATGTCATAAGAAAACTCACATATATACCATGAATTAATTCAGAAATTACCAATAAATTCCATGATAGACTTTCATTCTAAAATTAAATATTTTCTTTCTGTTTAAAACTCTTTTCTTTAAAAAAACTTACTAGGTAAAGACCAGTTAAACAGGAACAAAAAAACACTACTCCCATAATATGAAAAAGAGGGATTCGATAGTACAAGAATTGTTGAAATTCAATCTTACATTTAAAAACGGTATTATAATGAATTATAACGGCCCTTAGTTTAGTAAAAATATTGTTTTGGATCTTTTCGTCATGAATTCCTCTAAATTCCAATTCTTTGCAATATTTTGAAATTTCTTCAATGTCATTATTCAACACAACTAACTGATACCGTAGCTCTGAGGTGATTAAGACAATCACCCAGCCACTATTCGATATCAGAAGCACAATGTGGATATAAACAAGATCAAATAAAATATTTAAAACTTTGTTAATGTGATAAAAGTCAAAATAATAGTTATTCAATGCTACAACACAGTTAAGACGTTCTTTTTCGGTATCCGACACTGTTGCATTGAAAATTGCACAAGAAAAAATTAAAAAGAACCCAATAAACATTTTGAAGAGTACTGATTTGTCTCTACGATGAATAATTGCTTTCGTGTTAGCATTTACTTTGTCTAATCGTTTAAATTTGGAGAAACTTCCAAATATGAGATTAAATAAAGTTTTTTCGTATACAGAGTGAATAACAAACATGAGCAGAGACTGTAAATACAAATTGTATAATAAAATTAACTAAACTATTGTGTACCGACATATAGTCCTTGAGCAATTATGAATGATGTTTTTATTCCAATAGTTTTAGTCCAAATTGAATATATTCCAACAGTATTATAAACGAATGCATAACAGAAAACAAACTTATATATCGTATTGGTCAATGTTGTTCCACGAATTGATCGTATAATTGTAAGAAGTATGTGATTCGATACTGTATGCCCTGAAAAAGATGTGATTGTTAATTTTTGCAGAAAACTTACAGAATCAATCAACAAATCAACCTTTTAATGGATATGTAAAAGGTCCTGACAAATGTGAAAGAATTTTCAACAACCACATACTGATAATCAACTTATAACATTAATGTGTATAGTTAATTATGATTGTTATTATATTGAATATCAGATCATGTTCTAAGGAGATTGCGTATAATAAAATTAAACTCATTAATGTGGTTAATCATTTTTCAATACCATAACATTAAATATATTAATGTAAGATGACGTGCCTATTATTTCCAACTTAGACATTTTTTGTTAGATGTTAAAAGTTTAGCCGAGCGATGACCGTGAACATTAAATTTCAATCAGCTACGCGAGGTAAGTAAACTTTCTCGCGTTATTCGGCATTATCAGTAAATTAGTCTCAGCTTCTGCGCTGAAAGATTTCTGCCTTATTTTAATTTATTTAAAATGAATTGAATTTAATTGAAATCACACACAAATACTCTCGTGTATTTTTTTAAATTAATTAAAAACAATTACAAAAAAAAGTTTCCTACCGGAGCTGCTTTGCTTCAGCTGATACTTCCATCATTTAAACTGCTGAAATAATAACTGAAAACTAGCCAGCTGATGACTAAACATCTGTTCGCGAAGATATTTATTATATAAACCATAAATTATTTTTCTTAACAACTAATGCAAATGATCAGTTAAGCGTATACTTGAGTTAGTTATATTAGTTTTCAATTGAAAGAATTGAATCTGTATTATTTTAAAAAAGTAACAATTTATTATATTAATGATTTATTTTAACGAGAAAGAACACAAATCATTAGTCGATCGATCAGGACGATTTTTATAATGATGGCTACCCCACCACTACACTTGCCCGGATGAAGCGTCACTACGCTTCCCCACTCTTGACCGATTTTAGCGGCAATTTTAAAATCGTCTAGACACTCTACCACGGCCAGACTGACGGGTAATACGCTCTCCCAATTCTGTTTTTCGTCCAAATTGTTTTGCTCTCCTGAAACCCAGTAAAATTATAGTCTAATTAATTCTATTTAATCACAGCCAATCATCGACACTCAAACTGTAATTTTTTACCGTTTCTCCATTTTACTATTACACAAATCACACATTTTTACTGATGTTTTCTAAACATGATAATTCATTGAAAAATTCATTTACGATCAATAATTATACTCCTCGGTTTTTCAGAACCGTCCAGTATTTCACAGAACATCATGCTCCTCGAATCTCAACCTACATCGGTCCAGCAATTACAGTCTCTGCCGGTATAATAATATCACCCATGTACAGAACAATAGAACAACAATTGTCTTTAAGACTTCCGACTGCTTTGTTGATTGACCTTTGGAACAAAGGGCGAGCGTTGGCTAAGCCGAATGGTACTCGCAAATATTTATAGTGCTCATCAGGTGATACAAAGACACTTTTATGAATAAAGTCTTCCGCAATAGGCATTTGATGAAAACTCGCCCCCATATCTAATGTAATAAAGAATTTTGCTCCGCCAAGTCGTTCCAATTGGTCGTCAACACGCGACAAAGTGTATTTATCTTTGATTGTATTTGTATTTAAGGATCGAAAATCTACGACCATTCGATCAGAGCCGTCTTGCTTTTTGACTAACAAAACTGGGCTCTCAAAAGATTATTCACTTTCGCGAATTATTATGTTGTTTTCCAAAAGATCTTTAATGATTTCGCGTACCTTTTGTCGCTCTAATAATGACATACGATATGGTCGATAATTAACAATTTTAATAGCGGACACTGCATGACCAGTTGTAATGATATCATCAAATTTCTTTAGCAAATTTATAAGATAATTCTAATATTCCTCATTTAATTCAGTAACGGACAATGCTTGCGAAATTAAATCATCTTTTGTTACAAAAGAGGCAGTATTTACCTGCAAACCTATCAAAATATTATTTCTGTGCACTATTTTACTTCCGTCACGATATGTAAAAACTGCAACATCCGTATGTTCGACTATACCTATTCGTCCAAGTATCGCTTCATAATTTATACTATTGATTTTTACCACATAAAACAAAACTTCAAATGTCATGTTCTCTGATTCTACAATTTGTGATGTTGGCCAATAGTTAAAATAAAATTATTACCAATTCCCGTTAGAGGAATCTCACAAAGATCAACATGGCAACCAATACGAGCTGCAACATCTTCGGTTATTACAAAACACTGTGCGCCCGTGTCAGCTAAACAATAAATTAAATGCTCCTTTATTATAACAGGCATCAGTTCACTATCAAAATTCTAAGAACAAACATTGACTTGAGGCTTTTTGTCTTTCTCAAACCGTTCTTTTGCCCAACAATTAGTGTGCCTAATTTATGACAAAACCCACAAGTGGTTTTGCTTTGTCCCGTGTTTTCATGTTTATTCGGTCCCCTATTGTCACCAATATTAGCTAGCTTAGCTTTCTTTGACTGATCAAAGTTATGATTCAAATTTCGCGGTCTTTGTTCAATTTTGGAAGTTGAAACGCGAGAAGTGCATGTAGCATGCAAATGATCAGTACTTCCACAAGAATAACAGCTCTTTAATCCTTTAGAAGGACGCTTAAAAGAGACAGAACGTTTTCTATTTACTGTTACTGTCTACTACTAGTCTAATTAATTTATTCTAATTGAATTTGACAATATATACATAAAATTTGTCCTACTTATACATATGACGTAGGTCAGGTAATAACAATGGTAATAAAATGTTGCTGATGTGAACAGTATGTAATTGGTCGCACTATTCGCACAAATGCCGAGGCGACACTTATGTAATTGCTTACAGATATTTGTACACACAATTGTTTTTTGGTGAAGAAATGAGAATGTTAAACAAATGATTACGAATTCTGTTCATTTATGAACAGTAAGTGTTCGTTTTTCTGTTTTGCATGCACCTTTTTTCTTTTCTACTGTGCTATTGAAGTTATTTTTTGGAGTCTCGCGGCTAGGTAATTAATAGAGTTGTAAACTATTTTTTGAAATGTATCTATATCCAAAGTATGGTGAATTCAAAACATAATGGTATATTTGAGAGGGGCTAAATGTTTATAATTTTCGCGTAATTAATTATTAAAAATTAAAATTTCGACAACACTCGAACCTCGAGCCGATTTGTTCGTGACGTCACACTCGATCCTCTCAAAATGAACCAACTCTGTCACTTGTAAACAGTGGATCGCTTTTTTCGTTGGTACCTGAACTTATACTCTACCTGCTCGATTTCAGGTAAAATTATAGTCCGGAGCGGACCAACAAACAACTCCCTCCCCATTGGATGTTTGTTCGTGATGTCGACCCCATGTGGTTAAAATCCCGGGATTCGTTAAAATTCGAACTTTGTTCATTAATAACTAATTAAATATATTCAAATCCGATAAAATTTTAATGACAAGTCATTTCTTTTAATACAATCTATTCGATTAAGTGGTTAAAATTGCGATTTTCCAACTTAGTTTACAACTCTATTCTAATTTTCCCCCCGCGTTGTCCACCCTGTGTAGGTGTACACTGAAAATAAAATCTCTAATAATTTTTTTACTTTTGTAGTGGTTGAACTGTTAGGAGTACTAATAATGCTTACTTTTGGCATAAAGTAGCTATACGATTGATAAAGTGTGCCACTACAAAATAATAAATTTGTATAAGATTAAATTAACCACTACAAATACTACAATTGGTAAAAAGAAATCATATGTATGGTTGATTACGTTCTGACTGAAACAAGGAGTTATGATTACCACTAACTACTAATTGTTTTTCTAACCAAATAATCTGTTTTAATTTCAACATTTTTGGTAAATACAATAAACAATGAGGAATGGGAAGGGATGTAAGGAAAAAACCTATCTGTTCGGTTTTGCAATCTCATTTAACTTCTAATGCATCCTAGAATTAGGACATGTTATGTGCTACGGTGCTTACGTACTACGATGCTTTATAGTTTTTGTATTGAAGTATTAAATCAAAGTAATTAAATCAATAATAATATACAATTTCGAAAACCTATTAACTATGTGTTATTTAATTTTTAGAGTCTGATGAACAAGTTGTTGATGCTAATCCGTGGTTAAAATACAATAGTGAAACTTGGAACTAAGTACTAGAAGAATGGTCAATTTCTTGGAAGAATCGAAGACAACCATTTATAACCGACCAAACTCCTATTCATATATAGGCACATGAAAAACTTCTCGGTTTTGACTAAACCTCTGGGACACACTTTGGTTTGTATTTGAATTGATAAACGTAACTTCTAAGTTTTACTTTCAATTAATGTTTTCAGATTTTACTCGATTTCCGATTACTATATGCAAAAGCCGAAAGCTGTTGAGCCGAAATTTATGGGTATGAACCAATATGTCATAAAAAAGTATTAACAATAAATGACTTATTAATTTCGACATTTTGTTTTTTACAATTTACTTCACCTACATATCATTCTTTACAAATACTTTAAGTTATCAATACTATAATATGAAAAATTAATAATACAAATAATAATTCAGTGGTTAAATTGTGAAATAATTACAGCTAAAAAAACCCGGTCAGGCTGTATCTGTGTTACAGCCGTAATTTTAACGTGAATACGTCTCCGATTGCATTTTTTTAAATAATGTGTACGCTGTTTGAATTGTGGGTATAGAGATCGCGGAATGAATATTATGAAATATTTATTTTCTCAATTCCGAAATTACAAAAATTTTAGATTATAAGAAACATTTACCTTTAATTTGTCATTTCTATTTTAAAAGATCTTCAAAACCAAAACATCTTGTGTAATTTCATCCTATAAACGAACATTACAGTCTTTCAATTTTCACCATTTTTTAACAATCATATTTTTAGTTGTTCTTGCTTTGCTGTTTTAAAGGCAACTAATTTTTACCCTTAAACTCCTTATACGAACCAAATGCCGAAGAGGTATATAACAGCATGTGCGAGTCAATTTTTGTAAAGGCCACTCACTCATCATCCACTTAAACATGTGGACATAATAAATGTGTCAATTGGTGATATTCTTGCTAAATACATAATAGAAATAAGAAGAAGAATTTATTTTAAATGTCCTTTTCCAATACTAAGAAACAACCATTTTTATTTCAAAAGGTACAGATACTTGGAACCTAAAGTCACATGACCATATTTAAAAATTATCCGTTTTGGTCTCATTTACAGTTAACTAATTAAATTTTACGTTTTCTGTGAAAGTAAATTAGAAATATTTCCGAACTAAATAACATTAGGGTATTAATTAATATATCAAATTGTTCATTTTTGTTGAAATTTCGGACCATATAAATTGTTTGGTTTAAATTTTTAATAATACATAAAAAATTTAAATGATGAAAAAGTTGAGGACTAAGTATATCACAAAACTTTTCGTTTTCATTTTTAATTAATTGCTTCAATTAAACAACAATAGGATAATAAGTAACATATCAAAATGTACCTTGTTCCTTGTACTTTAAAATCATGTAAATTGGTTTTGAATCAATATTTCATTAAAAACATGAGAAATTTGATTATGAAGATCATAGGAATGCGCGAGTAGGTACTACGTTACGGATTTTGAAATTTTTCTTTTTTTATTTAATGGCTTCTAATTAAATTACCATAGGATATTTTAAAATATTCCAATTTGTTCTTTATTTCATGCTCTTTAAAATCATATAATTTGTTATTAAAAATGATTTTATTAACAATTAGAAAATACATTTTGAATGTGGTGATGCACGAGAAATACAAAGTGTGACATCGTTTTTTGTTATCTTTTTTATATAATAACTTTTAACTAAATACCATCATGATAATGTTAAATATATTAAAATGTTACTTTTTTCTTGTACTTTAAATTGATATAAATTGTTTGGAATAAAACTTTTCTAACTTCTCATAAATTGGATTAATAAAAAGTTTAGATCCGTGCGCGTCTCATCTAACATTTTTATTGTTGCTTGAATACCTCCTGATTAAACAACTATAGGATCATAAAAAATATATCAGCTTGTTCATCATTTCTTCTACTTTAAAATGATATAAATTGTTTGTTATAATTTTTTTGTAATCTACACGAAATTAAATTATTAAGGTAGTGCCGCAGAAAGCGAACACCGTTTTTTGGAGGCTTTTTTTGTTGTTTTCATGCAAGGGCATTTAAATAAATAACAATAATATATTGTGAGATATATTAAAATGTTCCTAAATTCATGTACTATAAAACCATATAATTTGATTTTAAATATTTATTTATTAAGTATCTTAAATTTCATTTTAAATAGAGTGATGCTAGTACGCTCTGCAGTGCGTTACACAATTCGACCATTTCTCTCGACATGCTACCCACTCTTTACAAACGATAAGACGTATTCATTTCAAAATGTGTTGTAGTATTCCATTCTTTCATATATACAAAATAAAATGTTTTGTTTAAATTAGAAATTAACAATGAGCGATTTTTCGCCATATTTATGTCCATCAATATTTAGTTCGTTATTGGTTTGTGAATTTTGACTGTTTGTGGTTTTCATAAGTTTTATAAGCCAAAAGGCTTTTATAGGAAAATTTTGTTATTCATTAGAAAAAAAATATTTCGTGTTTTTCGATTAAGTTTGAGAATGAGTCATGTTAGCGCGGCGGGAAGCAAGCTAGCAATAGGAGTTGAGTCAGTAGTTGTTCAGGGTTTTTGGAAGATTCATCACGCCTGACCGATCTATTGCTGTTCTTGTAAACCGATCTCGAATTTGTTTAAGGTAATGTTTTTATTACATGTCTAAGTTGTCTTTATAAATTCACAAGGGTGTTTTTCTGGAAGTAAGAATTTTTGGAGTGTTTTCCAATTGTAAATCTAATTTTGATCATGTTCGTTTACGATTTATCTGATTTCATTTTCTGGGATTCTTTTATTATTCACATTTACTACTTGAGTTGACAATATAAGTTTTGGTCTATTTGACCCAGAAAGCAGTTCTGTTATAATTCAAAAATACCAACACCTTTTTCTTTTCTGTCTTTTCTGCTCTACTGTCTTTTTGTTACGGAGCATCGTTAGAATCACCGTGTGACCGTGTCGAGCTTTTGGTATTAAATCACCACTCTTACCCTTATTTCTTTTTGGTGAGCGTCTGTGACGCCATTCGCCGATCCCGACAATAGTTCCTTTGATTTTTACCATATCACACCGTCTGGATTTTCCTCGTCAAAGATCGACTTTTATTATTACGGTCAATTAACCGGGCATTACCTTATACGCCGTAAACAGAAATACTGTTTTATGTTGTTTGTTTTCTATTCTTCCCGTATCTACTATTTTTCATATTGTAAGTAGATCTTGCATTGCTCCATAAATTGCACCTTTTGGAAATTTTAACGATTGTTTAATAAAGTGTGAATTGATTTTGATTTAATCTTTGATACGTTGTATTTTTTTCTTTGACCCTTGGACACCGTATCTCCATCTGTGTTACCTATGCTGACCGGAATTTTCCTATTTTTCGTACAAAATAGATTTCGCTCGATGACACAGAGGAAAATACGTTACATGCTTTCGTATTTTATTAGTTGAATATTTTCGTTGTTCGTTTGAATAATTTCTTCTAGTATGAAGAGATTATAAACCATATAGGTAAATGTTCTAATTCCTTGTGTAGTTTAAATTGTTGTTTAACCAATCAATCATTCTAATATATGATTTCCTTTAATAACAACTTAATAAAATAACAATTGTCAGCTTAACCTTAATTGTTAAAACAAATTAAGTGGCAAATTTTATATTCATCTAAAATCGGCTCTTTCTGTCTTTGACAACGTAGTATTAGTCTTCGATGGCAAAAAAGTGGATTAAAAATAGCTAATCCAGAATTATATTATTCTTCTTTTACATTTGTGTTAAATATAAAACAAAACACTTTAATGCTGAAATATATTTAATCCACTTTTCAGCAGTCGGGGATAAATATAAAATTTCGAAACTCATATAATAGTCAACAATATATCAATAATTAATCAAAATAGATATTAGTAGTCACAAAAATAGATGAGATAAACGCTGATAACTTGATAAGATATTCGTTTGAGGAATCATACTTTTTAAGTAGTTTAATTATTAAATACCTAAAAGTAGCAGAAACTTTAATAGTTATTAAATGTATTTAATTTAAAATTATTACTAATATATATTTGTATCGGATTATTATTAGTGTGAAAACTTTGAATTATTTTGTCAAAGACTTTGGTAATTAATTCGACAATGTAGCAAAAATATGCAATAATTTTGATTTTTTTTAGAATAATGGAACTTTAGTTTCAATATTGTGACAGTTTGCTATTACAAACAGATGTGAATATGTAAGTAGATATTAAGCAATATGTTTGTTGTAGTCAAATTGTAAAAAATCTTGATTTGGATTTCTGTAGCCTTATTGATTATATAGCAGTTAATTGGTAAAGATCTAATCTAGTGCTTCTGTAATTTTTGCTTATTAGGCCACACATGTCTCCAAATTTATTGAGAAATAACTTAAAAAACTCTTAATTCGCGGTTTTAAAACTATAAATTTAAATAATTTTTACAATTTTTCTTTTGTTTAATATGATGCTTCAAATTTTATCTGTTTCTATTAACATAACGTTCCCACTTGTTATAAAATTGGTAATTTAGTATAATTTTAGTTCTTGGTTCTTCAAACATTTCTAACAAAAACGTACAAAGTATTGTTTTTTATAAAATTAGCACCTTTTACTCCCCACAACAATTTTAAGTTTTAAAAATCTTTCTGTGGAAGGCTCAGTAATTATAAATTACTTTAAAGAAACGTTGTTTTTCTTATAAGGAAATCGTAAATAATATTTATTTCAGATTGTTGTCTTTAAATCTTTACAGAATGTCTTCGTACGAAAGCAAAGGAAAACTGTATGAAAACTGGTTGTTTGTCTTTCTTCTAATTAAGGGATATGGTTCACAATTTGAATTAGGGAAAGAAGTCAAAATTGGTGACAAATTTGATGATGTTGTTCTAAGATACCAGAATAAAAACACCCAAAACTTTCATCATATCTTCTGTCAGGCAAAATTAGTTGATGATGGGCACACAAAAAGTTTGGATAAAGATGTTCTTTTGGGCGAGAAATCGATTTCTAGAGACAAAAAAGATTTCGATCTTAAAAAGTATTTCTTGTCTTATCTAAGAATCGTAGATCAATTTCAAGGATCCGCAAATAAGTTATCAAAACTCATTATTTATACAAATGTTGCTAATTTAGATAAGGATTTGGAAAATATTTCTACAAAAAGCACGACAGACTTTGATAATATATTTACTACAAAGGGAACTAAAACACATGTTTATATAAACGAAGATTCTCAAGGTGGTAAAACAATCATTAATGATCTACAAAATGTTAAGACAGATGTTGTAACATTGGTAGATATATTATCAAAATATTGTAATAAATCATACACAAATCCAATGAAATCTAATCCCGGTAGTGTTCTAGATTACTATCACACTGCGTTAGTCGACGAAGAAGTTCTGCAAGTAAAATTTGAGAAGAATAATGCAAAATGTAGTTTTCATGATAACTTCCTAAACAAGAATTTTACATCTTCAAGGGCACAACAACTTTACGATAAACTTCTGGCCAAAGTTGAATTAACAGATGTTGAATTTAATCAACAACTTAAAGGAAAGAAATGGAACACTTGGGTTTCATTTGGTAAGCAACTTCAACAGGGGTGTGAAAAAATTAAACTTCCGGCAATTGAGGCAATATCCGCAGATAATATAACACAATTTCTAGAAATCTTGGAATTTAAAGTAGGGGAACCAGATTTGGATGAAATACCACAATTTACAAAGGATGAAATTGAAGTCAATAAATTATTTGAGATGTCAGATGTTGATTATATTAATTTTACAATTAACGAGCATATTAAAACTTGGCGAACTAAACATTCCCAAAAAGAGGATTGGATTACAGGTAAAGACAAATTATTTGAAAATTTGAAGATGCATATTTCTCAAATTGAGGCAAAGAAAATCAGTTATGATCATATAAAATATTTTGAGAATATAATACAGCAATATGACTTTTGCTTTATGGATAATAAGAGTGTTGATTATCCAGAAAAACCGCTTACAATAATTTATTCTAAGGAGGTCTTTTTTACAGTTCTTAAAGTAATACAGAAAATGAATGAGAGTGAAAAACAGTTCTTTTTCTTTGAAAAAGATGATTTTCTTCACCCACAAAAGTACACAGAAATTGTTTCATTTTTTAAAGATACCACAAATGACAATTTAATTGTTATAAACTGGGATAGTCAAGGAAATCGTGAAAAATTGGATGATATAGTAAAAGGTCTCGATGGTAAAGCGAAATTGGTTATACTCACGAATAATACTGAATCAATCAAGTTTAAAAATTCTTGTGAAGTGAAAGACACACCTATATCTGCAGAAGATTTCAAATGTCTTGACAAAGTCTTACAAATTCCATTTGACAATATTCATAATGTTGTGATGAAGGATATATTTAAAGAACCACACAGATTCTTGGAAAATACTTCAAGAATAGATTTTACTTACATTCAACGAAAATTGATGCCAAGCACTTTTAACGAAGATATTGTAAAAAACTCTAAACTAAACCAAAATGAACTCTTTTTAATTAGCGGGATACATGATGAGAAAACGAAAGAAGAATTGTTGAAGATTTGTTCAAAACAACGTACAATTCTGGAAAATGACAATATTGAACAATGCCTTAGTCAATTACATAAAGAAAATCCATCAAAGAACGTTCATTGGCTTGAATATAAGTCAAAAATGTTCATATGGAAAAAGACTTTGGGATCAGTTTCTTTTCTGTTGGACAATAAAAAAGATTTGGTAATGGTAAACAATTTTCCCATTGATGAAGAAGAGTTAATGACATCTACAAACAATGTACAAATATTAACTGGAGTTGCAGGCTTGGGAAAAACTGCTTTACTTGAAAATATCAAGACAAAACCTTTTCAAAATCATCGTCCTGTATTAATTAAGAAGGTTTATTTAAATGATCAACAGGATACCATTTATAATCTTCGAAAAAAGATTCCAGTGGAGGATTTTTTTTGCAAATTGTTAAATGAAAAATATGCTTTTCAGGAACAATTAACAAAATATTGTCTTCGGAATTCTAATGGTATGCTTATTTTGTTTGATGGGTACGATGAAATTCAATCCAAAGAATCCAGAAGAATATTCAGGGAATATATTTCTGAATTAGGTAAAATGAGGAATGTTCATATTATAATCACTTCCAGAACTAGTTTGGTAAATGAATTAGAAAAAGAACTAAAAGTCTTAGCATACACATTACATCCGTTTATAGCAGCAGATGTAACATCATTTCTTAAACAGCGATTTGAAAGAACAAGCAATGATAAAATCGGCGAAGAAAGAGCAATATTCACCAAAAGTATATTAAAATTATTTTTAGACAAATTTAATACTAAAGCGTTTTCATTAATTGGAATTCCTTTGATATTAAATATAATCTGTGACATTTTTATAGAAAATTGCGAAGAACTGAATGAAACCAATGTATTGAAAGAGTTAAGTTTGGTTAAATTATTTGATTCGTTTTCAAAAACCATGGTACGAAGATATTTGGTAGATAAAGAAGGAGTGCGACCTGCATATGCTCAGGAAAAAATAACAAAGCAGTACGAAGCACATGTCCATGATCACCAAATCTTAGCAATACATTTTATCTTACGGAACCAAGGAATTGACCTAACTTCTTTATTTCCCGAAATCAAAAAGTTGAATCTACTGGATATTAAAGAACAAGTGAATAATAAAGGTATTGTAAATATTGTTGACGGCGATGAAATTAAATTTATTCACCAGACATTTGCTGAATATTTCTTTGCTACATTTCTTTATAATAACTGTTTTAAACAAAAATGTAGCCCAAAAAAGGTTCAATTCCTGTTAAACAATGTTTTATGTGATCAATATTATCAAAATGTTCGTAGTTTTCTAAATATTTTACTCAATGAAACTGAAATCCAGAATGAAATTCTATTTGAGAAGAAATACTTTAACAGATCATCTTCAATTCTTCGCGTAACTGTTGAAACCCCATATCATGTTCTGTATAGTAATGTTACAGAAGATAATGAACATATTTTTAAACTAGTAACTTCCTATTATAACAATATTGGTAAAAACAAACCTCTTCATATATTTTGTAATCCAAAGTACAGAAGGTTAAATATGAATATGCTTATTTCTGTTACAAGACACAACAATGTTTATGTGTTAAAGTGGTTATTAGATAACGGGATGAATAAAAATTATACAGATCCTCTCGAAAATTCTGCATTGTTTTATGCTTGCGAACTTGGAAATCTTGAAGTTGCAAAAATTCTGATAGAATATAAGGTAGAAATTAACAAGGAGAATATATTTAGTATATCACCAATATACATCGCTGCACAAAATGGTCATCTTGAAATCGCTGAACTTCTAATAAAAAACAAATGCGATGTGAATGCTTGCCGTGACGATAAAGCTACACCATTGCATATCGCTGCAGAAATGGGTCATCTTGAAATCGCTCAACTTCTAATAAAAAACAAATGCGATGTGAATGCTTGCAGTGACAATAAAATTACACCATTGTATATCGCTGCACAAAATGGTCATCTTGAAATCGCTGAACTTCTAATAAAAAACAAATGCGATGTGAATGCTTGCAGTGACAATAAAATTACACCATTGTATATCGCTGCACAAAATGGTCATCTTGAAATCGCTCAACTTCTAATAAAAAACAAATGCGATGTGAATGCTTGCCGTGACGATAAAGCTACACCATTGCATATCGCTGCAGAAATGGGTCATCTTGAAATCGCTCAACTTCTAATAAAAAACAAATGCGATGTGAATGGTTGCCCTGACAATAAAGCTACACCATTGCATAGCGCTGCACAAAATGGTCATCTTAAAATCGCTGAACTTCTAATAAAAAACAAATGCGATGTGAATGCTTGCCGTGACGATAAAGCTACACCATTGCATATCGCTGCAGAAATGGGTCATCTTGAAATCGCTCAACTTCTAATAAAAAACAAATGCGATGTGAATGGTTGCCCTGACAATAAAGCTACACCATTGCATAGCGCTGCACAAAATGGTCATCTTAAAATCGCTGAACTTCTAATAAAAAACAAATGCGATGTGAATGCTTGCCGTGACGATAAAGCTACACCATTGCATATCGCTGCAGAAATGGGTCATCTTGAAATCGCTCAACTTCTAATAAAAAACAAATGCGATGTGAATGCTTGCTGTGACAATAAAATTACACCATTGTATATCGCTGCACAAAATGGTCATCTTAAAATCGCTGAACTTCTAATAAAAAACAAATGCGATGTGAATGCTTGCCGTGACGATAAAATTACACCATTGTTTATCGCTGCACAAAATGGTCATCTTAAAATCGCTGAACTTCTAATAAAAAACAAATGCGATGTGAATGCTTGCTGTGACAATAAAATTACACCATTGTATATCGCTGCACAAAATGGTCATCTTAAAATCGCTGAACTTCTAATAAAAAACAAATGCGATGTGAATGCTTGCCGTGACGATAAAACTACACCATTGCATGTCGCTGCACTAAATGGTCATCTTGAAATCGCTGAACTTCTAATAGGAAACAAAGCCGATTTAGGAGCTCGCGATGTATGCAAGGTGGAATGGTCATTTTAAACTCGCTGAATTGCTGAATTTTTAAACATTTAAAATGTCAATAAATTTCAATTGTTTTTTTGTTTAAACAATGTGTTTACAAGTAGAGAAATCCATCATACAATGTGTTCAAAATGAAAACTGTAACATCATCACATCACTCTACATATACGAAGAATCAAATGCGATCCAAAAAATATATATGTCATAATTTATTAGGGTCATCCTAAACAAGGTATTGAGAAGAACTAGCACGCACTTCTGGAATTAAGTTCCTATATAATGATTATTTTAGTACAATATACATTGCTAGATCCTTGTCATTTTTTATTTTACGATTAATAAAAACATTTATTATTTCTTACAAGATTTATTTTGTTTTCCTTGAATGTTTTTATTTCTGTAACGTTTGTAAGTTTTGGGGCATCTAAATTGCTTTTATTTTGTTTTGAGTTTTCCGTAATGTGTTTTGGTCGACGACTGTAAGCTGACTCTTTTCCTTTCTGACTGTTAAGGCAGGTCTGTTAAGACGTTTTAACACTTCTTTTGGATTTTGAAAATGTTTTCTCATCGTTGGTGCCCGTCACTAATATATCGCCTTGAAATGCTACTTCATTGATCTTGTTTAGTATATGCTCTATTTGTTTCTAAAAAACAATCCTAACTATTTTAGTGCCAAACGCCATTCTCTTTATCTTGTATAAGCCCTTGTGCGTGTAGAGTGTCAAAATTTCTGAGGATTCATCGTTCATAACAAACTGATTATACGCCTTACATAAGTCCAATTTAGAAAATTTTTGTCCATTACCCAATTTCTCATAGATCTCCTATTATCCGTGGTAGTGGGTATTTCACATCTTCCACCTGTTTGTTTACTATGATTCTATAGTCGGCACATAAGCGTACTTGTTCATTGTTTTTAATCACTGGGACTACTGGCATCGATTTGAGTTAACACTCCTTCTTCTAGTTTATTTAAGTCTGCTTCGATTTTCTTTTAAATGCCAAGGGTACCTTTCTATTCCAAGAAAATATTGTTTAAGAGTCGGTTTTTTGGTATAAGGATATTTCAGCCATTTGATATTTTCCCAAATTCTCACTAAATACTTCCTTAAACTCTTCCATAATGTCATCTAATTGATTTTTCGTTTCTACTACTAAGCCTACTATATTCATCATTGCGTTGCGTTGTCTGAGCCAGTCTCTTCCAAAAATTATTGGTTCTCCTCTTTCTACAATATACATTTTAATTACGTCATCCCTACCTTTATAATTTACTTGGGCCTCCAAGTATGCTAGTGGTGTAATAATGCTTCCATCGTATGCTCTTAACATCGTGGCATTCTGACGGAGTGAGCATTTCTTGAAGTGTTTTTGGAATTTCGTCAAATTGATTGCCCAAACGGCTGGTCCACAATCCATTTCCACCTTCATTGTCTTAACATTTATTCGAACTTCAATTTCAAAGGGTTTATACTGCTCGTTTACATTTCTTATAACATTAAAACATGGACAACACTGGGTGAACTCGATTCGTGCCGTAGGTAATGCAGGTTTGATTCGTCATTGTCCTCGATAAAATTAACATCAGTATTTTTATAAGAAGTTTTTGCTAAGAGACCTACCTTATTACAACGGTCACATCTTACATTTTTGAACTTTCATTCACCTTTATGCTTATTACCGCAGTGTTTACATTTGATTCCGCAATTTTTTTGCTGAACTTTACGCTTTCGACCTTGGTGATACCAACTTCTGCGCTCTTCGCTGACCTTGTCCTCCATGTGACGACTGTCCATACTGGTTTTATGAAATTGAATTCTTTGTCTTGCCTTGCCATCGATGTATATTCTGCTGTCATTGCCAATGTCACTAAGTCTTCTAACTTCTAATTTGGCAGATTCCGTCTTTGATTTTCCCAATGAGTAGCCAATGGATGAATTTATCTCTTAAGATATCCAAAAGATTTGCGCCAATTTGCAATTGATGGCAACTTTTCTGACTTTGGCGTATCACTCTGATACGGATTGATTCGATTCTTGCTTTAAGTTGTAAAATTTTTCTCTTTCCCTCCATGCGTTAGAGTGGCTTTTAAATAGACCCTCCAGCAACGTCATTAGTTCTTCGTAACTTTTTTTTCGGCAATCTTTGGAAAGTCAAATCTCTCACAGTTGCATACTTTTCGGGATTTACAGAGCTGAGTAATATTGCTCTTTTGTAATTGGATCTTTCAATTTGTATGCATCAAAGTGTTGCTCTAGTCTTTCGTGCCACCATCGTATTCGTATGCTTACAGGTAAAATAAAGGTGTTTCAATTAATTTGTTAACAAATTTTGAGTCTTTAGGTGAGAGAATGCATGTTTGTGAAATTTGTGCAAATGCATTTCTGTGGAAAAACCACACAAATGTGATTTATGCAATTTTAAAACAACATATCTTTTATATACACATAAAATATAGCATAAATTGTTGTAGTTTCTTTCGTTCTCTTCAAATGTAAATAAACTATTTTTTAATATAAAGCCTTTTATTAATAAAATACTAAGCGAGTTTTACAAATTTCCCATTATCCAAAATACTTTGAATTTTAGGTTTTCGGAAAAGTATGGTATTACAATTTGTAACAAAACGTGAAGCATTCCTATAATAAATATTGAATTCATCACATGTTTAGCAATTTTTAAAGGTGGGTTTTTATTTTGAGGTATATGGATTTGATTTATTTAACTTACGTTTAACGTAAAACTGTTTTGGACAATTTCACCAATTATTTATTCTAAAAAAAGTGACCTGCTCGTGACTCAAATTAAATCCGAAACAAAATTAGTCAGAAACAAATACACACCTAATATATTTTATACTAGAAGCTATTATTCTGTTCTATTGGCCTGATGAATTTTTTGTATGAGATCTTGTGCGTTTCCGAGATGGTCATAAACAAAGTTTCATTATATAGAAATAGGATGAGGCGAAAGTTTTGCGAATGGAGCTTCGCGGCTCCTTTTTAATCTTCTTTTTGACGAGTTTGTCATGCGGGTAGTGCTCCGCTGAGAAAATGGAGCCCTCCTGGGCTATTTTCTGAGTGTGAATTATCATATAAATGACCCTGGGTAGAGATTCATATGTATATTCTTTACAATTGCTATTTGCTGATAAAAAAAGAAAATAAACCGTTTTCGACTTTACTGTAATAGATGACGGCGAAAGGAGTGCATAGGTAAATACTAATGGACTACATTAGGATAGTTATACATATCAAATTGACACGAAAAAATGTTATTTGAAGATTTAATTATGCATTTAGTGATTATTTAGAAATTGCATCTTTTTTATGAGCTCATGAAGAATTCACTCTTTAGATTCTTTTTTCTAAATATTGAAAAAAGAATGAGACCACAGCGTAAAAACCCTTAAAAAACTGTAAAAAAAACGTTAACTTAATTCAAAGTTTTAAACGAAATTATACAACCCTAATCCATATAACATTCGAAATTCTGATCCCACCAAAACTTACAAATTCAATACTATCTTTATAGTTTATAGACATGATATGCAATAATTGCAGGTTCGATTTATCCAAAACTATACGAGGGAAACGTGGATAACATTATGGAAATATTTTCACTCTAAATGATCAGAAACAAAAATAAAAAAGGTAACATTTTTTTGTTTGCGGTTTAGTATAGGTACATAGGTACTTACCTCGGATATAATATTTTCACCACCATCTAACATTGAAAAACCAACAAAAAACGTTAAAGCCAAATTTGTTAGCATTATAGGACTCGATGGTGGACTAATTTGCTTGAATCAAAATTTTTTACTATTTGCTCGGTAATTTTCTAATACTTTTCTTACTGCAAGGATGAATACTACAGTTGAACATATAAAAATCACTCCAGTCATATACATAATTGCTATTAGATAATACAAGAATTTCTGAAATTCAATTTTACTCTCGATGATGATATTGTAATCAATTATAGAAGATCTCAGTTTGTTAAAAATTTGTTTTTGTGTCTTTAATTAATGCTTTTCCCCAAGGTTCACCTTATAGCAATGGTCTATGATTTGTTGAAATTCCAAATTTACAATCATCATTTGAAATTGAAATTCATAGTCAATAAGACTTACCAACCAGGCGCAATTTAGAGTTAAAAAAAACAGCATAAGAATAAACAAAATAAAATAAATAAATTAAAAATGTGTTTAGATGATAAGAACGAAAATAAAAATTGTTCAGTTTTATGGTAATGAAGATGTATTCTTTAGGTATCAACAAACGGAATCACTATTAAAAATGCAGATAACAAGCATAATGTGAGACCAAAATAAATTTTATACAACAATATATCGCCTTTTTGGTAAATCTTGATTCTGAGTAACTCTCAATCTGGTCCATTTGTTTAAACTGTTTCCAATATTTGTTGACTAAATTTAATAAATGGTCTCCTCCAAGGAGGTAAGTGAAAAACATCATTGATGACTGGAATAAATTCAGTATAGATAGTAGTATAGATTTTTTTAAGAAAGTACGCACGTTTAATGTTAAAGCTAATGCAAATAAATGGTTTATCTCAATATCCATAACAGTAAGCCAGTAGTATAAAATTAAAACGGAATTTAAACCTCCATAGGCAAGGACTGAATAGAAGAGCATTTTCGTTGGTCTTATGCCGTAAATCATGAAGAACAATGCTAGAAGAAGATGAGTAGCTTTTGTGTGACCTACAAAAAATGTTTTTTTTTAATATTCAAATAGCTACCTATTTGAACCTTTTAAAGGATCATCGTGAATTCCGGATAAATAAGTAGCGATTTTCAAAAGAGTCATGTTGATAATATGCATTAATTTTTTTCAAGCTGTACAATATTGGAAAAAAGTAATTAACAGGAAAGTAATCAATGGTTAATAATAGAACATTTAAATAAAAATATATAAATAAAATATATAATAAAATATATATGACTATAAAATATCAATGGAAAAAAAATGAAGTTATATGTATAAATAATACATTGAGAAAGCCATTATCCATAAAAGAAAACAAATATATTAATTAAAAATGTAATGCTAAAACATAAAGTTTAAACCGGTTTATTAAATATCAATATTATCTTGTTTTAATGACAATAATAGGTATACTGAATAAATATAACAGGTAAGTTATAGAATATAAGGTGAAGTATTCTCTGACATTTTTTAGTTGATTATATGGATAAATATAATAGTATATTATACACCAAGGTGGTGAAGACTGTTAATATTGGCGAGGGGCTTCGCCCCGAGCGGATTAAGGTGCGAGGCCTATAAATGTCTTCACCACCACAGTGTATGTACAATTTTTTCCACTACTAGCCAAATTTAAAGCAAAAATTAAAATAAAAATTTTTGTTAGTAAGTTTTGTTCTTGGGTTGTAGGAGTATATAGTATACATATAACTACGCCAATGTTTGAAATGGTACCGTACGCGTTTCGCCTTGTTATTTAGGCGTCTTCAGTGGTTGAAATTTATTGTAATTGTTGCATGATTTACATTGTGCTTATTATATCAATAAAAAGAAGAGAATGTGACCTAAAGTTTAGTGTATAGATAATGTATAGATAATGTGGTCACATAATCAATATACCAAATTATGTTGCACAAGTTTGTAATAAACCCATTTTTCTTGGCCTGAAAAATAAAAGAATTAATTGATACAATAGTATATATTTCAAGTACTTACCGCCCTCGTTGATCGCCGTCGTTTGGGATGTCGCTGGAAAACCTGAAATAGATTACCGTTTAGCACATTGTCATTAATAAGTACCGTACTTACCGTATTTACACTTGTTGCACCGGCATTTAATTGTTATTTAGGTTATGTTACACTTGTTTACATTGTAAACAATCACTGGCTGTCCGTCAACCAGTTATACTGGTTGACAAGTATTAGTTAGGTTATGTTGTCATTGTTTACAATATAAACAAACTCTGGGAGTTCGGCAACCAGTTATACCGTCAACCGATTGCACCGGGAATCGCGGCAATACAACATACCGTTTAGTACCGCATACCGATGTTGAAGGCGTGCAGGACCGTCCCGCGGGTATATAAAGAGCCGAAATTTCCGTTAGTAATCAGTTCCGTTCCGAAGACAACTGAAGAACAACAAAGAACAATTATTGTCAACAAAACAACAACCAATCAACAAGTAAGCAAAACAATACCGACCGGCACCAAGCACCGAAAATCGCCCAGCGACACCGTTGAATCGCCCTGTGAGAGAGTGAGTATTGGAAGCAGTGTTTGTCGCTTCAAACCACCGTCGAAAGCTTCTTAGTGTGGGACCTTTAAGTCCATTGGCACGGAAGTATTTCTGTTTGGCAATCGCCTTGCACAGGACCTGTCAAATAGGTCTAGTGAATGCCATTCCTGGGCACTAGCGCTCTTAGTGTGGGATCTTTGAGTCCATTCGCACGGAGTGGCCGGTTAACCAGCGGGCAGGTCGCATTCGCAATTCGGTTGTGGCGACAGCTAGATCTGACACAGTCCATTCGCCGTTTCCTGTCCGAGACTCTGTGGCTCATACCAGGAACTAAGCGTTAGCAAATAAAGAGTGTCTTTACACTCTAGCGAAGCGTCTTAGCGGCAACGGTGTCGTCTAATACACCGGGAAGCGACAAATTTGAGTGGAGCGATCAAAAGTCGCCTCTCCAGTCCATGTCAACGGTTAGTTAGGCAGCACACCGTGCTGAAAGCCATACATTTACCGTTTTACCGTTACCGACCGTAGTTTTCTACCTTTTCCCACCGTTTTTCATCCCATATTCCAAGAACGGCCAACGGGACTATTTGTATATAAAATATAACCCATATTTTTATTATTTTTCCTGTAGTTTTGAGGGTTTGAATAAACTTGTATTATTTTTCTGGTTAATAATGTGCTTTAATTGACCCCTAGCATAGCCGTATCTCCATTGTGTTACCTGGGACCCGTTTTGGTTTCCTGTTTTCGTCTGCAAAAACAGGTGGCGCTCGAGACAGGCAAATCCGCCGAAAAATAAGCGTCACAAGTTTTTGTTAAACAACTATCCCTGAATTCTTAAAACAATTGAATTTGTCCATTATTAAGCTAGGTTAATAATAGAAAAAATTATTATTCACTACTAGAGAAATTCAACTTCACAGTTGGCTAAGAGACGTAATAATTGTCAACTTCACAGCTAGTAGTGGAAAATTTATTTTAAACCCTATAATAACTAATTTCAATATATTGACTTGATATTGATGATAGGGTTTCGTTCACGAATGTTTGTGGTTCAGCAACAATCAAATATCATTGTTTCAACAATATTTTTGATTGTTGCAGAACCACAAACATTCGTGAACGAAAATATATTGACATATTGACTTTATTACCCAACTCGTTTTTCAATATATTATTAACTATTCTTCGTTATTCTTTGAAATCTGGCATATGCGCAAAATACCATTGATTAAACCAAAATCGAAAAAAAGTCAACATTTCTTTTTACAACTTTTTGAGACTATAAAACATCATGACCACTGAAAAAGTAACTTTCAGCATTTTTAAACCCATTTTATAATTAATTGAAAATTTTTTAGTAAATGAGAGTGTCACTGGTTTTGCCAAATTTTCCAAAAATATTAAATATATCGTACGATTCTCTTTATTCCAATTATACCAAGTCAAATCACACATCACATTCATGTAAAAATTTTTGAACTAAAATATAACCATATCAGATATAAAGTTTTTTGAGAGACACAAAAATTTACTTCTTGTTCAAGCATCTCTCCAGGAATTAAATATAACATTATTGTCAATTGCTGACCAAGAACTGTGTAAATCGATCTTCCTAAGCCGAAATGGTTCAAATAAGTTTCCTGAAATTTAAAATATTAAAGCAATGAAACGTAAAACTGTTTCTCAAACCGAGAAAAATAAATATGTAACAAATACTGATAATAAAGTTCCTCCTAGACTCAAAGTTAGGAAATACTTTTTTGTTAATGATTGCAAATAGCCAACCAATCTAAGAACATTCGCATTATGAAAAGTTTTCTCACAAGTTCAATTTGTACCTACACTAGAAGTTCCTTATGACTTTTTATCAAAAAAATCAATCGACATTTTGTTAATTTCTAATTACTTTCATCCTCTATCACTTTCTCTAAATCTTCGTCGGCAATTGTCTTCTTAATGTAATTAGAATATATTTTTAAAATCATTCTTATGTACAAAATGTAATACACTAAAAAGTAGCAGATTGTTGTCATAAAATAGTATAAAGCAAGTACGACAATAGTCGAAATGATCTTTAAAAATATTTCTATTATTTTTGGTGAATATTTTTTATTATACATTTCCAGATAATCGATGAAAATTACACTTGTATCACTATAAAATGCTGTGGAAATGTAATAAGCCATAGTAACAAGAAAGATAAAATGCATTTTTAACCAGAGTATCAACTTTTTTGCAAAATTAGCCAAATCTAAATCAGTTGATTGATCAGAATTCAAAGACACTTGCAAGTCTCAAATGTGTTTCATGGAGTAAAAGGCCGTTTTGCTATTTTTCAAAACCGTACAACCCGATAAAAAACCCTAAATTTATTTGTACATATAAATTTTCGTAAAATCTATTTTTTTATAATAAACTTACATATATTTGTATGGCCATTATTAGTCCATTATCCAAAATGTATTTGGGTTGTAGTAAAACTTTTTTATTTACCATGACGTCAATGAATTGGGTCTTAGACAAAACAATTAAAATGTTTTAAGAAGGATATTCTAAATGAAAATGTAGTAAATAAATAACCATTACGATTTATTGAAGATGAAGATTGAAGATGAATCTAGGAAGATTCCTCTCTAGAGAGGAAAGCGGTCACTTTCCTTTCCTTCTTCCTGCTGCTACGCAAATATCAGTAATAACGCCACTTTTGCCATAAAATTTGCCTTATGCAACTCGTTCATTAATATACTATTATTGTCAAATTAGGCAACAATTGAAGGATTTTTTCTAGCTCATCAAATAATATTCGATCTTCATTCTTTAACAATTTGTTATTTAAAAAAAAATTTCAATAGTTAAGTAACAAAAGATTGAATAGATTATTTTAATAAATGCTTTAAACTGTAAAACATTGTTATAGAAGAAATTGTAAACTTTATGATCATTTTGCCCATCTTATAATTCATGGCAAAATTATCTATAAACGAAAACCGTATTGACTTTAATAAATTTGATAGAAGTATTAAGTAAATTTTTTTGTCCTCTTGATTCCAATTGTACCAATAGAAATTGCTCATTTACGTCCATGTAGAAATTTTCACACTAAAAAATATATTAGGTTTTAGTGTCACCGTAAAGTGATTTAATTTTACTTATTCTTCCATCATTTCCCCTGGAATCAAATAGAGCATAACTGTTAGAATATAGGCAAACATAGAGCAGATTGAACGGATTTTCCCCCTGCATAAGTTTACTAAAAAAATAAATCAAAAAATTCAACTAGAAAGCAAAGAAAAGCTGCTTTTATCCCAATCCCCGCAAAAGAGCACACAACAAAAATCGAAAATGATGCACCACTCAATGCCATAACTCCATAAGAGCAAAACATTTTTTTTAAAATCTACTGCGAAGATCGAACTATTCTAAAAATAGTAAAAATGATCTTGATGGAAATCTCTTAATTTACGAGAAAATTTATTATTTGTACCTTAATAACTCATAGTGCTGTCTTATCATGTAATAGTATATTGTTTAACAAGTGTAGAAAAGTGCGTTTTCCGTGGGAGTGATTGAGATTGCGCACGAGGCCGTAGGCCGAGTGCAGCAACAAGCACGAGCACAAAAAATCACTTTTCTGCAAGTGTTAAACACGATAATTTATCTACGCCCGATATTGAAAATGTGCTATTTCTTAAGTCTAATTTTTCAAGGTTTAGGTGAGTGATGGTATGAATTTCATTTAGTGTTATGAATTTCATTTCATCACTAGAGAAAAAAGTCGAGGTTTCAACACCTAAAAACAATGTAGAAATAGTACATTTTCAGTGTTGGGCGTAGATAAATTTTTTGTTTGATTTTCTGATGATATTTATCTTGATCCCGATCAGTTTCAAATCCAAATCTATTTCCAAAATTTTCCCTATGTTATAACATGAATATGTTTAATATCTCGCGTTCTTCCTATATGTAGTTACATAATTTTGTTAGTTTTTGTTAAGCTTTTGACAATCAACTTGTTAAAAAAAATGTCCAGGTGAAGGTGAAAAATAAATGAAACTAAAAGTTACAAAGTGTATTTAATTAAGCAAACAAAATAACATTCAAAAAAATACAAAATAGACCGGAATACCAAACTGTCTGGTATTCTGTGTTGACAGTTTTCATTTTTTCTAAACTTAAACTCCATTGCATACTCAACCGCCGACTCCGATTTGTTTAAAGATAAAACATCAACAACAGCGATATCCTCAAAAATTGCATCATTTTTACAGCTTTTCTACGAAATGGAATTCTGCAATTATCCATATAATATTTATTCCTTTTCGAGTATTTCCAAATGATATTCAGATGATCTTCCGATAGTAATGTTTCCGAACATTTCAAGAAATCTAAATTTTGCATATTAATTGTTTTTGGAATCCTTCTTAAATAATTTTGAATCAAATTCACATCAATCCTATTAAGTTCACAGGTGGATAAAGTGGATAAAGAAGGGAGGAAATTTCTTGTCCATTTGTTACCGACAAAAAATTTCAAACTATACTTAACTCTTTTTCTGATTTGCTGTATACCTAATTATATTCAAAATTTTTATATTGAATTTATTCAAAACGTACATAGGAAATGTTGACAATAAATATTAGTACACGTTCTCGCACTGCAACAAAATTGTCTTTTAATCAATCAAAATTTGATGAATTGTTTTTTATTAAAATATTAGTTTGATTAATTTTGACTTACCAACAAAGATAAATATAGCAATCTCCACAATAAGTAGAAAATTGATTGGTGAAGTGGGATTCTAAAATTTAAAAATGTCTTTAATTTTTTTTCAAAATTTTTCTACCACAAACATAAATTTTAGCAAAAAACCAATAATAACTCCATCACAAATCAAATGAAAAACAATCATAAAGTTTGGTTCGGTCATGTGCAAACACTTTTGTGGGATATTTATTTAAAAAAGTCTTTTGCACCGATAGAAATTGTGTTTAAAAATAATAAATTATATATATTTGCAACTGTACCTCTACATACCTATGTGCAGTTAAAGATTATATACTTCTTTTGTGTTTCTTTAGGAAGATTGAATAGCACATGTAACAAGTGCGTATATGCCTTTAAGAAACTAAAACAACAAACATTTTATAAACTTCTATACCATTGAAAAATAATACAACCCTAATGAAGAACTCATATGAAATAGTAAAACCATTAAAACATTTAAATTCGAAACTATATTGTTGATTTATCGCCATCATTAATAAAATTTGCACATTAGAATTGTTCAAAGAGTAAACAGGAAATGTGGATATCAATTCGTGCATCTTTTCACTCTGTAATATAGGAATACGTTAAAGTAGTGAATAATTTTGTGAAAATAATATTTACTTCTTCAATAAGACCCTGACTGTGATATGTCATAAGATAAGTTTCATACGCAGTACAAATAAATTCACAAATTAACGCGATATTCCATGATAGACTTTCATTCTAAAATTAAATATTTTCTTTCTGTTTAAAACTTTTTTCCATAAAAAAACTTACTATGTAAAGGCCAGTTAAACAGGAACAAACAAAAACTAATCCCGTAATATGGAAAAGAGGGATTCGATAGTACAAGAATTTTTGAAATTCAATCTTACATTTATAAACTGTATTATAATGAATTATAAGGGCCCTTAGTTTAGCAAAAATATTTTTTTGGATCTTTTGGTCATAAATTCCTTTAAATTCCAATTCTTTGCAATATTTTGCAACTTCTTCAATGTCATTATTCAACACAATCAACTGATATTGTAGCTCTGAAGTGATCAGAACAATCACCCAGCCACTATTCATCATAAGAATCATAGCGTGGATATAAACAAAATCAAATAAAATATTCAAAACTTTGTTAATGTGATAAAAGTCAAAATAATAGTTATTCATTGATATAATAAAATTAAGACGTTCTTTTTCCGTATCCTTCACTGTTGCATTGACAATTACACAAGAAATATTTAAAAAGAATGCAATGTACATTTTGAAGATTACTGATTTGTCTTTACGATGAATAATTGCTTTTGTATTATCATTTACTTTGTCTAATCGTTTAAATTTGGAAAAATTTCCAAAGATGTGATTAAATAATGTTTTTTCGTATACAGAGTGTATAGCATACATGACCAGAGCCTGTAAATACAAATTATTTGGTAAAATTAACAAATAATTAATGTGTACACCTACATATAGTCCATGGGATAATATGAATAATGTTTTAATTCCAATAGCTTTAGTCCAAATTGAATATATGGCAAAAGTACAATAAACAAAAGCATAACAAACAACAAACTTAAATATCGTATTGGTCAATGGTGTTCCACGAATTGATCGTATAATTGTAAGAAGTATGTGATTCGATGCGGTATGTCCTGAAACAGAAGTGATTGTGTATTTATGCAGAAAACTTACAGAATCAATCAACAAATCAACCTTTTAATGGATATGTAAAAGGTCCGGACAAATGTGAAAGAATTTTCAACAACCACATACTGATAATCAACTTATAACATTAATGTGTGTAGTTAATTATGATTGTTATTATATTGAATAACGGATCATATTCTAAGGAGATTGCGTATAATAAAATTAAACTCATTATTAATGTGGTTAATCATTTTTCAATACTATAACATTGAATGTAGTATATAAAATGGACGTGCCTATTATTTTCAAATTAGAAATTTTTTGTTAAAGTTTGGCCGAGCGATGACCGTGAACATTTAATTTCTATCACCTACGCGGGGTCAACTTTCTCGCGTTCTTTGGCATTCTGATCAAATTAGTGTCAGCTTCTGCGCTGAAAGATTTCTGCCTTAATTTAATTTATTTAAAATAAATTGAATTTAATTGAAATCACACACACAAATATTATCTTTCTGCATGTATTTTCTTAAGTTAATTACAAACATTTACAAAAAAAAAATAAGTTTTTCACCAGAGCTGCTTTGCTTTAGCTGATGTTTCCATCACTTAAACTTCTGAAATAATAACTGAAAACTAGCGGATGACTAAACATCTGTTCGCGAAGACATTATTTATTACATAAATTATTTTTCTTATCAATTAATGCAAATAGTCAGTGCAAGCGTACTTGAGTACGACTCATATTTTGCATATTAGTATTCAATTGAAAGAATTGAAATCGTTTCTTTATAAACTATCCGTGCTCGCGCTTACATTTGAATTTCGAAATTATTCATTACTTTTGGCTCTACAAAGAGTTCTCTCCTTCCATAACTCAGTATTATACGGACTTCACCCTGTATAAAGAATAATAACTTTATACTTTAAAGTATGATTGCCTCAGTTTAACAAATTCAGCATCCATGTTAGCGTTCATAAAAATCCACCTACATCGAAGTATCTTTTTCATGTATTCTGCAAATCAACATTTTCTCAACAAAAACTTCGCTCTTTCCTTCGGGGTTTAGAACAGGCCCGAGTTAGATGCCTACTAACTTTTGTTATCTTACCTCATAATTTCATCCAAAATCAATGAATAATAAGTACAGAACGATTGAAGATATTTGAAGATGATGGACTGGAATTAAAATGTTACTTGCCCCTAAAGAAAATTGCATTAAAGCAAGATTAACTAAATTATGAGTTGAGATTTCTTCATGTTAGACAAACTACAAACTGTTGTCTGCTTTAGCTGGAATACATTGAATCACTTGAACATACTTTTACTGGTGTTAAATCTATAAATTTGCATTAAAATGTTTTATTAAAGAAAAAGTATATTATTTGGGAGTCAGCTTATGTTGTTTTCGCAATTTTCGAATAAACTTTTTTAATTTGACATTAAAATTTATCTGGAATATGTTAACACTAAAAATCTTTTTTTGGTTTTATTTGTAGGTATGTTTGTCACATTTAAGTCTTCAATTTTTAAGTGGTTCTTTCAGAATTGGTTAAAGTATTTTAATACATTTAAACTGTATTTAATCTTTTGGTTGTAATTTAATTTTTACCGGCACAAAATAGGTCCGACTATCCATAAACCCATCCATTCTCGCATATTCCTTTTGATTGTTGAAATAATCACGTTAAATACTATAGAATTCTCGTTTTTTCAAGTCTTATGCTAGAAGTACCATTTTCTACTATGTGAAAATATGAACTACATATATTTACTGAATGTTAAAAGTGATTAAAAAAATATTTTGTATGTAGGTAACATATTTATTATTGAAACAGCAAGAAAAAGCGTTCCAACAGCTTTCAAGTTTTTACAATTTTAATGAATCCATTAAAACAAAACGTTCATTTCCTTATAGGTAATGGCAACAAATGAAGGAAAACGTTTACAGTTTAAATGTGTTTAGTAATAGAATGTCTTTTCAATTAAATACTTTCATTTACATAAAAAAAATATAATATAAGTATAGTGTCATACAAATACAAATATAGTGACCAACAAAGATAAATAGAGCGATCTCCATAATAAGTAGAAAATTGAGTGGGATTCTAAAATTTAAGGACGCTCATCAGCAAAACGCCCGAAAAAATGAATTGCATAGTCAGAAAGAGCAAAATGAGCTCTATAACACAGCGTTATTCACAATATACAAACCCGGGCGAAATTTTTAGAAAAACGTGGTTGAATACTAATCGTTTTAACATTACACTTATGGGGAAATCAACGGAAGTTGACGGAAAAAGTTATATTTGACATTCAAAACGCAACGCCCAATAACCAAAATTAAATATAATGTTGTTTGAATGGTCTTTAATATCATGGTACATAGTGAACAGCGGGTAGCCGGGCAAAATTTGGTTTTATTTCATTTTAAAAAATTTCTGTTTGGCTATATCCACTTCAAAAAAAGCGCGCGAAAAATGTAAATAAACGGGCCAAGCAGAAACGTGTGAAATCGAGCGTATTTTCGAGTTGAAATGTGAGAATCCTAGATAGCGTTAATTACTACGGAAATCAAATAAACAACTTCAATTATTGAAAAGGAAAAAAAAATAAAAAATGGGAGATTCAATAACAGAATTCATCATGTAAATTCATTTTAATATTTTTACAATTCATTCAAGTGAAAAAAAAAACATATTTTATAGAAGAAAAATTTAGAGCGTCAATGACTCATTATGTACACTGATGAGCGTCCTTAAAAATGTATTTTATTTTATTATATTCATTTTCCAGAATTTCTTACCAGAAATAAAAATTTTAGCAAAGAACCAACAATAGCTCCAACACCAAATAAATCAACAACAGTAATAAGAAAGTTGAAGGCAATGTGCATATTTCGCACCCAAAAAAATAATAAATAGATGCGCAAACAATTGCACTCGTTAGGTATATTTTGTTAATAATGTGATGACAAAATTGTATTGTGTATATGTATATATTTGCAATTTTGCCTTTACATGTATGCAGTGAATATTGTATCCTTCTTTTGGGTTCCTTTAAAAAAATTGAATAGCACATGTAACAAGAGCGTATACGCCTTTAAGAAACTAAAACAACAAACATTTTATAAACTTTAATGACAGCATTGAACAATAATACAACCATAATTGAGAACTTATTTGAAATAGTGAAGCCATTAAAACATTTAAATTCTAAACCACATTGTTGATTTATCGCCATCATTAATAAAATTTGCACATTAGAATTGTGCAAAGAGTAAACAGGAAATGTGGATATCAACTCGTACAATTTTTCACTCTGTAATATAGATATACGTTAAAGTAGTGAAAAACTTTGTGAAAATAATATTTACTTCTTCAATAAGATCCTGACCGTGATAGGACATAAGAAAACTCACATACGTAGCAAGAATTAATTCAGAAATTACCAAGATATTCCATGATAGACTTACATTCTAAAATTAAATGTTTTCTTTCTGTTTAAAACTATTTTCTTAAAAAAAAACTTACTAGGTAAAGACCAGTTAAACAGGAACAAACAAGTACTACTCCAATAATATGAAAAAGAGGTATTCGATAGTACAAGAATTGCTGAAAATCAATCTTGCATCTATAAATGGTATTATAATGAATTATAAGGGCCCTTAATTTAACAAAAATATTTTTTTGGATATTTTCGTCATGAATTTTTCCAAATTCTAATTCTTTGCAATATTTTGCAAATTCTTCAATGTCATCATTCAATACGATCAACTGATATTGTAGCTCTGAAGTGATTAAGACAATCACCCAGCCACTATTTATCATAAGAACCACAAAGTGGATATAAATAACATCAGATAAAATATTCAAAAGTTTGTTAAGGTGATAAAAGTCAAAATAATAGTTATTTAATGCTATAATAAAGTTAAGACGTTCTTTTTCGGTATCTGGCACTGTTACATTGCAAATTACACAAGAAAAACTTAAAAAGAGTGCAATGTAAATTTTGCAAATTGTTGATTTGTCTCTACGTTCAATAATTGCTTTTGTATTATCATTTACTTTGTCTAATCGTTTAAATTTGGAGAAATTTCCATAGATGTGATTTAATAAAGTTTTTTCGTTTAACAAATGTAAAATATACATGATTATTGCCTGTAAATGTAAATGAGGTATTTGATAAAATTAATGAAATTCTTGTGTACCTACATAAGCTGACTGAGAAACTATGAATAATTTTTTGATTTCAATAGTTTTAGTAGTCCAATAATAATATACGAAAATACCACAATAAACGAAAACATAACAAACAACAAACTTAAATATCGTGTTGGTCAATGTTGTTCCACGAATTGATTGTATAATTGTAAGAAGTATGTGATTCGATGATGTATGCCCTGAAAATGATGTAATTGTGAATTTTTGCAAGAAACTTACAGAATCAATCAACAAATCAACCTTTTAATGGATATGTAAAAGGTCCTGACAAATGTGAAAGAATTTTTAACAACCACATACTGATAATCAACTTATAACATTAGTGCGTATAGTTAATTATGATTGTTTTTATATTGAATAACGGATCATGTTCTAAGGAGATTGCGCAGTGGCGTAACGATGGGCCCCGCCGCATCCCATTTGCGGGGGGCCCCGGCTACTCGGGTGACCCTTCTAGGCCACAATAACACTATTTCAAAAAATTAATAATATTGCTAAAAATAAAGATGCCTATTGTTTACAATACAAAACAATCAAAATACTTTCAGCGAATTCGACTTACTGCATTGTGCAGCACTATTGTATCTCTAGTGCATCTCAAGTCGAATTAGACATTTACTAAATGTGTACACACTGCACAGCTACAAACAATTTGCGCTCACTGAAGAAAACACATTACTAAAACTAATTCAATAAAAATTCAGTGACAAGTATTGTCATGTAGTTCCAGAGTTATGCTATAAATTATTAAAATGAATAATAAAAGGGTATACAAAAGTGGTGCTCAAAAAAGAAAAAAAAAAGGACACAAAAAATGAAAAATTGGCCCCTTTTATTTTTTACATTTTCATAAGGCCCCATAAAAGATTTGGCGGGGGGCCCCAAACCTCTTTGTTACTCCTCTGAGATTGCGTATAATAAAATTAAACTTATTTCATTATTAATGTGGATAATCATTTTTCAATTATAACATTGAATATAGTAATGTAAGATGACGTGTCTATTATTTCCAACTTTGACATTTTTTGCTAGATATTAAAAGTTTCGCCGAGCAATGACTGTGACATTAAATTTCTATCGCCTTCGCGGAGTAAACTTTCTCGCGTTATTCGGTATTCTGAGTAAATTAGTCTCAGCTTCTGCGCTGAAAGATTTCTGTTATATTGTAATTTATTTCAAATAAATTGAATTTAATTGAAATTACACACAAATACTCTCTTTGTACATGTACCTTAAGTTAAATACAAACGATTATAAAAAAAAACAAATAATAAAAGTTTCCTACCGAGCTGCTTCGCTTCGGCTGATACTTCTTAGATTGAATACGGACCAGTTGCGACCGGACCAGATGCAGCTGAGACCTAAATCGGTCCAGTTGCGGCCATAGAAGTCGTGACGCGTTTACGTCGGTTTTTTTCGAGCGCCACCTAATTTTTGAAGGAAATTAGGAAACCTGTGTGCCACAGGAGTTCAGTGGAGGAAATAAATAAATATTACAGGGTTACTAGTTTATTTTTGTTAAATTTGTACAAAACAATTGTTATATTTATCGTCTCCTGAAAGCAATAATGGTTAAAAGATTATACAGAATGTACTAATTACATTTACTACAAACGGGTTCTAATCGTGATACGAATTTATGAATAAATGCGAGCGGTGCGATATTAAGAAAGCAAACTAACTACGGACAGGTCAAATGCGGGGGTTAATAAGCAATGTCAAAAGCAAACAGACAACAGTAAGCAGCAAACAACCAATGTACAGCAGTGGAAAACGTTAACATGCGGCCGTGGGAGTATTTTTGTCTTGTTAAAGGGTTAAACGCGCGATCCAGTGTCCAAACTTTAAACAGGTTCAACGGCACAGATTACACAAACGGGAAGTAACCACCCAACGGTGTAGTTGGTCACGCCGGTGGCTACACGAATAAGACAGTACAGAATACACAAAATGGGAAGTAACCACCCAACGGTGTAGTTGGTCACGCCGGTGGCTACACAAATAAAACAGCACAGAGTACACAGAAACGGGAAGTAACCACCCAACGGTGTAGTTGGTCACGCCGGTGGCTACACAAATAAAACAATACAGAATTCACAAAACGGGAAGTAACCACCCAACGGTGTAGTTGGTCACGCCGGTGGCTACACAAATAAAACAGCACAGAGTACACAGAAACGGGAAGTAACCACCCAACGGTGTAGTTGGTCACGCCGGTGGCTACACAAATAAAACAATACAGAATTCACAAAACGGGAAGTAACCACCCAACGGTGTAGTTGGTCACGCCGGTGGCTACACGAATAAGACACAACAGAATACACAAAATGGGAAGTAACCACTCGACGGTGTAGTTGGTCACGCCGGTGGCTGCACAAATAAAACAGCACAGAATACACAAAAACGGGAAGTAACCACCCAACGGTGTAGTTGGTCACGCCGGTGGTTACACAAATAAAACGGTACAGAATAAAGGAAGACAATTGCCAATGGTATAGTTGGTCACACCGACAATTGTCAATTTACAACACATAAAGGATTTACGCTTGCAGGATAGACGGATTACTAGGACACAAAAAACTCTCGCGGCTAAAGATACAGTAACTGCTTACCCAAATGAAAACTATGAACGGTTTTTAATTTAACACAAACTGCTCTTCGCTCTAAGGCGGAATGTCTTGCACAAAACGGTATAAAAGTCACTATCTCAGAAATTAACAGAAGAACACTAGTTATCTCGGTAATCACTCACTTTTCGCTCGTAAAGGTCGTCAACTAACACGCCATACACGGTTACTTGATGAGTACAATACTAATTAATATTTCGCGCGGACCTATCTTATCAATCGCCAAACTTTTCCCCTACTTTGATAATCTCCTACTATTCAATTAATATGACCGCGGTACCTGATCCTTTGAAGATTCGCAAACTCGGACATCCAGTTTATTGACTATGGTACAGACAAGACACTTTCTGGTTAAATCACCTTTATTGTTTTAATAATACATTAAAGCAATTACCTAACATAGTGACTTCGTCACAAAGTTTTTACCTGGTTTCAATCGAACCACTTGCGGCCCGATGGGTTAAGGTGGTCGGATATTTTACAATTGTATATGTACATTTAAGCACACTATACATACATACCTACTTGTTTTTGAGGTACCATTTATTCGCATGATATAATAGTGTTTTGGCACGACAAAATTGTTATGTTACTACAAAAAAACAGGCTCCAATATTTTTTGAACTAAATCAATACAAACCTAACCTAACCTAAAGTATACTAAGCTGACCAGACTTTTGCGTTTCCAAAATAAATATAAAAATATTTTCCTTCACATTTACTGCATTCTATTATAGGAAAATTAAAGTAGAAAATCAACATAAAAGTAAGCAAGGAGCATTTGCAAAAGATGGGGCCTCAACCGGGTCGCAACTCGTCCAACACCCTTAGATTCTCCTCACTGTTCTGTTTCCGAAAACCTCTAACACTTATGCCCAGAAACGCATAATAAACAGAGTAGGAGTCCTTCAAAGTTCTTGAAAAAAAATTGAGTTTTCAAAGTATGTCTGTACAGAAAAAAAATTAACAAACCCCATTTAGTACACTTACTTATCTCATGATGACTTATCTTACTGCAAAATTTAAACAAAATCGGCCGCCCCCAACGCCACTTTTTGAGAAGGGGTGGCTTACTACCTTAGGCCATTTGTGGGGCAGACGTCAAATTTTAATTCCGTTAAGACCCATCGACAGCAAATTTAATAAGGAAACTTTTTTGTCCCTTGGATTTTTTTCGTACGACGCACAGTTTTCGAGAAAAATGCAATTTTATTTGAACTTGAAGATTTTGCGAAAATTGCTTAATTTTAGTGGTTCATAACTTTTTAGTTAATGAACCGAAAAATCTAAAAAAATTATTCCAAGATCATCTTAGGCTCCATACTATAATTCTTAAATAATTTTTGTTATATAGGTTAGGTTCGAGTAATCACGTTATCATTTGTGTCCGTAAAATACAATAAATTAGTAAAGAAAAAAGTAATAAATAATTTGGAGTTTAGTGTCAAATTAAAGCAAATAGATTGTTCTAAATTACTGGTGCTATAAAGAAACAATATTTTGACTAGTTCTATTAATAATTAAGGATATTTAATATTTATCAGCGACTTAGTGAAAAAAAAAAACTAATCGTAAACATGAACAAAAACAAAGGTAACATAAAGGTGTCGACACACGAAAACACAAATTCGCATTGCGGAATATGCTCAAATAAGTTCACTAAATCTGCTTATAAACTTTTTTATTCACAATCAGAATGTAATGAGTCATTTTCCGATATTTTATAAAAATGGAAAGTGACCCATTGTTATATTCAAGCGAGTAATATTTACTTTCCTCTCTAGAGAGGAAAATGGTCACTTTCCTGGCTTCCCATAATCCTGGCTACTACAATTTTTAATAATATTCATATTGGGCAACCAATAACAAGCCATTTCTCACTTGTCATTTGATGAGTAACAACAAAAAATTGTCATTAGTGACATATGTCAAATGTTGACAGACAGAAAATTTATAATGAAACACATTCAAAAGACATATTTTTTAATTAATTGTGCCTGATTGTGAATAAAATAGTATACAAACCTCGGCGAAAGGGCATTCCTGTCTCGAGAAATTGCCCGCTTCGGCCTACGGCCTCAGCGGGCAAACTTTTCTCTCGACAGTAATGCTGCCCTTTCCGCCTCGGTATGTAATCTACTATTGTGAGGGAGTTTGCAAAAAATGGATTTGTGAAAAATGTTCAAAACTTAATAGGAAAAACATTTCTTTACTTATTGAAAATAAAGATCTATGGATGTGCGAAATTTGTAAGAAGAAGAATAACTCTAGGAAATCAATTGTAATACACAACAGCAGTGAGGAGAAGAAGATGAAGAAGAAGATGAAGAAGAAGATAGCTCACAAGACTCAGCTAACAAAAAATTTACAATTGAAGAAGTAATAAAAATTATGGAGAAACATCATGTTAGCGTAAAAAAGGAATTAAAAGATTTAAAAGCTGAAATGTCGACCTTGCAACAGTCTTTAACATTTATTTCTGAATGCTATGAAGACCTCAAGATTGAAAATAATAACTTTAAAAAAGCTATGGAAGAACAAAAGAGAGAATTACTTGAAACCAAAGCTGAACTATATACCTTGAAGAAAATTGTAAGCACCCGTGAACAAAATGACATTAAAAACAACATCATAGTATCTGGTCTTGTTGAGAAAAATACAGAATCGTTTAATCCCAAGGAACTCTCGTACAAAATGCTTCAAGTTATAGTCCCTAAAGCCGTCCAAGATGATATTGTAGATGTAAAAGCCATTAAAACAAATTTTACACCTATGTTATGTATTAGATTCAAATCAGAAAGTATAAAACAAAAAGTAATGACTGAAAAGCAGAAAATAGGTAAAATTATCACAATTAATTCTCTAGGTTTGGGCGCAAGTAACCAAAAAATTTTTATTCGGGATGAACTTACACAATTTCAGCTAGACTTACTAAAAAAAGCTAGATCATTAAAAGACCATGGATTTAAATTTATTTGGTATGCGGGTGGTAACGTTCTTGTGCGTAAAAATGAAAATGACAAGATAATAAAAATTTTTAATGAAAATAAAATAAGGGAATTAATAAACAGTACTTCTTAATTTTTTGCTTTCTTTACTTTTTTTGTTTTTAAATGCATGGAAGTTATAATTTTTTAATTCTAGTTATGGAGACACCCAATTATTTAAGTTTTCTTGATGAATTAATTTACAAAAACCACATTTTTGTCAACCCTCAAATTTGTGAGGAGACTCTTCATTTTAATAACAATAACGGTGTAAAACTTTTTCACTGTAATATCCGTAGTATTCACAAAAATTTTGAATTACTTGAGTTTTTGTTAAATAATTTTACTACCACTTTTGATATAATAGTACTATCGGAGACCTTTGATTTAAAAGACTGTGGTATAATCTATAATTTGGTCAATTATAACTTATTTTTTAATGAAAGTAAAATTAACCGAAATGACGGTGTAATATGCTATGTGCGTAAAAACCTTAATGCAGATGTAGCGTTGGTGGAAATTAATAAAACAAAAACACTCAGAGTAACATTTACCCATAATAACACAAAATTTGGTGTCTCTTGTTTTTATAGGTCACCTGAAATGAATGCTTTAGATTTTGTTACATCACTTGACGAATATATAGCCAATCTAGTTAAAAATGACATTGAGGTTATTATCGGGGACACAAATATCAACATTTTAGATAATGCTTTTGATCAACATCTAAGACAAGAGTATCTAGATAGATTGTACGGTCATGGTTTTAAGTCTTTTATAAATAGCATTACTAGGGAGAATGGCCCTTTTAAAGGTACCTGCATTGACCACTGTTTTATCTATAGTAGAAATTATTGGAACTTAGAAGCAGGTGTCATTAAATATAATATCACGGACCACTCTCCCCTAGTTGCAAATATTTACTGCGAAAATACAAATACAAAAAATATTGTTATTCCGGAATATACCTATTATGAGGAGACAGATCACCAAAAGCTTAATGAATGTCTAACCAAAGTAAATTGGTTGGACTGTTGTGAATGTCCAACCAATTTACTTTGGTTAGACATTCACAACAGCACAAACTTAAATCATAAAGTAACAATGTTTATCACTAAAATAAATAACGTAATAAAATATTGTACGATAACTAAAAAACGGAAAGCCTTTAAATTAAAAAAACCATGGATTACACCTGGACTGTGTACATCTATATGGAAAAAAAACAATATGTTTAGGAAACTTAAAAATGACAATAACAACCTTGAATTACTTGTAGAATATAAAAACTATCGAAATAAGCTAAATGAAATCATAAGAAAGAGCAAAACAAACTATCTTAAAAATGAAATAAATAAATCTGGAAGAAATTCTAAAAAAATATTTAAATATGTCAATGAAATAACTAATTTAAAAAAGAAAAAAGATTGTATAATCTCTAGTATAAAAGATGAGACAAACAGCTACATAACTGATAAAAAAAAATAGCTATCTCTTTTAATCATTTTTTTAAAAACATAGGTCATGAGAATAGGAGAAAAATTATACATAATCAATTCATAAACCCTGACAATTACAATAAAATTAAACATAATGAAAATTCAATATTTTTAGCTAACACAGATGAAGAGGAAATTTTAAGAATTATTAAAAACTTAAAAAATAGTTCAGCCTCTGGTCCGGATAATTTATCTAATTTAATTCTAAAAAAATATAGACACATTTAAGTCAATCCAATTCTACACATATGTAATGAAATTATTGCTCAAGGAATTTTTCCAGATCCTCTTAAAAGGGCAATAGTTGTACCAATTTTTAAATCGGCTGAAACTGACTTAATGACAAATTATAGACCTATTTCTCTTACCTCTAATTTGGCAAAAATAATAGAAAATGTAATCAAAGAAAGACTAATGAGCTTTTTTGACAAAAACCATATTTTGTCCCGAAATCAATTCGGTTTTCGGCAAAACAGGTCTACAAGTGACGCCCTGTTGAGGGTAATTGGTGGTATATATGAAACTTTAGATAGCAGCACACCTACTGCTGCCGTTTTTCTGGATATCACCAGGGCATTCGACATGGTTTCACATGACAGATTACTGCTAAAAATTAAAAAGATGGGTATCAGAGCGAGGGCCTATAAACTCATTGAGTCCTACCTTAAAAATAGAAAGCAATGTGTCAGGATAGGGGATGTGTTGAGCGATGAAGTAGAAATAGAAATGGGTGTTCCACAGGGAACTGTGTTGGGTCCCATTCTATTTCTTTGCTACATTAACGATTTTTTAAATCTCAAAGATGTTGGTGAAGTGACGTCATATGCAGATGATACAGTTCTACTCTTGAAAGAGAAGACTTGGGAAAATTTGAAAGTAAATATAAGTAAAGCTTTCTTTCATGCCAATAATTGGATGTCAATTAATAATCTCCTTCTTAACAAGAGTAAAACCGTTATCTTACCATTCAGCAAATATGAGAATGGGTTACATGAGTACAGTTTTATTGACGTACACCCTGACTGTGACTTCTTCACCTCTCAGAATAACCCCAGTCATTGCCAATGTTTGGATAATAAAATTTTGATACATCAATCAGCTAAATATCTGGGAGTTGTTATCGATAATAATCTGAAGTGGGACAAACAAATAGAGGCTGTCTGTAAAAGACTTCGACCTATGATTTATGTTTTCAAAATTTTAAAAGATATGTGCAGCCTTTCAATTCTTGAACAAGTTTATTACACCTTGGTTAATTCCATATTATCTTATGGGATTATTAGTTGGGGAGGATGCTATAATACACATTTAAAAAAATAAAATGTATTACAAAATACAATTATTAAAATCATGCTGAATAAAAGATATGATCATTCAACAGAACAGTTGTACGCTTCTTGCAAATTGTTAACTTGCAGACAACTGTTTATTCTGAAAATTTCAACTGATTGGTATGACAGAAAACTACAGGTTGATCTCATAAATCATAATTACTCCACAAGAAACGCTGCTGCTCGCAGGGCCAATAACTTTAAATCCAAACATAAAATAGGACAACGTCATTTCTTGTACTTTTTACATAAGGTTTATAACTATTTACCATTAACAATTTTACATACTCCTAAAAGGATTTAAGAGTACTTTTAAAAGACTTCTAAAAGAATGGTTATTAAATAAGAATATATTTCTTGAATTTCTTTTTGCTTAAATTAAAATATCTTAGTTTACTTAATTTATACTGGTTGTTTTTTCTTTTTCTTTATTATTGTTATTATATTTTTTTATTTTTTTTGGGTTTACATTCTACTTTTCACTTAAATAATTAGATATTATGTTAATACCCCGTTGTAATTATAAATTATTTTAAACCACAAATAAGTTCGCTTCTGTGGTTTATACTTTTTCTGCTTTGCATTAATTACTTTACTTTAGGTCATATTAGTCTAAGATTACTATATTTCTTTACTCTTAAGTATTTTAGCATTGTAAATAATAGGCAAAATTTCATTCATTCATTCATATTTTTTTTAACATGCCGAAGAAGTTGAAGGTCTCTATTTCCTGTAATGAACAACTTGCATGAAATTTTTTTATTACGGATTCTGAAAATAGTCCCTAAATAGTTATTTCGTTAATACTCAAAGCAATATCACTTATTGTTGAATTTATAAAAGCATCCTTTTTAATCACTCGAATATGATTGGATCGTAAATCAATCTGTTTTTTTGATATATTAACAAAAGTGTAATTTTCCAAAGAAGTTATATTGTTTCTTGTTATTGAAATGAAGTCTAATATTTCAGTGTTATTAAAAGTATAGGAATCAATTTCATTTAAATTCTTGTTAAGTATTGTAAAGTCGTGAATTTTGCAAGTTTTTACAATAACATTTTTGCAAAGTTTTTTCACACTTTTAGTTATTTTTAATACATCTACTTCTGAAACATTTTCCGGACACTCAAACACTTTTTTTATGTAAGCAAATTGATCTAATCTTGCATTTTCTAGATTTTCGACATATATTTCGTATTTAAAAAATGGACAAGAAATTAAAACTGTGATTATAAAAATTCCATATAATACCAGAATTTGATAATACATTTTTGCTGCTCTTTGTAAGAACGCTCTTTAACATTGTGAATCGTAAATAATTTCTCAGTTTATCCATTAGAAAAATGAAAAGTTATTGATTATTATAAATTATTACTTAGATTTTTTAAGTTAAAAATTTTCAATTGTGAAAATTAAATGATTGCGAACGCTGATGTTGAATAGATTTTAATTGTACTTAATGAGTTCACTGAATTTTAAACTTAACACACTTTACCACAAAAGGAATTAAACAGAAACATGGAAAAAATTTTAATGATACATGCATTTAAGATGATAATAATACAAGATCGTCATTTTGTTCTGCCCAATTCTTCCGAGTCTCAATTTGCGATCACCGATTTGTTGTTAGTACATTTATAAAATTGTCGTTATTTCAATTATTTGAAAGTTTAAAAAAATTTCATGCATATAAATTAATTAAAAATGTTACTCCTGAATACTATTTTAAGGAGAATGAATATTTAAATGTTTTTATCTATTTCGGTGCTATAACAGGTACATTTTGACACTCATTTGATGTCAGTTCCGTTTAATAATAGCTGATAATAAAACGGAACTGTCATTAGTGTCACATTCTAGCACGGAACTGTCATCCGCTTATTATAGCAACAAATGTCAAACGACTGACATGCATATTATTTTTAAACAAAAATCGTAAATTTACACCGAAATAGATAAAATAGTATAAAGAATTCGTTTGATAAGGAATTTTATTGCAATCGCGGATTTTTCGATAAAGTTCACCTTATCAAATTCATTCTTTAATATACTATTATTTGCATTTCGGTCCATTTTTAAAGATTTTAAATGAAAAATAGAAGATTTATTTGATTTTAGTAACTTTTTGTATTTTACGATTGCAAAAAACATGCGTCCAATAAATCAAAACCAGCACTTGTCATTTGAAATTTATGTCATAGAGTTAGAGAATTACAACCTCAAAATAAAAAAAAGTCCCTAAGTTTACAACCAAATTCACGCCCGCATATGCATTGCTTCGCAAATCAGCAAGAACGCCACTTTTGCCATAAAATTTGCCTTATGCAACTCATTCATTAATATACTATTAAAATTTGCACCCATTACACCAACATCTTCATTATTCTGATCGATAGATATAAAGTTGGAATAGGATTTCTTACTTCAATCCCAGAAAGAATTAAATTAGAGTCTGAACAGATTTTTTAATTAAACATACCTGAGAACCTGAATCAATTAACATAGAACTACAAGGCTTCTGTAACTGTGGGCAATTAATATTAACATAAAATGAGACACCACCGAGAGTTTTATAATATTTCTCATCAAATTGATCTAAAATATTAATATAAAGGATTCTCGCTGGATGGCCTAATTATCCGTCAACTGTAACCCGTTTAAAGTAACGAGATTAAAAAAAAATTGTCATCGGAAGATGAAACCGTTTCAGTTCCAGTAACTCGAGAATAGTTATTAGTAGAATTAATTGGATTTCGATCATTATTTTCATTAGTATATTAGGACACGAATATTATTCGATTGATTATTGAAGCGCTGTCTACTCCGATAATTATTGCGAGAATAATTATAGGTAGGTATACGTATTAAAATAATTTTTGATATAATAAGCAAACTTCATTACCAATTGTTGGAATAATAAAGGCAATTAGTAAAACTTCTACTGGACAAAATAGCATTAAGAACGTAATATTTAAATAAATTAAGTTTTCAAATTGAATTTGTGCGATATTAAAGTGGCTCCGTGTAGTTAGTTGTTACAGAATGTCCAACAGAAACAGTAACTTAATTCTCTTACAGTTCAATTCTATTTTTATACAATTTTACTTTCAGGAACTGATTGGTTGGGTTTTATTCCATTTGTGTCTGATGAGTTAATAAAACTTTTCAAATACAGAGTATTATTGGAAATGGCATTTTGTGTTTTAATTTGTTGCCTTGTTATAGAATTCACTTATTTATATTTCTATGATATAGATCAAAAATTGTTAATAAGAGACAGTTTTGCTATTTTTATGTCAATCGATGTAAAATAACGAAAAATCGAAATATTCCAAACCAATTGATATATTTAATTTGTAGTTTATATTTTCTGGGTCTTGTTACCTATTAATAAACGGGAAAACCGCTAAATTACGACAACAAGTGCGAAACATTTACTTCTCTTTGAAATACAGCGAAGAAGCTCGCCAAGAAATTTTGATATTTACCAAAAAATGGCAATTTTTTATGAAAGTCAACTATTTTCTGTGTCACTTTCTAGGAGCATATACTTCGACAGTTTTATATAAAGCTAGGGATTTTGAGAAAAGTTTGGTAGCCTTTCATGTCTTAAGGAAATTAAGTAGCAAAGAATCGTTTCTATTCATACAAACTTTGGGCTGTGTAGCAATTTCAGTTTTTTATCATATGTCAATTTCTCAAGTGTATGTTGTAATGTATATTGTTCTTTATCTTAATGTCATTTACAAGATTTATTCAAATCTTCTTCGATATATGTTTTCTAAAAACGATTCGGGTCAACTTGATGAGGAGTATCAGAAAATTACCAGAAGACGCTTAATTTTTCTCATCCAAAGTCATCTTGAACTTCATAAGTAAGTTTGAATATAAAGTAAAAAAATTAAGAATTTTTTTATCGTATATATTAAGAAGTTTGGAAAGGGGCTAAGGTTGTTTTCTTTTTCAGAATTATTCGTAGTTTAAGGATCTACATTAGATATGTTTTTGTGCCGTACACATTGATGATTTCCACCCTTCTTATTATGAACATGTACATTTATTTGACGGTAAAACAATTTTTTTGAATTTTGTAATTTTTAGCTTTGTTAGACCTTGATTTAATTTTTGTTTTATTTTTCAGGGCGGAGCCAATAATATGGGACTTCTTCGAACAATTGCAGGCAATTATGTTTCAGTCGTAGTTTTTGCAATGTTTTTCCTATTGGGCCAATTAGTAGAAAATCAAGTAATGTTTTTTAATTAAACAAATTTAGTCGTATTATCAACAATTTTTCTTTTAGTTTGAAGATTTCTATAGTAAAGTGTGCGAAGCGAATTTTTACGATTGGAATATGGATAATCAAAAAATTTATCTAATTTTCTTATCCAACTTAATGAAACCCGCTCGGTTAAATTTTTCTGAAGAGTTATCAATTAATTACAATTTAGGACTAAGAGTATGTTATCGACTGAGATCGCTTCATATTATTGAGTCATTGTGATTTTAGATCTTCAGAAATTCTATTTCGTTTATAACGTTCATTTATCAAGTTGGGCTGATATAATTCTGCTACATATTTGATAAGCATATATTTATGGATATTTATGGTTGCTTGCTTATAGCACATTTTTTATCATTTAAACATAATTTTATTGTGTAACTTTAGGAACATTTGTTAATAATCACTTAATGACGAATAAAATTAATAAAAGTTCAAGACATTTCTTCTGTCATCATCGTTTCCTAAATGACTTGATTCAAAAATAAAATGTAAATTGGGACTCTTAATAGACTCATTAACTAAATTATATAGCATATTCTAATATTCTTCATATTACAAAATGATAAAGTGTTAATAACTTATATATATACAGGGTGTTTCAGCTAAAGTGGGCAAAAAAGAAATGGTAGATTCTCCTTACTGCCCTGATTCCGAAAACCTAAACACTTATGCCCGGAAACGCATATTAACAGAGTTAGAGACCTTCAAAATTCTTGAAAAAAAATTGAATTTTCAAAATATCTCCGTACAGAAAAAAAATAACAAACCCCATTTGATACACTTACTTATCTCATAATGACGTATCTTACTGCAAAATTTAAACAAAATCGGTAGCCCCCAACTCCACTTTTTGACAAAGGGGTGGCCTACCACCTTTGGCCATTTGTGTGGGGGATGTCAAATTTTAATTCCGTTAAATCCTATCGATAGCAAATTTAATAAGGAAACTTTTTTGTCTCTTGGATTTTTTTCGTACGACGCACCGTTTTCGAGAAAAATGCAATTTTATTTGAACTTGTCAAGATTTTTCGAAAATTTCTTAAGTTTAGTGGTCCACAACTTTTCAGTTAATGAACCGAAAAATCTAAAAAAAATATTTCTAAGATCACCATAGGCTATATAATATAATTCTTAATAAATCTTTGTTATAATTTTTTTTAACATGCCGAATAAGTTGATGGCCTCTATTTCCTCAAAGAGACATTCCAAGAAAAATCCAGTGAGTATTCGACTTAGGGTGACCCACCGAATCTACCATTTCTTTTTTGCCCACTTTAGCTGAAACACCCTGTATATTCAGCTATTCCTTACACTACTCAATTCAATCATTTTTTCTTAATTCTTATTATTATTACCTAAGGCCTCGGACATCCCCTATAGCCACCTTCTGCCTCACTTTCTTATATTAAAACTTCTATGTTTGAATATATCTTACTGATCTTTTGTTTTTCTTATTCTTTCTATTCTTTCATTTGTTCTTTTATTCTAATAACTTCAAATATAATTATATAATATATAAAATATGAAAAACTTACTGAATAATTCAATTGAGACTATTTTCTATATCGGGATTTACTGTGTGACGAACTCGTCACTCATTTTCTACTTCAGCTGAGCGCTTCTATGCGCACACTTTACTTGCTGTTTATATCTCATTTTATCATTTTTTCTATACCTTCGTCTAGGGTAAAATTGCTTATTTTGTATTTCACAATAATTTCTTTCTCTAACATCAATGACATACTTACTTATTAGTCATTTATCCAAAATATTTTTCTATATATGTATATAAGAAAATTCGCGATACAGATACGCGATTCTTCGCGACACAGATACCGTATTCATCGAAAGACAGCAATATGCATTAATTAGGTATGTATGAATAAATGACAACAAACATAAATGCAAAGGAAAAATATAAACCGACCTCAAATATAAAGTGCTTACGATAAAAGAACCTTCGGTTGTTCCGAATATGGCAGAAATCGAGATAGACAAAACTAATATCCACAAATGCAGAAAACGTACAAGAGAAGACAAATCAGTACCGATCAGTGCCATTTATATGAAAGAATTTTCCAATCTGCCAATTTTCATAGAACAATCGAGCAACTACTTACAGGAAACCCCAATGTACTAAATTTTGTTGATGATGTGGAGCCAAAAATAATGAAGAGTTTGTAAATTCAAATGAAAGCGGATAGTTTGTAAAGAATCGGTTTCAATTCTGTCAATTGAAAACTTATACGCAAAAAATGAATCATACTTAAGTACGCTTACACTCACCACCTGTTTTAGCAGATAAGAAAAATAATTTATATCTTTTCGCGAACATATGTGGGTCATCAGTTGGATATTTATCAGTTGCAATTTCTGCAAGTCTCTGCATGAAAACTATTTCACATTATGTCATAGATGTAGATCGTTGGCTAGATTTCTAAAGATAAAGCCTAAATTAAATTCGATTGGTGCAGTTGTGGGTGAATTAACATATATAAACCCATAAAATGCAGTCAAAGAGACAGACACAGTGTGTTGGTCAATAGGTTAAAAAGTACAATGAAGCAGAGACAGAATGTTAGTCAAAAACTAAAAATATCAAAGAAGTTAGATAACATAATGTCCGGCGGTGTGATACGACAATATTTTAGAAGTACCAGGTGGTGACAACATTTTAGTTGGTTAGTTATTGTAGAGTGAAATAGAGTGAAGTAAAGATGAATACTCCAAATGAAGAGAATGTTTTGTTTATGGAAGAGGAATCCAGCAATAGCAGCTTCAGTAATATCAGTGATGGAAGCGTCAGCTGGAGTAGTTCTGGTAGGAAACTTTTATTTGGGATTTTGTAATTTGTTAGTACTAAACGTTTGGTTGTAACTAACATAAAGAAATAAATTGTGTAAAGAGAGTATTTGTGTGTGATTTAGTTACAATATTATTCAATTTACAAAATCAGAAAAGGCAGAAATTTTTCAGCGCGGTAGCTGAGACAAATGTACCTACTCAGAATGCCGAATAACGCGAAAGTCGACCATGCGTAGATAGAAATTTAATGTGCACTGTCTCCGTTCGGCCAATTGCTTAACATCCAACATTAAATTTCTAAGTTGGAAACAAAAGGGGCACGACAATGATGTAATGGTGATGGGCGAGTCAGAGCTGAGCTTGTATGAAAATCTGCGTCAAGTACTACTGAGATTGAAAGAGGTTGATTTGACATTGAAAAAGGAGAAATGTGAACTATTCGTACGGTAGAGTATTTGGGCTACGTGATAACGAGTGAAGAACTCAAAAAAATAGCCTCAAAGGTGGACGCTATAAAAGACGCACCATGACCGACAAATTTAACGCAATTATGTTAATTTAAAGGAATTGTAAATTATTATTCACGATTTATCAAAAATTTGGCGCAGTTATTAAGTCCAATGTATAAATTATTACAAAAAAAAAAAAAAACGTTAAATTTGAATGGAATAACGAGTGTGGAAAGGCGTATGTGCAAATTAAGAGCAAAATGGCAGAAGAAATAACCTTAGCGTATTGTGATTCAACGAAACAGGCAACATTAACCACTGACGCATCAAATGATGGCATATCGGCTGTACTAAGCATAGAAACTGATCAAGAGTCAAGACGAAAGACCAGTTGCATGTGTCTCGAGAACTTTAATGCCGCAAGAGAAAATGTCTCTGAAATGGAACTAGAAGCATTGGCGGTAATTTTCGGAAACAGGAAATTTCAGCATCAATTTCAAGGAGTACACCTTTACCAGTCATTAAAACTGACCACAAACCGCTATTGGGCCTTTATGGCGAAAAGAAAACTACTTAGCTGACTGTTGTCAAAGTTTCCATTAGAAACACATACAGTATCGGACGAATATAAGGGAGTGCGCTACATTTATTTTACTGAAAAATCCCAGAGTGGACGCTGGACAACAAAATATTACGTAGAGAGAGTTAAAAGGACTGGAAATCCATTGAAGATAAAGAGGAAATGAAACAGTATGTGCCTAAGAAAGACGAATTGACAATTGACTCAGGGAATTCGCTCTCTTCTCTAATTGTATTATATAGCCTATGGTGATCTTGAAAAAATTTTTTTAGATTTTTTGGTTCATTAACTAAAAAGTTATGGACCACGGAAATTAAGAAATTTTCGAAAAATTATAACAAGTTGAATTATTAGAATTGCATTTTTCTCGAAAACAGTGCGTCGTACGAAAAAAATGCAAGAGACAAAAAAGTTTCCTTATTAAATTTGCCATTTAATGGACTCAACAAAATTCAAATTTTTCTGCTATTTTACAGGAACATTGTCCCTGATGACCTCAGTAAGTGTACCAAATTTGGTTGTTCCCATTTATTTTACTTGGATGATATTTGAAAAATTCGAGATTTTTTTAACAAGTTTGAGGGCCTATATCTCCGTTACGAAACGTTACCCAGAGAAACGGAAAAAACATTCGACTCAGAATGCCTTCCTTAATCTGTCATTTGATTTTTGCTCAATCGAGCAGTTACACCGTGTAGATGTTAATAAAGTGTGTACTAAAATAATCATTGTATTATTCAGTAAAGAACTTAACAGTTGATGACACTAACCCTTCAGGAAACTTCATTTTTAGATTTGGCGGTGAACGTACTGGGCAATTATTATGGAAAGGATTTCCTTTTTCTTTTAGATGGAACATTTAAAAGCTGCTCCAAAGAATTTTCGCAACTGTATTGGATGCACGTGGATATAGGGATTACATCAAATAAAACCAATGTAGTTCTAGTATTGTTTGCCCTTTTATGTCAAAGGGAAAAAGGAATCAGATATCACAGATTTCTAACATCAATTAAAAGCTTGATTGATTTCATGGGAACCCAAAACTATAAAATTGGATTTCGAAATGGCAATGATAGATGCAGCAACGAAGATGTTTGAAAATATGATTATATCAGGATGTAACTTCTATTTCAATCAATGTTTGTGGCGACAAATTCAAAAAGTCGGACTGGCTGACGAATATAAAAATTTGAAAGGAATAAAAATGATATGCAGATGCAAATGTGTGCATCTTTGGCATACTAGCCCAATAATGTACCTACTTGACAAAGTTAAAAATGGGTGGCTCTGTATCTTGGAGCCTGTGCCACAAAATAACCCGAAATTAACCATGTTTTTGGATTATTTTGTTAAATAATGGATGGAAAATGATCATGCATCAATTGAAACATGGAACGCATTCAATCAGACTTCCAACAAATAACAATGCAGTGGAAGCTCAATTTAAACAGAACAGTTAATATGACAAGTCCGAATATATTTGTTTTAATACAAAGACTGAAAATGATAGCTATAGATACCACCCATAAAGTGCAGTGAATGGAATTGGGTATCTCCTCTTCCAAACGAAGAAAGACTTACACATATTAGGTAAAACACGATGAACGAATTTCGAGAACTTTGGAAAGTTTTAAAATTACCAACAATTTAGAACAGTGATTAACTATGTAGATCAAATTTTGTATATAAGTTTGAGTGACGCAATTTCTAATTTTTTTACCTAGTACATATGTTTTTGTTATTGCACACAAAATTCAAACCACGCCAGTCCTAATTGATTGCCAGTCCTAAAGCTTACTTGTCATTTGATGAGTAACAACTGTTGACATACAAAAAATTTATAATGAAAAACATTCAAAAATAGTAGATTACATACCGAAGCAGAAAGGACAGCATTACTGTCGAGAGAAAAGTTCTTCGGGTAATTTCTCGAGACAGGAAAGTCCTTTCGCCGAGGTTTGTATACTATTTTATTCACAATCAGACACAATTATAATTAAAAAATGTTTTTTGAATGTTTTTCATTATACATTTTTTGTTTGTCAATATTTGACATATGTCACTAATGACAATTTTTTGTTGTCACTCTCAATCAAATGACAAGTAATTTTTTGGTTGCTAACAACTTGTTTAATCGTTGCGAACGGGTCATGAAATTACGGAGTTAAAAATATACTTTCGGCCCGCTGTCCCGGCAAGCACCGGGTATACACAGAAGTGCGACTCCTCCCCTTTTACCCGGAATGAAGGTTGAGTGCGCTTGGGGGTGTAAATTAGAGACCTGCCCCCGGATTGCGAACTTCTTTCGCATCGTCTTCGTTTCGTTGCCCGACGATAGGTCGCTACCTATCGTCGGCCTACGAGACAAAGTCGATGCGACAAAAGTTCGCAATCCGGGCCCTGACGGACAGATTTTTACCATTGACAGTGTTTTCGCACGAAAAGTGAATACTCTGTTCGTTGGTGTTCTCGATTGTACTCTATTACTTGATTTTTGTATTACCGAGTGAAATAGTGTTTTACGAACTAACATTACAAACTTTTAAATTGTGAATTTAAATTTGGTAGTGTTTCTGTGTAACATTTTTTTAAATACTGGTAAGTCATTTAAAAACATATCATTAAGTTTGTTACATGTGTTACAGGTATCATGGAAAATAATTATTCTCATGGATCATATAAATGTATTGTTAGAGACTATTATTAAGGGAGAAGGAACATTATTTCGACTTCCCAAAGACATGAAAAGGTAAGAAAAATCGTAGTTAATATACATATGATTTATTGTAAACGTTGTTTTGTTTTAGGTTTAAAAATTGGTTGTTAAATGTTGATCGGATGGATTTGATGGAAAAGGACTCCCTAAATTGTTACGAGAATCGACGCATTTGTAATTTGCATTTGGAAGACAGAATGTAAACAGAATGTTATGTTTATATTAATCAACATTTAATAAAAGCTTTAAATTTACAAACTTTTATTTTAAGTTTTTACAATTCTTATTTGTTGTGGCGTACTTTCGCGGACTCGAGCCGTTTCCTCGAGCGCCAGGTGTTTTAAGGCAAAACACCAACCGTACCGCGGGTAAACACTCAGTGAAGAAAATACATTTAAAATCCAGGGGTCAATAGTTATTTAATTGTACGTACCGAAATAAAAGAAGTAAAAGAATTGAACTCAAATTAGATTTATTTAACTGGTAATATTGAAAAAAAGAAAAGAAATTAAACACTTGTTGCGAAATAAAATAAATTAAAATCAAACTTACAAAAAATAATAATTAATAAAAATGCGGAGGTACGTTATTAAAACAATCATTCAGGATAAACTATGCGGATAGAAAATAAAATGCAGAAAACACAAAGCGGATTCACGAAATTTCACAAGTGCCAAATAAACCAAAAGGGAATTTAATCAAACTAAAACTGTCAGTCAATACAAATTTAAAATACAAAACTCCAGAACAGATGCGCAGTGCGCCAGACAGACTTCCAGACAGATTTAACAATAGCACAGGTTTCCCTTCTGGAAATTTAACAGTCAGAAAATAATGAATAATTTGTCACTTTGCAGCGGATTTTATATGCGGAAATCAGAGAAGGGATTCTGAGTTCGCGCGGAAGAGATAATGACGTCAAAAACACCCCAAAAAACTATAGAATTCAGCGGCGGGGTACTAGAAGTACCAAAAGAGCGGGGGGTAATTCAAGTAATTGAAATAATTAGCTTTGGCTAATTATTCAGAATAAAATAAAAGAAAATAACATAATTCAGAATTAGAAAAGAAAATAAATTGACAGATTCACGTAAAATAAAATGCGGTTGACGACATAATTCTTACCCCTTCATTTTCGGGGTTGATTCATGAGAATCCCCGAAAGAACTCAGAAACACATTAGAAAATATATGCAGATGCGGAGTAAAGTGCAGTAATATTCAGAATATCAGGGGTGAACTTGGAAGCGGCGTGGTTGACCACATTCCAATGTTCAATATTCAGTAATTACCATTAAATCGGATAAATGTGACTTACTCAAATAAATGCGGACACATAGTAATCACAATGCAGTTGCAGTTAAGTCACAAAACATCAGAACAAATCAGTAAACTGCACTTTTGTGTAAAATGCACATGTTAGTACTTTTTATCACCAAATTCCAATAATCATAATTGGTTGCGGTAGTATACTCTTAATCGATTATCGATTTTTAAATGCGGCACGGGTGGTTGACTATTGTCAAAAAATTAATAATTAATTAATTATTCAGAATCAAAACAAACACTTAACCTTAAAATAATGCAGCAGATTAAATGTTATAAAGCGGGAAATAATCAGGTAATTAATCAGAAGAAGCAATTCGTAATAAATTCATATTAACGAATGTATTTTCAGATGGCCAAAATGCAGGTTCGTTACAATGTGAAATGTGGGCATCAGGCTTTAAGTTTTTAAAACTCGTATATCGCTTCCTTTACATGCGCTTGGGGGGTTGAGCAGAAGAAAACTTACAGAAAAAAGAACAATAGAAAATGGGAGGAGTCATACTTCTGTCTCTGATATTCTGTGGTAGGTAATGCTGTTGATTCACGAAGTCAGCACCGACAGTAATCGACACCTTTCGACCTCCAAAATAGGTTAAAAATGTCGTAATTACAGTCTGATTGGGAATAAACTATTTTTAATTAATTGTGCCTGATTGTGAATAAAAATTAAAATAGCATATAAACTTCGGCGAAAGGGCATTCCTGCCTCGAGAAACTTTCTCTCGACAGTAATGCTGCCCTTCCCGCCTCGGTATCTAATCTACTATTACTAACAACAACCAAAAGACGATAAAAGGTCAAATTTATTTAATAAATAAAATTGAAATTTATAAAAGGAATATACCTAAAATTACCTAAGAAATTCCATTAACAATTAAATTAAAGAAAAACAAAACAGAGCAGAAACAGGATTTCATTACCGATTCATTTTTTATAAAAAATAACAGTATCACACTTGTTTGTATTTCAAAAAAAATTTTTACTGCAGCCTAAATCACGATTCCAATTAATTAGTAAATTCTCTTTTTTCTTTTCTTTTTTTTTATAACCATATATACGCTATTTATAGGCAGGATTAAATAATTTCTCTTTATATCATTGTTTCACACGCATTGTCGTATTCATTTCATCCTCTTCACTGCCACTAGTGCCATCTAGGTTATTATCCTGCGATCTAACATAAACAGGACCACATTTCCCTTTCACACATTCATCGTTCACGTGCACCTCCGTTATTCCAGCACCCGGCACCTCAAACATCGGCTCCAATAGCAACGATTCCTAAATAAACAAAAAATTCAACATTTTCTCACATCTCCCTCCTCTTAAATTACCATAATTGCACGTAATCCACGCGCTCCCGTCTTCCGATCCATCGCCAACGATGCGATCGCTTGCAAAGCGTCATCTGTGAACGTCAAATTACACTGATCCATTGCCAATAAACGTTGATATTGCGGTATTAAAGCATTTTTCGGTTCGGTTAATATCCGAACCAACATTGACTTGTCCAAACTGTGAAACGGCACTAAAACGGGAAAACGACCAACAAATTCCTATACAAAAACAATAAAACGTTTTTCATAAATCAACAATTACAGAAAACTGTACAAAGAAAAAACTTACAGGAATCATACCAAAATCAATCAAATCTCTCGCTTGCACTTGCTTTAAAGCGATATCTTTCTCTTGATTCTCTTCTTCTGCCGTTTGAGAGCTTTGATGTAATGTAGCCGCTTGGGAGACGGCTCTTCGTCCTTGACTAGCCGAAACTGGCGCCCCAAAACCTAAATACTGCAAAAAAATAATTAAAAACCGGCAAATCATGAACAAAAACTTGATTTTAAAAACATCAGTATCGCAACGCCATCGTGAGGAAAACATTGAAATACACTTTAAAAGGGCACATGGATAAAAAAAAGAAAACCAAGTGACCTGTAATGTCGGTAAAAAGTTGTTCCTTTAATACTGGATGCAGTGAAATGAAAAAAATCAAGGAGATAGAGGAAGAAATTCTAAGAAACCCGTGAGTTTCAGTTTTTTGATTATTTGTTTCAAGAAAAGAAAAAAAAATTAATAAACTTTTACAAATCAGCACTTTCAACTTTACACATCAAATACATTTTTTTTAACACAAAAATTCAAAAAACTGAATCTAACAAAAGTTCGATTTATGTTTTTCCTTTCTTGTTGTGAAATATGAGCCCTGAAGGTTAAGTGATGCCGTTAAAATCCGAGTTTGTTCTTATACTGAAATTTGACAGCACATTTGGCATCAAATCTCAGTGTTAAAAAATGTTCAATTTTAACGACATCATTTAACATTCAGGATTGATTTTTCACAACAAGAAAGAAAAAACATTAATCAAACTTTGTTAGATTCAGTTTTTTGAATTTTTGTGTTAAAAGTTCAGAGTGTCCTTGAGTAAGTTTATTTTTTTTTTTCTCCTTTTTAAAAGAAATAATCAAAAAACGGAATCTAACGTTTTTCGTAGAATTTCTTCCTCTAGCTCTCTGAATTTTTTCGCTGCAACCAGTATTACCGGACCAAATTTTTACAGTTTTTTTACCGATCAATGTGTCTTTTTAAAAACTTCGAATTTCACCAACAGATGTCACTCTCCCAACTTACATTCTCATTATTCCTTCTTTGAATTAAACGCTCCAAACCATTATAAGCGCCACTTGCCACAAACAAAATATTCGTCGTATCCACTTGTATTGTTTCGCCTCTTAATTTCCTCGGTGAATTCCGTTCTGGTACATTAACTATTGTCCCTTCCAACATTTTCAACATACCCTGTTGTACACCCTCGCCACCAACATCTCTTAATTGATGTATTCCTGGCACGGCGCCAATTTTGTCCACTTCATCGAGGAAAACAATGCCGATTTGTGCACGTTCCACACTATAGCCGGCATCTTGCAACAATTTCCCAATAACACTTTCAATATCTTCACCAACGTAGCCGGCCTGCGTTAGTGTTGTACAATCGCAAATCGCAAAAGGGACATCTAAACATTGGGCGATCGTTTGTGCGAGCAAAGTTTTACCTACATTTATAAATCGTTTCAAACAATCTTAAATTGATCAAATTTATTTCTTATACCTGATCCAGTCGGTCCCAATAACAATATATTACTTTTCTCTAGTTTCAATTCATGTGAGGTACGTTCTAATATATCACTGCCACTAGATGTCGCCGATTGATTTTGACTGTTTGTACGGGACGTAGTCGAAATGGTCGATGTTGTATCTTGTGTACTTGTACTACCATTGAAACTGAGACTGCCCAACCCTGTTATATGCAGAAGATCTGCCACAAGTTCAATTTTTTAACACACATAAATCTAGACATCGAGCACTTAAAGCATTAAAAAAAAACGAGGATAAGCACAAACATGGGAGAAATAAGTGGATTTGGTTGGTTGCGGGAAAAAAAGTAATTAAAATTGTATCGGAATAAAACTCAAATATGCACAAAAATTTGATAAAAAAAAGAATGGGGTTTTCCAGATTTGGATCTGTTCTATACATTTTCTTCTAAATCGTAAACTTTTAGTGTTTTTTTAACTTTTAGTTGATATTCCTGTATCAATAAGGAACATATTTACAAAAAAAAAAAACAGATAAATATCTACTACAACCCATAGAATCCTACTATGTACAACGAATGAGATTTTTTTAAAATTCTTAATCAATGTAAAATTTAAATCGTTTAGAATTAAAAAACATGCCTTAAATTTAAAACAGACAGATTAAGGTCGCAGCAGACGCCCTCAGTAGCTTTGTGCTGAGATTGTTAACTAAAATGCCGACAGTACCCGATCGTGCCGTATCGATGATGCCGTCAATGTCGCTTGACAATAATTTACGAGTCAATCTTTGGCCTACGAGAATTAATGTCACTGCCGCTCCATATGGAGCTTTTACTAACACTAATCTACTATTATTGACAATCAGTATGTAATACTTCACTTTCGGTGACATTTGAAAGTTGGAAAGAGAGCGATTACTATTTATTATGAAAATTTGTCTTTTGTTTTTCATTACACATTAGTTTTTTTATTACCTATTAGGAATACATTCATTTGATACCGTGAACAATTCGTTAGCAACCATATAGACCTCGTGCAATGGAGATCGCCAATTTCAGGGTGTGGGAACTGCACATAATTTTAAAAATAATCGTTACTGCGCATGTGCAGTTCCCACACCCTGAAGTTGGCGATCTCCATTGCACGAGGTCTATTGAGGTACAGATTTTAATTTTTAATTTATATTGCCTATTTTTTGTATCCCATGGAGCTGTAAACTAAGTTAGAAAATCCCAATTTTAACCACTTAATCGAATATCGATTGTATTAAAAGAAATGACTTGTCATGAAAATTTAATCGGATTTGAATATATTTAATTAGTTATTAATGAACAAAGTTTAAATTTTAACGAAACCCGGGATTTTAACCACGTGGGGTCTGACATCACGATCAAACATCCAATGGGGAGGGAGTTGTTTGTTGGTTCGCTCCGGACTATAATTTTACCTGAAATCGAGCAGGTAGAGTATAAGTTCAGGTACCAACGAAAAAAGCGATCCACTGTTTGCAAGTGACAGAGTTGTTTCAGTTTGAGAGGATCGAGTGTGACGTCACGAACAAATCGGCTTTAGGCTCGAGTGTTGACGATAGCATGTCGAAATTTTAATTTTTAATAATTAATTACGCGAAAATTATAAACTTTTAGCTCCTCTCAAATATACCATTATGTTTTGTATTCACCAGACTTTGGATATAGATACATTTCAAAAATTAGTTTACAGCTCTATTGTGAATAAAATAGTATACACACCTCGGCTAAAGAACATTCTTGCAAACTTTTCTAACGACAACAATGCTGCCCTTTCAGCCACGGTATGTAATCTAGTATTATTTGTCATATAGTTTTATTGCAATATGTGGAAAAGATCTTTCGGTACATTCATCTCAGTTAATATACCATAAAAAATGTTGAGAAAATGTATAGTTGTCAAGAAATGATTGGTTTTGAAATTACTGGGAGCGAAATTTCTGTTTTTTTTTTCATATTCCAATAAATGAATAGTTATTTGGATAACTAGGCCGGAAAGTATGTTATTACAAGGGCTGAGCTATTTTGCTGGCCGACGCGTAGCGTCGTCAAAATGTTGTTTTCCAGACGATTTTGAGTGACTTTTAGTCCGGCATAGGTGATTTTCCAGCCGCCTGGCCAAAAAATTTTTTTTGGTTGTATATGTATATGATTTAAATACTGAAGAAAAGATATTCGAAATTGAAAAATCGACTTCCCTGAGAATCAAAAAGTAGCACTTTGAATAGTACAATAAGTGTGATAAATGTGTGTAAAATTTTCCACTACCAAAGGTTTTCTGTTGCGACCTTTTAAACACCTTTCCTCCACTTTCCCGCCACACAAAAACACGCCATCTACACACCATCCCCCCTAACTAACCTCTATGTGTGATGTTTTGATGCGGTCCCTGTTCCATCACAGCCATATCTTGCCTTATATTATTCGTCATTTGATTTGGATTGTTATTATAAATTCTTTTATAATGATTATAAACAGCTACAGATAATACCTAAAAAAAAAACAATAATTTCCTCTCATTCCAAACATTTTCAACCAATTTTTCCTACTTTCTTCGCATACTCCTGTCCCACCACATGCTTATTCAAGTAATCGTAAATCTTCTTCGGCGGTGGCGGTGGTTTTCTGTACTGTCCCGTCTTCGCATCCACACCTTCCTTCTTCTTACTGTCCACTTCACTCAGAACCACAAAGAAATGATGGCATTTCTCACATTTTACAAATCGTGTCGAACTGACAAACGTTTCTACATGTGTACAAGGATCGCCGCACTTCGGGCACGACAATGTGTTCTTATTCTTGCCATTGCCGCCGTTGTTGGACGTTGCACCGCCGCCAACGTCCTTTGTGGGAGGCGGTGGGGGACTGGAACCGCCTGTCGGCGGCTCATTGGCCGTTTTCAATAGCACAACGCTGGTGTAAAACGTTTTATTGCTATTTTGTTGTTGTTTCGTGTTGTAAATGGACGACAAAATCCCTGAAAAAAAAAACAGACCCAATTAAAAATGATGGGCTTCGAATTACGGGCAAGGTGAAGAAGTTGGGCACATTAATGCCAAGGTTTCGAAAAATTGGGACAGTTTCGTGCACACAAACAACCGGTAATTAGGCAACCAACAATGCACTTGAAATTTTGAGGAAAAGCCAAAAATTTTAGTCAAAAAACTCGATTGAAAATCATAACAAAAACAATCTAAATATAAATTTGGCTTATGTTTTGTGTACACAAAAATATTGTCGCTTTTTCAAGCCAAAATATGCTGAGACAGTTTTTACAGGTTATCTTTTGCAAAACAATTGGAATAATTTTTATTTCGTGATTTTGTATGCAATCAGTTTAGGTCAGACAAGGTCGATAATTGCTGTACAAGCAAAATTACGAAATGAGAGCGAATTTATGGAATTAATTATGACATTTTGGGTTTTTCCTTGCAATGGAAAAAATTCGATAACAAAGCAGGCTTAGCAAGGATATGCAAGGGATGGAATTTGAATTTCGGCGGTACTCACCGTGCTGGAACTTGGTGTTTCTTGTTGCTAATGCATATTTGCCAGCAGTCGCTAAACTGCACCGTACACTGCCCATTTTGATTTGAAGAATTTTATCACTAAACCACAAGGTTCTTTTTTTGTATGACAAGTCAATGCACTTTACAAGATTAATCTTATGCGTTTGGCTGCCTTTTCACATACAATACTCTCCAGTAAACTGTAGTTTTATTTAATAGGACTTTTCAACTTCTCTGGGGGGCTTAAATAAACCTTGATGACAACAAGTCAAGGTTCGATAAGATCATGACGTAACCAAAAAAAACTTTACAATTTTTAACAAAATTTTTCAACTAAACTCAACATCAATAAAGTGATTGTCTTTTTATTTAGTAATTAACACTAGAATTTTGCTTGGAAATGAGGAACTTTCGTTAAAAATTAACTTGAAATTTTTTTTATTTGTCAACCATTACGGAAATGTTGTCATTCAAGCTAGCGCCATCTGCCAGGAAACTCTCCTATGTCAAAAGATTTTTTTTACAGAAAACTGCAATAAAAATGTTTAAAAATACTTCATTTTTTGGTATAATTTACAATAATTGTTTTAGACTAGACAACAAATGTATAAATAAATCAGTCACAATTAATTTATGCCCGCTTGTTCTTTTTCCCTAAAATTTTCATAAGATTCTTCGACATGTAATAAGGCTTTTCTGGGCTGCCATCATTCCGTTCAGTATCCTCCACTAAAACAAAAAAAAATTATGTTAAAACATCTTTTAACACTGTCTTTAGGTTTCTTACAAAAGCACAAGAACAACGTATCCACTGCCATACTGTACACATTAAAGAAAATCGAACAAATCAAAAAAGTCGCCACCATAATCGTTATCACCGGTGCCAATTTGTAATGCAAAGTCGAATTATCAATTGCCGTTAAATCTGTTGCAAAACAAAGATACGAAACAGCACCAACTCCAATAGTAACCAACAATGTGCTTAAGAAAAACAAGAAATCAGTCACCTAAAACAAAAAAAATTATTCTAGCCTCAAAATTTAACAATTCCAATATTTTTTTACCTTGTCAAGCACGAAAACTCGTACAATATTCCTCATAAGCAACATAAATGCATCTTTAGCACTCGAACAGAAATTCTTTCCGTGTATAGCACACATTATATACGCATTCTTATTAATAAACTTCAAAAAACTCTCCAAACACCAAAAGAAACATTTCAAACAGCATAAAATCGCTTTCGTAAATGCATTGTCGTATTTCTTTAATTTATGATCAATATATTCCAAACAAACACGAATCATACGACAAATAGCGATTATTAGTGAGCCAAATGCCAATGTACCGATGTGGTAACGTAAAACTCGTAATGTTGCTGATGTAACGGCGAAAAATGGCAAATTCCGTTTGTTAAAAGTCCAATACCATTGAGCGAAAACCGAAGCAAGAACCATTTCGCCAAAAGCACTGGCAAAAAACGCCAACCAGAAGAAACCGAACACGTTTAGGAATTGTAATAACGGATACAACGCTGGTTGATCCATTCGGATGAATTTACATTGAATATCGATGTTTGGACATGCTTCTGAGGTAAAATTGTCTGGATCGCAAAGATCATTGTTTATGAAACGTGGACAAGATTGTTGTTGTGTTTCGTTAATTCTAATTCGATATACAGGATCCCCAGTTGTGCTTAAATACAATCCACTACAAATTGCAAACGCAATTATACCCAATTGCAGAATCCATGGGACGATTGGGAAGATCAATACGGAAATCACCGAACTTACAGCTCTGAAAAAAAAAACATGAATGAGGAAGTGACCGGTTTGTTTATTTTTTTTTGTAATCTACATTAAAAATTCTTTAATGTGATATAACACATGTGACCTTTTTTTGCCTCGTTTCGCTAAAAAAAATTGCAAAGTTTAAACCTAATTTACCCGCGTTTTTACTACAGGTCTAGCCGCCATGTCTACTCTGGCAAGTTTTGAGTTCAAGAAAGTATTACTAGATGGCTATTAGTATTTTTCTTAGCAAAATAGTTAATTAGGAGGCTTTCAAGGGTAGAAAACAGATATAAAAAGACCTGACCAATCAGAGCTTGTAACGTCACCGAAGTCATATAAAAAATTGTAAACAAAAGGTCATGTGATAATATTGAACTTTTCAGGAACTTTTTAATTTCAGTTTTTTTCAGAAATTATGCGCTGAAATGAGTAATTGTTACGTTCAGTACTAATCATTTAACCTATTTTATCGAATTATATAGAAATTTCTGTGAATTTTGAACCTAGGTCACTTTCTCATTTATTAAGTGTTTGGAGCGCCATAGTGGTCGAAATTTGAAACATTCTTTTAGGGCACAAAATGAGAAATTAGTGAAAATATTTTTAAAAAACGTATTAAACTAATTAAAATCAATATAAAATTTTGTTATTAATGCGTAATATCTAAAATTAGAATCGAATTTGAAAGAAAATCGCTTTAACGAAAAATGACATTTCTAACAAAATTTAAAAATTATTAAGGGTTTGGAGCGCCATGTGAGCAAAATTTAAAACATACCTTAATGTCACAAAAATACTGAAAAAAAAACTATTTAAAATCAATGCAAATTTTCATTTTTTTTCTACAAAAAACGCTTTTAAGTTTGCTTCAATTTCAACCCACAGTCCAAAAACTCAAACTTACTTGCTGCCTTCTTTAATCAACGCAATCGCCAACAAAATCCTTTTCCTCAAGAAAATTAACATCAAAAGCACAATAATCAACATAATTACTGAAAGAATCAATCCGCCCAGCCATAATTTCATTTCGCCCTGATGATCAGAATCGTCTTTCAATTCAACGAATTTAAGGGCTGTAAAATAGGTGGCGGCGATAAGTGCACCAATAACACCGAAAATCGACACCCAAACCATCAGTGATGCCAACCATCGAAGCATTGCAATGTAAATAATGCACACAAACGTGGCGAATAGAATTCCAATAGCGATTTTCCACCAGGAATCGATTATGTCTTGAACAATATGTTCGCCAATCTAAAAAAACATTTAAAAAACAATGCAAGTTTTAGTTTTCAGGTTGGTTTTTAAGTTGGATGTGAGTTTAAATGGAAAATTAGTGCTTCCAGTACCTCTTCAGCGTCGGCGAGTAGTTTGACATTTTTTATAGAATCTTCAATTGTATCGAGATTTATAGGGAAATTTGAAGGTATGTCAGCCATTTTTGGTATGCATCTGTGTTGGACTGTGAATAGAAACCGATTTTTGTACTCTGATTTCCCACAAAAACCAATAAGCAAAGCATAAGCGACAGTTTTGTGTACAGGTGTCAAGAAATGTTGTAAAAATTTCTGTTTATACCTGATGGATTTTTTCATCTTGTGTAAAAATCCCGATAATATGTTGTACAAACATATTTAGCCAATATTTGACAGAGTTTAAGGATTTTTTAAAAGCGGCCACTTCGTCCCCAACGTAAACGTTTTGCAGTAAGCGTTTACGCTCCAAAATATTATACAAACAGCGTTTTAAAACTTAAAAAAATAAAGACAGAGGGTTTTTAGACAAATCACAGAAAAGACAAAACACAAAAACTAAAAAGCAGACATACAAATTCGTTAAATTCATGTTTGTAACTCACATGAAGTGCTTGGTAAATACCAAGGAGGGCAAGTCTCAGATTCTTTTCCATCTACACAGTATTGTGGATCTAATGTACCCTGATGGTTGCCATTTTGGTTGTAATATGTTGTGCTTGGACATTCTTCCACACAAACCTAAAAAACGTTGTTGAAAAACCGTTAAAAGAACGAAAAAACAATTTCTTACTTGTGGCGTTGAACACTTTATAAAAGACGCCACATTTGGTCGACATTTCGTGATATCATGAAAAAACAAGTACGGTTTATCCTCAACGTGCTTATCCACTCCACAAATACGCCCTTTGGAGTCTTTTGGAAGGATTAATGCGTTTATATTCCCAGCAGTAAAGGCTGAAAAACCAAAACAACAAAGTGAGGTTATGAGCTGGTTGACGTTTGTAGTTTTTCTACTGCCTCCGAGATGGCAATGTAAAAACATTTTAAAACCGCGAAATTCAAATATCGAATCAACTCAAAAGACACTTAAGAAAACGATAACATATCATTTCTAAACTGTTTCCAACGTAAATGAAACTGCGTCTCAATTATACCATTGAAGGACAAAGTCATTACGTTGTTAAAGAAAAATAAAAAGGATAATTTACCGTAAATTCCAATCGCTATCCAACAGACAATGAACGCAATAAAAAGCAGAAAACAAATAATATCGGTACATGAGCGATTTTTCAATGGTCCTTTGAAGTCTCTATCATACGGCAAGGGTTGACCTGAAAAATAAAATGAAAATTTACCGAAAATTCACATTGAAAGCGAAAAAAAAACTATACTAGTTCGACGGTTTCTCATTTTTTGCTAACTAAAAAGAATTAAGTAATTTCCCACTTTGTAAACAGCGTATTTTGACCTTAGAATATAATAATATGATGTGTAAACATAATTCAATGTTGTTAACAAACAATTAATGTAGAATGTACATTTTTACTCACCCAAATCCGAATCTGGTACAGCGCTTCTCTGTCGAGCCATTTTTCCACACTGGGAAACAGAAAAATTGAGTTAATTATAGAGTAAACGAGATAAAATTGTTATCAGAATTTCTTTGTAAACTCTTATCAGATAATAGAACATTTTTTCGATTGGAATCGGATGAAAAAGCGATGCGTTTAATTAATACTATTAAAACCTTGAACAATTTTTAATTAATTACTCACTCGAAAAGATTATTAAACTTTTACAGAGACATTATTATCCGAACGCTATTTTAAATCATCACACACTGTAAATAACTTCGGAAGTTTATTAAACAGGAAAAATAGTAAAATATTTATGAGCAATAATAGAAAGTTTGCCGTGGAATGAATTCGTTTCACATTTGAAATTCACTGAAGCTCCATGCAAGTTGATTGTTTAATTTAAGTAAATTTAAAACCACCAACACAAATATTACAAAACAACCAACAAACAACGTTTATTCAACTTAAGGAAAACGACTGAACATTGCGATCTAGACGTCTGTATGGTCAAAAATCGAAATCGTAGAGACGTTCTGGCGACAAGTTATTTTAATACTTAGGAAAAAATGCTTATTAAAAATAGATTACATACCTATGTAGTTAAAACATTCGATAATACTTTAATTTTGCGTAAAAAAAGCTCTCAAAAAGATAAAAAACGTCAGTCTACGGAAATTTTAATGCATTTCTTATCAGGAACTGCATGTTTCATAAAAAATTGTGACGTAATTCAAATTCAAATCGCGCGCCATTTCCGTTGACAGTGGCACGCTTTCTACTCGATCACTTTGGAGTAGAAGAGTGCAATGGATATTAAAAAATGCCGTGTGTTAGACAGAGAGAGATAGAAATCGTGTGGAAAGCACCGAAAAAGCCATATTAGAAATAAAAAATTGGTTTCCTTACACATCAGCCGTTTTTGTCCTCTCAGATGAAGTTCATGAAGTAAATTCAAAAAGCGTGGCTAATCAGGGTACGAAAAGGTAAAGAACACCAATCCAAATAGATATTTCTGTAAAATATGCGATTTGTTGCCCATGTGGGCCCCCCGAACGCCAAATTGTCTTTTGACCATGTTTACCTGTTTGTAGAAAAATGAGCAGCTCAGAGGAGGTATCATGGATTTCGTGGTTTTGTGGATTGCGAGGCAATGAGTTCTTTTGCGAGGTAAAAGATTTTTGAAAAATCATAATTAAATTCACCAAAAAAATTCCATTTTCAGGTGGATGAAGACTACATTCAGGATAAATTCAATTTAACGGGCTTAAATGAACAGGTGCCCCATTACCGGCAAGCATTAGACATGATTTTAGACTTAGAACCCGGTAAACACATTGAAAATTGTCTAAGTAATTTTGTTTTAACTGTTTGCCCTTCTAGATGACGAACTGGACGACAATCCCAACCAGTCGGACTTGATTGAACAAGCAGCTGAAATGTTGTACGGTTTAATTCACTCCCGTTACATTCTAACAAATCGTGGCATTGCACAGATGATTGAAAAGTATCAAAGTGGCGATTTCGGTTACTGTCCACGCGTTTATTGCGAATCGCAGCCAATGCTGCCTTTGGGTAACCATTCCTAACCTCACTTTTTACCAAACTGTGATTCTGTTGGTTTTCTAGGTTTGTCGGACGTCCCGGGCGAAGCAATGGTCAAATCCTATTGTCCCAAATGCATGGACGTTTATACACCGAAATCGTCACGTCACCATCACACAGATGGCGCTTATTTCGGCACTGGATTCCCGCATATGCTTTTCATGGTCCATCCGGAATATCGGCCCAAACGGCCCGCCAATCAATTCGTACCGCGTCTATTTGGCTTCAAAATTCATCCACTCGCTTATCAATTGCAACAACAGTCTGCATCCACATTCAAAACACCATTAAGAAGTTTGAATTTCAATAATGGTAAACGTTGAAAACAAGCATATTTTTTGAATCATTTTTTTCTAGGGGAATAATCGAAATGTTTTTCTAATTATTTAATTATTTCTGTGTAAATATTTTCGTTTATATATATATGTGTTTATATATATAAATAAATTCCAATTTGTATTGTTTTCGATGATGCCAAAAGAAACGTTTCTTCGATTTAATTTTTTCAATATTAGAGGGAACAAATGAAAAAAGTAATTACTGTTTAAAATCGTCTTTAGTTTATAGGTTCAATTATTTAATGTTTAAATTACTCTCTGCTATTATATATATTTAATTAATTTTGTTCATATTTTAGGATGTAATATATAATATGGATATAGATGAGGAAATTGTGTTTTTTTTTGACGCCATTTTAGATTGTTATGTGGGAATGCAAGCAATGTTGGTTGCCGACATTTTAAAGCTGGCAATAAAACACAGCACACTTTTGTTAAAAAATGTGTACGTTTTCCGTACACAAATTTTCAGTATATTTTTATCTTAACAAAAAATTTACACATAAATTACGATCTTGGTCGTTCCTTCTTTTCCTTATATAGAGCTAAAAGGGAGACGTTAGCAACTTTCACCACCTGGAAAAAAATAAGCCAGTTTAATAACACAAATGACTTGTTTTTGGATTTTTTTTCTTACTTTGAAACGGACTCCGGGAATATCACCGACAGCGTGACCTTTTCGGCCGAAACCAGCGACTAAAACTTCGTCGTTCTCTTCAATGTGATTTAAGCAACCGTCCCGTGGTACGAAAGCGGTGATTTTCTTGCCGTTTTTGATTAGTTGGACACGAACGCATTTTCTGATGGCGGAATTCGGTTGTTTGGCTTCAACGCCACTGAAAACAGCAAAAACACAATTAAAATCGATATCAAACTGAATGAAAATTATGAAACAACGTCTCTTTTATGTTTCTTTGATGTTTTTCTCAATGCATCGCACAGAATTTTCCTGTGATTGGCAGTTAAAATGCAAACACCATTCACGAAGGAAATTCTGCGCGACAAATTAAGAATTTTCCAATGTTTTTTGGTTAATTTTTGTTCGATTCATATCAGAGTGTTTGGCCAATTGAAACAGCCATACAATGGTTCAGAATCGATTTAATCTAGCATTAATAACGCGACCAAAACCTAATTTTGTTCGGTTTTGGACATGAGTTAATGCATTTGAGGTTAGGTTGAAAAGTTTTGTACTTACACTTTTTCTAATACGATTCCCTTGGCATGGGAAGCACCACCGAATGGATTGGCCTTCCAACGGGTTCCTAAATGTGCCTTTTTGTAATCTTTGTCGGCCCAACGTTGGTCACGACGATGGTTAACGTGTTTCCTAGCCGTTCTTAAACCGCGAGGTTTACCTGGAAAATTATTAAACACAAATTAATTTTAGCACAAACTTGTTTGGTTTTTAAAGATGTATAGAGTTCGTTTTATATAAATCACAGTGAAAACAAGGGTTTTGGGCCAACGTTTAGCGGATGATTGAAGATATTTATAAGGGATGTAAATATGGCTAACTAAGCGGCCAAGTTGAAAATCTCATGATTTTTAAATTGCTTTAATTATTTTCTTTTGGATTTGTTAATAAACACAATCATAAAACTTTTGTTTAGCGATTTAACTAAAAATATTGTGAGTTTTAACTGTTTTTTATTAAAAAATAAGTAAATTTCATACTCACCCATGTTGTCGGTTGTAAAATGCTGTCGAAAAGGAAGTCCAGAATGCCAACCTACAAATCTGGTGACTTTTGTTGCCTTGACAGACGCGCTTTTTTTTCAATATATCTCCCAAGTTTCTCACTGGAAAATAAAGAAATTTATCTCATTAGTTATTTTAAAATGTTCATAAACATAATTAATTAATTCACAAAAAGGTAAGGATCAATTTTCTTTAAAGTTTTCTACTATTCTTTTACCGACTATCTTGTTTATTTTGGTTTGACTTTTTGACAGATTGACATTTTTTTGCTTTGGAATTTCTTGTTTGTAAATAGAAAATAATGCTTATTAAATGAATTTCCCGTGGAAAACGAATTTCTTTCCTTTTGGAAGCAATTTTAGTACGTATTTAATTCAGAAAATTAATTTCTAACCAATTTTATTTTTTTGTTTATTTTTTTTTCTATAAAAAATACAACAAGAATGATGAAAAAAAATCTTGCTGAAATGTTATTGTTAAAACAGTTTTCAAATTGACTTTATTCTATTTTCAAGTTTAAACTGTTAGAACAACTTATTCAAACTTTTTTTTTGCTCAAATTTCTTTATTTTTGTGTAGCCAATTTTTGACAGAATTTTTTGTTTGTAAATAAACTTGGTTGATTTAATCTAAATTTTATCTCTTCAATAAACATCGTTCATCAATTTCAGGCCTAAACCCCGCTCACAAATTCCTAATGGAGGATAACAGGGACTTCCACTCATGTTTGGAACCGGTGGTTACAATAAACGACACATTCGGCCATCCACCACAAACCGACGTTCGTATCCACTCAAAAATCTCAAATCCTATACTAAAAATGTTCAATTCCAGTTGAAATCCGACATCTTCACAAAGGAAATGCAAGGCGCCAGCACGAAAAAGCGAAAAAACGCCAAACTCCGTTACGATCGCGAATATTCCCCAACAAAAGACGACAAGAAAGTCATTACTCGTACACCACGCTCTCAAATCCGTTTGGTAACCAAAGCGGAAGCGATTTCAGCCGAGGAAACATATCAGAAACGTAAATCGTTGCCATTAGAAAAATGTCCAATATGTAAAAAGTTTTTCCGACGCATGAAAACGCATTTATTGAAACACGATTTGAATTCACGGAATTTAAACGATCCATTAACGTGTTCGGTGTGTGCGAAAACGTTCAACACGCCCAGCAATCTCCAAATTCACATGCGAACACATACCGGCGACAAGCCGTACATTTGTGACATTTGTAATAAAGGATTCGCACAAAGTTGCAATCTAACCAACCATTTACGCACACATACAGGTGAAAAACCGTTTAAATGTCCACATTGTGATCGCGCCTTTACACAATCGGGCAATTTAAACAATCATATACGATTGCATACGGATGAGAAGCCGTTTAAATGTCACTTTTGTGACAAAGCTTTCGTCCAATCGGGAAATTTAAATTCGCATATTAGAAACAATCATAAATTTATTGAGGACAATTTGGCTAATGAATTGGTCGAGAAAATGGTGGCGTAAGTAACGTCATCTCTTGTTTATTTTTTCATGTATACGTACTCATTTAGATTTAAAAGAAAAATTATACAATGTTCGTATTCTAGTACTAATTTTAGTATCAGATTTATTATTATATATTTTATAGGTTTTGAATCTCTTTTTTAAAGACTAGTTTTTTTTTTTCTATATAACTTTGAGACTGTTTTTTCGAAAGTATTTTTCAATGTCCAGAATTTTGTATTTTTTAGTGCCATAATTGGGAAATTTTTTTTCGGTGCAATACAGAGTGAAATGGTTGATCTCTTTTACATATTGAAATTTTATTTATATTTTTTACTAAATGCATGATGCTTTGTAATGCAGATAAATATGTAAAATAAATATCTTTTAGTATACAGGGTGTTTTAAGGGTGATTCCCATAAAAAAAACTATAAGTTGGTAAAATGTAACAAATGACTTGTTATACAGTGTGTAAACGACCAATGAGGAAGTGGCCTAGGTTGAAAATTCACAGAAATTTCTATATATGTAATTCGATAAAATAGGTTAAATGATTAGTACTGAACGTAACAGTTACTCATTTCAGCGCATAATTTCTGAAAAAACTGTAATTAAAAAGTTCTTGAAATGTTCAAAATTATCACATGACCTTTTGTTTACAATTTTTTATGTGACTTCGGTGACGTAACAGACTCTGATTGGTCAGAGCTTGTCCGAGCGTATTTTTAGCGGAAATAAGCGTATATGTATGACGGGTTGCGGCAAACTGCAGTAATTTGTCATTTTAAATAATTTTTGAGTTTATTTTGAAATCAAAAATATCATAGACTAACTAATTATATTTTTCTTACTTTTTTATATTTGTTTTCCACCCTTGAAAGCCTCCTAATTAACTATTTTACTAAGAAAAATACTAATGGCCATCTAGTAATACTTTCTTGAACTCAAAACATGCCAGAGTAGACATGGCGGCTAGGCCTCTAGTAAAAACGCGAGTAAATTTTAGGTTTAAACTTTGCAATTTTTTTTGCAAAAAATAGGTCACATGTGTTATATCACATTAAAGCATTTTTAATGTAGATTACTAAAAAAAATTAAAAAAACCGGTCACTTACTTATTGAGCATACTTTTAACATTCTTCATCAAACTGCGAGTCAAAAAACCTAAAGAAATCATCAAGATTTATGATTTTCTGATTCTCAATATTTTTTTTCAAACATTTGTAGAAGAGATATAAAAATTACCACTTGACAAAAGATTTTTTACAAGCTTTCCGAACATGTAGGAATTTTTTGGTTAAGTCAGGCATTACCAAAAAAATGTGGAAGACTTAAAAACATTTGATTTCCTCTCTAGACTTTCCAATCAATTTCGCTTTTAGCATTCGACGTCCGTCTAAAAACAGTAATCACTTTTTTTAAAAACCCTATCAAATATTGACAAAAAAAAATAATAAAAATCGCAAGAATGTTTGTGTTGTCGGTGGATGCGCGTCTGCGTAGATGAAAAATCAATTTTCCACTCGCCCATAAGACGACGATAGTTCGTTTACCTATAGCCAACAATAATGAAATCAATAAGAAAAAATGGCGTTAGATTTTGCTGCTACCTATAAGATCTTGGTTTTGGGTGATTCAAATGTGGGCAAAACGTGTATAGTGCATCGTTTTTGCGATGAACGTTATTACGACACATACATATCGACAATAGGTACAGAAAACACTGTTTAACAAAGTATCCTCTAGAGTTTTCCACTTTTCCAGGCATAGATTTTAAGCAGAAAATCGTAAATTTAGATGGTGTTCCAATCAAATTGCAAATTTGGGACACGGCCGGTCAGGAACGGTTCCGTACGCTAACAACCGCCTATTACAGGGGCGCTATGGGCATTTTGCTCTTGTACGACGTTACGAATTTGGAATCTTTCAATCACATCCCTTACTGGTTGCAAAATATTGAGGAAAATGCATCGCCGCATGTGATTACTGTCCTAGCAGGCAATAAAAGCGATAGTAATGATCGCATTGTAGACACCGAAAGTGGAGAAAAGGTAAAAAGAACGTTGTGAAACAACGGATTTTTAAATTTTGGTTTTTAAGATTGCGGAACACTTTGATTTGCCGTTCTTCGAAGTGTCCTGCAAAGATAACGTCAATATTGAGTCATCCTTCATGTGTTTAGCAAGGAAAATCCGTGAAAAACGCGAACAGAAAGTGAGTTTTTTGAAAACCCGTTGATTTATGGTTGATTTTACGTTGTTTTAGGGTTACGCATTGTTGGATCCCATACCAAATGAGAATTCTGACTTGTTGAAACCAAAAAGTGAGCTCCAAATTCGCTCATGTTCCGCTTGTTAGACAAGCACACAAAAATGAAACGAAATGATTTATTTAAGACTGCAAATTTATATGGATTTTATCATGAGTATTTAAATTCGTGCTCAAATATAGACAACCATACATACAATCTGTACGCTCTGATTCTCAATATGTGATATGTTTACTAAAGAGCGGGCAAAAGAAAGATTTTTCAAATCAAAACTTTTGGATTTACAGGAATTTGTGAACTCGTTTTAAAAATTTCTATGATTTTATAAACTGTCTAAATTTTCTTAATTGCTCGCTCTTGATTTTTGAGTATTAATTGGTACAGAAACGCACAACAAAAACGTTTTTCCGTTACGCTTGTGCCTCTCCATTAACTGCCACAATAGATTTAGTTTATCTTTTTAATTTTTCTGCAGTTGGTCACTATGAAAATGTGTTCTCTATACCTGTATGCTTGTTTTTAAGTTGAAAGACTGATATATACATGTGTTAAATTGCTTTAATTCAATGTTAAAGCCTACAAATAGATATTTATGATATAGTTGAACATATTGGTATTGTAGAAGAAAGAAGTAAAAATAGTGTAAGTGTCGTCTTTAAATTCCAAAAAGTGCTTTAATCTTCTCTATCTCTACGTAAATACCCACAGTAAACATTGTTTGATATACCTATAACAGTGCTTTTATATAATAAATGTTAAGCACATCGAATTCATTGTTATGAGAAATTTATTTTAGCTTGTTGGGACCATCGGAAATGAACAAAGAAGGGAGATAAACAAAAAAAAATTTTTGGCGCAATTATAGTTGAATCAGAAAAATGTGATACGAAAAATTTTTAGGTGTAAAAACAATGCAAATATGTATATGTATAAAAATAAACAATAAAAGTACGTACGAAAATGTTAATCGAGTTTTTATGTAGTTGCTAAGTAACTGACGTTTTATACGGTATTAAAATGATACCCGATGGCTACGAAAAAATCAAAGTTGTTGGAAAAGGTTGGAAAAAAGCTAATTTTAAATTTCGTTTTTTAGTGGTAGTTTTTAGGCACGTTTGGTACTGCTACTCTTTTTCGCCGAGTGGCCGACAAGAAGTTAATCGTCTTTAAAGAGATTCTAACCCTGAATTTGGACAACAATGAAAAAAAGTCAGCGTTGAATGAAATTGAGGTAATTTCAACTTTAAATCATCCAAATATCATTCGATATTTGGGGAATTTTAAAAGAGAAGATTCTTTTATTATCATGATGGAGTATGCCGATGGCGGGAATTTGGCGCAGTTAGTAAATGCTAAAAGAGAGTCGAATGGAACGTTCACGGAGCGCGGCATTTTGACGATTGTATCGCAAATTACTGGAGCTATTTCTTATATGCACGGCTGCAAAATTTTGCACCGTGATTTAAAGACAGCAAATATTTTTCTAACATTAAATGGAATGATTAAAGTGGGAGATTTTGGTATTTCAAAGATGTTGAACACGAAATCGCAGGCGCAAACTGTGGTCGGAACGCCGTATTATTTAAGTCCTGAGATGGTAATGTTCCGAAATTGAAATTCTATCAAAAATTCAGTTGATTTTTTAGTGTGAAGGGATGGATTATAATGAGAAAAGTGATGTATGGGCAATTGGGTGCATTCTGTACGAATTAACAGCGTTGAAAAGACCGTTCGATGCGCAAACGTTGCCAGTTTTAATAAAACGCATAACAACTTGTGATTATGAGGATATTCCGGGGATTTACTCGAAAGAGTTATCCAAATTAGTGCATATGATTTTGCAAAAGAATTTCGAGATAAGACCGAGCGCGAAATTGATGCACGATTACATTTTACCGAAAATTTTGAAAAATTGTGAAACGGTGATTCCCTTGATTGAATCTGAAATGAGCAAAGAAAGGTCAATTGTTTACGAAATTCGGGATTTTAACGATGATTTGCAAGTTACGCCCATGGATTTACCTCATAAGAAATTTGTGCATTTAGCTAGTAGTTCAACACACCAAATTGCAATTGCGTCAGGTAAATGAAAAACGTTATGAGTGACAAATTAACGTGTTAAAAACGTTTTTTTAGATAATTCGATTTACGTTTGGGGTGAAAATAATTATGGACAATTAGGTTTGGGGGAGTTTGATAGTAGGAGAAATCGTCCAACTTTTTTGAAAACAGTAAACCAAGTTAAATTTGTTAGGTTTGTCAAGGCAACGTTTAACCAACGTTAAAATGACATTGTTTTTTCTGTAGCTGCTTGGCCGGATCAGGTTTTAGTTTGTTTTTAAGTGAACGTGGGTTGATTTACTCCTGTGGGAATGGAAGTAGTGGGGTTTTGGGTCATGGTGACTGTGCAAATTACTCACAATTAACAGTTATTGGTAGAGTATTACAAGAAAAATTTGTAAATATCAGTTGTGGGAATCACCATGCAGCTGGAATCACTTCTGAAGGCAAAGTATATACCTGGGGGTCTTCAAAGTATGGAGAATTGGGTCAAGGATCAATTCAACAAAGGTTTGAACTTAACTAAAGTGAAACCCCTGCTAAAAATGTCATTTTAGTGCTAAACCAGTTCTTTTGAACTTACAAAAAAAATTCCGATTTTCTTTTTGTGGTACGGATGCAACAATTTTGTATACCTTTGATGGAGAACTTTACGCAAGTGGCAAAAATGGAGCGAACAAACTTGGCTTAGGAAAACCAATCGTTTCATTTAATTTTTTTACCAAAATTAAGTACCAATTTCCAAAACTTCAAAGAGTTTCTATCATGGATTCTTGTACTGTGATTTTGAATGGAAGTTTTTTGCTTGTTTTGGGGAATAATTTGGAACATCCTCAAAATGTTCAACTGAACAACATAACTGTAAAAAGATATTAAAACTCAAAAAGTTCTGAAAAAAAATCATTTTTTTAGATGCTTTCAACCGGTTCGGAATTTATTGCGGCAACTGACCGTCAAAATGTTTTATGGTTTTGGGGAAGTTATAAAAAATATCAAAAGCATAATAGTTTTATTTCTGATAAAACATTCACGAAATTCAATTCGATTGTGTCTTTAGTTCAATCCAAAGACAACTCAGTGAAGAAATTTAATGAAGAGAATTCTTTGAATGATTTTACAGTGGAGACAGTGCGAGAACCAATGAGTATTTTGGCGTAAGGCATTAAAAATTTGTGTTTTTTTATTAGAAGTTTGTAGTTTTTTGACATTTGTAGGTTGTATTCTTCTAAAGAAAACGTTAAACAAGGAAATATGATCGAAATTGGAGATATTAAAGCAAATGATAATAGCATCTTTTTGCTTGTAAACACTACTGTAAAACCTCCAGTGGTTGAATAGAAAAAAATATAAAAACAAAATACGTAGTAGAGTCCGATTCATAAATGTTTGTCGCTACGTAATAAGCAAAATCTTATTTGAAATAATAAATTTTATTAAAGAATGAGTGCATAAGGCAAATATTTTTGCAAGAGTTAATTTGACGCACAAATGCATGCTGCAATAGACGAAATGGGCACTCCGAGTTCTCTTTTGACCACTCAGATCTGTTTCGCTCTGAGACAGCAGGGGTGTCCGTCTCGAACTTGCCTCATGAAACAAGTGTTGAGTTATTAATACGGTTTGTTTAAAAAATTTGAATTGTTCGTTTAGGGATTTTCTTTATAGGGTGTGCTTATACCATTCGATTCAGAATTAAATTCTCTATCCAATATGCCAAAAATATATAGTGTGTTCCATTTGAAATAAGAAAGTAATTCTACTTCAAAGTTGCTGCAAATGTAGCAAAAAAAACTCCCGGTATACTAAGAAATTCAAAACCAATTTTGTAGCTTATCATTCTGACTATCTCCAGTCCAAATTTGAGCTAAGAATCTCTATCCTGACTCATGTTACAAATTTTTTTGTTAAACACTACAAAAGCCAAAATTTGACATAAAATAATTATTATCTTGAAAAGTATCAATTTTGGGTATGTATATAGTTCCTTACATAAAGTAATATTGCTCTCGATGGTTTTCGTCCTCTGGTTAACTTGCTTGATCGAAGATTTCCGGATGAGGACCAATAAATAAAATTTCGGTTTTCTACAGTGATTTAAGCCTTGAGGATGAATTTTTAATAAATTTGAAACGATGGCCAAAATCTAAAATTTATTTATTCATCCGGAAATCTTCGATCAAATAAAGTAATATTAAAATTTGATAAGGAATCCAAAAATTTAATAAAAACTGGGGTGTTCCATTTAAAATAAGGAAGTTAGTACCGACATCCGGTATTACCGGAAGTTCTACAAACTCGAAAATATTTTATATTGACCACTTTGATAATCCTTATAGCCAAATTTTCAGATTTCACATATTTGCCCTTTTCGAGATTTTTCTAACCGACCGTTTGGAACGGAACACCCTGTATAGTGTTAATAAAATGTATGAATATAAATTGTTAATTTGATTAATAAAATATTGTTTAAGTAAAATAAAACTAAAGTGTGTTTAATTGAAACTGAAGTTCGAGTGACTAGATGGATGGACATGACTTAAATATTTCAAGATAAGTATACTAGAATTTACGAATGTTTGCGTTTACGCAATAATCGAAATTCATTGTTCTAACAATATTTTTGAATATGACGTAAACGTAAAGATTCGAAAATCCAAGTACAACATTTTTAAATTAAACAAATATCAACAAGTAATATACCGAAATAGAAAGAATTATTTATTGGATTTATATTGAAGACCTGTAACATTTTTCACAGTCTCTTTAGAATAAACCTTTAATTTTTTGGACACATGTTGGTTCCAGGGTTTTTCGGAAACACTGAAAAAGAATCATGTATAAGGAATTTTTATTCTTTTCTATAACTTACTCTTCAACTAATGATATAACATCACCATATTTCTCACTTAAACACTTCCAAAATGGGGTTTCTTTTTTGATTGTCTTCAAAATTAACTTTGAATCTTCACAGTTTACTGTTTTTTCATCAAATTTTTCTGTGCCCAAATCTGTTCTTGAGATTTCTCCTTTTTCTAGTTTATATTCTTCCAATTCCCGGTCTTTCTTCGCTAATAGAGCGCAAAGCCTTTGCTGCTGTTCTTCCAAATACGTAACTGATTTGACTAGAGGTACGGTTAATTCTTCTGCAAACTAAATATCCCAAAAGAGAGTAAAAGTTAGTTAACTTTTATTAAATATTAATTCTGAAGATTACCACTTCTTTAGTTGTTTCCGTTAATTCAACAGAATACTTTATCTTAAACTTTGAATCAAAACCAGCAATATTTGATTTCATATCCAAATGAACACAGTTTGAACCAATACTTCTAATCTCCAAATCAACCTCAGAAATTCTTCCTAGGAGATTTAGAAGTTGTTCAATGCATTCATCAGTCTTTAAATCCAAAGTGGGATTAAACTTTTGAAAGTTAGTTAAAACCGCATCAAATTCTTCTTCTTTATACCATAACTGTTTAAGATTTGTTAAATGAATTCGTACACTATTGTCACTTCGGGAATATTTCAACATATGAGATTCATTCGAGTATTGAAAAGTTTCCCACATTGTTTACGTTTTTGAAGCAAAAATGTATGGTTATGTGAGAAAAAAATGAATTAGTTAACTGTCAATGTGACCTCTAAAAGTCCATATAAGAAATGGAAGTTGGGAACCTCTGCACTAGATGCCACGCTCAACTCTTACTATCATTTGTAATTAGATAGAAAATGTATTAATTAATATATGAAACTGGCGTTTGATCAGATTTGATTTAATTACATGTTGGTATACCCTCTTAGAAGAACTTTTCGACATAGATCTCCATTAATTGACTATTGATTTTCTGAAATTGGTACCATAGTGAAGGTAAACTTTCCCATGCAAGAACAACGTATAATTAACATAGAAATAATAATCAGTAAATAATGAGGAAGTTGACGAAAAAAAGGCACAAAAAGTGTGTCCAGTAGAGAGTTTATTGGCATCGCATCTCTTTGTTATGAAAACTTCAATAAATACATAGCCAGTGGTAAAGTATAGTCGATCGACAAACAGTAATAATACGGTGCGACATGAGAAGTGTGTCGAAATCCAACAAGTCGCGGCGCCGCGGCGCTGTGGGCGGTCAACTTCTAGGCGCCTAACCCTGCATCAGCACCGCCACCCTCTCAAAATCCACTAACATTATCCCGGGTCGATACCTCTCTCTTGCTCTCCTCCATCCACCAAAGCCATTTTCATATACATACACACTTATTCACATAATATTACACAAATCCCTGAACCAATTCCACCCCTTGGCGATGGCGGGGGTGGTAGTAGCCCCCTTTTGGCCTGTCTACAGACCTAGCATTTAAATTATCTTTTCACGTGAAATTTATGATGAAATCCTGCAAAAAGAAAATGCACCAGTAGGTAATTTGCTTTGATGAATTCCTGCTATTCCAACGCCAGTTTATTTACTCTCATATTCTGGAAGAGGTTCCCTTTCGCCCTTTTTGCCTCGTGGTGTGTGTGTGGGGTAAACGATGGCAGATGGTGAGTGTTTAAATGTGTATGCGTGCGAGAGAAGCAACCCTCTCTCCCGACGCTCTCCCTACATACACTGGAATAGCTGGGATTTCCACTTGGGGTGCCAGGGAATTTGAACTCTCGGTGATACATCACTTCAACTTCACCATCTATCTCTTTCTGGTGCTCGTCCTACAGTCAAGTTACTCTACCTACCCCTCTCTGGCCACCACCACCTACCATACACCGCTATGTGCACTCAGAAAATTGAGTTCTCTCCGTATTTATTACCATCAGCTATTTCACTTTGTATTAAACGCGCCAAGATGCTCCAAGTGAGCCCTGAAACCTTTATTTACATACAAGCGTCTAAGGATGTTTTGACATACACCTCCAAAAACTTTGATGAATTCTTGATCACCATTCAGAGAATGGAGGGAGTAATAAAAGTGTAGCACTGGAATGGTGCAAAGATGCGATTCACGTTAAAAAGCAGTAGCCCACTAGAGAGAAAAAAAGGCGTGCGAGCTAACAAAAAAATTACCAAAGTTTCCATTTCACCACCACAAAAATAAAGTTCATTCCCCATCCAATTCCATTATCTGTTTCCCTAGTTGGCGAGTTATATGTGTGTGCCCAGGCAATATCCATTCCAGTCTCCGTGTTTCACTATAGCGGGAAAAGGAGAGGAGGATGGATATGGTTGTATTACCCTCACAGGATGTGTTGTTACTTGAATGTAGCGTCGGTTTCCTGCTTGCTGAACGCAGGTCCAGAACTTTCTAACCTCATCATCCCTGGGGAACATATCGAGGCGGCGCCACTAGTAACAGGAACGCAGAATGACGTGTCGGACGTGCCTTTCCACGGACGGGTTTCGGGGGGGTGGCAGTAAAAGAGAGAGTGATGGAGGTGGCGGGGACTGGGAAGCACATCAAACGAGAAACAAAATGTAACCTACATATTGAATCCTTGAAGTGAATTAGTTAGGATATGAAGCGGGTAGGGGATGGTCCGTTTGGATTAGTGGCGTCCTTTCTGTCACATCAACCATACACAATACAATTTAACAATGAAACAGTAAGAGACAGCCAAAAGGATGGGATGGAGACAGTGAATGATTGTTTTTGTTTTTCGGGAATGGGGCGAGATGATTTGTTGATGGTAGATCATACAAATGGGTTTTTGCTTACACACTTAGTCTCGTAAACTGGAATTAATCTTAGAAGTTTTGTTAAGTTGTTGAATGATTAATAAAATTGTCGTACATATTTTTAAATTAAACCAAATGATGGGGTTAAGGGTTCCGTTAATTACAGGTAGAAACAAGTCTTCTTAAGTAACCCACAGTAGTCATCCAACGCCCACTTCTAACACTCGATTTATGTTTCCATTTTTTTCCCTTTGTTCGCACTGTTCAGAAATAGTGGAGAGAGAATTCCAATCTTACACCACCACCCTCTCAATCCCCACCCACTTTGTGTGGAAATTAAGCGTAATCTCAGGCCAGTTCGGCTCTGTCTCTCCAACCCTCCCCCACTTGCTCATCAAACTGTCCACCCCCACAACATGTCCCTGTCCAATTCGCATGCCAGCACATATTGCATCACTGTTGTTACGTCATCCCTTCACTTCTTCCTCCTTTGTACTTCACCACACAATTCTTCATTTGTTTGTTGTACAAAGTTTTGCTCGCTCTCTCACTCGCTCTCTGTGTATAACCTGAATCAATACCGAAAGTGTATGTGCGACTCGGTGCATGTCGGCTCGTACACGATCACAATATCAGCAAGATCAGGAATACAGGACCATTTGCGATGCAACACTTACAGTACGGATCTGTTAATGCGGTTCGTACTCCCTACACTTTGATCACAGGTTAAATTGCGAAGGAAGAACAAAGACAGCAATAAAGCAGCGTGCAACGGCGAGAGTATCCACAAACTTAAACACGCACACAGAGAAACACAACAAAAGATATATGGTTAGAGAGAGTTGAATAGATTAGAGAGAGTGGTGGTGGGGGTGGGACATGTGTACGAGAAGGAAACGGGATCAAGTGAGAGATCGACTTGTTGTTGTAAAGGAAAAAAGGTAGGTGTAAGTAACGTGACAGTGCAAACGATGTAGTGGGAGTGAGATGGGACGAGTGGGGGCACAATCTGGCAACATTTTGTATTATAGAGAGACAAGGATCAGTGCCACTGTAAGTTATATGCAGTCTTATGTATGCATTTGCAAACGAGATGTTTATACACCGCGTCGAGTTAAGAAAAGACGACACACACACATTTAGAGTGTTTCATTTGTCGTGTTGTCTCGCTTCCACTCGATGCATTAGACGAGGAGGGGGCGTGTTTAAACTGCGTTAGGCTTATGATTTTTCTGCTTTTGTTACATGCTCGTTTGTATGAGTGAATGTGTGAGTGTGTTTCAATTTCAGTGTGTAGAATAGATAAGTACTCCCTATTTCCCTCTATCTCTCTCTTTATTTTTCTTTCGTTTTCTTGTCGCGCTTGTTGTGTGCAAATTAGATAATGACTTAAATATTTATTTGCTGTCTAAATAAATTAAGTCACCACTAGAATCGACTTTTTTCAAAATTTTCAACAATTTGTTGGCCAGGGTCAAATTTTTCGGGGCAGTCAATTCATTAATTATTGCCATGCAGAATTTTAATAGACTTTTAATCGTTTGTCAATAGAGGCCGCAAAGTGTTTAATAAAAATTATTAATATTTCATTTGCACTTTGGATAGAGAGGAAGAAATCTAGGTGGACGTTAATTAATTGGCATGTTTTAATAAACTCTTTTAAAAACCAATTTGTATTTTTTAGATGTGATAAATTTTATCGAAATCATGTGGTATATTGACGAGTTTTCAACTGAATTAAATACACGGCAGTGTGATCCGTGTAAAAATAAATTCGATTTAAATATTTTCTTATTATAGACGCCTCTTTATTTTCGTATTGGCGTTAATGTAAAATTAGATGAAATAATAAACAAATTACCAATAATAAAAGTTTTATTGGCGCTGTTTTATGTAAGAGGGTAGTAGTAAGAGTTATGAAGTTGTAAATAAAGAGGCACCAAGATAGCAACAAGAAGAGGAAGAGGGCGCATCATTTCGCACCACCACCCGATTTTCGGAAAATGATTCACTTTCAAAAGTGAAATTTCATTCGATGAATATCGATACAAATAAACAATAAAAAAATAGTTTAATTTGCTTTCACTTTATTATGTCGACAATTTTTTTTTCATTTGTGATTTAAAACTGATACACCTACTAGATTATTCGGAATTGTTGGGCAATTGTTTCGTGTCCGACTAACTACGATGATTTTAATAATATACAGAGTCAGAGTTGCGTAACAAGTTTATTAAATATTCCAGTTTAATGTGATTATTATTTTTTAAGGACAAGTTTTGTAAAACGTGTATCCATAATAATTTTCTGTGTTTGCACTTTGTTTTTCGATCACGTTTTTTCCCATTTATATAACAAAAACATGGTTATGAGCGGGAGGGAAGGGGGAAAACAATACGATTTAAAACTTGATCGATGACGGTAATGCAGGAAGTTGCATTTTGGGAAAAGTGCGCACCGATTAAGGGCGCGTCACCGGATTACTGTCGCCGTATCAAAAATAGCGCAAATATATTTGATGCCATTTATTAATACGAATAAAATGTTATTTAATGTTGGGAAAAGTTTTTTGTTAAAGTTTATAGATAGATTCATTATAAATAGTAAGGAGGTTAAGCAACGTGATTGGCAAGAATTTAGTATTGACTTAAAAATTTGATGCTTTCCTAGTTGCTTTTCTTCAAGAATATTATATTAGCTTGGATATATGATTTAATAATAGCATGATTCTAATTTTATTCCCACAGTACACTTGGAAAGAAGTGAGAGTGGAAAAAAAGGAATTTTCAATTATTTTTGTATAAGTAAGTAAAGTTTTTTTTTGTAATTGCTTCAATTAATATGTTTCCACTGTTTACAATTTTATATTTTTATAAAATGTAATAATAAAAATTTGGAAAATTCTCCTACTTGTATTTTTATATTCAAGGTTTGTATATTCAAGCTGAGGAATAGTTTACTTATATGCAATACCCTATATAATATTATTATATACAAATTAACGATGTCATAAAACAGAAAAATTTCTTCATACTGTTATAAATTATCGGCATCACCAAAAAAACTGTGAACAAACCTTAAAAGTAAATGTTTGCTCATCTAAGGTCCGGTTCACACCCCCACCACCACTAAGGGCCACTTTACGGTTTCTTTGTTTCTGGAAAGACATTGCATGTTCAATTAATTAGCAATCAGACGATTTAAATTGTTTCTCATTCATTTAATGGAAGTTTAAGGCCAAGTTCACCTTTGAGAGTAAAAAAGTGACATAAAGTCGACCGCTGGGAGGGCATATATGGATTTAATATTTACGGTTTAAAATATAAATGTCTTTTAATCATTTTGATGGCATTGATATTTTACGTCGCAAAAAATTCTTTATATAATTTCACTCAGTTTTAATCTATGTAAAAATACACCTACAAGTCCTTGTGCATAGACCTTTTTAAAAAAACAAACACAAAACATTGACAAGACAAAATTATTTTTAATTGTTATTGTTGTGACGTATTTGGTGCGATTTTATAATAACGCAAGCAAACAGTGAATATTTACTTTAATTAATTAAGGCGAGACGAAAAACAATTCATAAAGTCTATTAGATCGGTTGGAGGGCACATGGCTAGATGGCGCCGTTAGTGATACAATTGATTTTGTAATAGGTACCAGAATAGCCTATTTAAATATTCGAGGGTTGATACTAAAATATTCATAATCACTAATACAGTAAAGAAGTACAATTTATTAAATAATAATAATGGTTGTTGTGGTATAAATGCGAATTAAGTGAATGATTGACATTTTAAGACCTAAATGAAGTGAAATCGCCTTCTAATTGTTATTAAATCTAGGTTACGTATTATTACGATAGAATTTTGTTTGAATGTCATAAAAATGAGCACATTTCATACAGAAAAATTCCGTTAATTATACGTTTTGTTTACATATTTTTCGTGCAAACAATAATAAACAAGTACACTAGATTATGGTAGCAATAAAATGTTTAATGAATGCAAACGATAAAAAGAAAAACCTCAAATCACGATCAAACTTTTATGCGAGCAAATTTAATGATAGACTTTTCGAAAATCACGACATCGTGTACACACCCTTAATAAAAACTTGTTGCACGTAGACAGCCACCTTTAGATGTCAGTGTCATATCGTTCAACTGGTTGCCTACTTTGACCAATTCTTTTTTTTCTGGTCCAACGTGCGAGATTTCTGCACTCATTTGATGTTATGCAAATGTAATAAGCATAAAAGCCGGTACCTTAATCTGGCAATCAGAGCATGCTTTGAATAAAGGCAAAATTCACTCTATAGAAAAGCAGAGCGAAAATCTGTGTGAACTAAAGTGAGGTTAGATTTAACCAAAATTGTGAATATTTTTTATATTTCCACTTTTTTTAGTCTCACGACATGTTGCCATTTATTATTATTAAAGTCATCCGCCAGAAACAACCCCAAAAAATCTTTCCCAGCATCCCCTAGTCACAAAAAAATCGAGTGAGGGAGGGTGCTATAAGCAGGTAGTTTATAAGGGGAAATGTGTCTTTATATGGGCGATATTGAAAATGGGACAGGAACTATGGTCGTTTTTTATTTACAAAAACATGTCTCATTAGTGGCGGTAATTATTTGAAGACAAACTCCCAACTTCTTCTTCTCCTAATTGTCGTAGACACATTTTTGATAAATTTTTTCGGTCGAGGTGGCGAAGAATGTGGTGCGCAACGCGCTTCCTGTATTTTTTCCCTCTCTTCCATGGCCTACATTGATGTGTGTCTGGCATTAACATACAATGTGTCTTAAGGAAAGTATTTAAAAGAAAAAAAACCATTCGACCTACACAAGGGGTACGGGATTAGAAAAAAAAACTGGATTGTTAAGTATTTTTATATATTAACATCAACGTAAATAGAAAATAATCATAAATTTACTTTGAGATTAATCAATCATACTGTCAGCACCGAGAGTCTGAATTTACAATCTCTTTGTCACTTGGTGTGTTGGATGTAAAAATGTGATCGTCAACGTATAGAGTTGCTGACGGCCGTTAAAAGGGTGACTAAATAATTCGAAAACAATAATTTTAGAGGGCGCGGTACGAAGAAAAAAAAAGAGTCGATAAAATAAAATTAATAATGCAGGATATAGAAAACAGTCACCAAATTGGGCGATCGCTAATTATCGCTACTAATTTGTGTGTGGCAATGTTTTACACTACAAATATTGATAAACAACATGTCAGAGTAGGCTTTGGGAATGTCACTATCTATTTGAATGGTTAATAAACGAGTTTTGAGGTTAAGACTTGAGCCTGACCTGCGCACGCCACCCAATCGTCCACTTTTATCATTTTAATTTATGTTTTTCTATACTGGCAATATTATTATAATTTATTCAAAGTCGTACTACACTTCTATATGTGTTGTTAATAAATAATTCAACAATTTATATCTTCTCGCATATGTGTGTGTATATATTTTGAAAAATACTTGTCCTATTATGGTATTGTATGGAAAATTAATCACTACGTACATGTATAGATAAATACCACAACGGGATAATTTATTTATTCAACAGATAAATATATTAAGTTTTCCTTTTCAGAGAGAGCAGTGGGGTGGGTTCCGAAATTCCGTAACCGTTTTATCTCAAAATAAGTTAATGTAGGAAAACTTGAAGGCAACTTGATGCACTAGCCCTCCATAGTCCAAGTTAGTTTTAGTAATGTACTCGTACCATTAAGTTTAACCCCCCTAGTCGTATAACTCTTTCCATGAAGGGAGTTGGATTCCTAATATGTTTGTCTTTGTTGCGCTCTTACGACTTTTCAAGGCACTCTCTGTGTGCCCTTCTGCAATTCCACATTGTTCCAACACTACGCCAACTGTTCTGCTTTACTTACATTTAACCACTAGATTCTCTCTCACCCCCCACCCACAACTCCAAAGCATAAGACAAAAGCAACTTTCGGACTTATTGAATAAAGCTCTGTTGTACTGTGCGAATTTGTGCGCAGAAGCGTCACACTTTTCCCAATTGTTGATAACTATGTCTTGCTGTTTTTGTGTATATATTTTTTTCTCAAAATTTCCATCGCCAACTAGTTGATTCGAATATTTTTTTTGCTCATTCAACGACAGAGTGATTTAATTAAATTGTCAACGCTCACACAATTATCACACAATACAGAGACAAACATCGAGAATGTAATAGTATTTAATAATAGATCGACTGTTTTGGCGGGGAATGGAAGGGTGGTTTAGTCCTATTGTAATTGGAACGTATAGTGATATGTTTAGGTCCGTTTGTAGTGGCTTGAATGGTAAATCGTCCATGAAGAGCTTGATGACATTTAATCAATAGTAACAGCAGCCGTAACCGTATTGCTGCTGCTCCTGCTGCTGCTGTTAGTGGACACTACTGTATCACTCGCATTGCGCGCCACAAAATTGTTTTCCCCCAATAACCCCCACCACCATAACCAGCTAGCGAACGCTAATCAACCACCTTTTTGCTTTCATCATACTAGTTTTGCCATCGTTTCGATTAGGATCACAAAATGAGGTTATATGTCTTTTGACGGTCCCTTAAAACTGGCATCACGTGACCGGTTAATTAGCAGCATTAAAGAGAGCACGCCATCATCGGGACATCGCTCACGGCCGCTTTCTTGCCAGCAGCCAGTGACGACGAGCGCCACAGAGAAATTGTAAGTGAGATCGATACGGACAAGGGCTGGCGCTCTGTACCTAACACTTGATATCAAGATGCCAATAGTTTTGCGGCTTTGGACGGGGGGACCATTTACCCGTCCGCATACCGCGTCCGCGCTTCACGCCGGCTGACAACAACATTGCACAGCACACTCTTGCAAATGAGAAACACATGCACACATGTGAATTGGGACAGAGGAGCAGCAAGTGATGGGAGGTCTTCGGAATGGGAATATGTATATGGATAAACAAAGTGTGTGTGAGTGTGGAGGTTTGGCGAGGTTTAATGCTACATCGTATACATATACAGGGTGTAACAAATCAATTGATCCAAATTGAAATGGTGATTTTTAAGGGTCATCTTTCATGTTTCATAAATCCTATAAAAATTTTTGTGGTCATTAGGAAAAATTAAATTGAAAAATTCTAAAGAATTAATAAATGATCTATTGGGACTTTAGAATAATGTTTTCAGATTTTTTCTGATAATTTTAGATTTTGAGATGTTTTCGAATAATTCCCACAATCCGAAAAATAATTCCATTTTTTCAAAAACTATTCTATGACAAAAATGAAAAAAGTTTCCAAATTAAAATTGTCACAAATTGGTCTCATAAATATTATAATACTATCATCCCCAAAAAAATGCCAAAAGATGGTAAACTAGCCTTATGTCAAAAAATTATGTTGGAAGAGACTGATTTTTCTGATCTTTTATAGAAACATTGGCCACAATGAACTAAGTATGTTTGACCAATTTGGTTATTCGGTCTTATCAAAACAAACATCAAAATTTTATAAATTTTCAAAATTTTGAAATATTTTGATAACAGACTCTTTAAGAAATGTTCTCTATTTTGACTCAATCAAGCTGTTACACTCTGTAAATATTTAGGTATATGTATATTTTGTCTCATCATCTAATTAACTAATTGCCTATCCAAACGTACATGCGACTAGTGCAATCAGGTTCCAATGTATTTGGTCAGTAAACAAAGTGGAGTCGATGATGACGAATTTATGGAACCAAGCCGGGGAACGGGGGGATTTTATGTATATAGGGGAATCAAGGTCTATAATAACTGAAACGCAATTGGTATGAATCGATTGATTTGATGTCCTTACACACATTGAATTAACCGACTTTAGGTTCTAACCTGTTGGTATTCTTTTTTTCACAGAGGAAATAGAATTCCAAACACGCCCTCTGTTCGCACCGGACATATTTACAAAATAATTGTAATATTCATGGTCGGCTACTTGTATTAAATAATTGTTTTTGTTTCAAGTCACTCATACAAGACAAGAAACAAGAAAAAATATATTTTGTATCAAGTGAAAACTATACGCACACAATAATGACGGAGTGTGTTATTATAATACGGAACTGCACCACCCTATTTTCATTCCCACGGATTCTTTTTTTGTTAAACGAGTGAGAGGGATAGAGTGATGTGTGGATGATACTATGGTGGTTGGGTTCTCACGGGCCAGGATGTAACAACAGCAGGCCTATTGGCCTGTTTAAAGAGTACCGGAAGGAAATCGGTGGCCGCAAAGTGCATCCATACTCACACTCTGAAAATAATACCCATTCATCGGTTTATGTATTCAGTTACTTGGCCATGTTAATTGCGTGGCTTTATTACCGTTTAACTAGTGTAACGAATTTAGAAAATTCTATGAAATCATGATTGAATTTCACTTGAAAGTGATTTAGATGTTGTTGGAAGTGGTTGGTAGGGGGCAGTGGTGGTTACATCTCACTGGAGTCAACGGATTTTGATCTAATTAATGCGTTTTGAAAATTTTAGCAGTGGTAATGGATATGAATTCAACATTATTTCAAAAATGTCTTTGTAGTTCATCTTATAAATTCTTTTTACTTAAAATTATGTTTAACTGCCCTTAAATGGCACTCTTACATTTCAATAGGTATAACCAGTCGCTTGGAAATCACTAAATCCATCATGGAATTTCACATGTCATTCATTTTTCATTCAATAACAATTGTATGATTTTCAATGAATTTAAAATCAATTGGTTCTATATTTTTTGAAGATAAATTACATAAAATTCATATGTATATTTTTATACAAATGTATATTGCGTATGCTCATCATTATTCATTGTAAAATCGATAAACGTTATCGCAAATATGAACTTTTTATCAAATTAACATTTTTCGACACATTGATGAGTTAATCAAAAAATCAATTTCAATTCCGTTGGGTAGATGGCTCCACTGCCAACATCTCACTGTCACTAGTCGAATTTTTTACAAATTTCCGAATGAATCACTTTCTGATGGGAACAAGACAAATTATTGAATGGGTGAATATTAACAATAGTCAATTAAAATATCGCCCCCTTTTGTGCCCCCACAGTCCGGTCAAATAATACGTCATCGTGCCATACATTCGTCATCCACCCAAACAACAACATAACCGAGTACAACACAAAATGTAAAAGCGAAAAGATATAAAGGGGGTGAGTGAGGGATTTAAATCTAGACATGTGTAATATTTAAAAGGGAGGTGGGGTAGCACAGAGTGGCAGCAGTCACGTGGACATTGAGATTATGACGCATTTCTGTGTGCGATGATGGAAAGAGCATCATATTACTCCTCTCTCCCATATAAACGCATCTAATTCCCCCAAGGACTCACTTAAAGTGAATTAGAAAATTATTTATTGTCCAGCTTTTGGGCGGTGGAAAATCACTTTTGTTATTATTGCAAAACTAAGAGACAGTAGGATGGTATTGTGGCGGTTAAATTATTAGACTTGCCCCCAAAACACGGGTTTCATGTCTCCCTTTATATATTTCACCAAAATTTCCCTAAAGTACAATCAATTGTAATATTAGATGAGGTTATTTGGCTTGTTTCTACTGGAAAACCGCACGAAAGCAATATTCCCGCCACTTTTTTGCGTTAACCTCTTCAATAATGGACATTTCTTTATTATTATAATAGAGAATGTATTTTAATGATTTCCTCTCTCGTTTTTTTTTCCTCTGTAATTGAAAACAATCGTTAAACACAAAGGACACTTTTATACAAGGGGGAAGCCCTTGTCTCCCATATGGCCACCCTTCATTTGCTAAGGGGACCAAGTCCGTATCGCGATATCGATTATGATTACGACTTATTTAAACATATTAAAACCGTTAAATATGTTGATGGCGTAAAAATAAAACCCGCTGTGTAGAAAATAACAAAAATGTTGATGCAAGTTAATTTTAAATTAATCTAAAAATGTATCCCCCGCCTGACAAAAATTTTCTGTACCCACAAAGTGTGAGTGAAAATGTAAATGGTAATAAACCAATAAATAACCAGAGAGAGAATGTCTAATAATACACGCGCCACTGTTCGAAAATACGTTGCGCCGCTTCCTTCCTAGTGTGTAAAATTAGACACCCAATTGAGGAGACAAACATTTATAGATATATTTATAAACGCAACAACACCAACATTCACTCTCCGTACATATTTTCCACCAGGGGGATGATGAACGGAACCAGATCAGCGCTAATAATACACCCTACCCATTCGGTGTCTACGAGTCCGGATATAAATACGTCTAATATTAGACCACGTGCTAAATACAAACTCGTTTTCAATATATTAACTTGGGGGAGGGGGTGTTGCAGGGAGGGGGTTAAGTTAAGGGGTGCCCTACTCGGCATTTATGCGTTCTTACAATAATTATTTTTACAAATATTTCCAAATGATCAACAGGTGTTAGGTCGGGTGTATCGAACTGAAACCTATTTTTTCACCAACAAGGAACAACCATTATTAAACGAAATAAATCATTGATTTCATATAGTTTACATTTATATTGTTTTGTTATATTATAGGAGCGGATAATTTGTCCACAACTTTCACTTACATAAACAATTATATTCAAATTCTCTCATTGTTTGCTTAATTATTTGGTGAGTTAATCAAAGTTTTTCGTTGCGAAACAGTTCGATGGGATTCGGACAGTTACAATTATCTATACGTCATTTTTCCTGCATGTAGCAAAAATATGGTATATACCATATTTTCCTGCTGACAACTGTGTCACTGGTCAATCAAAATCTGAATTTTCAAATTTGAAACATTTGATTGGCCGATGACACAATTGTCAGCAGGAATTTTTGCTACATGCAGGAAAAATGAAGTATAGTACCTATATCATTAGATGGAACCAACAATAAAATAATTCTAACAGAGTAAGAAAAAATATGGTTACATTTTAGTTAGCAACGTTTTTTATCGACTGTTTTGTCGATAGGTGGTTAGGTTTAAGATTTGTTAGGTTACTGTACAAGTTTGATATTTGACATTGCATTTTGTCTGTAAAATTTTGAATGTCAATAATTCAAAATTTACTGATTCCCTATGATCTAAAGGTGTCCCCACACCCATTTAGTATCACATAACCCACTAGATGGAGGCATGCGATTAGTGAGGTTATAGTTGTTAACTGGTAGCCAGAGAAAACAAGATAAGGAGTCTTTAAAGACAGCATTCCACCGTCGTTTCGGGATCATGGTCGGCCCGTGACACAAGACCTTGCTGTTATTAACTTCTCTTCACATTCTCATCGTATTCTCTCGAACAATTCAACGTTTAAACGTATATACACATACATACAATATACATCTCGCATTTAATAATAAAACTGTGGAGTTGTTCTTGTCGTTTTGCCTGTGGTAGATTCGATTGCTGAGGTTACTTGAGAGCATAGGCGCTAAACAACGTGCCAACAAAGAGGATTCCCATCATCATCAATGGGTAAATGGACGAGAGACTTCGATATCGTATTGTTTCACAAAGGTTTGTTACCATAGAGAGTGGGCAGTTTGTCTGCTACATATATTGTAGAATAAGGTCAGAAAAATATCGTTCAAAGCGATTTTATATAATCAAAAGTGGTTTAGGTGAACGAACTGGCGAATCTGGATTTCTATAAAAATAAAACCGTTTTTACGAATATTATCAATGTGTCTGGCTCATGCTTGGTTTGTGTATACTCGGATATGCGTTGATTGTAAAAATAAGTACAGTTAGGTGTGCGACAATTCACCATTCTTCATCAAGCGCGGATACGAATGTTAATATAAAAAAAACTATTAACGACTTTATGTTATTGACGATTTACGGACAAATGTCCGTAATTGTTAATTATTAGAAAATTTACACATTTCAACAGCCAAGAGAATTAGTTTCATATTTATATGAAAACAATGACCGAGAGTGACCGTAACTGTCACCCAGGTCAAATTAGGACATTTCTTTCTCTCTCTTTCTCCCACGTACCGCAAGTGTACAACTCTCAGTATATATGCAGTTTCTCTTTGTCAGTGGTTTACTCTGCTGTGTATGTTTGCCTTTCTAGAAAACAAGTGATTTCAATAACAATGAGTTCATTGCAAAATAATCTAGCATACATATGAAGAACAATCTAGTGTGATATTTAGGAGAGAGATAGATGCGAGAGTTTCTTTTCGGATTGCATAATTAGAATATGTGAAATAAAATTTGCAATAATTGATTTATCGACATTTTCGAGAGATGAAAAAACGACACGATTTGTATGTGTCAAGAGATGTGTGAGATGCACACATGTTTTTCGCATCAGACACAATTTCCTCTATTATACATGTATTGGGTTGGTATAGAGTAGCATAGGTAGGAAATTTAGTGCGTTATGAGTTATGATATAAAGAGCCTTCAGGCCATCTCACTCACCCTGTCTATATGTTTGAATATATGGAGCCATCTAGAGTGGTTAATATATCAGGGGTGAGTGAGTCGGTCACAATATACACATAACATCGTATATGCTAGTCCATTTATATTGAATTTCGCTGTGTTGCCAACATTATTGGTCAATGTTTTCAAATCTATAAAAAACGCGGGAATTCGAAGTTGACATGACAGATTGGTTGTTAAGAGATTGTTAAAATGTTATTAGATGGCGCCATAGAGAATTATTTATATAAATTTTGAATTTCCCACGGAATGATATATATAAAAAATAATAAGATTTTATAGATATTCATTATGTTATTTTATTTTCGCAAATGTCAAATGGAAACGCTTTAAATTTCAACCAAGGGTACATCATCTCACATTTGAATATTCCCGCACTTTTTAATTTCAATTTGTTTATAAATTGACCAATTAAACTGAATTTTTCCACCCCTTATTAATTAATTAGGTATTTCGAGATTTTAATAATTTGTATTAAAATTTTTGTAAATTGAGATAGTAACGTATTTTCTCACTTTATCATGTTTTTCCACAGCGCTCTCTATGATTCTGGTTACTATACAAAAACAATAACAACTGCGCCAACGTGAATACAATTTTTCCCGCAATAGTAGAAATATTTAGAAGGCCTGTGCCATTAATTTTCCAGCGACAGAGAACATTGGTGGCGGTACACACTCACACGAATCCCGGTGCCAAATCAAAATGAGTGAATACGTTTTACAAAATACATAATATACACACACACATTTTGGAACCATAAATTTTTTCCGCACTGCGACCGTGTGCGTGTTTTGTCATTTGAAAATCTAGTAAGCCATGAAATAATAACACACACACACACACACACATTCGTATATCGAGATTTAACAGACGAGATATCAACTTTGACGCTGTTTAACCATACATCAAAACATTTTGGGTAGGTGAAGAGGTTGCGGGTGAATTTATGGCAGAAATACTCTGCTAATTTACAGTTTAGTTTGTCAATTGATTTAATTATATGTTTATTAGTGGTATGAACAGTGGAAATTATTGTATTAAGTTAATTTGGTTCTTAAGGGATGTTAATGAGGTTGTTGTATCCTAAGATTTTTATCAAATGTGGCCATAACTTCAATTTTATGGCGTTTTCACGAAAATTGGAAATATTTAAAGTTTTCTGTAGGTACTCGTTATATTTTTTACCTGTGATAAGATAATTTCTAGGATAAAGATGGATTGAAGTGGATTTTCAAGAATAATCTGATTATTTAGGACGAATTCAATTTTTGAAAAGGGGAATTTAAAGAGATGTTAGCAGTTTAAAAATAATTGGAGATTAGGGATGAGTATAAGGGGACTTAATTTATTGTGAATGTCAAGAATGTTTAGAGTCTAGACGATTTACTTTTTGAAAATTAATTTTGGAGTGTTAAGGTTTCTGCTTTGATGAAGAATTTATTCATTTTGATCTTCTTTTGAGTTATCATGATAACTTGTAGTATTTATTAGAAGTGGTTATGGAGTTAAGTTTCAAGCTTTTTTTAGTGCAGAAAATTTCGAAGTTTTCAAAAAAAATCAATTTTCTGTCATAATCACAATCATAATATCTTTCACAAATTTTCATTGCTAATAATAATTGTTGTCGGGAATAAGTGGTCAAGCGGTGAAAAACGAAATGTTCTTAATTATGTAGTGAACTGATTTGTACTATCTTAGAACTAAACTACGCTTGCGTAGTAATAAAGAATAACACAATATCATTACTGCGCATGCGTAGTAACAAAATAATAATACAATATCATTACTGCGCATGCGTAGTAAAGTTCTAGGTAACTTCAAATAGTAACCCGAAGAAAAGAATGGCAAATTTTAAGGAATGGTGATTTTATATCCGTAATCTTTCATTTTTGGGTCAATTGAAATTCCTGTATTGTATTGCTTATTGTGGGAAAATACATATTTACAATATTCTTGATAAATGAAAAAAAATTATTTCTGTGGTAAACAAAAATTTAGAATAGAGAAGATTGCAATATTTAAGAAAAATTCACCGAAGAATCATTTTGATTTTTTTTAAATGTTCCTGGTTATTAGTTCAAATTTCTTCAACTTTGGGTTTGATTTGAAACTTTTTAGTTTAAAGATCATCACCTACATATTGCAACCAAAACACTCTTCCCAACTACAAATTCTTCTCCCATTCAATTTGTCATCTGAAGTTCTGACTTTCTTAATCTAATCAAGGATTCACTTCCAGCTTAAGGAGTCATCTGTTAACATATTTTCCGAAACATCCTTAGACTAGTGGATCAAATCGCATTGAAAAACTTCAACTTTCCTCCAACAATCGATTCCTTTCTTTCCTAGACTCAAGTGCCAGTTGGCGTAACTGTCACAAATGTAACCTCAACTTTTGCTCCTCAACACAAATTACAGTAATAAAAACACAAAACAAAAAACAATTCATCTGGCCATGCCAAGAAAAATTCCCCTGCATAAATAATTTATTGAAAATAATAGAAAACGGGAATGGGGTTAATTTTAAATTAGTTTCGCTACTACTTTTTCCAACCCCTCTCTCTGGTCTATATCGGAACCAAAAATAAAATACAATCAGTAAGTTAATCGTGAAAGAGTAAAGGTGGCGGAAGTCAATTCAAGTACGAGTGGGTGGCAGAGCTAGGAGGTGCCGTCGCGACGCTGCACTGCGTCCCGTGATTTAAAACTGCTCCCTTTTCTCCACCGTATTGGTGTCTTGAAATATTAGAGGGGCTCGCTTTTCACTTTTCCAAAATGAATTCAATATTATAGCTTTGGATAATATTTATAAGGCGTCACACAGTGAACACATTTTTTCTCCGTCTTTACATTTACAATTCATTACAATTTTACAATTTTCCCCCTTTTTCTTGGATTTACGTTCCACCATAACCTATGACATACCACGCAATGTTTCCTTTTATATATTTTTATATATCCAATTTTTAGGGGAGCTAGAAATTAATACAATTGTCAATATTTTCCTTGCACGTTTTTTTCCCGAAAAATGCACGTGTCATTGCCGCAAAATACACAGATGGTCCCATATGTCACTCGAATTCACGTTAGTGTAAAACACACTTTATCTATCCTTATTCATTAACCCTTGTCGAAGTTCAATGCAAGACAAAGACAACAAGCACACACTGTAATATGTGGGGAATGTTTTTAGAGTATACAATCTGGTGTTGAGTTTGTCAACAATGAAAATCGGGGGGTGGATAATCACTATTAGAGGTATTTATTTCCCTTTATAAGCGGCTCTGCAACTATGTGAAATGTGCCTTTTTATTCTCATTGGATTTGTTATTGAAATTTTTGGGTTAAAAGTTAGTTGTTAAAATGTGCACAAATAATCATCATCTCACGCCATTGGAATATTAGTGAAAAGCTTTTAGGAAACTGTTGACAGCATAGTGTTTAGTGATCACGTCTACTTATTACTATTACGTAGTTAAAACTTTCTACGATCTACATATGGATCTAGTTGTGTGGAGGCGGGAAAATGTGAACAGGGACAGAAACAGAGTGGAAGAGTGCGAGTGCGTCACCACATCATCTGTGTACAATCCTGACATTATATCCCTTTTTAAACTCTACCACCACAGAAACCATCCCTAATATTTACATTTTTCCGATTAGATGATGGGAAAACAAAGAGAATTTGTCATTTAGTGTTTTTCTGGCTTTGCCAGTTTTAGGCACACTGTATAATATGCCATTTCCCCCTTAATCGATCTCAGAAGATGCGTACAAGATTGTCGGGGGTCCCCGGAATTGTGTGTATGCTCCCCCGCTTTTTACAAAACTTATTGATATGTAAATGGATATTCTGAGAGTTCAAATCGAGTAGGGAGAGAAACGAAGTTCTGATGGTCGGACTGAATATAAATATATCATAACGGTTGATGATTCGATTGATTCCTCTCAAAGCATGTGTCAGAAATTACGCAAATGGTCCACAGCAAAAATTCACTTAATATTTTATTCATCATCTTAATACTTATTGTAATAAAATACATAATGTTGTCGGGTAACTAGTCTGGCGCCAAGACTGTTTTAATGCAACAACTTGTCTGCTATCCACTCTGTGATGCTGTTCCATGGCGCAGCATCCATGTTAGAGGTGTATTATCTTATTTGAAAATTATTGTCTATGTGTTTATGTTCGTTTGCTTCAAATGCACACGCAGAGGCGGCCAAAGAAGTGAATATTGGTGCCATCGTGCTCACATCTAAGCAGTAGGTATAATACGGCGATGTGTGGGAGTCGATTAAATTACGTTCCCAATTAAATATTATAGAATAGGTAGAGGAACGTGTAGAAGGTTTTTTGATCGCAAATGTCCAACTCTCTTCTTACTAGTTGGATTTCTCTTCCTTATATTATTTATATTTACGCATATTATAATTCTATTTAGTCACGATTATGTATTACATGTAATAGGAAGCAGCAGGATGTCCAAATAGTTTAAATACTTTTGTTGACCTAGTTTATTAGAGGAAATGTACTGGGCGATGGAAATATGGTATAATGACGAGTTTTTTGGGAAGGTGAATTGTTTGATTTTTTCCATTAACACTCTGTATATTTGATAGTTATTATTGGAGTTGCAAAAAAGTTACATCCTGCATGAGACGGGGTTTAAATTGATGGATATTGTTAATTAATGTAGTTCTATGAATGGTTTAAGGTGTGTAGAAATTTTTTGCTCATTTAAAGAAGAATTCTGTGGTTTTTGGAAAAGCAGAATTAAGGAAGTCGATTTAGTTTGCAGACCTAGAACCCAGAATGTTGCTGAGCTATATATTAAGAAGGTTGAAAAGAAATGTTGATTTTGCTTTGCAATTTTACATTTTAAATTTGGAAAAATATCGAAATTTGATTTTTTGGAAACTCTTATTTTAGTTTGGAAACACATATTCTATTATCTCTGCGAAGAAGAAGGAAAAAAGGTTTTTTTAGACATGGGGGAGTAGGTACCCAGAATGTTTACTTAATAGAATCTGGAGAGTACTCTTTGATTTTTTATAAAAATTTTTATATTGTTTTAGACTGTATAAAAATTTCTTTGAAATTTGGAAATTTATTTTATGCATTTCATTTAAGTTACTCATTTGTATTTACTTCCGGCATAATTAAGTTATTCTACTTTTATCATGTTTCCTAATGTGAAATTTAAATTTTGTCTACAATCAATGAAGAGAATTGCAAAAATTGTTGGTAGCGAACCAAATCTCTAAACCATGTTCGATAGGGTACTTATTCCTCATGAAAAAACCGTATTAAATGCGATTAAAAAACGTTGATATTATAAAGTGAAAGGAATACACATAACTGAAATTATGCGTTTTACTTTTGTTCTTCTGATTTACTTTTTTAATTTTTAAAGTACGAATAAAATGGAACTCGCTGTGTAAGCTTCTAAAATAATTTCACATATAGAAAAGGAAAGAAAAATGGTGCATTCTTCTGCTTTGAAACCTTTTACATACACAGTTTGATATTCTTCAAAGTTCCATTATTTTAGTTATCCTTTTAAAATTCACATTTACATCAAAATTATAAATTTTTTACAAATTTAAAACATTTTAGCTTTTTTTTCTCGTTATTTCTATGAATTCCTACTAACTGCTGACTAAACTGCTTTTCCACAAAATATTTGATCCTGAAAACTCTTTAAAAAACATCATCTTCTTTTTTCTTAAAAAACCTTACATCTCCGCTCTTACACAGACTTCTTACACTTTAAGACCCAACCTTCTTACTACCCACATATTTATACACTATCAATCGGGATCCAATAGGATCCGCCCTTCACACTACAAAACATTAAATGTAGGTCAAAAGTGTCTGAAAAGCAAATGATTTTCCTTTTTGATTGAACCTTAAAGCATCTCAAATAAAAAAATGCCAACACTTTGAAACTTTCCCAAAACGATCAATTCTCTCCTCTAATCCATGAACGATTAGTTTAATTAATAAAATTGTATTGAATGCACTTCATAACAATGTTATACAAACAGATATCATTCTATGTGTTGTTCAACCCTATAATCAATTCGTACACGACATTTATGTTGTATTATTATATGAATATAGAGTAAAGCGTAAACCCCCTAATCAATATACTTGATCCAACTACACGCTATCACTGCTGACAATGCCGGTTACGTTCCATACAACACCAACCAATATTTCTGTTACGGTAGATTGTAGGTACAGTGAATGTATAATAATCAGAAACGCAGAGGAGAATTTCAGAAACGTATTTTGGGGGACGACCCAATACACAACACAGCCACCATTGCCGCCACCGAATGGAATTCTATCGAGTGACGTGAACGCTTATGCTTTTGCCTCTTAAAACCACTTTTCTAAATTATTCACATGAAATCCGTTCACACACACACACAACACCTCATCGTATACATTTCGATAAGGAAATTGTTCTTAGCAAATTTAATGATGAAAACTATAGAAAAAAAAAAGAAATTTTCTTATCTCTGATTTACACAAATAATGCACTTTTTTTATAAAACGCAATCATATCGTCATAAAGAGACCGTTCACCCTTTTGCACCACTGTACAAACAAGGCATTGATTTTTAAACGTGGATTGCACTCTGGTTTTAGTAATAATGTTGCATAAATGCAATATGTACGGTCTTTGGTGGTATAGGCAAACAATATTATCCTGGTGAGGGACTAGATGAAATCAATAAAATCACATTAATGGCAGTAAATCACTCGATGTGGTCGAAGGGGGAAGTGTTTGGAAACGATCGAATCACTTGCTAGTATTTGTTGCGCAATGAAGATGTATATGTGACTTAAGTCCTTGGGATCTTGAGCGTTTTTCGGCTGAATCATAAGTGAAATACTTGAAATCATGTTTACATTCGATGTGTTATAAATAGTTTTTGACCATAAAAAATTTTCCTATTAATAGACGATTAGAAAAACATTTATATTGTAGGTTTAACGTATAGAAACACGCTTTTACAAAAAAAGGGCTGATGATTTCTTTGTTTCATCGTCTGGAACAGTCTTTTTACTCGTCTATTTTGTGCTTCTTTTGTCCTTACTGTGTTCATCAAGTCGTCCGCATATCGACTTGTGTGTGATTCGAATACATATCAGGCCAACAGTATGGAAGAGTAAAATAAAGGCGAAGGAGGTGAAAAAAAATAGAAAATAGGGACTGGGAATATCATACTCGGCGGTACACAAAGGACAGAGAGAGAAAAGATGAATGCGCGCGTCCCAATTTATTTTCAACCACTACCAAACAACCCCACCATTCCAGACGCTTCTTCAACATACACACATAGACCATAAGCAAGTAGAAACTTGAAAATGTAATGGTCATCATTGTATGTCTTGATAAATAGTCGCTGTCAATGAGAGTGGATGTCATGTGAGGGGAGAGGTGGGCTTTAAGGCCGCCAAACACGCGATACGCTCTTTCCTTAATCTCGCATACACACACAACTAGCCACATGAGAAAACTGGTAATCCCACTCAAACATTTATATAAGAAAACCTTATACTTTAATTCAATTATATGTGGACTAAGAACGTTTTAATAACCTGTTTTCTGGGCTCTTTTGTGTATGTATGTTCATATCACCATTTCTGGTATGGTATTTTGATTTTTACAACCATCGACATCACTTGCCATTTAATATATGAGAAAAAATGTGATTATTGCACTTAAATCGACATTTGAATGGAACGCGTTCAGGACAGAAACAGGTAAAATGTACTTTAGGTAGTAATAAAGATGGTTTTTCCTGTTATGGAGACGTTTACATAATTAATAAAAAATCTTCTAAACAATAACATAAGATTGATTTTCTTTTAAATGGTTGATATTCGCAACTGACAAAATCAAAGACTAATTGATTAGATTTTTTAAGTATTATTTCCCGGGTAATATTTTTCTTTAATTATAAAGAATTACCAATTGATTATCATTTAAACAAAATAAAATAGACTATTACATTTTTGAAAGGTGGATTATCGGCTAACGTAGCCAAAACACACGTAAACTCAGTACTAAGTACTAAAATTCGTTTTCTCTGTTATGAATAAGTTTTCGAACTTATTTATTAAATATTTTATTTTTGTTAAGTTCGCTAAACAACAAAAGCCAATTTTCTGCTGATACAAACCAAACCCACATTATTTTAACTAAACGATGTTTTCCCTGCTTTGACCAATTTAGTGTAATTAATAAATCGTCAATTGATTTACGTTAAATCCGCCAAACAATTACACTGTAATTTAAATAACATACAATCGAATGAGACAAGAATAGAAGTGAGTAAATACGGTTTAGAGTGAGTGATTAGATTCGAATGTTTGAGAGTATGTTTGCGATATTAGGGAGAAACAGCTGCCAAAATGCAAATCAAATACACAAGCTATATAGGGGTGAAAGGGCTTCACTCTCATATTAATTCACCTAAATAAGTGCATATAGCATTTTTTTATTTTCCTCGTTAATAATAAAATAAATTGACTTTTGATTGAATTATTCGACGAGATTTTCCCTAATCACCACCAACCCCACCACCCTCTGGTTTTTCCATATCGAGCAATTAACACACAATACATTAATAAAATTAATTAACAAAACTTATGTGGGCAGTTAAAGGGATTAATTGTTTTCAATTACAAAGAGTAAATTGAATAAAACAATTTTTTTATTCAATAATTAACTTATTTATTTAGGCGAGTGAGTCACCAAAGTGTTTATGGTCTCTTTACATCGGGACAAATTAATTGAGATCATATTAAGGAGTTTGTAAATGTGGCATTCATTTACATAAGTATAGGCATGAATGTATGCACAAAAAGAAGCATTATATTAAGATGACAAGTGTGGTCGCTGATGGAAGGAAGCAACACGAGCTAAACAAGAAGAGAAAAAAATGTTAATAAACATTTGAAATGTTTATAAGCTTTACGACATAATTGCGTATAAATAACATTTTTAATTGTAATATAATTAAAGATAAACAAAATATAAATCATATGTTAATGGTTGGGCTATTAATAAAGCGCAACGATTTTAAATGTGCCCCCCATAGTAATGTGTACAACTATAGGCGAAATTATTATTTAATATTATTATTAAGTTTTGTGTATAGTTTTTGTGTTACACATTTATATACACATTGTAAAGTTGTAGATTATAAACTGTTTTGACATTTTTTATGGGGCGTTAAATTGCGTGAACATTATTATATTTACACACATTGAGGGAATTTTATTTATCATTTGTGCACGATCTACTCACTTGCTGTGCGTCGTGTTTTTTCGTTACCGTTAAAATATTTTTCGTGGATTATTATTTATTAAACGGTGAATTTAATGTGTGAGATGTTAATGATAAATATTTCATTAAATTGTGTGTGTAATTGTCTTGGCTAGCAGGCTAGCGCCTTTGTTTGTCCGTTTGAGCAGATTTTTTACTCAGACGCGGTGAGATATTGGTTGTTACGCCATCTATTTTCGAGTGCACTTGAAAATAATTTGCAAGTCGATTTGATTATTGAATTGATGGAAATTTAGTATGGCGTCCCCTTCGAACAGGAATAAAAAGGCAGTTTTTGGGGACAGAATTAAAATCCTTCATCCCAATGTAGATATAGGGATAAGTTTTATCGTATGTCCACCAAAAAAGGTTTCTATGAATTTAAAATAGAAAGTAACAGTTAGAGTTAAAATTAAAGTTTTCATTTTAACGGAAGAATTGAATATAAAATCAAAACAGTTTTGACGAGCTTGTTTGTTAATTTAATCTTTTTCCACGCTCTCTCTCTCCGGTGAGATATTGCACATTACGCCATCTATCCTCGACAAACATTAATGACTATCTAAACGAAATGTTAAATATGATAAAAGTTGACCTGGAGGTAGTTAAAGATGTTGAAAAGGTGCTTATTTCAGCCGACAACTTAAAATTAATGTCGGAATTATTTTGACAAGTGTTTTGTGTATTTAAATATCATTTACGTCCCTTCACCGAAGTGATACTAGACATGACGCCATCTATACTCGAGTGCATTTATAAATAAATCACAAATTAAATTGGTTATAAAATTGATGGAAAATTTTAAAGTCTTCCCCTCATCTGGAATAAAACAGTTTGTGTGTAAAAAAAAATAAAATAAAAAAACCACCCCGCCATATAAATAAAACATTTCATTTACCGCCTACCAAAAGGAATTTCTAAAAATGCACGAAGGTCAGAGGTTGAGTTGCGCTTAATTAAAATTAGCGAAAAGGCGCTAAATTCGATCGACAACTTAAACGTAATATCAGAATATATTACGTGGGAGGGGATGCGAGAGAGAGAGAGTGGAACTAGAACGTAAAAGTTCGAGCGAGAGAGCAAAGAAAAAATCAAAAAGACAACCTTGTGAAAGTTTTCAACCCCCACAAGGCCCCCGCTAGCAGTACACACAGTAATAGAGAAAAGTTCGGTGATGCGTTTTCGCCTTTGTTCGAAAACAGTCACAGAGAGCCACCGTTCCAGCTACTCTACCACCACCAACAACGCCACCACCACACCACCACCATCATCATCACATGTATATGTACGGTTCTACTGTGTGCCAACACGGACGTGTGGATGTATGTGTGAGGAAATCTTCCGCATATCGATCGGGGTGCCTGGCTGTTGCCCGGCAACCGGGAGTCAATCTGGCCAACACACACACACACACCCACAGAGCGCCAAAGAAGGATATTTTTTTATTTATTATCCTCCATTATCCCTTCTGGGTCGGCTGGATTCGGATGTGGTCGTTTATGAACGCGCTTCAATTCGTATATACAGATATAAAGCGGGGTTAGAATGTGTTCTAGCTTCGGTTGGAGGTGTGTAAACCCAATAGGGGTGCAACTATACTCTGTTTCAGTCCAAATAGCCGACCTCACAAATTAAACCTGAAATACTGTCAAAACTAATAAAAAATCACGAATTTACATTTTTTAATCCAGATAGATGGCGACTGTCTTTATATCTCACCGTTCCCAATTTTTTAGTTTGAGACAAATTCGGTGTGGACAAACTTTAGATGCATTTGTGGAGCGAGCGAAAGGGTGCACCGGTGTAAGAGAGATGGCGCACACCACTGAAATGTGTGTGCGAGCATGAGAGGTAGCGTTGACATGCCAGGGTGATGATGAAATATGGAACACGTGGTTAGACTTGAAACGACGTCACTTGACGCCAAATCGACGACGCGACGTTCATATTATTGCACAAATTATCAACACATATAAAGATCGTGACAGTGTGAAGGAGGAGAAGAAATAAGTATAAACTAATTAAAGAATTTTTGGACGTGTGCTTGAAAATTTTCGATCTTATCAGCATATACAAATGTATGCTTCTGAAAATTTATATTTACACACAGGTATATTATGTATATGCACCTGCTGAAAAATGAAAAGTGAAACAAAACGGTTTTTGAATAATCTATTCACACAGGTACTTTTCGGGGCCTGCATATAAATATGATAGCGTACTTTTCTCTATATGTAGGTATATAATAACAAAAACAGGACACAGGTGCATTCTACACTGTTTGTGGTGGATATAAAAGTCTCGTTGAAAATTATATAAAGAAATTCTTATCAATTTTTATTTTTTTGGGACAGATGAAAAAATGTAAATGTGATTAAAAAGCGCGCGCTGTTATTTAAATGACGTCATGTAGACGATGTGACCAATCAGTGATTGGAGCGAATTTCGAATTAAGTGCTTTATTGTCTAGGAACGGAATGTAATTAATCGAATTGCCACACAAAAACAATTTAGTTATTGTATATAAGGAAATTAGTTCAAAGTAAGAGTTTCTTTTAGTTCTATGTTGTCTGTTTTATGTAATAAACTGTTCGATTTCTCCACACACACAATCACACACATAGAGAGATATAGAAAACAAGAAAGCAATGACACTAACTATTATACAGGTACAACGTGGTATGGCAATGTTTATATGTATTCATTTTCGGAAGCATCGACTTTATTTAAAAACAATAGTTGGTCTCTATAATAATTAGGTATAGTTTGTTTGAAATGAGATTTTCCAAGAAAATAAATAGAAGTCAAAAATGTCCGTCACTCTGAAAATGTAAATAATGGAGGAAAATGTTTTCTGATATCAAGAAAGACTCCCAGAGGAAATGTGTTGAAAATTTGAAAGAAAGAGATATCAAAAAAGAATAAAAACTTCGGATTTTCATTAATTTTATATTTGACTTTTGTGTGCTGTCAAATTTCACTTTTGTGTGATGACAAATTCCGAAGAGACGATTTTCATTTGATTTAGTCACTTATTTTTAAAATTGTCTGTTTCTTGGATTTTAACTGTGGATGCCACTAAAATTGTCCTATTAGAATTGATTTTTTATATTTTTATCAGTACATAACTTTATTTGATTTTACTGATTTTAATAAGTTTTTGATAAGAATAGTTCCAAAGATTGCCACCAACTGCCCTCATATATCACTTTGATAGCCAGAGAAATATAAAAATCGATTTTGTTTGAATTTTCCAGTTTTTTGACTCTACAAATGAGAAAGATTCAAAGGGACAATTGTTTTATTTTTGTGACAATCTCGTTATATCCAAACTATATTGAGGTGCAGTGAAAGTGTGCAATGTTTATGGAAAATTCTCGAATAACAATACTCTCGCGAAAAGAACACACAAAATAAAAAAAACTATTTTTTCTCTCTTTGTAGATCCCACGAAAATTTATATCTATCCAATATCATTAACATAAAATTATAGGGAACAATGCCATGGAATGGTTTGTTGTATTAATAGAAGGACATGCCGTTGTTTTTTTTTTCGTAAAATGTGAGAAAAACTAGTGAGAAATAAATTTTATGTATGTACCTAAATCGAGTGTAATTACGGTTGTTGTTATGTGTGTCTTTTCCTATTTGTTTCATCTAAACGATCCGAAAACTCTTTTTACTATGAGAGCACAAGAGATACAAGTTTATGGTATGCAATAGTGCGTCTCAAAGCAATTTATTTCCTGTAGTGTAGTTAAATAACAATGATTACAGGTCTTTGACCATTATGTCTTCATTGTAACACGCGGAAAGTGTAATGGATTTCGCGCACTTCACCTTCGTTTGACCTTGACTAGAGTCTAAATGGTTGGACAACCCTTAAACCGGATGTGCAAGGCCAAATCTAAACAGAAGTCCCGAAATTGTCCCAACAAAACAGCAGCAGGCCAACATATTTCTTTAGAGTGAAGAATGCCAGTCCGAAATGGGAAAATGATGGTCCAAACAGGCGGGGTAGTTGTCAAAAGCCCACTTTAAACCGTGACCATCTTTACCGACAGCACTTTTGACACATCTGCACCTTTCATTGTCAAAAATATAAAAGAATGTACAATGACCACTTCGGGTGTTGCTTGACAATCTCGTTGACAAAATGTAATTTATGACCTTAAAAAATTCAAATGTAATTGGAAGGCATCCGTAATAACATCGTGTGCACCCTTCGCAAAGCCTAATATCCAAGGGGTGGCCGGAGAGCGATTTCTTCTAAGAATTATACAGGGTGCGTCAAAAATTCGCCTCTCTAATCACCCAATAGAGGTTTTGTTTAAAAACTGCTCTTATTGTTGATTAGAGAATGTCCCTAGGGTGTTTGCTAATTTCACCCTGTATACAAACTGCTGCAAAAAGAGCGGCGCTCTGACCGTATTGGGAATTCCGATTGCATACCGGACGTTTCTCACGTTTTCATCTTTTCAAACTTTTGCAAGGCATCTTTTGTGTGTTCCACCCTCCCCCACCACCACATATACTGAAGAATAGAAAAGTTTTTCAAGAAATGAATGGCCACTTTTTCCACTCACACACCCGATAAGTGTTAAAATAGACCCAGTTTGTTTCTCAATAAACGTTGTTATGCCGTTTTTTTCTGCTGGTCTCATTTTTTTTATGCGACTGTGGGTGGTAGTGGATTCCCATCATCATTCTTCCTCACCAACCCTCATATTATAGTCCCCTCTTATTTTCTTATTTTGTCACGAATCTCCTCGCCATCAGATATATTTATTCTCTCAAAATTGAAAACTTCCTTAAAAATTAAGCTCGCACTTGTGTAATTTGAGGCCGTTTTACCACCGCGTATAACATGTAATCAAATAAACATCGATTATAGCTTCTACGCGTTTTGGTGATTCATCCGACAGATGGGGATGCTACATGGCAATATGAAGTGGACTGTGATTTATATAGGGGGCCACTACACAGTGCCATCAATCACATTTCACATCGATATGGTTTTTGCGTAATTTTAATTATCGGTGCTAGTGTTTTTGTTGCGTTGCTAAGCAACTGGTGGCGGTGGGGCGTCCAAGCCGGCCCTGTTGCACTAGAAAAGCAATGTTTTTAATTAGATAGTCGCGTCCAAGATTAAAAATAAGAAGTAATTGTATGGTTTACATTCGCATATTGACCTGGTTTTATTTAGTATTAGACGCCGAGCTATAAATATACACTTTACTATTCATTGGATTATAACAGAATAAAAGATGACTGATTTGTAAAACATTTTCTCTCCTATATTACACTGACCTGCATAATATTTGTAACGTAAATATAGAAATTCATCAAATTATGAACGTTTCTAGAATTTTTAGAATCCAGCAAAGAGAGAGAGGAAGAGAGACGTTTGTATTGACTGACAATGTGAAAACAGCCACCCCAAATAGGCCAGTCTATTCATACGAACAGGTAAGATGAATCTTTTCATAATACCTACAGGAAATGTCCTTGGGGCCAGTTGGAAATTTCTCCCTTAAAAAAATTTTTTTACACAATTTTTGTATCCACTTTGGTGTTACCGAACTGTGTTTATTTCGTTTGCCGACGAAAAATTTATATATCGGAGCTATCATCTTGTGGAAAATGAATAATTTATTAGTGTTTTAAATCTACACGAGGCTAATGTGCATTTTTACTGTTATGGCACAGCGATTTAGGCAATTTTCGGGAAAATCGATACAGTAAAAGAGTGCAGTTTAGAGATTCAAGATTGACAAGGAAAGTAGAACCACATAAGGAAAATGTTTAATTTGAAAGTAATATTGAAAGGTTTTTAGAAAATTCTCCAGGATGAACAAAGTTTTCAGAGCGCAGCAGGAAAAACGATGTATATGGTTGGTTTTAAAGTTTTTTTTCTTGACAAAATAGGGAAAAGTTGAATAATATTGACGTTGGAGTAAAATTTTCAAACGTTGTGCCATAACAGGAAAAGCTCAGTACAATAAAAAATGAATACTTAATTAATTTTCCAAAACAGGAAGAAGAAAGTTGAATCAAAAGTGTGCAATTTTTTAGTTTGACGAAATGTTACTGCACAAATAATTAAAATTAAGTTTTGTTGAGGGGTAACTTTCTTTAGCAGAAAAACCATAGTTTAGATCTGAAAAAATGCATATCTTTTATAACAAAAAATTAAAAAGATATTCTTATGATTATCAGCTGAAGTTTAAGTAATTTTTATAAGGTGACACAATAAAAATTAAAATAAAGTTTAGTTTTGTCATGAAGACAATTTTCTTAATATGCATCTGAAAACGTCTATTTATTAGAATCTCTTCAATAAGACCAAAATTTCGAATTTCTTTTGTAGCGATTTAGTGTCATAACAGAAAAAACACAGTATACCGAACCACATTTAAAAAAAATTGGCAATTATTTCATAGAGATGACAAGAAACCAAACGGATTAGGTGTTTGTTTATAAACAAAAATCAAGCACCACATTTATCTAAGATTAGAAAAAAGCTATTAATTGATTAATTTGTTTTTAAATAAGCCATTAATCATCTGCACTCTGATTAATTAATTTCACATCCACTGATAGAGTGCGCTTGATTTATTTGGAAAAATATATAAATATTTTATCTAATAAAAATTATTTATCTGTATCACTTAAAAAAATTGTTATTTATATATTTAGTCAAGAAAAAAAGAAAGCGTGAAATATTCTGTTTTAAGTCGAATCCCGCTAGAATTCATAGGAAATTAATGACCGCATAAATGTTTCAAAATTAACTGTTTACAAGCAAAACTCCTCCACTCCTAACACATGTGCCTAAAGACAATATCTAGAAAAAATCTATATTAAATACTGTTAAATTGTAATTTGTAACTGTGCATTACAAACATTTATTGACCTTTACAAATTATTCAACTGTGAATAAAAGTGTGTGTATATGATGTTTAGTCGACTTTTTTTTCGACTAGAATTCTTTTGTATGTAAATTACACTCTTTCCAAGTGTTGTTACTTTTGGATTTCGACAAAAATTGTGAAGTTGCTGCCAACAACAGCAATTTTCAACAAATTGTTTACCTTCTAACCGATAAATATAGATTATTATTGAAATATAGAAAGGAGAGACGACATGAATATCTACTTTTATTAAAACGCATCTCATTTCACACAGCACATTCGGTGAAAGGATGAATAATATTCATTATTAAACAAATTTTTTTCATCATCTTAAATAATATTAATTCACTTCATGTTAAAGTGTTTTGACTTTTAATATCTGTACATGCATACGTTTAATAATTGCACATCGAGAAATCGTTATACAGGGTGAATCAAAGGACATTAGTGGAATAGCAATTTTTCGTTTCAACACCGACAAATAAATAATAGTTAAAAAACTATTTAAGCAGGAGTACAAGGTTAATATTTTTTTTGATTCAACGCTTTTCAACTTATTAATTCCCGAAACACCCTGTAGACTAAATGCACTAAATGTAAAGTGACAATCTGCAGGTATATTAAACGAACGCGGAAATGTCAACAAAGAACAGCTATAATGTATTCGTAAACGTTGCTTGAATGCTTGGATAGTTATTTTACTGAATCCCCTTTCTAGTCAACGTTTTATTTCAGATGTAATGACAATTATGTATTTAATACAATTATTAAACACACTTGCTAATCTAACATTATATTGAAGTGTATTAGAAATAATCACTTAATGGTTAAATATGCAGCGCTTTTTACCTTTTGATGTTAGTGGAAAAATGAGGAAATGATAGAATTTGGGTTGTCTGGCAACTTTTCTTTCAAAACTAATTTAGAATCATTTATTGGAGTTATATTTCTTAAGGCTGTGGCTATATTTGTTGAAGTTCATACATATTCGTTTTTGGGAAATGGAAAAATTGATCAGTTTGTTATTCTGGTTGAAAATTTATTAATAGGTAACAAATTTGTTGATATACTGGGTCTGTTACAACAAAATACATATGTCAAAAAAAGAGGGTGGAGAATCAATTTATATGAAAAAGAAATAAGAATTTAAAATGGAGAGACAACAATTTTTTCATTAAAATTTATTGGAAAGCAATTCTGCGCTAAAACCAAACTTTACAACTGAAATAAGAACACCTTGTAATCATATTTGTTTAGAACAGTTTTATGTTTAAAAATAAAGCAAATATAGGATGTATATAAGTATGGTATTAAATAAATCTCATTTTATGTTGGTATATTTACAGGAAGAAAAATATCAACATTTATTAGTTATAATCGTTTGGAATAGTACAGCTATGTCAAAAAAGATGAAATACTAAGTAAATTTTGATATTTATTAACATTACGTTGAATAAATGACAAACATATCCATTTCATATATTCAAACATCTTAAAAAGGGAATTACTTGAGTGAAAGTTGAAAAATGGTTGATAAATAACCTTTTTTCTCCCATTCAATTAAAAAATTTATTTGACAAGTGTTTAACTCCTGCTTATATTCAAAATTAACAAATTTTATCTGTTTATTACTAAAAAACACCTTCAAGATTATTTTAAACCCCAAAAATTCTCGACTTTTCAAACACGAACCAATTTGATTAAATGTAATTGTCTCATTTAATTTCCAAAAAAAATGATAACAGTTGAAATGAAAGAAATGTGTGTAAAAGGCTTGCGGTATGTGTGACAGGTGCGGGTCACCTGGGGCTCTCCACGAACAGGATGGCCAGGTGAATCCCACACGGCACGAGCCGCACACACACACACATAAACACTCTTCTTATACAGTGTGTTAACTGCTGTTTCTTATAACACATAGAGGCACATCTGCCATCATCGCACAGTTGTTGATCGCGAGCAGAAGACGGACCACTTTTTGACATTTGTCTGGCCGCCAAACAACCGCCCCAATAACACATCAATAATAATAATCCCATTTCCAATAACTGGTTAGGAAAAAAGTCGAAATTAACTCTACTAAAATTTCGTCTGCATATGCACTCAGAATTGAACAGTTCGTGGAATTCAATCAACAACAACAGATTGCTGGAAGGGCCTGTTTTTTTTTGGTTGTTTTTTGGTTTTATATGGTGGAATAATTATGGAAGAATTTACGAAAATTGTCGTACAGACTGTATAAGTTGTTTGAATATAAAATATAAATTATGATATGATTTTCGATCGATTTTATGAGCAAATTAATAATTTAATAGAGATATTAAATACATATAATTATATTAATAAATTATTATTAAATAATTTTGTTGTTATTATGTGATCATAAATCAAATGTGTTGTCCAATATTAACATAATACAGAGATATATTATAATAGAAAATTAAATTTACACACCTTTTTAAGCACAAATCTAAATAGTATACAGGGTGTTGCGATGGATGAATTTTAAGTGATTTGTTGTACTTGTTGGTATTCTGAAAAAACCGGTCAAAATAAGTATAGACTTGCAAACACTAATCGATTTAAGTTTCTTATTAAATGAGTTGAAATAGGTAGGTATGCAAGTCTACTGCTTTGTGGAATAAAAAAATGTTTATGTTTAAAGTTGCTTCAAATGCTGTTATTTATTTGTACTTCCTTTATTAAGAAAAAACAACGTCAATTATAAGGTAGTAAAAGATAATTATCGTTTTATCACTTACTTAGTCTTAATTGTATTTCAGAATTACCAATTTGTGTCAAGTTTTTTTTTCAAAAGTCAAAATTTGTGATAAAATAATTATGGTTAATTAAGATAAATATAAGGTTAGGTTTGAAGTCTGTCAAATTTATAGGTTATTGAAAAAAAAAATTGTAACATTTTTGGACATTTTTTCAATTTGATCAATTTTTCCAAAAATACTCGACCTAATGCAATTTTATCACAAAGAACAAAGTTTATCATTTTTTAAACAATTTATTGATCAGACACAGTTTCCAAGATTCAGTAATAAAATTCTCAAAAATCACTTTCAAATTCGCAACAACTAACAACTATCATTTTAGAATTTAGAATGTTTTTTATTGTACCGGAAGAAAATCGAAGTGACCGGCTTAACACTATAATGTATGGTTAAATTTCAATATTATTTCCACTTATCGACATTCACTCGTCAAATCTTGATCCTAAACGGATAACCTCAAAAATATCCGTATCAAAAGCGCAGGAACTGAAAACCAAAACACCCTGTACACTGAGTGTTTGATTTTTTCCTGTACGTGTCAAACATTCGCTCCTCCAACTTTATTAAGCCGCTTAACGAATTAATTTACTATCTCCTTGACAAATTTTAATATATATTAAACTAAATAAGCCAACATCATTAATCATTTCCTTTTTGTAATAAATTAAAAACGAAAATTTGTTGTACAACTCAATATTTGTATGATATGACTGCTTTTGTTAATAAAAAAATTGGTTTATTGCCAAAAAAATATTATTCTATTCTATTAGATCGAATAAAACACGGGGGAGTTTAAAAATAAATATTTGGCTTGTTGGTTTTGTTGATTTTCATGAATTTTTTAGAGCAGGTAAAAATGTTCATGAAAATAATTTTTTCA